>OY720429.1:222833512-225233512 GCA_963082735.1 Pocota personata | reverse complement strand
CGATTTTTTTGAGCACATATTGAATGTTGTATGAAGACTCAAATGACTTTAAATTGTTTGGCATATCTGACTCCGTGCACTCAGCAAAAGGTTTTAATTGCAATCCTATTTCGACTTTGATTCGATTTCTACTAGATCCCTTAATTCTTTGCGTGAATGGCAAACCTCAAATAAGATATTTCGTCATGAACAAAAATATTAGTCTGTTGTTAGTAGATACTGTCATATATACAAATGAAAGAGTTAAATGAAAACTCCGTGCCAGCATGGAATAACTTCTGGAAGCACCATAAACAGAAAAGAATGAAACCGGAATAAGGATAAATTTTCAATGTGTTTGTTAAATTCAGTGTACGTTTTACAAATGAGCTGTACGAGGAAGCAAACCTTTGTCGAGATATCTTTGGAACCATGTGAGTTGCTAATCTTTAAAAAAATAAACCAAAGATAAATATTTAAATATAATGGTGCTAATAGTACATAATCCTCCAGGGCCCGGATAAGCTTATCGCTGTTCTTTGTGCTGTACTACATACGAATGGTATGGACCTACAATTTTACGCCGCTTCTAAATGGCAGTTTTTTCGATTGAGAGAAGTTATCATGACAATTTTACTCTCGGATGTTTTTCAGACATTCGCGAGAGGTGGGACTGTTAGAAAACATTTTGGATAAGGAACTGAGAGAGTACTGAGCTCTGGGGAGCACCTGCATTAGTCGAGAGTGGTGTAGAAGTGTATCCATCTAGTACAACCCACTTCACGATAATGTCACTGACATCAAGAAATTCTAACTTATTGAGGAGGACATTATGCCATCTTTTATCGAAAGTTTTTATGGCCTGCAGACCTAGGATTTTCCCTATGTACATTTTAAATATATACAAACTTTGACGTATACATATATACAAATTCCTACTCCTTTTTGGCTATCAGATCGAAGAAGGAATAAAAATTATAATCTGTTCTCTATGCATGACCATCAAAGAAGAACCAATTTCCAAAAGAACACAGATCTATATCTATCATGACTGGAGCTCAATTAAGATGTTTCATAAGTACACTTACCTATGTGCATATGAAACAAGTTCACAATGTCGACTAATGATTCCCACTTCCCGGTGCCATATTGCAAATACATAATACAGTGTGTTGGTCATTTTCGATGCAAACAACACTAGTACATATTTGTTCTTTGCGAATTACATAAATGAAATGATGTTTGTGCAGACGGCAAGTAAAGAGCATTATTTGCCATCGTTCGTTGTACGGATAAGGACAAACACACTAAGGCACATAACCATTCCGTCGTAGCTCCGGATTGCTCTATCAGCTGGTGAATTTCCTTTCGAGGAAATCGAAGACGAAGATTTGCGAAAGTAATTGACTTAGGGGGAGCGGAGACACTATTGTTCAGATTCTAAGCAAACACAGCTGGCAGGGGGTATGTTTACATTTATTTAAGGGAAATCGACTTGAAATCTCCACAACCATTGTCCGGTATATAAATTGGTCTCTACTGCATCGGTTGAAAGTATGTTCTTTATTTTCTCTTCTGATAATTGTGCTGTTTCGAAATCAATTTGGTATCATTACCTAGCAATTTTTTAACCCTACTTTGTCTGATTGGGGATAGTATACCTGAAATTGTAGGTATAAAGTTGGAGATGGTATTTTCTATATTTGTTGAGGATAAGCAGCTGGGAGGAACTTCCTTTTTTTTGCGGATTGATGGAAATGTGGATAGTGAACTGGAATGATAAATGGAATTAATTAGCTAAATATGTATGTAAGAAGTACAACAAGTACTTAGTACTGTATGTAATAAAGCGAAGGCGCTTTGGGAAGAGATTTTAATTATCAGAGTAGATATTTCTCGTCGCGGTGTTGGAGAGACAACTGTTATTGGTTAACTGACAAGGTTCCACCTCGCTCTTGCTGCGTAAAGTTTTCTAAGGACGACCAATGGCGTATTATACGATGGGCGAAAAAACTGACTTTGCCTGGGCCCCCCGAATATTATGGGCACCAAACTGTACATCTCTGTATTTTGCGGAACATTTGACATAGAAAAGAGTATAACCAGGGGAAATTGGGGGTCGAAAATCCGCGATGACCTTGGGTTATTAAAGGTTAAGAGGATTAATAAGCAAACATCGTTTACTGGGGAATCTTCAGACATGCATTAGTGCATTATTTTTTTTATTGACCAATTTTTTTGGTTTATAACAATTATATGAGTATGTGGAATATTACTAGTATATCAGCTAAATGGCCATCTCTGGGTATGGTGCAGATGCGGGCACATTTCGGGTGTTATTTCACCAATTTCTTGAATATTGTTGTCCTTTAGCATCGGGATTGTGGTTGGCTTGTTGTCGTAAAAATTTCACCTCAAGTATCCTTAAAGAAAAAGTCGGGGCGGTCAAATCAAGGGATCGAGGGGGCCAATCGATATCACCTACGTTTGACGCAAAATATTCACCGTGTCGTTAAATATATATATTGTGGCACCATCCTCCTAGAACCACAAATATTGTATGCCCAATCGATCTAATTTGGCCACCAACAAAATGTGGCCCAATGATGCCACCGCCCCAAATGAGGCACCCATACAGTAACTCTATGAGGGTGTAAAGGCAGTTGGTGTGTCATTTGAGGATGTTTAGTGCATCAATAGCACGTTTACTAACAAAGTCAGATAACTAGAATTGAGCTTCGTCACTCATGATGATTTTTCCGCAAAATTTGGGGTCGTCAATATGGAGCTGCAAAAATTTTCACTCCACTCTCGCCGGCGTTTTTTCATTAGTTGTTGAGTCAATTGACTTGTGTGACTTTCTCTTCAAACTGAAAGCGATCTTCAGAGCCATGTTATTGTCCTATAGACTATAGGATTCGCTAAGTTTTTGGGAAAATATAAAGTAGAAGGTACATACAAGTATTGGAGGAGACACAACGGCTGTTTGGTGCTGCTAGAGGGCCCCTGGGAATAAATATGCGTTCAGTTATAGCTGAAGTGAGGTTTTCATTAGCCAATATGACGGAGAAGAATAAGGAGTCCTTAGTAGGTGACGAGAATATCAAAGCGCATTATTCCATGAAGTTCCTCTTAATACTTTAAACCCACCCCAGTGCTTAGTTAATCTATTACTCAAAGAGCACGAATGGTTGAGATCTACAGTTTTATGCTGTTTCCGAAGACCATTTTCATTAATTGAGAAAAGCTTCTCATGACAATTGTTGCTCCCGGATGTTTTCCAGTTGTCTTGGATTCGAACCTTGAACCTCCCGCTTAGTAATCACGCAATTAACCACTGAGCTGCGGCGCCCATTTCTTATAAAATAAAAAATTACAGATTAAACAATTCATAATTTTTTTTCTTTGATATTAGCCATATTTTTCATGAAAAGATAAGTTTAACACTTTGTGATATTACATATAATGGCAGGTATCTTGTTACTTACTTCATAAATATCCTTTCTTTTTTTATAAGTGAGCCGCACTTGAGAGAATAGACTTAAGTGTTACGAAGGAGGCGTTGCTGTTTAAAGTACTTTTGAAAAAAGGGAAAAAGTATTATGATTATAACAAATAGTATATAATAAGATTTTTATGTTATTACTTGTAATAGTGATCTAGCCATTAACCAATTAGTAAGAACTATTAAATATTTAGGGATGCTTTCTATGTACATCGCTATAAATACTCATAGTAAGCTTATTTAATATAAAAATAAAAAAAACCCGCAAGGGTACTTCTCTGACCCCGCAGACCCTAGTCATAAAAACCCAGTATTGTCTAATCCATATTGGGCGGCTCCCTGGTCTGTTCTCCATATCAAGAGCGGCTGTACACACAGCAAAAAAATTCAAGTTTAACTTTTTCGCAAAAGTTAAAAACAAATATGCAATGAATAAAACAAAAGAGATTAATACCCCAAGTGGTAGGCCAGTTGCACTGGTAAATCCACACTCTTCGGAGTCGATCCCATGGATTTTGGCCTGGGGACCATTTGTTGCTTAGTAACGATCCTTTCGAGAGAAGTAAAAGGCTAGATAAAACACTCCCATCTAAAAAAAAGAAAGTAATGAAATATGAAAGGCTAAATATTTAAAAGCATGCGAAGTAAGAGATGGGTTTAAGCAACTCAATGAGACACTATTTAAGGAAATAAATAATCTTAAGCAAGAGTTGCAATTGTTGAAAGAAGAAATCAACAACCAAAAAAAAAAAGTGAATGTGTCGAGTTCTCAACAGATGAAGAAGAACTGAAAAAAGGCACAGAAGGACACCGTTACATGGGGAATAAAAATAAAAAAACGCAAAATGAATCCCCAAAAGAAAGCACTGTGTATGCTTCAAACAAAGAAAACAAAATACAAAATCCAACCAAGCCTCCACCAATTATTGTAGTATATATAAATAAGTATGAAAGCTTGGTCAAATTATTGGAGGAAAATAAAATTAAAGCTAGTACAGCACTAATAAACAATAATGACACCAAAATTAATGTGGATGTGGATGAAAAAGATGTATACTTCACTAAAATACTTAATCAGAAAAAAGTGCAATGGTATTCTTATGAGAATAAGAAAACCAGACCAATAAAGGTTGTAGTAAAAAAACTGCATTACTCATGCTCACCCAAAAACATATAAAAAGAATTAAAAGACAGAGACTTTAAAATATTGGAAGTTGTAATATGCTTAAATTTAAAAGTAAAGTACCACTTCCAATTTTTATACTAAGTTTTGAACATGACGAAGATAAAGAAAAAATATATGGCATTAAAAACATACTTGGGATGAAAGTTGAGATTCATACCTTACATAAATCGAAATTTGTGCCCTAATCCAAAAATTGTCAAAGATATGGGCATAGGCATAAATACTGCACTCAAACCCAAGATGTGTATAGTGTGCAGGAAATCACCACACTAAATAATGTATAAAGAAAAAAGATGAACACCTTAAATGTGCAAACTACAATGTAAACCATCCTGCTAGCTATAGAGGATGTTTCGTTGCAAAAGAAATGCAACTTGCAAAAGACAACAAATAAAAGAAACCAAAAAAAAGCTCAAATAAGGAAACACTAAAAGTCAAAAAGGACTTACAAAAGAGCATACAAAAAGAAAAACTTAAAGATCAAATGATCATCGAAAATGACCCACAACAAAAGACAGCGGGCCCAAGAATAACATATACCCAGGCAGCATCGAAAACAAATCAAATACCAGCATTAAAACACAAAGTACAGCTAAACACTGCAATGGAAATCGTCATGGAATAAATCCTAAACAGGATTGATTCCATGGAAAAATGCAATAAAACGATATTAGATAGAATATCTTTGTTAGAGAGGCAGAACCTCAACAAAAGAGCTGTACCGGAAAGTCAAACATGATGAAAAAATAAAAATTCTTGAATTTAATTCTAATGGTATTGAGAATCGAAAGGACGAGATGCAAGTGACTCGGTTTAAACCAGATAGATACTCGTATATGTCTTATTTCAGAGACGCACTTTAAATTGACTACTGACTTTAAACTGCAAGGACATACTTTATACCACTCCCTACACCCTCATAATTGTGCAAAAGGTGGGACTGCAGTGTTAATAAATAATACAATTGAACACCATATAGAAGCAAAATTCCAGTCATATGTCATCCAAGAAATTTCCAGGAGTATAAAAAGGAACAGTGGGGGAAATATCTGTTGCATCAGTATACTGCTCTCCTAGCTATAGACTAGAGAAAAATGATTTAAAAGTCTTTTCCGCATATTTCACAATAGATTAATCGCGGGAGGGGATTTCAATGCTAAGAATAAATATTGGCGATCTAGATTAACAAATACTAGAGACAGAGAACTATATGAAACTATTAAAGAAGATGGCGCAAAATATCACTCAACAGGAAAACCTACCTACTGGCCAACAGATAGGAACAAAAACCCAGATTTTGTCGACTTATTTATATCTAAAAATATATCTTCAAATAATATAAATGTAGAATAAAGGCCTGATCTTTAATCAATACTTAATAAAAATAATAAAATAACATAGTCTAAAACTAGTTAATAAGCTGACTAATTGGAACTACTTCAGACAGAAGTTGAAAGAGTGTATCTAACTATCATCAGCTATTCAAAAAGAAGATGAACTAGAAGAAGCAGTGCAAATATTTACACTCAACATAACAAAAAGCTGCACGGGCTGCAACTCCCAAAACAGCAAACAAGTTTAAATAAAACTCTTATTCTAGCGAAATATGTGATTACAGAAAAGAGGAAAGCTAGAAAACGTTAGCAACGGACAAGGGCGCCAAGCGACAAAACCACACTGAACAATTTAAATAATGAGCTCAGAAAATCTATAAGCGAGTTAAATAATGAAACTTTAAAAACATACCTTACAAGTCTTACAAATGATGCTAGTACCGGCTACTCGCTCAAGAAAATGAACAGGCCAATAGCTCATATTCCACCAGTAAAAACCAGAGAAGGTAACTGGGCAAAAAACAGCCAAGAGAAAGCAAACACTTTTGCAGAGTATCTTGAAGACGTCTTCAAACCTCATGGAGATAAAAGTTGTCAACGAATCGAAGTAAGGTGCGAAGAAGATAGACCTATTCGGCCGGTAACAGCTAAAGAACTTGCCAAAGAAATTAAAGAAGGCACAAATATAAAAAAGGCCCCAGGGTTTGATTTAGTTACAGGGAACATTTAAAAATAATTTCCACGAAAAGTGTAGTGGTACCATCAACGCTTGTCACGCTCTTCGTTCACGGTTCAAATCCTGACCTCAATAATCATCTACTTATTTCGTCTAAAATAAATAAAAAAGCTGATCAATTGCGAAAGATTAGTCAACTCTACTGCGAAGGCATAACATTGGCAGTAGGGTGGTCATATGGATTAAATGCAACTTGATCGTGGTGATGACATCAGGTGGAGGAAAAAAAATACTGTGAATCATGAGCAACGACAAAAAGCAAAACAAACAAGCTCCCCAGTTATCTGGACGCCACCCTTGAAGTTTACTGAAACCTAATACCACCTAAGTTTCAAACCCACTACAAAAATCTTTCTTTCTTTCTCTCTCCCAATTTCTTCAAAAGCCCGTGCCCTGAAATAATTAATGGTATTCATATCCCATTTGGCGCGCGCAAATTATAAAAAAAAAAAAAAAAAAAACCTGCTGAGTCGGGCAGGTAATAATGATACAACCTCATATCGCCCAATATCAATATGTTGTCCAGGTTATTCGAAAAAAATACTGGTAAAACGTCTGCAAAAGATAATTGATGAAAATTATCCCAATTCACCAATATGGATTTAGAAATAAGCCCTCTACAATTGATTAGGTGCATAGAATCACAGATAAAATCGAAAAATCATTTGAAGAGAAATATGTGTGCTCTAAAATATTTCTTGATATAGCACAAGCTTTCGATAAAGTCTGGCACAAATTACAAAAGCAACTGCCGAAGCAGTATTCGAAAACTCTGGAGCCATATATATCAGATCGATTCTTCAGAATTAAATAAGAAACAGAGTATATTAAGATAAATTAAAGCGGGCGTACCACAAGGCAGTGTATTGGGTTCTGTGCTTTGCCTCTTATCAACAAGTTGAAAGATGTCAGTTGCAGATGACACAGCTGTACTTGTTGTGGGAGCAACAAATAAGATTCAAATGGCAATAAACAGCATTCCAGAATGTGCTAAAAAATGGCAGATTAGATTAAATGACCTAAAGTCAGTCCATATTAATTTTATAAACGTACCACACACTCCAGTATACATAAACAAAAATGTAGTGGAAATAATACAGATGAAGTTAAAAAAGCTGCTCAAAGGCTCAAAAGTAGACTTCTCAACCATATTAACATAGAAATAACAGAATTAATAAATACTGACAATGTAATCAGGAGACTAAGACCTCTTGATCTGTAAGAGTTAGCTAAGGCCAAGAAATTAAGTAATATTTTCAAATAAAAATGTTTTGAAATCCGACAAACGGCGGATTTTTCTTTTCTATATTTCAAGCAATTGAAAAATGAATTGCTGATTAGTCGAATGACTAAGTGCAATCCCATTCGGGATGACGAAAGTCAGTCCTCCCGGGAGGGTTTTCAGATCAGATTAAAGTCCCTCACTATTGCAGAAGTATCCCTCGCGTACTAGCTCTGCACTGTCTATCGACAGTTTGGGAGAACCCCCCCCCCCCCAACAAATTAAAAAAATAAATAAATAGAAGGGGTATAACTGTTTCGAAGCGTCGACAGTGTTCTTTTTAAACTCTTCGGACTGGTCTGAAATCTTTTCACTAAGACCTAGGATCCGAGGTCTTAGTGAAAAGATTTCATTTCTATTTACATTTGAAAAAATACTTCACAAAAAGAACCAATTCAATACTTTGTATACATACATACATTAATGGTAGTGATGCCTCCCATCTTGGTTTAAAGGGTGTTATTCGGATAACCTTTTTCTGAGTAGTAATAAGCACTTGTAGATTACTAACATAAGAACTGCCCCAATAAGGGGCACCGTTTTCTAAACGTTAGTTTATTAATGCATATTACATTGTGGTAAGTAGATTTGAAGGTACCAATTTTCTTATATAATACAACTTGCTTAAAGCTGAATAGACAACTCTCTTCTCATTGATTAAATATATGTTCCAATTCAAACTGCTGTCCACCTAGATACTTCAATTCTGACACTGATTCCAGCTTTAGACAATCAACATTACAATTTCTAGTATCGCTTTTTTTTTGGATAATTTTGACTTGGCTTGACAAAGAAAAGGACATTACTGCTAACTGCCATGTGATGGAATCTAAATCATTTATGCAACAATGGTAGATGTATAGAGCTGAGTAAGATAAAGCCAAAACATCAGCAAACGCAATTAATTTTCTATGAAGCAGTAATTGTAAAATGGAGTTTATATACAACAGAAATAAAATGGATTCAAGAACCGATCCCTGTGGAACACCTGCACTTGTCGCTGGCAATATCCCACTCAACTTTTTATGTATTTTTATAAGCTGTTTTTTATTTAAGAGATAAGAGTTGAACCACTAATAAATATTTTTTCTGAATCCTAAGTTTTGTAAGTAGGATTTTATGATTTACTAAATCAAAGTCAAGTCAAATAGAGTATGTAAAAAAAAAAATAATAAAAAAAAAAAAAGAAGAGAAACGCTCCTTCATTTGACTTTTTCTTTTGGAAACCATATCCTATTCACTAAGAACCTTATGTTTATCCAAGAATCTTATCAATCTTTTAGCAATTATTTTTTCGAGTGTTTTTGAAAAGATAGAAAGCAGTTATAGTTATTTGGATAACATGGGTCACTCTTTCTATAGATTGGAACGATAATAGCAGTTTTAGGAGATTCTGAGAATATTCCACATTGAAAGCATGTACGAGTATTTATTAGGAACGTCAGATGACTAAGGATGAAATTTGTTACCTTTTTCATATTATTCGATAGCTGATAATTCAAATTAATCCATTATTTATCTTATATCTTTCATTGAACATTTTCGATCGTTCGGACTTTTGTTCCTTACTACTCTCGTTCGTTACTATTTGCATTCATTTAAGTTATCTCCTACAGATCATTTCATTCTATAGTTCAACGAATGAGCTTCCAAGAAGTCCAACTTTACTCCAAGGCTGATAGTGGAAATCGTTTTTGAGTGCAAATATATCGAAAAATGTGCATCGTACGAAAAGAAAAATATTTATGACCAAAACCTAACAGGTTTTGAAATTGCGTGTGAGATGAATGTTGAATTTTTTTAAATTTTCTAAAATTGGAATTACTCGATACTCCAAAATGTCCAACTTTACGCTGAGGAAATCGTTTTGAGTGCGAATATCTCGAAATCCCCTTGAAATTCTCTACAAGGAGGATGTCAAAGTTTTTTTTAAATTTGTTAATATTGCCTGATACCTCTAAGTAAATAGCAGAAATCGTTTTTGAGTGCGAATATCTCGAAAATATTTCCTCATATGAAAAAAAAAAAAAAAAATTTAACTAAATTTTAAGTTCCACCTTAATAGATACTTTTGGCTGGAGTTGACTTAAGAAAGGGAGACTGTCACTCCACGCGTTGTTCTACATCATCTGATTCTTTGGAAACTGTGATTCTGAATTTTCATCATAACTTCAAAATAACAGTATCTTTCAAAAGCGACTCCAAAAATTTGAGGATAGAGAAAGCTAGTTTTCTGATTTGGAAATTCATTTTCGCGCCAATAAAAATAAGGTGCATGACTAGATCTCACGTACTTGCACCTATGTGCTGTCCATTTTCAAATCAATCAGTTTTTAAATTTAGGCGAAATAGTTAAAATGTACTCTTTTGGAAAGAACACTTTTTTTTACATTTTTCCAAAACATACTCGTACAAAGTTTGAAAATACAAAATATTGGCTAGATGTCTATTTTCAAAAAAATCGTTTGAGTCATATCCGAAAAAGTAATTTACAGTCATATTACTTTTTTTTGTCAATAACGTGGTACGCCATCTAGTGACAAATTCAACACAAGTGCAAAATTGAACAAAAATCGCCGTTTTCGAGTAAATCTTTTTTTTTCAAAATCATTCATTAGTAAAGTACAGTTTAGGGTTAGAAAGAAAATACCGTTTTCGCTTCGAATTGTAACCGAGCAGACTCCAGATATGAAGTTTCATGAAAATCCATTTAGCCTTGCGTACATACGACAGACGGATAAAATTGTGAGACGCACTTTTTTGAGTTTCTCTATTATATTGTAGTAGTGTCAAGTTTGATCAAAATCGAAAATTATCATCAAACCAATACCGAGCCCTAATGTGCAAAAAAAATATACATATTGCAAAGGGTCCCAAAATTGGCTTGACATCCTGGCAGACCATGATACGTCCCTATTTGATTAGTGTTCTACAAACTGGATGTGCATTTGGCAGAAGTGTAAGAGTTTGAGTGTCAAAAGTAATCACAAAATTTTCTTTTGCAAATAAGTCGCTGTTCCTTGTGATGCAATAGTTAAGCCCTACTTGCAGATGGTTTCATCGAAAATGATGAACATTTGAGAAACAAGGGGCAAGCTTAGTGAGAAGAAGACCGGTTAGAGCTGGACTGGGTACACTTAAACCAGCACAGAACCCAGATTTTTCACTACGAGTTAGACAAAAACCTTTACTCTGGGCTCAAGACCACGTTTCTTGGACTCAAGAGATGTGAAGCTACGTCATATCTTCTCCAATGAGTCTAAGTTTAAGCTGCATGCCAGAGATAGAATAATCTTCGTACATAGAGAACCAAGAAGAGGCTGAGCGATGAATGTCGACGAAGGATGCCCCCGAAAGCTGAAGGTGTAATGGTCTGGGGATGTTTTTCTGGAGAAGAAAGTGGTAGAATGCGCTTTCTGGACTCAAGAAAAACCTGTCAGAATCTATGAATCGGCGGTGTACAGCTGTAACAAAATATTAATATTTTATTATATATTATTAATTAAGTAATAAAAAAATAAATAAAATTTCGATTCTTTAATTTTTAAAAATCAGCCCCTTAGCTTAAAAAAACTCGTTTTTCAGTCTACTTACACTTTGCTCTCTAGACTTCAGGAAAAAAAAAACATCAAACTCTAAAAGGCTTATAATCCTTTTAAGAATGATGCAGCAAACTATTCTACATAAAATTTTATTGTAACAACTTAGGAGCAATAATTAAAAACAAATTGTTTGACCAAATTTGTTTGCAAATTGGGACAAGGTTTCTGAAAATAGAATATTTAAAAATAAAACACTTTTTCATCAACGATTGATATATCACACATATTTACCTACTAGTTCATATGAGTACGTCCTTCCATCATAAGAATTTCAGTAAAAATTAAAGGATTTTATTCAGGTTCATTGGTAAACAGATGCTAAAGTCTATCAGTCGACTTTAGGATGACAATTTGCTCGTGTACTACCTACTTACAGTTTCCGTATCCAATTTGATTTAACTAATTAAGTTAATTTTAATTACACAAAGAAAGAAAAAATTCTCTTTAACAGTGCCCTTTTATTTCCATTAAAAAAATAATTCAATTATCTACGAGCTACAATTCCCAAAGGTAGTTCACGTCAGTTCAACTCATCACGTGAACGAATAAATGATGACAGGTGACAGTGGTTCCATTGAGAAAACAAGCAAATGACTTTCCCTTTGGGAGATAATTAATCGGTAATCAGGACCCTTCCGCAGAGGGTTCGAAAAGAAATAATGACATTGACGGGGCGACGGGGATTAATTAAAAGTATTTATGGAACTTTATGTAGCGTGCTGTGGCTTTGTTGCGTTATTATTATTTTTTTTTGTGTAAACCAATATATGTAGTTCATTATGGTTGGCTTGTGATGAATGAAATAATATTAATTAATGTACCCATGCTATAAATACACCCACACTGTTGAATATACAATAATAAGGTAATGTTGAATAATTATAGGTATCCTGAATCTATTGCATTATTAATCATATAAGTGCATTGTTAATCTTATAAGAGAATACGTCATTGTTTGAAATATTTACAATCACCATAATATATTGGGTTTATAACTTAATTCGTGCGGTTTTTTGTCAAAATTTGAACGTTTTTTTAAGAAAAACATTTACAATAATATTATTCAAAGTATTGCCCATCTGAAGCTATGACTTTTTCCCATCTTTCTGGCAATTTGTGGATCCCATCCCAAAAGAACTGCGCCGGCTTGGCAGCCAAGAATGAATCAAGCCAATTTTTGATATTCTGCTCTGATGTGAACCGTATTTCAGTGAGGGCGTCCTGCATCGATCGGAACAAATGGTAGTCAGAAGGGGCAAGGTCTGGGCTATAAGGCGGGTGGGGTAAAACTTCCCATCCACTGTTTTCCAAATAGTTCTTAACCGGAATAGCAACGTGGGGCCGAGCGTTGTCATGATGGAAAATTATTGCCTCGTGTCTGGTCGCATATTCAGGGCGTTTTTCGGCTACTGCTCTCTTCAAACGGATTAATTGTGTTCGGTAGCGTTGTCCATTGATGGTTTCACCCGGTTTTAGCAGCTCATAATACAGCACACCCTTCTGATCCCACCAAATACAGAGCATTACCTTCGCGCCATGGATATTCGGCTTTGCCGTTGATTTGGCTGGTTGGCCGGGTTTCACATATGATTTTTTGCGCTTGGGGTTGTCGTAATGGATCCATTTTTCATCACCAGTAACAATCCGATACAAAAATGACTTCCTTTTGTGGCGTTCCAGCAGCATTTCGGACATGCAAAACCGCCTTTCGACGTCTCTCGGCTTGAGTTCATGTGGAACCCAATTTCCTTGCTTTTGAATATATCCAGCTGCTTTTAAACGTTTTGGAATGGCTGCTTGAGTGACACCCAAAGATTCTGCGAGCTCTTCTTGTGTTTGGCAACAATTTTCATAGAGTAATGCTTCCAGTTCTTCATCTTCAAACTTTTTTGGCTGCCCAGGACATTCATCGTCTTCCAAGCCAAAATCACCACTTTTAAATTGTGCAAACCACTTTTGGCACATTCGCTCAGCTAGCGCATGTTCACCATAAACTTCCACTAAAATACGATGACTTTCGGCAGCAGTTTTCTTCAAATTAAAGTAATGAAGAAGAACTCCCCGCAAAAACACTTTTTCAGGCACAAAGTTCGACATATTTGAGTGAAAAAAAATTATTGTTGTTTACCCTTCAAATGAATGACATATACTGAAATGACGTACAATGACAGTAGCTTTCAAACGCATGTTCCAATGGAATAATAACAATGGAATAATACAAGTTACGCCATCTCTTAGCAAACCGCACGAATTAAGTTATTACGTATTCGACTGAGAGGACGACAATTTACTCGTGTACTAGAATGTAGAGCCACTTATTCGAAAATTCAAATTCTTTGGTCGGTGCAGGCTAAATTTAGAATTATTGAGAAGACTGAATTCAGTAATAAATATTTGCCGCAGCATCTGTGGTACGTAAATAATCGAACATGTATTGGACACGTAATTTTGTGAAACGATTTTTATTTACAAATAAATTTTGTGCTAGTTTGCATTTGCATCCACTGTAGCAAGTTGCAAAAGTGGTGACTTGCAGATATTTGGAAAACATTTTATTATCGTAAAGAATTTCATAGAAATGCCTATTAATTACACTAAGCTATAAGTTCAAAATAACTTCCGCTTTTGATGTTAGCGATTATACGAAATTAATGTTTAGGCATTAAAATCTAAGTTGTGTATTCAATTAATAGTGGCATTGCGGATATCTAGCAAATATTGGTGTAGTCAATTATGTGGTTTATAGTCTGAGCAGTTCAAGACATGCTTTTAGCTAAATAGTCTTGGACTTTTCACAACTAATGCGAAGTGTACTGACGTCTAAGTTGGACGGTATTTTCATATATCGGCACAAGTTGCTGGATGTTTCTACATCTGCTGCAACATCTCAGTCTCACGACAGCTTAAATTTGTATCTTACTTGACTTAATATTAGGAGCCATTGCTGGATTTCCCATTCGCAGCCATTTCGAGGGTCCCGTAAAGATATCTAAAGAGATCTTATTCCTTACACTCACACTTGACTATAAATCCAATATTTCATCACTTCTCTATTTATTGTAACATTGAAAATATTTTGTTGTCTGTCTACTTATGTGACTGCTTATATACGTATAATTTCTTACCACCTATTGATTAGTTCTTTGGGAAGGATTACATTACTGACCGACGGACATCAGAAAGCTGACGTTCACAGTCGATGCTGAGAATTTAGAAAGATCACTTCTGCAGGCTGTTAATCCAAAGTAAGTTTACGATAGGAATACCTAAGCAAAAATCCAAGAACGCTGCTGGAGTCGCGACGGTCAACTACCACGTTATAATATTTAAAGTAAATGGAGATGATTTGGTACGGATCATGCGTCAATTCATCTATAAAATATGGTCGGATAAAAGTATGTTCGATGAATGGAACCTCAGCATCGTTTGCCCGATGCTCAAAAAAGGAGACTCTCTGAACTGCCCAAACTACAGAAGTATTAGTCTCCTCTCCTCCTTCTGTCGTATTAATACTTTTGTCGGCAATCTAATTAGTCCGTATCAGTGTGGCCTTAGGCCAGGAAAGTCCACCATAGATCAAATATTCACATTGTGGTAGATCTTGGAAAAATGTCAGGAATTCCAAACCGATACTCACCACCTTTTCATCGATTTTAAAATCACCTATGGTACCGTCTATTGAAACGAGTTATACAAAGTCTTGTCTAGTTTTGTTATTCCTCTGAATGGCATCCGTTTGTGCAGAATGATGGTGAAGAATGCACGCTGCTCCATTTAGGCTGGTAACAACATCACCTAGGCTTTTGATGTTGAAAAAGAACTACGACTAAGTGAAGCGCTTTCATGTGATTTCTTTAACACAGATTGCACAAAATTCTCAAGCTAACATCCTTCAAAAGTCTGTACAACTAGTCGCAGACGTAGACGACATTGACATAAATGGAAGAACACAGCGGGCTGTCGGTGGTGCTTTCGGGAGTATTGAAAGAGAAGCGGCGAAAATGGTTTTACTGGTTAACGAGGGAAAAACATAATATATGCTCTCATCAAAAAAAATAAAAAAAATAAAATATAAGCTATAAATTTGTACTTGTACACATGGGGCAAAATTTTAAAGGGTGGGTCATCCGATGGTTTCTTTTTAAAATCGCTATAAAAAAAGAAATCCGTTTTATATTTTTCTAAGTTTTTGCTTCATTGAAGAGAGTATGCTTCCCGATTACTCATATTTATAAAAAATAATTTCAAATTTTCAATATTGTGCTTAAGTGCATGAATCATTTCTAGATTGTCAGCATAATATCTATCTTTAACGGCACCTCACAAAAAGAGTCTAACGGCGTCAAATCGTAGCTCGGCGGAGGCCAAGCAACATCACCAAAACAGAAAATTACACGTTAAGGTCGATTGTTGGATGGCTTGTATCGCACGTAGCTCCATTTTGCTAGAACATAAGATTGTCCAAGTTCATTTCCTCGGTTTATGCTTTCCGCTCACCGTCGACCGTAACTAACGATGAAAATGGGCCGATAATTCCGTTATTCCACAAACTACCAGCAGGAATATTCTTGGCTGAGCGCAAAGGACGAACACTAATTTGTGTTATCAATTAGCATGCCAATCTTACAAACTTTTTTCACAAACTTGGATACAGCAGGCACGGTTGGTGCATTATTTCGATCGAAATTTATTTTCAATATTCGCACTGTTTCGGCAACACATGCACTCATTTTGGAAATAGGTTTTCAATATTTTCCAATGCTGTTCAAGAGTAAATCGATTCATTTCGTACCGTGGAGATACGATACTATATTTTTGTAAATTTTTTAAGCGCGAAAGGGCTATCAGTAACAAAAGACTATCAACATAGCATAACAAACCAGCAGATGGCTCACCCGTTAGAAACAAACTTTTTTTTTCCATTTTTTAAAATAAAAATATATTAGCAGTTGTTAAAAACGGAAAATGTTTTTTCTTTAATAAAAAATAAAGTTCCATAATAGAGATTTTGTTGATCTCAAAACACCATTTCACTAAATTCAATGCATGTTTAGGATCGTTATCGGAGTAAGCAAGCATAACCGTAATAAAAGTTTTTAATCCACACAACTAGCCTTTAATCCAAAAAGTGACCCAACATCGTTTGCAGGAAAGCAATATGTACTCTTCATCCCAAGATAGTGATAAGCATAAAACAAGCCCTATGTTGATATAACAACGCACTTATCAGAAGAGCGACTGACATCATTCAAAGCCTGTTCAATATTGGAAGATCTTAAGAAAACCATTTAAATTTTGACTCATTAACCTTATCTCACTCAAATGTATCAAAATACAAACATTTTTTATTCGTTCATAAATTTATTTCCCTACCCTGATCGAATGTCTCCTGAAAAACCAAAACAATAAAAAGTTATTTCAATACTTATTCAGTCACCGATAAAAATCGTCAAAAAAATAGAAGCTCTCTTTTTTGCATTATTGGGCTTTCATGAGTGTAATAAAAAGAGCGTCAACAACTCATCCTATTAACTTTTAAGGTGGTGAAGAAATATTGATTTTTTCCATCGCAGTTTTATTATTAATTATAACTCTCTGGTGCGAATTTTTTAGTAGAAAATTGAAAAGAACCATAAAACAAAGTTAATCGATTGAATAAAAATATGTAATAATTTCTTTCGATGTGGGGTATGCTATGAACTAAGCTGGGTTGAACTGATAAAAAGATTTTTTTCGTTGCGAGCAAACTTTGCACGTACGAGTACATATACCTTTGAGTTTTTAGCCCGGTCTAACAGTTTTATATGTAATAGCAAGCACCCTTCGATAAAGGATTTATCTCATCGGGCGCTCTTTTAACTGATTAATTAGCCCACACATTTTCTTGTAGGGCAAAGACAGATCTCCACCTCCATACTATTACTGAATTCCAATGTTATTTGGATAGCTATTAGAATTTATTTTGAAAGTGTTTTTTAACTTTTATAATTGCACGAGTACGAGTATAACGCAAGTATTGTTTCCATGACAATTTACGATCTCGAGATTTTGATCAATTTTGGTATTACTAAATATTATAGAGACAGGCGAAAAAGTGGGTCATCTGTCTGTCTTTCCATCTGTTCGTCCATCCATTTGCCTGTACCTCAGACTACAATTTTGAAAAATTATAATTTTCCCGAAAACGGCTCCAAAGATTTGAATACAAATTCATATCTCCTGTAATATGGATGTTTGTAATAAAACTGCGTACTCATTTCTTATCTAAAAGTTCGAACAACGGTACTATACTTATAAGCGCACTTGCGAAGATTAGCTTTTTCTCGAATATCGCTGAGACAATTTTGATCAAAATTGATATTTAAGTCACTTTCGACATATGTATGGAAAGGCGTTCAAATTTTGGACATATGGTCAAACATTTTTTTTTTTTTGGTTTTTAAAGCATTTTACGAAATCTTATTTTTTCGGTTCTTATCGATTTTGCCAAACATTTAGAAATAGAACAAATAATTTACAAACATGGTTGTTCCCTTTATTTATTTATTTTTTTTTTTTTTCATAAATTTTATAACTTTTTTTCATTTTCCAAAATTTATATTTTAAATTTAATTGTGATAGGGTCACTTAGGGTATATTAATTTTGGCGGTGTTTAAAAAAAAAAACATATTTTATTTCCTCAAAGCTATTTAAGGTGATGATTAGGTTTTATTGTAAAAATTTCACCAGTTTCTTCTTAGAAAAATCTTAGAAACAAATTATGTTGTAAAATCTCTTAAAAATCGAGAAAATATCCTCTGAGTAGAAAGATTTCATTACATTTCACAACGCTGCTCCCACTTTAACAGGGATGGGTTAGAAGATGAGATAGTTTTTCCCTATGTTTTTAATTTTATGCAATTTTTTTTCTATAATTTCTTTTTAAAATCACGCTATTTTATTTAGCTTCGCACAATTTTATTTCGCATTAGGTCATTCTATATTTTTGTTTCATAATAAAATATGCTAGTAAAATATATGAATACCTACGAGTACATTGTCGAATTTGTACATGAATTTCCTGAAAACTGCCACAAATGAGAGGTTGTTCCACATTTATCACGAATGTGGGAGTTTCTCAAAATTAAAGCACTATTAAATCTAAAATCCAAGCAATATTATGTAAAAAGTCTGATTCGTCGAACGGAAATGGCTCAAATAATGTTGCTATTGACCGTGGTCATATACGCAATTATTATACTTGGATATATCATTATTATTTCTTTAAATTAAAAACAATACATTAGAATCAGTATACCACTATCAGTGGATCCGTCTGAAACGTATTGAATATCTTTTAATATCTTCTAACCCGAAGTTTAAAAATTGGAGATGGCGTCGTGATTTTGTTTAAATCAAATGCATTTTACCTTTTTTATTATATTGTATTTTTGCTATTTTGAAGTCACTATTTATAACCAAAATTCACGGATTCTGTGAGGTATTCACAATCAGATCAATCAAAATGCAAACAAACAACGCCTACATTTTTGGTTGAGGAATTATTTTTCAGTTTCTTGCAAAAATATTGAAAACGATCTATGATGTTTATAAATAGATGAAATTTCATCCCCCTGGCTAAAAATTTAAGGTCCAATAACTGGTGACACACAGACAGACGATCATATCAGACAGGACGTACCTGGCTAGAATTACATACATAACTCTAGATGCTGATCAGATATGTAGATACTTTTGGGAATCTATCATTACTATTTCTCTAAACTTTGTATTAAAATTAATATGCCCTATGAGATAGGGTATAAAAATGAGGACATCCGAATTCTTAGTTACTCGTTGAATAGAAAGAAACGTCACTATCCAATATGGCGTTCAAATTCAAGATAGTTGCATTGCCCAAGGTGGATTTCTTGGAACCTTTCAAAACCCATTACGGGGTACTCCGTCAATATTTCCACCAAATTCTCTATGACGAACCCAGATCATAAACTGTAATAAATGTCGCAACTTGTTCTTGTTCAGCATTCCTAATCGCATTGAGTGTATATATTCTAAATCGTAGTAATAACTATTTGCCTTTATACTTGTACTGCATGAAGATTCTCAAATCGTAGTCCTTGGACATACCGCGTCGTATTATCAACTAATATCTGAAACTGATGTCTCCCTCTCCCTAGGAATCTTCTTTTTGACTGCACGTAGGTACTCGTAGGTTAGATATTCACTCTTTTAACGAATTAATTCCCTTCATATCTTTCTAACAATAGTAGTAATTGATACACCTACTCACAAAATCGGAGGGTTTTAAGGATTTGAAAGTTTAATTTTGGCACTAGTTTAAGAAATAACATTTAAGCTTAATTATCTGTAGCAGGAAACTCCTTAGAAAAAAAGATGTTTAATTACCGAAATCGAGCCCCAAAATCAAAACCCACATTCGGAAACTGTCAACAGTTAATAGGCAGGTGTCTTCTTACACTTTTTCTCAGGAAAAAATTCGTTTACATATATAAACCGGAGCTCCTGTATTTGAGTTTTAGTTCATATAATAGAGTATCTAATGTAAAATTTGGTGAGTTCATATAAACGGGGGTTAATATAACCGAGACTCTACTATATAATAATAAGTCTGCCAAACGGAATGGATAATTTGTTCAATCATATTTTTTAAATACTCAATAAATAATCCAGCCTTTAAGATTTTGTTTTCAATACCACCGTTTTCATTAGAGGAAATGTTTTCCATTTATTGTGTACTAATTGCCATTTATTCCAATTTAACCACCAACATGGTCTACCAAAGTCTTCGTAAAGTGATTGATCTAATAAGCCTTTGACTGCAACGGGTGTGCTAAATGAGTTTTGAAATCATACAATCTATTCCCTTCACCTCCTGTTCAAAAGATTTTGCTATTATTTTTTTTTTTTTCTCTCTCAATGCTACTTGTCACTTTTCGGGCAACATGCATCTAATATGTCATGTATCAGCTGATTCCTTCTTCCAAATGTCACCAAGTGACACACCACAACATTACTAATTGAAATTCAAAGCGCTTTGTGAAATATTCCTCCCCCTCCATTATTGCTGCTACTGTCAATCAAACAGTTTATTTTGGAATTTTTGTAAAGACAATGTTTACGACATCTCAAACGATTTTCGTTGTGTTGTCGCCCTGTCATTGCCATCAATGTTTACGTATAAGAAATTATCGTTGACAAATCGCAAAAGAAAACTTTAACAAAACAAATCAGAGAAACAATTTGTTTGTATAGTGAACAAGTCAGTCTTTTCAAATATCATTTAATATTTGCTCAATATAGCGAGTATCCTGTCATAAGAGCTGTCTTACAGCTAGGTTAGTTATTCGAATTTAAGTTTGCTTGAAGCGCTGGAGTATCTAAAGGGCCATATTTTGGTTTAATTTTAAAATTGCTATAAAAAAGGATATTTAATATTTCATAAAGTCTTTAACTTCTTTGAAGAGAGTACACTTTACAATTATTTATGAAAAATAATTTCATTTAAATGGCTGCCGCAGCTAGCTGGCTTGATGGTAGCCCATTCTATCAACCCAATTTTGCAGAATATTTTCGATATTTCGGAACTCTATTTCACGAATAGATTGATCAATATTGTGTAACATCACCAAAACGACTGATTACACGATTATTGAACTTAGTGCATAAAAGTTCGATTGTTGGATGGCTTGTATGGCACTTCATTTTATACATACGCAGCCCGCACTATCATAAGGCTGCGACCTAATGGATCGATGTCACTTCGAGGAGAAAATTATGCGGGTTTTTTTAATCGACTCTTTTCGACCCCAAAACCGGAGCAAAGAGATAGGCAGACATAATTGATGGATATTAAATGAAAGGAAACGAAGTGCTGGTTTTAAAAATGTATTTGTTCCGTTATTTTTACTTTATCAGGTTTCGAGAAATATAAAAAAAAAACTGCCCAAAAGGCTTCATGGAATCCGCACTCGTTGATGTGGTATAAGCTCATTCTTGACTTCCTACTTTTCTCACATCGTAACGGTCATTGGGTGATATATTTGTGACCTTGTAAGGACCCAAAAATTTAGAATGGAGTTTCAGATTGGAACCAAATTAAGTACGCTTTATGGCCAGCAAATCGTCCGCATCATACTTCGTTGGAGGCTTTTGTCGTTTGTCGTAGGTATCACGATTTTCTGCTTAAACTCTTCTAATATTCTCTCTCGCATACTTTCGCGCCTTTCCCCACTGATGTAAAAACACAAAGGAGGTTTTCCTTGACTGCTTTCGCCAATTGCGCGTCACTATTCATCTGCATCTTCGTGCCCACCAGTAACTCGAATGATGTCCCCCTGATACTCCGCTGCCACGTTGAATATGCTGGTACCACTTAGACCTGCTCGTTGCCTCTTGATACCTCGGTTGTTATCATCAGCAATTGTATCTTCTCCATCTCGCAGTAGTCCTTAAACGTGTTGGAAGTGAAAGCTGCTCCGATTTTATTTAATTTATTTTTCTTTTCCCGGACAGTTACTGTAGAATTCTTTCCTTTTTTTTCACTGATTAGATTTCTGTGCAAATTTCCTTTTTTTTTTCAATGGTTTATCCATTATAAACCCACTTTTTGGGCCAATTTTTTTTTCAGATTTCGAGTAGATGCCGTTTGACTTCCGAATAGTAGAGATCTCGGGAGACAAATTATTAAAGAACACTACACCTTTATTTTACATCTAAGTTTTATTCAATAGTTTAAGATTTGGCTTGGATTTAGATATACAAAATGCACTACGTGTAAGTTTAGGTTTTAAATTTTAACTAGGTACACTGAACCCCTGTTATTTGCGAGGGATGCATTCTGGAAAAACAGGGCGAATACTGAAATCGCGGATACCGAGTTATGTGATAAAAATAAAAAAGCAAAAATAAAAGAAATGAAGATTTGTGGTAGTATTAGATAAAAAAAATACCGCACCAAAATTGTTTTAAAGGGTAAAAATGCTTCCTTCAAAACATTTTTAAAAGTTTCTGTCCTTTGGGCATTTGAATCGATCTTATCCACAAAATTGTAGGCGTCTTCTAGAATTGAAGAAAGGTGCTGCCAATTTTTTATTGAGAGCAGATCTTCAGAAGTAGCAGCTTCTTCCTCTTCATTTTCGATGGCCCCATTATCAAATGATAGGGCACAAGTACGATAACTTTGGCGCCAAAAATTGATAACAGTTTTTTATAGAAGGTTCAAAAACAAGCATTTTTTACTATTTCGCCCCGTTTAGGAGGTAGGGTCAATTTTAGAGAAAAATGACTTAAAATGAAAAAAATAAAAATAAATTATTGAACAAACAACGGCAACACTTACAATGAAGTACTATACCGATTTTGAAAGCCAGAAACCTGTTCTTTAATCCAAAATTTAAATTAAATAATTTATGTCAACAGTTTTTGAAAAATTCGCATGCAAACTCAACATTTTGATAAAAAAAATTAAAAAAAAAGAAGTACTGTAGATGAAGAGTATTGATGACCTTATTATATTGGCCTTAGTTGGTTAAAACAATACAACTTTAAAAGAAAACTTGAGAACATTGTATATTGTGCTCATAGTTTAATTGCTCCAGAACTCTCGCCAAATGGGGCACTTCATGCTTGACCGTCTTTTCAGGGTTCCGTATACTGTCAATTGAACCCTATTGCTCTCTTTAGCGTGTCCGTTCATCCGTCTATACGTCTGACATCACTTTCTATGAGGATGGTCTGATGAAGAAAATAAAGTCGAAAGTTTACAAATGATAATTTACGAGTATCTACCAATGTAATCTGCTTTAATCTCAATACACTTTTTCCATCTGATCTCTAAAGCCATTATAACAGTTTTAAAAATTGTTTTCTTAAGACCTTAACAAAAAGTTTACTGCAGATATTTTTATTTTTTTTTATTTTGGGGAACTGAGGAAAGTCGCATTTTGCCAGATCAGGTGAATAGGAAGATTGAGGCAGTAATTCAAACCCACAGTTATGGCCATGGTTTGACGCAACATACTCGTATGTGGGCGTGCATTATTCTGGTGAAATAAAACTTTCTCCTCATCATTCATGAGCACTTTTTCTTTATTTCTTCTCGAAGCCGACACAAAAGACCGCCGTAGTAATTGGAGTTAATTGTTTGACCCTTTATAAGGTAATCAACAATGATGATTCAATTTGTGTCCCAAAACACTGATACCATTACATTATGAGCAGATAACCCAACTTTAGCTTTCATTGGGGGTGATGATCCAGACCTTCCCCTCTCTTTTGATTGTAGTTTGGGCTCAGGGATATACTGGTGAATTCAGGTCTCACATTTTGTCACAAATTTGACCAACAAATCCTATGGATCCAAATACTCGTGAGACATTATCAGTCGATTACACTTTTGTTCTGAGAAACTGAAAGCAGATTTGGAAAGCATTTTGCAGAAAGCTTCGATAACTCGAGTTCGTTTTGAATGATGTTTTGGGTTCGTTCTCTTTTATCTGCGGTCTCACATGATCAGATCACAATTCTTTTCGAGGTTATCCTCTCTAATTGAGGTTGATGGTCTTCCGCAGCATACATCGTCTCCAACGCTCTCTCGTACACTTTAGAATTCAGCTACCCACTTCCTAGCAATTGTTTTTTATGAGGCGGATTCATGAGACATTCCGACGATGTTCAAGTGAATGTATTGACCTCACAATGTCTCTATCACCTATAAGTTTTACCGCGCGATTTTGTACCCTATCAAGAATATGCAGAACGGCCTTGGGTGCACCAGACCAGATATCGGCATTATATTACAGTTTAGTTCGGATGAATGCCTTATAAATTGAGGCCAAATCAGACGGGGTAAAATATTTCCTGCACCGTTTAAGGAATCCTAGATATTTTGCAGCATTTTTGGCGACCTCGAATATGTGATCATTCCATCGAAGATGGTTATAAATACACATACCGAGAATGGCAAGTCTTTCGGTTTCAATGATGCAAGTACCATCAATGGATAATGGTTGAGGGTTTTGGTTTCGCTTGAGAGACAGAAGACAGCATTGTGTTTTGGAAGCATTAAATTCCACTCTGTTGGTTGAACTTCATTTAATTATGCTGTCCAGGTCGAAATTTAATGTGTTTGCCATACGTTGCCGTTCCCCTTCTACGGCCGAAGAGCAAGGACGTGAGTTAGGGAACTAATATGAAAAACTGAAGGAACGAATATGAAAAACTGAGGGTACTGTCATCAGCGAAGGAATGGATTAGATTAGAAGTTGCAGACAAGAGATCATTTATAAAAATAAGAAAGAGAGTCGGAGACAAAACAGAGCCTTGGGGGACACTAGCATTTATTTGGTGGATTGCAGATTTGAAACCGTCCAAGACAGCTTGTATTGAATGCCCTGAAAGGTAATTTCTAATCTATTGAAGAATAGACTCATCGATGCCATATGCACGCATTTCCGACAAAAGAGCCTGATGCCAAACTCTGCCAAATGCCTTTGAAATACCAAGCGCAACCATCTTAGTTTCGCTGAAGTGATGGAGAGATTGGTTCCACTTCTCGGTGAGATATGCCATTAAATCACTAGTGGACCTGTTGCTATGAAAGCCATCTGCCGGTCATTAAGGAGTTTTCGTAAATCGAGATATTTCTGACGATTTATCTGCGATTTCATGACCTTGCCAGACGAGGCAGAATTTTTAATATTTTTGACGGATGACCAACAATTTTTACTACCTTTGGGACATTGTAGGATTTTTTGCCTCAATTTTTGGTCATGTAAGAATTTTACACGTCGAATATGAGCATTGCAGTCTTTTAAACTTCTTTCGGTTTTCTTCAGATTTGTTGTCTTTATAAGACCGAAAGCTTACTTCTTTCAGCCTGATAGCCTTTTTACAGTTCTGGTCAAACCACGAGTTTGCCTTAGGTCTAATGCTCGTTATTCTGTTGGGAATAAAGTCATTCATACCTAAGAGTATAGTGTCGGTGATATCAGCTGCGCCATCCACGTCGCTATCGGGGAAGCATATCGACCAGTTAAAACTCCTAAAGAAGCTATTAAGGCCGCTACTATTTCTATGGTATGCCGAAAACTTTTCAATAAAGGCTACAGATATATGCACGGTTTTTATACACTTAATGCAAAACTATAACCTAAAAATGATGCCAGTGTAATTTTTGTAAAAGCCGTTGTTTTGACGATGTCTGCAGTATAAGCAATTGACACAATAAAAACTTTTTTTTTCATATAATAAGAGCTTTGAAAAGAGCTCTTTGAGTAGAATCCAAAAACATATTAAATTTGTGCTCACAGATCATCCTCGTTCTAATGGAACCCTGTATGTGTAAACGAAGTCGTGCTTAATGATTTTTTTTTATTTCTCACCTTTATCCCGCTAGAACTCGCGAAGTGAGATTTCCTCTTACTAGCTGTTCTTACTACGTACTAAATCGGTTTAATATTAAATCGTCATCATCGAGCATTTGTTCCAAAATGGTATTTTCCTAAGAAACTAAAATAGTTTGGTCACATGTGTCATCGGTGTAGTACTACTCCTTCTGATGACCATTTTTGGAGTACACAAAATAGCAACAGAGATTGAATTAATAAAACACAACCAGAAAAATTAAAAGACGAAAAGCTGTATCCAAAAATCGCATCACTTTTCGTATTATTTTGCCACACCTAATTACTTCAAAAATTAAATTTGCCTAGGACCCCTCGAAGACGATAACTTGCTGCCTCCCCAGCGTTACGGGTTAGAAATACTTTTTAATGTAACCTCTGTGTATATACTTTGAGTAAGTTATAACATATTATCTGTGGAAATATTCCTCTATCTTTGACTACGAGTAAAACTCAGGCGCCATCAAACTTTAAAACTTTTGCACACTTCGTTCATTCAAATGCTTACGAATGCTATTTTTTACTTACTATCTGCAAGGAGCCATCAAAACATGAAGCTTATACCTACATAAAACGATTTTGTAATATGTTTACTTCAAATATATTAAAGTTGATTCCACAGATTCACTTAACTGAGGCACAACCTTGAACTTGCAAAACGTGCTGCGGGACCTCTTTTCCTTTCGATTACACTCGATTTTATCTTTTTCTCTACATACGAGTAAAAGATACAAGTGAAACCGGGACACGTGCGCCCCTCTTGAAGTAACATTTTGTTCGCATGCTATACTGTTGCTTTAAGGAAGTGGTTTCGAATAGTTTGGGAAATTGACTTAGGGTGAAATTGATATCTTTTCGCATGATTACTATCGTCGATGTCCATTTGGTTGACTTGGTACACTTAATAGGGATGTTGACACTATCAGTTTTATGCAGGACTGGACATTTAAGTGATTTTTTTTTGTTGAGAATATTCGGCGCCTATATTCGGTGATGCGATGTTTCAAACTTTTTGTATTTTTACTTAAGAAATACTAGCTACTATACCACAAATCCTTGGATAAAAAATTAAATAAATATTGAAATTAAAAACAACATTCTCGTGAGACCGACAAATTTAATTCTCAAATAAGAACTCCCCCAACGAAATATTTTGATGGTTGAATTCCTAAGATAAACATCGTTATTAGCACTCCAGGGGTAATTAATAATCATCCACCGGCATTGTGATGAAATTAGTAACATACGAGTAGTTTATATTTTGAAATGGAATGTTGTCACGTAGAAAACAATACCACCTGCCTGGGGCATTTTGTCCAAACTACACGCATTGGTGCGTTAATCATTTCTGGAATGTTGCATAACCCTAGAGGAATGTCAAGTATCACCAAACTCGTAAATTTACAGGACGCCTTAAATGTTTACGAAAACAAGGGCATGATGGATATTTACCTTACCTATGTACATATTTGTAATTTTTATCGCATTGCATAAAATAAAACGATTTATGTAAATAGTTCCTTTGCACAACTGTAAGCTCTTTAAATATGTTTGTCTAAATAAAACAATGAGTTGCTAGAACTTTAATGAATGAATGACTTGAAATGAATTGAAATTGATGGACAAATTTATGGTCTCATTAAAATATTCTAATGATGCCCTTTTTTTTCGTATTCTATTTTGCCTTAAAGTGGTGTAAGCCTTAAAGCGTTTTAGTCTAAAATTGTAATTTGCCATTTTGTTGCAGTAAGCAGTGGTAAGAAGCGGAACAAAATCCCTATTTCTTTCACAATTTAATAATGAGCGATTAAGCCCATTTCTAATTAAATGGCTTCGTTAATAAGCAAAACTGCAGCATATGAGCTACGACGAATCTAAGAGCAGTTGATAATTATACCCACTTAAACGTAAGTGCAGTTTATCATCTGAAAGGATCACTGGCCGATATTTCTTTGAAAATGCTGCTCAATATCAAAATATTTTTTGAGGCCGGCTGTGCAGAACCATCCACAAGTATTTTTCCAACAGGATAGACCTACAGCGTATACTGCAAGGGACATCATGGCTTTGTTACGGGACATCTTCGATGAGCGCATTATTTCTCGCAGCAGCAACTTCATATTTTCTTTGGGCCTATTTGAAGGATCGCGTGTACGTCAATAAGCCAGTGATCATCTCTCAACTGAAAACCAATATTCGTAATGAAATCGGTGTCGCAACACCTGAAATGTTGCGAAAAGTGATAAAAAATGTGTTGCAAAGATCAGAAATGTGTTGCAAAGATCAGAAGTGAAGCGGAAAATGGTCACCATTTGGTTGATGTAATCTTTCACGTTTAGGTCAATAAAATTCAACATTTGTGCACTGTACTTTAAAAAAAAAAGTTATAATTTACTCCCAACTAAAGAAGTTATAACGAATTCCAATCAAAAAGGGCATTCTGCGCCACCCTCTATAATAGAGAAACTCAAAAAAGTGTGTCTCTCAATTCTGTCTGTCTGACTGTAGGCACAATTGCAGCCTAAGCATCTGGACGGATTTACTACAAACTTTATATCTGGAGTCTGTGTGGTCATAACAGAGTCCATATATCACGTGCAACAATGGAATTATTGAGGCAACAACTTCCAAATCGCATAATTTCCAAATACGATGATTTGAGTTGGCCACCACGATCACTGGATTTGACTGCTCCAAACTTTTTCTTGTTGGGCTATCGCAAGGAAAATGTGTATGTGAATAAGCCCCAAACCTTGCAGCAACTAAAGGAAAACATTCACCAAAAAATTGGTCTTATACAACAAGAACCACTCCACGAAGTTATGGAAAATGCCGTACAAAGAGCAGATTTCTGCATTGGACAAAATGGTTCTCATTTAACTGATATTATTTTTAAGACATAATTAAATGAAAATGTTTTTTTTTTTTTTTTTTTCTCCATTCCATTCAATATTTATTTAAAAATCAGATCATACAGTTACACTCTGTATTAGAAGAATACACTTTACCATCGGGTTTGTGATTAATAGGCCCTAGATTCACATTAATGTAAGATAATGATCTGAAACATTCTTCCAATCTTTGCCGAGGATACTTGGACCAAGAACAACAAGAAGAAACACTGGAAAATATAAAATAGCCTGCCCAATTACCCGACCTTAACCAAATAGAGCTTTGAGACGAACTTGACAGAGAAGTTCCAAGACAGTGTTCAACATCGACAGACACACTTTTTTTAGATCCTTCAAGTAGCCTGGAGATCAATAATATTAAAAACTATTAAGAAACTGATCGATAGAATGTCTAGATTGACGGCCAAAGTGGTCTCACTCTATTTTATTACCCAAGTTTTTTCATTTATTAATATGTTCATTTGACTAGATAAATATAATATTGATGGAGCTATTTACAATAAATTTTGATTACTAAAATAAAAAAGATAAGAGTTTTATATCAATTGCTCTAACAGAATGCATTGTCCGTAAACTTATGCACGGCAGTGTACATACGAGTTTGTACCTACATACGAGAACCAGGTTTTTACCAAAAATTATCCAGTCAAATATGCAGAAAATCGTTATATAAACAATACTTATATGAAATGTGAAAGAAAAGGTTTTAACAAGAAAAATGAAAAAAAAAAAAATAAATTAAAAAAGATTACACATAGATCATAACGAAAGTTACAAGTAGCTTTCAATGATGCAGTGAGATATGTTTATGGTCTTCGAAGATATGACCATGAATCTGAATATTCAAAGAATTTGCTTGGTACCACTCTTCAACAATACATCAATGCTACAAATTGTATTTTCTTACACAATATTATAAAAAAACAAGACGCCAGAGTATTTGTACGAAAAACTTAATTTCGCTCGTTCGCTCAGGACCCTTAGCTTAATTCCATCACGTCATCGCTTTTTAAACTCATCCCGACTATTTTTCATCCACTCGATTAAATTATGGAATTCTTTACCTTTAAGTATAAGAAATATTTCCAATACCACACGCTTCAAAAGTGCAGTCCTTGATTATTTCTCACTGCATACTTAAACTATGTATTGTTTATTCCCTTACACACTATATTCTACCATAAAATTTTGTATCTTAATTTTTAAGTATTGTATTCAAAATGATTAAACATGTCTAGATTTCTATATTAATTCTAAGTACTATAAAAGACTTTATCTTAATGTACATACCACAAAATTGAAATTGAAATTGAATTGAGAAAAATTAAATTGAATATATTTATTTCGTAAGCAATAGGTTTGCTACCGCACGATTTGATATATTTATACCTCTCTACTGAAACATTTCTTATTTTGAAATGCCTCATTTCATTATGATAAAACCTCGAATTTGATAGTGAAAAAAGTGGATAAATAAATAAATAAAATATATAAAAATAAAACAAATAAATATATAATGATAAAATAATTAAACAAATAAACAATTTAATAAATGAATAAATAAATAATACAAACATATAGACAAGATGGAATAAATAAGTAAATCAACACCTGAACAAACGAATTAAAGTTAATAAGTAAATGAATATAATAAGTACACGAATAAATAAATACACAGATGTACTATAAGTAAATAAATAAAATTTGTTTTATATTATTAAAACGATTTTTCTTTTATTATTTACAGAATTTATGAGTACAAATTATTCGAATACCGAATTTTGGTAAAACATGATTTTAAAAAACTGAATTTTAAAATACAGCATTTTGGACCTTACAGAATTATGTAATGGGTTTACTATAGTAAAGAAACTAAAAATAAGATCTCTTAATTCTGTCTGTCTGCACTTTGTCCATCTGTCCGTCTGTCTGTCTGCATGTACCGGTGACTGTAGCCTAAACGGCAGTTATGCATTTTATTTTGTTAAGGTATCACAATATTGAAAAAAAAATTGTTTGTACAGTGCGTGAATAAAATATAGCACAATTAATTTTTCAAGTGTTTTGGTTGTTTTTGTACATACAATTTTGTTTCTTAAAGTAATAAAATACAGCGAATAGAAAATGATCAAATTCAGGTGCGAAAAAAGACAGCACATTTCTAGTATTTAATTTCAAAAACAATGGGCCGTATGCATAAAACTTAAGTACATACTAGTAGTAAAAGGTCTGAGTAAATACTAGTAATACTAGTAGAAGTTAATATTTTAAGTATTTACTAGATTTGGTATGCATAAAAATAAGTTTTGACTTGCTAGCAAATACTTCTAGTAAATACTAGATTCATTCAAGTAAATACTACCAGTTCATCCAAAAATGTTTTTTATTATTTCTCAATCGTTATTGCAAAAAAATTGTTTTGAAAGCTACACCGGTAGCTCCATTTACTGTCATTTACTCTTTCTTTGATTTTTGTTTTGTGAGCAATCTCGTTGGGCTATTTATTTCGTAAAGAGTACTCAAAAGAAACAGCCATGAAAAGCGAAGCCTCTCCCACTAGTCAAATGCAACTAGCTTTTGTGTGAATTTTAAAAGAGCATACCGTACTTATGAATAAGTCATAACAACCGTCCATTAAAAAGGAGACTATGACCGGTGTTCAACTATCGGAAGAACAAATTAGGAAGAGGCTCAATAATATTAAGACAAATGTTAAGAAGAAGGCAGACTTAAATAAATCGAGAAATGATCCCAATAAGCTTAAAGAATTTGAAGTGATTTTTTTAGAGCTGTTGAATGTTGATAAAAACCCATCTATCTCTTATATTCCTGGTTCGTATCGTGAACTGAGCCTGACCATTGGTAATACACACTTGTAAAACATTCCATTGCATCACATGTTGCTTGACTATTGATGGAGGGATATCCCTTTCGATTAATATATTCTTCTGAATGGAAGTGCGGCTATATTATTTTTACATGAGTACAGTCCAAGGCTCCTATACATGATGGGAAGCTGTATTTGCTAAGTCAAACATGTTTTGCTTTCAAATGTTCTTCATAATTGGAAGGAAACTTTATCCAATGAGAAGCTTCTGTTATGAGTTTTGCAACAGAATTTACTGTTCTAGAAACAGTACTCTGATCTACGCCAATATTTTCACCAACGTCAACTTGAAATCCAGGATCTCCAACGTATCTTAAAAAGATCCTTATCTTTTCTTGAGGTGAAACTGCCCCTCCTCTTGTTTCAGTTTGAATGGCATAAAATATATGAATTTGTGAAACAATTCGTTCATTCGAGTAAAATCATATACATATGTAGTAATTGTTTACCAATAAAGTATTCACTTAACCATTCTACGTTTTCCTTCTCAAAACGGTAAAGCATTTTAAAATAAGACTCGCTAACCTTACGCTTCTTGTAAACTTTTCCGGAATTAATATGTAAAAATGATGTCATTTCGGTAAATATAGCGACCTGATTGCTTCAAAATGAGACTCACGACTGTAATCCTTTTTGATTATAGCTGCAAAATTTGGTATTTAGCACAAACAAATATTTGCTAGCAAATTTTCAAGTTGCTATTCACCAACTTGAAAAAAGTCAAGTAAATGCTACAAAAAATAAGTACTTACATACAATACAATGTACTTACTAGTGGAATTCATCTGCACCTAGTACGTACTATGTCCCCTAGTAAATGCTTGTTCTCCAGCATTTACTTAAATTTTATGCATATTAAAATAAAGTATTTACTTAAAAATTGTCTAGTAAAAGCAGTTACTAGTTTTTTTTTTGTCAATAATGGGTAGGACTTCTACTTTTTTGTGGTAATCCGCTCCAATTTGAAATAATGCTTTGTTTTAGCTCTTAAATATTCAACAAGGATACCCCAGCAGTTTTCGATAATATTCATGTCTAGTGATCGCGCTGGTCAATTCAAAACATAAACATTGAAACAAGTTTTTCACAACCTTTGCCATTACAGCATTATTTTGCTGAAAAATCTGCTGGTTATGTTATTTCACTGTTAATTAAATCCAGGTATTGCTTGCTGTCCATTTTTTATGGTACGAACTTTATATCAGTGTTACCATAGTATCATATTCCTGCCCATATCATTGCATTTCCTCTCTCATGTTGCCGACGACTTAATAAGGACTCCTCTTTTCTTAAATCATGGTATTAATATGCCAGACCATCGGGACCATCGGGACCATCGAGGTTAAACTTCTCGTCCGTAAATAGTTTTTTTCCAGTGCCTGCACGTGCTCCATAGTAAATTTCAATCGATCCTCCTTGCGTTTTGCCGGGGTTGGTGTTTTTTTCTTAATTTCTTTTACGCTTTATTATTGGAGACTCCTTTAATATTTTTTGAACGTTTCTTACATTGCTTTTAACACTTGCTTGTTCAGAAATTTTGCGAGCCGTTAAGCTAGAATTCGATGCAACTCTTAAAATTGCACGTCTATCCCTTTCTTTGATGGCATTTGGACGGCCCGGACTTCTCTTCTTTCCGTACTTTTCAGGGTCTTCGAAATTACTTTTCGGCTTATTTCGAGTTTTTCAGCAATATACGCACACTTTTATTTTTTCTCTAATCACTAAAATGCGACTTAACTCATTTTTTGAGAAAATGTGCTATCTTTTTCGCGTTGTTATTTAAGGGATTCCCTCATTCCTAGGGATTTATTAGTGACACAGTTCTAAGTTATTGCCTCATTATATGTGAGGTAATAGAAAATCAATGATTTAGGTCTTCAAGAACCTGTGTTTTTATTGTACTATATTTTATTCGCGCACTGTATGTATGTGTATATTTTTCTGATCCATTTAACTACAGGTGGAACAGACAAATACTGTTTTGCAGAATTCACTCTTTCCTAAGGACTATAAAAACTTGGAAAAGAAAAATAAAATAAAAATATTATGTACATATATTTTCCATCATTCGGATGAGTTTTTTGCATTCCATTTCGGCATTACTAGTCGCTATTTGAACTCGAAGAAAATTGAAGATGACAAACGAAAACTTTTATTTGCTTCGCTCTCTAGAATTCATTTCGAAAGTAGAAAAGCAAAAGGAAGTTGGACTTTATAATTAATGAAGCACCCCAAAAAGGAAAAAAAAAACCTATTTTTCCTGAGTTTTCTTTTCATTATCTTAAAAAAATAACAAGAAAAGTCTTCAATTAAAAAAAGAGGAAGAGAGAGAGAGGAAAAAAAAAAAAAAACTACTCAAAGGACCTTTCGTATTTCTATGCATATTCTAAAATGGAAATGAGTTTAATTTTAAATGGTGTTTCCTTCCTTCCTTCATAAAATTGATTGTATCGCTTATTGCCTTCTTTTTGTGAGCAAAACCAAGTCGATGACAAAAATATCCAAAATGGTTTCTTCCCACGCTTTAGTGATATAGTCGACGAACAAGCTCCAGCAATGTGCTCTTGAAATGGGTCCCCAAGGTAATGAAAAATTAAATAATTTCCGGTGTTGGCGCTATCGCGTTTTCCTGGTATTTACGTGGTTTTCCTATTGGATTCGTTACGCTGATTCTCATCTCGGCTTCACGGTATTACTTACATATTTTACATTTTTCAGGTGTAGAACTTCGGGGAGAATCTGGGGTTGTTTTGTTTGGAGTACCTTATTTGAAAGTCATGGAATAACAAGTGTTTAGTGCGGCCATACGCAGTATTTACTTACATAAGCGTATGTACGTATACTCGTATAAGAAGAGTTTGAACTGACTGAAGATCAGTTTGAAAATTAGAACAAATTAAAGAGTTGACATGAACGCATAAGGTATAAAAAACTTGTTCAATCTCTGAATATGTGATTGGCAAATGGTCTACTCTTTGTAAAGGCAATATGATGCCTAAATACGTGGTGGTTTGAACGAGGTGCCCACAAAGAAAAAGAAGGACAGCAAACCTAAAGAACTGGTACAGAAAAAATAGAGATACGAGTATCACCTTTACAGAGTGGCACATACAATATTCCTTGCTTGGTTGGGTAAGTACTTAAAATTGATTGGATTGGGAAAAAAGTTCGATTTCATCAAAAGAGAAATGGAAATGCGACTTTTTGTGAGGTCAATTCAATTTCACGCCCGAGCAGAACAGTTGCTTCGTTAGATTTTTGGAGGAAATCTAAAACCTTTTTTTTCAATTTTCTGGAATTAACGCAGAAAGGAGTTTTACGAAAAAACAAAAAAAAAAAAAAAAAAAATTAACATTCAAAACTGCCAAGAATAAGTGGAAACATTTTAACAAAGCTTATATTTTTTGACACTTTTTTCCTACAAATCCCTTGGTAAAACTGTCAAATATCTGGACTTCCCCTGCATAATAAGTAATAAAGTTATTATACATAGATTTCGTTTTCCACATCTATCCTATTTGTATGGTAGGACAGGCCCATATTGACGAGACCATATGAATAATTGCTCAGGGCACTCATAAACTTCCAAAACATATGTATTCTTTTTTCTTTTCTATTTTTTGGAAGTTCTCATTTTCGTACCCTATCCCATAGGGTATATCAATTTTGATATACAGTTTGTAACATAGAGATATAATTACGATAGACCTCCAAAAGGATATATATTTGTGATCAGCATCCAAAATCGCCTAAGCTGGACCAAAAAAAAGTTCTAATAGACTGGTTTAGCTAAAACGATCAAAGCTGAGCATTGGTATCCTCACGAGACACCGTCCTATTGGTTTACACGATAAAAGGTTAGACCCCTTTTCAAACGACTTCTGCAAGAGCTGCAGGGATCTTCTTCTCGGCGACCTCGGTGACCTCGGCAACCTAACGAATATCTACTTCAGAACATCCTCTGACAGATTCCATAGTATCACAATGAACCTCCTTTGGGCTAAGTATTTCTGTACACAATTGTGGACAGCCACCCTAATCCAACCTAGCTTAAGACTCAGCAGAAAATGTAGTTACCATTTTGGCGTCAAATAGTTATTTGATAGATAAAGTAGTTATCCGGGAAAATATTACATCAATAAGGACTTTCAGTATTCTAGGCAATAACTAGTCAGTCATTTTTGATTAGTTGACCCGTATTTGACTTCAAAATTAGTCAGATTTTTCAGAGATAGTAGACAACTCTATAAAATTACAAATTTCAAAATCAGTTAGTTACGAAAACTATTTCGATTTCGATTGCAAAACGAATATCAAGATAAGTGGAAAGTAAAAAAAAAATTGTTGGTGAAATTTTTTCTATTAGTTAGAGGACTTTCTTGGAAAGCCTCGAGATAGAACTTCTTTTCTATAATACTTCTACAGCATATCCCGTAAAAAATCCAATACTTACATAAGATAAATTAGTATAAGAAATTAATTGGAATAACAAAAGCAGACTTCCTTTTCTTAGAATCCGTGAACTTTGGTTACAAATTTTGGGAGCCCCGTCCATTTTCTGCTAAGAAAAAGTTGTAGCAACAGTTTTGTGATAACATTTCTTAAGAATAGCGGAAATATCCTCTGCGTAGAAAGATATCACTGCTTCTGTTTCAAAAATTTGAACAAAAATGACAAATTTGACAGCTATCCCTACTGAAAGTTCTATCACTAAAAAAAAAAAAAAACAATTAGTAATGTCAAGTTTCATCAAAATTTCGAGTTAGAAAATTTTCACGAAACCAATACTTGTGCTAGGAGTATGTCACTAACGGTATAAAAAGGCATCCTAAGATTAATGGGACATAATTTTTGCTTGGTTGAACGTTACCCAATTTTAATGATGGATAGACAGATAGACACGAAGTAAACTTTGATTGTTTTGACCTCAAATGGAAGATCAATAATTCTTCGGTTTTCAGAATTAATCACTAATAAATTAATCATTTCTTTACTGTTGTCCGAATAACGATGAAGCAAATTTGAAGTTTTATAATTAGAAGGACGATTTGGAATGCATTGAGGGATTACAATACCCAAAGTAATGTGTTACTCTAACCGCACCAATCAAAGAAAGACCGACGAACGATTTTTAATTCATATTGTTAAGTTGCTTTTGAGAATGTATTATGACTAAATACAAGTTTTCATAATTTTTGCATCATAAGTTCATGAGGTTTAGTTCTTCTCAATATATGAATATTAAATTGTAAATTTAAAATGTCTTCTAGTTCTAGCTGGTTGTGACGAATTGCGTTCTTTTTTATTACCTCTGCTCTCAGGTCAATTTGCAATTACCGCGCAAGTCATTAATCTAGGAGCAGAATATCTAAATAATAATACGAGTATATATAATGAGTCTATTTCGCCTGCGATATACTATATCTCTAGTATATAATGTATACAGTGTTGGTCCAAGAAGGCTTCCTTGTTGAACACGTGCTTGTATTACTTTAAGTTTAAAATACGCTTTTCCGTAACGAACTCTAAGGAATCTATTTGCTGTATAATATTTAAGTATCTTATAGTATAATGTAGGCAGATTCCTATGTAGTTTATACACTAAACTCTGTGCAACGTCTAGAAATAGTGAAGAACAAACTTGTTTTTCTTCTAGTAATTTTTCTATAACATGGGTTATACGATGCAATCTGTCTATCGCCGAATGCTCATTTCTAAACCCGAATTGATGGTTCGGGATAAATTTTCTTTCTTCGATGATTTCGTCTAATCTCTTAAGAAGCGGTTTCTCGAAAATGTTTGATAATATCGGTAAAAGTAAGATTGGCCGATAGGAAGTCGCTTCATTACATTGTTTTGGTATAACAATTATGTAAATACTTCTGCTATCTTCCAGTGATGCGGAACATATCTTAGTTTAAAAAAGGCATTAATTGTAAATTATTTTTGGCCGGCGATTTTCTATTGAATATTGATTGATCTGTCTTAACAAATTATTATATAAGGTATTATCTCATCATCTTTATCAACAAATTTCAGCTTTTATTCACCATGCTGGGTGGAAAGGGTTTGAAAACATTCGTCAGGTATTCAGAAAAGGGTTTAGCTTTTTCTTTTGAGTTTTCGCGGGATCTTGTAATTGAAGTCTCTAAATGTTTGGCAGCCTTCCAAAGGGAGTAGTCTGTAACTTTGTCAGCCTTAAATTGCGAATGTTTTTATTTAGAGAACAATTTTTAAATTCACTGATACCTTTTTTAAGCCTTCGAATTGAACTAATTAAAAAGGTACCCGGAAATAGTAGATTCTGCCCCACACGCACATTTATTTAATGATAACAAAAGAGGTAGATTCAAGACAATATGAGACGACCCTACAAATTTGAGGATCTAAAGACCATGGGAATCGGAAATATGGGCATTTATGAAATGTACCTCGAGAAAGATGACAAATTTCAATTTAAAAATTTAAATTGTCGTAGATATAAATTGTCTTGGTCATGAACGGACGTGTTAACTAAGAGTGTCGTGGGGTGCACACTTTTGCTTTTAAGTTTAAGTTCAATCTAAGTCAAATTACTATTATTTAAAAATGCACTGACTAGTTTGCAATAATTGAATTGAGCGCAGCTGTGATTTTAAAATTGCATGTGCGGATTGCAGTTCTTAATTTCACTGCTCGTGTGTAAATCTCACGAAGAGATTTTCTGCTTAAAACAAATTAATTGTGATTTTTTCACCACCGTTAATCAACTGAGAGAGGATAACAAAGAATTGCAGAAAATGGTATTGTCTCTTGAGAGCAAATTAAACTGGAGAGAACAGAAGAATGTGGAGCAAGTAATTGAAATAACTGGTGTACCTGGATTTAGCAACAATACACAGCCGAGGGTGTTCAAACAATTTTCGAAAACGCTTTGGAGGTGTCCGTTTTTCACGATGAGATTCAGCGATGTTACGTCAAATGCACCTGGAAGAGAATGAATAATACAACTGATGGCGATGCTACTTTAAAAAAAGTTCAAGGAAGTTCTCTGTGTTCAGTTTTCTTCACAATTTGATAAAAAAAATGTAATGAAGAGGAAGAGGACTGCAATTAAGAAACTAAATTCTTCTTTATTTGTCGAGGGTAGTAATAATAGTATTTTTATCAATGAATGTCTCACAATTTACACAAGGCCTTTGTTGTTGGCAGCAAAAAAAAAAAAAAAAAAATTGAAAAAGGTTACAAATATATTATATATGGTTTCAAAATTCGCAAGTTCTAATGAGAAAAGTAGATCAAGGAAAGGTTATTGCTATTAGATCGCTTAATGGTGGATGGAGGCATTGGTGGATTAATTCTATGTCGCTCGCCATGTTTCCAATAGTCTTGATCTCAATCTTTTAAGCAATACAACTACCGTCAATATTCGAAGCATTAATGATCGCATCTTTTATTCAAATTCTAACGAATGTAATTCCTTTTTATTGTACATCAAAGTATTCGTAGTATGACGCAAAACTTTGATTTACTGGTATGTAATCTGGAAGCACTCGTTTACTTACCGGATCTAATATTTGTTACAGAGATTTGGATTGTTGCTTGTGAAAGGGACGAATATTCTATTACTGACTCTATTTTTTTTCCATTCACCACTGAATCTTATTCTGCAGGCGAAGTTGGGGTTTTCGTTCGTGAGTTGTTTTAGTTTGTGGCAAGTTGTAACAGTTGGTCTAGTGCTGACGTATTAAAAATATTTGTCAAAGTGTGTGATGTACGAGTAGTCTTAACGTTTGTTTGTATAAATAGATTACATTTTCAGAATAATCGATTGTACCTTAATGAATTTTAAAATTTCTGATGAAAAAGAGGGAAATCTGGTAATTTTATGTGACCTAAATATCGAAATTCTGGAGTCAAATCCTACATTTGATTTCTACCTTGCGTTAATAGATGAACATGAGCTTACTTCTTTTATTAATGAAATAAATAGACCAATTTCAGGCTTGATCATGTTTTGGGTAGGTTTAGCAAAATATCTGTAAATCATTGTGTTTGCTGTCAACTTTGATTTAAATATCGCAAATCATTGCATGACTGGAATTTTGTTCAGTAGTATAACAAACAGGAAATGTGCAAGTAATACTCCTGCACCTACTGTAAATAAGACAATTTTTGATCTCCTAAATAATGCGCTTCGTTTCGAAAACTGGGTGGATGATTTTACTGAACGTAACGTTTCTACAGCTTACGATAAAAAATATTTAGAATCCTATAGTCAGTTCATTGTGTTGAGAAAATGCAGAGTTAGACTAAAGCCTTGGGTAGATAGTTACATACTTAAAAAAATTAATCTCAAAAATTAAATGCGCACAAAATGTTTTAAACATCTACTCATTTTAAACTTGAAGACTCGTTTTAAGAAATTAAGTAAAAAAGTAAACAAGAAGATTAAGTTATGCCATGACAAATATTATTTTTCTAAAGTACAAAACTCACTTGGCAACCCTAGAAAGGTATGGAAGGTAATTAATGGTATCAGTAATAATAATTCTTCCAGTATTCCCAACACTATATATATAGTAGATACTACAACGATTGCCAAAGTATTCTTCGACTTCTTTGCTTCCATTGGGCAACTGCCTTCTTCAAGTGTGCTTGAATGCTTTAATGCTCTTTTAGTAAATATCGTATCTTGTTTCACTTCCTTCACCAAATTTGTGGTCTAGAACTCTTACGCTTTATACACTTATAAGATAACTCAAATTCATATGGGGGAGATGACATTTCTAATCTCACCCTTAAGAAAATAGCTTTCAATATAGTTCATGTGCTGGCACATATTTTTAATTTAAGTACCTCAACTGAAGTCTTTCAGGATAAATTAAAGATTACTCACGTGATACCTCTTTTTAAAAAGGGCAACAGAAAGGATAAGAATAATTATAGGCTAATTTCCTTGCTATCTTCTATTTCGAAAATTTTTGAAGAAGCTGTAAAAAGCCGAGTAAGTAATCAAGCAATTACTTAGAAAAATATTTTTTTTTAGTTCTGATCAGTTTGGTTATAGAGAGGGCTTTTAAAATGTTTAACCACACTATTCTTCTGAATAAATTGTATTGTGCAGGATTCCGTAGTTTTATGTTCAGTTGGTTCAAATCCTACCTAAAGGATAGAAAACAAAAAGTGAAATTTGGAGAATACTACAGTAACTGTATGATTATCAAATACCCCAAGGATCTTTTCTTCGTCCTATATTGTTCCTTACTTACATTAATTCTCTTTTAATTCAACGGTTTGTGGAAAAAGTTAAAGCTTTTGCAGATGATTTGGGTATTGCGTATGATTCACCTAGCCTTTTAAATTTAATTGCTGACATTAGCAATGATGTTAGTATATTGCGAATATGGTTTGCGGAACACAAATTAGTCGTCAGTAATAAAACCAAACTGATGTACTTTAATCTGAACTCGCTAGAGTCTCCTAAGATTGGAATTTATTTTCATGCTCCTAATTGTACGCGACATCGTAATCTAATTTGTACATGCAATGTTGAGATTTCCAAGGTTTTGTTTTACAACGATGCAATTTGCGATACAACTTGTTTTAAGATTGAAGTAGTTAAGCAATTTAAATATTTGGGGATTTTAATTGACCAGAATAAGAATTGGTTTGATCACATCTCAACCTTAAAATAATCTGCTTTGCAACCAATTCCAGTCTTACAAAAAAGTGCTGTGAGAAAAGTGTGTAGCGCTAATCGATTAGTTCGTTCAATGGAACTATTTAGGGGTTTGAATATTCTTCCAGTAAAGCATCTGTACTATTATAAAGTCTCGAAAATTGTCTTTATGAGAAGTGGCTACCTACAAAGCCCAATCTCTGAAGTCCGTAATTAGTGTAGTTACTCTGATTCGGAAGCTCATACTCGATTATATTCTGCAAATTGTTTAATTAGCTTCCTGCAGATATACGATGCCTCAGAATTTCGTCTATTTTTTTGATAAAAGTAAAATTGTGGCTTTTTTATTTCGACCACGAAGAAATCAAAGTTCTTCTGTCCTTTATTGTTTAATATGTATTTATATATGTATGTCGTACATTTACCTTATTTAATGCTTCGTTGCTATTTTGAAATTTTAAATTAATATTTAATTGAATTATTTTTTCGTGCTCCATTTATTTTTTTAAAGTTATTTTGAATTAGAAAAAAAATAAAAATAAAAATAATTGTTAACCCCACAAACAAAACAAAATTTGAATTTGAAATTTGTTAATCTGAAAATATTTAAAATTAACTTTTCACCAAAGTTATGTTTTATTTTTTTTCGTTTTTGAAGTGACATTTAACTCTATTTATCTTATAAATATACAATGTCACTAATTTATTCTATTTATTGTTAATTTTATTCACATATTGTTATTAAAAAATATAAAGAAAAAAAAGAATAAGAAATACCTTCGTTAATTTCATTCTACAGAATTAAAATCTGATAAAGCTTAAAGCCATCATATTATTGACTCTTTAAAAGGCAGGGGTAGGTCTAGAGGACAGTTCAGCTCTAAATTTCTAGATCCTGCGTAAATGAACGTCTTACAAATGCAAAACTGCAGTAATAGTCACGTTAGATGTATTTGTCTTCTACAAGGATGACTCTCCAACAAATATATACAACAAAGCCGGTATTTATACATCTTCAATCCAATGCTAGTAGATATCCTTCAGAGTACCCTTACATTTTTAGCAATATTTGAGTTTTGAATTAAACAATACCGAAATATCGTCTATGTAGTTTGTAACGCCTTTTCTATAGATTAACTTAAATAGCTCAACTTCCCCAACTTCTGTAAAATTACTTACTAAATTGCATTATTCCAAGTAATGTGAGGTTAAATGATAAATTAAACTCAAAACAAAAGAAAATGAAAGCTTAAAAACAGAAAAAATATACATTTTCCCTAAGGAACTCAATTTAAGGATGTGAAAAAAAAACCAAATCTCTTTCGGAAAGATTTTTTCCCGTTGGTAGGCATTCTAAACAGACCTTTTTTTCTCTCCTTTTTTGCTTTTTCGTCAACAATTTCCCTGTTATTGCCTCTCTAATGTTTCCCCCAGAGGCAGCCAGTTGAGGGAAACAATATTAGACCGATATACCTTGAAAAAAGCAAAGAAACGACAGAGACAATTTAAGTTGTAGATCTAAAAAAATGTCTGGGAGAATTAAAAATGTTCCCGTGTTGTTTCGTTTAAAGCTATATAATTTTGTTGCTGATGATTGCCTGATATTTTTGAATTTCATTGTTTGTCCTTTTTTTGCTTTAGTAGAATAAAAGTGAATAAATGAATTGTTCCTATTATGAGGTATAGAATATAGTAGCACCATAAAAGGCTTTGTGTGCAATGTTTCCAACTACGAGTACCTGTAGCCCTAATTCTATAGGTTTTGATATATATCTTGCCACTCAAAATTAATACGAACCTGCTACGCAATTTCTGTAACAAGAATCATCCGCTGTCCACCGTAACTAAAGGGTGGTTAAATTTTAAGGGCCGATGTTGAATGTGAACCACACCTAAACGTCAAGTTTTTTTCTGCATTTCATTTGACATTTTTCAATTTCAGACTAACTCAATTTGAACCATGGAAAGATACACAATCGAGCAACGCGTTAAAGTTATTCAGGCTTATTATGAAAATGGGCGTTCAAATCAAAATGCATATCGTGCATTTCGTGATTTTTTCGGTCAATTTAATCGTCCAAATGTGCGTACAATCGGAAAAATCGTGCAAAAATTTGTGCAAACCGGGTCTGTAGGAGATGTGAAAACACCAGTGCATGCTCGTACAGCTCGTACTGCAGAAAATATTGCTGCTGTTCGCGATAGTGTGGCTGAAGAGCCGTCCAGCTCAACTCATCGTCGTGCCCAACAATTGCACCTCTCACGCTCGTCGTTGATGAACATTGTGCATAAAGCATTTACGCGCTTACAAGGTGCAATTGACTCAAGAACTAAAGCCTCTTGGTGGCAAGAAATGGCAACAGTGGATGATCAATTTTCGAAGAAAATCATCTTCAGTGATGAGGCACATTTTCACCTCAGTGGATTTGTCAATAAGCAGAATTGCCGCATTTGGGCGAATGATAATCCAAGAGTGATTGTCAAAAAACCAATGCACCCACAAAGAGTGACTGTTTGGTGCGGTTTATGGGCTGGCGGCATCATCGGGCCGTATTTTTTCCAAAATGAGGCCGGTCAGGCAGTTACTGTGAATGGTGTTCACTATCGTGAGATGATAACGAACTTTTTATGGCCCGAATTGAAAGATATGGATGTGGACGATATGTGGTTTCAACAGGATGGTGCCACTTGCCACACAGCTAACGAAACAATGGCCCTTTTGCGCGACAAATTCAATGGCCGTGTTATCTCACGTGGTGGCGATGTCAATTGGCCGCCAAGATCATGTGATTTCACACCGTTGGACTTCTTTCTTTGGGGTTATTTGAAAGAAAAGGTGTACGTCGATAAGCCAGCAACAATTCAAGAGCTAAAGGATGAGATAATTCGGCACATTAACGGCATAGAACCTCAATTATGCCTCAGCGTCATCGAAAATTTGGACCATCGGATGGAGGTGTGCCGCCGAGGTCGCGCGGCCATTTATATACAAATATTATCATAATAAAAAGAAATGACAGTAATTTCCTAAATAATTTGTGTTTTATTCAAAATCAACATCGGCCCTTAAAACTTAACCACCCTTTATAAGCAGATTCAACAACACCAATCGAATAATAGGTACACACTCGTACTTACAAATACAAACTATAGCTAAGTGCAAATCCTAAAATCAAATATTCATTCCATTCATCATGTCGGTTGTTCACAATGCGGTGAATAACACAATATGGTATCAATATCCTGGACAAACACTGTCGCATAGTGTTTTGAAAATTCCTCAATTCAATTTACATATTTTGAATGGAATTTGAAAATTCCAATTATGTCAACAAACGTCTTCGGAACTCCCACAGGAAATTTTGAAATAGAGTATATGGATTGATTTATGGGCCTCAGAGCATTAGATCAACATAGCTCACCGATGGTAACGTAGGTATCAGTTTGATGGAGCCGAATAAATTGAAACTTGTATTCCCTATTGGGTTCGGAATAATTGGATTTGTAGTAGAAATACCCTATAAGCCCAGTACAACTATAAATGCCATTCACCTATTCCAGCCACTTTCACATTCGAACGTGTGCAGTGTTTGTCCTCAAGGCTCCAAATTGAACATGTGTAAAACAATTAACCCAATTTGGAGAAAACATTAAATTCTTGGTCATATACGCCTACCTATAGCCATCTTTACTTGTACTGTTTGGTTGGTATACTAACAGGTTGTGGGTTATTCAAGACCCTGACATATGGCAATCAAATTTTGATGGCACAAGGGATTATGTTTGCAGTTCACGTGGATGTGAGAAGGGTGTTTTGTTCGTAAATTAAAATATATCCAATTAAAGGATTGTGATACTAAAATGTAACGTTGACATCATCCTTATACTATCAGTAGTGGAGCATTGGGCATCAGTAGTGAAACTATATTTTTAAATCCCTTTATCACTCTAGTCAGATTACTATGAATCCCAATTATATGGCTTAAATATGTCAAAGAGATATGTATCTTAGGTATTTGTGAGGCATCCGTTGTACAATGAAATTAAATGAAATGAAAAAGCGATTGTCAAGTTGAGTTGATTGAGGTGATTTATGGTGAAACTACATACAAGAGACATGCAAATATGATATAGAGAAGATTTATGGTAAGGTATTAAAACTTGTTGTAGATCTTTAATTAAAGATATCTCAGCTATTTCTGTATATTTTTACTTTAATATAGATTGACCAATTAAAAACAGACAAATATAGAGCCATACTTATATTACATATTGGTTATAATTTTGTGGCTAATATTAATGACTCGTTTTCAGCATGTGGTGTAGATGCTTTTGTTCGAAATTTGTATGACGATTGTGAGGCGAAATGCTGTAGTTTTTTGAGTTTTAAAACGATAAATACTTCTTATAGCATATACGATGTTCTCTTTACTTTTGTTTGTGAGTATAGATTTAACAGTCAGGCTCTTAACGTGTTTCACGATGAATTTTTAAATTTAGTGTTCATTCTAAGCGACTTCAACTTGGTGCCGTGACATTGTGCCAAATATAAACAAATTGGCCTTATGATGTTTTCGCAAAGAGACATAATTATGAGTATGTTTTGGGAAGTATGCCAAATATAAACAAATTGGCCTTATGATGCTTTCGCAAAGAGACATAATTATGAGTATGTTTTGGGAAGTATGCTTTCTCCCTGCAACCCCCTGCTTGGGGTCACTGTTGGATTTGGTAGGTGCGAGGTTGGGTATATGTAAAGTTTCTTTAAATCCATCGTGGATTTAAAGAAACTTTGAATATACTCAACCACGCACCTACTACAAATCCATCCAGGATGGATTTAAACAAACTTTGCATATACGCAACCTCGCACCTACTCCAAATCCAACAGTGACCCCAAGCAGGGGGTTGCAGGGGAAAGCATGCTTTCCAATACATACTCCACTGTTTATTATATAAATCCTGTTCCAAAATTGAAGTACTCGTATACCCAAAGTGACATAGTCCACAGTTGGCCTTCTGACGCTTTACCTAAGCGACATTATGCCAAATGTTAACATTCGGCCTAATGTCATTTCACGAGTTCTGCAAGTTCTGCTTCTGATTCTTATCTTGCTCTTGTTGCTGAGCATGGGTTAACTCCTTCGTAAATGAGTTCACTAGACTGAGCATGTGGGGACTTGTATTGATCATTGGTCGTTTCGAGAAAATCTCGCCAAATCTGTGTAGTAGTATTGATATCGATTTACAAATTTCTGATCACTGTATGACAGGTCTTTTGTCTAATGGTTTGAAACATCGGAAACATGTAAAAGATTTTACTTTACCTATAGTTTCCAAAACTAGTTTTGGAGAACTGAATAATTTACTATTTTTTGAAAATTGAGTGGAGGTCTATGCTGAAGAGAATGCTTCTAAGTCTTATGATGTATGCTAAAAGCCTTAAAAAACTACATAAGTGCTTTAAATGTTGTAACTAAGCAAAAACATTCAGAAATAAGGCTTAAGCCTTATACAAAAATCCGGAAGAAACTTGAAACAAGACTGGAAAGTGATAAACAACATTATTAATCGTAGCGTTAAAGATCAGTATGTATCTATGAAACTTAATAGCGGTGATGGTAATATCACTGATTCCATAGCATTGAACGAGATCAATGAAAATTCCACTGTACATTACCGGAGTTGTACTAGCACTGCGGATATCCATTGTTTATTTTTTGGACCAATTAATGAGCTTGGAGACCTTGAAAATTATTAATTGCTTAAATAATACAAATTCTTGTGGAAGTGATGATGTTTTTTACTTTGTGTTGAAAAATATTACCGTTGACATTTTTACTTTGAGTGTTGTGTCTGGAGTTTCCACCGAAAAACTTAAATGAGCGAATGTGATACCTCTTTTTTTTTAAAAAAAAGAAAGGAATAGAAAACAAAAAAAAATAATTCGATTTGGAACATTTTTGAAAAGAATAGTGTTTTGGTATATTTTCTTAGTTCAATGCAGTTTGGGTTTAGAACAGGCCTTAAGATTTTTTCGTTGATATAACTAAACCTTTCGCATGGTTAATCACAGCATTTTTTTGAATAAATTAGATAATGCAGGATTTAGTGGACAAAGACAGGGTACAACAGGATAAAGTCGGAATGAGTCTAAGTCTCCCCAGTAAATCTTGGAGTTCCTCAAGGGTCTGTCCTTGGACCCATCCTGTTTTTGATTTACATCAATTCCACATCTGCACTGCCTTTTAATGGAAAAGTTAAAGCTTTTGGTGATGATTTGTGAATTGCATATGGGTGCATATGGGTGCTTACTTAAATAAACTGCATCAGTTAATCGTCCTGCAATAGTGCGCCATAAGAAAAGTCTGCGAATCTACTCATCTAGCTCATTCTTTAGAACCTTTTAGGCTAATGAACATTTTTCCAGTGAGGCACCTGTTTTATTACAGAGTACTCAAAATTTTCTATATGAGAATATGCCTACATGCTGAGTCCAGTCTCTGCATATACTTTCATTGTTATCCCTGCCTTTCGTACAGTGGTAACTTCAGGAACTCGTACAGCGTTTTATATTGTAAGTTGTTCAGCCTCCCTACAGAAACACTATCCACTGGAACTTTATTCGCTTTCTTAAAAAAAGTAAAACTGTGGCTTCTTGATTTTGATTGAAATTTTATTTCGCTATTGTGAACGCTAAATCATCTGAACACACCCATCCTCGCTCGATGATGTCAAAACGGAAGCTGTCACAGAGGCGAGTATAAAATTGGGTTAGAAGGAAAAACGTGTGTGCGCGATAACGAGAATTGAATTTTTTTTTGTACAAAGTGATTAAAAGAATTTTTTAATTTATCCTTGTTAATAAAAGTAATATCAATGGGAATTAAAAAATCTGAAAGCCTTTCATTCAATTTGGCCGCCACATCTTAAAAAATTCTTTTATTAAACATAAAATGACGGATCCCAACCCATTTGGTGCTTCTTCGAAGGTAATTAGATCGCCAAAGAGTACTAGGTCGTCACGAAAACCTGCAAAGTCAAGTTGCCAACTATGCGCAGCAGGTGATAACCAAAACATGGTCATGTGCGACGACTGCGACAGGTGGTTCCACTTTGCCTGTGTTGGAGTAACCAATGACGTCGCCAATCACGACTGGAGTTGCGAAAACTGTCGCGCTAGGTGCCTCAATCAAGTCGAAGACACTGCAACGAATGCAACCACGACAGGTGCGAGTGTAAGTATACTTGCCGACAAAGTGCTTGCTTCTGCCCCCAATGCGGTTGCTTCGGCAACCTATTTTTCTCGTCCAAAGTCCTCATCATCCAAAGTCTCATCGGTTCGACAACTTCAAATCGAACTTGAACGGCTAGAAGAAGAACGTGCTTTACAAGAGAAACGCGATAGAGAAGAGCAGCTGCAGAAAGAGAGACGACAGGAAGAGGAGCGAGTTCTACAGGAGAAAAGGAGGCAGCGTGACCAGCAGTACCTCGATAGGAAGTATTCGCTGCTACAACAACAAGCAGAGGATGAACTCTCCTCCTTCGATGGTGATGTAGCAGACGTCGAAGACGGCCAAAACAACGCGGTAGTGCGAACCTGGTTGGAGGATGCACGTAATTCGACACAGAAACATTCGACCGCATGTGTTCATAATCCATCTAATGCTGTTTCGATGCACATTAATACACCACCTACTATGCAACGCAGTCATAATCAAATTCCAAATATCGACAAGCTTAAACCGATGGAAACTGTTTCTGGAAAACTATCACAACAGATGCAACAAATGGCGCTGCAACAGCAGCTGCAAACGCAGCATCAGAAACCGGTAGAATTACAGAAACGTTCAGATAATCACGCTAAGCAACATTCGAAACTGGAGTCAATGTGGATGCTACCGACAGGACCTGCACAGGGAAGGATGCAAGCGCTGTCAGTTCCACAGTCAGCAATACAAATGCATTCAGAACACCAACAACAACAACACCTTCAAAGGCCACTTCCGGTGCCGCCAGCCCAATCTATACCGCCAAGACGTTCGCACCCTTTACAGCAACAATTCTTTGAGCAACCAATGGAACACAACAGCATATTCACACAGCACAAGCAACTGAACCCAGCTCCATCTACAGGACCCGAACAAACCTTTAACATCACGCCGCATTTCCAGATGTCTAACTTACTCAGCAAAAGCCAGCTAGCTGCTCGTCATACTATTTCACGGGACTTTCAGCCTTTCAGTGGTAATCCACCAGAATGGCCAAGCTTCATCTGCGACTTCGAACGCACAAACGAACTATGTGGTTTTTCTGATGAAGAGAATATCTCACGGTTACAAAGAGCTCTGAAAGGAGAAGCACTCGAAGCTGTACGTAGCATGTTACTGCAACCATCATGCGTCAAGCGAATAATTTCAACCTTGAAGATGCTGTACGGCCGACCGGAGCTCGTTATCCATTCTATGCTGCACAAAATTCATTCTACTCCTTCGCCGAAGGAAGGAAGGTTAGAAAGCATCGTAAAGTTTTCCCTAGCCGTACAAAACCTTTGCGCCATAATAGAAGCGTCTGGGCTTATGTCTCACTTATGTAATCCGACGCTGGTCCAGGAACTAATCGAAAAGTTGCCTCCTTCCATTCGACTGGTTTGGGGAATTCATCGACAGTCACTCGATTACTGTACGCTCTCCGACTTCAATGAGTGGTTGTATCAAATCGCCTGTGCAGCTAATTGTGTGACGATTCCAACGTTATCATCAGCAAACACGAGCGCACGCCAGACAAGGGAAAGAGGTTATCTACATACGCACATGGAGGAATCACAACAGGGGACACCGCATCCAGAAGACAGCAAGAACCGAAACCAAGCAATCAGCGGCAACGGAATACGCAAACACGCACCGAGCTACGACACCTTACGAACCAACGGCAATAAATGTTGCGTGTGCTCTCGCAATTGCCCTTCAATTGCAAACTGTCATGCGTTTTTGGAGTTAAGCTACAGTTCCAGATGGGCGATCGTTAAGGAATATCGTCTTTGTCACAAATGTCTTAAGCCACATTTTAATCGAGGTTGTCGATCGAAGACATACTGTGGCATTAACGGCTGCGGCCTCAAGCATCATGAGCTACTGCACAATCCATCGAAACCGTCGCCCCCTACGAAACTAGAGCCGCAGATATCGGAAGTCGTACACTACCACAACCAGGCTAGTAGTCCATCCGTGTTATATCGCTATGTGCCAGTTATACTTCATGGTAAGCACGCAGCAGTACACACTTATGCCTTCCTCGATGATGGATCGTCGCTGACATTGATGGACCAGGAAGTGGCCGATGAGCTAAATCTTGACAGCGTGCCTCATCCTTTATGCTTGAAGTGGACAGCAAACACCCACCGCTACGAAGAGAACTCCAAACAGCTCGATGTAAATATATCAGGGACCGATCATCAGGCGAAAAGATATCGTTTACACAACGTTCGAACCGTGGAATCTCTTGAACTACCCACGCAGTCATTGGTAATGGCCGAGATGATGAAGTTGTATCCACACTTAAAGAGGATTCCAGCCACGTCTTATGAAGCAATTCGACCCCGGATCCTCATCGGGCTTGATAACATGCGTCTTGGATTTGCCATGAAATCTATCGAAGGGCCTGAACACCAGCCGTTTGCATCAAAGACTCGTCTAGGATGGGTAGTATATGGTCCGCATGGTGAATGGCCGTCAGCTGCCGTCGACAATCGCGTAGCCCACCACAGCATTCATATGTGCGAATGCAATAGTAGAGCCGATAACAACTTACAGCGAATGGTGAAAGATTTCTTCGCCTTAGAGAGTATTGGTATTGTACAACCGCAGAAGGTCCTCATTTCCCGTGACGAACAGCGTGCTCAGGATCTACTGCACCTAACAACTAAGCGTAAACAAAATCGCTTTGAAACAGGTCTTCTATGGCGATTCGATGATATCAAACTACCTGACAGTCGAGATATGGCTATGCGGCGACTAGTGTGTATAGAGAAAAGAATGATACGCGATCCAGGACTGAGGGCCATACTCGATGCAAAAATCCGCTACTACCTGACCAGTGGCTACATCCGAAAATTGTCAGCTGATGAGGCAAAACGGCGCAGCCCGCGCACCTGGTATCTCCCAGTGTTTCCCGTCATCAACTCGAACAAACCAGGAAAGGTGAGACTGGTATGGGATGCTGCTGCACAGTCGCACGGAGTTTCTCTAAATTCTTTCCTACTTAAAGGACCTGATCAACTGACATCACTTACATCAGTGCTTGTTAGATTTCGGGAAAGAAAGGTCGCAATTTGCGGGGATATCCGTGAGATGTTTCACCAGGTCTTGATCTGTGCAGCTGATCAGGACTCCCAGCGCTTTCTCTGGCGCAACGAATCAACACGAGAACCAGATGAGTACGTGATGACTGTGATGACGTTCGGTGCCACCTGCTCCCCCAGTAGTGCTCAGTACATTAAAAATCTGAACGCTGAACAGTTCGCTGGAACGTTTCCTAGAGCAGCTGCTGCAATCACCCAGAGCCACTACGTAGATGATTTCTTGGACAGCGTAGACACCGAAGACGAAGCTATCCAACTGGCAAGGGATGTCAAACAGATTCACTCAATGGCTGGATTCGAGATACGAAACTGGATGTCCAACTCAAGGGCCGTTCTCAGCGCTATGGAAGAGAAAGGCAAGGACGAGTTTAATCTGAGCATCGGTGCAGAACCTGAGATTGAGAGAGTACTGGGCATGTGGTGGTGCACATCCTCCGACATATTTACGTACAAAATAAAGGTAAACGCTCAAAACAAAGACCTGCTGTCCGGAGACAAACGTCCAACCAAGCGAGAACTCCTCCGCACGCTGATGACAATTTTCGACCCTCCGGGACTACTCGCTAATTTTTTCATTTATGTAAAAATTATACTACAAGATGTATGGCGATCAGGTATAGATTGGGACGACAAGATTGCCGATGCGGAGTTTCAAAAATGGCTTACTTGGCTGAAAGTTCTTCCTAACATAGAAGCCGTCCGGATACCAAGATGTTACCTAAGTACTACGACTTTCGGAGATTCAAGTGAGGTTGAACTGCACGTATTCGTTGACGCAAGCGAGAGCGGTTACGCTGCCGTCGCATACTTCCGAGTGATCACTGAAGACAAAATCGATTGCGCCCTGGTAACTGCTAAGACCCGTGTAGCACCGCTGAAGCTGCTTTCTATACCGCGAATGGAGCTGCAAGCCGCCGTTCTTGGGACAAGGTTGGCTGGCTGTATTCTAAAAGAACACTCGATCAAGGTCGACAAGCGTTACTTCTGGACCGATTCGAAAAATGTACTTTGCTGGATTCGGTCTGACCATCGAAGGTACAGCCAGTTCGTCGCATTTCGCGTCAGCGAAATTCTGGAAACAACAGAAACTTCAGAATGGAACTGGATTCCATCCAAATCAAATGTAGCTGATGAAGGCACAAAGTGGCAACCCCGTCCGGATTTTTCTACCACCAGCCGAGGGTTGAATGGACCACCATTTCTCCGAGAAAGAAATAAAAATTGGCCAAAATTCGAGGACCCATTTCTCGGCGCGTATACTTCGGAGGAGTTTAAATCCAACCATCTATGTCACCACGCAGAAAAACTTACGGAGGATGCTCATCGACAACACATCCTACACCCAGAACGCTACTCAGAGTGGAAACGATTAGTTCGGACTACAGTCTGGGTTTTAAGGTATGTCAATAATATAAAGGCTAAAGCCGCACGCCGGCCACTTCAGAAGGGATCGATAGACAAATGCGATATTGAACAGGCGCAAAATTATCTATATCGTCAAGCACAGCAGGACGTATACTCTGATGAGATAGCTGCTATTGAAGCGAATCAACAACGCATAAAAAAGAGCAGTCCTCTATACAAGCTCTCACCATACATCGATGAAAACCGAGTTCTACGAGTCAAAGGTAGAATCGACGCCTGCAAAGTACTTTGCGAAATTGACGTAAAACGACCAGTTATCCTGCCCAGAAACCATCATATAACCTCACTTGTAATCCGAGATGTACATACCAGGTATCATCACTGTCATCATGAGACAGTTGTTAATGAATTGCGACAGAAATACCACATTTCGCGCCTACGAGCAGCCCTTAGGGAGGAGCTTAGAAAATGTCAGCAGTGCAAAAATCAACGGACTCAACCGCAGCCTCCAATGATGGGAGAACTTCCACCCGCTCGACTTGCTGCATATTCTCGACCCTTCTCGTACGTGGGAGTCGATTACTTCGGACCGATCATTGTTGCTGTTGGACGACGAAACGAAAAGAGGTGGGGTGTTTTAATCACTTGCCTGACAGTTCGCGCAGTCCACATCGAAGTGGCCCATACGCTCTCCGCCGATTCATGTATTATGGCCATTCGAAATTTCATCGCCCGGCGAGGCATTCCGATTCAAATATTCAGCGACCAAGGCACAAACTTCAAGGGAGCAAGTAGAGAGCTCAGCGAAATGCTTCAGACCACCGACCAGAATAAAATTGCCAAAGAGTTTACCAATGTCGAAACCAAATGGACGTTTATACCACCACTGTCTCCACACATGGGCGGTAGCTGGGAGAGACTGGTCCAGTCCGTGAAGAAGGTCCTTGCTAAAATATCATTGCCCAGGAATCCCACCGATGAAGTTCTTCGAAATATGCTGACAGAGGTTGAATACGTGATAAATTGTAGACCGCTAACCTACGTTCCAGTCACTGATGACACCCGTGAAGCAATTACGCCAAATCATTTACTCCTCGGATCTTCGAGTGGAACCAAGCCACCTGCACCATTTAACGACGATGTAGCAACGATTCGCCGAAATTGGCTCGTATCGCAACAGTATGCTAACATCTTCTGGAAGCGATGGGTGCAAGAGTACCTTCCTACTCTAACTAAGCGTACCAAGTGGTTCGAGCTAAGGAAACCGATCAAAGTAGGAGACGTTGTTGTTATCGTGGATCCAGCCAATCCCCGTAACTGCTGGCCAAAAGGGAAGGTGATAGCAACTAGTGTCGCAACAGATGGACAGGTTCGTTGGGCTACTGTGAGAACGTCCCATGGTATTTACGAGCGACCTACAGTGAAATTGGCCGTGCTAGATGTTGAAGCTGTCGGAGAAGGAGGTAGAACCAAGAGTGGTTATACCGGGGGGGAGTGTGAACGCTAAATCATCTGAACACACCCATCCTCGCTCGATGATGTCAAAACGGAAGCTGTCACAGAGGCGAGTATAAAATTGGGTTAGAAGGAAAAACGTGTGTGCGCGATAACGAGAATTGAATTTTTTTTTGTACAAAGTGATTAAAAGAATTTTTTAATTTATCCTTGTTAATAAAAGTAATATCAATGGGAATTAAAAAATCTGAAAGCCTTTCATTCAATTTGGCCGCCACAGCTATATTATTTAGTACTTAAATAGTTTAAATCCTTTTTCTATTTGTCTATACACTCTTTTCATCCTACAATCATTTTTATTTTATTTATTCCGGTTTTTCTTTGGTTTGAATTTTGGTTTCTTTTTTAATATGTTCAGCCAACAAAATAGATTACTATTTGAAGTGGCATTATCACTATTCTTTTCAAATATCTAATGCCACTAACTATTCTCTTCATTATTGATAGCTTAAGTCTAAAACTGCAAATGCTAATACCATTGTTATATAGAATAATGAATAAATGGTTGAATGAAAACTTCACTTACTATGTAGGTGACATCCAAAAGGATATCTAAATACTTGAGTGTGTAGATATTTAATTCCTTTTAAAATCCATGAGGAGATCATACAAAAGAAGACAGACTAAATAAATGCCATTCCACCTTTTACGTTCGTTAGCTGGAATTTTATACTCTTGGGACAAAAGTCTGGGTTATGTGAAATTCCTGCTGAAGACTAGCTGAGGATGTTTTCTTTATCTCAAAGTAGCTACTGATCTCTTGATCAATATATATAAAGAAACATTTCCCGACTGATTCATCATCGCCGAGCCGAAAACTCTAAAGCTAGAACTATGAACTTTGGAAACTAGTTGCATTTTATGACGCATACATCCATTAAGGATGGAATTTTTCAAAATCCAACCCCTAAGGTGGTAAACGGGGGTATAAAAGTTTGTATAAGAAACTATATATTTTTGGTCGAATTTACTTGAATCACTTCAATGTAGAACGTGAAATCTGGTGTACATGCAACTATTATTCACAACCACATCCGCGAGATTGATGTTGTAAAAGATACGAAGGATCTTAAAAAAGTCAGCGTATTTTGAAAGCTCTTTTTAAGAAACTAATTCATATAGAAGGCTGCAGGTCATTCCAAATTATTTTGCATTACTTTATTAATGTTGGTTGAATCGATAGCTGTCCCAAATAATATAAACTGTGCCACTCTAATCCCGCATACCAAAACTAAGAGTGTATTGACTTTTTTGAACAGATACTCGAAAACTACAAAATTGATTGTTATACTGAGAAGCGGACTTATGTTGAGTCATTTTGCTACTCGGAATCAGTGCTGCCAGATTAGTACTTTCGGACCTTAATCTAGCTCTTTTTACAAATTTTTGAAGCGCAAAAATTGGTTTCAACTCATAGCAGGAAATCAGCGCTTTTATTCGTCTTAAGAATACCAGTAAGTACTTATAAAGAGGTACATACTCATGCATTCTCACTTACTACGAATTTTTAAATTTTAATGTAAGTCGACTCTTTATAAATTTATTCTGTGGGGACCTGGTAAGAAGTTCTAATTATCGAGAGATATAAGAAATATTTCAAATTATACATACTCGTACATACAAAAATGTTTGTAACCAACCACGTTTGTTCATAATTTTTGAAAAAAATCAGTAATTTTTTTTTGAGTGAGTGATCACCAGCGTGCCTGGCCAAACGAGTTGCGATAGTACATATGAACGCAAAGTATTCCATGATGACCTTGCCTTATTCAGTGAGACGAACGTTATCGGGACGGTTTCTTCTTCATTGTCTTCATCCTTGGTGGGTTATTATATAACACTGAAATTGTCCAAAAATAGCAGAATTTTGTGTGTTTTCTTCGTCATGTCCTCGTTCAAGTTTAGAACGATGTTCTGTTGTCATTCACTATTTTTTGTTGGAGCGGTAAGATGCAAAAAGTGATTTCACACCCTTGAAACATAGTGGTTTGCAGCTTTGCCTATTACGAGTGGTTTTAACTTATCAGATCAGTTCATGTGGACTAGTAGCAATATTGCTATCCTTTCTTTGCTGTATTTGGCTGTATTTTAGCACTTTAAAAGTGAAGGTTTGGTCGGGGAAAGATTTAAAAAAAAGACTGGTCTCATCCATGTTGAAAATGTTGCATGGATAATGGTGTCCCAGTAAGCGGAGTAGTTCTTCCTTCCACTCTAAACAAACTGTATTATCTATGCTGGCACTTCACCCCAAATCTTTTTGAAAACAATGCCGTAAAGTTTTTTTAAAATTCGTTAGCCACTCTGTACCATCGCAACGTAAAACCAAGCTACACATGCCATGGATCACGGTCAAATGCAAACTGAATTAAGTGGAAAACAAACTTATTCAGCTTTCAGCAAAAGTGTATTCATCCTGTGTTTTCTTTACGTACGAAGGGCGGCTGATAAGTTCGCGGCCTGAGATACTCAACAACAAGTCATATTCTCATTAGTGATAGCACTAACTGCGGCACTCTTTAGTAATATAAATTTCAATAATTATTTTTCTTGGTTATTATCTGTGGTAGGATAAACATCACCATGTCAGCCGAAAGAAAAATCACCAAAAGAAATTTTCGAAGACATGTCATCGACTTTTTCGGATACTCTGTGTTAGTGGTCACTGAATAAAACATAGGAAAAGCTAGAAAATTAGGTCTGGCTGACAGAAGAATAAAAATGTGGCAGATAGCAGACGAGTTGCGCATCAGCAAAGAATAGATTAAAGAAATTTCGCACGAGCATTTAAACATGAAAAAAAATTGTGCGCGCTGAGTACCAAAAATGCTCACGCCGTTCGAAAAGCAACTATGACTCGAGTGCTGCAAAGATTTTTGGGGTTAGCCGGGGACATTCTCGACAAAATTTGCAACCGTATCGTAACTGTAGAAGAGACTTGAGTTCGCCTATACGATCCGGGGTTCAAACAAGAGTCTATGCAGTGAAATTCAAGATAGAAAAGTCGGCTTCGAAGTTTATGGCTACTGTTTTTTGGGACAGCGAATGTTTTTTGCTGATTGATTACCTGCCAAAGGCGACTACGAAGAAAATTGACTGACTCACGTGAAGCGGTCGTACGGAAGCGACTTGGGACACTCAGGCACGGAGTGTTGTTTTTGCAGGATATCGCGCCTATACACATGGCACAGGCTTTTCAATGATAGACCACCCACCCTACAGCCCAGACTTGGCCCCAGGGCCGGAGATTTGCAAATGAGAACGAGATCAAGACAGCCGCAGAAAGTGCAAGTGGATTGAAGGCAAAGAAAAAGACTATTTTTTCCTGATTATATTGAGAAATGAAATGTTTTAATCGAATCTCTGCTTTCCCTTAATGCCTTAGACCGTGAACTTATCAGCCGCCCCTCGTACATTAGTTAGTCCAAATTATTGAAAGGTCGCTTCTTTTACTTCAATTTATAGCGTGTTGTGTGGAAAACAGCCAGCACAATCGCTTCAAGTTAACGAGTGCAGATATGTACATAAATACGAATACATAGGGTTTTTTTTTTCAATTTACCGATAGATTTTCAAGGGACCAAAGCAAAACTTCAGTTTAACGAGAGATTTAATTTATCAAGAGTTCTATTTATCGAGAGTCGACTGTATATACATTTGTATGTACATATTTTCATAAATTCTAATTGCCTGAAGTACATTTTTTTTTTCTAAATTTATAATTAAATGTCTCCGCATTATGTTTATGTTTATGTTTATTACATGCTTAACCCAAGAAATACTAAACATTTCATTAAAATTTTACACACAAAGTAGGGTCCCCCTTCAGCGTTATCGCAAAACTCGGCACTGAATTAAAAATTGTATTTTATAAAGCTTTTATTGTCAGCTAGTCGATATTAGTTTAAATTTGTTCTTATAGTTAATTTTCTTCAGTTCAAGCTAATTCCAAAACTGAAATGATTACACAGAAAGACTGAATGATAAATATAGGTACACTAATTCAATATTAACTGTTTTAAAAAATATAGTAATGACTGATTAAATTGAGGGTTGAATTTAAATTTGAAATAAAACACATTGGTTGCTGATAATTTTATGTCAATATAATGTTGAGATATTAACATTAAACATGAAAAATGATATCTTCTCAGTGGACGCCGCGGTTGACCTTGCAGATTTCCGCCCTCTTGATGAAATTACTTTTCCATTACTTTTCGCCATAAATCCTGCGGTAGTTCATCAAAAACGCGTTGAATCTCGTCCTTTAGATCTAGAATCGTTTGTACTCTCTGTTTCATATAAGCCGAAAGAAAAAAATCAAGCCACGTAATATCGCACGATCTTGGCGGTCAATTTTGGTCTCCGAAACGAGAGATGAAAAGCGGAAAACTTTGATTGCAATAACTGCATTTTTTCTAGCGCTTTTTGGCTATTAAGAGCCACATGTTTTTTTGGTGTCAAAAATAATTTGTTATCATGTCTCGATAACGTTCACCATTACAGAGAGAATTTTCAAAGAAGTATGGCCCAATCACGCCGCCGTCCCAAAGTCCGCACTAAATAGTGACATTTTGTGGACGCATTGGTTGTTCGTGAATGGTTCGTGGATTTTCATGACTCCAAACGCGATAATTTTGTTTGTTGTCGTCTTCCATTTTGTTCTATTGTTAAAATGCGCTGTGTAAGAAAGGTTCAATTGCTGAGAACGATGGTGAATGGATCTTGACAGATTGTCACGAACACTGTCATTGACTGTTGCGATATTATCGGTTGACCGGCCACTACGAGGACGGTTTTGTATACCAACATGGTTGGTTGGTTAAATTTTCTCCATTTCGGAGATGAGTTTCAAAAATTAAAATGCATTGTTCTCTCGTATACCGGTCTATAATTACAGATATCAATGCTTAATATTCGCAGATGTCAAATATCAGCTGTTTATTTTTGACAGAGCCACAGTAGTGTCAGATTTAAATTGCTATCTCGTATTTAATCACCCTTTATAATGCCAAGCTGACTTGCTGCGTAACTTCCAATAAGGGTATTATTTTCTATTACATTTAAGAATGACTAAAATTTATTCAAATTCTTTTTAAAATCTACTCACTGAGCTTCCACTGTATTTAACAGAATAAAAGAGAATTGATTGCTTTACAAATTCACTTTAAAGCTTTTCAGCCTTTTACACTTTTTTTGCCGAAAGGGCGAAAATCTTCTATAGACACCCGACAGCGCGCGCTTACGGTAGTGTGAGATTTTTACTCATTAAAAACACCTCTCTCTATGATTAATACTACAACTAAGCCGACGCTTATCCAGCAATTTTATTTTCGCTTACGAGACTCGTGATTTTTGGAAAAAGATGTTCGTATTAATTAAAAAGAATTCAGCATTTTAGGCAGGTTAAATTCCAGTGAAAGTTCCTGCGGTTTTCACGACCGGCATATACTCTGACGCGAGGTCAAAAGGTTTTGTCCTTTGCAGACGATGAATTGAATTGTTCGCGTCAAGTAGTTGAATGACGGTACGGTTACAATGGCCGTGAACACGATCTTTGTGTTTACGAGCAAAATTTGTTATCTCTTCGACAACACTGGGAATTCCCAGATCCCGATGAATATCTTCGTTACGTACGTACCACTTTATTTACAAAAGTTCGTTGGATGTTTCTATTGCTTTTCCTGGTACAACCCCATAGCTGTAGATCATACATCCACACTGGCTTTAGCACTTGCTTATAGATAAGAAATTTGTTATGTAGGCTCAACTTCGAATGTTTTCCGAGTAGCCAGTATATTTGTCGGTATTTGTTTTCGAGATCGTCGCGTTTCTTTTTTACGTGCCATTTCCATTTAAGCTTAACATCTAAAGTCATTCCTAGATATTTTGCTTCGTTCTCGTACGGTATTTGAGCCGAGTTTAGATATACGGGTAATCTATCCACTTTTTTGTAGGTAAAGTTGACGTGAGTAGATTTGCTTTTTTTTAGCACAATACGCCAAGAATTCGTCCAAGCGTGGACTTTATTAATACCACGTTGCAGCTTTTCAGTTGCTGCTTCAATTGTATCGACCGTTGTCAATATCACCGTATCGTTCGCAAACGTGGCGACGACGCAGTTTCTTTCCTGTGGGATATCACGCGTGTAGAGTACATATATGTAGAAGCGGGACAAGTAAATTATAAGAATAATTTGATTCTCATTCAGCCGGTAGATTTTCAAGGTAGGTCGCTTTCTTATTGCTTTTAAATTCCTGAATACTATCTCTAAGGCGATTGCATAGTCGGTTAATGACCTTTTTATGCTGCTATGCAAGAGTAAATTGCCATTTCTTTCGTGCTTTTCTTTTCTCCCTAAGCAGTTCAATAATTTCTCTGGGATACTTTTCGTCGTGGTTAATCTTATAGCTTCTATAAGGAGTATTTCTCCATGCCGCTCTTTGGAACGATCAACTTTATCCTCCAGTTCGCAAGGAGTTTTAAGTAATACATTTAGGGCGATATTTGTTTTGCAATCAATTGTAAAGCCCTCCCAGTTTATTCTATTGCTAGTAAGTCTTGCAGGTCCTTCTTTCTTAATCAACGCTTCACCAAGTAATAAAATTACCGGAGAGTGATCAAAACTTTCTTCGACTTCAATAAACTTCTCGTAACTACCTTTTGAAGCGAAAAAATTGAACGATAGCACAAAAAGTGGAAGTTTATATTTCACTATAGCTTCTTCACCACGGTTAGGGCGTTTTCTCTCTTTTTTTAAGAGGTTCACAGCGTCAAGAATTTTATAACCTCTATTACGTAAATCACCTATAACATCTTCTTTAGCTCATTATGGATGAAGTCCTCTAGCTACGACCCTCAAAGGTCTCTCAGACTTGTCTTCATAAGTATGCCATTGATTTTTTTTCATTGTTAAGATTTTGAGATACAGCCCGATAGCCATCAGCGTCATTAACATTGATTTTCCATGCATTGTTTCGCAAGGAAGTTACTTTAAATTCAGTAGCAATCGTTGTTCTTAAAATTGTTCGCCGAAAATTATAGATGCAACGCCTGCAATGTTTATTATAGGAGGGCCGCGTTTGCTTTTCTGCTTTTCGCTGCGCTTAGCGATTAGGTTCGTGTTGCGGGACAACCTCGGGCGATGAACCGGCCTTACGTTTATTTTTCGCGAGCGAGCTCTTTTTCGTCCATACTGTAGTTGTGGCTACCCGGAGAAGGCTCACTATGAATAACCGTCTGCGTTTGTGAAAACTCGTTTTTAAGCAAAAATACTTTATTCCCAGATTAAAGTTTCTCAAGTTTGCTTTTGAGCTCCCGATACAACAGTTCAATTTCGTCGAGCATCTTTCGGAGCTTGGTGTTTTCTTTTTCGAGAGTACTCTGTTTCAAGTTTTGCGTTTCCCGACACATCCGGGTTCGCGAGGCTCTTATTTTGTGCTTTAGGAGAGGTCTCTTGACCTCTTACTTTGATGCAATAAATAGCTCTCCCCAGAATCCGTAGAGCATGCCTCTTGCGAGGATGGATTTTCCAGTTGAAGTGGGCTGCCACCTGGGGGTTTTGTTCACTGCATAATTTTTATTACCGTAATTTCAAGAAAGACGGCAGGTTGGCATTTTAGTCGCCTTTAACGACAGGCATGCCTACCGTGGGTATGTTCTGTCCCCTAACCCACAGGGGGCCTTTTACACCTATACAACAATTTTCTGCATTTAGTAAAGTGCATACGTCGGCTCATCTCAAATAATGAAAAAGCTTCAAGGATAAAACCGAATATAAACTGAAAAAGTGTCTCAACACGGACATACTAACAATCTGGCATAATCTAGCGAAATCCCTATCTCAATATCTTGTGGAATAATGGTTGGAATTTGAGTCTACCTATATATACCTTTCGGCCTGTAGAACTTGACCGAATTCTAAAAATGTCGTATATTCGAGATTAACGTCTTTATTTCAGACTCATTATTATGGATTGTAGATATTTTCTTTGGGTCTAATGAAATTTTAGGAAAATTTTACAATTTAAGAGAGGGGCGACAAAAACTGTGTGGCCCTTAGTGACAATTTACATTAATCCGGCCCAGCCTATATCATCTCTAGAAAAATACCTTAGAAAAGAGTTCGAGTTCCTAATTATTTACAACAAATTACCTGTTTACATTGCAGAATTCAGTAGACCTAAGCCCACATTACTCCTGGCCTTGGCCACTGATAATAGTACATTACCCACTTCTGCTGCTGAAGCCGCCAACATAGTTCCAAGTGATCATCCATCACCGATTAATACCTGAAATAATTAAATTACACTGTATTTTAATTCCACAATTAAAGATGGAGTCATGGGAAACTCCAAAGTATGTATGTGAATTTTGTCTGATAAAATGGCTGAGCAAAAAAAAAAGCATGGCAAAAGCAAAGTCCCGTCCCATCTCCTTTATCACCGAAAGTATTGATGCGAAAAATCTGAAAAAAAATTAACCATCTCTTACTCGTACACCAGTTACAAATCAGTAATTATTCTATTTGAAGTTCCTGGATCCAGTTTTTACCAATATCTGCCGCAATCTAAATACTTGATAATTGCTTCACTTTTCGATAGTTCTTGGAACATAAGTATGTACATACTCGTATGTACAGGGTATTTTTTGGGACTGCGGCCGATTTGAAATTGGCGCCATTTATCACAGAGATGGTTTTATTATGTGAATGTTGGCAGTAGTGTTCAGCTGTCAATATCATTTCATCATGGAGAGTTTGACGCTACAACAACGTGTTTTAGTGATTAAAACATTTTACCAAAATTGTTCAATAACTGCTACAGAGGGAAATTATGTGTTTTTTGGTCGACGTGGGGCACACTACTAAAATTCATCCAAGGTCTATAAGGAAAATTATGCATCGCGACCTACATTTCTTTCCGTACAAATTTCAAGTGACTCAAGAACTTTAAGAAAATAACAACCAGGGATCACGGGGCTGTGCAAAGTGCAAAAATTGACCAATTAAGATGACCATGAATTTTTTCGAAAATTTATTATGAGTGACCAGGCGCATTTTGACTTCAGTGGGAGCTCTAAACAGACAGAATAGTTGGATATGGGCAGCGGAAAACACACGTGCAATTCTTAAACAACCTCTTCATCATCATAGAGTGATTTTTTGGTGTGCGATTTGGGCTGGTGGGATAATTGGACAAACTGTTACTGTTACTGGCGATCGATATCTTGTGATGTTACAAAATTTGTTTTGCCTGAAGTTGCTCGGTTTCGTCTCTGATACATGTGGTTTTAAAAAGACATGCACGGGAACATGGAAATTGTGAAAGACACATTTCCAAGCAGGATCATGTCAAAATGTGGGGATATAAATTGGTCGTCGCGCTCACCAGATTAAACAACCCCCGACTATTTTCTGTGGGGTTACTTGAAATACCGGGTTTACGCTACCAAACCAACAATATTGCAGCAATAGAAACACAATATACGGAATGATGTATGAAATAATTATGTATTCAATGTATTATTGAATACTTAATACAGTTATAATAAAATCCAACGATTTATGTGTTTATTTTTTAAATTATTGATAAATAATCTCTTCAAAAATATTACCCCATACAAAAATATTTCGGTCAAATTGTCTGAATTTGTTGTTACAATTCTGGGATTTATTTAAATTTAGAGATCTATCGTGGTTTCTTTTCAATTCATATACGGATAAATATTGACTTAAATAGTATTTAATGAAAGAGTACCGAGTTCAAATTGTTCTAATGACTTTCCAAATACTCGTAGAATTTAACACTTGGCAAAAATATATTTATGTGTGCGTAAATAGCATTGAAACACAATCTTTTGTACTTCATTCCATTTCGTGGCTCAATAGTTACAAGATTTGTGTAAGAGTACATGTCTCATATTTTACATTAATGTTTTTGTTTAACCTACCTTAATAATTTAGTAACAAAAACCATCCATTGGTAAGACTTCAGATTCTTGAGCAATTTTCCCTGCATCCTATCTGCCTTACAAAAGTCTTTTTAATAATAACTGTTGAACTATGTGTGAAATTGAAACAAAATCTTGTTATCAACACCTTAAAAATGATGTGCCGCATGATGATATCCCGCAATGATTAACATATGGCCAAGCCTCCCACTCATTTTTAGGAAGAGTCTTTGCTCTCTTTCTACACCCCAAGCGCTAGCCTTGTACTGATTTTCAACATTCCAGACTAGTTATATCGTACAGGTTTTGATACCTAATATTATACTGTCACACACTTGCTCCACGAATTTTTCGAAAGCCAAGTCCAACTTTCCAATTTTGTTCTTTGTCTGCACACCAAGTGCTACCTCTGTACCAAATTTCAAGATTCTAAGTTCACAGGAAGTACCTTATTGGTTTTGATGATCAGTGAGTTACGAGTTTTTAGTCAGTTCCAACATAAGTTTTTTTTTTTTAAGACTTGTAAAGGATTATTAATTTCGAGGTTGGGATTTCACATCCGTTGCTATATAGCAAATGTCAAATCCCGCTGTCATTCATACTCAAATTGTAGCATCTTACTACAAAAATAACTTCTGTAATATCCGTGTATCACAGATTATGGTCATCATAATCGCCCAACTTAGTACTCGTAAACAATTTGAAATACAATCAGTCTTAAGGCCTGTGCATCATCATAATGCTCGATCAACTGAAAACATAGCCCCTGTGAGTGCTTCAGTGCACAAAAGCCCAGAATTGTCAATTCCATTCCGCGCTCAAGCTATCCCTATAAGCTTACACAACAACTAAACCTGCTGACCATAGAATGTACAAAACATACGCCGATTGGATGCTGGAAAATCAATTTTTTGGGCCGTAATTTTTTTGAAAATGACGTAGGCGCCACTCTTACGGTGAATCCTCTGCGCTTTGGTCAAATGATAACCAATCTTTTTGGCATCAGATTGAAGACATTGTTGTGAGCGTCGTTCCAACAGGACGGGGTAACATGTTACATGTTTGGATCTGTTTTACCAATTAGCTACCAAAGTCGTATGATCTGACACCGTTGGATTTCTCTTTGTGGGGCAATGCTAAAGATCATGTCTCTGCAGACAAGTCGCAAACTTTTGAGTACTAAAAAACCAACATCCGTAAAGTTATAATAGCATTACAGCCAGAAATGTACCGAAAAGTCATCGAAAATTACCCCACCAGAATTGAAGTTTGCAAAAACTCCCGTTGCGACCATTTAATCGACGTTGTATTCCGTATAGTAGTTTAGTAGTAGTGTGATTTTTTTTTATTTTATGATAGAAAGAATTTCTAACAAAAGTATATAGCTTTACAAATTTTGACATTGGCATTTGCCATCAGCCAGAAAAGAGAGATTTAACATTCATGATTCATAATACAATAGCGGTCAAATAGGGATCAAATCTTTCTATGTACAATTTAATTTAAGGATACAATATCATTTAAAAAGTTTCATCTATTATTCTACTGCTGTATTTTAGAGCAATTCTTAGATAACCACACAAAACTTTGCAGTCTTGACCATTTAGAATTGAATTTGAATGGTTTGTCAGTAACTCGTCTTATTCCCAATGCGCTCTACTTATTACCTTTATGATGGGACATATTCCGATGAAGTGATGAATGTTTTCCCTAACTCGCAAATTATACAAAGTGCATTCATCATTGCATTGATATCTATATGGGTTATAATTAATATGTAAAAGTTCGTCAATAGCCTTAAAAATTATCGAGGTTGTTTCTACGCTGTTTTGGTCGTTGAAATAATTTGTCTCTCCAAAGTTTTATTGTCGCCTTGAGCTTTAGCTTATGCATTCCATTATAATGGCATAGTTCAAAATTTAAAACAGCAACCAAACAATTTAATCTCTGCAACCACTGAAGTTAGTAAATTTGGTGGAGTTACCAATATGACTCACCTCAGCATGGTGTTAATTTCTAGAGGGAGGATAAAAATGCTCTAAATTGTTTCATGGAAATAAGGTGGTAATGCACAGGTTGCTGGAGAACTTGGACTGTGCACCTTGATAAGGTCGATCCTTAATACCACACTGCATCCCACAATGGAGAACCGAGTGAGGGGGTACGATTTATCGAGTACCAAGTTTGTCTTTAAATTTTAAGTTAATGAAACTCCACCAAAGTTCTCAAAACAGAACAAGTGTAATCATTTTTAAAATCTATTCACAAACACTTCGTATCTATTGCTTACACAATAGTCATGCATACTGAATACCGACAAGTCATCAAACTTAACAAATTTTCAAGGTCCTTCGCATTGCCATCTGTTGATGATTAATGAAGAAAATCACTTGACCTTTAATTCATCCCCCGTCAATCTATACGTGACAAATTAGAAAGGGATACCAATTTTTATTGAAACTGACGTTCGTCATCTGTTCCACCATTATGATTGTCTTGGGTTGTTTTGTTTTGTAAAGATTGGAGATGAATGTTGGATCAACACGTGCCTACTTCGGAATCTTGAAATTACAAGCTGACGAATTATCCTTTGACTGATTCCGGTTCTGAAACTTATAAAGTAGCAATCAAGAGCATAAGCAAACACAAAAAGTTGTCACTGCAAGGGAACTTTTTCCTCTCATTTAGATGAAACCAACTGTAATCTTTCATTTAAATAAAACAAAATATATTTTTTTTTAAACCTTTCCCTTGCTTAATTTTCATCTGGTGCCAGATTTATTCAGTCAATGAGTTAACTAAAAGTTTCTTGTTGAAGAATAAACGATTTTTTGTCTACGAGTATAGAACTTTTGAAGTGTTTAAACAATAGCTGAAGAAATTTGTTTGCTTATAGTTTGGCAGTTTCAGTCAGTTTTCCTATAAAAGAATATCTCCATGCACAAGCAGCTATCTGCATGTATAAATAACCATTTATCCAGGTGAAATTGTGCTCGATAAAAAAGAAGGACGATTTAACAAAATAGAACGAAACATGTGGGGTACTAAATGCCTTTCATCGTTTGTAGGCGTATTGAATAAGCCAAAAAACTGAAACTCGATGACAAAGAGATTATTGCTGGTGGCAAAGGTATTGTAGGTGAGAAATAAGCTCCCTCTCATCCCTTTAAGTTTTTCTCTACAAGAAAGTACTATCTACTTTTAAGATGCCTTCTCAAGAAGTGTTCCATTTCAAGGACTTTGTGAAAAGATATGCAAACCAAAAGCAAGGTGGGTAGGTACTTGCGTAGTAATTCTGGAAAGGACTGCTGAATAATGTATGACAAAGTATGAAATCAAGATTTTACCACAACGATTTGATTTTTATTCTGTTGAGTGACTTGATAAAAATTCCATTCGCCTGTCACATGGTTAAGCTGACAAGAATTCATTCTTTCATTTCATGTTCTACTCGTAGATAAAGATGAATTGTTGAGTTTTTGTAAGTCTTAAAGGCAATCTTTTCTAGAAAGTTATACAGTAATTAGTTCTTTTCTCTCGATATAAACTTCAAGTTTTTAAAAATCCTATCTGGTGGATAAGTATTCATTGACTTGATAAGCCAATGGAACAAATTTTTTCGACTACGTAGGTATACTCTGGGATTGATTTTGGTGAAAATAGTATAAATTCTAGAAGACTGTGTTTCACTAATGCAAACTTCTATAAGATTGCGGAAAACAAGATATCTTTTCATAATTATACAGTTTTATTGGTATAACTGTTACGTAACGTCAATGTGTTGCCACAGGCATAGGAGAAGGAAGAGTTCATACACTGGGCTGAGTGTCAATTGCAGTCAAACGATTGAATATATCAAATGGTGTTCTTCAATTATTTCACCCCTGCACTTGAGACTATATTTTTCAATTTGCCTACACAAATCTATGTCGGTAGATGAGAAAAATTTTTCCTCTTCATATCCTATCCCACAAGTTTCAGGGAGTCACCCGAGGTTCGTATTAGGGTTAAATACTAGTGCCGAATGCCTCGGGTAAAATTTCACCCATATCAGAAGAAATTCAGTGCTATAGCAATTTTATAAAAAAAATTTTTTATAATCTTCTCTCAGGGGATAACTGAGCCAGCGCCTCGAGATGTTTGTTAAATTGTTGGAGATTAAAATAAAGTCCAAAGTTGACTTTCCTGTAGCAGAATGAGTTTTGATAAAGAAATGTCCACGTCGTTGCTAGGTGGACTTAGAGGTGATTGGCCCTGGTGGCTTACAGATATCGAATTTCTAGGCATCATTCTGTTCAGGTCTTCGGAACATCTGCCATGATATCATCTGTAGTATAATCATAGGCCTGCACCAGTCTTCGATGAGCTTATGGTTGGAGATTGGGTTAGTGCGGGATCTTCCAGTAAGTTTACTGCTGGTCTCTGTATGATGTCGAGCAGAAGTAGAGAATATTTTGGGGCCAAATTTCAAATTCTGGTCTAACTTCTGCTATGCATAGGAGCAGGAGTTGTTGCACTGATAAGTATATCTTTCCTCTGAATAGGTTACAATGTTGTATATGTGGTCGTACCATGTTCCCAGAGCTGACTGTGACGTCAAGAAGATGCATGGTTTCCTTGGGACGTATCACTTTGTTGTTGATTTGTAGCTGTGGTACCACAGAAGGGTTCTTTCTGTAAAATTCGGTAAATTGAGTTGTTTTGTATTGAAATCGAATAAGTTTGCTTTTAATCTCTGCAAGATTTTCGGCAGGTCTGCATTTAATGAGTTGATCTTTTCGCATCTCTGACGATGAGATATATTCGCATATATTAGCGCAAGATGAAATTAGGCTGCTGTCATCAGCAAAACTGAAGATCTTATTGATTGTTGAGTCTAGAAGGTCGTTGATATGGGGTATAAACAGAGTTGGTGAAAGTATAGAACCCTGAAGTAGCCCAGTGTTTAGAGCAAACATATCGGAAGACACACCACAGACCACAACTTGAATTGATCTGTTGGAGTAGTCTATAGGAGGCTAACTTATTTAATATGACACTATGCCAAATCCTATGGAATGCTTCTAAAATGTCCAATGCAATGGCACTTGATTCCCCGTGCTGTTCGATGGCTGAAGTCCATATGTGGGTTGCATAGCTCAGCAGCTCTCCAGTTGAACGGAGTCACTCCATATATTTAATTATTTCAGCATTGGTGACTTTTCTCATCACTTGATTGACAGCATGGACAACAACATTATGAGTCGAGGTTTTGCGGCAAGCATTTCTTTTCTTTTTTGGGTATCGTTTCAATGTGGGCAATTTTAAAACAGAATGTTAGTTCTGGTGCATAGTTTTCGAGCACTATGGCTGGTATTCCGCCAAGTCTTGTTGTCTTTTTGCAACCTAGATGATTAAGGATGCGTCGGACGAACGCACTCCGCCTTTAGTGTTGTGGCTTGTGACTGAATAAGGAGCGACTGAAGTTGCTGCGACTTTTGACGTGAGTGGGACAATCTGGTAGTTTGTTAGTGACTCTTTCGTTGTCGTTTTTCTTCGCTGAATCGACTTTTATATTACATGTATTTCTGAGACTGATGAAGGATTGGAGTTTCGTTTGTTGGTAGAATGAGGAATGTTCAGTTCCATTTCGAGGAAAATTACTTCAGTGATAGTTTCGGCGCAAACGTTGACATCAGTGCTTCTGAAACAAGTTGCACTCCATATATGAAGGAAGTAAACAAATCGCACAGCTCATCCCATTTAGATAGTTTGCAATTCCAAATCAGGCGATTGCCGTTTTGTTTCTGTATCATTGGTATTAGTAGCGGGTATATTGCTTATATTTGGCCGTGGTCTGAATTTCCCAAGGGGGTAGAAACTTTGATGACTGAAAGAAATAGATCCAGAGTATTTCCGAAATCACCTGGATGGTTTGAGAATAAATTCTCAAATGATTTGATTTTATATTAAAACCAATCAGTTTCTTAAGTCAATAGAATAGAATACGGAAAAGCTACAATCCGTCCAGAACGTATCCATAGTAAAGTAAATTCAAATCCAATGCAATATTTTTACTCAAATTTGACCAGACTTTTCTTAGAAGAAGATGGGCATGACAGTCGTCATTTGTAACCGAAGGTCGAGGATTGTGTTAAAATATTTGCAATCAGACTTAATCATCACCGTAAAGAGCTTTGACGAAGCAAAATTTTTTTTAAGAAAATGCCCCCAAAAAGTGGGCGTGCGCTATTTATATATATTTAAGGCGCTATTTTTCAGTTTCTAGTAAAAGTATTCATAAGAGTACTTTTTTTAAAAAGTGGGCGTATCTGTGTTTTTTAAAAATGCTTACATTTGTTCAGATTGTAAGAAAGTTATATGCCAAATTTTATTTTCATAGCTCAAAATTTAAGGTCCAAAAAGTGGTGATATACGGATAAAACTATCAGAGTTTACCTACACTTCTCATACTGTTCGATGCCAAGTGAGGAAGAGTACATTCTGTGAACCTTTCTGTCCAAGTGATCTCATAAAAGTTCAATGGGGTTCGAATTTAGCGAGTGTGGTCGCCAAACCATATTGATTAACACTTTTTCTTCTTCCTTCTTTTACAGATAACTTGAACATAATTTCAAAGTGTGTTTGGGATCGTTATTTTTTTGAAAGACAAACCCTTTTCCAATCAACCGAAGACCACTTGGAATAACATTTTCATCATTCTATAGCCCTCTTTGTTAAAAATGCTTTCGATAAGAACCACACAAAAATCAATCCACGTTCATGCTTTATGGTGTTTTGCGAAACGTCGAACGAAAGCTCTTCTCTTCGTTCCAAATAGTTCTAACTTGGATTCATCAGTTAAAAGAACCCTTCTCCATTCCTCAATAATTCAATTTTCGTGTCCAGCCCACTCCAGTCGTTCCTTCTTATTTTGCGCCTGAAGTAACTATTTGTGTGGCAACATGTCCAAACAAATTTGACTAATATAGACGCCTTTTGATTGTTGTAAGGGAGATTTCTCATACCATCATCTTTCTATTACGCTGCTAGTACTCACAAGTTATCTTTCTGCTTAGTGGTTTTTCTTAGACGTTCACTGCTCGATCCGGGATCACTGCTTTCGGTTTCCAGAAATCCCTTGATGGTGTGATGGAATCAGAAATTTTAAGTTCATCTCTTTCGGATTTACCCAAGTTTTGAAGACAAATAATTTGCTTCGAACAACACATTATTTCATTTATTTATTTTTTTTTTTTTTTTGTTTCTTAACCTTTCACTTTGAAAACTAATAGCTTACTAAACAGTTTATCGCGTGTCGTGCTTTTAAATAAATCTTTTGTAGCCGAGATTATACATAATATTTCTAAAAGTATTTTCGTATCATTAAAAATCGGAAATAGTGCAACATTTTTTATTGCCTCAAATTAAAAAAATTTACAAAAATAAATTTCGAACTGTAAATGGTCTAGTATACTATCAAGTAAATAGTGTAGGCCTTAAGCTTATGGACGATAGTGTATGCTATCAGGTAGATTACCAATTTATTTTGGTAGCACGTGTCTCTTTGCTCCTAATATTTATTTGTGTTTTATTAAAAAAAAAAAAATACAAGTTTAACGATTCCGATTAAAATTAATGTGGACGTTTGCTATAAGATACTGTAATTTACGTACTTCTTTGCCAACGTAAGAAAATAATATTTATTTTACCCTTCTGAGGGAATATTATTATAAAATTGATGACCAAGCAGTGGTAAGCCTGAAAACCTGAAGTATCAAGTCAATGAATGCAGATTCATACAATCATAAAATTATTTAATAAGAGCTGGGAATTACTCGAGCCATTCGTGCACTTTTTTCTATTCTGTACCCAATAACTTTTTTATATTTAGTTGATGGGGCTACATTTTTTAGCTTTTATATTTTTTTCATGAATTGTTTATGATTATATGAGATAGGGTATATACTCGTGTACGAGTAATGAGATTTTCTTTTGAATGTTGGTCTGTGAGAGTATAACCTTCTATTGAGCATTTTTCATATAAAGTTCCATATTAAATATGGAATTTTTATTATTAGAAGATCGAAACAGCACAGGCAACCCACACTGCAAAATAACGCATATAAATAACAAAACAGAAGTTACAACGCCATAAAATATTTTTGTCAAGTCTGTTTCAAATTACAAATCCCTAAATCCAATGACGTATAAACATGCGCACCATTTTTCAATATTTTTCATTCACGTAATGATTTTGTAAACAATTTAACGTACATTTTAAGAGTTTGTTTATAGTTTATTTTGAGGATTTTAACATAATGAATTTCACATAAAATCAGACCAGTACACCAAATTTCCTAAAAAATGCATCAAATGGTTCCTGAACAAGACTTTTCGACTATGTGAATTTTTGAGGGCATTTGGTACTGGACACCAATCACGACAGGGGACAACTCTGTTGGTCACTTTGTAACCCAAGTGACTCCGGTGTGGATATTTTAAAGACTAAGAGAAGGCAGTAATGCTGTCATCGACGAAGGAATAAGAAAAAGCAAGAAGGTACTGAATAAATCAGAAAAGGGGTCAGAACACCAGCATTTTTTATTAAACTAATTTTGTTTCAAAAGCTGCATTTGCAGACTTGAATAAAATTAAGAGTGACAATTAATTTGAAAAAAATTAGAAAATGATTCGGTTTAGTAAATTATTTTCAAAAAGGTAAAAGGTCGCAAAGACTTATGAAAGGAAACGGCAAATTTTATCAAAAGTGGTCTCATAGTGGTAGGATACGGAAAAAGGGGTCAAATATCGACTCTAGTCGCTCAACGGTAGCCCTGCTCCAAAGAATTTTAACAGAAAAGAGAACAAAACACTCGCAACAGCAGAGCATGCTTTCTCTTTAAGAGAAACCTCCGAAATAAAAAAAGAGAGTCACAGAGTAACCAACATACGGGGAAATTTTAACAGAATTTGTGATAATATGAAAAGAAAGTGGTGGCTGTAAAAGTACTTAACATTACCGTACATATGTTAACAGTACAACCTACAGAGCACAAATATGATAACGATTTCTATTTCGCTGCTAAACACTTGCGCAGGGAGACATTGAGTGAGTATAGAAATATGTTTTCACCACACTTGGTGGTTTTCAACCCCAACCAACTCATCGTCTTGCCAGTACAAAACGGCGACTGTTTCAATGAGCGTCTATCTCGCGTTACGTAGACGTAATTCTTTCGTAAATTTACGAGTATACTAGAAAAAATAAACCTTAGATTTATTTTAGCAATGTGATTTGTTTTAAGTCTACTCCTAAATGGATAAACATATTCCAGTGGAGAGGCCAGTCTTAATCTGAATTTCTCTGAAGCCTTTACATAAACTTATTTTTAAACGAATATACGTATATCGATTTTTATCTGAGCCAAACAAAAGTCAAATCCTTTTCAACATAAATTACTGTCATTATTCATTCGGAATCCTTTTGCAGCATCCTGGTAAAGGACGGAGGGATTTCCTAGTTTCGGGTACTTGTTTCTATTGTCCGATATAAATTTGTGTGAACGGATTTGAATAGGAAAGAGCATACATTTGAGAATAGTTTGTATGCATTGCCATTGTGTGCTTTTGTGGAGATGCATTATAAAAGAGGAAGTAAGCTTTTTCTACATACTAAAATTGTATGAGACAATTTTATTTATGTACGTGCACTTTTGAATCTGTTTTCGATATCGTGTTTTGATTTTGTATATGTAGCATCCTATCCGGAGACAAACGTGACATTTTTAAACTTTTTCACCAAAGAAAATATGTACAATTTCCTTCAGGTTGGTCAACCATAGATCAAAACAAAATCCGGATCGAAGACAGTATTTTGTTTGGCGAGCATGACAATTTGTTCGATGAAGAGGTCTGCTTCATTTTTAAATCAGAATGTACCGACAAGAGAGCAAAACGTTTTTCCTTAACAAGATTTTCATTTTTCGACGTATTTAAAAAAAAAAATTGTTCAAACCATTTGCTTTGATCTGTGAGTAGCCGGCTTTATTATCGACCTGAAAGAAGCTTTAAGAATAGGAACTGAGGCTTTAAATTTTGAGCTAACGAATCAAACTTGTTACATAAATTCGCTGGATTAAATAGATTCTTTGAATTTGTGAAAAGCGTCCACTGCTACGCTCACTACTACGCCCACAACCGTTTCATTATCGGAAAACCTCTCTTTTTTGTCAGTTTTGTGGACATTCATAAGCAAATGTCGCTAATTTAGGTCAGCTGAAATAAATTCGCGTTACATGGAAAAATAAATAAACTTAAAAAAATTAAAAAAAAAAATTTAAAAAATTTCTCTTACAAAAATGAGAAGTGTAATTAACAATCGGTCATGGATTAATTTATTTTTAAAATATTAATTTATTTATTTATTTTTTCGGCCTTACCATTGGAATCACCGGAGTGACACTCTTTTGTTAACCACAGAAATTCTGCCAAGGAAGCTTATTGACTTTTTTGACGTTCCTTATGTATTCCTTCTTTATTGAACAACTTTCTCACCGTTTTCCTGATTGGAGATAGCTTCGCGTTTCACCAATAAACACACCTTATACCGCTTTGCGGCATGTAAACTGTCATGACAAGTTGATCCCACAGTAACGCTTTAAAGGATTGACTATTTCTCGGCTATGATTCAATCGATTTTGTTCAAAATCTCTGGCACAAGAATATGGCATACAAGTTTTGGAAAATCTTTATTATTATTTTTTTTTTTTTAATAAAAACTTTTAGACTATTTTGTTTGAATTTTTAATCTGAGTAATTTGCAGTTAGTTAACATATACATATATATAGGTGCAGTCGTGCACTTTTTTTTTTGACTAAGACCAATCGGTCTGCAACTAAATTATAGATAAACCATCTAGAGTGAACTTATCGATTTTGTCTACACCCTTTGGAATGATCGTAATATAATGCATTACAATATCACAAACACTAGAGATTTGTTTGAATCAATTGTTTGCTCACTTGGGCGATTATGACGACTATAATCTGTCCTTAAATAGTGATACACAGGTATTAAAGAACTGATATTTTTGTAATAAAATGCAACAATTTTAATGCTTTGAGTGGTAGTATTGTAAAATGGCAAGATAAGAACTAACTACCCATCGCTGTGGATGACAGATGGATTTAACAGATGCCATATAACAGGCATATGAAATCCTAACCTCGAAATGAAAAACCATTTATAATAGAGGAACTCAAAAATATGGATCTCGCAGTTCTGTCTGTCTACCTGTACCTTGGGCTGCAGCCTAAAAGGCTGGACAGAATTTCTTCACACTTCATATCTGGGGTCTGTGCTGTCAATATTAATTTTACTTTACTTAAACCAACTTTAAAAAAAAATCAATTTGCCCCAAAAACGGCTATAACGATTTTAATAAAAATTCATATTTTTATTAAAATAAACGTTTGCAATAAGGCTGTATACTCAGGTTCCATTTTATTCGAAATTGCTATCTAAGTTATTTCTGACATACATATGTAAGGAAATGGGATTAAAATTGTTGTCATATGCAGAAAAAAGTTTTTTAATATTTTTAGCTCATTTTACCAAAAAGCCCATTTTTTGCTTCTTACCGATTTTTCCGAAATTTGAAACGAACACTTTAACGCTCTCTACATTTGTTTTTTGTTGACTAGATACTAGATAGCCTACTGATAGCCGATAGAATCATCAATCTTTTCATGTTCGAATCCCAGAAACAATATATACAAACAATATATTTTTGATAGTCCCACCCCTTCACAATTGTAAATTATAAAAATACCCTTCTTTGTAAACAGCCTTGTATTGCAATTACTCTAATGGTTCTCGTGCCCAGTAGGACCTTGTTATTGGTTTCATGTAAAGTACTATTGTTCTCTCTCTATAGATTAAGATTGTCGGACTAAGACATTCGCACCAAACGTTGGATACAATAATATTTTGTAAACCATTTAGCATCAATACGCCACTGTACGAGTAGTTTCTTTCAGGTGTAGCATAATATTCTTTGGCAAATGGGGCATCATATCAAGCTACGAGGGCAAGGTGAAAAGTTCTCGGCTTGACAATGAAAGACTGCGATTTTCAGTTAAAAAATGATTTTATTTTTCTACATAATCTCCCTTGACTTCAACACACTTGGTCCAGCGTTTCTCCAACATCAGTATTCCTTCTCGGAAGTTAGAGTCTGGAAGGGAGGCGCTCCCCAGAAACAAATTTCTTCAAGTTTGGAAACAGATGGAAGTCTGGGGGTACCAAATCAGGTGAATAGGGGGGATGGTCGAGCAAATCGTACCCCAAATCCCGCAGTTTTCCCATCGCCAACGCACACTTGTGTACAGGTGCATTGTTCTGGTGAAAGATGATTTTTTCTTCCTCAAGCCAGACCCCTTCTCGCGAATTTTGGCATCCAGCTGGTCAAGAAGGTTGGAGTAATATTCGCCTGTAATTGTTCTACCTTTCTCAAGGTAATCAATTAACAGGATCCCTTTCGCATCCCAAAACACACTGGCCATGACTTTTCCGGCAGATGCGATCGACTTCGCTTTCTTTGGCGCTGAACCACCGGCTTCCACCCACTGCTTCGACTGCTGTTTCATTTCTGGCGTGTAGTGGTGAATCCATGTCTCATCCATGGTGATAAATCGCCGCTCAAAATCGGTCGGATCCCTATTGAATCGGTCCACAGATTGCCGCGAAAATCGTTTGCGCATTTGCTTTTGATGGGCATTCAGCAAATGCGGCACCCATCTTGCGCAGAGCTTTCGCATCCCTAAGTTTTTGTGCAAGAAGTTCCCAATCCTGTCTTCTGATATACACACAGCTTCAGCTATCTCAGTCACCTTCACTCGCCTTTTTCGATCATTTCGGGTGTGGTTGCGGTTTTTGGCCGTCCTTCACGTGGGTCATCTTCGAGGGACGTGCGGTTTAAATTCAGCTGCCCACCTTTTCGATGGTTGAAATGGAAGGAGCAGAGTCCCCGTAAACTTTTGTCAACTTTGGATGAATTTGCTTAGGGGTTAACCCATCCAAAATGAAGAATTTTATCACCGCACGATATTCAAGTTTATGCATTTTAACGAAAAACTCGCAAGACGTCTACTGCAAAAATTCGTGTAAACAAACTTCTTGAGACAATAAGTTGAAACTTGTCATATGAACTAATGAGAAGTGCACCCAGGCAGGAAATATAAATTTTTGCTGATTGGAACGCCATCTCTGCGTCAGGCCGAGAACTTTTCACCTTGCCCTTGTAATATTCAAGTCATGCAGTGCATGCTTTCACCCAAACACACACAGACTTGATGCGGGTGCATTTTTTGCGATGTCTAAAAATAGACAAATTAAAATGTTGTAAATTATACTTAAACTACGTCCAGTAGCAGAAATTTGTACATAAATAAATGATCCAAGTATTATATGAATTTTTATTTACTACTTTTGTAAGTTTTGGTCTTTTCCACCCCAGAGAGTAACTTAACGGAATTCCTTATAAATTGAATGCGATTTGCATTCGAGATTACTCAACTTGTCGATGAATTAATTTTCTATTCACATGTTGAACATTTTCTTAACAAGTTAAATCTATTTAAGTAGACAGTACAGCATTTAAGTCTGAACATATTAATTTATACTTAATAGTTAGGTCTAGGTCTATTATTTAATTAAATTTTCTACTCAGGTCATTTTCAATTCGTAGAGTTTTCTGTTTTGAGTTCGCAGTTCATTAATCAAAGTGACATGTTGTTGTCGTAAGTATCAATGAAAGAAATTTATTGATGTGCTTCATTAATGGCCTACAATTACCTATAAATTGACATCAATCTAGATTGTCGTTGAAATAAGGAAATACAATTTCCTCAGTCAATTGTGGTGATAGCCTTGTTAATAACAATTTTTAAATTGATTGTTTGTCTTGAGTTTAATTCTTTGAATTCAGAAAGTGCGCTAGAATTGCTTGTTTTTGTTTTCTTATAAGTTTTTCATTTATCCATTGAGGGATATATTCGTCATGTTCTAATTTGTTTACGCAGTAGTCCTCACTTTCATTGAATGCCGTCTCTTTTCCTAAATTCCCAATTTTATGTGCATTTTATTTTTGCAAATTTGAATCTACATACGAGTATGATTCTACTGTGCAGATATTTTAAGTGTACCTTCGAAATCCTTAGCCATGAAAGAAACACAAACTCATACGCCTGCCAATGAAATCGAATAACTAATAGAAACGTTAAATCATCCTCACAAGCAGTATCTTGAAGCAACCATCCCTAGTTTACACTACATCTGAGTATGGTATCCAAATGATGAAGCCCCCCAATGATAAGTTACTTCGTCAAAGAATATTAATGATGAAGCTAAACATATATTGGACCGAAAAGGAACGAGTACTTCTAATATGAATACTGTGTGTTTGTTTTTATTGTTTATGTTAGGTAGTAACCTAAGTTGTGTTATGTATTAAGGGGCTGATTCCTAAATTTTTGCAATAAGAAGTCAGACAATATTTCAGTTAGATCAGGAGTCACTAATTTGTTACCAAAAATCGGTGTTAAGGTCGATACGAGAGGAGTGAGTAATTAATTACAGCAATTAATTACAGTAAATGAAGAACAATTCTTAGCTGACTACCTACGGGTATGTTAGAGTATGTATAAACTATACCTTTGCTATGTTGGAAATAAATAAAATTCTTGGCGCTAATAGCCCATACATAGGACCAGACCCTTGTGACACACGAATGGGAGGGACCTACAGTTTAATGCCTTTTCCGAAAGGCAATTTTTACGATTGAGAGAACAATTTTACTCTCGGGTATTAGTTAGATGTTCGCCTGGTATGGGATTGTGAAAAACTTGTTGGTATTTTTCGGGACTCGAACCTCGAGTCCCCCGTACGGAGCCACCTGATATACCGCAAATGGCTAAACCAGACAATGTTTGAAATCCAGTAATTCACAAGCAGAACTTGAGTTTTAATATCTACAACACCGTACAAACATTCCGTAGTTTATAAGCGTGTTCAAGAGAACGTCTTTCTAAAGACTTTCCCACACATCCACTAGCCTTTTACATTTGTTCTCTAAGTAAGCTTGTTGCCATTCATAAGTTAGGCTTGACAATTTTTAAGGCTATCCCCAGCTCACGTATGCCTTCGAGGGCCCCTAGCGATACCTTAAGTAAGAAACTTGAAATATTGAAAGACAAAAAATAGGGGAAACAGTTAAAGCTACTGTTGTGAGATTGTTGGAGGAATGGTTACTGGTGATATAAAGGCTGGGTTTTGCTATAAACAAAATTCATTTAACATTTTTCAAAGTTTTTTGCTTTACTGAAGAGAGTGCACTTTCCGATTATTTATGGAAAATCATTTTATTTAAATGACTGCAGCGGCTGGCTTGGCTGTACTTTTTAGATGGTTCGGGGCTCTATACCACGAATAGCTCGATTAATATTGTGTTTAAGTGCCTGAACCGTTTCTGGATTGTCAGCATAACATCGGTCTTTAAGGGCACCTCACAAAATAAAGTCCAACGGCGTCCAATTGCAACTTCCCGGACGCAATATCACCAAAACGGCGGATTATATGATTATTGAACTTAATGCGCAAAAGATCGATTATTGGACAGCTTGTGCAGCACGTAGCGCCATTTTGTTTGAACCAAAGGTCATATCCCTGTAGCGCTCTCCGTTGACAGCATCGTTGTCGCCACCTTCATCTTTGAAGAAAAATGGGCCAATAATGAGGTCATTCTACAAACCACACCAAATAGTCTCACGGTGAGGATGCATTTGGTTCTCTATGACTACGAGTACGTGTTGGTTTTCCGAGCCCCAAATATAGCATCTTTGCTTATTTACATAGCCACCGAGATGAAAATCTACCTCATTCGAAAAAAAAAAAACATTTTTTTAAGCAGAATTGACGTCAATTTCAAGTTGCTCTAAAGCCCAAACAGAGAAGCAATAATAAAGCGGGTCGTCATTTTAATTAAATTTTTGAGTTAGTTGGACCTTATAAGGGAGATCTTTATGCATAATTCTCCTCAGGCTAGTGTGGGTATATTCAGTTTGGTAAGTTTTGGGGTTTAGGGGCACACTTTCGGCAACAGCAGGGGCACACTAGGCTGAGCGAATAGGACGAACACTAGAATAACTTGTGTTATCAATTAGCATGCCAATATGAATTTTCTTCACAAACCTGCGTACAACAGGCATAGTTGGCGCATTATTTCGACCGAAATTTATTTTCAAATTGCTTAATGTCAAACATTTTTGATATCGATTGATCCTCTCAGTCACCTGATTTGACCGCCACTGACTTCTTCCTTTCAAAGTATTTGAGGGAAAAGATATACGGCAACAAGCCAACCACAATCGTGATGCTAAAGGACTATATTATTCAAGGAATTGGTGAAATTACAACCGAAATGTGCCAACATATTATGCAAAATATGGTTGAAAGAGCACGCTTCTGCACCGCGGTCATTCGGTTTCATTTCAAAGTTAGTCAAAAGAAAAAAAAAAAAAAAAAAAAAAAAAAATCGGAATGAAACATAAAAGAACACCCTGTCTCAAGATTGATGAAAACCCAGACTTCAAAAATGTTTACAAAACAAATACTTGCCCTTTTAGGTGCAAGTGAAAATATAACTGAGGTGAAATAGTCTGTCAAAGAAAAGTTGTTCAAAAGATTTCTTTAGGTTAGAATACAAAAGAGAAAAAAGTCAAGGGCAATACAAAAATAAAAGAAAATGCCTGGAACCACATAATACTTAAAGGACAAAGAAGAATTAATCTCACCTTAGAAGGAGAAAAGGGAGTACCAACGTATTTGTACGTTACCTACAATGAAAAAATGCTCTACTTTGGTACAGTTTTTTTTTATTGTTTAACTTTTTAATGAGAGAATGAAAAGGGATACTCATTTAGATACTATTCAAGGTTATCCCGAGAACACACTTGGCGTACCTATAAAGGGATAACTTCACTTCAAATGTTTATTACGACTGAAACCACATATTTCATTATCACTTTGTGTCATTGGCATTTTACATTTTTTACTTTTTTAATCTTCTCTCAAGATAGGCGAACTCCAAATGTGAGAACAATACTCAAGTCCTGGTCTAACTTTTGCTTTGTATAGGAGGAGCTGTTGCGATGGAAAGTACCTATTTGCTCTAAATATGTAGGTAGCTCAACTTTATGGATGCCGATTTTGTAATTTTGAATATCTGGTCATTCTATATTACACCAGAGTTGACTGTGATGCCAAGAAGATGCATGGTTCCTTGGAGTGGATAATTTGGTCTTTAATTTGAAGCTCTGGCACAGAAGAAGAGTGATATGCATTTGCATTCACGGGCATGCTGTTAGAGCAAGATGAAATTAAGGTACTTTCATCGGCAAAACTAAAAATCTTGTTATCTGTTGACTTTAGAAAGTCATCGAGGAAGAAACAGAATTGGTGTAAAGTAAGAACCCTGAGACACTCCAGCACTTAGAGCAAAATGTACCGGAAGACACATCTTCCATAACAACTTGAATTGCTTATTTAATAGAGACTATGCCAAACTTTTTGGAATGTTTTTGAGATGCCGAATCTAAAACAGTAACTTTAAAATATATAATTGCATAAGTTATTCAACATTGAATTCTCAATTCCATTAAATTCAGTATTAATATTAAATATGTGCCTTTTTAGGTACATAGCATGGGTGATAATTATCATAACTATGTCTTTGATTGTAACAACAAATACTTGCAATCTCGGACTAATACGACTGCAAAATATCTTGACGATGCGCAAGCCTAATTTACTAATCTTAGAGCCTTTCCAGCCAATTATATCTTATTCACCAGATATAATATTCCGCCAATACTAATACTAACAAAATAATCAAGTCGTGAAGTAACACCATACGAAATAAGGACAAACTTCAAATTTGTCAGGCTTTTGGTTACGGGCATACACCAACTCAATCAAATATGGTCGAATGGAAGTTGTGTTTATGTATGGTAAACGGAATCTCAGCATTATAGGCCATCAGCCTAATCAACATGATGTACAGGATCTTGTTACATTATATTAACGCTTTAAACCTTTTATACGTAGCAGCCTGAATGGTAATATCAGCGTAATTCTAGGACAGCCCATCATACAATAAACAATTATATTCTAACAAATCTTTTAGATTCAAACAGGAACTCCGAATCGATATTCACTACATTTTCAAGTTGCCATCTAGAAGTCTGCAGAACTCTTCATTCCTACAGTCTTCTTCACTCTATTGACTCGATGACAGCCTTGTCGTATGCATGTGCTAGGTGGTACTCTTCGTCAAGTCAGGTTTTCCATTCTGGCAGTTAATGGAAACTCAGCACATCACAAGCGGGATACAAAATAGTTTGCTGGTAATGCCTTTCTTTTGCGACTACAACCGTTCGAAGTTAAACTTTTACGAAGTACTTCTTTGATGTCGTGTTGTCGACTACCATGCATCGATCGCAGTTATTTTATCCATCTGTGTGACAATTTGTTTACCACCAGGACCCATTATGAATATTGCGCATTCGTTCGAAAACAATATCATTTGAAGTTTACTGTTTTAATTTCGAAGTAATTTTACCATGTTGAATATAGGCCGATACGATATATTCACATATTCTAGTGTGTTTCGTCTTTTGTCGTCAATTTCAACCTTAAATTTTCAGATAAATCGTAAATTGAAGTTACACTATGCTATTTCTAATTATATATTGTGTTTGTGATTATTAAGTCTGTACATGATGCTTTAAGGATGACACCCCTGGATATATGAAACGCCACAAATTTAGATTCCTCTGTAAATTTATCCTAGATCCGGCACTGGTATGTATAGGTATAGTTCTGTTTTTCTTTTGTACAATACGAAGCTACTCGTATATGCATATGTAGTGGGTATTCATATTTCTGTAAATTTTCAATTAAAACCACATCCGTTAGCGTGACTTTCAAAGTACAATGTGAAACAACTACCTATATATACATACATACTTCATACAAATATGGAATTCCACCTCTGGCTATGGCGGAAAGGATTTAATAACTAAAACCAATGAGTGCAACATAGGCAATGTAGGTTGCTGGGACTGTAATACCTTGAATAAAATATCGATTGGGAATTGAATTGAAAAAAAAAATAAACTCTATTATCTATATTATTCTTGCTGGGTAACAAAAAGAGTCGAATAAAAAAATAGCATTTTGTGTCTATTCAGACAATCTGTGGTATTTGGTTATGTATGTACAATTTGCATTGCACATCGACGGTATAAATTCTTTTTTTTTTCTTTTAGAGTTTACACAAATAATTAAACCTTTGTTCATTACCTAGCTACTCGTATAAAAAGTCAGATGTTACAAAAAGTTAAAACACAGAGTTTGTTTTATGTTGTAACTGTATATAGGTACAATTGTTGTGGGAAGTAGCCAAGTTTTTTTTACTATGAACCTAAAACTTTCTTAAAGTTCAACGTATTTTCTAAAAAAAAGTTTTGGTTATGTAAACAAAATTGATGGACATTTTTACAAAAACCGTCAAGAAGAAAACAAGTTTTCGCCTGTTATTCCGAGTTTGAAGTTAGGTCACTCGGGAATATACCTTACGAGTATCTATAGGTAATGATACCCACGACAGTGAGTTCCATAGTTTTTATTTAAGAAGTAATATTTGAGGATAAGTGTTCTGGATAACATGTGGTATACAATTTTTAATTACATGTTTTACTATTAACCAGTGTTGGTAGGTAATTTTTGTTACTTTTCCCATGAGTCCTGGCGATATTTCCCTTTTCTCCCATTTCCTGTAACCAAAATTCTCACGATTTTCCATAGGGTGACGTTTGGAAAAACAGCTACTACTTGAACTTGCTTATTATACAGAGTGCGTCATTTAAATTACGAGTAAGACACCCGAAATGGTTGGACATGTGAGAAAAATAGAAAAGTTATAGGAAACTAAGAGATAAATTCCGTGGTGACTTCAAATGCATTCGGACCTAGCTTGCATTTTTTTAATTGGGAGAAGATAAATTTGAGTTAACCAATTGAAAGTATCATACATGGGAAAATGAATCACTCTTTGAATAGAAACAATTTGTTTTAGAAAACTTCACCGTTTCAAAGAGATCTAAGAAAGAAAATGTGACAATTTTAGCCTCATTTCTCGAAAAGCATTATATATCGAAGAAAAGCAGTTGAAAACCTCATGAGTAAAGCAGGTTCAGTCATATATTCTATTTTTTCAGTATAACAGTTTCATGCCAGAATGCTATAAACGGAACAATAATGGATTCAACAAGGCGTCTGCTTGCACAAAAATAATTGTAAAGATGTTTTCATGGAGCTTTTGAGGACATAACGTACCCAAAGAAAATATTTTTTTTTTTATTTGTTTAAGCTTAATGCAAGCATTGAAGTATGAGTACTTAAAACTAAATAGTTCTATAATTAAAATAAACTAAGCTGATTAGGGATCAGGAATGATCATAGTGGAGTAGGGCATTACGGATTGCGCTTTTGCTGCTATTAAGGTCAAAATTGTGTGGCGCATCATTAGATTTACGCAGCATTCTTGACATTGGTGCGTTGTAACCATAGTTAGTGTGATAGATGAGATATATGGAATAGAGGAACAGACTTAAGATTACACACTTTAGAGAAACCAATCGATTGAAGTAGGGCAGGTCAATGTTACTAGATAATATCTGATGAATGAAAATAATGTCGGCAACATCGCGTTATTTTTCCAATGAGTGAACAGTTTTCCTAATAACTGAACAGCAGTAGCGTGGCATGCAAGATTTAAGATGGGAAGCCGAACCAAATAAAAACAGTGAACAGGTGAGATTATCAGCCCAAGACAGACCGCGTAAGGCAAAGTGAATGAACCTGCGTTGCACAGCTTCGTTATGGTATGGTTAGCATAATGGGGCGACCATACTTGGCTGGCATATTCGAGGAGGTAGACCCCTCGAAGGTGTAATAGAGGGATTTTGTTACGTAAGGGTCAGGGAATTCTTTTGGACCAGCGTTTCACAAAGCCAAGTGCTCAGTTGGCTTTACTTATGACATTGTCGATGTATGTTCGAATGTGAAGTTCGTTATCGCAGATAACACCCAAATCGCATGCTCATGTGACTGAGGGTTCAGATTCATCACGAATGTAGTAGACCCTAGAAGGTGGTGTGAGACGGTTGCTTACGTAATGGCTCTAAAAAATTTGTATTACGCCAGATGGAGAAATTATTTCGATCATCCTGTAGAAGGCGGGAATCAGCGGGAGATGATATACCTCTAAAGATCATTGGCGTATATCAGAAGATCGGATCGGCTCTGGATGAAATGTTCCGCATTTATTGTAATAATGAAGATGGATGCCTTGAGGGCCCCTGAGGTGGTATGATAGGGTTTGATACTTAAGATCTAAAATTATCTTTATATTGATGAACCGAGGTTGGAATCCAAGGGCTTTTTAGCTTGAGAAGAATAACTTGGTGAGGAATTTTATCAAAAGCCTTACTGAAATGAATTTGCATCTTTGAAAGCGTTCAGTATGCTAGACATGAATTCCGTTAAGTTGGTGGTTGTTGACTACCTTTAAGAAATCCATCTTATTTTGTGGAGAAGATTGGCTTGCAGTGAAATGGCATTGTATCATAGACAATGCTCTCGAAAAGTTTTGGAATGCATGAGAGCTTAGCAATTGGACGATAATTATCATGCAGCATTTAAAATCAAAGCTTCCAGGGAGTCCAAACAATTTTAAAATACATTTCTTCAATCCCTGAATAAAAAGAAAAACTCAAGAGCCATTACATAGTTGATGATGATTTTATAGAAATCCTAGGACTTCTTAAGTTAGGCAGCTAATAAAGATGATTTAAAGATTTTTGTAAACCTTCATCCGATTTTAAGATAAAATTACCATTGGGATATAAATACATACAGATTAAATTGCATCAAAATGTTTTTACACGACTCGCATTTGATTTTTTTTTTTTTTTTATATTTCTAAAGGCTTACATCTTTGAATGTAGCTGATTTTCGCCCATTTGAATATTTTCATGATTAACGTTAAATTTTTATAAATGTTTTAGGTACATACATACTCTCCGAAATTTTTCTTTCTGAAAGTTTTAGACGCAAGTGCTTTTACCCGTATCACACAAAAACAGACGTAAATATTAAAGAAATTTCTATTAAAAAATACATGTTTTCCATTTTTGAGACGAGATGGTTTTTGAATACGGAAATTCTCACGAAATGAAAAAAATCCCGCGATATGTCACACTGTTTACCACTTCAGCGATTATTTTAAATTGAATTTGAATCATTTCTAATCCACGATATTTTATCAAAGATATTATGGCATATTTATTTCATGACAATAACCATGCTTCAAGTAATTGTAATCTGTAAGTACGAGCATGAACGAAAGAAACACAATTCATAACCACATTTTAACAAACGATTCAGGGAGTATGAGAAAATAAATTTCATCATTGAAAGTACGTACGTACACGAGAACTGATGGCATTCATCATCCGCAAATGGTTTTCCTTTTCCTTTTCTTTTTTTTTTAAATATTTGTTGGGGGTTTTTGAGGTTTCTTAACATGTGTATCCAAAGACGGAAAGAGTTTCGTGTACATTTACCAAAGCAAGGAATTGAGGATGTAAATTTAAGCGAAGGGATCCCTTTTTAAAGTAAATAAAAGTGAGATGAGAAATAAAATGCGAAATTGAAAATATACGAATAACGAAGTGGAGATTATTCCGAAAGATACCTACCCTTTTTCTTCGTTTTTTGGGAAGTAATATTAATAATGGATTGCATAGGCTTTTGTGTTAAAGGTTGGCGGGAAAATGTTTTTGTTTTGACTTATCGAGATATGAACTTTGATTATTAACATTTGTAGAAAGTTTGTGCATTTAAATTGATTTAATTTTTAATATTGGGTCTAAGTTTTAAAGGTATTTAGAATGGTCTGCTTAGCTGGATTCCTTATCATATCTAAGTAGGTCTATATCCTTTGTTTTGTGTTACCATAGCAGCCTATTTCAAACTGCTAATTGCTTAGCCCATATTACCTCTTAACCCTTTTTTTATCAATAATTTTATAAGTTTTTCATACACATTAGCGTATCCTAGATTAGTAAACAATTTTTGAAAGTCCCAAGTACATATTTTGGAATTTTATTGATTTTTGCAGTTCGACCCCAAAACGTTCTCTTCATCTGCTCGAAACAGAGATGAGTAGTTCTCTTCCAAACTTCAACCGTTAGCTTATCGAAAACTGGGAGTAGAGTTATGCCTATAATATATATACTATCTTGGCAAATGTTCCTATGATCTTAATGGAATGATCCCTAGAAACGAGATATTTGAACGTTTTACAAAGCAAGCCCACCACCTCCATTTATTAAAACTCTTTTTGGCTTCAATTTTAAACAATTCAAGAGCAGAATCAAAAGGCATTTACAAACATCTCGGGCATTGGCTCAGTGTTGTAAGCTCGTCTGTCCTAAGACAAGATTATGACGAAAAGATACGATCTTGTTTAGCAAAATCTTTTGTGCAGAAAAATCGGTAGAAAAACACTTTAGATTGTAGAAATGAGAGTCTGGCTGGATAAACTTCGCGACGATCATCTTGTACTTGTGTTTCAGAAAGTATAATAAAGAACTGCTTTACCAATATCCACCTCCAAAGTTATACGAGTATGATACGATTCCTTCTCCTTAAGTTAAACCAACAATTAAAGTTTCTTTAAATTTTACCCCTTAATTTGAAGTCTAAAAATGGTTAGGATTGTCTAATAATAGGCACCTACGACACGCGCTTACGGTTAAAAATAATCTCGGTTCCCAATACTCCATCGCTGGGTAAGTACAACATCGTATTTGCATACCTTTAACTTTTTTGTTTTGCTTCAGTAACCTCCATTACATTTGATTTAACTCATTAATATTCACGAAATCACCCCGGCAAAGGAAAATAAAAAAAAAGTCAAACAAACACGCCGAAACACGAACGAGAATCAGCGACGTAAGAAAAAACACACAAACATACTTTTTTTTTTGTCGTGTAGAAATAATCTTGACATTGTTAACCCAGGGTACTTTAACCTTGTATCTAGGGCACTTACTGTAGACAACTCTGGCACTTTGCTTTGGTTGCTCTTTGCCTTGTGCTATTCATCTCAGGACCTACACCGTACAAGGCGAAGCACGCATAAGCTCATTGAATTGAAAATGTTTAATGGTTTCTCTCGTGGAATGAATTTAAGGAAAGCATTGTGATTATATCCCTACAGGAGAGTAAAGGGATATCCATACGTGAATTTTGGGTAAAAAAAAAGCAAAAGAAAAAAAAATCATAAGTGGTATTGTCTGTGACGAAAACCAATTTAAAAGGTATTTATTGAAGGTACGCTTATCCATTCAGTACTTATGTAAGGACAAAAGGTGAAAGGATGTTCATGGGGTTTACATTTTTGAATTTACGATTGGAATCATAAAACTGTTTTTTTTTTTTTTCCGCCAACATGCCAAGGACTGAGGTTGGACTTTCTTCAGATATTTAATGACCTATAGAAGATTCGTTAAGCCGAGAAAATCATGTGGATCTTAAGGGCGGATGCCAGTTAGCAAAAATGATGGCAACATATTACACACAAAATAAAACATAAATATTTGGTACAACGCGACGCATATAGAGCTTTGTTTCTCGCAACCATTTGTGCTGTTCGCCACAGGAATGGAACGAACCTAGAGTACTATACCTTGTCTGGAAAGCCCTTTTGTTTTAATGAGGAGTTTCTCGTAAATATTTTACACTTGGATATTTGTAAGACGTTCGCGAGAGGTAGGACTGTGCAATAACTTATTGGTGTTTTCTGGGAGTGGAACGTGGGTCTCCCGCTATGTTGCGTATATATATTCACGTAGGCAATACAGAACAAAATTGTTTGTGATTTGAAATTGAAGCTAAGTTGTAAATGTAATTAAAAAATTATAAAAAATTTGTTAAAAATTTGTTTTTTTACAATTTTCTGAAAGTCGATTTTCAACAAAATTGATGCCGAGAATTGACCAATTTTTAAATATTCATTAATACGAAAGAATCGTTATATGTATTTCTAAAAAGGGTGTCCCATTGTGCGGTGTCATTTGTGCGGTAAAGTGTTGCCAACGAAAAAAAAAAGACAGCGTGACAGCTGACAGTTCAGCGTTATTAAAAATGTAGTACGTGAAAGAACAATGCGTTTTCATTGTTGAGCAATATTTTAAAAACAATGAAGGTTTGGTAGCTATAGTTCGCAATTTTCGTACAAAATATAGTCGGAATGGTGATTTAACTTCATGAACTGTGAAGAGATTAATTTCAAAATTGAGAGAGACTGGATCAATTAGAGATCTTGGGCACTTTGGCCGTCCTTCAACAAGTCGTTCAACACAAAACTTCAAAACAGTTCGTGAGAATATTGTTGAAAATCCAGGAACATCAATTCGGCACCTTGGTCAAGAATTGGACATTTTGAGAAGCTTTCTACAGCGTATTCTCACGAAAGATTTACATCTTCATGTATACAAAGTGCAATTGATTCAAGAACTGAAGCCTATTGACCACACACAGCGAAGAGAGTTCGTTAAAAGGATTATAGAACAACAACAAGTGGATGCTGATTTTTTAAACAAAATCATCTTCAGCGATGAGGCTCATTTTCATCTTGACTTTGTAAATCGTCAAAATTGTCAAGTTTGAGGTTCAGAAAATCCACAAGTGATTGCAGAGAAATAAATGCATCGACAAGGTGTCACTGTTTGGTTTGGGCTGGATGCATCATCGAACAATTCTTCTTTGAAAATGCGGCTAGTCAGGTAGGAAATATTTTCCGTCAAAATTCAAAATTTTCGTTCCTTGCATATATCAAATATTGTTTAAATAATAATTTCGAATAATTTCGATTGAGCCATAGCCGACAAATAGTCAATTTTTAAGAACCAATTAATAAGTAAAGTCTACTTACTTAATTTTTGGTGAAAACCTGGTACGCCATCTGATAGAAAAAGTCTACTTTAACTAAAATATCGAATTTGGTCAAAACCGTTTTCGAGAAAATATTTTTTTTAATCAAAACCTTTATCGTTAATTTTGGGGTTAGAATAAAAATATGAAGTTTGAAGAAAATCCGTCCAGCCGTTTAGGCTGCTGTCGTGCGTACAGACATACAAGCAAACAAAATTGAGAGAATCTCTTTATTGAGTATCTCTATTATACAGCGTGCTTTTTATGTTCCAAGTCGATATTGTTTGCCTGCCATTTTGGTTTGTTTAGCGTTTGTCAGTTCGCATTTGACGGCCGTGAAGTGCCGTCGTTAATAATATATTATAGAGCCTGAACAACGTGTTCAAGTTGTTAAAATATTTTATCTAAATAATCGTTCAATTGTGAAAACACGAACAATTTTTTATAATTTTTTGTTGGTTTCAATCATGCGCCTACATAGTCAACCATTTAGGGTATAATCAATAATTTGAAACTCAATATTAAAAAGAGTCTATATCTGCTGCAGTTATAAGCCTGAAAGTTTATAGCTGCCTTTGCTATTGGATCGAGCAAATGTTTAAGAGCAGACTTATCCATGCTGAGCTGGAGTACTGTCTAACAAGAAGATTGGTATATAGGGGTACCCCGCAAGGCAGAGTATTATCACCACTACTATGGCTCTTAGTAGTAAATTTAATATTAAAAACTATAGAAAAATATGGGTGCAGAGTTATAGCCTATGCGGACGACATTGCAATAGCTATATCGGAGAAATTTAATCTTACTATAGTAAGCGGAAATCAGCTCTTAATAAACTTGTAAAATGGACGGAAAAAGTTGCACTCTCAGTTAACGACGGAAAGACCGAACTTGTTCTATTCACAAGAAGGTATAAGGTACTAAGTAGCACCCCTCCAAAGCTAAATGGCACAATGCTTCGTTTCGTAGATCATGCCAGATACTTGAGACTTATTCTCATATTATTTATTCAAGACCGTTTCAGGAAGACCTCGGTTGCTCTTTATTCCTGCCCAAGGTCTTTGGGTCTCAAATGGGGTCTTCAGGCTAAAGTGGTCCATTGGCTTTATATGCCTTAATAGTGAGACGCATTCTGATGTACAGAGTACTAGTCTGGTGGACAGTACTGGACAAGAAAACAAATTCTGATTTTCTAAAGAAAGTCTAGAGGTTATCATGCGTCTGTATAACGGATGTTTTGAAAATAACTTCTACCGCTGCGCTAGAGACAATTCTCCACTTGCTTCCTGTTGACATCTTTGGGAAGCATATGGCGACTGAAGCAGCAGCAAGGCTTAGGGAATCCTCACAGTTGGTAAACGCTAATACGGACCACACCAGGATTCTGATCGGCAAGAATACTATTCCTAGTAAGAAGGACTATATTGTCTCTCACATTGACTTTAATTTTTTTTTTTTATAATTTGCGCGCACCAAAAGAGATATGAATACCATTAAATTATTTCAGGGTACGGGTGTTTGTAGAAAGTGAGAAAGAGAGAAAGAAAGATTGATGCAGTGAGTTTGAAACTCAGATGGTATTAAGTTTCAGTAAACTCCAAGGGTGGCGTTTAGATAACTGGGGAGCATTTTTGTTTTGTTGTTATTGTCGTTGCTTATGATTCACAGTATTTTTGTCAGTCCAGATGTCATCCTTACGATCAAGTTGCATTTTCAGCAATATGACCACCCCACTGGCAGTGTTATGCTTTCGCAGGAGAGTTGACATGAGCTTTGCAATTGATCGACTTTTTTATTTATTCCACGTGACAAGGGATGGTGTTACCACTACACCACGGCCACCCTCAATGTCAGATACAAGACCAGAATTCCTAGAAGAAGCGCTTGGGAATCTGGAGAAATCTTGAACGATTCTGCGATAGAAATATGCATATATGGATCTAAGACAGCGTATGATATGGGTCGGGGAGTCTTCTCCAGTGCACCTGATGTAAACATTAACAAACGACTACCGGATGACTGTAATGTATTTCAAGCAGAAATTACGGCGATCTGTGAAGTTGCGACTTGGCTTTCAATTAACGTGGTAGAGGGTAGTACTATTGCACTATATATAGATAGTCAGGCAGCGATAAAAGCCTTGGAATCACCGCCAATACGATCCAAGTTGGTAAAGCAATGCCGCAGGTCTCTTAATGAGATCGTTGACAGTTCCGTCATTTCTATGTGCTGGTTTCCATGACACAGCGACTTTCCGGGCAACTGCAGAGCGGATGAGCTGGCAAAAGAGGGTGCAGGTCAGAACTTCACTGAAAATAGAGAGGAACCGTCCGCTGCTTTAGAATCGATAAAGTTTCGCCTTGATACTGAATCTGGAAAAATGGCAAAAAAAACAGGTGGAATAGTATCAGTACTTGTGATCTGGCCTAACCTGGATCTGAAGAGAACGGAAAGACTTCTGTCCATAAATAGGAAACACATTTTGGGTTTTCCCTCCAACGATTTCTGTACGGAACTATTATTCACCTTTTGTGTACCTGTCCTGCTTTACCAATGTTGAGAAAGGAAACCTTGGGGGATACATCTTAACGACTTGGCCAGGCTTGATATTTACAAACTATAGAGTTGTGTCTATGGATCTAAATGGTTCAGCACATAGACGCGGAGGAGAGAAGGGTTAACACTGCAACGGTTGCACATTCTTATCTTCCTTTAGGAAGAAACTAGTCATGTAGGGTTCTTGGTATCGGAAATTCGGTTCTTCTTGTGGTATCGCAATGGACTTATCCTTGGTCTAAATGTATCCCTGCCTGAGCGGGAACAGTCACTTAAACTAACCTAACCTAACCTAATGTTAATTTTGATTAAAATCTTGAGATCGAAAATTTTCAGAAAACCAATACTTGGCCTTGTAGGTGGAAGTAAAAACGATATATCGCTGAAAAGAGATTTTTGAGAGTACAGGTCAAATTGATGCCGGGTCACATTGATGCTGGGGCATCGAACAACCCTATAGTTATAGTTTTGAAGCATCTTCGTTCCCATCCTGGGGAAACAGGTGCTGTTCGCAGTCGCCAATACAGGTCATACGCTGCGGAGGGGATCATGATGTTCATTTTAAAGCGTTATCTGCTCGTTTTATCAATATTATTGTATGAATTTAGACGATTTCCTCCCACTTTTAAACGCATTTTAGTTAATTTTCAGAATGACAGGGGGCATATAACCGCCAATCTGAAGGCATTCGGCCCAAATGCTTGTTGTTACATTTTACCAAGTTATCAAATAGAATGCATACAGTATGTACCTAGCAAACTATTTAATTATTCATAATAGCTTACAATTTGCATGCAGCTCTTGACCTTTTCGGCATCATTAAACTAAATGACCTTCATTATACTCGTACTGCATGCATTGCCCTGTTATTACAAATATCTCAAATTATTGCAAATGTGCGATTCTTCCGTACACAATCTCCAGGAGGTAACCTTGACATTAAAAGTTCTAAGATCCGGCAAGAGGGTGACCTTAATCAATGAAAACGATGCAATAAGTATACACCCCAGTATTTGATGGATAAGAAGAAGTGTATGGTCGTCTTCAATGAAAAATATGTCATGGGCATTTCTTAGTTTATGCACATCCTTATATTTCACTCGTGTGTTTTTATTATGAGTCTTTTTTTTCAGTAGATGAAGGGGGTTCAAGTTCACCAGTGGAGAACAGCAGCAGCACTATAATTATCTGGAGGTCACATACACGTATATAACATGCAAATTGTCAGCAATTTTATGTAGACATGAACCTGAACGAACACCATATTTAATACACACCCCGACGATGATAGCGTGGTTGGATATTACCACGTAACTTGTCACTCAGGAGTCAGGAGTGTACGTGGCATTAATTACATCAACGGGTGAGCATAGGTTATCCTATTTATGGACATTAGCTACATAGGTCGGATGGTAGGGGAGGGTAGATTGAATGTTGCTATTAGGACGTATGTGCATTTATATGTACATATTTGGTTTCCTGGGTATCTACAAGCGTCAGAATAGTACCAGCAGCGAAATGAAATGATGTTCAGATGCGGTGCAAGTACTCATTTGGGAATGATTATTCAGCCAGCAGCAAATGAACTTCAATAGTAAGTACTTGAGTGTGCTCATAATGAAGTTTTACTATCTATGGCATAATAAGTAGGAATCATAAAATTTTAATGATATCTAAATTATGAGGTAATGAACATGTAGAGTACAACCGTAGTAACGTGCATTGAAATTTTACAGTGGGTAAACTTAAAATTATATGAAGTACGTCATGCACGAGTACGTAATGGAAATTATTTTGCGCATAATAAAAATTGATTCGATTACCAGTAAGTTTGGTCCAGACAAATCGTTTGATGCCTAAGCTATAAAGGTAAGTTCAGCCATATAGGGTGTAAGTGATAACATGTAACGTGTGCAGGTAGACAAATTAAACATATAACCTTCATTCGGCTTTGCCGGTTATACACGGTTTTTATAATTGTTTCCCTCGTTATCAATCTTTTTTGTTTGGAAATAGTAATAGCGGTTAAGAAATTAATTGATGTGCAAAGACTAGTGCGTATTAGAAGTGTCCGGTCGCGTGAAAATATCACCGCAGTGAATGACAGTGTTCGAATATTTTCGTTATTATTATAATCAATCATGAACTTTATTGGAACATCATAACAAATTATTTTAAGTACCAATTGGGTGATATTGTTGTAAAAGACATGTGGTTTCAATAAGACGATTCCATCTGTCATACAGAGCGAGAAACAGTGCAGTTATTACACACACGGCTTCCCTGCCACATCATCTGGTGTTTTGGCAACGCCATTGGATTTTTTATTTTTTGAGATTATGTGAAGAAGAAGGTCTATGCTAATGTATCCCAAACGATTCCAGATCTAAAGGACGAGATTCGATACGTTACCTATGAACTACTGCAGAATTTATGTCGACAAGTAAGGGCGAAAGTCTACAATTTCGGCCGTGGCCGAATCTTTAATCTCAATGTCTCATCATTATATTGACATACGCATATCAGCATTTATATCAGAAATAACCTCAAATCAAATCACCCTTAAATGATGATTCTGTCGAAAAGGGCACATGTAATACAAATCTCAACAAAAGCATTGACTTGAAAAGAAGTCAAGTTGTTTAGTACAAAAATCCTGTAACGATTTATCCATGAAAAGGAGTAAGATATACAAATGTGCCAAGTTTAACTAAAATTTGCAACACATAAATAGACTTTTGCTTATACTAGAGAACTTGGTCCATTTTTAAGTTAATTCTTTTCGGTGAGATACCAATACTTTTTGCAAAAGTTAGGCATAGATACTTACATAACTAATGTAATAATTTCCTGAGAACGTGCTCTGGGATTTGAATTTTAAGAAATAGAGATGGCATGCCAACAATACGAGTACACAATTGCAAGCCTTTTTACTACAAACCTATTTCCATACCAATAATTTTGTTTTAATAATAACTATTGAACCATGTGTCTAAATGAAATGAAATAGAGAGTTCTGTAATCTAATTAGCAGTGCCTTTAAAATGATATGCCGAACTAATTTAACATATGTCCGTTCCCCTGCCTAATTTGTATACTTAGTGTGCACCCCAAGTACTACCTTTATATCGAATTTTAGGGTTATACGTTGGATATACTCAACACGTTATGATGACCTTAGATCATATTCTCATTTTTTTTTTTATCTACACTCTAAGCACAGATAAAAAACTATAGTTCCTCAAACTGAACAGTGAGATTGCGAAGCTACTCATAACAATTTTACATAATTTTAATCTGGGTGTCAAGATTGTAAATACTTGTAAGTTTGATGTTTTACTGGGATTTAATCCTGAATTGTCCACTCAGTTCTCGAGCACAGCAACTACATATAAACATATACCTAATATCTTGGTGTAACATGTTGTTTTGGCAACTTTTAACTTTTTGCAAATCAACAATTAAATTATTTAATAAATACTTTATTTTCATAGAAACTGCTTTTCCATTTCAGAATTTTTTGATAGAATTTCTCCTCAAATACCCAATTAAATTTTGTTCATTTGAACGCTTGCTTGTTCTTCCAGAAAATGAATAATTTAAATTTCATATCAACAACAGAAAAATATGAACTAAAATACCATTTAAATTTGACACTAACTGGATATTAAAACTTTATCCTCGCTTCATCTTCCCAGTTGAGCGAGCCGAATTCTCGAAATAAAGTTTTATGAATATACGTATGTTTATCAGAATAATATTTCTTAGATAAATAAATACTTTGATCTACTTTCGAATGCTACCATATTTGAGTTAAGGACTTCGGAGTATAATATTGGTTTGCAGAGTACTTGTTGGGATATGTTGTTTATTACAGATCATAGAAAATGCCGAAGTATGAAAAGTTGGCGAAAAGTTGAGAATAGGCACTGAGAATTAAATAGTCCAGTAAAGATTTTAAACTCAACATGGTTCTCAGGAAATAATTTGTTATGTAAATCTACGACCTTATCAAAGAAGTTGACGAATAAATTTAATTTTTTTGTCAACCCTTGCCATTTCTGCTGTATTCTTTGTTATCAACCGTAAGCTACTCTGTATGAATACGAGGGAAACGGTTAGTGATTTAGTCTATTTTATTTTAGCAGTTCGAGGATTTTTTTTTTACAATTGGACATCTTTCAAGTATATCCAGCATTTTATTTTTTTTTGTTAAACTTATGGCCTCTTCATAAATTTATAAGCCCTTCTGTCTGAGTCGTTTAACCTTTTTGAACCCATTTTGTCACTTTTTTCTCAAAAAACTCTCATGAAAGTGTATCACTTCTTAGTCCGTTTTGTGTAACACAGCTAATGTATTTCAATGGTGGTTTGCCATACGAGTATATTACTTAGCACTGAGTATATTGGTCAATGAAGTATTTTGGTTTCCTACATTTTCTTATGTACAGTAATGGTGATGGTTATATTTGTAGAAAAAGCGTAAAAATAACTCCCATTCTAAGCATACCAAATAAAAACTGCGTGCGAAACATGAGTAAATACACGTCACTGGCCATTTATACCATCATTTGTATGCAGCTCCATGTGCGAACGGCCTTAGACCTTTTAAGTGTCATCGAAAGACTGGCTGATGTTTTCTACACAGACGGACGAGTTTGGCAGGGATGCCAAAATTAGAAGTTGCTATCACAAGCGAAAGATGATGATTATTGATTTGGAGCTGTTGGACGGTGGAGTTTCAGTCACCAATGCCCTTTAATAGTCTGCACAAACAATCTTTCCAAATTATTAGCACTGACTGTGACTCTACTACTAGATTTCCTTCCTTATCTCTTTAGACTTTAGCTCATAATTTGTAGCTTTGGCATGGTCTCTTTACATTCTGGTAAAACTTTCTAATACCATTTCGGCTATGTTCTCATGTTGTTTTTTTTTTGTCTATTTCGGTTAAAAACATGCAACCTTGAGGACCACATGCGTTATTAAATTCCCCAAGATCCTTCGCAGGGTAACCTAGACGCAAGCCCTACTGTTAGCCCTTTAAGACTTTATCAGTCTTGGAAAATCTTAAAACCCGTATAAGTATATCGAGACGTTGTTCGACTTGACTGGAACTGTTCATATTAAGTTTGATTTAATTTTGTGCATTCGAACTTAGTTCCAAGGGCAAGACCCTCAGTGGAAATACTCATCGCCCATCCTCTAGTGATAGAGATACATATATATGTTCATAGGTAGTGGCCCTATAAACTAAGCTACATTTATACACATAGAAACTTTGTGACTATGATTTAACTTTTAACTTTTAAAAATTATTTGTGTATTATTAATTCCTCGGAAAACTTAAATGTGCTAATGTGGTACCACTTTTTAAAAACAGTGAAAAAAAAAAATAAATAAATAAAAGATAATAACTACTGGCCTATTGTCTTAAATTTTGAAAATTTTTGAAAAGGCAGTTAAGAACAGGGTTTAGATTAGTACCCTGTTCTTAACTGCATTGGTATATTTCTTTTAGTTCAATGCAGTTTAAGTTTAGAACAAATCTATCCACGGAAGATGCTCTTTCATATGTCTGCTCCTTTATATAGAAAGCTTTGGCATGGTTGATCTCAGCATTCTTTTGCATAAATTCGATAATGCAGGATTTCACGGACTTTATTGGTTTGCTTCTTATTTCAAAGACAGATGTTAAAGTTGGGATGAGTCTAAGTCTCTTAATCTTGGAGTTCCTCAACGGCCGGTCTTTGGACCCATCCTGTTTTTGATTTACATCTATTTCATATCTGCACTGCCTTTTAATGGAAAAGTTAAAGCTTTTGCTGATGCTGTGGGAATTGCATATGGCTCAGTCAACCCTTTGAAGTTAGTAGCTGATATCAACCATGATGCGCATCTACGGAGAACCTAGTTCGTTGAAATTTAGCTAGTAGTTAGCAGCAAAACAAAGATTATGTATTTTAGCCCAAGTTCACAGGAATATACTGATATAGATCTTATATTTCATTCATGTGCTCTGCTCAAAACACTCAGACCATTTTTAATGTTAATGCTTCCTGTTATGACGCATGCTTTAAAGTTGAAATAAGTTTAAATATTTTGGAGTGACATTCGATAGAAATTTAAATTTTAAAGCAACTTCCTGTCCACCATTTTATGTTTTTATCGCCTGAACAAGTTTTGCTCTAGCGATATTTTAAAGAAAATATTGCGATGCCCATTCTTTAGAACTAATGAAAATTCTTCCAATGAGGTACCTGTTTTATTAAAGAGTACTTCAAATTTTCTATATGAGATGTGGTTACATGCAGAATCCAATCTCTGATACATATGGCTTGTGTAGGAATATACGTACATTCTTTCATTGTTATCCCTGCTTTTGGTAGCAATAACTCCAGGAACTCGTACAACATTCCTTGAATAAATACGATCCATTAGAACTTTATTCACTTTCTTACAAAAAAATAAAACTGTGACTTCTTGATTTCGATCATAATGAAATGTAAATTTTGGTTCGTTATGTTGTTCAGTATTTAAATAGTTTAAATTTTTCTTCTATACATCCATCCACTTGTTCTTGCATCCTACATTATTTTTTTTTTTTTTGTTGTGTTGTTGTTTGTAATGCTACTAAATAATATATCTAAAATAATCTTAATATCAATATTCATATCTATTGATAGACCCTTCAAAAAAATTAAGCTGACAAGGAGTTAAAGTGTAGCAGTGTGCCATAGAAAAAAACCTGTAAATGAATTTGAATATATGTATGCAATAAGCGCCGGCAATGAAGAGGTAAAGGAGCGGTAAGTTCTTAGATTTCAACAATCTCAACACATACATTATATGTCCTCCTTTGGATTAGTATTTCTAAATTATGTTATACGACAATTGATGGGGAAACGAAATACATATGCATGAGGTGGATAAGGAAGGCTATAAAATATTCTAGGTGACTGTGCATGCCTTTTTTATTGACAATCATCAATTCAGCTTAATTGCATTCTTATGTAAAATTTATTCCATTAAACTAAAGTAAATAGCTATTTAAGAGATATAAAAAAATTACAATAAAACTTTAAGACACCATATTTATGGAGAGGGCTATTGAAAGTCTAGCAAACTACTACTGGTAATCACTGCAGGCAATTAATTATATTCCAGGAAAATGTAAGTACGAGTATTGTACGAATACATAAAGTGAATATATTCCTCAATACAGAAACTTCTTGAGATATGTGGCTCATAAGTAAGTGCATCTTCATAAAACTTGTACTTTTAGTTTTACATTACCACTAATTATTTTATTATGTCAAATATTTCTCTTCCAATTAAGGATGAATTCAATTTAGAAATTCAAACAATCCTGCATAATCTGCTTGGAGGGAAAAGTCTTTATTGAACGAATTATTTCAGTAACTTTACCGCAGGAAAGTTTCACAGGATGTCAAGTTTCTAAATGCTGTCAGAATACTTGCGAGTATAATTAAATTTTATTTAATTAGTTCTTGAGTGCGACGAAGTTTGGATATTTGATTGAGAAGCATACTGTTCAAGGTTTGTGTTTCTTGTAAAATTCATTATTAAGAAATCCAAAATGGAATTAACTTCTAGTTGGACTTTAAATAATAATAAGTTTGATGATTAATTCATGAGAATGAAATTCTTTTACTTTTATTTTTCTATTGTGATGTGTGTAATGTCAGAGTTTAAAATCAAAAAGGAAGCGGGAGTGAGTAAGTTCACATAAAGTTAAATTTACAACGGAAACATAAATATATAAATATTTTGGTTCAACAGCCCATAAAGTGTCTAGTCTAGCTTCCCGCTGCGATTTATACTATGCGACAGACGAATTAGATAGACCTACAGTTTCATGCCATTTCTGAAGGGCAATCCTGACAATTTTACCCCCGCCCCCCCTTTGGTCAGATGTTCGCGAGAAGTGGATGAAATAAAGGAGACTGCTTTTCGGAGAGCTTGGGCGGAGAGCATTTCAATTCAAAATATTCAAATTTTAGGATAAGTTAGGTTGTTTGGGACAATTTGGAATAATTTTTGGAAGATATTAAGAATTTGGTACGCACCTAGTAGAAAAATTCAAAGCATTGAGTTTCCATTTTAGTAATTCGTTTAGTAGAAAGCACTGTTTTCTTGATATTCGTACCCAATTCGATTTCCAATAACTTCGAGGCAAATTTTAAACAATTTCGATCAATGCCTGTAATTTTCAAAAATTTGGTATCCATCTCATAGACTTTCAACCCATGCTTAACGATATTCCTCTCTAAAAGCATTCATTTCTTTTAACTTACATCGGTTTATATCCTTACAGACTGTTGAAGATAACAATCGTATTATCTAACTATTTATTCTATCAATTTATAAATTGTCTTGCCTATTATGTTGCCTAACACATGCATATTTTTAACTCAATTGTAACCGAATGAATTTTTCCGGTGCAAAAAACATCTAGAAGTGACGAATTTAGACCAATTGACGAGAAAAAAAAAATGTTTGAGAAAATTATGCAGAAGCACGTCAGTCAGTATCTCACAACGAACAACATTCTGTCTTTCAAGCAATCAGGTTTTCGACAAAAATATATCTGTACTACTGGTGTTATAGGTGTTTCTGAATATATATAGTGTACCCTGGATGGAGGAAAAGTGCCATTTTTTTACTAGACTTCTCTAAAGCATTCGACACGGTTGACCATGCTATTTTATGCCAAAAGTTGTCTCGACTCTACAACTTTTCACCCTCTGCTGTAAAGTTAATATCCTCCTACCCAACAAAAAGAAAGCAAGCTATAAAAATAAACGACACCTTATCGAAACTTTCTCCCTGACATCAGTGGCGTCCCACAGGGATCTATATTAGGACCTTTACTTTTCTCCCTGTATATTAACGAACTTCCGACTCATCTTAAAAACAGTTCAATAAACATGTACGCTGATGATATACAGCTCGTTTTAAGCTGTTCCTTGGTCCCCTAGTCAAATAGCAATGATCTTCTTTTAAATCATAAAAAATCTAAGTACATTGTTATCTCAAAAACTCCCTTAGATATGTTTACTTTCCCTCAATCATTATGAATAAATCACCTATTGAGTATGTTGTTTGTTTGACTTCAGCCTGGATAGATTTTCTTCAAACTTTAAATCTGGAGTCATTCGAGATGAAATACAAACAAAACTAATGACCGGTTTTGAAAAAAATCGATTTTCTCGAAAACAGCTGTAACGATTTTAAAAAAATTTCATATTTGAATTTGGATAGACATATGCTAAAGGGTGACGTACAAGGCTTTTGCCAAATAATACGCATAACGGTAATTTACTTACTCATATCAAGTTTCTAAAAATTTTCAAAATATTTTTTTTAGATTTTTAATGGATTTAAAAAAAAAAATGTTTAACGATATTTTTTAAATTTCTAACTGATTGATTTGCGAATAAATAACATACAGGTGCAACCACGTACTACCCAGTCGTGGACTTTATTTTGTCAAACATTTTAGAAGATTGCTAACCTTAAAGTTTTGAGAAATTCATAGCCCAAAATTTCGACTGTAATCATTTTTTTCTCAGGAACCCTTTTACACTCGAAAAATATTTTCCGGATAAAATTTCGAAACATTGCGTACCCTCAATTCTGAAAATTCGGCATCCATCTTATAGGAAATTCCAAACATAATCATATGTTTTTATAGAATACACCGTTTGCGAGATATTCGAACTGAAAAACCGGTTTTTGCCTAAATTCCCGAAGAAGTAGAACATTTCGGAAAATTGGGTACATTGATTTTATAAAATTTGTTTGAAAAATTCGGAATCTATCTTTCTAAACACCGTAATACAATTTCGACCGTAATACTGTTTATCGTAGAACATAGCGTTTTGGAGATATTCGCAGTTAAAACCAATTTTTATTAACCGCGATCCTAAGGAACATACATATGTATGTACATATTTTAATGTCAATTCACAATATTTTATGTCAACACCATGTGAAAGAAATGGAGGAGAATTTCACAAACAGCCAAAAAAATGTAACAAACAGACGGACGGCACACGCATTTTTATAGCAAAGTGAGTCTTTCCTATGCTTTGAAAGAGTTATTATATAATCCTTCTTCACAAAAAAAAGGCCCCAAGAACGAAATTTCAAACTACTGACCAATTGCTAAAATCTCCTGTATACCGAAACTCTTTAAAAATATTGTTTATGATACAATGTTCTTGCATTGCAAATCTATTTTTTCCTCAAACCAATATGAATTTCTTAAGGAAAGACCAAAAACCACAAAATTAACTGAATTCATTTCTAACACTCTATACGCATTAGAGGATGGCAAAGAAGTTGATGTAATTGCCACCGACTTTAGTAAAGCCTTTGAAAAGATCTCGCACGGAATCATCTTTTTTAAACTTAAAGCTCTTACCTTTCAACCTGGTTTAATTGCGTGGATCAAATACTATCTTAAGGAACGGCAATAGATGCTCTGTATCCTACCCCTTTATAGCCAAGTCCGGAGTGCCTCAATGTAGCCATCTTGTTCCTCCAATTTTCATTTTGTGTATTAATGACGTTGATTCTATCATCGTAAACTCTTATTTATCTGTCTTCGTGAATGACATGAAAATCTTTAGGAACATTTCATCCCCCACTGACTCTCGCTCAATTCAACAAAATTTCCTTAAGTTCAATGTCAGTTAATGCCAAGCCTTTACATATGATCACAAGTGCCTTCCACCAGCCCCTAGATCCAATATGATCTGTGACGGCCTGTCCAGACGTTTATTGCGTGATTTGGGTGTAATCTGTGACAGAGAACTAAATTTCCGCTGTCATATTGATAATATTATTAGCAGAGCTAACTCTTTGCTTGGTTTTGTGAAACGCTGGTCTAAGGAATTCTCCAATCCTTATGTCACGAAATTTCTCTTTTTCACATTTGTTAGACCAATCCTTGAATATATTAGCCAAGTATGGTCGTCCTATGCCGATATCTATTATCTTTGAATTGAGGCTGTCCAACGCAGATTCATCCGTTTTGCCCTACGAGGTCTTCCATGGGTCGACAGATATCACCCACCCTCTTATGAAGATCGTTTAAAATTAATGAATGTACAATCACTGGAAAACCGCGGTAAAATTGCCTGCATCGTCCTTGTACATCAGCTAATAGTGACAACATCGACAGCCCTGCTACAAATGATATTTCTCAACATCAACCCTCGCAATATGAGATCTGTATCCCTAGTCTGCCTTAACTTTCACCGCACTAACTATGGCTGTAACGAACCTATGTCTAGAATCTAGTGAATGGCCAACGCTATAAGATCCTTCGATTTTTAGTGCAGCAAATCTACACTTCTTAATGCCTCCTTAGTTTTTTGGCTTAATTCAGGTTAAGTTAGGTTAATTTAGCTTTAAACTCATAACTTGTACTAAGCTTAAATAAATAAATTACATTTCTATTAATCAGAATTTAACTTTGTCTCGAACATACTCGTATCTTTCGATATCATCACTAGCTATACTTCCATTTCCTTAGAAAAATTAAAAACAAAAAATAACTACATAAATATTTAGGCTTCAACATGCTTCCTTAAACATTCTCAATCATAACGCTGACAACAATTTTGATTTATCACCTCGTTATTACACTCAATAATAGTGTAAACAATCTAACAACCAAATAAATATTTTCCAACATTTATATCGTTTCACACAAACAATTCCCTCGGCAGTCAGTTTAGCCTTTGACTGGACCTCTGGCTGTCAAATTAATCATTCGTAGCCCCAACCTTGTCAAGTTTTTTGCTTTCTAAAATGTTGAAACTGTGTTCCATAAATTCACCGCAGTCTCTTTCTAATTTGTAAATTGCCAAAATAAATCACTTCCTCGGTTCAAAAAAAGGAAAAAAAAAAAACCGAACGCCTCATCTCAGTTCATATGCCAAAAGTATTTCATGAATGATTATTCCGACTGGTCAATTTGACAAGGTGCCAGCATTTTTGTATCGCAATCTGATGCTTTTGAACTAGCAAATTCGCGAATGAGTGCTGCTTGCGTTAGTTGTTACTAAATTGAAAGCTGTACTCTTTCATCAACATCGACACTTCGTTCCAGGAATAAATGCAGACAAAAAGCATTAGTAAGAGGATTTTGTATTCTAAAAATAGAATCAAAAGACCGCCACGTAAATACCGGTAAAGTGTTTTCTATCTCAATTTTCAATCCATGTTTCCCGCAGTTTTGAGGACAATTTAATTTTATACTGAAGGAGATCTTAGCTGGAAAAGGATGTTGTAGGAGGTGGTATATCCGTAAGTCGTAGCCAAAGACCATCGTTTGATAATAATTTATCATTTTCGGAAAGTTTGTTGTTTGGGGTTTCTTCCGCATTGACGATGATGCTGGTTTGGATTATTTGTGGCGACCTTTTGTACACAATAGGAAACATTCTTGGAGGAATGATGGCATTTAACTAATTTGGGGTTTCATAATGAATTACCTTGAATGATTAAGTGCGATGCCTATCACTTGATGCATACACGTTTTGTCTGATGCGCTGAATCAGTGCTTTAAAACTTATGGAAGTTCTTGTACCAACATATAGTTTTGGCAAGACAATATCTAACTGAGTATTTTCCTAGTGTTTAAAAATACAAAATAAGAGTTATGTTACATCTATCTAATAGTAGTAGTAGCTCTGAGTGTTTTTTTTTAAGAAGCAATTTCGAAATCCTGGAGCAGCAGGACTCGATTTACTGTTTATTTTACTATCAAGCAGAATCACATTTTTTGATATAGTGGTTAGAGATACTTAAATTTTAGCTTGAACGTGCACAGCTCAGGTCACAAGCAAACACACTACCCACTACATCGTGGCTACTGCTTTAGGATGTACACTTTACGGAATAGTATTGTCTGTGAATTTCAGTAAGGCATTCGAAACCGTCGACTACATAAAACTTATCAGAGCCTTACATAAAGTAGGAATTAGAGGCGAGCTGTCAGATTGGTTAACATATTATCTTGCAGATAGAACCTTTCGAGTGAAGATCAGGAATTGCTATAGTGATGGACAAAAAGTTTAAAATTCTTATTCTTACGTAGTCACGGTTCTAACTGTCGAATCTAGATTGAAAAGTAATAGCAAATATTTTTTGAATTACTAACGGGTTTCCAATCTGCATGAGCATAGTCACAACTACTAGTAATGTAACCATAATTTGTAAAATGTTTGCAAACTATTTCAAATCAGAATATTCGTCAGATACTCCTCCTTATGTAACTGAAGTCCCTGACTTAGAGTCACTTGAGATAGATATTACAGAGGTGGAAAATATGTTATCAGAAATAGACTGCAATAAAAAAGAGGGACCAGATGGTATTCCACCCTTGATGCTCAAGATTTGCGCTAACGCAATAGCTAAGCTATTGACTTTAATAAAACTCTTAGGTTAGGTGACTGTCCCCGCTCAGACAGGGATGCACTTAGACCAAGGATATGTCCATTGTGATACTACAATAAGAACCAGATTTCCGGCACCAGGAATTCTAAATGACTAGTTTCTTCCCAAAGAAAGATAGAATGGGTTACCGTTACGGTGTTCACCCTTTTCTGTTCCGCATTTATGTGCATAACCATCTAGAGCCATAGGCAAAACTCTTTATTTTATTAATATCAAGCCTGGCTAAGTCGGTAAGATCTTCATATAAGTATTGCCCTAGGGTTCTCCTTCTCAACATTGATAAGGCAGGACAGGTGCACAAAAGATGAGTAAGAGTTATTTCCTCTTCCTCATTTTCTCTACAGATTCTACATAAATCGTTAGAGGAGACACCCATTCAAATAGCATGTCTACCTACCAAGCAGTGCACCGTGAGGGCTCATATTATTATACTAATGCGTTTCCTATTAATGGACAGATGTCTTTCCGTTCTCTTCAGATCCAGCTTACGCCAGATCTGTTTCGACGAAAGACGTACTGATCCCGCTGTTTCCCATAAATAAAGATCTTGCAGAAGGTACTTTTTTAGGTAATTGAAAAATAAGATTTATTACTCCAGTTTTTAAATTAGAGTTCAAGTAAGATGTAACAAATTATAGACCTATTTGAAAAAGTTATTTATAATGGGCTATATTTTCTTGTCAAGTGACATACTATATATCCATCTATCAGAATGGGTTTTGTCTCTGGAAAATCTACCACTACAAATTTGAGTATTTTGACTAACTATATAGCCACAAATTTTGAAAACATGTTGCAAGCTGATATTTTATTTACTGACTTTGCCAAAGCAATATGTGAAAATAGGAAAGTTCTTGTCGTCTCATATATCTGTGTCTGTGACATCTGGTACACTTCTTTAATAATGATATTCCATTAACTTTTAAAAACTCACTTTACTTGCTCTTTGTGGATGACTTAAAGTTGTATACGATACATTGCTTCTGTACACGATTGTGTCCTTCTTAATAACGATTTATCTAGACTAGCTAAATGGTGTAAAATTAATTATTTGTATTTTTTCAAAATGCTAAACTTTATTATATAGCTAAACTTTCTCTTGCTATTATTTTTCGAAACAGCATTGATAATATATGCCTTGAGAGAACTTATCACAAGAAATATTTAGGCCTTATCTTAGATACAAAGCCTACGTTTTCACTGCATATGGACTATGATATAAGTAAAGCTAATTCAATGCTTGGTTTTGCTAAGAGAAATACCAAGAAATATACTGATCCATACACATTGAAATCACTATATATGTATATCACTGGTTAGATCTGTTTTGGAGTACTCCAGTTCTGTTTGGTGTCCATATTATATAAAATATTCGGAAAGAATAGAAAGGGTTCAAAGAGACTTTACCAGATACGTTATTCTGAAATTGAATTGTGAAACATAGATGCTTAATTGGTTTATTATCAATTGAGAAGCGCTGCAAATACTCCTCCATAATGTTAACTAGAGACCTTTTAACATATCATATAAAATGTCCACCATCTTATTGGAATTCTCACTCAAGAATTCTGTGCGACTAGTTAATCTCCTGCGAGCGTCTGCATCGCACTAATTATAGTCTTAATGAACCTTTGTCGCGTTGTAATTGTTGTTTGTAATGGCATAGATATTTCTAGCAATTATTCACGTTCCTCTTTGTAAAGTTTTATCTGTACTTATTATTCAATATTTTTAACCTATGTCAATAGCTTTATTTTATGTTTACAAATAGTTTATATACAAAGTTTATAAAGCAGAAAAGGGTATAAAATAGGAATATTTATGGTACTACACATCAAAAAAATATTATGGTAGTTTTTTCCACTTTTTTTTTTATTAAAAGTAATTAGGGAAAAATTCAATAACACTAATTAGTTATTATTACGGGGAATTCAATTTCCATTTTTCCTTAGCACTTTGCAGCACCGCCTTTAGCCTTTATGATCGCTTGGACCCTTCGTTGTATAGAGTCCATAAAGTTTTCGGTTATCCTCTGTTATTAAAACTTTAGTTCACACTTCCTCTATGACTGTTTTGAGCTTTTCAATTGTTTTAGGTGTCTTGTTGAGTATTTCTGACCACAAGTTCTCCACTATATTAAGGTCAGGGCTATTTCCTGGCCAATTTAGGGATTCAAAGCCAATATCTGCCTTGCATTAGGTTATCTGTTGAAAGTAAACAATATTTAGGAGTGGTTTTGAGTTTAAATTTTAAATCATCCTGAAATATAGGATTTGCGGTGTAGTAGCATAACTCCTCTATTGTATAAACAACACCATCAGCAATGATTTCTTTGTATTTAGCTGCATTTACGGAACCATCCAAAAGCAATATACGGCCAAGACCCCGATTTGTCATGCATCCCAAACCATAACATATGGTGAATGCTTAACGATGGGAAGTAAACATTCGTCTAAATATCGCTCCTTAGCTCTCCTACGCACTGTTTACTTTCCGTAAGGTCCGATCAAATTAAATTTGGATTCGTCAGAAAATATGACCCTTTCCAATCGTTGGTGGTCCATTCCTAGTGCTGTTTGGCTCACATCAATCTTTTTTTCTTCATGACTGCAGAGAGAAGCGGCTTTTTTGCAGGTCTACAGGCTTGAAGACCCACTTCATTTAGCCGCCGCGTGCTGATGTTAATAGAACATTTCTCGTTCAATTCTTTTCACAATTCCTTGGCAGTTGTGAACCTGTTTTTCAGAGGCATGTGCTCCAAAATTCGATCTTGCCGTGCTATTAATGTTTATGCTTAATTTCTTCAAAAGCCATCTCAAAGAACTTTCGTGGCATCCCACAATGTCTGCGATTTGCCTATTGGACTGATTTTCGCCAAGAAGAGCGAGAATACGTCCTTTATCTACTTCGCACAAAACCATCGGAAAATTCCTTAACTGTTAACAAAACACTTTGTCGTGGTCTTGAGCACTATCGACTTGAGTGTTTTGTCTTTTATATGATACATCAAAAAGAATAAGCATATCACAGAAAAACTGTAATCGTACTCGTACCTACATATTTGTTGAAAATATGAGAGGAACGCACCCGGAAGTCATAAAATCATACAATTTTCATAGTGCGTTTATTCTTGGCACGGGTGTATTTAGTTAGTTTTAGTTAAGTTGTTTTTTTTTTCTGTTTTTTAGATAGTTTCATGTACTCATATTATGATATCTATAAGAGATATGTACTCTGATTGGCCGAAATAAATAAATAAATGATGATCCCATTCACAGATGGACGGTCAGACAGACTGACGGACAAACAGACAGACTGACCGACGTACACACAACCGACTCTCACTATTCAAGTTATGTTCTTTCTTTTTCTTACCTTGTAAGTACAGGATTCCGAAAAAGGTAATTTAATTTCATATTATGGAAATGAAGGACATTCAAGGTCACTCAAAATCAACAAGCAATGTCCTTTTTGTTTTCTACTACTTTCCTCATAGGTGATTTTCTCCTATCTGTAGCCCTTTTCGACTAAAGCAAGGTGAACCTTTTAAAAACTCTACAGAATTCATTTTTTTAGAAAATGCTATAATTTGAGGATAGTGTCAATCAGTACTCACTAGAAAATTTAAATAAATTATTTTATTGAAGAATCCGGTGTTCGTTCACATATAAAAAAGCAGTTAACCCTACCACAGTACACCACTCATCGCATGATTGTTGGTTTAAACTTAAAAAAATAAATAAAAAAGTTATTCTAAGAGGATTGAGCCCAATTTGTACAGAAAAAAGAATTACGAAAAAATATTTAAGAAACAATTCCAGAATACCACAAACAATTTATTTTATATCCGAGAAGAATTTGTGACAATAATTTTAACTGCTCTATATGCAACTACAGCTACAGCCGTCGGCACAGGCATATTACGAGTTTATTGATTTTATTTTACACTTTTTGGAATACACCACCAAACCCATGGTGTGAATATAAAAATGGTTTATAGAAATACTTGCGGGATTCTCATTTCAATGTTATGTTCCGCATTTTTATTCGTGATGAAGTGGTTATCCCTGCAGGATATAAAATATGAATGTGTCTCATAAAAATATTAAATCGGATAAAAACACAGAGTCGGTCGCGGGATACAGTACAATGTTTCTTTCTGTCGATTGCTATAGGAAATATATTTCATCAAATCTTAAGACTCAGATATTCAAAACACGTTCTAAATACACAAAACATTCGTATTTGAATGAAATGCATTAAAGACAGGCCAGCATCTTGCAAAGATAATAGTACTCGTATATTCATCTAATATTTCTATTCTATCTGTTGCTGGACCTTTGTCAGAGTTTCTTTTCTCCTTTTTTTTTGTTGCGAAATGTCATCCGGTGTAATTCCCATATTCGTAAATAAAACTCATGGTCAGTAGAAAACCCTTAATCCGACTTTTTCGGAAGGAAACTCCCACGCAAAGGGTATGTGTAAATTAGACAGACTAAGTTGATAATCCCCAGGATATATGAGTCCTTTTGTTAAGGAATCCTTATTTATTTGTATTGCCTTCCAAGTATAGAACCTTTGTTTGAGATCATACATTATCTGCGTGCACGGGACAGGGCAACGCTTTGATTCCAGCTCTGTTCGTGGATGTCAAATCCAACATTTATCGACTTGTTCTGAAAGCCTCCTAATGCGAATCGAAATTGGTTTTCCACAAGTCAACTGTGAAGAATTTGACTCGTTTTTTTTGTTCCCCTATTTCCTAGGATATGAAAGTGTCCTTGTTTTTCTCTGGGGTAATAATCCTGCGTAGAAAAGAGGTGGAGGAAAATAAGTGGACAAAAGGGGATGTATTTGGGTTGATGTTTAATTTAGCATGACACGATGATGTCGGCGGAGAAGAAAGTTAATACTTGCTGTGTAATATACCAAATTAGATAGATGAGATATAAAAAAAGGACTTCAGGTTTCAAAAATTGAAAGACAAGCGACCTTGTCAGAATAAATTTTTTTTTGTAAAATTTAAACAGGATATGAAGGAACTTTATTGCATTTGGTTTATCTGCTCTTACAAATTATTCAAGCACAAGGGATTTGTATCAACTTGAGCGTATAATATGGGGTTAGCATTTAAAACATACACTGAGTAGAACGGGGAGCATCTGCTATGTGGTTGAATCTGCCAGACCTGTTTGATAGTACTCTTACAGTCTCGAAGAAATGCAGACGTGTTTAACTTTTCTGTCAACATGTAGGTCTAACCAGACCTTTTGAACTGTTGACGAGTGCTGTTAATAGAAATATTTAATGTGTCCCTGGGAATTTTCCTATTTTTGTCAATTTATATCTTTTTTACGATTTAGTCAAAAAGATGAAAATTATATTTGGGTTTACATCTCTCTCTTGTCAATGAAAAGGTATGGTCAGATCTATATACATATTTGTCCATGCAAAATGGATTTTTTTTGTACATACCCGTATCTTGGGTTTTTTGTAGCCTTTTAATTATTTTCTCTTATTTATCAAACCGAAGCTGAGCTTTTAACCTATTTCTTTTAAAACTATACGTATCCTGGTTTTCCATTGGAATCTTTTTACCTGAAATCTTTCTTGTTGGTGAATTTTGATGTAAATGCAAGTTTTTTGAAAGTACTTTTGTTTTACAAATTTCCTATTTTGATGAGGGAAGTTCGGGTTATAGCTGGAAACGATAAGAATAATGTTTACTGAAATCCTTGAAATAGTTGTCGAATATTTTTATACTCTTTCAGTATGTCTGAAGCTATACGAGTATTTGAACAAGCTTTCTCAAAAAATTTTGAATGATGGAGGTGAGACTGATAGCTGTCGCCTTTCATGACGATAAGGAAACGGAATTGGTGTCAGGAGGTGTAGGCGATATTGAAGATAGTGATGGCGAAGAAGAGATTTTGAAAGAAATGTTAGTCCCATTAGGGATTTTTGTAACATTTATAAATAGCGTAGAATCTTTCTTTGGCGCACCAGTACAGTAAAGAGTTTCACAACCAATTAGCACACGAACATCAGAAGAGCTGAAGGAGTCATGTAGTATTTGTCAAATAAATGACAAATTTCAATCGAAAATGCGATTAACATGCCTTGTATGCGCAGATATTGCATGTCTATAACATAGCCTGTATATTAATATCTAAATGGAATGCAATACAGGGGCTCCAGCAGGTCAAGTAATTAATTCATTTTTCAAAATATTATCGAGCTGATGAAATTTTGTCTCTTCGGAAAAAAAAAATGAAAAAATCTTAACAGACTATCTTACTGGTCACTGCTCGCCCAACAATCATATCCACAAAATAGGTAGGACTGCCTCAGATCTCTGCCGTCTATGCTTGGAATATCAGGAAATATCAGAAGATATTCTATGCGAATGGAATATCAGGAAATGTCAAAAGATATTCTATGCGAATGTCCAGCCGTGGCTCGCAGTAGACATAGACTACTAGGAAGGGGATTCATCTCCCCCTCCGAAATCCAAAACTTACCTGGAAAAATCATACTCAGGTTCCTTCAGAAACTGAACCTTTTGCAGAATCAAAATCCTATGTGACAAATCATAGGCCCAGGGAAGTTACACAAAAGATCTCCTCTGGTCGAAGTGTTCAGAGGCTAATTGGCTCCATACTCTATCAACAAATAATAATAATAGCATGTAACATCTGAAGTGCCATAAATACATCAAAAATAGATGTATTCTGATACGCGGGTCATTTTGTCTAAAAACTATTAAAATCGGATCAAGTGTGAGTGGGATGCGAGCGACGGAGTATACAAAATCTTTGAATCATCTTTGTTAGCCGCAAATTCAAGAACTTCTGAACAGATCTTGATAAAATTTGGCACGTAGCTTAGACCGATAAGCCTGTAGTTCCACTTGCAATTGATCGAATCTAGTGGAAGTGAGATATTAGAAAAGGTTTAAAACATTTTCAAATCATTATTTCCATACGTCTAACTCAAGAACCACCTAATGGATTTTGATGCGATTTCGGTTTTGAGTTAGTAGGTATTTTAAAAGTACAGCTTCAATTTGATGTAGCTCATTATGAGGTGTAAAAATATTTTTTTTTTTGGGCTACATTATGCCCGCAAAAGCCCCTCCCCCACACAAGCATTTCTTTTCTGAATTATTTTTGGTCCACCACTTCCTATTTTTGACCAAAATTTCAGCTCGTCAGGTCAAACGGTTCTAAAGTTACAAGCGTGTGATGATAGACACCGTGTTGAAATAAAATATTAAAATTATCAAAACTACAAACAAAATATTTTTTAAATCAAATAGTTGCGTTTTAATAAAGTCCACTCTTTTTACTTGCACCTGTAAGGGCAAGTATTGGTTTCCTGAAAATGTTCCATCTGGGAAATTTAATCAAATCTCTTAATTCTATCTATCTATCCCTGTACGCACGACTACAGACTAAACGATAGGACAAACTTCATATCTGGAGTCTGTGGAGTAACAATTCGAGACCAAATTTGAATTTTCATTCTAATCCCAAAATTAGCCGTACTTTACTTATGGCCGATTTTGAAAAAAATCGATTTTCTCGAAAACGGTTCTGATGATTTTGATCAAATTCGATATTTGACAACTGGTAGCAGACGGTGTACTAGGTTTATGCCGAAAGATACTTATAGCAGTACTTTACAGGTTCTTTAAAAAATTGCTTAATCGGCTTAGTCTTCTATGTCTCAATCGCTGTTAGTCTAAATTGATATCTAAACAATATTCGATACACTGAAGGTCATGCCATGTCTTGGAAAATTGTCAAATATTTTTTTTTATTTTAACGGATTTAAAAAAAAAAAAAAAAACTTTATACGTGCGAACCAGTCATGCACTTTATTTTTACTTTATTAAATCACTATTTTCTTTTATACTCGTATGTATTTAAGTAAGCAAAAGGTACGTGCCCTTTTTGTTATAAGCCACACATAGGGAGGTTTTCCCAGTTAAATTCACCCCATATGGGGAGGTTCAGACTTTAGCGCAGCCTCTCAGTGGAAATAATATGCTAATGAAAGTTAATTTATGATGTTCTAGTTTTAAGTAAACAAAAATGTCCCGCGTCTATGAGAAAGCGACTAGGAAACCTGGAATTGATGAAGAAGCTGATGTTGACGCCACAACAAAGAAATGGCGCGAACCAAATGTATTATTTGGCAGAAAATTCTGCAAATATTTCGAACGCAGTTGGATCAAAATATGCGTTGAAGCATTCAAGGTATCACGTGTTTTTTTCAGCTGAAGAAAAAGAAATTTCCTAATATTTTAATAAAAGCTCGGGCTTGCAAAACAGCTTCACCTATACAATAGCTCATAGTTTCAGGCATGATTTTGCTATTCTAAATAAAATTCCGATTCCCGCATCCTGCGAAAAGAATAAGTCTGTCGGTGTGGATTGGATTCAAGAGATGAATCACGATTCCAGCTTGATAAAACTCTAGAACACCAGTTTGGGTCTTGCCACTGAATCCAATAAACCCGCATTATAAGTGTCTTTCCAAAATTTAACCGAACTGTCTGGGCGCTACTCCTTTTTACCCCAGTATATCCAATAACTGCCCATCTAAGCCATAATTTATCTTAACTTTAGTAAGTTGAAAACAATAAGCAATCCTTCTTGGATATTCCACTTTAATTCTCTAGAATTCATGTATTCTCTAAAATTCATTAGTAAAAAAAAAAGGTATAAAAGGAAAAAAGGAAGACTATGTATTTCATTAGAGAAAGAAAATATGAAAAAATAAAAATAGAAAAATAAAGTAAAAAATATAAATCAATTTATGCTGAATTTGAAGCTTCATAGTATTTCACATTTTTGTTCTTTCGTCAGTCAAATGACTGAACAGGACGTCGCCAAACACATGTGAGCCATTCAATCTCCTGACGCTGAGGGGTAACGAATACTGAATAATTACCCCAGTAGTTACGAAGCTTGTAGTCCAATGGCATGCTGAATTCGCTGCTTTGTAGCAGAGTGCTAGTCACTGAGATAACCATCGGACAGATGTCTACAGCTAACTTTTTTTTTTAGATACAGGAGCCACAGGATAGCGTTGATAGAAATAGTGAGGGTGGAGAGAAGATAGCTTTCTGGAATAAGAAGCAATATAAGTATAAAAGTTTTGAAACCCGATTAAAGACACGCACACTTTTTTCACACTTTTTGGGCGCATTTTATTCAAAAAACCATATTTTATTTACATACGATTATGTTTAAGTGTTATTCTGAGTATCTCTTCAGCATCCGTAAATTTCGGTTATGAATGGTCTTAACAACAAATTTTCTGTTAAAATCATTTTAAAATCGCGGAAATATACTCGGAGTACAAAGAAATCATTTGCATTTAAAAGTTCACAACACCATACCCATCGATTTTTCGTTAAAGTTACATGTGTGTATGCTTTTTGAAGACTTATAAGTCTTTCTCCCCCAAAAAGTGGACGTGGCCAAGTAACTGTACGGACGAAATGTTGAAAAAATCAACGCCAACATATTCTATGAAGACAATATTTTTCTGTTCCTAGCAAAAATATTTAAAGAAGGACATTTTTTGATAAGTGGGCGTGTCTGTGGTCGGATTTCGAAAATGTTTACACTTGTACAGCTTCGGATTGTACTAAGTTTGTAAAGGGTGGACCATCTGTTGGTTTCTTTTTAAAATCTATTTTTCTCTTCAATAAAGCAAAAAACTTTGACACTTTCCGATTATTTATGGCCGCTGAAGCAGGTGGCTTGGCAGTAGTTCGGGGGCTCTAATTCACGAATAGCTCAATCAATATTGTGTTTGAGTATCCGAATCGTTTCTGGATTGCCGGCACAACATCAAACTTTAACGGCACCTAACAAAAAAAAGTCCAACGGCGTTAAATTGCAGCTCCTCAGAGGCAAAGCAACATCACCAAAACTACTGATAACACGATAATTAAATTTAGTACATAAAATATCTATTGTTGGATGGCTTGTATGGGATGTAGCGCCATCTTGCTGGAACCAGAGATCCAGGACGAACCCGACGATGATTTGTGTTATCAATTAGCATGCCAATCTCATAAACTTCCTTCAAAACATTGCGAAATTTTTTTGCAAACATATTACCATTACTCGCACGAAATACAAATTTGTACTGCAAGCGCATGTACTTCGTACGTTTAACGAACATGAAAACAGTTCATATAATATGTAACTAATTGTCATTTGTTGAATTTTATTTGACAAGTCAATTGACCCGATTTACAATTTGGTTCTGTTTTGACTTCCAATAGATCCGTTGCGCTAATTTTATTTTAATTACCCCAATCCTTTAGAGAGGCAAGTTAAATTGTAACTATAATCTTACAAAATTCCCCAAAAGTCATCTTGTAGTTCGCAAACGTTCCTCTAAAGGAGAACAATTTTTCAGTAGTTACACCCTGATAGGTAACTTAATTAAAATGCCATTAACATACCCCGATTATTAATTCTTTGAAAATAATGAGTTCAGTAGTGAAAGTAGAATTAAATCTGAGAGAAAATAGCTCCTTAAATGAGGATTGAACAAACCATCCATATCCCAAATTCATGCTAAAGTTCACTTACACTTAATTACGGCTCCGTTTATATTCTCATACTTAGGTGCACTCCTTAGGTTGTTCCTGAAAAGGTCTTCAAACATATACATGTGCAGGCGGGTGCTGGTGGAAGACGTTGCACACAAAGCAAATTTATGCACCTCCAGCTGAAGACTGAGATATTTACTATTTTTGCATTCCCTACGTAGCTGATATCGGTATAATGGCGTTCAAAAGTAAGTAAGTAATATTTAAATTGTGATAGCTTCTCGTTTTTATTTTAGTAGAATACTGTAAAGGTATCTTAAATTGAGATATATATACTTATACAAGTAAATGAAAAAATTATCAAGATAGTTTCAAAGTACAAAATTTATATTTATGTTCTATTATTTTACCGTCTCTGAATAAAAATAAAATCCTCTTCAAACACTCTGATGGTGTCTGAACATAATTTCTTTGATCGAGTTGAGATTGAATCAGAAATTCCAATGCTTGGAGGAACTTATATATAGGTTACCAGTACAGTACTCAACTTTGTACCATAGTGTAGTACCGCAAAATCTAAAATCTTAGCACCTGTCTACTTATTATGCACTTACACCCTTACGTGCCTTTTAATTCAGCATCAATCCATATCACCCCATTTTCGTATCCTTCAATGATATATTCATCCTTTCGTCTGTTTATGGCTTTTATGCGGAACCATTCAAACGTGCTACCTCTGATGAATTCATCTTTAAGATGAAAGATTGAAGAGTTGATGATTGCTCTTTTGAAACTTTTTCAATTCATTTCCATTGAATGTGTCAAATGCAAATGGTGGAGGAGATGAAGCATTTAAAGTTTCAGCAAAACCTCCTGAAACTTTTCCTAATGAGTTAATCTGAAAGTTTCGCTACGTCCCAAGTGGAAGATGGGAGATTGGTAAGATGGGGCCTATCTGTCAACGGGTGTTAGAGGTTTTCCTTAAGAAGAAAGTCTTCAACACTTTTGTTTGATTGCTAAGATTTAAGCTTTCTTTTTTTACTGACTATACTGTGGGGGTGAAAATGAAAATCTTTTCAAGCCATTTGACATCAGTGATTAAATGCGAACAAATGGCCATTAATCTGAGTGATGCGACAAGATGGATTTTTCTTGAGCAGTGACTGGGAGAAGAATTTAATTAAAATAGTATTCAAGTTTTAATCAAAAGAGATAGAAGACAATTATGTGGAAAAGATCTGTAGAGTGATTCATTTTGACCTTCTGGATTAGTATGGATCTCAACAGTGTGTTCCTTAGGATACCGGCGATATAAAAGCTACTATATGCTGAGGTAGATACTGGAAAAGCAAGAAATCATTTATCTTGCACTCATATTATGTCTAACGTTTCTTTTTCCTCAGTACATTGGATCAAAGAAATTCGATTTACTCCCTAGGGATAATAACAGCTGGAAATTCAACTTTGAAAATAATTTCCTGGTGTAAGCTTCGCCAATAATACATTACAATCTATGGATTGGGCAACCGTACAATAAAATGGTATAGCGACGAGTCGAGAGCTGAGGAAAAGCTGAGGTAGGAGTATTTAGGCCAAATACGAAGCATGCATTTTTTATTTGCCATAGATAAATGCGTCCAAATCAATCTTGACAAAAAATATAGAAATAACGACATAGCAATCATTTCAGATTCGATCAAGGTACTTGTCTCCTACATTATTAGTTCTAAAATTGTGTAAGAGTGCCTACATTAAGTTAACAAACTTAGCAAAGCTAACAAAGTCACCTCTGCTGAATTTCTGGCCATGTCGGAATAGAGGGTCAGGAAGCAGCAAACTAGCTAGCAAGACAAGGGTTAGCAGTACCATTCGTAGGGCCTGAACCACTCTCTGGAATAGGGGATCTAAAAGATAAATTCAAGAGAATGGAGAAATAAAACAGGACCAGAACCTGGAAAACCTGCCACCTTGTAGTTCCCTAAAAAACTCTTAGGGAACTACAACTGAATACATTTCAAAGCATGTATAGGCGTAAATAAAAATTACCTACGTATCCTAACAGGCTTTTAAACAGGGCATAGCAAATTGAAGGAAGTTAACTAGGTATATCAGAGGAAGGCCTTTTTAGATTCTGCAATGAAGCAAGTGGGACTCCGAAATATATTCTGAGATCTCGTAGAGCACTGACCCACACAAATATGGGCAAACAGACGCACTTCTAATTCTTAGATTTGTAAGAGAATTTGTATTAGAGAGGGCACTCTAGGGAGGACTTTTCTTTTTAATGATAAGACTCTAAAACATAATTCTGGAAGGAATTGTAATGCAATTGAAACAAATCTCTCAAAGGTGCTAGATACACTTCTCAAATAATAATAATGGCGACAGGTGCCAATTTATACAATATCAAACGAGATTCCGAGAACCCAAGATCTCATAGTAACATATAAAATTCATAGTTCATTGAAACCAACCTTCTTTGCTGCAAAAAGTGTTGTTTCTAATAGATTCGTGATAGAATAAAATCGATCCCGGGATTGGTCTGATTTTAACCCGGAATCGCAGGATTGTGGCAACCTCGGGGAATCAGAAACCCTACTTGCCGCCTATACCGTCAAAATATGGAATATACATATTTGGCCCTGCTGAAAGCCAGTTAGTAAAAAATAGTCTACTAAAAGAGGTGAACAAATCCGATAACAATAGTCCACTCACTGAGAGATGGCTGGTTAGCAATCACTCGCCATAACACGGAAGCCGAAAACTGGCTCATATCTGCGGTTAAGAGAATAAAACCATGGCCAAATGCAAGTCTGCGCATTACTCAGGGAAGTAACATTCCCAAGTTATTCACATGCGTAACCTATATCCCCGCTGGTGACGAAATACTCAAAGAAATCATCTTAGCCCGGATCGCAAAGCAAAACACCGGCACGCCTCCACGTCAGGATGGCGAATCCCCAGGGCTACGAAAGAAAGAAGCGGTGGAGAAACTATAACATTCTCTGTAGATGAAAGATCAAAGGACTACATTATAAAACAGAAATGTAAGTTATTCCTTAATTTCACTCAGATTAGAGTCAGGATAAAGGGATTAGTGAAGCCAGCCGACAACACCAAGTCTGTAGCCTCTACTAAGAACAGAGCACCAGTTGCACATTCAAAGTTCAGTGCTCAGCAAAGACTAGTTGACGCTAGACAGCAGGCTAAACTCGGAGCAGAAAAAACCCAAGTCAGGAAAACCAAGCTCAACGCCCAAGGCGTCAGAAGACAGGATCTCAACGCCAAAAGCGTCAGAAGCCAACTCCTTGCAATCCTGCTAGCATTTCCCAGGATTAATCTAAATTAATGGGTATTAGGTGCATCCAAATAAATCTATAGCCTCGACGGTTTTAAGTCATAGATTTAATAAGGATCACCTGGACCTTTTATCCTGGACCTTTTTTACAAGGACCAGGTAAAAGGCCTAACAGATGAGTTGCTCTACGATTCTGTAAGTGAAGGAAAACCTAGAGCCTGCATTTTATTTAAAAATAATATGCGATTTATTCCCATTCCAGAATTCATTAAAAAAGATCTGGTAGCGGCAATAATTGAGCTACCCAACGAAGGAGGTAAGACAGGTGCAGTTATATGCTCATCTTACCTACCAGGTGACGTCACCGATTTGGACTTCCTGCCACTGAGGGAACTTGCGGCCTATTGTCACCAAAGGAAGTACCAATTAATTATTGGCTGCGACGCTAACGCTCACCATACGATCTGGGGTAGTTCAAACATTAACCGAAGAGGTGAGTCTCTTTTAGATTTCATTTATAACAAAAACCTAGAAATTCTAAATATTGGTAACAAACCCACTTTTATAAACAGAATTTGGAAAGAAGTCCTTGACATCATCCTATGCACCCCATTTATATAAAATTTCATAAAGGAAGTCTATGTCTGATCATCGACATATCTTTTTTGATTTAGATCTAGGCCATATATAGGTATACTCGGAAACATATAGGCAGCCAAAATCCACAGAACGGGACTTATACAGTCTAGATATCATGGAAAACTTGTCTGGATGTAATAAAAACATAAGAGATATTGATAGTCTAGAACTCACTTGTGATAACCTAAATACAGCAATCACAAATTCATACATCAAGCGGCTTACACCATGGTGGAATAATAAACTAGCCAAATTGAGAGCTGAAACCAGAAAGCTTTTCAATAGAACAAAACGTAATAGAGAATGGGAAATATATAGGGAAACCCTAACTAGATATAACCTAGAGATTAGAAAAGCTAAGCGAGAATCATGGAAGAGCTTCTACAAGAATCTCTCTGATACTCGCAGCAGCGCCCCTTTCCACGGAATTCTTTCTAAACAGCACACTAATCAGATCGGATTACTGAAAAAACAGATGGTACATATGCGGAAAACGGTCTACAGACGCTAGAATTCTTAGACAAAACGCACTTCCCAAGATCCTTCCTTGTTCCTATCTCCCCAGATGATGTTCATCAGGTAAGGATCAATAAACCAACCAGTGAAGATTGGAATAGATACCTTCTCATGAAGGTAAAATAAGATAGTCAATACACTCATTCCAACCTTTCAAAGCCCCAGGAGAAGACGGTATACTTCCAGCACTCCTAAAAAAGGCACCCCTCTTATAATACCAATACTGATCAACATCTTCAGAACTAGATATGCGTGGGGTCATACTCGTATACCACATAAATGGAAAGAGGTCATCGTAAAATATATACCTAAGGTAGGTCGCAGGCGAACGGATCTACCAAAATCATATCAACCGATAAGCCACAAGACGAAGGAGAAAATTCTGGATAGACATATCAGAGATGGGGCCCTTCGCATGAACCCCCTAAAATCAATATGCCTATCAACCTGGGAAATCAACTACCCATGCTCTTCAGAAGCTCACATCAAGAATTGATAAATCGCGTGCCTTTGATGACACCGAACACGCCCAGATATACAGATGTATCCAAAACATAGGAGTAGACAATACTACATGTAAATAGATAAAAGGTATGCTAGAAGACAGCAAAATAAAACCATACTGGGGAGCCTCACTGCTGCGAAAAGATGCCCTCAAGAGATGCCCTCCACTATGGTCCATCGTAGTCAATGAACTGCTGACAATACTCGACAATGATGGCTTTTATGTCCAAGAGTACGCAGATGACATTGTTATCCTAATCAGAGGTAAATTCGAAGAAACAATCTTGGATCGCCTCCAGAGGGCATTAAACCTAGTTTGCTGACTGGTGCAGGAAAGTTGGCTTAAATGTCAACCCCAAGAAAAGTACCATAATTGCTTTCACTAAGAGAAGAAAGTTCGATAGGCTCAGAAAACCCACACTCTTTGGTAAAACAATAGAATTTCCAAAAGAAATCAAATTCCTTTGGGTAACCCTGGATGAAAAACTCACATGGAATTCTCATCTCAATAAAGCCATAGAAAAAGCCAGGATCTCCCTGTGGACCAGCAGAAGTTTTCTTGGCAAGAACTGGGGACTAAATCCCAAAATGACTCTATGGATTTATACAGCCATAGCGAGACCTATTGTCATATACGCAGCACCCGTATGGTGGCAAAAAACCAAACGAAGGTTTGTGTAGACAGGCTCAATAAATTATAAAGACTAGCTTGTGTGTGTGCTATAGGAGCCATGAGAACTCATCCTAAATATACCACTACTTCATCTTTATATTATGAAAGAAGCTAATGCCTTATGCTCATCACAGAAGATGAAAGGAATACAGGATCTATTCATTCTGACCTTGTTCAAGAAATAAAAACGAATGAACTACTTGAAATAAGTATAACAGACAAATGTCTTTCGAAATAACTAGGAACAGAATAAACCTACATTTACTAGAGACTATCATCTATGGTACACAGATGGGTCCAAAACAGATGAAGGAGTCGGGGCCGGAGTATATGGACTGAGCACGAATACTCTTCTATACGCAAGTATGGATAAAAGTAGCTCAGTATTTCAAGCCGAAATACATGCAATAGAGCTGTGTATCCGGGAGAACATAAACAGATCTACAACCAACAAGAACATTTATATTCTCTCAGATAGCAAAGCTGCGCTGCTTGCAATTAAGGCATATGAAATTACCTTAAAACTAGTATAAGATTGCCTTCAACTACACATAACATTGACCAGCACAAACAGAGTTCATCTCATTTGGGTACCTAGCCACAGCGGTTATGAAGGTAATGAAAAAGCTGATGAACTAGCTAGAAAAGGATCCGCATCAAACTTCATGATGCCAAGACCATTCTGCGGAATACCTAACAGCACTGCAAAAAGCAGTATTAAAAACTAACTCAAAGAAAAAGCGCATTATTACTGGATTGGAAATTGAATGTAACAGACAGGCCAAAAAATTCTCGCGAAATGCTTCCCACCTAAGAACGAAACAGCTCTTACAACTAATTAAGAGTCAGATTCGCTTGGTCACAGGCTTCTTAACGGGACACTGCGGAGTTAAAAACACCTCATGGCCATGGGAATAGCACAAGGCGACGTATGCAGAATGTGCAACGAAGACGAAGAAGACTTACTTTGCCACTGTGACTGTCTTATCAAAACACGTCATCGTTTCCTAGGTAACTTCTACCTTAAAGCAGAAGAATTATCTGCCAGCGCACCCAAAGACATAGCCGTATTCATCCTAAAATCTGGCATCATAGATGAGCTGAAATTAGAGGAAATCACAATAGGCCCACCTGTGGCCGCAGTGATAAGGGACTGCACGAGGACCCACCTCAATCATCAATATACAATTTAGATAAACCTAATATGTTAACAAAATCTTTTGAATCCAACTTTATGCTGACTTTACATAATAACAAGTAGTGAATAGTTTTTTTTTTAGCAAGAAGGATCAGTTTTAGGCCCCATCCTGAATAATATTTTCACATCTGACTTTCCCCATTTAATAAACTGTCACTATGCAATATTTGCAGATGTCTCTATTCCTCTGATGTTTTTGGTTTATCAATTGAAACCAATTAGCAGTCCGCTTTAAACGCACTAAAAGAGTATTTCAGTAAATGGAAAATACAAATGAATGCTCAAAAAAGCCTGCTTTTTACCGAGCCGCAACTTAATTATATATGGGCTCCCTATTGATTGGAATAATTCTGTAAAATATCTAGGCATCATCATAGATAAAAGAGTCACTTTTGGTCCTCATATTCAGTATGTAATTGAAAAAACTAATAAAACAATTAAAACTCTCTACCCGTTTATAAACCATAAGTCAAATCTAAGTTATGGAAATCAAATTATTATATACAAAGTGGTTTTTTAAGCTATAATGTATTATGCAGCTCCAGCTTGGGGTAGTTCCGCAAAATGTCATATTTTAAAATTACAAAGACTGCAAAATAAATTATTAAAAGTGATCTTCAATCTGCCATTGCATTTTTCCACCAACCTTCTCCACGACTTAGCAAATATAGAACTTGTCTCTAATCGTATTATTAAATTAAAAAATAAATTCAGTTCTTCATGTGAGTTTGCAGACAATAATTTAATTGTAAATATAGCACACGATTAACTTATTTATGATCACTGTCGTTTATATGCTTATCCCTTACATTACATTCCATATATGAACCTAAAGATGTGTTTCTGTGTTTTTTTATTAATATGCTTCAACTTTGGTAATATGTATTTAATTATTCATTTATCTATTTATTTATTTATTTATTTATTTAATTATTATTTAATTATTTATTTATTCAATTATTTGATTATTTATTTATTCATTTGCGCAATTATTTATTAATTTTAATATCTATCCATTTAACTATTCTTTTTTTGTTTTTGCTATACCATGCTGTTAGCTGTAGATATTTGTTAATTTATTAATTATATTGTTCCTTTTCATTGTAAGAATGTCTTATGTAGTTATTTTTGTTCAGTAAAACTATGTTAATAACTTTAGTATGTTAAGCGTACAAACTAAGGTACGGTGATATTTTGAATGAAGGTTTTTTAGTAGCTTTTTTCTTCATATACTTTGTACATTTATTTAGCTTGCATTCATTTTATGTATATTTTCATAAGAAAGGTAAATAACTACCATATCTATATACATTAATCTTAGAAACGATATCTCTGTAAAAAATTTGCTAATAATAAACAATTCAACAATTCAATTGTAGTATTGCACTGCTGTGGTTCGGAAGTCCAACTGAATTTGATATACCGATAGGTTCGGGGTAGATACCCGCATGTACACCTGTTTCAATAGTAGATACATTGCCTAAATATTTCTTGTTATGTTACCAATTGTATTTAGTCTCCAGCTGTCTAGTAGCTGCCGATACTCATGTCAAGATGTCTAGTGGAAGCAGATTGAGGATGGCATCTAGTCATGCTGTAAGTGCTGTTCTCATTGAACTCTAATCTTTGTACTTTCGTGAATGCCATTAGCTTGGTGGTTCTGTTGGTTGCCTACCATCAAACGAGGCTGCTGTTAGGCAGTATAAGTTACTATAGCCGTATACATCCATAGGATAATTTTGGGATTAGGTTTCCAGGTTCTAATTAAGTTTCTTATTGAGCATTAGTCCCAAGTATTTGGCATTGTTAGAGATTCTGAGAAGGGTGACTCCAACAGCAGGTGCTACTCGGTTTTTGGAGATTAACCGCCAGGTCACACTTATCGGCCCAGGTATTTAAGGTCCTTAATACCCCTTCTACGAGTAATTGCTCGCTAAGGAAATTTGCATTTTGCCAGCAGCACAACGTCGTCGACATAAGCAGTTGCTTTGACACCGCTGTTTAAGAGTTGTAGAACACTACTGACTCCGGATATGAAGGTTACTCGTATGACTCCGCCTTGAGGTATACCCCTAGAGGCGTATGCTTCTAACGTTGTTCCACCATGTTAAACTATAATATGTCTTTGCTCTAATATTCTAACTATCCAATTTATTAGGTTGTTATGAATATTGAGGTTTGTTAAGGTTCTACCCACCGTATCCGTTCTGACATTGTTAAAGGCTCCATCAATATCCCGAAGGCGGCTAATGTGTATTCTTTATCTTTCAGCGCTTTCCCTATTGAGCCGACGTGTTGCGTGTTGAGCTGGAGATAAGTTTTCCGGATTTATTTTGCTACAAATGTATATGTCTGCTAGCCTTTTGAAAGTTGTCAGCACAAAGAAAGTAAGACTAATTTCATATTAACTCTAAGCTGAGATGAGCACTTGCCATTCTACTTTTCTAATTCTAGACAATTGGTGGAAGCATGTTTAGCTATTTTATTTCATTCGCTTGCAATATCCATTCTGCAACAATACTAGAAACAAATTTACGTGGAAGTTTTTTTTTCACCTGCTCGTGTGCTCCTATGGATGCGTTGCCACTGCATTGTGCTCAACTTGCCCCCTCTACTCTACTAATCGATTATTGTCTTTGGATGGATCAAAATTGATTATTCCCGCTTTCAAGTTTTGTTTTGTTATTTCCTGTCACACAGGAAATTATACCCAACGAGAGAAAACTCTAGTTAACCAAATTCAATTACAAATATTTAACAATTTCGGATCCGGAAATGACTCTAAAAATAGAACAATAGGCATTGAAAATTTCATTACCGCATCGTTGATTCCTGTTTGTAATCTAACAGAATTGTTATGACTTTCGCAGGGTAATCATATTGTATCGATTTTCGATTACGCGATGAAATGTGACTGTCATCACTGGTTTTTATTGTTTATTTTTTTACAGTGTTTTGTTTTTGCGTTGTTTTAATTAACACCGAAATAAAGTCATAAGACCTTGCGTAGATAACCTGATTGCTGACATTACATTTCCTGTGCCATACCTATATAGATATGATACTTTACATATAATACTTGTACAAGTATACTCGTATGCAAATAAAAGCAGACTACAACTTATTTGCAGACGACAAGATAAAAAGTAATTAATAGTACATCAGCATTCGCTCCAAGGCATGTAATGACTTCGTTGACAGCCATTGGATTAACATTGTTTTATTAAGCTTATTTTATTTTGTCTGTGTGTCCAATTAATGTTCGAAAATACTGTGCGTAAGAAGAAAATAAGCCATCATTTGTTTTTGGTGTCAAGTGGACCGTGCACATTTAAAGCATTCACTTATGCATCCAGATACACATTTTATACCTACAAAGTAAAGAGATTGAAGTTGAACTTCTGCCTTATAAAGCACCCAAAAAGTATTCCGATTTATAAGATAGAAAATTTCATCTAAAGAATGAAACTCATAAAACAACAAAAATTATAACAACATTGTTGCAAAGTTAAGTCTTCTCTCATTTCGTACTTCAAAGTTGCGAAGAGTACCACAAAGAGTGCCCACCACAGGAGAAGTGGGCGACAAAAACCCAGATTATTGTGTTTTACAGCAGAAAACCATTTTTCCCTTATGCTTAGGAGAAATTCCAGTACTGACAGCATCGGGTCGGGTATCAGTGTTGTAGTGTATCCTTGCGGAAGCTATTATGATGACTCAAGTGCACGAGGTTCCGTAAACAACACAAGAAAGCCATAAACTGTCTCCGCTCTTCCCTCCGTTATCATTGGACTGGCTAAAAGTAATTTTGTGTTTTTCCCTCTGTGTATACACACTTTTTTGGCTTCGTTTCATCCACTTGCCGCTGTTTAATGGTGTCCCCCAAGTGGTGCCAAAAGGATATTGTATTAATTATTAACTCAGCTTTAATGGCAAAGTGATGCTGTTGTAGATGCTGTATTACGCATTGCTATGGAATTTCGTTTTGTTTCCATTGGAATATTTCATTACAAACAACACCTGGTTTTAGTTGTAGTTTGAGGGTTAGAGAGCTTTTGTTTCCTAATTTTGTGAGTGGGTCAACAAAATCTTCAGTCTTCATAAAAGTGAAGGGTCAAAAGGCAACTCGTTAGGAAACTTTAAGATTTTAGTGGTAAGTGGTGTTGCATTTTATATTGGAAACCGGCAAAGAGAGGTAAGGGTTACGGAGCTTTATTTGGTTACCTTCAGATTTATCAGCCTCCTCAACATAGCTTACAAGATTCTATCTGCCATATTAGTGAACACCTTAAATGTTTTGTCAACAACCTGATTGGTCCATTTCAGTGTTGTTTTAGGTCAGAAAAGTCCACCATAGTTCAGATATTCATTGTGGGAAATTGATACTTACCACATTTTATTTTTTATTTCCATTTTAAAGTCACCAATGATAGCAACTACAGAGACTAGTTACACAGACCCATATTTAGTTTTGGCAACACTGTGTAACTGATTCATCTGTGCAGGATGACGTTGGAGAATGCACGCTGCTTCATCAAGGTAACAAGATCACCGAGGCTATTGATGTCAGAAAAGGACCACGAAATGGTGAAGTGCTGTCATGTGATTTCTTTAACATCGTACTTCGCTCCCTTGCGAATTTAATTAATGACATCAGCGGAGAGATTAAGTGAAGAGTAACTCTTGCCAACCGATGTTTCTTTGGGCTAACAAGGCAATTGACTAGCAAAGCCCTCTCACGGACTACTAAGGTGACTCTCATGATTCCAGTCCTGCTATTTGGTGAAGTCCTAGAACGTGTCATTAGATTGAAAGTAGCGATACAGGAAGCAGAAGGACTGTTCGAACAACAATACGGCTTTAGGAAGGCACGCTCTAACATAGACGCAATTAAAGTTGGAATTAAAACAGAGAAAAAGGCTATACAGAGAATAAGATGGAAAGAAGGCTCCAAGAAATATTGTGCTGCGATAACCCTCGACAACGCGTTGAATAGTGCTAATTAGAACTACATCTTACAAGCTTTCAGGAATATGGGGGTTCCATCCTACTTAATAAAAATTGTGACAGACTACTTTAGGCAAAGAATACTTTTATATAACACCGACGGTGGACTGATTGAATACAGAGTGACTGGTGGTATACCACAGCGATCCGTGCTGGGCTCCCTACTGTGAAACATCATGTATGATGGCATGCTGTGGCTTTCAATACCCGAAGAGTCGAAAATGGTTGGTTTTACTGATGACATCATAATTTTGGTTACAGTCAAACAGAGAAGGGGTCGAGGAGATTGGCAATGCAACAATAACAATCGTCCGATAATGGCTTACTTCGGTAGGATTGTCATTAGTGAAACACAAGACGAAGGCGGTCCTTATAACCAGCAGGACAATGAAGAATATCATTATAATAATATTTAATAATAATTAAAAATTTAGAATAAAAAATGGGAGCAGTATCTAGCGCGCATTATGCCAAACACCAGAGGACTAAGGCACAGCCGTAGGCTGTTATTAGTAAGAGTAGTAAGTAGTAAGCAAGTATGGGTGAAAAAAATAAAATTGCACAAGCATACCGAGTGCACTGAGAGCGTGCTGTGTCTACCGCACTACTACGAGTGATGCAGCGTGCATTGTGGCATAAATTATTCTAGTAAATATATTAGCTGACGAACAGCAACGGCTATACTATCTAAACCACCTGAAAAATCAAAACAGTACTGTCACAAGCAGAGAAAACTAATGTCAAATTGAAAGAGCTCGAAGCATAACAAAGTGGCAAAGCGCTAGAGTACCTGAAATACCGACTCATACCGCGTATCCAGTCATGCATCGAACAACGACATGGAGAGTGCGACTACTACATAACCCAGTTCCTGACGGGCCATGGATGTTTCCACTCATACTTGCACAAATTCAAACACGACAATAGCCCACACTGTCCCCTATGTCCTGTATGGAAAGTGTGAAACATGTCATTTTCCAGTGCCCACCTTTTATAAACAAAAGAAATTCACTCAGAAATAGCCTTGGAATGCAACCACCCCTAAAAATATGGCTGGGGAAATGCTGAAGGATGAATACGCATGGAATGTGGTGATTGAAAATATGACCCACATAATGAAGAAACTGCGTGGCAGAGGAAAGGAGAAAATCAGGAAATCGGGAACAATGTGGTGGACAGCTAAGTTTGAAAAAAGCAGCACGTATAGAGAGAGCACAGCCGGGACAATACAAAGTGATATGCAAGGAAAGTCTAAGTCCCCCCTGCGAATAAATGCTTAAACGGCGGTACCGCAGTAAACAGGGAAGAGAAGGGAAGTGAAAAATACACTAAGTGAAATGCATGGTTTACAATTGGTAGGGCTTATTTAAAGAAGAAGAATTAGAAGATGATGACCGCCCTGGAAAACCAAGCGAAGTCATAACACTTGAAATGGTTCTAAAAGTCGAATATGCCCTCATGGAAGATAGTCGACTCAAACTAAAGGAAATTGCAAAAAGGTTCGAAATATCCGAAACAACGAGTTTCAAAATTCTACACGATCACCTTGGGATGTCAAAAATTAGCTGAAAGTGGGTACCGAGAATGCTTGCGCCGCATCAAAAAAAAAATACTGTGTGGAATTAGAAAGCAGTTTTTGAACCTCTGTGGCGACAATTCAGCAGAATTTATCAACAAAATTGTTACTGGTCGAAGCAGGAGTCCATGCAGTGGCGTAAAACTGGTGATCCAGCCCCCAAACAGTTTAAGGTCGTACCATCGACTGCAAGGATCATGGCAAAAGTAGATGGTGACTCACAAAGTTGGTTTATAATGGATTATACTCGTAGACCAAAAGGTATCAGTATCACAGGAGAATACTACGCTAATGTTCTAAGGTGCTAGGAGAATCTATTAAAGTAATATGGGGTGGGAGAGTAATAAGAGGCTCTTACAGCATCGATTCACAATGCTCAAATTATCATAGCTGAATTAGCTCATCAGTCCTGACCTGGCACCTAGTTATTATTACTTGTTCCCAGATTTGAAGAAAGACTTACGTGGAAAGTATTTTACGGACATTTTGAAGGTAAACTGGAGAATTATTTCTTGATGAATGCTTAGGAAACTTAATCTAATCCCCTGTGTTCAAGAAGATTGAACAATAAAATTGTACAATTTAAATATATCCTGCTTTTTCTACCCCATTGCCCTTATGTATATCGAAAGTCCTAAAGAAAGGAAAACAATGAAAAGGAACAGCAACAGCACAGCCTCATCAGCAAGCGAACCTAGTTCACCATGAAACAAGTTAATCAACAGGTAATCACTTTTTTTTTTTTCCTTGGACGTGCAACTCAGAAAATTATGGTAAAACCGACGTGAAACTTGCTTTAAAGAAGATGTGACTTAAAAAAAAAATTAAATTTCATCCACTGTGGACCAAAATGCTGCTCTGTGGATCAGATGCACAATTTTGTTAAAAAAAATTTGTAAAACAAATATAATTAAAAGAACAAATTTATTTTGTTTTTTGAATTGAAAACAAATAAATAAAGCTCCTTAAAATCTCCTTAAAGAGTAAAAGAAAAAAATGTAATTCTCAGTAAAAATAGAACCAATGTTTAGCCAGCGATAGCTTGTCCGTAGGAGTGAAGAAAAATCTCATTTAAGTGGTTGTTTGTGTATGCTTTATCACGTCTTCCAGAATTTGTTTGCATTTGTTCACTTTTGCCCGTTTTTTGGTAAAGTTTGCCCGTTTGCAAAAGTTATTGTATTTCAGCATGCAAACATTCCAACCCGACAAATTGCTAAAGAGTTGAGAACCAGAAGAAGTCACATAGATGTAATAAATTTTCTCCTACTAGTAGAGAATTGTGGCAAAAATAATCAAAAAAGACTACTGTCAAAATACTCCAGTAGGGAGCGCAGTGCTATTATTGGGCTAGCAGGGAGGAAACATTTAACTTCTTCTCAAATTGTAAATGAGATGAAGTTGCCCGTAAATTTTAGATGCTAAGGAAAATTCTATAGAACAGCGGACGCTTAAGTGGAAAAAGAGAAGCTAGACTGCAGTGGGAATATAACCGTTAACTTTTTTTTCAGAACACATGCACTGATCAGTGAAAAATACTAGTCAGTTTGGTTTCAGTTTGCAAACTATTAACATGGAGTGGGGCGTTAAAGAGAATCGAGTCCCGGTAATAGCATTGCATAAGTGCGGAAAGAGTGCTGGCCAAATTTTTGAGTTGCTAAAACTAGGTACAGGTATATTCTGTATCGCTGCAGATATCAAAAAAAGTAATGAAAATGCAAATTGAGTAGTGATCCTCAAAGTGCTCACAGGATCAAATTAGCACGTGAACCCCCAATCACGCTTCAATCCTTAATCATTTGATTTCTAAATTCCAATTATTTTTAAGACACTGTTTAAAACACTATTTCTTTTCATTTAAATAATTTTGGCAACAGCGCCTTTTACTAACATTTGTTGCAAAATAGATGTTGCAAATCGCGAAACAATTTGTCTGGAATGAGTAGAACAGCATGTGCTCATCACACCTTAAGGTTAACATAGAGTGAGTGTGTCTGCCTATATGTGAATATACTGCATATCTACTCGTACGGTGCGAATTGTGCACAAAAAAAACGTCAAGCAATAAAAAATTGTTGTAGGAAATTTTTCAGTGCAAATATCTCGTTAAAGTTATTGATGTCGAAATTTCAGCAAATAAAAATTTAAAAAAAATCATGATATGGGTCCATTTACAATTATAATAATATACGCATATTTTTGCTCCTAGTGCCAAAACGGCTACGCCAATTTTAGGAAAATGGTATCAAATGATTTATATTTTCTAGCGAAAGTGAGAATAAATATTCGAATGTTCGGCAAAATCTAGATAGCGGGTGATATATTTTTTTTTATCTCTTGCATTTGTATAAATTTTTCGAAAACTGAAATATGTATCAAAATCAAAATAGTTTTCCTGTAATTTTTGAAAGATGACACATACTCACGGGGTTTATTCGATTTTCTCAATTTTTTGTCGACATCAGATGACGTATTGTTATTCAAGGATTTTTTTTTTACTTCTACTCTAACCTGGAATTCTTTCTTGGTTATTCACTTTTCCAAAATTTGACTTAGTAACTGTTGTGGAAAACCTCAAATGCAGGTCCAAATTTCAGAACGTCTAACCGTTCAAAATGTTATGATGCTGTAACAGACAGATAGACAAAGAACAGACTCTCACTATAAGGGTTCCGTATTTACTTTGTAGGTTCCGGAATCTTGAAAAAATAAAAGGATATACTTTAGTTCTACATAACATGTGCTTAACTACTTTACTGAACTTTTTTTGTAAATTAAAAAAAAAATATTGATCGTATTTATTATTTACAGAATGTGAACCCCAATATCATTTTCCACGAGCCATTGGGGATGACATCGCAACTAAACAGTCGAGATTGTTTTTTTTTTTGTTGGCTTTGCTAGCGTACAAATATATTCATATGTACATATACATATATATAACTGGATTTAATAGCTCAATAAAACCCACAAGCAACATCACTTAGTAGTCTTTGTAAAACTTGTCCTAATATCATAAGAAAATGATTAATAATGGACATGTCAGGTTTTTAATATTCACCATCGTTTTTCATTTAACAAAACAAGACACAAACATTTACTTTAAATTCCTTCAGACATAGAATATACCTATTCGCTTGAATTAACGAAGCATTTTTTTTTTTTTAAATTTGTTTTCTTAAGCGAAAAATAATTTTCTGGAATAATTTTTCAAGTTTTTTCCCAGCAATATGGGTGCGTAATTTCTTCCTTCTCACCACGAGTAATCAGTCCCAAACAGAAAAATAAATCAATCATCACTTGACGTCCTCGGATTATTTTTCGCTTATTATTAAACTGAAATGAGTGTTCTTGAAGTTTGATTTAAATCCAAAGATAAAAATAAAAAAAATAAAAAAATAGAAAAAAAAAAAAATTAAACTTTTCACATTAGCTACATTTTAAGAGGCGCCTTCGCTATTTACATTACAACACGCTTTGGTATCACAATAGAACAGTCGTTTGTAATTGTTTGTCTCCCTTCCCATTAAGAACAGTGGGGGTGATATATTAAAGAGCACATCATGCTGTGTATTTTCTTCTGAATAAATTGCATTAAACGTGGACGACGATAACATTAAGTTTCACTTCTCGTTAGGTATATATGTATCTGTCTTTCAAGTAGACTCTAATACAATACTAATACAGTAATAATGGCTATTAATTGTATTTTAAGGAATAGTTGGAGGGAACAGATTATCTGCGTCTGTAGCATCCAGGCTATGCTTAAGGCTAAGCTTAAGATCTTATTCAGAACTCTGATAACTTCAAAAAGACCTGGTGTAGATGTAACATTCCTACTTTTTGCAGGATACCATACATTACATTATGCCATGTGACGTATCTTCATACTTGAATGTTCAACTTTTTTACATTTGACCACGAATAAGAATATCGTGCTAATACATTTACTTAGTCGAAATGAAAGTGGTAATGCAATTGAAAAATATAATTAATTTAGCGGGAATTATGAAACAATATGAATGTTTTGAGAGGCATCTGTTTTATGCCTTTGAAAGTCATTCCACGATCCATTTCCATATGAAAGCAGTAGTGTTTTTGCTTCAACAGTCGAAACCGTATACTCGTACCATGCGCTATCAATTGCTCATCTTCGCTCGATCGAAATGAACTTCTAATTAATCCGGCCCTTTCAGTCAGTTGGTCCTGAAACCTTTTACCTCAATATTGCTCCTTCGAATGCGAAATCTCGCTACCATTCGTGCAGTGCGACATACAAATGAGAGGGTTTAAGTCTTGAAACTCTGCACCATACATCTCACTCGTACGTTATTCGATTTTGACAGGTTTTAGACTAAATGATCTATGTACATCCATGCATATAAAACCATTTAAAAGTGTAAGACTACCGAAAAGTTGTTTGAAAATAAGGCGTTACTACTCACAACCAAAAAATGGCAAACTAAACATTTTTTTTTATTCAAGTACACTATGTAAATACATTTTCAATCAAAATGAATTATTTTCATAAAAGAGCACTTAAACTTTAACTTTTTCGAATTATTTTCCTCGAGCTGTGATCACAGCATTAATAAGTATGGGCATTCTTTCAATCAATTTTGCTACAAGTTCGGTTGTGATACTACTCCTGGCATCATTTACTTGCTGCGAAAAGTTTCCTGATAAAGAGAAGAAGGTCTATGGGGTTCAAATCTGGTGACTGTGGCTGCCAAATCATATTGTTTAACGTCCCTTCTGATTCTTTCTGTTGCAAAAATGTGGAACACAATTTAGAAGACGAAGCTTCCTTCAATTAATCAAAGACCAATTTATACAGCACTCCTCTCGAAAATTGTTTTATAACCTTCTTTCCTTAAATTCCCCTCAATACGAATGAGTTCGCTTGTTCTCTTAAAGAGAAAGCACACCACCCCAAAATATAGCCACCTCCATGCTTCACTGTTGTCACCATTCATTGTTGCAGCATCTTTTGTTCAGCAAAATGTCGAATGAAACTCGAATTTGGACTCATCAATTCAGAAAACCCTTTCTAGTTTTCAGTATAGTAATTCTTGTGAGTGGGCTACTCCAGCCGTTTTTTTTTTTTTATTTTGTTATTTTGTGCACGCAGTAACAGTTTTACAACACATAAAAGCAAATATGCCTCCCAAAGATGCCATTTTGCGATCAGCGTCAAAAGTTATGTTGATTTAGCCACATCAGTCACCGCTTTTTGGGCGTTACATTTTAATCTAAGCACATGAAATTTGGTATGTAAGCTTTTTAATCTGAAGCAGTACAAGTGTAACAATTTTTGAAATCCGTCTACAAACATGCCCACTTTTAAAAAAAATATTGTTTTTCTTAAAATTTTTGTTAGAAACTGAAAAATATTGTCGAAGTAAAATATTTAGACATTGACTTTCTCAATATTTCTTCCTTACATTCTATATTGCCACGCCCGTTTTTTGGGGCGTTTTCTAAAAGTAACATATGTATATTGCTTTTTCGAAGCTACATATTTACGGTTATGGGTCAGTCTTATTGTGAATATCTCTCCGTGAACTTCGTTTACAAATTTTGAAAGCAACGCCCACTTTCTGCCAAGAGAGTTGTAGTACAGTTTTTTTTTATAAAATTTCTTGAAAATTTGCGTCTGTTTTAAAAATATTGCAACACTATGCTCGCTTTATTATGGGTGAGTTAAAAGATGGGGGATAGGGTATCATACAATCCATTCTAGATCGATTGTAGCTTTCCAGTATATTTACTATTAGGACTGAGACTGGGATTTCTTTTTTTCTGCTTATCTCACCGCACATTTCTGGTGCCGTAAGCTTTCGACTATAACAATAAGATTATCCTCCACTGCTGGTTCTTAGATCACTACTTTTGTACACTACTTTGGTACAATGAACTGCAGATTTAGAAACAATAAGTTGCTCCGCGATATCTTGTTGCGATTTACCTAATTTATGAAGAAGAATAATTGGATTTCGTATTTCAGTAGATATTTGATCTAATTTGTTTTTTTTTTTTTTATTTTCACTTGATCAACGGATAGTCAACTGAGAAAAAAAATATTTTGCAATACTTCCAAATACGAGTGGTGTGGCCACGACGTAGTGGGTAGTATGTTTGCCCGAGCTTTGCACGTTCTAGACCGACCAGGAAATAGCAATCACAGCTACCCGAGCATGAAAGTAAAACGAATAAAATTTAAAGTTCTCTTCAACCACTACACTAAAAAAGGGGGTTTCTGCCTGGTAGCACAATGGACGGAAAATTAAGTCTTAGTGCTCTGGAATTTGGAAATATATATAAAAAAAATATATAAAATAAAAATTAGGGCTATATTTTGTAATGGGTTGTAAAAGACATGTAAACAATCAGTGATCTTAAACTTATGAATAGTGTACTCGTACATACACATTAAGTTTCGTCGAAGTATCTGCAGTGGTTCTCGACCGAGCATAATAAGTAGGTGCATCTAACCAGCTAGATTAGCTATTTCACATAGGTTCTAGATTCTCTACTTTCATATAGAGTTCCTAATGTTATTTCCTACCTGATAATTTCGGTAGCAGGTGTTCGAATTAATCTGTGACGGGATCAAGCATAGGCAACATAAAATTGCTCATCTTTTTCATTGAAACAATCAACAAAGTTGTAGAGCCACATTTGATGTAGTAGAAACTGACTGCAGGGACTTTACTGCACCTTGGCAATTTGTGAAGATGCTAATTAATGAGATCTAACACTATTAATAAAACTTCCAAATGCACATTCTACAAAACACTAATCCAATCTGCGTTCACCTATGTTTCCGAAACTTGGTGCATGACCACTACCAACTTTGGTAGCCCTGACATACACCTCAGAATACAGAACACAGTACAATTCACTTTGTATCATTCTAGTCAAATCAGTTGTCAACGCTGAATACATTCAACGCGTTGGTTTCAAGACATTCATTTCAATATTATTTTACGCTCAAGGGCATTAATTCTAATCAGATGCAGAAATTATATAGAATTGAACGTTTATTCAAAATATGTATGCTATAACTCGGAATATATTCGAAAGCCCTGGGCAACTATTTTCAATTCAATAGATTGATAATTTAAACTTCGTTACAAATACATACAATATGCACATACAAGTAGATACGAGTACAATTATGTATGGTGTTGAACTTCTCTACCCATATTTTCGCTTAGTGAAATGATTGAATTTTAATTCACTTAAATCATTACCTGTCATGGATGTGCACATGAAAATTAATTACTTTTTATTACTACCAACTACTAGTATCGCAAATAGTCTAGTACACTAACGAATTTACATCTCGATTTAACGAGAGTAAAATGGATGACGTTGCTTATATGTACCAGTTGTGTGTAGTGGGTAAAAGGTTCGCATCTATATATGTATAATTTTTAATGTAATTGAGGACAGCTCTAATGAATTTCGCATTTAATGGGTATTGACGGTTATTTATGTGCACACGCAGTCAAAATAAAATTGGAGTACGGATATGTACGAGTATATTGATATGTATGTACATAGTTAGGATTTTCGTAATGCAACGTGAATCCAATTGCAAAGTTGAGGAAATAAAAGTTTAATATTTGATTAGAGTAGGCACAAGTCAATTATGTGTAAGCTTATATAAATAATTTGATCATGAATCAAATTTGTACACAGTGTCAACAGCGCGATGTACGAGTATACTCGTATGTATTTAAACAAATGCTCATATTAAGAGAAATGTTTAACATTAAAAAAAAAAAAAAAAAATAGAAAAATAACTAGTCTGGAGAAATCAGATGCCTAACAGATACAGGCAATAGAGCCGCCAGTGTGCAACATTGTGCGTGAAGCAATCGCGGGACGAAGATGGCTAAGAGGGATGCAGCTGTACAGCGCTTTCGTAACACTCGACGTTAAAAACGCGTTCAACTCAGCTGGAATTGCATAGTCAGATCGTTATGAGAATAATTGACAGCTACTTCAAAGACAGGACCCCTCACTACGATACAGAAGAAGGGCCAAATAAGTACAAAATCACAGGAGGAGTTCCTTAGGAGTCAGTGCTTGGCCCAGTTCTATGGAACATAATGTATCTTGAGAATAACTAAGTCGAGCGGAGTGGTCATCTTTGGATACGCAGAAACGCTGGAACAAGTGTCTGAAAAATATAATCATATAATCAGAGATGCCAGATCATGGCTACAGACATCAGATCTGGAACAGAAGCAGTATTAATACGCAGCAGGAAAAGAGTAAAACAGCTCAATATACACGTCGAAGAGCATACCATTGAGTCGAGCCAATATATTAGATAACTGGGAATGTTGTTGAACTACATGCTCAACTTCAAAGAGTACATGATATACGCAGGTGAAAAGCCTCTCGGGCAGTAGCGGCATTATCCAGATTAATGCCAAATATTGGAGGAACTAAGCGACCAATTAAAAACCTGCTATCAACGATAAGCAAATCGGTACTTACATATGTATGCGTCTCTTATATGGGCACTAGCGATGGATGAGAAATATTACATGAGACGCATGAACTCGGAGCACAGAATCACATCGCTAAGAGTATGCTGAGCTTTCAGAATTGTGTCAGCGGAAGCCATGAGTGTAATTTCGGGGAGAATGCCTATCGACCTAGAAGTAAAAAAGTCAGCGGCATAACGCTAAATCGAGCCAGAAGAGAGGAAAATCACCAGCGAGGCCATACAGGTGGAATGACAACACAGATTGAATACTTAAACCACATGAAGATGGACATACACGATGATATCCAAGATAGAGGAGGGGATTGGCAGAGGACACGGAGAGCTGAACTATTACCTGACAGAATTTCTACCGGGGCATGGATGCTTCCGAGAGTACCTCTGCAAATATAAACACGTAGGTGACTGTGATGGCAAAATATAGAATGCAGCACAGGATGGAATGTCGAAGATATACAACAGCCAGAAACATGCTATAAAGGAAAATAGGTGGAGAGGTGACACCAAGACAGTTGGTCCCAGAATGGCCCCAATGGGGTTGAAATTTCCTAGTCCATAGTTTTTGAGTCGTTTTGCTCAAGAAATTTCATCAAAGAAATATTTTTATTATTTTTGGAGTTTTTGAAAGTTTAGCTTTAATTTGATATGTCGCATGGGGTACATTATGTTCCCAAAAGCCCGAAACAAAATTATTGTTTACAATTGTTTTTCTTGATTATTTTTGCTACAAAATATCAGCTCTCTAAATCAAATGGTTCAAAAGATACAAGCGTGTGACAGACACATAGACTCTTGACGCAGGTTTGAATAGTCAATACAAGTATTGGCCAACTTGACTGCGCCGGTCTTGTCCATGGCACAGTCAAAGGCTATACTACTCAATCAAGCATACAATGCTGTTCAAAAGTTGCCATTCATCTGTCCAGTGCTGTCAGATTAAGAAGTTTTTCTTCGAGATCTTGTATTTTTTTACAATTACGTATAACGTATTTAAAAGTTTAAATTTAAAAATTATAAGTTATATTGATTAGTTTGCATGCATTGTATTCGTTCGCACCATATCTGTCTATTTTTGTGCTGTCATATTAAACAAACCTTCAAAGAATTTTTCGGTTGCCAGAAGCAAACTGCAATGTTTCTGGTTTGGCTGTTTGAATTTCATGAAAATGCAAAAACAATAATTGCTGATGGATCGATAAGCCTAAGTACATAATAACACTAGTGTATAAGCCTGCCAACGGTAGACTTGCAATGCCTCAGCTTTTAATTTTTTGCTTCCTGTGTCATCCGAGGGTGGGCGGCGTTCGAGGGTTTCTATAGTAGAAATGTATTTAATCACAAAATTCGGCTCCGTACAGTACTAAGTTTCGTGCTTCTATAGCCCGCGAAAAGTCAATTGAATAGTCAATTTCTTAGCAAATTATGTACCTATTGTGAATTTAAATGTCAGTCAAATTAAATAGATTCTGACAACAAGAACAAATTTCAAGAAAATTGGTTAATGGTACCGAATTACAAAATCTGGTTACTTTCCGTCAAGTCTTCAACTATTGACCAGGTACATAGAATCACTGATGTATCATAATTGAGAATGTTCTTGAAAAAAAAAAAAAAAAAATGTTCAAGCGTATTTCTTTATGTATCGGAAGCCTTTGATAAGGTGTGGCATAAAGCCTGTACGTCTATATAACATACTGATAACACATCTCGAGAATAGACTTTTCCATGCCAGGAAATACTCGCAATTTAAAGAATTAAAGAAATTTCAGCTGGCGTATCACAAAGAAGCATTCTTGGTCCTCTTCTGTATCTTCTATATACCCGCGATATACTCCAAGAAAAAGACACCATCTTAGCTACATTTGCCGATGACACTGCTTTCATAGCAATAGGTAGAACGATCGAAGAAACAACTGTAAAACTTCGAAGCGCTCTGAATAATGTAAATGAATAGGCAAAGACCTGGCGGATCATCCTCAATGAAACCAAATCTGTTCATGTGAATTTAATTTTTTTTGTTCATTACACGCCCCAGGATATCCCTTAAATTATTTCAGAGCACGGGTGTTTGTAGAAAGTGGAAGAGAAAGAATGATTGGTGCAGCGCGTTTGGAACTCATGTGATATTAAGTTTCAGTAAACTCCAAGGGTGGCGTCCAGATAACTGGGGATCATTTTTGTTTTGTTGTTATTGTCGTTATTCATGATTCACAGCATTTTTTTTCAGTCCTCCTGATATCATCATCATGCTCGAGTTGTGCATTTTGAGCCAAATGACCTCCCCACGGCCAGTGTTATGCGTTCGCAATTGATCAACTGTTTTATTTATTTCTGGTGAAATAAATAGATGATTCTTGACATTAGAATTTGAACTGTGAACCTGCAGCACGACAAGCGATGATGTTACCATTACACCACGGCCACCCTCACTTACATATAAGAAAACGAACAGCTTGTCTGATCTTTTAAACTCAGTCCGTTTTGCGTTAGTCAATTAGGCTAAATACCTGAGAATGGCACTGGACGCAAAGCCAACATGGAAGTCGCACGTGAAAAAAAAGTATAAAGAACTGGAAAACAAATACAGATACAAATGTACTGGTTACTTGGAAAATATTCCAAGCTTAACAATGAGAATAAACTGCTCTTATATGCTGAAGCCAGTGAGGACCTATGGTATACAACTCTGCGGTAGTAGCAAGAAAGCTAATGTCAATATCTTACAAACTTTCGAAAATAAAGTTCGAAGAGAAACTGTCAATTCACCGTGGTACATAAGAAATGACGATATCCACAGAGATCTCGGAACTCCTACATTCGAAGATGAAACCAAAAACTTAGCGCGAAAGCACACATTTCTGGATGAGAGAAATTAATTACTTCATCTACAAAGGACAAAACCTTTCAATTTAGCACGATAAAGATTAACCGCGTCTAAATAGCGGAACAAGCAGGAACTTTCATTGGAAAGACAGCTGCTAAATGTCTTTACTTAGCAATAAAAAAATTGCTTGGTAATTCTTACCTATGAGTGCCCGCCTGAGATACTCGTAGATTTCACACCTACCCTAAAAAAAAGGCCCAAGCTGTGCAGGTTCGAGCTCGAACGGGGAACAGCAACCAAGTGCCACCCGAGAATATAAGAGAAATGAATAATACCTAAGTTTCTCTAACCACTACACCAAAGAGGTGTTACTGCTTGGTAGTACAATGGACCAAAAAGCGAGTCTGAGTGCTCCAGGACTTGGAAATTTCCTTTAAAAAAAGGATTATTCTCTATTGACTCCGAATTTTTGCAAAGCAATAATTTGGCAACACTGTCTATAGTATAACTGCTCCACTGCTCACTGCTTTTACTGTTCGCATGCTTTGCAATGCAATCGTCTCTTTTATTCTTACCCTAATCATATACTCTAAATATGTATAGGTTAGGTAGTTATATAGAAGGGAGAATTAATTTTAAGAGTTTCATTCTTCGTCGTTCGTTTGTGAGATCTATTAATGTTAATTTTGTTCGTGTTTCTGTCACTCGCAATTCATTTGTATGTTCATGACGCTGTCTACTATTTTTTTCTTTAATCAATATACACAACCAACAGCGCTTAAAAGTGCCATAGTGTTAGTGGTAAAGAGCACTGAGCAGCGGATGCATAAAATAGAACAAAGGAATCAAATATTAAATATGATTTTAAGATCGATTAAATCGCTGCTAGTCTTAACTGTTCTTTGCTTTAATTGCTCAATACGATCACTGCTCACTGAAAATTGTCCATCTTTATATAGATATCCTTAATTGTACCAAGGTGATAGATAGAGAATGATCTCTTAATGGTTCCAATTTAGTAGTACAGTGAAACCCGTTTAAGGGAAACTCGGTTAAGCGAAAAACCCGCTTAAGTGAAAAGATTCACAAATCCCCGTGTAAATATACTTACATACAAACTACCTCGCTTAACAGAAACTCGCTTAAGTGCAAAACCCGGATAACTGAAAAAAAAAAATTCTTCAAACTTTCTATTTTTCTTTGGAAAACAACTAGTTTAACTGAAAATTTTAAAATCGAACAGAACAAAAAATTTTTAAACGCGCGCTGAATTGTTTCATTTTATTTTCACTTCCACCACTGCCATCCACTTCTCAAATGTCAATGCTGAGTTATGACAGAATATTTTCGATTTGTTTGTTTTCCTTACAAAATTTACTACTCAGATCGGAAAGCAAATTAAAGAAACTTAACATTTTAAGGCGTTTAAATGAAGGCGAGAAACGTAAGAATATTTGCGCTCACTACAAATGTAGTGCAGCCACCCTTACACGAATTGTTCAACAAAAAAATGTTATTGAGACTGAGGCTGCGCAAAATAAAAATTTATCCACCAAGCGTTTACGCACTGGAGCCCACAAAGAGTTGGACAAGTCTTTGTCTATTTGGTTCAAGGAAATGAGAACCAAAAATGCCATCATAACTGGGCCGATGCTGATGGATAAAGCCAAAGCCTTTGCTCTGATGCTGGACGTGGATTTCGACCCAACAAATGGATGGTTGGACAGGTGGAAAAAAACGCGAAAACATTCATTTTAAAAAACTTTATGGAGAGAAGAATTCGGCCTACACAAGTGCTGCCAATGATTGGTTAGAAAACGTTCTGCCAGTCATTCTTCTCTTCAAGAATATAATCCAGATGACGTTTACAATGCAGATGAGTTCGGGTTGATGTACAAAGCTCTACCAACGGGTACATTAGTGAATCGTTCCGAAAATCCTTCAGCTTTAAAACTCACAAAAGACCGCATTACAATCCTTTTTGTTTGCAATTCGACAGGCACGGACAAAATGATTTTTTGCATTGGTAAGTGGTTCTTTAAAAATTTTTGCTGCGCTTTTTTCGACAACCACTAGTTTCAGAGCTAATCCTGTTCTACAGAGGAGTAAGCTACCCAATTTTGTAACATTGGAACAAGAAAAGCTTTGAAATTTTTTTTCAGAACACAGAGTAGCAAAGGTCATTCTAAAATACATAAATAATTTTTGGTCCCACTAGGTAAATCTCGCAACCCCGGATGTTTCAAGAACTCAAATGTACCGGTTAGATATTTTTCCAATTCGAAAGCGTGGATGACTGGATCAATTTGGACCAACATAATGTTGGAACTTGACTTAAAACTTAAAGCAAGTAAGAAAAAGATTCTCCTTCTAGTAGACAATGCATCATGTCATAAACTTGAAGATGATGTTTTGCTGGAAAACATCAAAATTGAATATCTTCCCCCAAATACTACTTCACTCATGCAACCTTTGGATCAATGAATAATCCGATGTTTTAAGGCCCATTATAGAAGGTGCATCACAAAGAGGCAACTGTTGCATTTAGATAATGGAGAATCCTTACACGATTTTGCAAAATCAATAGATTTGATGATGGCTTCGAAGATGATAAAAAGGGCTTGGTGGATGGTGACTCCTACAACAATAAAAAATTGTTTTCGGAAATCGGGTTTTACCCTTTAATGATGACAATCCAGCAGAAGATCAAGATGTTGATGACGAGCAAGGAGAAAATCAAGATGATCCTATATTTGATATTTTAAGATAAGAAATTAATTTTCTTGTAGATTTAGATAACGATCTACCCTGCTTTGGTGACATGACCGACCAGGAAATCATAAATAAGGCACGGTTGCACTTCATAGAACCCAACAACATAAGAGATGTAACAGAAGACGATTCGGATATAGAAATTACAGATGTGGACTTGCAAAGACAAACACCAACGATAAAAGAGGCTTTTAAATCTCTTTGTGTCCTAAAAAAATATTCTAAAGGGAACAACGAACTTGAAAAGCTCATCGATGAGTTTGAAAATAAAATTACAAACAATCATTTTAAGTCTTTATCTCAAAAGCATATTTATGACTTTTTGACAAAAACTTCTAACGAATAGCTTAAGTATGTTGAAGTGTTTTTTGTTAAACTATGTGCAATAGTTTTGTATTTTCGTTTCATATTTCATAATAAATTATTTATTTCTTAATAACGGGTTTTACTGTATCATAGTTTAGTAGAGTGGGGAGAAGATTCTGAATAACTTTTTTTTCTCGAAATAGTAGTTCCGCTTCATCAGCAACGACTAAGTGTTTTCATCTACAAACCGCTGTTCTCAAAATGTTCTCAGGGAATTCAAGATTAACAGGTACACTGAGCGCTTGAAGTACTCTGCAAGGATGAGTAATATTTTCAAAATAAATGATATATGTACGAAACAACTTGTGATTTTTTTAAATTGTGAATTCATTAGTATTTTTTTTATTTCAGTGTGTGATCGATTGCTGTGATTTTTTCTAAACAGAAGTGTAAACTGAGTATATCTTTGAGCGACAGATACTAAGTTTCGGGACCCAGAAATACCAAAAAGTTTGTTCACGGTCTCACTTCTTGCGAACGCCAGACAAACATCCGAGAGTAAAAGTGTATGCTTGTTAGGGTCAAAATATTTATTTATTTTGTTTTAATCCGCTTTAAATAATTAAGTAACTCTTAAGACTACAGAAGAGCCAGAAAAAAGTCACATTGGAAATTCTACATGAGCATCAACCCCACTAATACATTGGAATCAACAATATTTTACACTGAACTCACATTCGAAGAACATTTCCTTAGATATAACCTTCCATTTAAACTTCGACAAGCAACCAACACAACAGCAGGAAAGGACAATGACCACTTTACGTTTCCTTTGAAAATAATTGGCTTTTACCCCAAATAAGATGGTAGACTTCATTGAATTTGAGGTATTGGTAGGACATCCACTTCGGACAATATAAGAAACATCCGAAAATAAATACTTGAGAGCACAATGATGAAATAGAAAAGGGCTCAATAAAAAAGTAGGTCTTGCCTTTTGGGCTGGAAAAGAGCTTTTTAAATATCGATGTGTTGTACATTATGACTAATTGAGTTAGCAAGTATTTCACAAGAAGTAACAAGTCCTCAACTCTCTCAAAAAATTGTTCTGTAAAAAAAAAAAAAATTTTTGGGGAAAACTCATAGTTATTCATATGTATATATGTACTCGTCTGCGAATGCAATTTTCTTGGCAAAGAACTGAGGGAAAATGCTCACTATTGTTGTTTCCTTTCCAACAACAATTGAGATCTAGTGCCTCCTTAAGTCACCACATAGGTGGTCAGGCTATGTAATTACGGTTGTGGCTTTGAAAACTTTTACCATAGTCGGCGTACTCGTATGTACAAGTATATGGAATATCCTTCCACTTCGAACCAGTCACGATGTACGAGCACTTTTCAACTGCCATACTCATCTATACAGTGCTTGTGTGCTGAAGGATGCCCACCAGTCCGGAATGGATAGGCAGTGAAAATCTAAATAATGTAGTTTTTTTTTTCTCAAGGTTTGCTTCGAAGGTTTAAAATCTTTTCGCTGAGGTTTTATTGGAGAACTTGACATGTCTTGGTTTGTGCATCAATTTTGATTAACGCTAGATGGAGAAATGTAAATTGGATTGAATATACTTCCACCGAAGTCCAAGTAATATTATAATTGAACAAATACAAAGAAAAACTTCCTGCCAGTGGACTTTATCAAGGCAAAATAATAATTGAATTTATTCTTTTACAGCGTTTACTTTCCAAGGAAGAAAGTGCATTGCGACAGGTAAGACCTTGAACATGCATAAATTGTATGCGGAAGGGAAGACTTTTTTCTGAATAATTGCCATAGGGACTTGGATTTATTATTTGTTATGAAGAAAAAGGAGCATGAGAAATAGGTATATGTAATAGTAGGAAAGAATTGGAGTTTGTCCTGACCCCGGGAACTCACTTTCCACGTTGCGAGCTCTGCCGTAGGTATAACTGCCATACAGCGTAAAATGGATCTAATTATGAAAAGACAAAGTATTAATGGATCCTCTTATTTGGTAGCAAGACCCGGATAGCCGACGTACTACGATTTTAGAGTATGAAGTTGGAATGTGCGCACCTTATACACTGTTGCTACTCAAAAATTGGAAATTGTCTTAATACGGCATAAAGCAGATATCACTTCGATTTGCATGATACGCTAGATAAGATCAGGAATGATAAAAAGAAACAAGCTGCGACATTTAATAAAGCCCACAACATTGATTAGTTTGTAACAATGCAGCTCTAGCTCTACAGATCGACCAAATTTCCACAATAAAACAAATCCTGAAAAGAAGTAAGTACTCGTAATGTAGTGAACGACTGGAACTATTGCTGAAGGACAAAGTCGAATTTTTGTTTGTAACGGCTGAAGTTGCTCTTGAAAATGAAATGCCAACTTAGCTGTTTTAAGTATGTTCAACTTATCTTCTTCAAAACTTTTTTCCAAAGAACTTTTCTACTCAGAATTTTGTGAAGAACTCAGTCAACATCGGACATGCAATCTACATACGAGTATTAAGAAAAATCAAATTCTTAAACCGATTTAGATCCAGCTTAGGCCAAATCTATTTTTTCGCTAGACATGTTGTACCACTTGTCTACATTCAGCTTTAATTTTTTTTTTTTTTTTTTTTTTTTTATAATTTGCACGTGTTAAAGGGGATATGAATACCCTTATACTAGTTTTTTAGAACACGTGCGTTTTTGCGGAAAGGGGAAGAGACAGAGAGAAAGACAGAGTGGTGTGGTTTGAAACTCAGGTGGTATTAAGTTTCTGTAAACTCCAAGGGTGGCTGTCCAGATAACTGGGGAGTATTTTGTTTGTTTTCGCTATTATTATCGTTGCTTATAATTCACAGTATTTTTTTCCGTCCTCCTGATGTCATCATCACGATCAAGTTGCATTTTAGCCTTGACCACCCTACTGCCAGTGTTATGCCTTCACAGTAGAGTTGACTTAGCTTTCACAATTGATCGGCTTTTTTATTTATTCCATGTGAAATAAATAGATGATTCTTGACATCAGGATTCGAACCGTGAACCAAGAGCGTGACAAGCGATGATGTTACCACTACACCACGGCCAAGCTTAAGTTTACATGTAGCGATCGGTATACCCAAGGTACCGTTATCTGGTCGAATTTGCATCGTTGTTCCATGTCTGTGAAATACATCACCCTTACAATTCTCTGGAATGTCCCAATGCCTCGGCACATAGTCCCGCTTCGCCATCTCTATTAGAGACGATCGGCAATCTAGAGTTGTTATTAAGTTTAGAGAAAACGATTCCAAGGACTTGATTGCTGCTTGGTTGTTTGAAAATATGCGGATATCTGCTGCCGAACTCAAGTTTTTCTTCAGCCAGGTTAAGACTTCTTGTATTGTGATGGTTTCAACCTCGAACAAGCTACAATGTTTTGGGAGACGGAATGAGATTAAGCTTGTCAGAGAAGACGCCTCCAATTACCCCGTCGTTGGTTTTTGAACCGATGGTCTGGAAATGTATCGACTTGCCTTCTATAAATACATCCTCTACCGAGATTGGCCTGGAAGGAAGGGTGAATTAGTAGTTTTTGTCAAAATTTAACCTGGGTATGTTGTAGTCCATGTACTCAGGAAAGATTTTTAAGTTATTTAAAATAGAGGCGTGGCCAAATTCTTTACTAAACCACTGTGACGTAGCTTTAAGGCAAATAAACTACAGACGCTGCCATTTGTCTACCAAAGATATCGAGGGGTGTCAGATGAAACTGTGTCCAGTCAAGCGGAGTACTCCGTCTATGCACAAACAAGTTGATCGTTGTATCTCAGGTAGTCCAGCATAGAACCAGCACGTACGTGATAATCGGGTTGTGGTTTTTTTTTTTTTTTTTTTTATAATTTGCGCGCCAAATGGGATATGAATACCATTAAATTATTTCAGGGCACGGGCGTTTGTAGAAATTGAGAGAGAGAGAAAGAAAGATTGGTGTAGTGGGTTTGAAACTTAGGTGGTATTAAGTTTCAGTAAACTCCAAGGGTGGCGTCCAGATAACTGTGGAGCTTGTTTGTTTTGCTTTTTGTCATTGCTCATGATTCACAGTTTTTTTACCCTCCACATGATGTCATCATCACGATCAAGTTGCATTTAAGCCATATAACCACCCTACTGCCAGTGTTATGCCTTCGCAGTAGAGTCCTTCTTGTATCCAGCTTAGCTTCATATCCAAAATGAGGCCAAAATAAGTAAGTAAGTAAGAAAAGTTAGATATCTAGGTACACAATTACTTGGTTTTATTAATTAGGGACCATTGACAGCAGAATACAGTTTCACAAAATATAAAATATGAAAATAGTAAAAGTTCATATTTCTAAAGTTCATCATCATGGGAAAGAATTGAAAAGTTAATTTTATAGCTTGATGGCAGTCCAGCAGCCCACATCTAAACGACTTCAGTGTTTTAATTTTTAAGAATTTTTAAGGATCCTTTTCTCGGCAACTGAAGGACCATGAAAATACTATATATATTTAAGTAGGGGAAGCGTGGTGGTAAAATTAATGTCTTCACTGGGTGAAGTGGTTGCAGTTGTCGTAAAGAAATACATTAAAAATATCATTTTCCAAGATACTTATACCATTTTTTTATTTCAGTACTTTTTATTTTTTATTAGTAGTCCCTTTGGACACGTTAAGTTTTTATGAATGCAAAAATATTGGAATGATATTACTTCATTAATTTGACGTACTCGTAGTTTGTCAATCATTTTTATGAAGTTTTTTTGTAAATTCAATTTTAGGTACTAATGTAGAAACATTAAAAGTTATTTAAAATTTTAACAATTGGGGATCTTAATGGTCAAATATAAAGTGCCTAAAAATTATATTACAATTAAATTGGTATGCTTTGATATTTCGCAAATAGAATGCATGTGGAAATGTTATTATGTTGCTCTTATTCTTTCCGCACGGAACGGCTTCTAGTCATATGCATATATCCACAATAAAATTCAAATCATAGGCATATCCTGCAATCAGCACTCATATTTCAAAGGAAATTAAGTTGAAACAGCTAAATACCATGTAGTCTCTGCAGTTGAAAAATCCAAGAAATTCGGCCGCTTTTTTTGACATAGAAGGCGCATTTAACTTTGTTAAAATATAAGCAATAGAGAACGCACTGGTTTAGAGAAGTATGCAGACAGATAGTAGCAACGCTAAAGAACCGTATCATCATGTGAAGTTCAGGAGAATTCACGAAGGAAGTGTCCACTACAGGAGAAATCTTACAAGGAGTGGTATTTTCCCCATCACTCTAGCTGCTAATAAACGAGCTTTGATAAAACTTGAAAACTCAGCAGTGATGTTATCCTCACGGCTTGTAGTAAATTCCCCCTCGACTCTGAGCAAGATAACTCAATTTGGCAAAATGTTCTCAGCAAATTGGCGAAATCATGTGATCTAGGAGTAAATCTACAGAAATCTGAACTAGTTCAGTTCGCGAAAAAGAGACCCGTTGCGAACTTCGCACTACCGACAACTCAAGGTTCGATGCTCAACTTACCGAGAGCCAAGCATCTTGAACTTAATCTTGGTAGACAATTGAGCTGGAATCTAAGTATTAAAGAAAGGATGAAAAAGGAATATAAATAGTCCTCTACACATGCAGCAGAATCTGTGGGAAAGTTGGGCCACTTCCCAAAATTCATGCACTAGCTTTACACAACAGTCGTCGGACTGCTGCCATACTCACCTACGGTGGACCGTAGTGAGTAAATTCGAAAAAAGCTACCAGTAAATGTATAAAAGGTATAAATACTCATAGCAACATGTCTACCGACTGTGGGACTAGAAGTAATTCTACACACACATACTCCCAATAGATTTATTCATTAAAAACACTGCGCAAAAAATGTAGTCCATCTTAAAGTAGCAAACTGCTGGAAATCTAACCCACATGGTCGTAGTTCAATACTTCATTTAATATCATATGGCGACGAAGATACAGACTATGTAATTACCTATGAGGATTTCAGTTGCAGCTACTCGATCAGAATATCGGGTAGGGAAGAATTGTATCTAACTTCTAAATAACGATCTATTGTATATGGACGTGCAGTGTTTTTTGAGGCGAGATTTTAGCCAGAGGGCGAGAGTACTGGGCATATCATATGGACATCTCCATTTACCTTGATAGTCAAGCAGCCATCAAGGCTCTCGGAGCTATATAAATAACTTCTAAAATAGTCGAACTGGGTTACTTACCAAGTCCAGGTTCTAGAAGGCAGAACAGCGTATAAATTATTTGGGTGCCAGACTATTAGCAGAAATTAAAACGCAGACGATCTAGCCAGACTGGGTTCAGACAGCCGCGAATCACAAGTCGATAAAAGAGCTCGAGCTCCTCTGTTATATGCAAAATCGAAAATAGCTATGTAGCTACATGAACAAAAATGTCTGTCACAAGAGTTTTAACGAGACACAACTTGATAAATAAGCAATTTACAGCATGTTTGCAGAGGTTTTGGTGACCCTGATATTGAGAAGGAGTCTTCACATTTCCAGCGGCACTGGCCAAGCATTGCAAATTGAGTCGGAACCTCCTATGAAGACCTTTCTTTGAGGATCTACCTATCTCGTCGATCGTAAGTTCTTGCAACAAGCCTGGAAGGACGAAATTTTTGTTTATGGTAGACACAACACATCAAACGATCAAGTCTAAGTATCATTCTCTGTACTGAACTACTCTCTTTATTTTCCTTATTTTTCTTTTATGCAGGTACATATGTGTGGACATTGCTAAAGGCTCCTGTAGCCCTATACGAGCTGTCAGCTGAGCTGGCGGCAACCCTAATCTAATTTGTTAATTTTTTTTTTATATGCATTTTCAGTAACGAAAAACTCCTGAAACCTCCACTGCCTTACCATCTCACTGCAACTGTCTATTTCATTCCTAAAATGGAGAAAGGAGAAAAAATAAAAAAATATAATTTTATTTAAGACGTTTCAATTGCAATTTACATCTGCGATGCAATCTGTAAGAAAGTTTTCTCAAAGAATATTTTCTCAGTGATTTCCATTTTTGAAGAGATACTCGACGAAATTTGATTTCCAGGGACATCGATTAAGTGCACTCAGTGATATTATTTTCAATTATTCTTTACAGTAAATAGATATAAGATATCTACTTGAGGTGCATTGTCAAATACACTTCTACCTATTAAAAATGTTTCCTGAATAAATTAGTAGTAGTATTTAAAAAAATTCAGTAAATCTAATCTGTATGAACCGAGTCCACAGCAGCTGATATCGAGCTGATACCATTGACAAATTTACCACGGCAAATATCTTGATTGTAGGGCTGCCATGTATCCATCCTTAATGAAAAAACAACACTATCGGTGCGATTTTATCTGAAAATTGTGCCTCCCCCAGAATTCGGTATCTTATTCAAAGGTACTGAGAAGGACGACTATGATTTTATGTCTGCATTGACTATGCGTATATACGTATGGAGGAGATGACACCGATTATTCGGGATGTACAGCTAAATAGACCTCAGAATCAGTACTGAAAGTGTAGCAAACGTTTTTTTAACGCCATATATACATACCTAACAGAGATGTGACGGATATCCACATACATACGAGTATGTTCCGATAATTCTTTAGAAATAACGCCTTGAAAATACTATTACCGTGGAAATAAACATACATATATTTCGCAAATAAAATTGTTTTCTTTTTTTCTATTTAAGAGTCTGCTCAACAAACTTTGACGAAATTGAATTATATTATCATGTCTTGAATTACGATTTTATTGGTTTATTTTGTAGATAGCTACTTAACTTTTGATTTACCTCTCTTATGGGGGTTTTACACTTGTATCGATCTCACAATTAAGGAACGTGGTCAGCTTGTGAAGTGTGAGAGATATCAAACCACCGAATAGATTCAGACGAATATACGAGTATTGACTACTTGGAAGATTTTAAGCAATAGAAATATACTACAATCTTTCCAAAAGAAAGTGGTATATTAGGAACAATGACATCCACAGAGACTTATATATGAAGCAATATAGCAATGAATAATTAGATTTTTTATTCGCTGTCAATCTTTCGAGGTTGGTACCCATTGCACGGTTTTAAAAATTCTTAATAATCTATTTCAGCGGGTTACACAAGTGATTGAAGTGTGCTCTACCTACGAGTGTATGCTATGGAATACGACTTTGTTGCCATTTCTTACGCTCTTTTCTTTTCTCTTTTATTGTTTTTTTTTTTTTATTTTCGGTGGATATTTTAGGACGCAATTTGTAGGCTTTTTTCTTTGATAGGGAGTAGGGTATAGGGAGTATTACACGCGGTGCACTACATGATTTATTTTTGTACAAAGATGATCCGTCACTCACCTTATCCGATGGGTGGGAAGCGTGATAATCACTATAGCCTTTTATCTTTGCACGCCATTCTTCTTCATATAGGTTTCCGAGATCAATCATATGTCAATATCTTTTCGCCTATGAATATCTCTAACTGTTCAGATTTGCGTAAGAGCATTCGTTTCACATTCATGTTCTCGTTGAAGTGCGCATATTACCACAAATTTTTTCGATCGTACCTCTTAAAATAAGTTTATTTATTTTACTTTACTCCTCAAGATTCGCAAGAATAACGGAGAAAACGTGAGATATAGAGTCCACTGAATTTTCTGTTCTTCCATTTTCTGATGTCGCAGCTTCAGCGTATGTTTGCGCGCCCAATGTACGACGTCTAAAGCCCGCTGGTTTTTCTTTTGTCAATTTTTCGTTAATACATATTTTTGTAGCCAGAGCCCGATGGATTTTCTTTTGCTTTCGAGTGTTTATTTTGTGGTTTCAGGAATTTGTCCCCCCTTTTTTGCAGTACATGTTGCAGAAGTTTGTTCACATACTCCACAATCTTTGACGAGGTGATTTTCGGCGCATTTCACACATCGTGGCTCTTTCTGACAATACGTGTGCGTGTGGTTAAATCCTTGGCAACGTTTGCACTGTGGATTAATCTTATATTCTTAGGCAAAGGCTCGATTTAACTACGATATTGAGCATCATTTTCATTTCATAATGTTTATTTAGATTCTCGGCCGCGCTTAAGCCTAGTTTCCTGACCTTCCGATTGTTGCTTTTCTTATTAAACAGTATTGACAGTCATAAGTGTACCATTGGATTTTCTCAGCACTTAGTTAATTTTTTTTTTTTTTATAATTTTCACACGCGGTTGGTTTTTCTCAGTATGACTATTTCTCTGGGCGAAATAAAGGTTTGTTCTCAATTTTTGCAACAACGCCATAGTCTAAATTCTGCACGTGACAAACTTTGTACATAACGACAGTAACAGTAGGTGCTTTTGCTAGAAAGCTTCCTGCCCAACGCGAATATTTTTTGAAACTTAGACTACTAAATAAAGTAACTTAGTTGTAGTCAACAAGAAGAAGGGAGGTGTTTTAGACTACTATGAGCACCTGCTACATTTGTACTAAAATCTGCCATCGCATTTAATTGATTCTACACTTTTGTTGCTGTACTTTGTACTCAACTTTATATGGCAGTCCTAAGCCTCAACCAACAAGCTCCTTGAGTAGACAGTCAAAAAATATTATAATCAATATTCTAAGGGAACTATTCATTGTTTTTACGTAGCTAAACCCGTCCTAACCAACCAGCATCAACTTAACTTTATTGCCAATCGTTGGCCTACGAAAGTGTAACGAAACACCGAGGCACACTCGACTATTGGTGTCATTAAAGTAGTGGTTGAGACGTCGCAAAGGGAAGGAAGACGATGGTGTGAAGGAGTACGCAGTCAACGGAGGAGTACCACAGGGCACGGTCCTGGGACCGATACTATTCACCATCATATACGATGGTGTCTTTCGTCTTGAAATGCCAGAGGAGCTAAAGTTGTGGGATTTGTGGACGACATCGGTATATGTGTAAGCAAAACTACTGGAGGAAGTTATACAAATTAGCAATGAAACCTTTTCAATTGTTCGAGGGTGGCTAGCATCAGTTGGTAGTGGTACTAATTACCAGTAGAAAACTAAAAGAAACCAGCGCACTCACAGTAGGTGGACTAAATGCTTACACTTGAAGAACACCTGGAGTATATAAGTAACAAATCGTTACCTGTGGGTGCCTCTATTGTACAGATTATGCCGAAATGCCGAAATGCCGAAACGCCGAATATAGGAGGTCCAATAGCAATCATTACGGATGAACTGCACGAAGCATGAAGGAAAATAGGAGACAATAAAGCGCCTGGACCCAACAGCACCCCAAATTAGATGGGTTAAAGAGGCCGTCCAAAAGAAACCGGACTTTTTTATAACAATGATGCAAAGGTGCCTGAAGGGTCTTCCCTGAATCATGGAAACTTCAACATTTGGTGTTGCTGCACAAAGGAAATAAGCCACCCGGAGAACCTTTGTCGTATCGGCCAATATGACTGCTAGATATTATGGGAAAGATACCAGACCGTATCACATATGGCAGACTAATCGCGTTGGCAGAGAATAGAGGAGCTCTGTCAGATGACCAGTACGGTTTCAGAAAATCGCGTTCTACCGTCGATGCCATAAAGGCGGTAGTAGATACAGCAGCTGAAACAATACTTGGGAGAAGATGGCGAGAGAGCACAAAGAAATACTGCAGAGTAGTACGCGCGACGTAAAAAATGCCTTCAATTCGGCCAACTGATCATGCGTTAGGAGATCCCTGACCAGAATAGATACACCGTACTATCTGCTGAAGTTAGTCTACTTCACCAATAGGAAGCTGATGTACAAGACCGACGATGGCGTTAAGTATTACAACGTTTCCATGAAAGTTCCATAGGGATCAGTCCTTGGACCTCTCCTGTGGAACATAATTTATGGTAGAGTCCTGCGTCTAACACTGCCACAAGAAGTTAAGCTGATCGGTTTTGCTGACGATATCTCCGTGGTTACTGTGGCCAAACACGTCCACGTGATAGAGTCTGTAACGGATGAAGCAGTCGCCAAAATCAAAAATTGGCTAGAGTTTGTCGGCCTAGAGTTAGCTGACTACAAGACCGAGGTTGTTCTAATAACCAGTAGAAGAACTGTGGAATACCCAAATTTCCAGGTTTGAAAACAGACAATCAGGTCTAAAGAGACATTAAAATAATTACAAGCATGCTCGACAGCAGACTGAACTTCAAATCGCATGTCGAGTATTCAAGTAAAAAGGCATCACAGATGAAGACAGCGCTTTCCCGTATGCTGCCAAATATCCGTAGGCCTGAATAAGTCAGGAGGATCCTGCTATCCAGAGTGGTAAGCTCAATGTTTCTATGCGCTGCCCAAGTCTGGGCACTTTCGTCTGCATACAGGCTCTACTCAATCAAAACTATAAGCGGTTTCGGGCGAAGCAGCATGTGTTATAGCCGGTCCATCGATATTCTCGTTAACGAGATGCAAAGGTTAAGCGAACAGCGAACTGGTAAAAAACTAGCGTTACCAGAAGGGTAACATTGTGGCAAGCCAGGTGGAAATACACAGCAAAAGGCAGCTGATCTATACCATCGAGATCTGGACAACGAGAGCATAGATTTGGACACAACAGCTCGCTTTTCTGCCCAGAATGCCCAGATGAACAGGAAGAAGCGAAGAAGATAGTGTTCCACTGCACGCGTTTCGCAGAGGGAAGTATGAATCTGTCAAGCCCACAGCTTTTAATAAGTCATATGATGAGGTCAAGGCGATCTTCATAACGAGCGAACAGAACGAGAAGAGTCGAAAGAATAAGAATAGCCGCGAAGTAATACCTAATGGCAGTCCCGCCGGGAGAGTGGTGGAATTATGCAAGGTGTGGATTAGTACGTAGGCGCACTCCTGGCATCGAATCGTGAATGCTAGTAGCCCGGGCTATTAGTACCTTCAGAAGATTACCGATCCAATGGGGCATAAAAAAAAATCAATAATTAAATAATCAAACAAAATTACAAATCGACACACAAACAATTACCTACCTTCAGGACACTTCCCAGATGATTACACATACACGTGTGAAGAAGAGAAAAAAGCTACAGCAGAAGTCTTTCCCATGACGAAATACTTAACGGCAATGCCGTAGGGACCAGGAACCAGAGGATGAGGTGGCTTTAGTGGCCCATACATGGGCTTTTAATGCTTTCCACATTCTAATAAAAAAGGCCCTATAAATACGCTACTGCCTACGGACTATAAAAGTTATTTATTGTACCATTGGGCTTAGAATCAAAATGTAAACATCGACCAACTTGTGCCTAATTTGGCAGCGCCTACGCCTTGTTTAAAACATAATTGAAAATTTCCTCAATGCTTTTCGTTAAGGACCTTAATGCAAAATTTCTCTCATCTATCCCCTGAACACTTCCTCCACTTTAAACCAATGTTCTACGGCACAATGTCAATTTCATAGGTGCCTGTTTGATAGCAGTACGACATGGTAAAAGATACTCATACGATTTGCTTGCCACTTGTGTTTCTGATTCCACGCCGCCCCGTAAAAGGTAATCATGCCATCATGTCGATGCCGGTTGGTTTTGCACTCCTACAGTGCTGTTGTGAGCCGATGTCGAAGCGAATAAAACTGTTGTAAATGTGATGAATGGTATGTCAGGTGTGTCAAGTAAATAGTCCCATGAAATTGCATCCCCTTCTGCGTTTGACTACAATATTTCGGGTGTTCTCCGAAAATTGGAGACCCACGCAAACATGAAACCACTGGGTACCTATATATCCTGCGAGGGCATGTCGTTTAATGGATCTATACACAGTGAGTGGGGATATCCTCAGGATATCCAGTTTCAGAAAATTGGAAATGAATTTAATTTGTTGGGCTTAGTAAATAAAGTTGCATAATTGCTTTAAAGGTGTCCAACATAAATTTCAGTCTTCCTCATGTTGGATACGTATCCTTAAGAAAGTTTCATTTACAAATCCAATTATTTTAAATCCAAGTGGAATAAATATTTCCATTTGTTCGACCTGATGGGAGCCCGTTGGGAAATGATGTTTTAAACTTTGGAGTAACTCTGATGTAAGCCTTTTTAGAATACGTGCGACTGAACTATCGCATTCAACTATCAGTTTTGTTTTCAAATCCCATTAAAATTACATAGCTAGGGAGTAGGAAATATGCAGTTGATTTTACATTAATTGAAAATGTTTTGCTTGGTTTGTGCAAATTAATGAATGGAAGTGCGGTTTCTCTTGAGAAAGGGAAATAGAAAGGCTGCCAATAACTGTGCTGTTTTTAACTACATAGGTAGGTATTCAAATAATGTTCTTGATGATGGCAAGCCTTTTAAATAAATTAGGGCAGTCTGAAATGAAAATAATTAATCAACTAACAAAATATATACAAAAGAATCAAGCAAAATAATCTTGAATCCACCAGAGGAAGTACTAATGCATAGAAACTTACTTGCCTTAATGAGATCGAATATTTCTCACAAAACCAATAACCAATAATAAAAAACCCTTTAGCAGCAATTTTAATTATAGCCTGGGCATTTTAGGTTATCACGTCGGAAAAAATAAGTTATGGTACGAAATTTCGAAATAAGTCAAATACTAAAAGTCCTCTAATTTCCTAACTAAAATTTTATCTGGGTTAGCTTATTGCATTCTCCTTAAAATAGTTTATGACAACGGTTGCGATATTCTGAATTTTCCATATCGGAACAGGTTGAACAATTAAATAAAGAAAATAAATTAAAGAACAACAGATTAAATAATGATCTACATATGTTTCTGTTTTAAGTGTCGGTCACACATTTCATATTTGGAAAAGCTGACCAATTATAACGAATTTACATCTGCTGTCGAAAAGCTGTCAAGGACTTATCCATTCTGAATGAAGTCTATCGATAAGGGCATTGAGCTACGAACATTTGAATCTTTAAATCATAACTCCACGTTATCACAAAGCTGATTAATCAACACTTACTGCTGCCAACAGCGATGCACCAGTGGATAACTTCGAATGATTTTATTGTATGTGGCCATTTTTCTTGTCCTTTTTCCATCTGTTCTGTGGGGTTATATGAACGGAATGGAAAACAACAATTTTCATTGAAAAAAAAAAGTTTTCTTTAATTTTGTTTAGGGGATATAAAATGGAAAATTCATGATAAATGAAGTGAACTTTATAGAATTTTAACTAAGCACTCTGATATCAAGCAAAAGCAAGCCCAAAATTTCTGATAAAACTGATAAATTCCAAAAGTTGACTTCAAACACGGGTTACTTGAATTTTAGAAAGAAGTCCAGAGAAAAATCGACCTTAACTATTTTAAATCCCTTTTCTTAGCAAAATCATAGCACGCCCTCTTATAGCGACCAGCTATCAGACCACAACATTGAGAGACAAGTTTTATAGTTTAATGGAAGAAACGGGATAGACTAGAGTTCCCAGTAAATTCTGCAATCTCAGCGAAAGAGAAGACGTATTGCACTGTTTCGCGAAATGCCCTATTTTTAAAAAAAAAATACGAAGAATCTACTTTGGGGCTGGGATGTACTCTATAATTACACAACGACTGCACTACAACCGATTCATAGTCGAAGGCGATTTTTAAATTACTAAACAAAATATTTTCTTTTTTGCTTTTTCCTTCTGGTCTTTAATTTGCTTTCATGTGGACTTTTATGAATATAAATGTCAATATGGTAGGTGACCCTAAGCCAAACCAAACAGATCTAGAAATTATAAGAAATTCCTACAAGCATTTCATTTTATTAATGAAATAAACTGTCTCTATAACTAACTAAACTGAGTAGCTGTAGCTACCCATGTAATTTTGAAACGAAATAAATATTTATCCCATCTTTATTTTTTCGGATAAACCATAAAGTAATTGAATTTTTTAATTCAACAGAGTCCCATGTCGAGACCTAAAAATACTTTATTTACCCGAAAAATATAAACTTTCAAGCCTGTATGAGAATGTATGTTGTTCAACACACTTACTCGTAACTTGAGACCTATTTCCCCCTAAAATCCCTGGCCTATTAGTTTATACTTTTATCTGGTTTTTTGAGTGCCAGCCCTTCGATTTTACTAAGTTTTAAATAGTGCATTGAATTATTTCTGGAGTAGAATTATGTCCATCCACACAGAACTAAGTATCCTCACAATTCTTGAGGGAAATTAATCTAAAGAATCTTTTATTTTTCCTTTCCATTGTTGAATTTTATAAAGAACGACGATATCGCCCTTTTCAATGTTATTGCATTAGTGCGAGGAAAAGAACATTCAGCGCTTTGGAGCTCTTTGGAGAATCAATCGATTCACATTTCCTTAAATTCGATGCAATTTATATGAGTCTTTTTCTGAAAATGAGATCAAAATTCAGAACACTTTTAATTTTTTTTGTAGGAACTTACAAAGCAATAGAATAGATTGCAGAACTTTTTGGTAATGATATCTGTTATAAGCTAATATTACATACGCGATGAATTGACAATGTTATCCACATCCTCCTCGTGTTTGCTTTGGAAATATTAAACTTGTTTATACCTGTACCTGTACAGTCTTCGTCCAATAGCACGTGACGATATGGTTTCAGAGATAATATTAAAGTGGAAAAGATGAAAGCAAAATAAGTAAGGAGAAGTTTCTTCGCAAAATGTTTGTTGCCAAACTTTGGGCGAAACTTTTGTTTGGAATGGAAGTGTAAAACTTTTCAACCAGCTGGGGGAGTACACGAAAAGCGGAACTATTTCACACTTTATTACTTTGTTGGAGTTGAAAAAAAAAAAAAAAAGTTGGTGCAATTACTGTGGGATAAGAAAGTTGTTTAATCGAAGATTTCACAAGTTCTATAACAATTTTGAAGCTGCTAATACTTCGAAGTCTGTTGCGTTTGTCGATAAAACTATAGACCCTTGAAAAGAGGGTTACTTCGGAAAATCGTTTGATATTGAGGCACGGTATTGTATGAACTAAATAGTAGTTGGATCATCTTTGGTAAATGCAATTTCCTTACGAGTACCTACTGCAAGTTTTTGAAGTAAAATTTGCATATGCGCCATACTACATATATTGGCATTCGCTCTCCGATCAGTACTCGAACTCCTAGCCCTTTCGGTCAAATCTAGCCTGGACAAATTAAGAAACTTTAATTAAATTCAACTAAAATCCGAGCTTTCCCTCTGCATTTCTTGTCAAAGCCTTAAAATTAATTGGGTATTGTATGTGTTCATTTCATGCAACTAGTTCTGCTATAAGTTCTGTTATAAGTGCAAAACGTTAACAAATTGAACATCAAAATATTTTGGATTAGTATTTATAAAATTAATTTGCTTAAATAGAAGCATTTTAAAAAAAGACGGTTTATAAAATTGACCGCCTGTTGCTTTAACGCAGGACCCCGAATGGTGTGGCCACTTGGCTACAGAGTCATGCACAGTTTCCAGGGGTATGAACAATGCTGCTGTGGTTAAAGCACTTTTAAGGTTCTCCACATTTTGGTGGTGAACATCCAAAAACACTGACCACAAACAATAATCCAAAAGATTCAAATCTGAGCTTCCTGATGGCCAATTCTCGGATGCAATACATAAAAGCAGAAATATTGATTCTAAGCCACTGTTGAGTTGTTTTGACTTTATGTGCTGGACCAGAGTATTGTTGAAAAAACCATCTTGCTCCATTAAAAAGGGTATTATCGACGCTTTCTAGGATATCTTCTTGGTACACCTTTGCCCCAGTTTTGACTCCTTTTTTCACAGAAAATGGAGAGCAGTAACTCCTTGATGGGATACCCTACACCAAACGCTAAATCCTAGGAACTGAATTTTTTTCTTCTCTACATGTCCTTGCATACATTTTATCGTTTTATTTATTAAAAACTTCCTCGGCGGTGAAACTCTTTTCGTTCGTGTAAAGGATATTTTCATGGCCATTATCCGTGTGCCAGTGCAAGAATCAGTTGCATCTTTCTAGCCTAATTTGCTTTAAATAAGGCGTCAATAGATGTTCAGTTGACCGACGAAAGGATTTAATGTTGAGATAATCCAGAATGAGCCTTGGCATAGATCTGGTGGATACATCCAGCTCACACGACATAATTTTCTATTTGCGATGGGAATTTCTTCGAATTCGCATCCATACCGTTTTTACAACCGCGCATGTACGGGCAACGCGCGGAGGACCACTTCTTGTTCTGTCTTCTAATTGAGATGATTTAACAGATCAAAATTTATAGACAGGTGTACTTGTGACGGCAAGTTAGGTGTAAATTTGGGAAAGTATGGAAAAAAAAACATTGGCAAGAAATTTCCCACTTAGCCCCTTTTTTTTGATAATTTTAGCCAGCATTTAAAGATATAAAATCTGAGTCTTGTCTCCAATCCAGCTTCAGGTTCGTTCTTACTGTCATGCGCTAGAATGCTGCTGACTTACTGAATTTTTACTATTTAAAATCAAAATTTCCTTTAGGGTGCTAATAAAAAGGGGTCTTTAAAATTCAATCCATTTAAGTACAATTTATTTTTTAGCTTTCACGGGAGATTCAAAGTTCGAATCCCAGAAAAACATAACAACATCCGAGAGTGAAATTGCCATGAAAAGCTTCTCTCAATCCAAAAATGTACCGGCTTAAAACTGTAAAACACTTGTGCTGCGCACACCACGAGTAGTTGCGAAAAGTTAGGCCTAAGAGCTGCTAGCTTCAAAATATTTATTATTTTTTAAACGAAAATTATTTTCCTATGTTTCCTTAATTGTCTATCACAAAACTCATTCATGTAAGTTTGGTTCATATCCTTACTACCAAAGATATTCAAGTCACCAAAGAATGTATATTTTATTTATTTTTTTGTTTAAGCTTAAACGGCCTAAAAGTTATCTCTGAGAAATAAAATGTATCTACGAGTATATAACCACACAAACCAGCTGCTTTTATTTAGTTATACACTGTATTTACACAACCACTGCCTCTTGTGCATAATTAATCATAATGTACTGCAGTGAAATTTACTCTCATCTATTCGTCTTTAGAGTAGATATAAAACTAAGCAAGGCCGCATCTTAAGGAGAGCTAAATAAAATGGAGAAAAATGTATCTGAGAGATAAATGTCCTAACCACTTATGATACTACACGAATTATCTTAATGGAATAAGAGAACTTACTGACCATCAGGCAGTTCAATAATTTCTGTACTTGCATAATTTACTAGTATCTACCCTAGATTTTACTATCTACGAGTATGTAGGTATTACTGAGTAAATTTAGTTCTGATAATAATAGTATCTTACAATTAGAGCAGATTATTAGGGATAGAGATATGTAAATAACGATGAAGGATTTAATTTTATTGGGGTTTTTACGGACATCACTATATAGGACGGATCATAATTATTTCCAAATCTTGATAATTCATTTCAGATTCAAAAATATAACCAGAATGTATTTCTTACTAGTGGAATATATTTGTAAGTAGTGGAAGACTAAATTCTCCAGCAAATTGCGCACTACCACCTTATTTACACGAAACACAGTAGAATGCTTTTACCAACCGCTAATTCGTATCCTAATGATGAAAGGAACATACGAATTGTAAGAGTACATTGTGCTGAAAATACTGAGAATTCTACCAAATTTGGAGTTAGTTATTTAATCGGTTGCTGAGAAATAAAATTCGTGAAGTGCGTGTCGGGCCCACAACCGCTAAAGACATTTTAATGAGATTTATGTATGTACTTATACATATCTTGATATGTACTGCCGACCAAAAGTTTCCGGACAATATATAGTATTCTGTCAGAGAAATTAATATAAAACTTTAAACAAATTAATTGAAGCTAATAAATAAAAAGTCTTTTGGGTAATAAAATAGAGTTAGACATCTTTTTGGTCGAAAAATACACCTCGTACTTGCACCACTTTGGCCGTCAATATAGGCATTCTATTGATCAGCTACTTCAAAGGTCTCCCAAAGTTTGTCTTTCTATGTTGGACACTGTCTTCGAACCTCCCTGTCAAGTTCGTCCTGAAGCAGCTCTATTAGGTTGAGGAGATCCGATGATAGGACAGACCATTTCATATTTTTCAGTGTTCCTTCTTGTTCTCCTTGAATGCAAGACCTATTAGTCGCAAACCCGATGGTAAGGTGTTTTCTTCTAATATTTGTCTGTATTTCTTCTTATTCATGATTCCATTGATACGAATGAGGTCTCCAACATCGGTGAAAGAGAAACAACCTCAGTTCCTTATTGAACCACCGCCGCTGATAGGGAGTATCTTTTCTTCAGCAGACCGCCGAACGTAAACTTTCCCTTTCCATCCATAATCTTCAAATTTGGACTTGTCCATCGATAAGGCTTTCGACCAGTCTGTTAATGTCCAATCTAGCCGCTAGACTTTGTTTTGAGGTCTGACCATAAAGGCTTGCTTTAGCTAAACTCCTTTTTGTCGTTGTTACCGATATCTATTTGGTTGGACTCTGCATAAATTTCTGAAGCTGTAAGCGATCGACCCCTCTTGCTTTTTAATCTTATATTCTGGTCTTCCTGTTTTGATGTTAGCTTGGGCCTTCCGCTTCTCTTCCGTGTATCACACTATCGACTTTAATATTTTAAGCTTATCTGCAATAGCACGCACTGTATACCCTTCTTTAAATATTGAAGTTTCGAGACTAACTGGCGTCTGAATAATACGCAACCTACTTACTTATTTATGTCCTATATCCCCTTTTGGGTCCTAGGGCCTCGACAACGCCTACGCGCCATCGTGTACGGTTTCTGGCAATGTGTCTCAGCTCTCCCCAGCTTTTCCCCAATTGCCGTGCTTCCTTCTCGACTGCTCTGCGCCATGTTCTCCTTGGACCACCAGGTCTTCTGCCATCCTGAGTTAAGGGGTTCGATTGCATAGCATGGTTCGCTATGGAGCTGTCACCCATTCGGAGCGTGTGACCAATCCACTGCCACTTCCTTAGTTGGATGGTTGTGCCTATTGGTTCCTGACCCGTTCTCTCGTAAAGGTGTTCGTTAGAGATACGATTGGGCTAGAAAATCTTTAAGATGTTGCGCAGGCACCTATTAACAAACGTTTGCAGCTTTCTGGTGATAGCGGTGGTCACTCTTCACGTGCTGCATCCATATAACAGCACGGATTCAACGTTGGAGCGGAACAGTCTTAGTTTGGTGTTCAAACTGATTGCATTGCCATATTTTGGACAATATCCCGAACGCGGACTTTGCTTTGGCAATTATGTTGGCTATATCCAGTTCGGTTCCACCATCGGTCGAGACAATACTCCCAAAATACTGGAAATCCTCTACTCTCTCTATCGGTTATCCAGCAATGCTTATTTGAGCCGATGAGTTCGTTCCAAGACTGATAGTTTTAGTTTTTGCGGTATTAATTTTCAGCCCGACGACGCCAGCCTCCCTCTCTACATCTGCTGTCATTTGGTGGAGGTCCATAATTTTATGACAGAGTAAGCATACCTCGTTAGCGTAGTCGAGATGTTTAAGTTGGGATGTGAGAGTTCATCGATTTCCTCCGTTTCCCGTCGACAAAACTGCACGAAGCACAACGCTAATCACCAATAGGAATAGTATTGGTAAAAAAATGCAGCCTTGTCTTACCCCACTTTGGATCTCAAATTCCTCAGACAACCTTCCTCTGTGCAGAACGTGACATTTGGATCCTTCGTAAGTAGCTTTGACAATAGCAATTAATTTATCAGGAATACCTCTCCTGCGTAAGGCACGCCAAATAAACTCCCTGTTAACACTATCGAACGCCTTCTCAAAATCAATGAACAGCAGGTGAAGTGGCGATCGATATTCAACGCACTGTTCGATGATAATTCGCAGGGTGTTGATGTGGTCGACACAGGAGGATCCAGAGCGGAAACATGCTTGTTCGGCATCGAGTGTGTCTTCAAGATGTTGTTTGATTCGCTCCAGGATGATTTTAGCTAATATCTTAGCTACAGCAGGCAGCACGCAGATACCTCTCCAGTTTCCGCACTCCATTAAACTACCTTTCTTAGGAAGCTTGACGATCATTCCCTTTTTCCACTCGTCAGGAAAGCTCTCGGCTTCCCACGCTCTCTCTATAAGTGGAAGTAGAAGCTCAGCCGATGTTGTGGGCGCTGCTCGTAAGAGCTCTACGGGAATACCTTCAAGTCCGACCGCCTTGTTGGTTTTAAGTGCTTTGATCGCGGTAGTGATCTCATCCTTACTGGGATGCGCGGTGCGTATTCGGGCATTTCTTTCTCGGACACCTCATTGTGATTTGGGAACATGGTTAGCGAATACACGGTTTAAAACCGTAGCAAAATGCTCCTTCCATCTCTTAAGCTAGTCCTCATCCGAAATAAGCAAGGAACCGTCTAGGCTTTTCACTTGGTGTTGGCTGGAGCTGCGATCACCTGTCAGCTCTTTAGTGATTCTGTAGATGGTCCTACTATCGCGCCTTCGTGCAGCATCTTCTGCTTCTGTAGCCAGCGCGTTGGTGTAGTTGCACCTGTCACGCCGCACGCTACGCTGAACTTCTCTCATCTTCATGCGATATAGGGACCCTAGCTTATTACTCCCTGCTGCTGGAGCGGCTGCAATGCGAGCTTTCAGCTGTTTCCGTTCGTCAATCCGTCTCCAGGTATCCTCGAAAAGCCACGCCCTATGCCTTTCCTGTGATCGACCGACAATTCTTTTAGCACCAGATGTAAAAACATTTTTCACAGCACACCAATGGCCTTGGATGGTTGTGGGCAGTGAGCTGCTGATTGCTTCCACACCTTGCGAAATGTGCTCCCTTAATTGTTGGCGCACTGAGGGATCACTAAGTCTATCGATGTTGAACCTGGGCATTCTTGTATTGTCGTGGGATCTTCGAACGGCAGCAGTGCGTAGTTGAAGAGTAGATGGTGATCTCGTACTATCCCCAAGTGAATAAAGGCCTGTGTTATTGCAAAAGGCGGAAATTTTGAAATTTAATTTTTATAGCAATAAATGTGTATAGCAATATTTTTGTCCCTGCTAAGTATATTGCAAGTGAAATTATTTACTATTCAGAGCGTAGATCCAAATTAATTTTCCCTGTCTCATTAGGCGAAAAGGACTTGGCTAATTCATTATTACGTATGGTGTCTAAAATCTTCTTTTAAGCAGAGCATGTAATTTTGATATTATTCGGGGCTACTTGTACATAAATTATAAACATACTTTGAAAGTAAACAAAATTTGCTTGTTTAAAACTTCTCTATGGAGACACTTGAAGTTTAAATAAATACAATCTTAACTTGTATTGTTATTCGATACATTATTTTCAAATGCTGTTTTGTGTATTTCTTTTATCGATTTATATTTTTATATAGAACCGAACAACGCAAATAACGTCCACTTTATTTTGATGGATTTCCCTCCTATTGTTGTCCACTTCAGCATTTGGCAATATTCCTTCTCGACATCCCTCAAATAATAATGAAACCCACACATTCAGTATTTGTTTCGATTTGCATCTCACCAAATGTCGTCGCATTTTTTTCCCGCACTTTAATTCTGAACTAAATTTCTTTGTCTACGCTTTGCTATTTGAGGCCATTAAAGATTTCCATTTGAATAAGTACAAGTATTGAAGCACAGAGCAAGTAGGTCATGAGGTGAAGAACATCACCAGGCGGAAATAAATCCCCAGAAGGAAACATCAGTTCATTGTCTGGGGACGTACGAGTATTGTTCCTGATACGAGGAATACTCCACAATAGGGGAAACAATGTCAAGATAGGTATCTCTTTCAAAGTTTAAATACGTATGGCGGAGCATGTTGTTTGCGCGAAACACTTCACAACCCTATAGGTTGTGAAGTGTTTTGCGGATGATGTTTCTCGTGATGGGATTTTGCGTATATATAGAGAAAATTCTTAATTGACATTATTGGTGAGTAATTATATTTCTGAATAAATTCTTTTGTTAAAGTCCAATTAGGTATACTCCTTTTTTATGTATTTCCTTATGTAGTATACCAAACCAACCTTAATAATGTAAAATGTTCACGCTCGTTTGTTATAAAAAATTGGTGTACTTAAATTTATGGCCAAATGTTATAGCTGGCAATAGACGCGTTCTCATCCATAAGCCTGCAACCCTTTTTCAACGAATCCTTTCGTAATTTAAGGAGAATGTACCATACACAAACGATGTATAAAATATAAGGGATACCCTTTTCTCTTTCTTATAAAAATATTGAAATAATTTCCTGACTGTCCTTTTTCTCTCGTCGGTTCCTTTGTCAGTTTTGTGTACATTCATCAATACCAAGGGTTCGAATTCAATGGAATTGTTAGTATGAGAAACGACGGCGTATCCTGACTTAACAATTTTCCTTTTGTTGGGATATACAAAAGTAAACCGCAAAATTTCAATTTTGAAAAAAAAGGGTAAACCAAATAAATTATTAACATGTTCTATTTGTGTATTTTATCTTTTTCGATTTAGACTAAGTTTTTGCTTTGCATTTCTTTTGTAATCATGGAAATTAGGCTTCATAGATACATTTCAACGGAATTTGTATTCGATTCTTGAAAGTCACGAATTTTTTTTTGTTCCCATTTAACTGATAGGATATCCTTGAACTAACAAATTACAAACCATTCTTGAAATAAATTGAAGACTTCTATTCCTAGAGATATTTTTGTACGTAAGCACTTAATATACTCGTAAGATATGCAAGTTTACTTTAATATGCCAGTTGGAATATTCAATCCATATCATATTTTCAAAGGAACATTCTATGAGATACCCCTCGAATTGGCCCAGATTATTCCATTCAAAGTTATGATTCTCAATTTATGTAAATGTATTCCGGGAAAAAAGGATACAGAGCCTGAAGATAAGTGAAACAGGAACTATAAAGCTGAGTTAATGTTTGTCTAATAGATATTGGACTTTGATTTTATTGGAAATTGGGTTAAATAGTTTGGAGTAATAGTCGTGCATTAAATTACCCATCAGTTCTACAAATGGATATCGATTTTCGAATATTGCATTTGATAGTATTTGTGCATAAAACTCGGTAGTAATCACCTTTCTTTTGAAATGTTCAAATGTGCACGGTGGTTCATTTATTGTTATGTACACACATGAGGCACAGTGTACTCATAGTATTTTCCATTTCTCTAAGTCAATTTTCTAGCTCATCGCGTTTCTTTTTAATGTGCAGCTTTTAAGGACACTTCCTTGGGGAACTCCGGCGATGGTTTCCTTAAACTTGGAATATTCGATTCCGTGTTTAACACGAAAAAGCATATTTTTAAGGTGAGATTCTAAGATCTATGTAGGTGCTCCGGAAGAACCCGTCTTAGCTTTTATTTCAAGCCATCGTGCCAAACCTTGCTGAAGGCTTGAGAGACGTCAAGAAAAGCGGTAGAGCAAATCTTTTTCCCAGCTAGGACTTTTTCAATTTCATCGATCATTCTATAAATCTGGTCAATTGTGGAATGCTTGATTCTGAACCCGAATTGGTGTTCAGGTGTATTAGGCGTCCTTCTTCAATGACTGGTTGAATGCGATTCAGTACGACTTTTTCAAATACCTTTGATATTATAGGTAGTAGTGTACGATTTTTTGTCATTTGCAGATTTTCCCGGTTTTAAAACCATTACTTCTGCGCCTTTTCATTACCTTGGAAGGTATAATAATCGAAGCGAAACATTTATTAAATAAAAGAATTCAATAAGCGCTTTTCTTGGTAATTCCTTGGGGATTTGTTCGGTTCTTAAATTGTAAACATTAAGCATATTATATATTGAGAAATTAAAGAAAGTGTGTTATAAAAAATTGTTTGATATTTTTTCGCAATATTAAGTACGGGAAATAATGTCTTTCAAATAATCAGTTTTACAAACTTCAATCTTTGAATAAGTCCCAATTTTCATTCTTAAAGAAGTAATGGTAAATTAACTTACCATGATGCCTCTCGACATGGATGCATTTGTTGTTCCTATATCACTTATGGATTTGATGCAACCACAAATTGTACATTTTGTATATTTACATATATAAAACGAGCATCGTTTGATATTATCAGAGTTTCAGTACTTATGACAAAAGTAAGAATCGAACCCTTATCAGTTGTCAGTTATCTATCCATACTCATCTCTTCATTCGACTGTCCATCTGTCTGTCGCAGCCTCATAATTTTGGTACGGTTAGACATAGGAAGTTTAAATTTCTACCAAAGTTGTGCTTTACTAACCTAGAGTTCAAAAACAAAAACTTTTGAAGGTTAGAGTAAAAGCCAAAAACAATTTTTTTGTTGTATGAATAATGTGAGCATCAAATGAAAGATCAATGAGAAAAATAAAAAAAAAAACGGACAAGGGCTATAGACTATATACTCGTATGTACATATGTATGTATGAGCATATAAATAAAATTATAATAAGAAAATCACGGAATATACATATTTAGAATAAATGCTCAAGAACCATCGGCACATGAAGCATTTTCATGCTTGATCGCCTTTATAACTTTTCTAAAAAGTAAATAGAGTAATCTCTGGAGACCCATCTCTGGAGAGCAGTTCCTGACCGAATGGAATTTTTTAAGAAAAATAAAGTAAAGCCTTTTCCAGCATTCGCTGCAATGTCGTCCGAGGGATGTTTAATTGGCCAGAATGCCGTCTATTCGATGTGCTATGCTTTTCTTCGACAAATGCAACTAAGCGGATTATGTTCTCTCGTAAATGACCGAAACTGATTGTTTCAGTAGGTTTACGAGTATGATCGACTGCAGCTCCTTCTTCTCCATAACAAACAACATACGAGTATTGCTTAGTTGTGTCTTTGGATGGAGCATTTCGAACGTAGAAGTGACGCGGAACTCTCACTGTGTGTTCATAATTGATTAAAGTTCCGGAAGTAGATGCATTGTGGAATCATCCAGCACTCCCATTATATGAAAGAGTAATGTATACTCTATTTGAAAGTTTTCAAGTTTTAAAATGCACTTTATGGCCCACTCTGTATATCAGTTAAATAAAAAATTGAAAAAAAAAGTTTTTCTGATTTTTAACTTATAGAGTTGATTGGAAGGTTTTGCGCTGGATGTGAAATTTCACATTGCTTTGGAAAGCTTTCCAAAAAGAGTTCGTTGAGAATAAGATTCTAGAGCATAGAAGAAAATACGCCTCCCTGAGGAATTCCCCGCTGTGCTTGTTTCTTTATAGAGCTGTCCCCAAAGCATGAGCATGAGCATGAGCATGTGCAGACGGATTCGCATATGTTAACCCTGCGTAGGGCAATGATAATCGAATTGATTTCAATGTTGTTGAAAGTTTCGTCCATATCAAAAAATGCCATGCATGGTGAATTCCTGAATATAGAGGGATTTTTTGATGGGCTGAATGTGTAACTGTCTCAACAAATTTGCCATTTTGATAGGCATGTTGTGACTTAGATAGCAAGATACTATTTTCTAAGTCTTTAATGTAGAGATCGATGATTCCCTCGAGAGTTTTGAACATAAAAGATATCATGCTAATTGGTTTGATATCTTTGAGAAGTATGTTTGAGGTTTTGCATGCTTTGGGTATGAAAACCACCCTCACCTCAGACCAGGCACTGAGTATATAAGAAAACACAATAGTTTACCACTTCTTTGTAACAACACCTTCTTTTCATAGAACTTATTGGAGGACTTGAACTTATGAACGATAGTGAATATGATAAGCTAGAGTATTTAAAGTTTGATGTGGGTGACACGCTTCGCCCGCGGGCAAGCCTTCCAGAATGCAGTACAGGTTCTGACGTATAATTCCGAAAGCCATCTGCAGTTGAGACGGAAAAAATACCATCTGGTTTCGTGGATTTATATAGTCTGAAGCTGTTGACTACCCACTTTAGCTTCTCATTGCTGATTAGGTCAGGAGAGATCTGTGAGCGTACGAAATACTCAGTGGCAGGTCTCTGACCAGCGAAGGCATACGCCGGATAAGTGTGTGTCTATTAACAGATTGAGAGACTACCTTTCGGAATTCGCCCAAGATCCATTGGGATTCTTTAGGACACTCAGTATGGCAAGTGTTTTTGAAAGGACTTTGCGCAGCCTTGCAGATTGAGACGTGTTATCGATACTCTGGCAGAGGCTGTGCAAAGATCTACGTCGGACTTTCTTAACCTCCGTTATACAAGCATTAAACCTTCTATGTAGATCTTCCAGTCCGAAGGTAGCCTCATTGATTTGGATCAACGTATTCTTTCGAATATGCTGCTTTAAAAAATAATAATGTATTTATAGCATAGTAAAAGCAAGGACTCACAAATATTTGTTTAATTTGAAAAATCTTATCTTATGGCAAAAATCCAGTCACCCATTCTTATTATGCCTCATTTTTTTGATAAGTTTCACCCTACGTGACTCTATCACAAATGGACAGTTCATTAAAAAAGGATGGTAGTCACCCCATAGAAAAACACATGCCAGAGAGAATCCAACTCATCCACACAGTCCAAGAAAATAAAGTGGTTGACAGAGATTATACTTGAAAACCGAACCTCTATGTTTGACCTTCGTATACATTTTTAACATGAAAAAGGCCAATCACTTGAGAGTTCTAAGCTTTCACCATTCATTTGATATTATATATACCAAGGCAATCCCCAAAAAAGGCAAGCATTCAATTATTGATAGGGGAGAATTCCAATATGCTTTAGCATGCCCTTTTTACATTCCTATAGTCCAGACAATAAATAAAGCCTATACTATTCGTATATTTCAGAAATGTTTCTTATTGCGAAGGAGGCTCTCATTTCTCGTCTGTTTAATATAATTCAAAAACAGCATAAGGATAATATTTTTGGTAATAATAAAAACCGACGTTTTTAATTAATTTTTTGTTTGTGGAAATTGAAAAGAATTATAAAAAAAATTGAAGTTTCACCTTCATTTGTTTTACAGAGCGAACCGGTCGAACTGATCGAAATGGTTAAATGTTGATGACTTTTAATTAAGAGTGACGATTCCATTTAGTGTGACCGCAGACGTTTCAATGAATGTTCATCGTCATTCATTCAATTTGCCACATTAGCTTAATGAACTTGCGCCCGGCGGCGGAATTAATTTTGAGTGTACACACCCTCATAAGTAGCAAATGCGTACACGAGGCATAGGACATTTTTATATATTCTTGTTATAATTTTGTGTGTATGCTTATCGTTCTGTACCTATTGTCCTGGGTTAGGACAACAGAGTTTTTGTGTCCAGAAATGTACTGCCTGTATGTAAGGACGAAGAAAAGGAAACAGGCGCTGTTGTGGTTGTTATTTTCTCAAGGATACCAAATGGCACAGAACAGACGCACAACATGAAAATATGTTGGGTTTGAGATATTAGGTAACGAACTAAAGAAAATGTACAAGGAAAATGGCTGGATAAATATTTTTATTACGTACAATAATCATTTTTGTCCTGGAAAAACATTTTTCTTACATGTGTGTCCTTTTTTGAGGACAATATGAGTGGGAGGCATTGCAAACTACAACACGGTAGTGGTCATGTTTGCAATAGTTATTATAACTTTCATCATTCCTACAATTTTAATCCTTCGTTTGTTTGGGTTTTTTTTTTAATTCTGGAAGGTTAATAATTTATTGAATGCAAAAAAGGGTCAATTCAGTTTATTTTCGATTTTTAACAACAAAGGAAGATGAGACAGTATCAAGGGATACAATGGAGATTATTAAGTAATGTCGTAGGTATATGTAGGTCAAACTACATGAAATTGCAATGGATAATACGTTTAATTATTTACCCTGTCGGAGGGTTTATTTATAGATTTTTATTCAGGGAAGCTTTTCGACTCATGATTACTCTTAATTATGACTTAAAATGGGGTAACTACTCTTAGACTCGAGCTGGTCGATATTGTCTTTTGATTTTGATGGAGTTAACTGTGCTCTTAAATTTGCTTATGAATCTGTGGTAAATATGTAAAAGGAATTCAAATAAAAAAAGGACATGGGTTTCTTCAAAGACATAGAAAAGAAAAGAAAGACAGATACAGCTCAGAATTAATTATCTCTTATGCAGAGATAAAGTACTATTATATTTGAAGGCGAGAGTACAGTTGTACCGTTATACAGCTTGTCAAGCTCGTGTTCATAATAATGTGAGGTTCTTACTCACCAAAAACACCTCTCTTCGATATAAAGTTGTTAGCTACTGAAACTAAGTTAAGACTTTTATATCAAACAATTTTTTAACACGAAATAAATATGTTTGGCAGGTGTCTTCCCAATTAATATTTCTGTTTGTTCCTTTATTCAGACGCGGTTAATCTTTATCGTGCTAAGTCAAAATGTTTGCTCCTTTATAGACGGCACAATCAATTTTTCTCGTCCAGTTTTTGTTTCATTTTCGACTGTAGGAATTTCGAAATCTCTGTGGATAGTGTCGTTTCTTATGCATCACTGTGAATGAACAATTTTTCTTATCCCTTTATTTTCGAAAGTTTGTAAAATATTGGCATTAGTTTTCTGGGTACAACCCCTAGTTTTATACCACAAGCCCACACCGGCTTAAGCACTTGCTTGTATAAGAGCAGTTTATTCACAATTTTAATCTTGGAATATTTTCCAAGTAACCAGTACATTTTCCTATATTTGTTTTCGAATTCCTTACGTTCCTTTTTTACATACGATTTCCATTTCAGCTTTTCGTCGAGTTTCATTCTGAGCTATTTAGCCTCATAGGCGAACGGAGTACAGACCAAGTTTATAAGGACATGCAAACTGTTCATCATTTCAAGTGAAAATCACCTGAACAGGTCTTTGTTCATTCAAAACGGTATCTCTCTTGTGGTATATCGCGGATATATAAAGGATACAGAAGCGGACCAAGAACGCTTCATGCCATTTGAAATTTCTGTAAATTCGTTTCCATGTCGGACACCGAAGGGCCTATTCCTGAGATATGTTGTCAGTATGTTGTACAGGTGTACAGACATAACATGTCCTAATTTGAATTTCAGGCCTTCATGCCACACCTTATCAAAGGCTTGCGAGAGCAAATCTTTTTTTCTTCAAAACCTTGCTCAATTACGTCAGTAATTTATTTTGAATGCTTGCTCCTGAACCCAATTTGGTGATCAGCGATAAAATTGTATTCCTTCACAACCGACTGCAACCGCTTGAGTAATATATTCTCAAAAATGTTGGATATGATTGGGTGAAGCGAAATGGGTCTATACGATTTCTTGTCACTCTGACTCGGGACGTATTCCAATTTAAGGGCAGCATTTATAATATTGCTGAATTAATACTTTTCTAGACAACATTTTTAGAACTTTTTCGGTTATTACTAAAGTAGTAACCAGGAGTTTTCTTCAATTATTTTCGATCTCAACTAACCTATTGCAATGAGTTGACGACTTTCTGCTGAGCTCTATAAATTTATATTTATGTGCTTCCGCAACAGCTAAATTATACACCTGCCAATCACATTGTTAAACATCTGGAAAATATTCCCCGAAAGAATCAGGCACATAATTAGCATTTCATGTCGTCCTAGCTTGACAACATAAGTGTACATGTGAACTGAGAGTGTGAAGTGAAAGCAAAGACATCCCCAATGAATTGATAGTTATTACATGCCATAAATGTGCGAAATATCATGCTTGACAAGGCTGTATACTATCTACTACCCTTTGGCCATGGTCAGTAACGTACATCGAGGTGTATTTTAGTTGCGTAGTAGTGCAATGCATGAAACTTAGTTAAATCATAGAACTCGAGCACCTCAACAGTGTTTCCGCTCTATTGCCTAGAATTAAATAAACTGGTCTCTCCATAGAGATGATTCTTTAGGCCTATAAACTTCGCAAAAGAGAACTAAATATTCTGCAAATCATTTTAATCTCACAAATGAGTAAGGAAGTATAGAATTTTTAGCAACTTGATAGTATTTGATTGGGTAGCTGTGGTATAAACCCAGTCAAATCGAGAAAGCAAAAATAGTACAATCAGTATAAACACGAAGTTGTGACTTTCTTTCTCAAACGTGAATTCCGTGCCAATATAACTCACTTACCCAAAATGGTAGAAGATTGGATAGCCATAAGTATAAATCTATTGTTTTGTATTTGTTTTTTTTAACTCGAAGTTGATCTATTGTAGATTATGTAAGATAAATGCATAACAAGACTACAATAATTTGACATTAAGTTACGGGGCGTATACGTAACTATTTGTGATACTGAAATATATAGTCTAGTCAAATTAGGTTTTGACCTAGAGATTTGAAATAAAAGAACTGGGAACCTTAAAATGATTCGGGATCTATTCGAGATTTCGATTTCCACGCAGCCCATAGATCAACAATATGAAGTTTAGGTTGCAGTACGTTAAAACTGCGAGACACACTTTTTTAGTTTCTCTGTGATACCTACATATGATAGATACAATATTGAACAGAATCTCGAGATCAAATTGATCTCAGCGTGCAAACCTTACAACAGAAATTAAAGCTATAACCGAGGGAGACACAGAAACTAGCACTTTGCACAGACGAACGATTGTGGGCATTCTATTTAAGTCGCGCACCAACTAACTAATGACTACTCACTTTCACTTCTAAAATTACACTGTTCCATCGGCTAAGCTCAGTCCAGTGTAGCAAGGTGTTGGATAAAAATTGTCTCTAAAAAAAATCTACCATCTACCATGGAAGCTAATATGAAAGACAATTGATCTATTGTTCCTTTCTCTCACCTGTTGCCGATTAGGATATACAGATTTTTGTCTGTGAAAATGCGAATGAAATGCATCTTCTTACCTAACAGTTGAAGAGATACATATGGCAAGATATATTCCTTTGGTGAGTGTGATGAGAGGAAACCGAAATAACGTTCTCTCTGTGATGAATATGTTGTTTTCAACTGCAGCTCTTAGTTCGATGAACAATCGAAGTTTCTTGATATTCTGTCCACCGCGCTGGTCTCAAAAAAATGAGATTTCTAGCAAACGGCTGCCAATAAATCAAAGTAAAATATTTTTGAAAAATTCAATGCAACGAGTTTCTTTTAATTAAACGAGCTGATGTATTGCGCTGTATTGGCATAACTTGAGGATTACAGAGCTCTTCTCCACCAGAACTTTGGTTCCTTTGTCAGAATGGTTCATTTAAAAATTAAACAAATAAGAATTTTGTGGCTGTAATCATTTTTACTTGCACCAGCAAAGCGAAGCATGGGTAACCTGAAGTTTTTTGATTTCGAGATTTTGATCAAACTTGACATTACTATGATAAATAAAATTGGTCTCACACTTCTGTCTCTCTGTCTGTCTGTACGCGATACTGTAGCCTAAATGGCTGAACGGATTTGCTTCAAACATCATATCTGGGATCGGTGGTACTTTGTTAATGGCCGATTTAGTAATTAATCGATTTTCTTGAAAACGGAGTTCCCACGGATCAGATCGAAGACAACTGTCTCTCACAGACTTCTCCTATAAGCTATGTCACCCTTCACTGCAAACTCGATCAATAAATTGCGCGATGGTACTCGTTGCATTTGGAAAACCTATAAGAAAATCAGCGGAGACACAAATTGATGTATTTCTGTTGTTGGGAATTACTGCAATTAAAATTAAAAAACGATAACCTTCAGCTCGCAGAATAAAAAAAAACAGAAGCAGTACTGATGAGCAACCGTAAGAAAAGAGAGACAATAACCGTCAGACTTTCTCTAGGCTTACTTACAAGGAACAGCTCGAAAGATCGTGTGACAAAGCTGTTCGGGTGAGTGGAGCTTATCTAGACTAATGCTGGACATCCGAGGACCCAAAAAACACAGGAGACTACTACTGTCAAGGGTGGTGTAGTCTATCGTAAAGTATATGGCACAAATTTGCGCCAAAGCAGCGTCAACTAAGACCTACACCAGGAGGATTAACGTCGTCAATCGTGTGCTGTGCGTTTTGATCGATGTCATATGATGCTGTATATGTGTCATCGCGGGAATGCGACTTCGCAAATGTCATGGCGAACTACTACTACATAGTACTTACGATGCCAAAATTCAGGAACTCCGAGCTTTAATCAAAGCTTAATATAAGCTGGAAGAAGACAGTGAAGCATGAGAGTCTTCGAAGGAAAATGGACCCATTGACTCATACCGAATATTCAAAAACAGACGGACTAGCGTCACGGAGAAGTCGATTTTACCTCAGGCAGCTCCTTACCGGACATGGCTGCTTCCAAGCATATCTTAACAGGTTTAGCCATGATAAATCTTCCATCTACACGTATTTTTTCAATGCCCAAAACTCCGCATAGAACGCAGAATTCTGGAGGAAAAAATTGGAGAAATTCCAACTCCTGAGAATATTGTAAACCATAAGATGGCATCGAGCGCAATATGGAATAAGTGAAACAGATTGCAGCAATAATCTTGAAGAATGTTCGAATGTTGGAGAGAGGCAAAGAACAAGGAACGAAAATTGAAGCTGAAGCAGCAAATACAGAAAGAAGAGCATATATTATAATACTAACCAGTCTCGCGAAGTAATACTTAACAGCAGTCCTGTGGGGAGAGTGGTCGAAGTGTGTATGGGTTAGTACGTTGGCGTATTCCTGGCAATTATTATTCGAGTATGCGAATCGTGCATGCTTTTGGTAGTATTTTGAAAAGATTAAACATCCATCGACGCAACAAAAAAAAAAAAAAAAAACTTCAATAAGCTTGTTTGTGAGGGTCCCCTTAGAGTCAACTTAAAACAGTCTACTTCAGAATCAACTTTTAAAGTAGCTAGTTCTAATGGTCAATCATGGTCTTCAGCCAATATCTCTTTTTCGAAACTTACTTACGAGTATGTCTGGTCGATCCATAAGTGCCACATTAAAGCACAAGTTAATTGGGTTCACTCTCCCAAAAAGTTATTTTAAATTGAAAATGTAGGTTTAGGATGGTTTGAGTTTATTTCATTTGATCAGAATCTACTTGTTTTAATACGAATCCCAGAGAATATTTGGTTAATTGATTTATTGAGAATTTCCAGTATTTAAGACTAAGTGCCCATTGTTATGAACGCAAAGTATGAGTGTTGTTAGTTTGGGAATAGGGTGTATTCAAATGTAATTCAGAAAGAATTTAATTTTAGGTTTTTAGTGGCTCTTTGTTAAATTGTATTATTTGTAAGCAATAAATGTAGGTCTGTGTAAGTTATGTAGGCTCTCTTTTCTTCTGGGGCGTCCTGGATTCATTTTCTTGTGATTGTGAAATGACTAGGACTAGTCTCAGAATGTGCTTTATTGATTAATTAAAAGCTCTTTATACATGGTTCGACCAATTCTGTTAGAAATTTTAAGTGATTTGGGACAGATTGACAATTTTTATAATGATTCCCTTATGAAGGATAATTAAAAAGAAAATAAAAAAGCTAAGTTAATATAGGTTCAACAATATAAAATGTGAAATATATTTAGGAAATTATTATCTACCTACTCCATACTTGTACTCATTTCTGAACTCCAAGGCTTCTAAAGAATAATTGCAGAGTATTTACCAGCTTGTTTCATTCAAAATGTCGGCTATTTCATCCATTGAAAGAGCATTTCTCTTCCAGTAGTGATATACATACGAGTACTCGTACATCGTCCTTCTCTTTTAGGTTACACAGAATACATTGTATGGGTAGATCACTTCTGTAGAGTCTGTAGTCAAGTGGCAGTTGCTATCCTCTTGTTTCTAAAATTTATGATATTTGCTGATTGGAGTTTTTTTTTTTTTTTTGTTTTCGGAAATATTTTTTTGATTGAGGTTCTTATAAAGAGTTCGGCTTTCCGATTATGATGCTTTTGTTTGTATTATTTCATCCAATATTCTGGTAATGTTATCGAATGTGGTACTCCATCAATGCTTATTTCACACTATTGTCTCATCTGATAATACGTTCGAAATATTAATTTTCATTTAAAAAGTATTGCAGCATAATCTTAGGAAGGTGATGGCTTTCTATTATAGTTTTAAGATCATTCCGATGTAATTAAAATACATCTTTCGAGTGTACATATGGAAAGATACTTGATATGCTTGCAGGTAGTCTAAAGAAGTGTTTTAAAAAGTGTCTTTTCAATATTTCCACATCTTTGTATTGCTTATATCTCCATTGTATAGTATTGCTCATAACCAGCATAACATATAAAAGATCTCGCGGTTGCTTAATACAGTTTGAATTTTGCATTTGTTAATACTTAATTTTTCCTTACTATATGTTTCCATGAACTATTACCCTTTTTAGATTCACTTAGTTTCCCCCGCAGGTGGTTAGCATATGATAGTTGAAGAGTAATGGTTAAACCCAGATGGGGGTATTCTGTCACAACTTCCAGTACCTAGCCATTGTCCATAACACCAGTTTTCTTTCCTCGTATATCTGCCAACATTACCATTACCTTTGACTTCCATGTATTTACATATATTACAGATTCCACTTTACTGTTTTATTTTATTTATCATCAACTGTAGCATAGTCAGCTGCCAAAATTACGATGTCGTCCGCATATAAAAACGCTTTGATTGTAGTATTACCAAACATGATTCCCCCATGCAGGCATGATTCCAGATCATCTAAAAAGAGAGAGAAACAAAGAGGACCTAACTGACAACCCTGTTTTATCCCGGAGGCAGTACTGAACGATTGCGATATAGATGTCCCATCCCAGACCGCCGGGATTTTTTTTTTTCGATACAGACTTTGAAGTATTTCTAATGATATCCCGAGGTTGATGAGCTTGTAAAATAATCCTCCTCCGTCTACTGAGTTGAATGCAGTACGAAAATCCACTAAAATGCATACAACTTCTTTCGCTACCTATCACGAAAATATTGTCAACAGTTGAATAATGAATCCCACCTGAAACTTTTTCAACAGATTATCGCTTTCCACCCTCAAAGCGTGTTGAAGCAGAATATTTGTGAAGAGTTTGAGTAGCGTATTTAAAAAAGATATACCCCTGTATTTGCTAGAGTCATAATAAAGGGTGACCAAATAGTAATGATGGTTTTTCCAATTGTTATGTTTCAGCAGCTGTCAAAGTTACCAATAACAACCAGCTGTCAAAATATTCAGTAAGGTTTACCATTTCATCGTGCATCGTTTTGACACTTCCCGAATATGTGGAAATTATTAAAAAGTATTATCGAAATTCAGGCTCAGTTGTAAGTACGCAACGTGCATTTCGTCGTGAGATCGGTCATCATCATGGCTTCAGTGCAATTTTCATCCGATTTAAATAAAAAGTGCAGATAATCAATACATTGCAGTTAAAGGATATGAAATAACGACACTTTTAGATAAACCGAAGTGCACACTTTAAGTATAATAAATTGTTTGTCAGTTTTCGAAGCCAGAAAATAACTAATATAAGAAAAATGCACCTCAGTTTAATTGAACGTCATCCATGAGTCAAGACAAAATGATTGTTCATGCCCACATTGTAAACAAAACGTTGTTTCTTCATTATTTACGCCATAATAATCGAAAAATAAAGCAGCATTTTTCACACGCACACGAAATGTTCATTAAAAAGTTAAAGCAAATTTTTATTTTACAACTTTTTATTGGGGAGCCTGTGGTTTTATTTTTTGGGTTAGAGTATACCAGAATGTGAAGGATTTTCTTAGGCCTCTGCCCTTTAGGTATTTTTGTTTGGTATTCTACCGAAAATATAAGTAAAAGGAATACTTAATTTTCTTGATTTAAATCTGATTTTTTTTTTATAAATAAAAGTAGTTTAACCAATCAGAACCAATGAAGCTTACTTACTTCGTTGACACTTCTTGCAAGTCCATTTTTTTTCTTTAGTAATTTCCTTTAACTGCTGTGATTCTTAGTAATCTGCAAGTTTCTGTAGATCTTTCAGTATTTGATCTCCTATTTTTTTTTTCTTTGGACAACTGTTGGACATGAAAATATTCTGCTTGCCTCTACTCCAAACACTGTAGCCATCGAAGTACAATCAATTTGTGTTACAAACTTACCGCCTGTTGGAAAAATTTCTTCATCTGATGTCGTTAGCCTAATTGATTCATCCACTTGCTTAAATATTGATGTCATTGGGATGCCCTGTTTCTCGAGATAATGTTCTTTATATTGTCATTGTTCCGAAGTTCAAGTGGATTTGTAGATAAAGTTACTGGACTAATGGTAGTTTCTTGCATTACCACCGACGTTAATTATCTTACGTGGGTATTGTGTTTGTGGATGAAGATGAAGAAAGCGCATTGTATTTTTCCATATAACTTTATTAATACAAACTAATTACTGCTGCCGGAACTCGTGGTTGAAAGACGACTCGCGAAAGTTAAATAGGATGAAGAATGGCGTATGCCAAATGTCATTATAGTTCAGTGGTTATTTGACAAATGACAATGCGCCAAATTACAATACAATAAAATAATAACATTTGCCTAATATTGCGGAATTTAATGTGTTTAACATACGTTGTCGTTCGTCTTCTACGGCCGAAGAGCAAGGACGTGAATTCGGGAATGAATATGAAAAACTGAGGGTACTGTGGGTACTGTCATCAATGAAGGAAGGGATTGAATTAGAAGTTGCAGACAAGAGATCATTTATGAAAATAAGAAAGAGAGTCGGAGACAAAACGGAGCCTTGAGAAATACAAGCATTTACTTGGTGAATTGCAGACTTGAATCCGTCCATGTCGATCAAGACATTTTGATCAAAAACTTGTATTGAACGCCCCAGAAGGTAATTTCTAATCCATTGAAAAAGATACTCATCGACGCCATATGAACTTTCGACAAAATAACCTGATGCCAAACTCAAATGATTTTGAAATATCAAGCGCAACTATCTCACCGAGAGCTTGATTCTACTTTTCAGTGAGATATGCCACCAGTGGACCTGTTGCTATGAAAACCATACCGCCAGTCATTGAGGAGTTTTCGTGAATCGAGATATTTTGTAAGCTGACGATTTATCAGCGTTTCGATGACCTTGGACAGAAGGGATGTAAGTGCAATGGGTAGGTGATTGGACGGGGAGGAAGATTCAAGTTTTTTTAGGGACGGGCTGGACAAGTGCTGTTTTTCTTCTGCTTGGAAAGAGCCCTGAAGAGTAGGATAGACAGAAAAGCTTACGCAGAGGTTTTGTCAGCGTGAAAAACACCGCTTCAGAACTATAAGGGAGATACCATCTGGACCAGTGGATTTGTATATATTAAAACCTCTGAGTACTCCTGCAACTGTACGAGTGCGAAAGTGGACTTGACAGGCGGAGACGGTCCTATGAACTAAGTCCCATATGGAAGTAACTCCCACTAGCCAAAATAAGCTAACTCCCACAAAATTTGGGATTTAGTTCATATGAACTAACTCCCACGATTTTCAGGAACTAAGACCCGAGTCCCAATATGAGAACGAATTAAATCCCAAGATTTATGGACTGAGTTCCCAATAAACTTACTCCCAAGTTATTTCAAATAAAACGAAAATTAACAAAGTCCCATAAATGTTTGATCCAGCATACATACATTTGTTACAAAAGATAAAATAGGGGTATAATATATAATACAATATTTATTTTACGTAAACGTGAATTATATCAATGAGGCACAAAGGACATGTATATACATCGTCAGAACCTTTGGCGATGCTGTCGGCTTGCAACTTCAAATGACATTCGCTGCAAATCATCATATGCTTGCATGGAAAAAGGACTATGTTTGACTTCATAGTAATGCAAACAATGCGGAGTTGTCGCTATTCCTACGCTGAACCTCTGTAGATGCAATGGCGCTACAAAATTACGCAGCAGGAAATAAAGCCCAAAAAAAAAAAAAAATAAGCCCCCAAAATTATATCGCAGTGCAATAAAAACAAAAATATGACATATTTTGGGTGTAATTCCATTTTTTGGGGCATTATTTAATTTTTAGAATTTTGGTTTTGCCAAATAACAATGGCAAAAGTTTAATAAATTAAATTTCGATAAGTACTTGGGTGACGCCAAAAAAAAAATACTATGGACATCTCTTCGACTCATACACCAGACGGCTTTCGGCCTCACATGCAAGTGCTCAGGGCCCCGCTACGCAACGTGTAGTTCATTTCATTTATTTTTGTGGCCTTATTTCATTTCATTGGGGCCTTATTTCCACTTTAGAATTGGAGCATAATTTCATTATGAAAAATTAACCCAATTTTGGGGCTTTATTTCATTTTTACTTTTGGGGGCTTATTTCCTGAACCTTATTTCGCGGTCCCAGTTACAATTTCAGGTTCATCCTCATCTTTATTATTTTATATAACTAACTCCCACTTTCAATAGAATTATTTTTTCGTCGAAACAATTAAAATTAACTAACTTCCACTTTTCCCAAATTGATCTGCTATTCAGACAGTTCGCTGTGAAAATATATTGGGGTGGCGGCTATTTAAAAATCATTCAGTCGCATAAGTCAAGAACTCTTAAACAGATTTCGATTCAATTTAGCTTGTAGACTATCGTATCAACATTAGTAGTGCCAAATGAAAATAATTGAAATCTAAAGAAGTGGTGCTAAGATATTGAGAAGATTTTGATGAACTTTGGCTTTTGAGTTACATCGGACGTGTAGGTATGTTTTCCTGACGGCATAAGACATGGTGGTGTGACTTTTTATACCATGTGCTCAGAAATATGTTCAGGAAGATTTCTTATAATTTTTCCCTTACCTAGTGTACATACCCTCAATTTTTGTTTACTCCTATATGTTTGCGTAAAAATGGTCGATATCGACATTTTGATCTGGAGTTAGTATGCTCATTCTAGCCTCAAAATTAACGGTACTTTACTTAGGGAACATTTTAAGAAAAATGTAATTTTCACAAAAAATCTCTCTTCTGGACTTTTGCAAAAGGACTGGATACTCAGTTTTTCGCTAAACTTCTGAACATTCACTATTTCTCGGATCCATATCTACGACGATTTTGTTCAGAATTGATATCTAAGTCACTATCGATGTAACTGGCATACAAAGATTTTAAGCTTCTTAACGCATTTTAGCGCACTTAAATTTTTATTTATAAATTTATCGACTTTGGCTAATTTGAAATCAGAATAATTTCTGCCGTGTTCTGCTTTTTCAAATTATTCGAATTAATGCTTTTCAGATTTTGTTTCAGAGGTTGTTGTTCAAGAATCTTAATTAAGAAAACATTTTTTTTATATTTTTCTACTTCTTGAAAGTCTGACTTTAATTCGATATACAACTTAATGTGGTGCGAAAATATTTATTTTTCTTGAGGTATATTAAGCTCCCAAATGCCCTCACACGAAAATATTTTTAAAATTATTTTTGGTCAAACGGTTCAAAAGTTACAAGCATGTGACAGGCACATGGATACGGCCACAAGTTATGGAGAGAAAACTCCCTGAAATATTATTTTGCTGACCTTTATCCTGTCAATCATATCCTCAAGGCTCGAGTGTGTTATATGCTTAATCATAAGCCATTGACCGTTATTGAGCTTAGGTCTTCGCAAAGTTTGAAGAATAGCATTGCTTCGTAGAAATTGAATGTCAATTAATACTTGGAGATGCTTTATGGTGAATTATTTATACTACTCGTATGGTAACCTATCAATTGTGGTACTAATCTGTGTATCATGTATGTTTATTATTTTGATCTCCAGTTACATCTCTGACACATGTGTATACTTAACACCTAGAGGTAGGTTTTCGATGAGATATGAATGGAACATAAGTACATTAGTCAAGTTGTCAATTAAATGGTAATATTATTATTAGATGTTAGTGTGTTTTTTAGAAAACCTTACATTACCTTCATCCTGTAAGAAACATCAAATTATATAGACTTGAATGTAAGTATTTAACTATGTATGCACATTTGTTCCAGACAGTGCAACAAATCTGGTAGTTTGGCTAAAAGAAATTTGCGTTCAACTTCTTCTTATTTGCATACTAAACAACAATTGCATTTCGAATGTACATGCATGATGACCAAATATTAACGACTGGAAAGCGACGAAGAAAATCAAACGTCCAAATTCTATCTCACCCGCCCATAAGAAAACAAGACAAATCTTGAGCCAGCAGTGTTAATGAAGGTACAAAGTCAATAGAAGAAATTGTGAACAACGTGATAAATGAAACATACCACATGGACGTGCTGATAAAAAAAGCTCTATATTAACGAAATAAGAGCAGTAATTCATAACTTAAAGCCATGGAAGACTCCGGGCTACTAAAAGTTGAGTTCAGATTTTTAACACAGCTGTTTAAGTAAAATCCTATCGCCTAATCATTCTAATTGTGTCAAAGGTGCTTGAGAGCTTGTTTCTCAAAAAAGTTGGCTCCTATAATACAGAGAAGCCATTTCATCTCTGACCACCAGTTCAGGTGAAATTATAACACGATTGAACAAGTACATAATTTAGTGTACCACATAAACCGACGAGAAAAGCACAGCTGCCTTTTTAGATATTTTGTAAGCATTTAAAAAGGTATGACATGCAGGGCTACTTTGTAAAATAAAGAAGGTTGTTCCCATTAATTCCTATGTATTTGTCAAGTCATAACACAAGGTGAAGCAATAACGGAGCTACATCTGGCAAAAGTTGGAGTACCATAGGGCAGTTTGCTTGGCCAATTTTATACTTAATGTATACTTCAGAACTCCCCCCCGGCGACAGGAGCTTTAGTTAGTATATTTGCAGATGACACAGTACAGAAAAAAAAAACGTAGATAAAATAACCAACTGGTTGAAAGATTGGCGAATAAAAGCCAAAGAAGGAGTGATTTCAAGATTGGCACCTTCTTCTCTTTTTCGCGTTCTACGACCTGGGGAGCAGAATTTATATTAATGTTTCAAGACATAGTACTAGGTTAGGTTAGGTTCAAGTGGCTGCATTCGGCCAACACAGACACACTTAGGCCAGAGTAGGCCCATTGTGATACCATAGGATCAGGGGATTTCTCCCGTCCTACCTCAGAAGCTTATAACGAAAAGATTTAGGTTCCGAATATTCATGTTGGCCAGTTCACAGAGGCTGTTGTAGAAGTAACCTCACAAGCGAAGCCTTCTTCTGACAGAAAGAGCCGGGCAAGTGCCGGACATCTCCTCATCCCTACAGCTTCTACAAAAGTCGTTAGAGGAAATCGAATATCCTTAGGACATACAACATTCCATTTCAGTCAAGATAGAGCTTCTTTGATCGCCATTATCTCCGCCTGAAAAACGCTACAATGATCTGGGAGGCGGAAAGAGATTCCAGCGTTTATCCTATCGGAGAAAACCCCCCGTACGGATTCTTTGTTCGGGGGCAAGTCTCCCTCCCAGTCTAGCCTAAATGGGATAGTGGCCCGGATGTTTTTATTGAAAGAGAACCTGGGGAGGGTGTAGTCGGTGTTTTCTGGAATGAATTCTAGGTTCTGAAGAATTGTAGAGTGTGCTGTGAATATACTGAACCACTATGAGGTGGTATTGAGTTGAATGGCTGCACTGAGGTCTAGTAGTGTCAAATGGAACAGAATATCTAGTGCATCCGTAGGAGTGGTTCTAAGTACACCACTAATCTACAGACAAGCTGATCTCTGTACTTTCACTAGCGGGTTGCGGTGTATACGGGTACATAAAGCCATGCGAGATTGGATTCCCCACTTCTTACCAATGGCCTTCTTGCACGAGTATAAAGCTAAGGTAGCTTTCATAATGCGTTCCTGGACGTTGGGCTTCCAGCAAAGTTTCGTATCCAAAATAAGACCCAAGGTATTTTGTTTTATCTTTAAAAATGAGGCTGGTTCCATTCAGGGGCCAAGTATGAAATTTTATATTTCCTGGTTAAAAGTATCAATTTGGTCTTTTGATAATTTACCAGTAGTTCACATATGTCAGCCTTAAACTACACTTTGCAACTTTCTTTTAGTAGTACCAACCAACTTTATTCTGTAACCTCTCCCCAGCCACGTCATATCCGTTCAATATCTAAACACTATTTCCAAGAATAAAGTCATACGCATAAGTGAGTCAATAAAATTCACTTAACAAGGAAACCCAAAGGTTGGTGGTCAATTATTTTCTATTCTTGGAAAATTTCTGAAATATTTTTCCTCCATTTTTCTGCAGTCGATGTGGACAATAAAAAATCGATCTCGCATTGAAGCCCTCATAAGTAGCACAATGATGGAAATGGAGATTAAGGCTTTTCAAGGAAATTTCTTCACAACTGCACTTGTAAAGTGATATTTGCTTGGGCGGAAAAAATAATCAAAATAAAAGCGTTATTTATGTCCGTCCGACGAATTGATTGATGTCCTTCCGCTTGTCTTGTCACAGAATGCTAACTCACAGTAAAAAGGAAATCAATCACCAGATACTATCACACATTAACACTTAATCCATACCCATGAAGCGGGTATAGAAAAACTCAATTTAATGTAGTCAAACATATGAGGTTGTGTTGCGGTTTGAAACGATGAATGATGGACCCGATGGTCTTAAGTGATTAGCAATCAATCAAAATGATTCCATTGACATTTAGAATGTGGATTTGTTTGGTGTGTGTTTCCCGGTTGGGGGTCAGGTTAATGCCATGATTTGCAATAATTTCTTCTATATTCATGACAAGTGAGGAAAAATATCTAACATATTTCAAGTGTCATCAGTTATGTGTAGGGTATTATAAGGAAGTAGGAAGGATGGTGAGAAATTTGAATGTTATATACCTATTCCTGTTTCTCCTTTTATAACATGTCAAACCGTCACCCTATTTATAAGTCTGTTATAAGTCTGTTAAAAATGACCGAATAGGTTTATACTCTTGCCATTGGAATAAAATCAGAACTTAATTTATCCCAAAATATTGATATTTAAAGGAAACCGTGTCAATAAGTAGTCCTTATTCAGTGCCAGGAATGTTAATTCAAACCTCACGAAGTTAATCACGTTCTACCCACTAAAACAGGATTTATCTTCACCCCAAGCACCCAAACCACATCCAACCTAAATTTAACCAAATTTAAATTAAATTTAAGCCCAATAGCGTTAATGATATGGACATGCCATCGGTGAGGTGTTTTCGGAAGGAGCAAGTTCTATGTAGCACAACAACAAAGCAACTGAATCTTTCTATCTGTTTTATTACAACTTTTTATCTGGCATTCAAAGTTGTTCTGGAAATGTGCACGAAGTTTTCAGTCTGTGAGTACGTTTATCATAGCAAAAGGATCTGGAATGAGAAACAAACTGAAGAGCTACTTTATCTCTGGTGAATACAATTCATAACAATATTGTTACTAGAAAGGATTCTACAGAATGTGGTGTTGAGATTCTATACTCGTAGGGTGGAAATACATGGGATTATATGTGGGACGCACCCATTCATATGAATTTATTATGAAGAAAATCTAGTAGAGAGTAGTGTTGTTTGCTGATATTTGAAGTAGTTACAAGGTAGTTAGGTGTCAGAGTGTGAGCTCATAGAGTAAGGTTCTTGATTGCTCCATCAAGACTCACTGCCTCCACGCGGCGACAATGGATAATGAAATTCCAGCCGTCGGATGCTAGCTAAAATGAGCAACGACTGTAGACATGGCCTACGACATCTACAGATTTCCAGTAGGTTAGCGTAAGGTTAACAACCTTACAATAAAGCAAATCAAATTACTTTTAACGACCAAATAACGACTCCGATTAGTATGGATTCACGACGACAAAGTACGTAACAATTAATGGACAAAAATTAAACTATCAGAATATGGAATGTTGCTAGTATTCTACTAGATATTCTAGTAAGTACATTAAACTGTGGAGAACGAGGAAGATAGAAATCATTCACTTGATTCATACTGAAGAAGAATAGACTGTAAACCAATGACAGGCTATGCGTCTGAAGCCTGCGGTGTAAATACCAAAACATGACGTACACAAAACATCGTACACAAAATCACCAACGGCAGTCGAATGATTGGCTCTGTTCAAACATAAAAATATTCACAAAGCCAACTGGAAGATAGTAGGACGTGACACAAGGAAGACGCAGACAAACCAGATTGCTCATGTGCTGATAGACTCGCACCAGATATAGCAATAGGTGACAATGTCGATTCCGCTCACCTCCTTGTGAAAACAAAACTTTGTCAGAAGATCCCGCGGTCGTCACAACAAACGGCACCTAGTGTTGGCAAATGGAATATAACCCGCTTTAAAGAACCAAACGTAAGGCAACATTATAAGAACGAGATGAGCAACAGTATGACGCAGATAAAAACTACACATGAAAGTTCCGCGAGTGCAATATGGGATAATATTCGGAATCGCATGCAGGAGATATTAACGGTAGAATGTTGAAGACACAACAATGGTTCCATGATGAACGCATAAAACTGTCGAAAACAAAAACTTGGCAAGGTTCAAATTGTTACAATGATACACAAGAACTAATCATCAAGATTACACGGAGCAAAGAAGAATACTATATAAACTCTGTCATAGAAAGAAACGAGATTACGGGAAGCCAGAGATACAGGGAGTGGTAGAAATATCTCAGCTAAAAGATACTCGAAATATGTTTAAAAGTAAATGAGCTACGAGCTGAGTATAAACCAGTAACAACATAGTGTAGAGATCGAGTCGCTCTATGACCGAGACTTAAAAGGTGGGTTGAATAGTTCGACGAATTGCTGAATACACAAGAAGATGACTCTTGCACAAATGACCAGGAATTTCAAACAGCCCAATCATTTGTAACTCTTCCAATATACAACTGAAAGAGAACTACGAGTATAATCTTTGTACGTTGTCCTTAAGTTAAGAAATTATGTGTTTCCCGGATTGATTAATTCTCCTGCGAATATTTTTAACAGATCTGAGCATTTTTAGTGCAAAACAAGGAGAATTTGAATACATTTTGTGAGAATTCAGACTTACACAGTACCAAGTCAACGAGCAGAAGATGAAGTATTTGACAGCTCTGAGGAACCACCAGCCACAGCAACCTAACATCATTATCGAAGCCCATAATATAGAACAGGTTGATAGTTTTATGTACGAGTATTTAGAAGGAAATGTGAATGCAACAAATGTTATCTCACCCGGCACAAAAAGGCGCATTCACCCAGGAAACAGAACCTTCTTTGGCTTTAATGAGGTCTAAAACCCTTAATAGAACATAAACGACAACTATCAGCCTTCGAACGAAATATACTCCGACATACGTATGGTGCTGTATAGGTTGAACAAGGTATCTGGAAAATAAGATACAAGCACGAATTGAAAGTTCTGAACCAGATATTGCAAACTTCGTAAAGATTGGATATCTGCACTGGGATAAGGATGAATTAATGTCAAAAATGTATGATAGCTAAATTGCTTCACTCTTCTCGGGCATTCATTACTTATGTATTACCGAGCTACCGACCAATTAAGAGCCTGCGATCTGTGGCATTGCAGCGTTCTTAAATCATCAATCCCACATATTACATATGTTGCTTTAAGTTTGCTAGGTCTAATTGGCGTTTGTCGCCCGCTTTTGAAAACATAATTTTGGTCTCTCCCAGACCCCCATGGCTGAGGAGTTGTTTTTCATGTGCGAGTATTGTCGTCGGGTATGGATGTTGGATTTACAAACTATATCAACATTCCCTACGTATGCCTTCTATTCTCTGTTTTATGCCGTCTGATTCATTCATTCATTCATCGATTTTTAGATTTGATTTTGTTCTCCCAGTAAGGCGTTTTTCTTTGGTCTGGGAGTGGTACTAACTTTTTTCAGAATAACATTGAAAATATAGCATGACAGTATCTCTCCTTGATGTCTCTTCCGATCTAGAACAACTAGTGATGTCCATCATCAGCCTAAATAGGCGAATCCGTTTGGCAGGCATGCCAAAATGGATATGGCGCAATGTAGATCCAGGTATAAATCTGAAGTGGTAGGGGACACTGAAGTCGTCGGCAAATCATTTTTCAATTTTGTTAGAAGGTGAAGTGCTTCTCATTTTTTTCGATTTCCCATTTCCTGGGGCATTTGATCGCGAATGGTCTTTCAGTTACTCCCTATTGCAACCCTTAAGCACTGAACTTACGGACAGTAATTGTTCTGCTTGCTAAGTTGATTTATATTAGTACACAAACTAGAGACTAAATAATGGTCCAAGCATATTGATTACACTGGAAAACTGTCTTCTGTAGATCCCAAAATGATCAATTTGGTTAAAGATTGATCGAACATGTAGCTTTAAGGATTTTGCAATATGGAAATTTCATGCTACCTAGTTTGGTCCCGCAGTAAACTCGATTAGCCTGAGTCCATTACCGGAGACGGTATGACGCAGGCTGTATTTTTTTTTATTGTCTTTTCAAAGATGCGGCACTGCTTTTAGATATTGTCGAACAACTTGTCGAAGTAAACTTTGGTTGGTGTACTCGATGTTTTCATCTGTGGAGATGTCAGAGCAAATAAGGCTTATTTACATGACAAAAGCTCACGATTTGTTGGATTACAGCGACCGAAGCACCCGAATAAGCGCTATTTCTATTCGTGGTAGCAGTCTTCGTATTATTGTAGGTCTCTCTTTTTCTTAAGCCAGTTCCGTTAAATGTCACTTTCTGGATAGAGGCTATGTCGTTTAAATGCTGAAAGCAGTCTGTTTAAGGTGCTCCAAAAATCCTACGAGCAGATCCGAAAATCGTTGTATTTAGTACGTTTCCTCGGATCATCAAAAGCTAAATCGTCCTCATCGAAGGTAACCAGATTGTTTTCATGATAGGACAATTACCTGACGCAAAGTCTTAAAACTGGAGGTCCGGGTCCATAGTTAAAACCCCTAGGACAACGAGAAGGGTAAACTGATGCTAGTAACCCCAATACTGGATGTGAACGCTGCTCCTGGCCCATTAAGAGTTCATTCGCTACCATCTTTTTCTTAAGATACCTTGATTCAGTCTTGAAAATCTTTATAGTCCTAAGCTGTATTGTTATCAATGTAGCCCAGGTATTCACCAAGTAGTGTCATCTGACTGCATTGGACTGGTTGATTCCATCCAAAGGATCCTTCCGCTGCTGCCTGGATAAGAAAACTCTTTAAAAAAAAAAAACGGGAATCGATCTTTTTTCCAAACTAGTTCCAGTATAAACCATTATTCTCCTGTGACCTTTTGTAGCCATTAAAATTTTTCTTGTACAATGAGCATTTCAACAAGTATTTCGAGGAATATTTTCCATTGTTGTACACTTCATTCTTTAAAAGTCTTCAGTTCACAGAGTGACTTTAATTATTTTCAAACAGTACAAAGGCATTTTCGAGTACAATTATTTCTGGTATTTTTATAATTTATATCACTCCAAGCGGCTACACTTGGTGGAAGTCTATTTGAAAATATATTGCTTTCTCAGAAACACTTTATGGTCAGCATACAGGACAACAAAAGTTTTCCTTCATTACATCAGATTCCACGTAGAAGGTAATAGCTCGGCAGTTCATTTCATGGGAGACCTGCATGCCAAACTAGCAAAAGTGCAATCAGATGAAAAGAATCAGGAAATGCTAGAGGAATGAAAAATAAATATTTCACAAGGATTTTTGTGTAATTTTGTTGTTTCCTTATTTCCGCCAGCACCAACTGTACACTTTACTAGTATTTATAGAGCTATGGTACGTTCGCGCTAATATATTTACCCTCGTCCTGTTTACACCCCCGAGGCTTTGCATAGATAAACTGCTGTGCATATATTCTGTGTGGTGTTTTGTTTGTTCCGGATGGTGTTTTTTTTTTTTCCCCCTGAAAGCAGTCTGCTATGCATTTTGATGTGCTATTACTCTCAGGATGTGTAGTTGGAAAAAAAGTGCGGGATAAATCCTGTGAAACTGAAACTAAGCGCTTCAAAGGAGATAAATGTTCTTTGTTCGCTTTGTGAACAATCTAGGTTTCCGAAGTCATGAACGTAATATTACCTCATTTCTCAGATTGTGATGGTGTCATCGTCGTACTATTCCTATACTAGACGTACACAGATGGAAGGAAGCAAACAAAAGAACTAACAAATCCTTTTGATATAAATAGGATCTATTCGTCTTTGCCAATCTCGGTGATAATTCCATCAGTAAATAAAAGAAGACTTTTGTGATGTCATGGAAAAAGTGCAGCAAAGCGAGTTATTTTGGAATTATATAGGTGCATAGTAGGGTTTTGGTGTACGCGTTACCTGGGGTTGTGTCTTTGGATTAATTATTTCAATTAATCTAGATAATTGTTTACATTTTCTAATTTCTTCCGAATCGCTATAGATTTAGATCCTTTCCGGAAATCAAGATATTCAACCAATTATTTAGAATATAGGAAATTCTGAGAAGGACAACTTGCAGGCTACCGGTTAGATCCACGGCTTGTGAATGTTTGGGTCTGAATTAGTATGGATTTACTCATGAGCAGTCCGAAACAAATAGCTAATATAGAATAGGTGTTTTTTTTTTACTTGAGTTCTGCGATTTCCTATGAAAAGCATATATACCTAGGTCCAATGTCAACAAGGCGAGTGGATAAAATCAAAATCTATGACGATCTCTCTAATCTTTAATTCTTCTCTATACCCTTTCATTTTAATTTTGACACATAGTTTGTAACACAGAGAAAATGTAATGATATACCCTCGAAAGTAAATCAGGATAGAAATTTATGTTAATCTAGCTATGTCCGTTTATCTATCCACCTTCCTGTCTGTATGTCATTGCTTTTTGTTGCCTAAATTGTTAGCTATTAAGATGAAATTTGGCATTTGAATTCGGCCCACAAATACGCTTACTTTTAAAAAATCCCCTTTTTCAAAATATTTACAAGAAATTAATGAAAAATTGCTAAAACAAAATATGTAGACAGTTCTCTACAGTTCGTCCACATATTTTATAAGGCCACATCCACTTATTGGAAACGTTTTCTTCAGAAAAAACATTTTCTTGAAAATTTCATTAAAATACTTGAATTTTGGTTACAAATAGTGATAGGCACGCCCACTTTTTCCTAAGAATATGTCTTTAAAATAATGTTTCTGATAAAATCACTTAAAAATCGTGTAAATATTCTCCGAACAGCAACCCTTATGGTTTAGGATGCATTTTTTACAAAAAGCCTTCATAAATTAACAATTACTTCATACGATTTTTTATTGTAGTGCCAAATGCAAACTTTTCAGGATACTGATATATTGTTCAAGGATTAAAAATGAAGCCATTGAGACCATTTTCCAAGTTATGGAAATTATTTCCGAATTGAACCTTTGTTTGGTCTCTGACGCCTGGTATATGCATATATTGCAAAGATATATATATTTTTTTAATAAAATTTACGAGACTGCTTATTTAATTATCAGGCTTTCTCCTGTCAATGATTCTAACTCATCGATCTTGATCGATCCAGAACACATTGCTCCCAATTCACTATAGCATATTTTCTGGAATGCACGGGCGCTTGGTCTTTAACACTAGGTTTACGGGACGCGTCATTTTGACGCATTTCGAATTTTATGAAGAAAATTACAAATCCGTTCGCATTTTTATTTTATCTCTTGTACTGACTTTTATCCATTGAACGATGTAAATATATATTGAAGTCTATTTTCTTCAAAAGATATGGGAAAAGATGCGCTCACTGCGGGTGCAGTCGGTTTTGACGTTTTTGTCAACGCACACAGTAGCTGCATTCAGAAATACAATCCTGCTCATTCTCACTGTCTCCGCTACCGCAATTTATCTAAGGCTTCATATGGTCGGCTGATGAAGAAGTGGGATTAAGTCCTTCGTGGTTGCCAACCTTCCTGACATGTTAACGATCATTTCGCTTAATTTTAACCACTTCGTAGGGTTCGAGGAATTTCGGGTATAGATTCAGACCTGCCCCTAACTGCGTTCGTTGGATAGCGACTCGGTATTTATTTGCCGCTTTTTTTCTTCGGTTAAAACCTTTGCGATTTCTCCTGTATCTTCGAAATTTGTTTTTTGGCTTCCTTTCTCAAATCACTTCAGTGGTCCTCAAAATCCTCGACAATTGCCCCTTTCGATCAGCAACGCTAATTGGTGGTTATCTACTTTTCTGATTCCAATCGCAAACATTAACTGGAAAAGACTTCTTTTGGTACTGCGAGAAACTGAATTCATTGCCTTTTGGAGATTTGGAATGTATTCAATGGATCGTCCAAAGATAATTTGGTAAATTATCAATGATGGTCAGATTCATCCTCTCAGTCCTGGGTACTCCCGCAGCTACTCAAACATGTTCAATTTTTCGGGTTTTATAGAACTCGGTGAAAGCACCTCCGCTGAAGGCGGTTCCTTGGTCAGTAATAACACGTGTCGGGTTCTCAAAGGTTTGACTTTGGAACTTCATTTTCCTCACAACTTTGACGGAAGTCGTGATCTTCACATTGTACACCCAGCAGAATTTAGAAAAAGCATCAGCGAACACTAAAATGTACTTATAGGATTTCTTTATAGACTGTAGTAGAACCAGATGGTCCAAATGTAGTGCATCCAGAGGTTCGTCGCCTTTGCATATGGGATTCAGGAATCCTTTTTGGAGGCCAGAATGCAAACTACATAGTTTCAGACAACAACTTCTACTCGGGACGCTAACTGCAGGATGAATAAATCTTGACGTCCGGCTGCTGCAACCCTTTTTGCACAACCCTATCCGGACTCGTGGATGCCTTTTAGGGTCCGTGTAGAGACCGTGGAACTACCAGCAACATCTGCCCATCGACGAACTTATACAAAAGATATTTTCGCATAGCTTGTAGTCGCCTTTTTCTTCCAAGATTCTTGTTACGATCTGGCAGTACTCGTCCATCTTTTGCGCGTTACGTGTCCTCTGCAAGATGCCATGTTCAATACTAAGGAAGGACTGGGCCATGTCGACATATTCAGCGACCGCAATATGCAATGTGTTGACTTTCTACAACGTATTGCACGGCGGTCGCTGAACATGTTATCTTATATTAAAAGCGCCCACCTTGCAACTCGAGGATAAATATCGCTCCTCTTTATCGTCGCTTCGAAAGAACATACATACGTAGTAGGCAGTGTCAAAAAATCATGAAAAATTCTAACTGCAGATAAATACTATATTTGAAATATTAAAAAGAGTAGTTTTCCGCATGGTAATTGTGCATCTGTCTGCCTATCTGTCTGTCTTTCTGCCATTCCATTTCATTTCATTGACCATTCGTTTGTACCACGACAAGTTCCACAAAAATGCACCGATTTCTTCTTCTTTCTGCAGAATGTTACTTGAACTAGCCGACGATACCTATGGATATTGGTATCAATTGAATTAGCTGTCTTGAAAATAAAGTTCTTATTACGCATCTTAACAGACATTCTTTTGGTACTCAATAACTTGTGTAAAAATGCAACGATTTCAACGATTTTTCTTTCGTATAAATTGCCCTCGTGAGAGATCAAGCCCTATAGTTTTGTGAGACAATCGGATTAGCGGTTTGTAGTTAATTTTGTCGAATTTTTGACTTAATATTTCACTTACGATAACTTCTGGCAAAGCGTACCGATGTTAAATTTTGAAAAAAAAAAAAAAAAAAAATATGATGTGAAAAACGCATAATGGGTATCTAACACTCAGTCGAAGATATTTGTAACAATTTTCTGTTCTGCATCCTGTACGGGGTGTTTGGAAAAAACGATAGCCTTAAAAATTTCATCACCAATATGCGTCATGCTTCGAATGCACATCAGTTCACCCTTAAGTACTGTCAAATATAAGGATTCGTTTATAAGGCGAACGACACGAATGTGGAATAATCTGAAACAGTTTAAGGGTATTCATATCGCCTTCGGTGCGCTATTACAATTATTCAGGATTCCTGAAGTTTTTTTTTAACTCTATAACAAAAACATACAGGAAAGTTACAATCCATCTAGAACCGATCGTATAATACCCTCACCCTCATCTTCTAACTCACCCTTAATAAAGTGAGCGTGGTGTTGTGAAATTATTAAACAGATGCAATGGTATCTTTCTATACAGAGGATATTTCCGAGATTTTTAAGAAATTTTATCACAAAACTGGACAGTACTTATATTTTTCAGTTTTTAGGAAAAATAATGAGAAAAATTATATTTTCTTAAAAGTCGGCATGTCTATGGGCAGATTTTAATAGTTTTTACACTTGCATTGCTTTAAATACCATAAAGCGTATATATCAGACTTCATGCTCCTAGCTTGAAATTTAAGACCCAAAAAGTGGTGATATACGGACGGACGGAAGGACGGATGGACCGACATGGCTTGATCGACACATGTAACTTTAAATTCTGATCACAAATATGTATAGTTTTGCGGGTCTGCCATTACTATTTCACTATGTTACAAACTATGTATCAAACTAAGTATATTCTACGGTATAAAAATTACCTTTCCTTAAAAGTGGGTATGTCTTTGGGCGGATTTTTAACAATATTTACACTTGCATTGCTTAGGATTAGAGAAAGCTTATACACCAGATTTCATGTCCTTAGCTCAAAATGTAAGACTCAAAATCATGGCTAGATCGATATAACTTTCGATGTCGATCACAAATATATACACTTATTATTTCTCTATAGACTAAGTAACAAAATTAATACACCCTAAGACATAGGATATAAGGAGGACAACAGAGTGTTGCACAATCCTTTATAAATGGATTTTTTAAATTTTTACTTGCACTTTGATAGAAAAAATAAAGTCAATAAAGTGGGTCCCTTAATTCTGTGTCTGGAGTTTGTGAGGTCACAATTCGAGGCCAAATCGGAAGTTTCATTCTTACCCCAAAATTAATGGTACTTTACTTTTCTCGGAAAAGGCTTTAATGATTTTGATCATGTTTGATAAATGACATATCGATATATGCTAACATATGTACACGTATGTATGGCGTTTCAATTTTTTTTTCTATGATTCGAGTGATTTTGTTCGAAATCAATGTTCGAACAATATTTGACGTGTAATGGCTTACCAAGTTTTGGAAAATCTTTTAAAGAATTAAAAAATAAGAAAAAAACAATGATTTTGTTTAAGTTTTAAATCTTTAAATAAGTGCAATTACGTGCGACCCTCTTGTACACTTTTTTTTTCCTTCTATTGATTTTGCCTAGTACCTGTGACTTCGCCGTGCCCTCTTTTTCTTATGATATAGGCATCATTTCAGAAAAGCTATTTATTAAATCCACCCTATAGCCTAATGGTTAAATGAATAGATTATGTAGATGCTTTTAGTGTAATAAGGTTTACATGGATTATTAAACATGAAATGGAATCCTAAAACAGATCTTCGCTTTGAGAAAATTTCAAATTAGTGTGACCCGCAAATAATGATAAAGTTTCTTACGATCCAGTCGTGTACTTTACTATATCCTATCAAGGGTATACAGAGTTTGATAAATAGTTTGCAACACAGAAAAATAATAACGACAGACCCCAAAAGTATATATATTTGTAATCAGGTTCAAAACTTATGTCGATATGCCATGTTTGCAAGTCTATATGTCACCACTTTCCGGGTCTTTAACTTTTGAGCTAGGAACATTAAATTTGATTATACCTAAGCTTTCTAGAATCCAAAACAGTACTTGTGCAAACATTTTCGAAATCCGCCCACAGACACGTAGTTTTCAAAAAAAAAATATCGTTTTGCTCAATATTTTTAATAAAATCTAAAAAATGTTGTCAAGGTAAAATAGATGTTGATTTTCTCTACATTTCGTTCATATTTGTATTATATAATGCCACGCACACTTTTTGGTGTCATTTTCTTAAAAAAAACTTCTGTTACAAATTTTAGGAGGCGCTTCAACTTTCTGCTAAGAAAAGTTGTTACAACAATTTTGTGATAAAAGATATTAAAAATTGAGGAAATATCATCTGTATAGAAAGATATCATTGCTTCGGTTTTGATATTCTTATAATGCTGCGCCGATTTTATTAGGGGTAAGTTAAAGATCAAGAGTATCATATGATCCGATCTAGATGGATTGTAACTTTTCTGTATGTTATTTTATTTTTAGTTTATATTCAGGTAATCTGGTGAAATAAGATTTTATTACTCATTTCGTAACTAGAAATTATTTCATGTTAATAGTTTTCATTTGTAGCAGTAGAACTCCCCTTTACAGTCAAACACATTACAACTATAGCACACGTCTGCCCAAAAGTGCAGTAAAACTCCCCTTTACAGTCAAACACATTACAACTTCAGCACACGTCTGCCCAAAAGTGCACAATCATGCCATATTTCTGTAATAGAAACTATTTTTTGGACATGGGCGCCATTACATTCAAATAATTTTTCAGTAATATGAGAAATTGTGTCCTTGCCGTTTGACAAAACATTGAAATTTAAATTAAATCCTCTAAATCATGGAAAAAGACATGCATTATGACTGCTTTCCTTTAAAAACGAGTCCTTAGAAGGGACATATTCAATAATTCTCGGTTGATGTTAGGGTAGCGCTTACAGTTTTGAGTGACTATGTGACAAGAAATAAATAAAAACATATTATTCATAATCATTGTGTACAATGCCTAAACTTTATTGGCAAGACACTGTCTAGACAGAAAAAAAAAAAAAACTTAAGGAGTTAAGTTATCCTTCGAATATTTGTTCGAATATTGCCATGCAATGTGTTTTAAACTCAACAGAATAAAAAATCCGAAAATCATGCACCCACACATACTTTATTGTCTTCTGCAAACACATTTCCATAGAAAATAATAAAAAAAAAATATTCGATTGTCCTTAAATCCGTGAACAAAATATACACCTACACACTGTGGGAATTTAAAATCGTATTTTTTTTTCTGTATGCGATTAGAATTTATTTACTCGTTCGTGGTTAGAATTTTCAAGTTTAGTGAAGGAGAAGTGACTGAAGTGTAAACATTTACACTGCCACCACGTTCAGGATACCCACACTGAACGTGAGATAATTGTAAATTGACCATCTGATGAGTACTAGAGAATTGTGGCCTTTTAATAAGCAACGAAGGGAAACAGTTTATTGGCTTGTTGGAGAGTTGGGATTTTTGTCTTCCTCTTCTGTTAAAATGTTTGAAGGAGAAGTCCTTATTAATTTTATCATAATGTGTTCAAAAATTGTGTCCACTAAGTTCGTGGTAATTATATTGAAAATAACTCGGTGATATTTCGAGTCCCCAAGTCTTTATTTTCATCTACCATTCACCTTCCATACATATAAAATAATTATAAACGATACCCCTGGAGCAGAAGACATACTTGTCATCCTGTCAGAATAAAAGTAAAATGCTATTACGCACAGTCTTGTCTGTTCTTGCCATCTATGTAGTATGTTCTGGGTTTTACAAATCCACCCCTATAAAGAGCAAACAATTATAATGCTTGTGCAACATTAGCAACAGATTACACCGCATTTCGTAACTTTGAGTTATGTTCCTCGGGGGCCTCCAATTATTTTCATGTGGGAAAAAGTATTTTGAACAAGTATTTCGAGTTATCTCTATTATCCATTCTTTGAGCAAATTTCGTCCAGGTGGCATTGCGCTTGAATTATATGCGCTTGCATTCCCTGAAGTTGAAAGAAACCAGGAGTGAATATGTCGGCTTCTCTTTTGCAAGGGTTTTTGTGAATATATTAGCTGCAGGTGTTGCACAAAGTTTTCTTCATCTTGTTACCAAGAATTTTCATTCCCATGTTCATAGTTTAGTGTTTCCATATTCGAAACATTCAAATTATTTTTTTATGCAAAAGAAAACTTATTTTTAATGCGGTACTTCGACTTCGTCAAATTTAATACTCAATGATGAATAATGGATGACGCAAGCAGGTTTGATTAACTCATTATATACTACTACGTTGTTTTAAGTTTAGTTTAATTGAGAATTAGGTAACAACTAATCTTAAAAACCTTAAACTTAAAAAAGCGTAGAACCTCTCTAGGAGTTTCCAGTTGCAGGTCGTAGGGACCTAGCAGTGACTATGCACCAAACAGTGTGATTTCTAATAATGCACTTGAGTGCTCTTTATAACATCCGAAGTTGCCAGTATTCTTCGACTGCACCGTTTCTAAGTGGTTAGATCTTCTGACATCCTTGGTTGGAGAGCCCCCCTACATTACATAGATAGCTTTGAAACTGTCGCCTTTTTTCGAATTCCTTCGTAAAATGACCTCTTCTGTCCATGAATGGTGGTTACTTGTCCCGTCCTTTTATAAAAGCGCCCATAAGAGATACAATTATGCCATAAGAGCCTTAAAATATTTCACGAAGGGCTTGTCTCGCTATGTTGTTTGCTTGAATGAGAAAAGGTGTGGGCTATTTAATTTTCACAACTGTTTTACTTTGCTTCGTACACCTCCATATAAGTTCATTAGGTGGCATTGCGCTTGAACCAAACACACCGACAACCAAATCCTCAATATTCGAGGTTTGCATCTATTCGGTTGACTCTTAAATGTTACTTTATTAGCCAAAAACTGATTCAGCTGTACAGATTCGTGAATCTACGCCCAGGCCGATATAACTAATAACGATGCTTCCTAGAAACTCAAAACCTGTGCACTCGCTCAATATCCTCTGCATACAGTGTCAGAGCGGGAAACGCTTCTACACTGTGCCCACTGCACATTTTCGACTAGTTTTCCAGCTACCTTTAAGTGTTCGAATATTTAAAGAACACAGCTTCGCTGGAAGATCGTGAGTCTACAATTGATCAGAAAACAGACAGTTGTAGCTTGCCGCTTAAACTAATTCCATTACATACCCATAATATTGAATTTTGATTTTCGAAATACAGAGTGTTGCAAATAATGCAATGAGTTTGAATATTTTTACACCTCTCTAGAAGTCATTAGATGACGTAGACAACTGAAATTTTACACATAATAAAAAAAATGGACTACCCGGTAAAACGCTACTGAGCCGGAGATAAATTGTTTATACAAGGTTATCAATATTGTGCTTAAGGATTTTAATTTAAAATAAAACAAAAAGTATTAAAGATTTCAATAAAATTTTTTTAATGTTTATGGAATATAACATCGGCTAAATGGCCGCCACGGGAGTGGCAAACTTCGATTCTTGTGAGGCTTTTTTCGATGACTTTTCGGTACATTTCTGACTGTATTGCGGACATAACCGCACGCATGTTTTAAGTACTCCAAAGATTGGAAATTGTCTGCCTAGACACGATGTTTAGCATAGTCCTTCGTTTCAAAAAAATACAGCCCAATCATGCCGCCGGGCCACAGCGCTCACCAAACAGTTACCCGTGGTGTATACAATGGCCTCTCTATGATGTGGATTCTCAGAACCACGAGTTCTGCAATTTTGTTTGTTTACGTAGCCGCTGAGCGAAAAATGGGCCAGCCATCGCTGAAGAAAATTTCGTTCGGAAAATCGACGTCAACTTGTTGATTTTCCAGAATCCAATCGGCGTATGTTCTGAGCATTCTATAGTCAATAGGCTTTAATTGTTATGTAAGCTGGATATTGTAGTGATGTATATGCAAATGCAAGCCAAAATACGCAAAATAGAACTGTAAAAAATGCCCAATTGCTGTGCGCAACGTGAGATTAACAATTCCGAGTAGCTGAGGCACTCACATTGCTACGTTTTCAATCAATCGAGCATTACGATGATGCACAGTCCTTCTGACTGACAAACACTATTGATTTATCTGAATTTGATGACTATGTTTCAAATTTGTTGCTGAGTTGGACGAATATGACGACCATGATCTGTCCTTAAATCGCGATACACAGATATTACAGAACTCACTATATTGGGTGACCAGATAAGAACTATAGTAAAAGAAATTTAAAAAAAAGCAACAACGGTGCGAGATATCAAATTGATTCTGACTTTATTTTGAAACTACATTCATGCCATTATGCACGGAATAGCTCGTCATTTAAATGGCCGCCTCAGTTTCACTGGCGGTCCGTCCAATTATTGATTATTCCGGCAATAGCGTCTCGAATGTTGCCCTCGAGCTCATCCAAAGTGGTTGGCTTGTTAGCGTAGACTAAGTATTTGACGTAGCCTCAGAGAAAATAATAGAGGGATGTCAAGTCGCGTGATCGCGGCGGCCAATTGATGAACGCTCGCCGTGAGATGATCCAGTCGCCAAATTTCTCCTTCACAGCTAAACAATTATACACTTTTTCTCAAAGAATTATGTCAAACTGAAAAATATTTTCTTCAACTTTGTCATTGGTATTTAGTGTTCGACTAAAATTAGAATTTTCATAGTTCGCACAGAATTGGTGAAAATAAACCCATCTTAAGACAATGGTAAAAAAACAATTAGACCAGTATGACTCCATAACGGCACTCGCAGTTCGCCGGCAGTAGTCCAAAGAAGAAGTTTAAGTCTGTGGTAATTTTAAAAAAGTCAAAATGTTCCGCGCAGTAGTTGAATTCCTCACAAAACAAGGGAAAAGTGTTGAAAGTATACTAACCGAAATGTAAACAGTATAAGGAACTTCTTGCTTGAGTAGAGAGTCATTAAAAAATTATGACAGCCCTGGAAAAACAAGTGACGTTACAATGCATGAAATGGTTCTAAAAGTCAAGTTGACTCAAACTAAAAAAAAAAAAATGCAGAAAGGTTCAAAATATCCGTTTCAAAATACACTACACTATCATCTTCGGATGTCAAAAATCAGCTATTGCCTAGAATGCTTACGCCGCATCAATAAAAAAAAAATACCGTGTGGAATGTTGTAACCAGGTTTCGGAGCTATGTGGCGACAATCCGGCAGAAGTTATCAACAAAATTGTTACTGAAGATGAAACTTGGGCTCATTGTAATAACCCTGAAGTAAAGGTACTGCATCCATGCAGTGGCGAAAAACGGGTGATTCAGTTCCCAAGAAGTTTAAGGTCACACTGTCGGTTGGGAAGACCATGGCAAACGTTTTTTGGAACTCATAAGGAATTCTGTTATTACATTATTTACCAACATCACAGGAGAATACTACGCTAATGTTCTAAGGTACTCAAGAGGATCTATTAAATTAAAAAGGAGTGGGAGTATAACAAAAAGCCTGCTCTTACTTCATGACAACACACAGGTTCACAAGCCTCAAATTGCAATGGCTACTATGAAGTTATGTTGATTCTAGGAATTAACTCATCCACCTTATATGTTCCTAAATTTGAAAAAAAAAAAAACTTGCGTGGAAAGCATTCTAAGGCTACAGGTAACTGAGTATTTTGAAGGCAAACCGGAGAATTATTTTTATGAAGGCTTAGTCAAATTAATCTGTAGATTTGAGAAGTGCATTTATATTCAAGGAGATTATATTAATTAAATTATTAAGAGCTTGAAACTAAGAAACGATGGCTGGTCGTTAGGTACATAACGAGTGGGGCATGGCAGTTAGTCCAGAAGTTGAAATTGCATCCAGGAGTTGAGTTCAGATGAGCATGAATTTGGAGTTAGAAGGTTGGTTTTTATGTGTTCATAGTCTGTTAAAAGTTCGGAAATGGCAGCAAAAATCGGTGCCGATTTTATTAATTATTTTTTCAATCGAAGAATAATTGTACAGTCTTTTATATGAAGACTTTGCGCTGTCAGTTCTATACTTCACTTATTTTAGTTTACTTTAGATGGCGCTACAGTCCGGGGTGGACTTGGACCCCAACCAACAAGATTCCCCAGCCAGCTTGATCTTATGCTAGCCGCATCCACTTTTGCACACGAAGTTGGTTGAGGTCCCTTTTCACTAGTGTGCGCCACCATAGGTAAGGTCCTGTACAGCGTCAGATCCATCCATCCAGCCTTCTTAGACCAAAGAAACAGCGTTGATAAGAGTGATTCTTCTCTTGATCTCTGCTCTGGTGTAATTGTTTAAAATTCCATCGGAGCCATGATAGACAAAGTTCTTAACTTCCTCAAAATTATAGAGATCTGTATCTATATATAAAAATGCAAAATATTTTGTAGGCATTATTTTTTTCATATATTATAGAAGTTATAGCAGTCCATCAAAAGACATTTAAGGTGAAATGGAGACCATTTTATAAAATGTTCCATTAATGATATAGCGCCCTACGTGTTAATGCGCAGCACTCTGAAAAAATATTTGCTGAGTACATATTCGATACAATTGTGATTGAGCGGTCTCACGAACATGGTTTTCCAAATCGTCTTACCTTATATTCAATCACTTAAGAAGGTATTAGTTCAGCTTATCTTACTTTAGAAGATTTAAGCTGCATTTTAAGATAACGTACGCAAGAAATACCGAATCAAAGCCAGCTTCATTTGAAATACACTGAAAATGTGATCTAACGAACCTTTAAATGTCAATTTCTTAAAAACTTTCTCGTGATATAAATATTGTTATACCAAATTCGTGTTCAGTTTCAATACTCCAAAACCTATAGGGATCAAAATTTAAATGACAAGAATCGTATTCTTCATTGTTAATTAAGTAACATAATTAAATTTTGAAAATTAAAAACATAAATCAAAACCAAAGGAATTATACAGCCTTGGCCAATGAAAATAAGTTTTATAAAAAACTACTAGAGGTAGGTGAATATTTTTGACTTCCCAGGATCCGTTACCCATTAATAACTAAATTATGGGGAATTCGCGCAATTTTTAACTCTGGATTTTTTAAGTGTGGAAAAATTGGTGTAATTCGAAAATAGTAGTGAAAGTGTGCACATAAGTTTTTTGGGATATCTTATTATCCACTCATAGTTTTTTGTACTTAAATAATAAAAGTAATCAACCCAAGATGGCTAAGCTAAAAAGACACGAATTACGTGAATCTGGAAAAGTCCAAATTGACTTTTAGCTTCTCAAGACATGTCCCAGCAAAAAATTTCAAAAACTCTTAAACATTCGCGTGCAGCCGTCCAATATGCTTTAAAGATATACAGGGAGAATGAAGAGTACATTTCTAAGCCACGCCCATGCAGAAAAAGAAAATCTTCAGCTCATAAAGATCGGTTCTTGCCCGGGAGTCTTTAAAAAATCATCAAAAGAACTCTTCTGAACCAACTGCTTCGCTTCAGGAACATCAAAATGTTACGCTATCTGCGAGAGCGGCTAGAAGAAGGCTAACAGAAGTTGGCCTTAGAGGTTGCAAGGCCAGAAAACCATGGTTTTCTGAGGAGAACCAGAAACGACGTCTATAGTGAGCTAAATTGCATAAGGATTGGAGCCATGAAGATTGGAGCAATGTGGTGTGTTCAGACGAGGCAATTTTTGAAGTAAGTAAATTGCATACATCTAAAAACAAAATCTAAAGTGGATTTACGAAAACATAGGATATTTTTTTTTATTAAAAGTGAGTCCGAACTGAACACTAAATCAGAATGTGTCTTTACAGATTTTCGGGACTCATGGCCCAATCTACGTCCGCAGGAGGAAGGGGAAGAGTACCATCCCGATTATATGGTATCCACAGTCAAGTCTGGTGGTGGTAGTTACATGATGTGGAATTGCATGGCGGTAGGAGGCATAGGAGAGCTATTCACATGCCAGGGAAGAATGAATAGCGATAGCTATATTGATGATTTACGCACCTCTTTAAAGGCATCCTATCTTAAAATGATTGGGAGCAGGTATCACCGAAGGATAATTTTACAGCAAAATAATGCTTTATGCCATAAATCCCGAAAAATGATGGAATTGTTTTCAAATCAAAACTTTCAGGTCTTGGAGTGGCCAGCTAAACCGCTAAACTTCGATAGAACATCTGTGGGTACTTCTAAAAAAGAACAATAATCTGACGTCCTTAGTGAGAAGAGCGCTATACGACGAGAATGGGAAAAAATCACCTCAGAAGAACGTTCTAATTTTATTTCTAGCAGTGATAAAGAGCAATAGAGGGCCAACTAAATATTAAAATTTAAAAAAAAATAAAAAAATGTTCGTCCACATATTTATTGTGTTTTTATTTATACGCATTGAATTTTTCAGATACAACGGCATTTTATACATTTACGTAGAGTGCTTTTCATTTATGTCCAAGGCTGTATGTCGGTATACATTGTGTATGAAAGAATGTGCCATGTACACAATCCATACATTGCAGTAAATTTTTAAATCGGGCACAGTGGCGCAGTAGAATTCAAAATTTGTTGAAAACATATGCAAGGTATGTAATTACAATAAAGAAGGAACGCTGCCGCTTTCATATTACAATTTCTAATTGAAAATAAACTTAGAAAATAGTAGCTCAACACTGTTAAAATTATTTTTATAAACTTTTCAAACAGCAAACTAAAATTACCAGAAAATTAAAACAGTTAATTGAGAGACCATCCTTCTATCCTCTTTGACCAAAATATATTCTTGAGAATGTTCACCCACTCAACGTTTGTAGCACTAAGTAAACAGATGACAAAAAGCAATTATCTATTGAAATTAGTCAGACGAAGGAACTTTTGACTCGTAAAGCAGAATATGAATCTTAAAACATAGCTACGAGTTTGTATGTATATAGGAACTAGAAATTGAATAGAGTTTTCCCTTTTACATTTCAAAGCTACGAGTAAGACGAATAATTTTACAACTTTAACGGCAAATTTTGTCCTTGCCAAGTGCATGCTTTCCAAATGATGCGCATTTGAAAGGCAATGCAATGATGTGCATACCATTTCACTGGCTTAATCCATCCGATAGTTAAAGCTAATTGCACTTCGTATTTTGGTTTCCAAATTGATTGGAATTAGGAATTCAAAAAGTCTTTATTGGGATCATGGATCGACGTGCCAATACCTGCAGAGGCAAATGAAGTATCAGTCATAAATATGTATCATCCTTATTTAAAGTCTTGACCATATAATACTTGAGTTTAACTTGCAATGTATATTTTTTAAGTCGAGCTGAAAGGACTTGAGTTTTTTCAAATACAATTACTAGGTACTGGCACTGCAGGAATTATATACTTGTTAAAACAAGTACAAGTATTTCTTAAGTTCATATACACAAGTACAAAGACCAAGTACTTATGTAAGTACCCCCAAATACCAGTACCAGTACCCTCAAGTGCTTCAAATTCTTTTAAGTACATTTCAAGTAATTTTAGGTAATTTGATGAATTTATTTATGAAATCTAATTTTCAGAGTTCCGTCAATTAAAGATTAAAAGTAAGTTCGGAACGATTACAGCGGGAGACGGTTGTCTGTCCATCTTCATTCAATGTTAGAACAGTAATTTGCCCAGGCTGTACTTTTTGCTGCTCTGGTTTTCTTTTTAAACTCGTTGAAGCTATTACGATGTTCGCACCAGTCATCCTCGGTTCTTGTCTGACGGTTGACTGCTTCATTAATCTGTGTTGCATTCGTAAGGTTTTCCTATGGGAATAGGTTTTAATTGCTTCGCGACAATTTCAGATAATTTGTTCCAGTCTGTAGTGAGTGATCAGAGAATGAACGCTTTTGAAGGACTTTCCAGTCACTAACTTTAAAATTATCGGCAGGTTAAGCTAGTGTTAAGTCTATTACTTCCTCCCACTAATTTTGTTGTGGAAATTAGGATGATTACCCCTCTTACAAATTACTAGATTGGAAAGAATAATAAAATCGAAATTGGGCTCACCCCTCTTGTTGATGTCCTTGCTACCCAATTGTAATGGTGTAAATTCATACCTAGCATAAAGTTGGCTCTGGTGATCTTGGCGTATTGTACCATTTCTTTTAGGATTGGTGATGATGAGCCCCATTCTTGCTGTCGCATAAGAGAAAATGATGTTAGTTGATTTCCTTACCAGAATATAGCTTAGACTTTAGTCATTTTATGTTGTCTCTGGCGAGCCATGGTTTCTAGATTAGTTGCCACCTCTATTCTCCCGCGGCTTAGAACCTACTATCTGTCATTCATGGAGGAGGTATCCAGACGTGTACTACGGTACGCAGAGGTGGGGCCGATGTGGGGATTGCATCCAGGTTGTGAACACAACGGGTTAAAAAATCATACGATTCTTTATTGCCGCATCCAACAATCTTCACACCTCTCCGCCATCCTGCTCCGTCGAATTTACAAGTATTGTTAGTACCTGTTTCTTCGCCTTCTGCTATCATAGCTTCGATCTTGAGCCAGTTATCCACTGATAGTTTTCCATCCTCGTCGATGATGGCCAAGGTGAGTTCTTCATTGCTCTGAAGGCTTGTCTTAACCTTCTTCACCAAATTTCCTGTTACCTCGTCTGCAGAGAGAACTATTTTGGGGGCTGACTTTGCTACTACCCCCTTTGTGATCCTAGAGTTACTTAGCCGATGTTCCTTTTGGAATAGCACCTGACTTCTGAAGTGGTGGATAATTTAGTTTGTCCTTTAGGGGTGGTTTTCCTGGATTTAAAGGGGGTGGGACTTTCTTGGCCCTTATCTGCCCTCTTGGCTTCTATTCCTTCCTGTCTGACTAATGAGGCGACTAGCTTGATTGTGACTGGTTCTAGATACGTCTTGTTTCCTTGACTACTTGACTGCCTGACTCTCTTAGAGCATTTCTTTATTACGGCGTTGTCCCTGCTCGAGGTCAAAATCGGATCAGATTCCTTCATCTTTTTTAAAAATTTTAAGAAGTTTTTGTAGCCATCTCTTCCTTTTTCTTTGGAGTTTTTGCTGGCTTAGGCACAAGTGTGTCTTCCAGTAGTCTGTCCTCTGACCTGTCTTCCCAATGTTTTCTTATCAAGTACTCCACACTCTTGACTACCGGTGAAAGTTGGAAGTGGATTTTCAATTGTGTGCATTCCACCTGGAGTAGTAGTATCATTTCGTTGTTCTTCCATGTTGGTTTTGGTTTCGCATTAGTCAGTTTCGCTGCAATTCTAGGATGCATTGCCCGGATGCTACTATTGGGAGGTATAACTAAGATTTGAGAGTGATCAGATGAGAATCGCCATTCCTAGAAGGCTTTCGGCTCCTCTGACCAAACCCCAGTAAACTTCTGTGTAAATGTATTTCCATTCAAATAGAATTATTCAATAGACTTCCATTACTGGGATTCTCTTTGTGTTTTCAGAAAAAAAAACAAAAAAAAAAAACTGTAACAGAAGAAGGTATTTAATTACTGGATTATGAGCCATGTTAATTAAACATTCAGTCCTTAATAGAAATAAGAAAATACTCTAACCAGCTTCTACTCAAATGATTAGTTCATCCCTAATATGCAGGAGCTATCCGTTGAAATATTTATGAAGAATATTAATTTGAAAGATTAATCCATTAATAGGATTACCTTTAGACAAGATAATTACATTTACATGAAGGCTTATCCCAAGTAATAAGACATTATGAAGATATTTTGTGGATTTACGCACTGGACGGTAAAATGCTGACAATGACAAGACAAGTTAAAAATACAACAAAAGTTAATTATTAAGGTAAATGTACCAAGCCCAACAAAACTACTAGATAAATTGTATTATTCAAGATTGATTATGAATTGGTTATCATACTATTAGCTTTTCAGCATGCTGTCTCCTTAATCCCATTAGTTTGGAAATATCAAAAACCATTTACCATACAGACTATCACTAACTGTGGTATCAAAATGTTCAAAGTGGGCCATGTGTTATACTTGGAGTCAATTGGATATACAATCAGATAAACCAAGTCCATATGTACTCAATGAGATTCAAAATCAAATTAAATTCCAACATAAACATATTAAAATTTCAGGGGAAAATTTACGAACGTTTTATTAAACTTTAGTGATGTTCAACCACATTCTTTGAGGGAAAACTTAATTTTCGTTCGCAAAGAAACGGTTTCCATATTGTGGCTATATTTGCATGGTTTAGTTTGATATTCTTATCCGAATGGCAAAATGGAAAACTATTTATTCCGTAATTTAAACATTGCATAAAATTCATGGTCTTGTCCGTTTTTAAAAGATTTTCGTTTGGAGTCTAAATTTAGCGAGAGCATTAAAGATACAGAAGAAAACTGTATTGCTCACGGAAATAGAATATTTTTGAACGCCAAAGATATGTCTATTTTGGAACACCACACACTTTCGATATGGAAGGTGAACAGAGACACTCATGTGCTGATTCCATCAGTCGGAGTCATCTCCCGCACATGAGAGGGGGATATTTGGGAAAACATTTTGTTCGCATTTGCTGCATAATTTAAATCATTTTTGAGTGTAATGTGTTCAAAGTGTATTCCTTAATTATTTTAATGATCTTGTTGTTGAGATTGAGATTTTAGTGGAAGGAACTGCTTAGGAGCTGTTTGAAGTCGTAAAATAATAAGTGCTTATGAATGTCAGTTTTATTGGTGATTAAGGTCACTATAAGAACGCATAGTAATCGGTAGTAAAAGGATGGCAAATGACTGTATGTCGATAAAACTTGCCGGCTTGAGTGGGTGCCAAAGAGATGCATCTGTGTGGATGTATGTATAGGTCATTGTCTTTAATAACAATCAAAGTTAACAGTTTCCTGGAACATTTGTATAGCTAAGTTGCAAGTATACTTAAATCTGTATGTCAAGGCTTTTTAAAATGCCGAACAGTTTTTGGACTGAAAAAAAAAACAACAGGTATTATGAACTAGCAAATATTCCAGAGCTTAATTGGGTGCATATATTTGGTGACAGCTTTGAGTCCAAATATACTTTTTCTACTTATGTGTAATTTGTATATTTTACAAATGACAAACTCATTAATCTTAAAATTTCCTACATACACCTTGTTTCACTATAATGAATCAATTTCCCCTAAAGCAACAATTTCGAAAAGAAGACAATTTAAGCAGAAAACATCAAAACCTAAGAGATCCCCCGAACGACGAACAACGAACATACCCTTGTAACAGCAAGCATAGATCCAGAGAATGCAGTCGATAATGACAACTTCTTGTTGATAGATGATCCGCAGGAGAAAGTAAAGGCTATAGGAGTGACTTTTCAGGAAGTGTATAAGGTAAATTATAGCATTTACCCGAAACACGACCTGGAAAATCGAGTCCCTGTGTACAACTTCTACCTTCGCACTGGCTATCCAAGAATAAAGGTTTTACCGTGTTCAATGACGATAACATGGCAAATAATGCCATCGCCGATGAAGGGGTACATCCCCCGTTCATATCGACGTTGACTGATTTATTCATTGAGAATGAATAAATCAGTGAGAATCGACAGAATATCGGAAACTGTGCTTCGACATCTCCCTCTAGAAGCGGTGGACACTTACACCACTCTGTTCAATAATGCACATTATTCAGCGCATTGGAAAACAGCAGTGATGCACCCCAAATGGGGTAAAGACACAATTCTGCTAATCTCAATAGATCAATAGAGCCCTGATTAAGTGGGCTGAGAACAAAAAAATAATTCCGGAAACCCTATTCGGTTTTAAGGCGAGACATGGTACAATACATGCCGCGTCTAAACTGGTATCGGATATAAAATGGAACAACAGCAAGAACCAATGCATGGGTGCCTGCCTGATTGACTTGGATAAGGCCTTCGACACCATATGGTTAGAGGGACTCTTTTATAAGTTGAGCAGGCTGGCCATAAGCAGACCGCTGCTGTATATGCTTTGTACAATAGGGCGAGCTTGATTAGGGTGTACAATTTCCTGGTCAAGATCATTCGAAGACACATTGCAAGCGCTATTAACTCCATGAATAATTGAATAACCTGATCTCTGGGGCTCACTACCCCAATTATTGTACATGTACCAGGAGAGGGTGCGCCTTAATGGCTTTGTCCCCCCAGATGCGTTCCTCTATTTCGACCAAGAAGGTCTGATGAACAGATCAGCGGTGCCGCTAATCTTCCACGTTCCCCAGACAATTATCGATAGGCGACTCAACTACGACTGAGACGTCGCACAAAGCACTGTGGAGCTTTTTGATTTAGTAGGTCGGTATCGGGGCGCGATGTTAAAGATACAGAAAGGCAGCATCAGAAATACTGGTGGCTTATAGGTAGAGAAGGAACTCCTTTGCCTATCGCTCCCAACCCGGGCTTTAAAATAAATAAAGGTCTTTAGTTATGTTACGTCGAATGTATTAGGTTTAGCTTAGAGTACCTTAGTGGGGCCAGTAGGTTAGAATAACATAGATAAGCTAGTCTTAAGCGTTTTTCTGGATAGCTTTAAGCAATACAATAACAATAAAAGTGAATTACAAATGAATGAAATGATAGGCAAAATGAATTGGTAGACATAGCCAATACTGCCCATATAGATGCAACTAAAAAGTTAATAATGTCAACAGCAACCGCAAGTAGTTTCACATTGATTCAGGGATGTTAACTGATTTTTTTTTTACAAACTTCTCTCAGAAAAGACGAACATCTGTTAGGCTTCGAAATGTTATCACTACCACTTTACGGAAAATGTAGCAGGTATGGTTTTATCTCACCGGTCTTGTGACAGATGCACCTAGATTTTACCGTAGATTTCTATGTTTAAAAATCTAAAGTAAAAATCGAATCATGATTTTTATTTCCAATTTTTTTTTTTTTAAGTGAATAACGGAACACAATATGATTTTTACTTTTAAGAATTAAATAAAACAAAGTCAGATCACGATTTATATTGCTTTTTTCCCTTTTTAATCAAAAAACTTATGGGAGGACCAAAGTAGTATGCGAGGTGGTGTCATGTTGGGTACCATACATTTTCAATTCTGATTCAAAAAAATAAAAGTTATGTTTCGATCTTTATTTTTGATTTTTAAAAATGAAAATCATAATCTGATTTGTACTCAGGAAACAAAAATCCATAGTTGATTTTTACTCAAAATTTTAAAAAAATTAAATCAGCAATAGTTATGAAAATTGTTTTAATTAAAAATAGAAAATTTATCAAGTATCAAGTAGGAGTCTGTAATCGTACAATTATTTTAAATGTATGCTAATTTGGTTTTCTCGTTAATCTAGAAAGAAGAGAATCTATCAGATCAAAACAAACACGTTTTGTTTCATGTCTACCAGTCTGTTTATTCTCACATGGCTTGCTCGAGAAACATACAACTTGGCACGCTTTTATATTTCACTCCTTTTTGTGACTCAATTGCTACAGGATTTGTATACAAAAGAACTTCGACCAGTTTTTGGTTAGATAAAATCTCACAATAAGTCTCATGTCCCAGTTCTGATATCAACCATGAACAGTTTGTTTCATGTTCAAGTTATCGCGACTCCACTGCATTTGCGAAGATTTTTGAAATATGTACCATCCTGCATATCTCACCCCCACTCTCTCCGATTTTGGTAGTTCCAAATGGGACAATCTAGTTACATAGTATGTAGACCAAATTGATTGGCGGATATATTTTTCAATATTTTTTAAACTCTAGTTCCATTTCGAGGACTTTCGACAATAAGGCGCCCATACCTACTCCCGCCTAAAAATGTCATTGATATCAATTCCGTGTTTGTTGAATTAAGAGGGTGAAAAGGACTTAAGAAATAGACGTATAGACAGACGGGCGTAACAATTAAAGCGCACGACTGGGTCGCACATACTTGCACCTATATATATGTGCTGTTCAGCATATCACTCAGATTTGGTATGCCATGTCCATGCGTATGTTGAATATTGTTTAGATATTAATTTTACATTTGTCAGATCCGAAAAATAAATCATTTTTAAGAGGCTGTTAATAAGTAAAGTTCAGTTATTTGTCATTTTATTAAAAATACTCTAACTGTGACCTCACAGAATGCGTCCAGACGCTTAGGCTGCAGTCGTAAGAACAGTTATGCAAATAGACCAAAACATTGGCATACAAGATCACCGGGGCAGTAACACAGGGCTCAGTCTTTGGCCCACCATTCTGGAACGTTATGTAGGATGGTATACTGCCACTCCTTGTACCATGCGAAACAAAAATAGTGGGATTTGCTGACGACATCGCCATTATTGTCACTGCTAAACTGTTGGAGGAGGTGGAACAGATAAGCAATGCGACAATAAGGATAATGCGCGAACCTCAATTGGTCTAACACTGGCGGACCATAAAACTGAAGCGGTATAAAAAAAGTAGGAAAAAGGTAGAAACTGCCACCATTACAGTCGGCGGTCATGAAATCATATCTAAATCGCATATAAAGTACCTAAGCATTATGATAGATACAAGACTCTCATATAAAGATCACCTTAAGTATGTAATCTGAAAAGGTGAAATATAAATTTCTACAATAGCGCGTATCATGCCCAACATAGGAGGGCCAAGACATAGCCACAGGTTACTGTTGGCCAGAGTGGTTATGTCGATAGTCCTATACACTGCAACCATTTGGGTCAGGGCCATGGCAATTAAAACTTACAAATCACATATTACACCTACGTACAACCTGACTTGTAGCGAGAATACTCCCAATAGATATTCTGGCACTAGAACAGTAACGTCAGTACTGCGCAAAAAGAGAAAGAAATAAGGCCAGCGAAAATCGGCTACTTATTTAAGCTGAAAGTTTAAGAGAGTGATAAGAACGCTGAAATGCTTCTGCGAAAGGCAGGTGAACTCATAGGCTCATACTCCAAATGGATTGATAGACGCCATGGAAAACTTGATTTTTGCTTAATACAGTTCCTAACAAACCATGAATGATGGATATTTCGTTCATACTTATTCAAGTATAAACACGACAATAGCCCGTACGTTCTTCTGACAGCATAGAAAAAGCAGAACACGTGGTTCTTCAATGTCCAAGATTCCTTGACGAAAGGAATGCACTAGGAGTGAATTCGATCAGCTACTGATGCCAGAAAACATCGTTGATGAAAAGCTAAAAAACCAGGACGCATGGGACATTAGAAAGAGAAAAGTGGAGAAATGTAGAAATATGTACATTACTCTCGTACACACAGAACACTATATCTTGGTAAATTTGTTAGATTAACCAAATTTGAAATAAACGAACCAATTTATCTGCAATTTTGTCCGATTGCACCGAAAATTATATCATATTGAGGCACACATCAATCAAGATTAAAATCTATGAAGATGTGGTAAGTCACAAAGTTGTACCCAGACTTCTCTTTAGCAATTCACATTTCAGTGCATTATATTTTAAAGAAAAATTATGCTAACCAGCTATGCTATCAAACATTTTTGTTCAGTATTTTTCTTAACAGTTTAAGGAACCTTTAAATGCAAATTATTCTCTGTCTCTCCCTATATTAACTTAAAATTAATTTGAATAAATATGTATGTCAACCACTTGAGAGTATACTTAGTGTTAAGCTAGACAGAAGCCAGAATTATGATTAAAACCTCCCACCGGATACTCCTGAACAATGTCTGCAATACCAATGACATCAGCAAGCCAGGGACAATCTTCATTAAACAAAATATAAAATGTTTGCCATAAAATGAAATTACCGCATACTTACGAACATAATAGGAGAAAACTTAAAAAAAAACTCGACGAATTTTTCAGTGAATAAAATTTACATAATTTCCCCCCCACCAAAAGGCACATACTGCGAGATGTATCTTTTGCCCTCGTGCTAAGCTTATTTAAAAATTATGTGAAACAATATTTATTCTAAATATGTCAGTTGAAAGACGTTCATTTAGAAAACAAAACAATTTTATTTCCAACGACGACGACTACGACGACGATGAATGACAAACACTTGACAATGGATGGGTTGAGTGAATTTTCAAAAGTTTTCCTGACTTGTCTGCTTAATTATGCATGTGATTTGTTATGATTAGATGACGGGATATATTTGAATATTATTCATGATAATTTGATAATTGTCATATTTAAGAGGGTGCTTTTTATTTTGTTGGGAGTTTTAAACCCAGTTGTGAAGGATATATAATATAAATGACATAATTTGAATCGGTCATTTTGAGACCAATTTTTCAGAAACCGACTTTTTGACGATTCACATTCCTTGACCATTGACTCATCTATTACTTGTAAAAAAGAGTCAAGTTTCAGCAGTTAAACCCCTTCTAGATAGGAACGCAATTGAGTGCGCATCATCTTATAAGAGATAACCAGTTTTCAAAGTGAACTGCGTTGCGTCTTTTGCTGACTGCCACCCGTGCTCCCTCCGCTGACTCTCTCTTCACGTTCCCATTATTTTACCAATTTTATTAGGTTTATCTGACCAATTAGTTTTTTTCCAGTGAAGAACCGGGAATTGTGAGAAACTAGCCCTATATCAGCGGCATAATAAAGAAACTTTTTCCATTAAAAAATAAAACTTAATCGAGATGTCTCACCAGAGACAAATAAATCAATGAGTGACTACGGCGGATGAACTCCCTGAAGAACTTTAGCTTTCTTTCTCACCTACTCTATACTAAGTTTGAAATATACATAGTTTATAAAATAAAAAAATAATAGCCATCAACCCCCAAAAGTAGGTATATGTTTGTGATCAGCATCCAAAGTTATGTCAATCAAGCCATGTATGTCCGTCAGTCCGTCCGTATGTCACCACTTTTTGCTATTTAGGAACATGAATTTTGGTATATAAGCTTTCTAGAATCCAAAGCTGTACAAGTGTAAAAATTGTTAAAATCCATCCACTGACACCCCCACTTTTGAACAAATTTCGTTTTTTTAATGTTTTTGCTGGAAACTGAAAAATATTGTGTAGATAAAATATATAGACGTTGACTTTCTCTATATTTTTTCCATGCTTTATTCATGACCTACTTTTAGGGAACGTTTTCTTAAAAAGCACATATTCTTTTTCCAATGTACATATTTATGGTGATGGTAAAATCTTATTTTATGCATCTCATCAGAATTCTTGAATTTTGATTACCAATATATTTGTAGTCAAACGCCGCGCTCACTTTATGATGAGGTATAGGGTATCATATGATCCGCTCCCGACGGAGTGTAACTTTCCTGTATGTTTTTATGTTAATATTATATATGCTATGTATTTTTATCTCCCGGAGTTACATAGTTTGTAACACAGAGAGATAATAACGATAGCCCTCCAAAAGTATACATACAGTATTTGTGATGAGCATCGAAAGTTTTGTTGATCTAGCCATGTCTGTCCATCCGTTCATGCCACCAATTTTAAGCCTTAAATTTTGAACTAGAAAGATGAAACTAAGCATATAAACTTTCTAGGGTCAGAAGCAGCACAAATTTAAACATTTTTTTAATACGCCCACAGACACGACCACTTTAAAAAAGGAGGAAAGGGTATGATATGACCAGTTCCAGATGGATTGAAAATTTCTTGTATTTTTTTATTATAGTTTTGGATCCTGATTTTGAAAACATCACTCGAAATGTCCTAGCACATCTAGGATAGAAAACTAGTACCAAACTAAATAAAGCGACGTTTGGAGCAATAGAGCTTTCTAGGATTGAGTCTATCAATCTGAGGCAGCAAATCAGAAAACCTGTTCACAAACATTGCCCTTTTATTTACTTCATTCACCTATGAAGAAATTTAATCCCAAAAAAGCACACTCTCTGCCTGTTAAGAGATTATAGCCTGTTTTAGAAATTCATAGATCATCGTTTCCATATCCTAAAGTTAAAGTGAGAAATATTGCACATCATTTCCATTTTAATAATAAAGATAATACCTGGAGTTAGCTTTATTAGAGACTTTCCCAGATGACGTGAATAACAAAATAAGTTGAGTTTAAATGAGCTAAGCAATTTTCTAAGCAATCTTTTTTTACTATGAGTTTTCTCCTAGTCTGAGATATTCCGATATGATCTCAAGATCTTTTTTGTCCAATTCCTAAAAATTTGTCGTACAATAGTTTGACGTATGTCTAATAATATAGCCGACATATGTATGTATGTCAAACTTAATGGGGTCAAGCAAATAATTTTCTAGAAACTTGTAAAGTTTCTTGAGTGTTCAACTTCCCGGTCTCGGACAATAATCGAGTGTACGAGTGCTTCAATCGTTCACAAAAAAAATGTTTAATAGGTGAAAGAAAATTACGAGTACATTGAAATTGGCTCAGTCGTTCTTAAGTTACATGGTAGGAAAACAAACTAAATGTTAAAAACTGAAAACATGTAGAGTGCTTACAATTAGCTATCTATTGGTAATGATCTTAGATGTATGCTATTGGGAACTTTTTCGTATATTTTCTTGATGCACTGATGATTTTTACACGAGTTCGGTGCACATACAGCTTTATGGTCCAGCTCGTTGATAGATGCTCAGATTTTCAAATGCACTGAAGAAAACCGCATCAAGATTGCTTGTGTAGTTTTTGAGTTATAAACGGTGACTCAGACAGACAGACTACCATTTTCAGTATGGTTTCATTTTCTGAAACCATTCTGACTTCAGATTCAAATACAACCACCCAGATCCTTAACAGTTTATGAACAAATTAAATTTGTTTATATTTTTCCCATTTATTTGCTGTAAAGAAAAATTAAATGCTGCTCAGATTTTTGCAAACTTTCTGCATGTTACCCCGTGGCCCGTCCACAATTTTTCGCAGTTTAACTAGGCTATTAGATAAACTAAATGTTCTGTAACTGAGAGGTTACATCAAAATTCTGTCATTTCTGTAATCAGCAGAAAACAATTTTGTTCTAAGTATTACATAGATTAGTTACATGTAATCTGCAATAATTATAGCACGTCTAATCAGTAAACGCCAAACAATATCTGACAAGGAACCCAATTGAAAAATATCATAATCGTTTCATTTATTAAAGAAAATATCGACAAGGTACGAGGGATAATGACCTAAATCATAAATTATGCAAATCAGCCCATTTAATGACAGCAAAATATGTATTCAAGCCAATTTTAAGGGCAACGAATCAATCCCTAGGTTACTAGTGTCCCGCTGTGCATTTGTGACAAGAACGTTTGCTAATGACAGTTGAGTGCTGACACACATATTTATGTATACTGGTGAGGTGAAGGCTGTGTGCTTTACAATTATAAAGCGATATGTTTCGAAATGTAAATTATTTTGTAAGGAAAACTGAACTTACCATTTTATAAGCAAGATTGTTTTCGCGAAAATTTCCAATCTCGTGATTTTGATCAAAAAGTGCGTCTCGCAATTCTGTGCATCCATCTGTACCTCATACTGCAGTTTAAACAGCTGAACAAACTGTAGTCTGTGGGCCTATATTTTCAATTCAATTTAATTTAATTTTAGTTTTCTTAAAATACAAACCATTTAATAAGCATGACTAATGTCGGCAATTTAAAGTTATATAAGGTAAAGATAAAGAAATAAAATATAGAAAAGATGAAACAAACATAAATTTTTTTTTCAAATCGTTCTTCTCGAATTTGTTTTCTATAATCTAACGCCGCCTTCACGTAGCCGAACAAAGAAAGCTATTATTATATTATTACTAATTAAAATGTTGATTAGCTCAGCGTGGCCTAAGATATTTTTTCCCCAAATTTCTCTCAATATAGGACATTTGTCAAGGAAGTGAAATACATCCTCCTTTTCCCTTAGATTACATATCTATGTATGTATGTACATAGTTAGACGCTTAAAATTGTATTATTTTATGACTTCTCGATGCGTTCCCCTTACAGTTTTAACATGTTGTATATATGTAGGTACAGTTATGCAGTCTTTCTAGGATATGCTTATTATTTCTGATGTATAAAAGAAAATCACTCAAGCCGATAACGCATTAGTGCTCTAGACCGCGAGAAAGTGTTCTGTGAACTGTTAAGGAATTTTACGATTGTTTTATAGGAAGCAGATAAATGACGTATTCTCGCTCTTAATGGCGAAAATGTTTCAAATAGGCGAATCACAGACGTTGGGGGATGCCACGAAAGCACTATGAGACGGCTTTTGAAGAAACTAAGCTCGACCGACGGCCAGTACGGAGAAGCAACCTGGGAGCGGAAGACCCAAAAAACAACAAGGCAAGATCGGATTTTAGAGCACATGTCTCTAAAAAACCGGTTCGCAAATGCCAAGGAATTGAGAAAAGACTTCAACGAGAGATGTTCTATTGACATAAAAAAAAGATTGATGTGACCCAAACAGCATGGGAAATGGACCGCCAACTATTGGAAATTGGTCATATTTTCTGATAAGCCTGACGGAACACAGACAGTGCGAAGGAGAACTAAGGAGCGATATTTAGACGAATGTTTGCTTCCCACCGTTAAGCATTCACCATATGCTATGATTTGGGGATGCATGAAAAATTGGGGTCACAAAAAAAAAAATTCCTGATGGTATTGTTCCTACAATAGAGGAATTATGCTGCTACATCCCAAATCCCATATTTCTCGGTCATCGCGCTCATTTGTAAGTAAAAACAAATTTTGACCTAAAACTTAAACTCAAAACCACTTCTAAGTATTGTTTTCTTTTAACAGATAACCCAATGCAAGGCAGATATTGGCCTAGAATCCTAGAATCCATTGGCCAAGAAGTAGCCCTGACCTTAATATAATAGAGAACTTGTGGTCAATTATGGGTCAGAAAGTACTCAACAAGGCACCTAAAACAATTGAAGAGCTGAAAACAAAAGAGGGTGGCCGTGGTGTAGTGGTAACATCATTGCTTGTCACGCTGTTGATTCACGGTTCGAATCCTGATGTCAAGAATCATCTATTTATTTCGCATGAAATAAATAAAAAAGTCGATCAATTGTGAAAGCTAAGTCAACTCTACTGTGAAGGCATTACACTGGCAGTAGGGTGGTCATATGGCTAAAATGCAACTTGATCGTGATGATGACATCAGGAGGATGGAAAAAAATACTGTGAATCATAAGCAACGACAATAATAGCAAAATCAAACAAAATACTCCCCAGTTATCTGGACAGCCACCCTTGAAGTTTACAGAAACTTAATACCACCTAAGTTTCAAACCCACTACACCAATCTTTCTTTCTCTCTGTCTCTTCCTCTTTCCACAAAAACGCACGTGTTCTAAAAATTAGTACAAGGGTATTTATATCCCCTTTAATACGTGCAAAAAAAAAAAAAAAAAACAGTGAGAGAGGAAGTGTGGACTAAAGATATAACAACAAAGGAAGTCCAAAAACTTTATGACTCTATGCCACGAAGGGTCCTAGCTGTCATAAAGGCTAAAGGCGCTGCTACTAAGAAAAAATAAAAACTGGATTTCCCGTAATAATGACCTTAATTACTTTTAATAAAAAATAGTGGCAAAATGTACCCTAACATATACTTTATTTTTATTTTGTTTATTGATGTGTAGTACCTTAAAAATTCCTTGCACTTTTGTCGCATGTGGGAAATTTGGCCACAAATAGTTATTTAGTGCTAGGAAGGACAGTGCCTCATAAAAAATATATGATAGATAGATATATTTAAATTTCAGTGAAATACAATATGTTATGTTCTATATGTTGTTCGTCTGCGAACCAATCGAATTTAAAATTTTAGCAAAATCTTTAAAACTTTTTTTTTTTTTTTAATTAATCTAAAAATGTTCAAAACTTGGTATGTCATAATCTTGTATGTGTCAAATACTGTTTAAATATTGAGTTTGAATAAAAGCGATAGAGCCGAGAAATAGCAAATTTTGAAAAACCAACTAATAAGTACAGTACCGTTATACTAAATGTTGGCAAAAACCTGATACGACATCTGTTGGAATATATCCACTGTAACATAAATGTTAAATTTCAGTGAAATCTTAAGGGATATTAGAATGAAAACTCCGATACAACCACGATTTGTGAACCCACAGACCACAGATATGAGTTAGCCTGTTTGAAACTCAGGTGGTATTAAGTTTCATTAAACTCCAAGGTTGGCGTCTAGATAAATGGGGAGCATTTTTGCTTTGTTGTTCTTGCCGTTGCTTATGATTCACAGTATTTTTTTCAGCCCTCATGATATCCTTACAGTCAAGTTGCATTTTCAGCGTATGACCTGCCAGTGTTATGCCTTCGCAGTAGAGTTGACATGAGCTTCGCAATTGATCGACTTTTTTTTATTTATTTCATGTGAAATAAATAAATGATTCTTGACATCAGGTGAAAAGCGATGATGTTGGCCACTACACCACGGCCACCCTTTAGGTCGCAGTCGTGCATACAGACAGACAGACAAACAAGCAATTGCGAGATCCACTTCTTTAAGATTCTACATTATACGTATAGTTGTACCAAGGTTGGTCAAAATCCTTAAGTCGAATTTTTTTCACGAAAACAATACTTACCCCTTTAGGTGCAAATAAAAAATGTAACGCCGTTTAGTCAAGAATTGCAGTCATTATTTATTGCTTATTCTGCAATATCCTTCTACTGCAGAGACAAATCCTCTTTTCTGAACTCAAAACTACTGTCAAACAAGAAGACTTCCTTAGGATTTTACATCATGCGCAGCAGTAGCAGGTGCACTCGTAGATGGTTCTTATGCAGCTCGTTTAATTTTATCTTAGATATCATATCTATATCCCTACAGATAGGAGTACTTGCGGTGGAGAAATTGCAAAATGAATGAAAAAAATTGTTCACAAGGACGAAATGCAGATGTTGAAGTCTTTTTGCCTTCCTTATTAAAGATGCTTTCTATTCCCTTTTATATCCGAAAGAAGAAGGAAATAGATGACAAAATATGATAAGTTCTCCAGTGCAGAAAGACAACGTAGCGCGGAGACAAGAGCTTTAAGGATATTTATAGGTATAGAAAACAGCGGAATGAAAGGAGATTTGTATATTAATTTGAGAATTGTACGAAACTTTTTACAGCAAATATCTTAAGCAAAAGAGCTAGCTGTTAATAGGATTAAAATTTAATTAAATATTTGGCATATGTAATCCCATTGCGTATTATTGTTAACGGAACCATAATTACACATGTATAGTTTTCAATAAATTAAATCAGATCTAAAACCATGCACTCACTGCGGTAATGAATTATTATTTGAGCTTGATGGGGGTGTTAGTACGAATAGATATATTATTATTTATATGACTTTAACTATTTGTGGTTACAATTAGCATTTGATAGAAATTAATTGAATATTTTTGTATATATACATATTTAATTAATTATCCAAATTGAATTTAAATAACCGCAATGTATAATGAATATGTTTTAGGATAAAAAAAAAATTCTGTAGTGAGCGAGCACAAAATCTAATATTAACACAGGTGGAAGGATATCTGTTTTGTAATTTATGTTCATATGAAGTCAGATGTCTTCCAAATATAACTGTTGGGCAGAGTTTATCTAGTAATGGTCATGATCTTCAAATAAATGCATTCAACTAAATTTAAAAACAAAATCTCATCGAAATCCGTTCAGCAGTTCATAAGTTGATGACAGTCACAATTTGAAATTCTGTCACTTTACTTATTTGCATAGCAATTATTATCGAGCTTGCCATCTTTGAAGACCTTCCGTCAACACATTGCAGCATTCCATAATAAATAACTTTAACTCTTTCTGGTCTTCTCAGTTTTCGGGGCTGAGATTCGAAGATTATTTTGGCGTTAGTAAATTATCTTCTATTTCCTCGAAGTATCTAAGCCAGTATAGACTTCGGATTTTGGCTTTTTGAACTACTTCCATATCTTGATGCAGATCATAGAGTTTGCGGTTGTATCTTTTCTTTCATTTGCCATAGGTCCAAATATCCTGACGAAGGATTTCCACCTCGAAAAAAAAACAAAACGGAACAGAAATCATTATCAAACTAAAGAGCATTAATTTTGATTTCCGCATTAAGAATTTTGAACCCACTTGTAATGCCAAACCGATGTAGCAGCAGTTTTCTAGGATCAGTCGTAGTCGAATCTCCACGATAGTGTCGTTTGTGGGGATTTTGTCGTCTCCTAGGTAACTAATTCGAAGTTTAACTTATCTATTATAGCGGCATTTTGTTGTAGAGAGGCCTAAGCCCTGTGGTCTATCTCACCCATCACAACCTTTCCAAATTACACAGTACGAGTATACCACGTAACTTATCATGCCACATCTGGATTAACTTTCCGGAATTTCGAAGACTACCATATGGTCTTGTAAGTTTCTAGATGATGAATGGTACAATATCATACGTTAGATTTCGAATTGAAATTCGTGAAGATTTATCTGAACAGATCGCAGACATTTCTGCTTTATAAAGTATACATACCTAGTACTATCATAAATACTGTTACAGATGTAAATAGGTATTAAAAAATAAAAACAAAAGGTATTAAGTTCATTTTTCCTACAAATATGTATTGATCTATTCTTAACATAAAAAAAATAATTTCATTCAAAATGACCTCCACTTAATCTTATAGAGGCTTTGAGACGAGTTGGCCACTCATCAAAGCACGCACAATTTCCATTGGAAAACTGTCGACTGCTTTCCTTAGGCTAATTTTTAACGACTCCAGGTTTGGGTGTCTTTTCGTACAAACCATGCCCTCCAAAACGGACCACAGCTAGTAATCCAATGGATTAAGATCCGGACTTGCTGATGGCCAGTCATCAATGGTTATAAAGCGAGGATCATGGAACATTTTCCATGAGATAGGCTGGGGTAGTTTTTGTGGGCTGGAGCAGAGTCCTGTTGGAAAGCCCGCGGCTTGTTTTGGAAGAGCGATTGGTTCAGCGGTTTCACCACCATTTCCGAAACAGTTTCCTGGTAGAGTGCAGCTGAAGTTTTAAGTCCATTTTCACAAAAGTGGACTTCTGTGACGCTTTCATAGGTACATACAAGATATGTCCATTGAATTTGCTATAAAATCTGTGAGTGTGAATAAAGGACGTGGTTATTTATGTACATAGTGTTTGTGTTGCTCAATATCGCATAGTATTGGAAAACATCGAAAAGCTGAGGTTTACACAAAAATTCGGGTGTTGGTTCAGGTGTCGAATCCAAGAAAACACCAACAAGTTTTCCCCCTAATGTGAATATCTGACGAGCCTTCGGGACTAAAATATCTGTCATTACGGAGCTTAGGAATCCCGTTCGGAAACGACAATAAACACCGCAGGTTCATGCGGAAAATATAGACCGACGGGTCTAAAATGGACATCGGAACCGGCTCCGGAGTTTATTGTGAGTCTCTTAAAATCAACCACTCGCACAAACTCCCACATAATTGTAGCATCTTACAGGCTGAGGTCTTCGCTATTGATAAGGCTGCACAGACTATACATAGCAAAAAACGAAATCCCTCAAAGACTAGACAGCGTGGAAGTCAGATCGAAAACAGTTTCCAGATGCCGTAATACGTTGAACAGAATATGCAACACCCATGACGTAACTCTCTGCTGGGTTTCCGGACATAGCAATATAAAAGGAAACGAGACAGCAGATAAACTAGCTAAAAATGGATCAGCATTGGATTTCCAACATACTCGGATATCAGTAGAAACTCCAATAGGTGAACTAAAAAGGAAAATACACTTAAAAGCAAGAGAACTGATTAACTCCGCATGGTCTGCCATAAGCGACTGTGTCATATTTCGCAGCTTATGGCCTACAGTGGATGAAAATAGAACAAAAAGCCTACTGGCGATGAATAAAAAAAAATTCTAATCTTAGTAGGCATGCTAACAGGACACTGCGCAATAGGGGAAATGGCTGCCAAACTAGACATCAACACACGCGACCACTGCAGTAGCTGTCAAAATATAGAGGAGACAGAGACTATCAAACACTTGTTATGTTATTGCCCAAATCTTCAAAACCGCAGCCTCCGTCATATGGGTAACAGGCTTTTTGACGAACTAGGGGATCTCGTACAAGTTCCACTTATGAAGATGATAGAGAACGCAGGCTGGTTTGCTTCAGAACCCACCGCAAGACAAAGGTTTTAAATATAGGTTTCACACAACAAAAAGGGAAACACAATGGACCATGTGGCCCCCGTGATACGAGTATGCACTTAGGTGCACTTCCCTCCAACCTAACCTAACGTAACTTGTCGGACAATCCTCTTGTAAACCAATTATAATTTACGTAGATGTATGTTTATTATCGTATTTACATAATATTTATTTATTATGCATTTTTGTTAAGAATTTGATTTATATATATGTGCATATTTAATTGTTTATTTGTTCATTTAGTTATTTATTTATTTATTACCTTAATTTTTTATTTCAAAATTTATTTGTTTGTTTATTTATTTATATAAATTTGAGATTTTTATTTGTTTTATTCCTTCAAAATAAATTTGTTATTTCTCATAGTCAGCTCGTTTCAACACATCATATTATAGAAATATATTAGAATATTAAATCTCTGTATTGTAAAATGTGCAGTAGTAAACCTGTTGTAAATTATAGTACAAAATAAATATCTATCTAAAACCCTGGAAATCCTTACAGGCCCGAGCTTTAAACACCGCTTAGCCTTTTAATTTCGTTATCATGAACAACTAAGTATCTTTTGTTAACCATATTCAATTGGGATTACGTAATTTGCAGTATCAACGGACTCTATATTGCTGTTCATTTGCTTTAGTGTTGGGAGTGTAGTCCTTTTAATATAAAATTAAGGTTCACTATCTGACAGCAATAATTGACCACGTATACATCTTCTACGAAAGAACTGCATGCATTTGTGACTGAAATATTCGTTTGATAAGACAAGTGGAGAAAAAGAAGGGACAGCTTTTTTCTTCACAGTGTCTCTGCAGATATTTATACCATATACATATGTGAGTGACAACTAACAAGGTACAATATACAGGGTGGGCCAAATAAGACCAACCAATGTTAAACACGAATGACTTTTTCATTTTGCAATATAATTGTTTTTTTTCTCTTTTTGCAGGTTGAGTTCTTGGAAATTTATAATGGATACATACAGTACACAACAACGTGCTAAAATTATTGATTCTATTCTTGTCATCGATAAATTGTTATGACGCATCGAAAATATCGCCAATATTTTAATTCAAGATCAGCTCCCACAGCGTTTATGTTTGGTCGACCGTTTTGAGAAACGGGGTTCAGTGGCCGACCGTCCTGGAAGAGGTGCTCATCGAAATATTCGCACTGAAGCTGTGCGGCAGAGTGTTGCAAATGATCCATCTGTTTCAACTCGTTCGAGCCAATTGGACATGTCCAGAACAACATTGTGGAGAATTTTAAAGTTGGATCTTAAGATGTACCCATACAAAATTCAAATTGTGCAAACACTGCAACCGCAAGACCACCGTCAATCGTTTTACACAATTTGATTTTTTAAATAATGTTTTGATGTCGGATAAAGCGCATTTCCATTTAAGTGGTTATGTCAACAAGCAAAACTGTAGATTGCGGGGCTCCGAAAATCCAAGGACAATACAGTAGCATCAGTTACACCCATTAAGATGCACTGTTTGGTGCAGTGTTATGGCCGAAAAAGTTATAGGCCCATATTTCTTCGATAATGAGGATGAAACGCCAGAAACAATTTCTAGGGCTTCTTACAGAACAATGATCGACAACTTTTTGCGGCCAATGGCGGAGCACCATTCTAATTTATGGTTCCAACAAGATGGAGCGACTGCGCACACTGCTAGGCAAACTATGGACCTGCTGCGTGAAATTTTTGGCGAACGTTTGATTTCAAAAAATTCAGATTACCCTTGGCCACCTCGTTCACCAGATTTAACTGCTAAGCAGAATAATCGAAACGAAATACGGATCCTGCAACCAGAAACATTACGTGGTGTAATGGAAATTGCGCTAAAAAGAGCCAATGTCTGTATCGAGCAAAATGGTGGACATTTGTCTGATGTCATATTTCATATTTAATTTCCATAAAATGCATTTTATATATAAAAAAAAATTAATTAAAACAAATGATTATTACAAGTGTTATACGTGTTTAATATTGGTAGGTCTTATTTAGCCCACCCTGTATAATGAAGTCTTAACTATTTAAAGTAAAATATTTTGTCCGTGTTATTTTGTAGTGGGTCTAATTTTGGTCATATCATTTTATTTCATATCAGATCAATCATCGATTGGCACTACTCATGTAAATCGATAAAAAGAAAATCTCTTATTCGTCCCACTAACTTTCAGTGCTATCAACATCAAGTTGGTTAATACCATAATATATCATGAAGATTAATTCTGTCAAGAGAACCCAGTGGGATGTGTTGTTTGATCCTTGATTTTTTCAATGACCCTAATCAATTGGTTTTTCTCTTTTGGTTGCTTTTTGATTTGCCTAATTTAGTCGATTTCATAAATTGGGTTTCGGATTTTTTTTACAGTTCACTAAATATTGTTCTTATTGGCTTGGGAATGTAATCTCATGTTTTTGTTTTTTTTTTTAATATCCCAATTGATGAAATTCTGTGGAATAAAAATTAGATTCAGTAAAAAGTTTTAATTAAACTGAGTAGCTTGACAGATGGTAAGCTATATTCCTTAATGAATTTTAAGTCAGTGAAAAAAGAATTAACAAAGCTACTTGCATGTACATATATCGTAGTTCCAAAATTCCCAAAATAGTTGGTGTACCTGTCAAAATTGAATAAAGGGCACCAAATAAACTCTTAGGTATTACCTTGTTTCTAGAACTCTTAACTCATTTAATGTTTTTTGATTGTATAACGTCTTTCCTTTCATTTATAACTGAAGTGAATGGAATATACGGCACCCTAAAGCATCCGCCACACAATTTATGAATAATAATAAACATAGTAATGGTGCTTCTCCAAAGCTGGTGACAACACCGCCTTTCAGACATGCCCGCACACATGGAAATTGATATCAACGAAATTTACATTTTACTCTGCAGACGATTTTGATCTGCGTCAGCAGGGAATATTCCTTTCGTCCTTTTTTATAACCGTGGGATAAACGTGATACATGAAAATTCAATATGGACCTTGAATAATAAACGAAGGCGAACGCCCTGCGCTGTTCACGTGTAGCTGGGAAAAAGGAGTAGAGGTCGAACAATGCTTACATTGCTGCTTTGGAACTGTCACGTTGGCGATGTTGGCTTTATTCACCATGATAGATGGCCATAAAATTTCCATAAAAGACTGCGTGTGCACAAAAGCGTCGTCGCTTTTGGTTGTGAGAAATATGTACTGCTTTTGCATATACACTATTGTGTTGGGAATGACAAATTTCTTTTGACAACACTTTTTCTGCCGCCGCACAGCGCCGAATAAGAAAGAGTCAAAGTTTGTTTTGGTTTGATTTTTAAAATTTAGCTTCAAGGATTTTTTTAAGATTTGGTCATAAATTTTGTTATTTGCGCAGCTGGATGAAAACCGAAGATTCTTTTTGTCGTAGATGAGGGATAAATGCCAATTTCCGTCACCTCATAAGGCACTAGCTCTAGCTCATGCTGCTGATGAAAACGTTGAAATTGCTGTCATTGTTGAAGGCTTTGGGAAGTTATATTTTAAGTAAAGTAGTACAACTCTTTATCAACTTTCGTTATGATTGCACCTTTTATCCATATATCTCATAATTTTCCTAATTCCAACAAAATTGTTTCAATTCCGAATACTGCGTTCAAGATAAAGGTAGTTATAGATAACTACCGACATAGGTATATAGTATACCGAGTCCAATGAATACTACAATGAAATATCCGATAACACGCAATCACTATTATCAGCAGTGTTCTGACAACATGCTACCCCAGTGGTGCCAAAGCGATAATTTTGTTTTAACTGTTTATAATTATTATTATTTTTTTTGTTTTAACTATTTATAAGAAATTAAGTTCTACAAGAAAGCCAAGCAACTGGCTGTTGGCTTCAAGGCCGGAACACAGGCTCTTCGAAACAGCGAAGGAAATCTAGTCACCGAAGCGCAGGGAATAGTAGATGTGTTTAAGCAACACTTCCAGCAGCTGCTAAATGGGCATCATGTAGAAAGAGTGATAGGGCAAGAAGAGAACCCACGTCCAGTCAATGAAGAATCAGTTCCAGCACCCAGTATAGAAGAAGTTGGCTTAGCAATAAAAAAGCTTAAGAACAACAAGGCCGCCGGCTCTGATGGTTTACCAGCGAAAACTAATCCAGCTTTGTAGCGTGACGCTGGAAAACACGCGCTGCAACATGCAATTTGGAAGTAGTTCCTCCGAACTATTCCAAACATGCACCGGATTTCGGCAAGGAGATGCACTATCATGTGACTTCTTTAATCTCGTGTTAGAGCAGACAGTGCGCAGGCACTATCTTCAACAGATCCGTCCAGCTAATGGGGATGCAGACGATATCGACATCATCGGTCGCTCCCAGCGTGCCGTGATAGAGGCTTTTACGGCGATTGAAGAACAGGCGAAATTTGTTGGCCTTGTAGTAAATGAGGATAAGACTAAGTACATGCTATCAACAAATAAACAAGCATCTGTCCACCACCTACGACAGAACGTCACTATTGATAGCAACAATTTCGAGGTAGTTAAGGAGTTTATCTTCCTCAGAGTAAACATGAACTCCACAAATGACATCCTAGTGGAGATCCGGCAAAGAATTACCCTAGGAAACCGCTGCTACTTCGGTTTGGCAAAACAATTGGGTTGAAAACTAGTTACTCGAAGGACAAAATGTATGCTCTACAGAACCCTTATCCTGACAGTTCTGCTTTATGGCGCCGAGTGCTGGACGATAAGCAGGAAGGGAGAGCTGATACTAGGCTCCTTCGAAAGAAAAATTCTTCGGCGGATTTTTGGTCCTGTGTGCGATGAGGGCGAATGGAGGAGAAGATACAACCGCGAAATCTATGAGTTATACCAAGATGTGGATGTAGTCCAAAAGGCCAAAATACGTCGACTACATTGGCTCGGCCACATCGAGCGAATGGACAATAATGATCCAGCTAAGAGGATCTTCGAATCACGGGTCGGGAGCCCGTTAAGTAAAGTATTTATAAGAAATTAGATAAAGTTGAGCAATTACTACTATTATGCGATACCAAAATCACAAATTATACATATTTACTTACCATTAATAATCTAACGGATGTATCATCTACTGGTTTCTTTTTGAATTACGAGTACATGTTATTTTGAAACTGGCAGCTCTTTCATTTTTTTAAACCAAAAACTGAGGAAATGAACTTGGTCGATCTCCGGTTACAGCAAGATGGCGCTACGTGCCATACAAGCCGTCTAACACTCAATATTTTGCGCACTATACTAATAATCGTGTAATCGGCCATTTTGGTGATATTGCTTGGCCTCCTCGAAGCTGCGATTTGATGCCGTTGGATTTTTTTTTGTGGGGTGAATCGATATAATGCCGACAATCCAGTAACGATTCATGCATTTAAGCATTGAGCGAGCTAACCGTGAAATAGAGCCCTGAACCATCTAAAATATACTGCAAAATTGGGTTGACAGGATGGGCTACTTTCAAGCCGATCATTTAGATGAAATTATTTTCCAGAAATAAACGGAAAATAAAAGGCAAAGTTCCTACTTTCCTTACTGTACAGCAAACAAACTGCGTCAAATCCCTTTTGGAAATTTGTTTTTTCTATTCCATCTTAATATTGACAGCAACCTTACAACTAATCCCTACTATCCCTACTATATAGGTAGAATCAAGTTGGTATTTCTGTTGTTTCCGGCTACACTGAGAGTGGCTAAACGGATATAAATAATTTTTTTATTGATTAATAAATTTCCTGGATTAGGTTTGTATAAAACTACTTATATATATAATAATGAAACTTAGAAATTCAAATAACTTCAACTTCGGCTTTGTTGATTTTAATAAAATTAGTTTTGCCTTTCAGAACTTTTAAACACCCATATTTCAAGCTCGAAATCATACCCGTACATTACCTGAAAGCGGAACAATATCAAAAATATACGCACTTTGCAAAATTCAGAATTTAATGATATTTTTTTTTTTTTTTCACTGTCTTTTTGCTATCTTTGATAGCAGAGCCAATTGGCTGATGGATTAGTGAAGTGGATGGTATTTTTGCTTCGCTTTGTTTTTCTAATATACCTGCTTGAATGTGTCTGTATGCTCTAGTAGCAGGAAAACTTCTTAGTTGATTGATTGAAGAGATGGTCGGAGTTCCCACTTCATGTTTTTTTTAAAAGCTAATGAACTGGATACAAAAGTGTAGTGTGGGCTTATAAATCGTAGTGAAATGAAATTATTATCTCTTATGGAACCGTCGTTCATTATAAAATAGTCTTTTGGACTCATATAAACAAACTAGGTAATAAATAGTACCCTGAACTGCAGTACAACGTCTACACTATGACGAAATGAATATATTTGCTCATTTTTGAATAGGCAGATAGTCAATATTCGTGCAACTCTCTACAATTCCTTTGATTTTGACATCGATTTGACTTTCCTGAAAAATAGTAGTGAAATTTCCGTAGCGTCATAGTAACATACTCGTAGATGGAAAATCAGGAAAGTGTTGTGAAACACTATGATAGTAGTGGAAATGAGAACACTTGTGATACTGATGTTCTAGCAGTTCACACAACACACAACATACTTGCATTCACCAGTCGCTGAGGTGATATATGCAGCAGCAATGCGTGTATAAATATGGAATATGGGTATCTGTGAAAAGGGCACAGGGAGAAGAAAATACTTTTTTTTTGTCTACTTGTAGAAGATATAAGACACTACATTAACAATTTTGACGTATGCCGGAAAAGTTTGTTTTAGTTTTTTAAAGCATATTATGACAAATCCAAATTGTTTGCTTCATATTATTTTGACGAAATTTGTTATTTGAACAAATTGCAAACGAACAGCACATATAAAGTAAGTAAATGTGGACCAGTCGTGACCTTTGTTAACCTTGTAAGTTCTGGAACACTGAAAACTATAAGAATGCTCTACAAACAACTATCTACGAGAAAAAGAGAAGGGAAAGCTATAACCTCCTCCGAAAGAAAAGAAAAAGACATAAGTACAAGCGATCGAGTTAATGGCAAGTAGTTACCCTTCAATGGACTGTTCCAATTCTTAGGTATTTAAGGACTTACATCATCATCAACATCATGGAATTGAAAGCTGTGCACTCATATCTCACTAAAAATTTCGGACATTTTATGAAAATTAAGGGTTTAAAATTTCATCAGGAAATATCTCTTAAATATAACCGTTTTTTATTCTTAAAAGAACTACAATTTCTGTATTTGGAGAAGTGAATCATCAAATTTCACTTTCAATCACATCAGAAGGGTCAAGGATAGATACTTGAAAGAATGAGAATCAAAAAGAGGGGATTTTTTTTTCCTTCTCATTAGTGGTGGGAATTATAAATTTATTCGATAGTACCGAAATATTCACTCACTCGATAGTTATTAAAATTCATTCATTACTATTTTTTTTTTATTAAACATTTTCACTCGTTACTGCGATATTTTCATTCATTCAGTTTATTTCATTTGAATGAGCTGGGCAAGTACGCAATCCTCCAAAATGTAGGGTAATAGTTAAAATCGTTTTTGAGTGCGAATGCCAAATTTTTTAAATTATTTGAAAATTATTAGCACATAATACTCAAAATGTTTAACTTTACCCCGAAGCTAATGGTGGAAATCGCTGTTCACGTGTAGCTGGGAAAAAGGAGTAGAGGTCGAACAATGCTTACATTGCTGCTTTGGAACTGTCACGTTGGCGATGTTGGCTTTATTCACCATGATAGATGGCCATAAAATTTCCATAAAAGACTGCGTGTGCACAAAAGCGTCGTCGCTTTTGGTTGTGAGAAATATGTACTGCTTTTGCATATACACTATTGTGTTGGGAATGACAAATTTCTTTTGACAACACTTTTTCTGCCGCCGCACAGCGCCGAATAAGAAAGAGTCAAAGTTTGTTTTGGTTTGATTTTTAAAATTTAGCTTCAAGGATTTTTTTAAGATTTGGTCATAAATTTTGTTATTTGCGCAGCTGGATGAAAACCGAAGATTCTTTTTGTCGTAGATGAGGGATAAATGCCAATTTCCGTCACCTCATAAGGCACTAGCTCTAGCTCATGCTGCTGATGAAAACGTTGAAATTGCTGTCATTGTTGAAGGCTTTGGGAAGTTATATTTTAAGTAAAGTAGTACAACTCTTTATCAACTTTCGTTATGATTGCACCTTTTATCCATATATCTCATAATTTTCCTAATTCCAACAAAATTGTTTCAATTCCGAATACTGCGTTCAAGATAAAGGTAGTTATAGATAACTACCGACATAGGTATATAGTATACCGAGTCCAATGAATACTACAATGAAATATCCGATAACACGCAATCACTATTATCAGCAGTGTTCTGACAACATGCTACCCCAGTGGTGCCAAAGCGATAATTTTGTTTTAACTGTTTATAATTATTATTATTTTTTTTGTTTTAACTATTTATAAGAAATTAAGTTCTACAAGAAAGCCAAGCAACTGGCTGTTGGCTTCAAGGCCGGAACACAGGCTCTTCGAAACAGCGAAGGAAATCTAGTCACCGAAGCGCAGGGAATAGTAGATGTGTTTAAGCAACACTTCCAGCAGCTGCTAAATGGGCATCATGTAGAAAGAGTGATAGGGCAAGAAGAGAACCCACGTCCAGTCAATGAAGAATCAGTTCCAGCACCCAGTATAGAAGAAGTTGGCTTAGCAATAAAAAAGCTTAAGAACAACAAGGCCGCCGGCTCTGATGGTTTACCAGCGAAAACTAATCCAGCTTTGTAGCGTGACGCTGGAAAACACGCGCTGCAACATGCAATTTGGAAGTAGTTCCTCCGAACTATTCCAAACATGCACCGGATTTCGGCAAGGAGATGCACTATCATGTGACTTCTTTAATCTCGTGTTAGAGCAGACAGTGCGCAGGCACTATCTTCAACAGATCCGTCCAGCTAATGGGGATGCAGACGATATCGACATCATCGGTCGCTCCCAGCGTGCCGTGATAGAGGCTTTTACGGCGATTGAAGAACAGGCGAAATTTGTTGGCCTTGTAGTAAATGAGGATAAGACTAAGTACATGCTATCAACAAATAAACAAGCATCTGTCCACCACCTACGACAGAACGTCACTATTGATAGCAACAATTTCGAGGTAGTTAAGGAGTTTATCTTCCTCAGAGTAAACATGAACTCCACAAATGACATCCTAGTGGAGATCCGGCAAAGAATTACCCTAGGAAACCGCTGCTACTTCGGTTTGGCAAAACAATTGGGTTGAAAACTAGTTACTCGAAGGACAAAATGTATGCTCTACAGAACCCTTATCCTGACAGTTCTGCTTTATGGCGCCGAGTGCTGGACGATAAGCAGGAAGGGAGAGCTGATACTAGGCTCCTTCGAAAGAAAAATTCTTCGGCGGATTTTTGGTCCTGTGTGCGATGAGGGCGAATGGAGGAGAAGATACAACCGCGAAATCTATGAGTTATACCAAGATGTGGATGTAGTCCAAAAGGCCAAAATACGTCGACTACATTGGCTCGGCCACATCGAGCGAATGGACAATAATGATCCAGCTAAGAGGATCTTCGAATCACGGGTCGGGAGCCCGTTAAGTAAAGTATTTATAAGAAATTAGATAAAGTTGAGCAATTACTACTATTATGCGATACCAAAATCACAAATTATACATATTTACTTACCATTAATAATCTAACGGATGTATCATCTACTGGTTTCTTTTTGAATTACGAGTACATGTTATTTTGAAACTGGCAGCTCTTTCATTTTTTTAAACCAAAAACTGAGGAAATGAACTTGGTCGATCTCCGGTTACAGCAAGATGGCGCTACGTGCCATACAAGCCGTCTAACACTCAATATTTTGCGCACTATACTAATAATCGTGTAATCGGCCATTTTGGTGATATTGCTTGGCCTCCTCGAAGCTGCGATTTGATGCCGTTGGATTTTTTTTTGTGGGGTGAATCGATATAATGCCGACAATCCAGTAACGATTCATGCATTTAAGCATTGAGCGAGCTAACCGTGAAATAGAGCCCTGAACCATCTAAAATATACTGCAAAATTGGGTTGACAGGATGGGCTACTTTCAAGCCGATCATTTAGATGAAATTATTTTCCAGAAATAAACGGAAAATAAAAGGCAAAGTTCCTACTTTCCTTACTGTACAGCAAACAAACTGCGTCAAATCCCTTTTGGAAATTTGTTTTTTCTATTCCATCTTAATATTGACAGCAACCTTACAACTAATCCCTACTATCCCTACTATATAGGTAGAATCAAGTTGGTATTTCTGTTGTTTCCGGCTACACTGAGAGTGGCTAAACGGATATAAATAATTTTTTTATTGATTAATAAATTTCCTGGATTAGGTTTGTATAAAACTACTTATATATATAATAATGAAACTTAGAAATTCAAATAACTTCAACTTCGGCTTTGTTGATTTTAATAAAATTAGTTTTGCCTTTCAGAACTTTTAAACACCCATATTTCAAGCTCGAAATCATACCCGTACATTACCTGAAAGCGGAACAATATCAAAAATATACGCACTTTGCAAAATTCAGAATTTAATGATATTTTTTTTTTTTTTTCACTGTCTTTTTGCTATCTTTGATAGCAGAGCCAATTGGCTGATGGATTAGTGAAGTGGATGGTATTTTTGCTTCGCTTTGTTTTTCTAATATACCTGCTTGAATGTGTCTGTATGCTCTAGTAGCAGGAAAACTTCTTAGTTGATTGATTGAAGAGATGGTCGGAGTTCCCACTTCATGTTTTTTTTAAAAGCTAATGAACTGGATACAAAAGTGTAGTGTGGGCTTATAAATCGTAGTGAAATGAAATTATTATCTCTTATGGAACCGTCGTTCATTATAAAATAGTCTTTTGGACTCATATAAACAAACTAGGTAATAAATAGTACCCTGAACTGCAGTACAACGTCTACACTATGACGAAATGAATATATTTGCTCATTTTTGAATAGGCAGATAGTCAATATTCGTGCAACTCTCTACAATTCCTTTGATTTTGACATCGATTTGACTTTCCTGAAAAATAGTAGTGAAATTTCCGTAGCGTCATAGTAACATACTCGTAGATGGAAAATCAGGAAAGTGTTGTGAAACACTATGATAGTAGTGGAAATGAGAACACTTGTGATACTGATGTTCTAGCAGTTCACACAACACACAACATACTTGCATTCACCAGTCGCTGAGGTGATATATGCAGCAGCAATGCGTGTATAAATATGGAATATGGGTATCTGTGAAAAGGGCACAGGGAGAAGAAAATACTTTTTTTTTGTCTACTTGTAGAAGATATAAGACACTACATTAACAATTTTGACGTATGCCGGAAAAGTTTGTTTTAGTTTTTTAAAGCATATTATGACAAATCCAAATTGTTTGCTTCATATTATTTTGACGAAATTTGTTATTTGAACAAATTGCAAACGAACAGCACATATAAAGTAAGTAAATGTGGACCAGTCGTGACCTTTGTTAACCTTGTAAGTTCTGGAACACTGAAAACTATAAGAATGCTCTACAAACAACTATCTACGAGAAAAAGAGAAGGGAAAGCTATAACCTCCTCCGAAAGAAAAGAAAAAGACATAAGTACAAGCGATCGAGTTAATGGCAAGTAGTTACCCTTCAATGGACTGTTCCAATTCTTAGGTATTTAAGGACTTACATCATCATCAACATCATGGAATTGAAAGCTGTGCACTCATATCTCACTAAAAATTTCGGACATTTTATGAAAATTAAGGGTTTAAAATTTCATCAGGAAATATCTCTTAAATATAACCGTTTTTTATTCTTAAAAGAACTACAATTTCTGTATTTGGAGAAGTGAATCATCAAATTTCACTTTCAATCACATCAGAAGGGTCAAGGATAGATACTTGAAAGAATGAGAATCAAAAAGAGGGGATTTTTTTTTCCTTCTCATTAGTGGTGGGAATTATAAATTTATTCGATAGTACCGAAATATTCACTCACTCGATAGTTATTAAAATTCATTCATTACTATTTTTTTTTTATTAAACATTTTCACTCGTTACTGCGATATTTTCATTCATTCAGTTTATTTCATTTGAATGAGCTGGGCAAGTACGCAATCCTCCAAAATGTAGGGTAATAGTTAAAATCGTTTTTGAGTGCGAATGCCAAATTTTTTAAATTATTTGAAAATTATTAGCACATAATACTCAAAATGTTTAACTTTACCCCGAAGCTAATGGTGGAAATCGTTTTTGAGTGCAAATAACTCGAACTCTTTGCATCCGACGAAAAACATTCTTATGACTGAAATTTTAGATTTCGAAATTAATTACAAGTTTTTTTTTTTTTTTAATTTTTTAAAATTTGTGTTGTTTTTTAAAAATGTCTGACTTTATCCCGAAGTGAATGGAAAACTATTATGAATATTTGTTGAGTGCGAATATCAAGATATCTTTTCTTTTTTTTGTAAACCCGCAATCTTAAACGTAACGTGGCGCCACTAATCTGAGTACAGAGTTTTTTTTTTTATATATACAGGGTGCGGCAAAAAACCAAAAAGGTTTAAATTTTAAAAGAACGTTTATTTTATGCTATTTTTTTATGTTATATATGGAAAATAATATTAGTTAAATGAGAAGCATTTTTTCGAACGCAAAAATTTGCGTTTTTTATGGCATTTTCCATAACACATAACTTTGTGAAGTGTTTCTTGTTGTGTAAAACCAATTTCTTCGTGAATGTTTTATTTTAGTTGTTACAGGGTTTTAAGCTTATTCACATTCGGTTTTCATTGTGATAGCCCCGCAAGAAAAAATCTGGAGCAGTCAAATAACCTCGATCATTTTCGAAAAAAATGGGTCATCAATCTTTTCGGCGGTAATGCCACACCAAACATTAAAACAAATTGAGTGTACTGGGCTTTGGTGAAGATTTTCGGGATTTTGGGATTTTCCAAACAGCTCAAGTGGAAATGCGCTTCGTCGGTCATCATAAATTTTTCCAAAAAGTTTTCATCATGCTCAACGAGGTTTAAAACAGCTTTGCCGTATTCCAAGCGCAATGTGAGGTCTTCAGGATTTAGTTTTTGGACTAGCTGGATTTTGTACGGGAAGAGACGCAAATCCGCAAATCCTCTTTCAAAAAAAGTATGGGTAGAAAGCTCATTGATGTCTCCCCATTTTCTGCAATGCTCTGTCTCACTACAACAATATTTCGACCGATCTGCCAGTTCTAGGTCTGCCAGTACGTCTTGAATCTCCAACTGTCCAAATGTTGAAATCATTCAGTTATTGACTATCGCCAGTGTTGTCCAATACTATTTCTCACACATTTGAGTAATCTTCTTCTTTAAAGAATAGTTGCTGAATATATGTGCGAGGTAATTGCTCTCGATACATTATGGCACATTAAGTGGTTATTTTTGACGAGTTTATTAATTGTGATTGTGATTGTGGCCTAGGTTCATCTCGGGCTGTATGAGTTGGGTTTTCTAAAGTAAAATCAACATGCTAAATCTTAGCAGTATTAGAATAAATACAAAAAAGTTTTTTTTTTGTCTTAGCAAACAAATTCTTGAGCTACTGTACAAAAAGAAAATGTCGGAAGTAAAATCGCAGATATTTCTCAGAAAAAAAGGAGCCATTTGACATGGTCCCCTTTTGTTGGTGCCAATAATGAATAATGGATATATTTTGACCGCAACTGAAGTAATTTTTGAAAATTGAATTTATTTCCTTGCTTGAAATTTATCACCAAACTGGGGAAAAAAAATTCTCCATCATCAATTTATAGAATAAAGTTTGACTTAAATAAATCGCTTGCCACATCCAGTACCTGGTACTGTTCGATATCCAAAATGCCATACACACGTGCTGATAAAATATTCAGCATTTTTCATCAGAATGAGTGTACTCGTATATAGGTACATACAAGCGTACCTACCTTTGTATGCATGATGTGCATCTGCATGACTGCAATGCTTTTAGTCTTTATATAGGTGTCGATATTTTTACAGCCATTCTTGTACATATCTCGAAATGCCAGCCAACGAAAAAAACACTTGGAAGAGTATGTATATTTTCTTGAAAAATTGCCAACTTGGGAGACGAAGTATGGATTATGTATGAGTAAACTTTTATTATTACTACTATACGAGTACAGAAAAATTTTTGGAAAAGTTTCATTAAATATTCACTTATAATCTTTCAATTATCCAATAATAAATCAGAGAATCGGCTATTAACAAAAATGGTCTTACACCTAAGTACATCAATACCATGCAATACCTTCGTTTCAAGAACATGCCTCGGTCTTAGTCCAAATTCATCATCATACGAGTACATCTGAACTCAGATATGTCGAAGCCATTTCTTTAAGTCCTCAATCTATCGGAAACATCCTCTTAGCAATATGCATTGCAATAGGAGACACAGCCTATAATTTATCATACTAAAAGAGGGGTGCGTGAAACCGACATCATTTGGGTGCATAAATTGGACTTGCACATTAGGGTGTGAATTGGTGTTAACTGCACTCGGTGAATTGGTGAGAACTGCACTCGGTCTCTTCAATCATTTTTAACCCACAGTTTTTATAATTATACTCTTCCAAATCTTTTATTTGAGCGGAATGAAAGAATATACGTATGCATGCAATTTTATCCTTGTCCCTTCTATCGTGAACGTCATGAATAAATAACCAAACCGGCGAAATGGAAATTTTACAAATACATCCTGACTATACAATGACGGAATAAGAATATATTCAAATGAGCGCATCCAGTACCAAAATCTGAAGAAAAAAATGCGGAGCTCTCCCATTGTATTCCCAGAAAAAAGGGGTGAATTCATATTTTGATAAATTGGTCGTTTCTGCCACCCTTTCTGTGGTTACATGTTTTGTAACGATTCGGATGTGATGAATTTGCTCCCTTTTTAGGGTAACGGTATCTGAATTATCACCATATAAATATATGTAACTTCCTGAGAATCAAATGAAAATCCTTGCTGATTATCATAACATAGCAAATTCAATGATTTATGCAAACTGCAAATTATGAACACAAAATTGAATAAGGATACTAGACGAGAATCAAAAAACAGAAAAAAAAGAAGAAAACATACAGAAAAGTTTCATTCCGTCTAGAAAGAATCGTATGATACCCTATCCCCCATCTTTCAATTCACCCCTAAAACAGTGAGCGGGCATTGCGAAATTTCTAAAGCAGATGCAATATAATTTCATAAAGTAGTTTTAAGTATTAGATTATTTAAGTACTTCAATGCTTGTACTAAGCAAATAAATAAATAAATCGTATCTTTCTATACAGAGGATATTTCTGCGATTTTTAAGAAATTTTATCACAAAACTGTTGTTACAAACTTTTTCTTAGCAGAAAGTGGGCATCTCCTAAAATTTATGAAAAGTTCACGGATTCTAGTGAGATATGTTTTGAAAAGTGAGCGTGTGTGGATTTTAACAAATTTTACATTTCTACTGCTTTGGAAAGCTTATATATCAAATTTTCTTCTTCTCTATGTTAGAAACTATGTACCAAACGTATTATACTCTGGATAGTGTATAAAAAAAGAGGGTTTGTTTATATATTTTTGTTGCAGGCTACAAAGCTTATGAAATTGATTCAATTTGTTTCTGAATACGTAAATAGAAGCATTGCAGGCAATTGAAAGATAGCAACTACTTTCATATTGAATAAAGGAAAAAAGCAGAGACAGCGCTGCCGATTTTCATAATTGTAGATAACAAATTAGTTAAAATCATTTGTTAATAAACGGAAAAATACACTTGTATGAGGTGGATTGAAAAGTTTGCTGCCTGATCAAGAAAACAATCTCGGAAGTTTGCAAATTACTTTCCTCTTTCAACGTAATCACTTTTGAGTTCAACACGCTTATTCCATCTGGTCTCTAAAACCATTACAAAAAATAAAATGTTCTTCGAGGCCTTCAAAAATTAAGTTTATTGAAGCTTTAACATATTAACTCGTTGAAAATCTCTGTCCACCCAAAGATCAAAGGGATCAGATGAAAGTCACATGGAGTCAGATCAGATGAATAAGGGGGGTGCGGCAGTGATTCGAACCCCAACACATATTTGGATTTCAGCCATGCGACGTGTGAGAGCATGCATTGTTCTAATGAAACAAAACTTTTTTTCTCGACATTCCTGGACGCTTTTTCTTTATTTCCTCTCACAGCCGACGCAAAAGTCCGCACGAGTAATAGGAGTTAATTGTTTCACCCTTGATGTTTTTTTTTGAGTCCTAAAATACGATACCTTATCTGCAGATAATTAATCTTCAGCTTAACGGGGTGATCCAGATATTCTCCATACTTTTTATTGCTGTTTGGTCTCAGGGATATAGTGCTGAATCTGGGTCTCATAGGTCGCCGCAAAAAATCTGGGCAACAATTCTGAATCGGATTGAAAGAGCTCCAAACACTCATGAGACATCGTCAGGCGATTGCGGTTTGTTCAACTGAAAGCAATTTGCAGAAAGCTTGGAGAACCCAAGTTTGTTTTCAATGATTTTTTGGGTCCCTTCATTTGCCGGTTACACATTTTAACTATTGCTTTCAATGGCACAGATTCCCATAAAGTTGCCAACATGGATCCCTTCGGGTTAAAAATATTTTTAAACAGGTACTTTATAATAGCAGGATATTAGTTTTATTCCATTTCTTAAAAATTACTTTACTTTGCCTCACTTAAGCAAGTGTATGATCCGAACTAAATGTAATGAAGGAATGAAACTTCATAAAGTCTCTCATAGAATACTGAAAATCAAAAGAGGGGAAGTACCAATTTAGAATTAAAACTATCTCTAGGCCGTTAGCTTTTCAATACACCCTCGTAATTTGCTGGGTATCGGCACTCAGGAGGGTAGTTTCACAAGGAGGAAAGAGAGATAGATCGCCGTGTTGAGCCTCAGGCCCCTTTTCGTATTTCATGCTTTTTTTGGAGAAAATTCGGTTTTATTTGTTTTTCTTTACCATTCGTTATGTTATGAGTTTTTTCTAGTAACCATTACATTTCCCTCTTCGAATTTGATCTGAGTAGGATCTACAATTTTGAGGAGACTGATTTTGACGGTACACGTTCCACCACACGTTCCACCAAGAAAGGTAGACCTCAGGGGAGCGTGATAATGATGTCACTACGATTGCAGTTATGAATGTTATAGGAAACTATGTACCACAGATGCTTATACACGTATTTCTAAGACTTAATTTCAAGGATAGCATACTTACCGATTCTTTACTAGAATACATTGGTATGGCTAATCTATCAGGCTGTTCAGATAATATATTTTTGTATAGTTTTTTAAGCACTTGATTGCACATGGTAAACCAACTCCAGAGAAATAGTTTCGCTAATTATGGATAACAATAATGTAAATATACTCTAGATGACACCCGGTATTCTAATGAATTTATTGAAAAACTAATAACGAGTTTTTTCAACATTTTTTTAGTAACAATATCGGTTATTATCTGCGAATACTTTCCTTGAACTTAAGTAAAAAGCTTTTTTACTATCAAATAACTGCCTTTATAAGTTTAGTCGTAATAATTTGTTCGATATCCATCAACATTTAAAAATTGCAGCCATTTGATCCCTAATAAAGTAAACACCCAGTGTATATATCTGCTATTAATCTTGCTAGACAATATGGAGTTGTACTTTCACATACCTCTCCCAGCAAATATGACCAAAGACTACATCATCGGAAAAGATGAAGTCGTGACCAGAGCTTAAAAAAAGACTCCCACGGCTAAAAAGCAGAATGACAAGAAAAAAGAGTTTTGGACGAGTTCTCTAACAATAATGAGACAATGATGCCGCCAATAATTCCCCGAGCCATAAAAACGTCGGCAAGCAAAGGACAATACTCGTACATTACCAATGCAATTGAGTAGATAGAAATAATGAAGATTTCAGTGGAAATGTATTCTGTAATTCTGTCATTAAATGTAAAATTGTAAACTTTCTCATTTTATTTATAATAAATAATAAAACTAAAGTTGTGTTTGTTATTGCACACATAAATTGCAACTTCTTGCTTATGATCCAATGTACACACAACTTTCAAGCCACTCTCACTGCATCACCGTGCTACTGGTGGAATGAGGAAATAAGGACACTTCGGGCATGATGCCTACAAGCCAGGCGCAGGGTCCAGCAATCTAGAAAGAGACCAGACTTCCACCAATGCCTGGACACTCTTAAACTGGCAAGACGCAATTTAAATAGAGCCATCAAGGAAAGCAAAAACGCATGTTTCGAAGACCTCTTCATAATGACGATCCAGAAGTGCCTCGAAAAAGGAATCTTTCCCGAAAAATGGAAAATGCAGCATTTGGTCGAATTAGCTACTATCGCCCAATATGTTTACTGGACACCATGGGAAAGATCCTCGAGAAGATTATCTACAATAGATTACTCGCAGTGACAGACGAGAAAGGAGCCTTCTCAGACCTCCAGTTTGGTTTCAGAAAGATGCGATCTACTGTTGATGCCATAAGAGCAGTAGTTGATATCGCAAATGGTGCCATCGAAGGAGAAAGATGGATTTACGGCACAAAGGAGTACTGTGCAGTAGTAACGTTGGACGTTAAAAACGCGTTTAACACTGTGAACTGGTCGTGCATTAGAAGAGCACTTGCAAGGATGGATACGCCATATTATTTGCTGCGTATGGTGACAAACTATTTTAACAACAGGAAGTTGAGATACAACACAGATGAAGGCGTAAAAAACTACAACGTCACTGCGGGAGTTCCACAGGGATCGGTCTTAGGGCCGTTATTGTGGAACATCATGTATGACGGAGTCCTACGATTACGATACGTAACGATAATAAAATTACGGGGGAGTAACGATAATTGGATTCGCCGATGACATAGCCGTCGTGACAGTAGTTGAACAGATTCGTGCAGTCGAATCAGCTACAAACGAAGTTATTGCTCGAATAAAAGATTGGCTATCAGCCTCCAGTCAGGAAAGAACTGGACGGTAATATGCGACTGCATAACAAATACAAAATGAGCTACGGAGATTAGAAAGGCTGAGAAAAGCTACAGAAGCAGGAGAAGCCTCAGTTGCAGGTGACACAAGCTTGATTTGCTAACCAACCCCGCGAAGTAATACCCAACGGCAGTCCCGCAGGGGAAATGGTTGAAGTCTGTGTGCGGGGGCGAGGTTTAGTATGTAGGCATATATCGGCTGGGAACTCATTGTCAGAACCAGGTATATGAATCGTTCATGCATTAGTACGGGCTAATGATATCTTTAGAAGATCCCTCACCTCAATGGCGCAACCAGAAAAAAAAAACTCAACTTTTGGATCATTCAGACACAGGTTTCGTTTTTAGTTTTAACATTATTTAATGCCGCTATTAAATTAATATCTGAAAATCGGTCAGAGGAGAAAAAACTCAGAAAATCAGTCAAAAAACTTTAACTCGAAAGTCATTATCTTTCTATTTTTGTTTATACCTATAAAAGGTGAGAATGTCGAGATTTTGATCAATCTTCGTAGGTGAAAAATTTATTTTTACTGTTAAGTTGATATTTTCTTTGTTGCCGGCTACACTCAGAACGGCTAAACGGATTTCAAACATTTCTCTTTATTGATTAGGAAATTTCCTGAGGCAGTTTCGTATGAAGCTACTTATTGGGTTTTGAGTTCGAGTAACAATGAAACGAGATAATCAAACTTAGACGCAAAAAAACAGAAGACTTGAAGAAGAAAAAGACACAAATAATAAGATATGTGACAAATTCAAACAATTAGACAAGTACATACGACTATATTAAATACAAAGCGACTAAAGAATCAGTACGAATAATGCACTAAAAATAGTAATTTACTTAACCACAGAAAGCCACCTAACCAGGTCAACTAACTTAAACGTATGTGGATATTCTTGCTATTATGCCACTCATCCAGCGGATAGGGCAAGAGGAGGATCTTCATTACTTGTGAAAGATTTAAACGCTATGAAAACTCAAAAATTAAGTAAGAAACAAATGCAGGCTACAACTATAAATATACACTTAATAAACAATATGGACATTATACTGCCCACCAAAACATAATCTAAAAAAAGATGTTACTTTATAGTTTAATGCCAAAATTACCTTCTGGGGCTCAAGATAGGCGAACACCAAAAGTAGATATGCAGCAGGATGAGAAATAAACTGCGATTTCCATTTAGTAGCCTTCCACAGTGAATACTCGTAATTGGTTTGAGATGTAGGCGACAGGTTTACCAGGTAGTTTATGATGTTCTTATTTTAAAGTTTTCAAGCTTTTCTTAAGGTCCTTAATTGTTTAGTTTCCTTTTGGTATGGTAATCTTGTAGATTACCATATTTCCCTTAGTTTTATCTTCTCCTTGATTTTATTGCCCAAGGAAGGAGGAGTTGAGTAGTTAATTGTTTTAGGTTTATTTGCTGGTATCGATGTGATTGCTGTTTCACTTATGACGTAATTATAGTGGATTATTGATCTTTAAATATCGTATTTGAGTGGTATGTTAATATGTAATTGCGATTTTATAAAGTCACGAAAGGCATCCCAGTTCATCTTCCTATTGTGTAGTAGAATTGCTAGTTATTTCCGACTTGTCATCTACTTGGTTTGGAAAATGATCAAAAGAAAGTTCAAGGTGGGGTTTCATTTTTTATGATGCACAATTTAGAATTTAATAAATTTTTTCCTTTGATATGATCCCAAATCTAAATTCATTGGTGATGATAATTTCTGTGTAGTGTTGCGTTATAAATTAAATTCTATTTTTTTTGAAATGGTTATTCGTTTTAGCATAGTCTTTTGGACTCATTTAAATAAAATTGGCGTTTAGTATCCTGAATTGTAGTAAAACGTCTGGAGATAGCCAAGACTCATGCAACTCTATAATTTTTGCACGAGCATTTAAACATGAACAAAACTTGTGCGCGCTGGGTAACGAAAATGCTCAAAATAAATGCCCGCGGGTTTCGAGACAGGCCTTAAAAGACTCCGATTTTTCAACCTACAGCCCAGACTTGGCGCGAGCGACTTTTCCATTTTTCCAATTTGAAAAACCCCACAGGCGGAACAGTAGGGATGCAGTAAAGTAGGAAGGTTGTGATCCTTCTACTCCGGATCATAACTTCGCCGTAAGGAAAAGAATGCCCGATATGAGAAATGCATTTCATTCGAGGGAGATTACGAGTATATTCAGAAATAAAATTTTTTATTCGGATCTCTTCTTTCACTTAATGCCTTAGGCCGCAAGCCTATCAGCCCGCATGTACATATTGTATTAGGTTCTCGCTGTTTGTCAATAGATGGCTCCAGCAGTAAGTGTTGGTCGATTTTGACATATCCAAAACGTCATGAACCGAGCTTAGATATATGGTAAACAAACTGTTTTGACACATTAGTGATTTTGTTTTGGCGTCATATACTTTTGGTTGTGTGAAAATGTCTGATTTTGTGCCAAATAATCATCATTTGCGGAAAGTGTTGATTTTCTTCTTTTATTCGAAGAAAACGGCGGCTGAAGTGCATCGAGAGCTCCAAAAAGTTTACAGAGATGCTGCTCTAAGTGAAATAACGTGCCGTGATTGGTTCCGTCGCTTCAAAGACGGTGATTTCGATGTTGATGACCGTCCGCGTGAAGGAAGGCCAAAATCTTTCGAAGACGCTGAATTGGAGGCATTGCTCGATGAGAATCCATGTCAAACGCAAGAACAGCATTAGGAGTTACCCTTCAAGCCATTTCCAAGCAATTGCATGCGTTTGGAATTATTCAAAAGCAAGGAACTTGGGTTCCTTATGATTTGAAGCCACGTTACGGGTGATGAAAAATGGACTCATTACAGCAACCCAAAGAAAAGAAAGTCATGGGGACTGCCCGGTCATGCTTCTACGTCGTCGGCTCGGCCGAATATTCACGCTACGAAGATTATGCTATGTATTTGGTGGGACCAGGGCGGTGTCATTTATTATGAACTGTTGAAGCTCAACGAAACTATCACTGGGGAACGGTATCTACTTCAATTGATGCGATTGAGCCGAGCACTGCGCGAAAAACGATCACAATACGAGCAGAGGCACGAAAAAGTGATTCTACAGCATGACAACGCTCGGCCTCACATTGCCAAACCCGTCAAAACCTACCTGGAAATGCTCAAATGGGAACTCCTACCCCACCCGCCATATTCTTCAGATATTGCGCCATCCGATTATTACTTGTTCCGTTCGATGGCGCATGGTTCGTGGATAGCCTCAAAATATGAACACTTACCGTAACGGTATTCGAGGTCTGCCAGAAAGATGGGAAAAAGTTGTAGCTAGCGATGGGTAATACTTTGAATGATTCATTTGTAACCATTTTTCCACAATAAAGTTGCATTTTCATTAAAAAAAAAACAGCAAGAACTTAGTTGCAATAATAAAGTTACCAAAAAGTGGTAACTCCGTTCCCTTTTAATAAATTTAAGCCGAATATATAGTTGCGAATTTATCAATTACGGTAGTTCGTCGACATACCTAAATGTTTTCAACTGCAGCCATCGAAGGAAAAATATGGCAGTGACACTACACATTAAGAACGCTATCAATTCAAAAATTTGGTTATGCATAATGAACTCTCATACGCCAAACTACTCGTATATTCTTAGGGTAGAATCGAACTACTTTAGGAATCGGATGTCAATGTATGAAAGCGATGAAGGTACCGAACACTGATGCAGAAAGCGTTCTACAAAGATCAGAACTAGGCTCTCTTCTGTGGAATATCATGTATAATAGAATACTCGTATGCTCAGGTTGCCAATGCCGCCGAAAGATATATGCTTTGCGAATGACATCGCGGATTTAACCGTTGCGAAACAAATTTACGAAGTAGAATTGGCAGCAAATGAAGCGATTTCAAAAATTGAAACCTGGTTGGAGATAGCACGATTAAATTTGGCGAAGCAGAAGACTGAAGCAGTTCTAATTACCAGCCCCAAAGCTGTAGAATCCATGAACATGACTAAGTGATACAATCTAAACAGGCAATCAAATACCTAAGTGTAATGATAGACAATAGGCTAAACTTTTAGTTTCACCAAGAGTATGTAGGAAGAAAGGCGTCGATCTTACAATCATCACTAGCGAGGATATTGCCAAACATCGGCGGACCCAGATATAGTCGTAGATTCTTATTGTGCAGAGTTGTGAGCTCAGCACTACTGTACGAGTCTCCAATGTGGGCTGATACTATGGCAATAAAATAATCTAGACCAAAATTAGACAGTGTATTGACTCAGCGCTCAAGGACAATCTGCGCCTATAGAACAGTGTCAAAGGAAACGATATGTATCGTAGCTATGTTGCCCAGAGGAAGATTGATACACAAACGTATCATCAACATGGAAACCTTGGTGAAAAGGAAATTAGAAGAGGTGAACTGCAATATAATACAGTTCCTAATTGACCATGGTGGATACAGAAAGTATCTGCACAGATTCGGAGACGGCAGCAAGCCACTTTGTCCGTGCTGTGATAGCAACCTTGCAGGCCTCAGATAGTTCACTGGAGAATGATCCGGTCCGAGGAAGCCTGGCGCGAAGTGAATAGATTTATAACCAGTAAGAATAGAAAAAGGCGTAGCGCAGAGTACACCCTAAAAAGCTAATCAGGCGCGTAAAGTAGTACCTAACGGCAGTTCTGCGAGGAGTGGCTGAAGTGTGTTAGAATGAGGTTTAGTAAGTAGGTTTGCGAACCGAAACAAATAAAAATAGAGAAATGTTTTGTACAAACTTGTCTTTATAAACTTCTTTCAAGAGAGATGGACCTATAACGTCATAACCCCGAGATGTTTGTAGATGCCCGTTGATTCTGCTCTTGAAACCATTATTTTTATTATTATATTAATATATTTCTAGAAATATATCTCTTGGAAGTAAATTTCAAAGTTTAGTTGTCCTGTAGCAGAAGGCGTTTTAATGAAGGGATGTCCGCGCCATTGTTAGGTGGTAGTAGTACCATTTTAGTAATTTTGTCACTGGATTTAGTAGATTTTTAAGATTCTTAGCAATATTTAAAGTATATTTATCTCTAAAATAAATTTTTGCAATTTATTTTCCACGAATTTTCTACTTCACATCGCCCAGTACAAAACGATGAATCAAAAAATGGAAATTCAGTTGCGGTGGTCGCTAGATTCACACCTGAAAAGTATTTTTTTTTTTTACCAGCCATCACCTTATCTGAATTGCTAATAATGCGCTATCTTTTCTCTATTCAAGTGCTGAAATCCATTCCACCGATTTCTAGCATATTTTTGGGATAAAGAAATTAACATTTCTAGCACACTTTAGGTGGTAATCTAGCGAATTAATTTTTCGTAGGATGGCAACATTGTTTTTCAACTACTTAAAAAGAAAAAGTAATATAAGATAGTTCTTTTTTTTTTTATTTGAAAGCTCTCAAGCTACCTAATTAGTTTCGTGATTTTTCTTTTTCTTTCTAGATACAAGAAAATGCAAATGTTGCAAGAATCATTAAGCGATTAACTACTTAATGGCGTCATTAATATCCCCATCGTTAATTTAAGTGTTAACGCAGAATAAATCATATTACCCTCAATCAAACTAAACGTCCATAACAATTTTAATAAATTATCACGAGAGTAATTTCAGGCGAAATACACTCGTACTCTGTACTAATCAAAATTAATTACCGTGCGCATTATTCAGGACAACATCCTCATAATGCAAATGGCATACGCTATGGGTCTGTATGGAATGATATCATTGCAAGTTCTAAGAAGAAATTTACGAATGCACTAAGTTAATGATTTCGTCATCAACTGGGGTACTAATTGTAGATTTCAGTCTAGACTCTTATCTGAGCATTGCAGAATGTATAATTGCTTTGAGAGCTATTAAGTACACAATTTACAACGCCTCTCCTGTTAGTTGTTTTTAATAAACATTTTGATAGACATGAACTCGTGCATAATAGATGAACTCATGGTCAGGGTTACACTTGAAATAATAATTAATGTGTTAGCATTGCAGCAGTACATCAGTTTCGATTTAATAAAAAGTTTTTATTGCTCGTAATAGAGAAACTACACAAATAAGCCATATACGTATATCTATCTGGCTTTAATACATGCAAATTGCACACCACATTTTGGCTTCCACTTGAAGCTGCTATCCATTGTAAGCTTGCTGTTTGTAGAACCAAATTAAGAATTTTCATTATAACCCGCCCAAAAGTAACTCCAGTACCTTCATTCATCCAAACGCATAATAATTGCATGTATTTAGGTCATGGTGGTGTTGCAACCTGCTGTCTAATATATAATTTTGCACGTAAAATGAAACTTCCGAAATATCTAAAAACAAATGGCTAGTAATTATAGTAATTACAGTGTAACTACATAGGCAACAATGCGTTTAACATTACCACCATTGAGGTGATGACTGCATCCGCATCGAATTTACAGTGCCAACTAATTAAGATATTTTCACGTATCACTAATTAATGGTGTTCAACCCGCAGAGCATTGGCCGTTTGATATGTAATATTCCGCAGGCTTAAGTATTAAATGCATTGCGGTAATGCAAATTGTGATTTGCATGATTATGGCATGAGGCCAGTAACATTCGTAGATAATATTGTCAGCCTAATTGTTTGTCCCTACCAACGAGTATGCTAATTCTTCAGTTTAAGTTTGTTGTGATATAGTTATGGAAAAAAAACTAACTTGCGCATGAATATAGTACTTATTACAATGGAAGTCTTGTTTCAATTATTCAGTAATAAATATGTATATGCAAAATGAGGAGCACTGATGGTGCGCAAAGTAAGAGTGAAAAATCCATTGAGAACATTATGTAGAATAAATGCAAGAATTCGAGTTGGCTTGAGTGTAGGTAGCTGTCTTGAATATTATTATTATATTGAACTGTTTTTGCTTTAAGAACTATATACAATAGCGAAAAAATTAAATAATAAAAAGAGAAAAGAAGTAATGGAGGATGGAAGGTAAAAGCAATTATCCACCAAAGGAACCATGTTGCATTGCCACCATCTCCGGTAGACTAATAATTGGATTCATTGTGCCCATAGTAGATTGTTCCCTGAACCCCAAAAGGGGGTGTTAGGTTAGAACCCTCTTAATTACCAAGATTTTTTAACTAAAGGGTGATTCAATTGTGGGTTACAATTTAAATCTGACACTACTGCGGTTCTGTTAAAGATAAACAGTTTAGTTGTTAAAACCGCATTTTAGTTGTTAAAACCCATCTCCGATATGGGGAGAATTTGACCAATACTATTCGCGCATTGCAAAGTAATGTCGGTATACATAACCATCCATATGTCCCAAAGGTAGTAAAAACGTTTGGTCTTTCGCCAAAAATATTAAAAATTCTTCATCGTCTGCCATCCCATGGCGTCGATGAGTCTCTTCTTCAATTGTTTAGAAATTACCTTTCGGGGCATTCAATAAAAGTTGTCATTGACGGCTACAAGTCTGCAATTCACCATATATATGCTGGTGTTCTCCAAAGCTCTGTTTTGTCTCCGACTCTCTTTCTTATTTTTGTAACTGATATCTTGTCTGCCACTTCTAATGCAATTAATTCCTGCGCTGATGACAGTACCTTCAGTTTTTTATATTCGTTCCCTAACTAACGTCTTTACTCTTCGGCCGTAGAAGAGGAACGGCAACGTGTGTTAAATATATTAAATTCCGACCTGGACAGCATAATCAAATGGGGTTCAACCAACAGACTGATATTTAATGCTTATAAAACACAATGTTATGTTCTGTCTTTCAAGCGAAATCAAAACCCTCAACCATTATCCATGAATGGTACTTACATCGCTGAAACCGAATCCGTATGTGTACTTGCCATTCTCGGTATGTGTATTAATAACCATCTTCGATAAAACGATAACATATTCGCGGTCGCCAAAAATGCTGCAAAATGTCTAGGATTTCTTAAAAGGTGCAAGAAATATTTTACCTCGTCTGATTTGGTCTCAATCCGCTCAAAGCTGGAATATAACGCCCACATCTGGTCTGGTTCACCCATTCTGCACATTCTAAACAGGGTACAGAAACGCGAGTTGAAACTTATAGGTGTTAGAGACATTGTGAACTCCATAAATTCAATCAAACATATATAGTAGAATTTTATCGTTTATAAAAAATAACCCAGCGAAATTTCACTCACAATACGCGTCATGCTTCGAATGCACATCAGTTCACCCTTAAGCCAAATTTCGGTCGTACTGTCAAAGAGGATTCGTTTAGAAGGCGAACGACACGTATGTGGAATGATCTACTAGGCTTTCTGTATTTCCCCATCACTGTAACCTTCAAACAATTAAAGCCAAATTACACAGGCAACTTCTCTGTTCCTCTCCCCCCTTTTCCCAAACACCCGTGTGCTGAAATATATAACATACTCGTATAAGGGTATTCATATTCCCTTTGGTACTCGCAAGTTATAAAAATAAAAAAATGTTGTGCTGCGGTTAAGAAATTAATGGTAGATTTTGATCGACCGGGTCAGTGGACGTGCAAAGCATGTTCTCATAGCGGCTGATCACTCGAAAATATCGCCGCAGTGAGTGACAGTTTTAGTGAAAATACGTCAAAATCTATTCGGCATCGTTCCCACCAATTGAACCTTTTCTACAGCTACACGCAGCGCATTTTACCAAAAGATCTGCATATACTTGCCTACTAAGTCCAATGGACTCAGGAATTTAAGCCAGCAGACCATGTACATCGTCGTGACTTGGTTGATTATGTGTTAGAGAATCACTAAGTTAGATGACGATTTTTTGGAACAAAATCATTACTTTCAATTGAATATGTTAACAAGCAAAATTATAGCAATTGGAGTCATGAAAAACCAAGGGCCATTTACGAACAACCAATGCATCCACGAAAAGTCACTGTTTGCTTCGAATTTTGGGCCGGCGGCGACGTGATTGGGCTGAACTTCTTCGAAAATTCTTGTGGTACTGCTGTAAAAGTCAATGGTGAACATGGGACGTGATAACAAATTATTTTTGGCACTCATTGGACGATATTGATGAGGAAGATATGTGGCTTCAACAAGATGGTAGCCACGCAACGCTAGAAATAATGCACACAAAGTTTCCCAGATGCGTCATCTCTCGCTTCGGCGACCAAACTTGGCCACAAACATCGTGCGATATCACGCTGTTGGATTTTTTTTCTTTAGAGTTATATGAAGAAGAAAGTGTGTGCCAATGGTCCCCAAATGACTCCAGCAGGATTTATGTCGAAAAGTAATGCAAAATTTCATTTCTCACGTGTAATGTCGATGTTTCAACATTATATTTGCGTAAAAATATCAGCAGTTTATCAAATACCAATGTTCTATTTTAAATTTAAATTTTAACTTCCAATTGAATCAAACTTTATTTATTAGTTAGCTACAGCAGAAGTATTCAATTTCTTCTCCGTCGCTGCACTCCACATAATAGCATGTGGGAATTAGCTCGATTAACGCAGATGCCAATGGTGTAGTGGAACGTGAGGGTGTCAGAGCCACACAAGGAATAAATATTCCTAATGATGACATTATAATAAGCTGCACGACTGAGGTGCACGTACTTGCACCTCATATATGCTTTCCATTTGAAAATCACTCAGATTTTACCTATAAGTTGTTCAGATTTTGATTTTGATAGGGATAGGTAAAGTACCATTAAACCTGGTACGTCATGCCATAGCATATTATTAAACGTAACTAAATTTGAATAAAATCGTTGTAAGCTATTAGAGATGTACCGTTAAATTTTGTGGTTTGAACACAAATTCCTATTACACCTACACCTTGAGCTATGATCCCACTGACCCCTGTTATGAAGTTCGAAAAAAATCCGCCCAGTCGTTTAGGCTGATTTCGTCCTTAAAGACAGACAAACAGACAGACCTTCAGACAGAATTGAGAAACCAACTTTTTCGAGTTTCTCTATTAAAATAATACCAAGACTGGTTCAAATCTCAGGAAAATTTTCGCGAAACCAATACTTGCTTGTGAATAACAGCACTTTTAACTACACTTAGTCATTAACGATCTTCTAGCAAGAATCCTAAATTATAGGAACTCATCAAAGCCGAGTGATTGCTGAACTGAATTCCGATCTTGATACAATCATCGACTCAAAACGAAAATACAAAAGCACAAATGGCGCAGAACTATGATAAAATGAAATTTGCATTATCTGCACTCCATCCCGATCAGCCAAGTAAAGCTTTAGAAATGTTACCGCTTTTATAAAAATGCAAACGAGATAATAGGGTACCGCATGATGGATTAATATCAGGAACCGTGAAATCCTCAAATTCTGAAAGTAATCAGTGAGCCAAGCCAACCGCAATCAATCATCAACTGGGGGTAAGAAAAACCGAGTAAAATTAATTCCGTTGTCGCCAAGCGGATTTCCCAAAAGATATAAACGGTTATTAGTATTCCGTACCAGAATGATATAAAACGGAACACTTATGGATTCAACTCAGTGTCTGTCTATTTGTCGGTATATCACATGCTTTTAACTTTTGGACCGTATGACCTAATGGGGTGAAATGTTGCACAAAAATAGTATGAAGTGAACCGAAAATAATTAGAGAAAAAAATCCAAAAAAATATTTTTTGGGGAAGTATCCCAAGTGAAACAAAAATTCTTCCACCCCAACATGCGACACATAAAATGAAAAGATATTCTAAGTTCTAAAGAATTTGTATGTTTTGCCCTGACCCTTATAAACACAATCATAGATACCCTTTTCTCCAGATTAATGATAGACCCAAATTATTATACAGTTAAAATAGCGGTACGGATTACTAACCGTGCGAGACATAACTCGCATTTGACTAATTTGTGGATTTTTAATTTGGACCTTTTCATTAGAGGACAAACTTAGAATAAGACTTTTATTAAAATCCGCTCAGTGATTCCTGGGTTAGAGTTCCAGTACTTTTTTTTTATTGAAACCCCACCCAACCATCTTACTCCAACTCCATTAATACTTGTGGATGAAAGAGGCATTTTCCTTCGAAAGGAGGACTGTCCCTCCCATAAGGACAAATGCTAGTACTTTGATATCAGCAGGACAAAGTAAGAAATTTAATATTTTCGCAAGAATGGGTGGGGGTGCTGCCGCACAACTTTTAACAAATCTCAGCGATGTGGGGTATGATTTTAAATGCCTCTGTAAGCAGGAACCGCTTGTTTCATTATGATAAAACATATAATTCAAAATATATTATTAATAAGCTTTCTGCAGGCCTTACAAAGAACAGCTACGTACATACCTATCGGTAGTGTTGCTTGAGAAAGTCATGCAAACAAGTCTAGAGCGATGCAATAAAGGAGATTCCATTCTCTCCAATCAACAGTTCGGCTTCAGAAAGAAGCGAAACACCATGCAGGCAATAGGCAGTGCGAAACATTGCGCGAGAAGCAGTAGTGGGACGTAGATGACTAGGAGGGACAAAGCAGTACTGCACCGTCGTAACACTTGACATTAAGAACGCAGTCAGCTGGAACTGCATAGTAAAAGTGTTACAGGTAATTGCCAGCTACTTCAAAGATAGGACCCTTCACTACGTCACAGAAGAAGGGCCAAAGAAGTACACAATCTCGGGAGGAGTTCCTCAAAGGTCAGCGCTTGGCCCAGTGCTATGCAACATTATGTAGGACGCGATCCTGAGAATACCCAAGCCGAGCGGAGTGGACATCTTGGCTATGCTAACGATATTGCAGTAGTCGTTGTGGCAGAAACGCTAGAACAAGTATCTAAAAAATGCAATCATTTGATCAGAGATATCAGGCCATGGCTACACACATCAGACCTGGAATTGGCGGACCACAAGACAGAAGAGTGGAACACGTCACTACACAGGTCGGTGAGCACACCATTGAGTCGATCCCGTACATGATGTACGCCCGTTGAGAAAGCCTCCCGGGTAGTACCGGCATTATTCAGATTAATGCCAAATACTGGAGAACCCAGCCAATCAATTAGAAAACTGCTACCAATAGTGAACAAGCCGATACTTATGTAAGCCAAAAGAGACAGCGGCACAAGGCGGGATCGAGCTTAAAGAGAAGTGAGCCACCAGTGAGGATATACAGGCGAAGTGGCAACGCAGATGGAACACCACAACCAAAGGAAGATGAACATACACACTAATACCCAACATAGAGGAGTGGACTAGCAGAGAACAAGGAGAGGACATGTAAAGCTGAACTATTACCTGACACAATTCCTGTCGGGGTATGGATGCTTCCGGGAGTACCAATGTAAATATGAACACGTAGATGACCCATACTGGCCGCAGTCCCAGAACACGGAACATTTTTTGATGGAATATCGAAAATACACTACGACCAGAAACACCCTAGAAAGGTGGAGAGGTGACACCAAGAGGGCTGATAACTTTCATGCTAACGACAAATGAAGCCTGGGAGACTGCAAATGAAGTTATCATAGGCCTAAAGCAGCAACAACGCCTGGAAGAACGAGCAGCTAGAAATGAGGTGTCTGTAAATTCCGGCAATCCGAACATATACGATTTACCTACAACCCACATAGAAGTCCGTACAACCTATACATTCAAAAAATGGATATATGTACATACGATATTCTGTCATACATGCAATATACTGACGAACACATACTGTCAAATACATACAAATATCCGGATATGCGAATAAAAGAGAGAAGCAGCTACGGCTGAACCATCTTTCTTAAAAAAAAATAAAAAATTGTAATAAATTAATAATAAAAAATTGATTTGTTAATTTTTTAAAAAAACAAATTTTTAGGGTTACTAAGAATAGACAAGCTCCACGCGCTGCAACCTGGGTAACGCTAAAAGTCTATTCACATCTGGAAGCCGAACTTTCAAACAAGATCTGAACTCCAAACATAAAAAAAAAACCTTAATAGGAAACAAACTTACTTCATAACATATCAATCCGGATTAACATATGCATAACTCAGATCCCAACGACACAGACGGCACTTATCAGAGTCGCTTGAGTAGAGATATAGAAGCTTCTGTCAGTATCTGTCAATTAAATATCGAAGACATCAGCAAGGCAAAATGCGATCACCTCAGCAAGCTTCTAACAGAAATTGAAGTAGACGTGGTTCTCCTCCAAAAAACTCAGTGCGCGGACGAGTCAAGTCTTCTGGTATTAGGTTAAATCATTGTCTATTCCCTGTTCGCCGTCCATTACCGTAGAAAGTACGGATTGGCTACCTGCGTAGGTTAGGTTAGGTTTGATTGGTTGACGTAGAGGTTGAAAGACCTACTACGCCACACTTAGATCAATGTATATCCATTGTGATGCCTACCTGCGTAAGATCCACCATATGTACTTCTCGTAACTATGTCAATAGACTACCTAAACATCATCAACATCTACAATCTCTTACTGCTACATGGCCTACTGAAACACACTGGTGATTTCAATAGTCAATCATACTCTTTGGAAATATCAAACGAATGATGATAATGGAGTTAGACTAGGGGTTAGGTTAATATTAATGGTTTAAGGTTTATATTTGATGCCAAGGATAGAGCAACATTTCACTCAAAGCGGCGGCGTAAGAATTTGAATCAATCTCGATTTGTGTTTTGCACCATTTAACTATGCTTAACGGCAACAATAAATGTCTACACTAGTTCTTGCAGATTTTCCTCGCAGTCAACATTACTCAGTTATCCTAGAGACCGGCGTAAAAATTCCTTTGATGGACTCAGCCCCTTGACCTAGGTGGAAGTTCAATAAAGCATTCTGGAAGAAATTTACCTCAGACGTAGATTCCAACATCCGATAAATAGCTCAAAATGTCGGAAATTACGAGAGATTTATTGGCATCGTATTAGCCACAGCGAAAAACACATCCCACGCAGGTTCCGAAAGGAATACATACCTGGTGGGAATACATACTCGTACCTAATATAATCTACTCCAGCCTTCCGGTAGGTATTCGCCTGACCCTTATTAGCGATGCTTATGGCTAGGGGAGCGAATGTTTCCAGTAAAACCTGTCCTCTGGTGTCATTTGTTCTATGTACGTATATTTATTTGTTACAGAACTAGTCTAAGCTCATAAATCTAAACATGTGTCATTATATCGCGCATAATGATATAACAATTACACTAATTGAAAGAATTCATAATCAAAACTATTGTATATTTATTCACAATGCATTGCCAAGGACACTGTTGCTATATAGATGATGTCAAAATACTGAATATTTAGAATACCCATGGAGGCGATAATATAATTTTATTCCACACAAACAAACGGATTTCCAGTAGATTGTTTCTGTGAAACTTGGTACAGTGAAAGAGTCTATATTTTACACAGTTATCCTGACAGGATTAACACGCATTCATGTTTTCTCCCATAAATATGTAAATCCAATTACATCTGACAGAAGGCGAATAACAACGTAGTCTACAAACAGTAGCAGCAGGTTTCGGTTTTTACCCGAGGATATGTAAAAGCTTCCCTTTTGTCATCAACCTCAGCACATTGAAATTGGAATGGAATAACGAGATAACCTGACGAAGTGTGCTTCTGTGTTTCTTTCATCGTTTTTTTTTTTTTTTTTTTACAATTTGCCTTCAATGAATGAGCTGAGCAGTATACCGGGGATTTTGTTGATTTGTTTGTCTTCTTTCAGATTGGAATTCATTTGAAAAATTAATTTTTTTTGTGCTACTAAGATAACAATAAATATTAAAGTGTGTTTGCGGTACTGAATTGTACAGAGAGTGCTAGTACATCGTTCACTATATAGTATGGTAGGTAGTATTACTCGTACATTTCAGTGAAATTTGCTGAATTAAAAATTTATTTAGTTTCATGATTGTTTCCCTTTAATCAGAAAGGGAATCGTTTTAAATTTTTAAATAGCCTTTCTTTTGCATTTTCTCTGAAAATACATTTTTTTAAATTTCTTAAATTTTTAGTAAATTTCAAAACGAAAATCTTCCCTTTAATAGCTCTTTCACACACACCGGGCCGGCAAAAAACCGACAATAGTTCCATTTCATATACACCATTTTTCAAAGGTAAACTTACCTCAGTCGGGTCCTCATCAATATTTCCCTCATGCATTGTTTCACACACCCCACAATTGTCGCACATGAATGAACACCCCACGAAGCAAACTGAGACAACAATCAGCTAAATGCCGGCGTGTATGAAAGCGCTCATATACCCATATTCATTACTATCCTCATTACGCCGCCGACCGGCCACTGCATGGGTGTATCCAGTAGACAAACGGCGATCGTGCCGGGATCGGGTCATGTGAAAGCTCCCATTTGATTGCGTGTTCCACTATGAAGAAATTTCCGATCGGCGGAAATCGGTATGTGTGCAAGGACACTAACGCTAAAGAATTATTTTGGTGAGATATGGCAAGGTCTAGAAACAGACCTTATGATAAAACTACAAAGGCGAAATCATAAAAAAATCAACAATTTATGGCAAATAATAATAATTTTTCGGACAATTTCTGCAAATAAGATTTAGTCTGCCAAATGGCATCGACTTCAGCTTGGAAAACACCACTTCAATAAAACTAAAGCTAAACTATAAACTAAGGAATTTAGGAAGAGGGGAGGCAAAAGTGGGGATTGGTCTAGTGGAAATGTTGTAAAGGGAGTTTCTGAGGGAAAATCTGGTAAGGTGAAAATCGAAAGTAACTTGCATGCCGTTGGCCATGAGTAGTATTCTGGACAGTGGTTCCTTGCAAAAATAAACGGTGCGGTAAGAGTTAAGACGCGAAAGTGCGGGGCAATCGATGTTTCCAACTAATAGATCATGAACAAAGAGCATATCGGCAACTTCACGCAAGAGACTGTACATTAATCAGTTCCAAGCGATCTACATAGGGTGATAAGTTATAGCTATCAGCCCGCGCAGGGCAAAACAGATGAAGCTGCGAGATGCCTGGCATATTCAAGGATGGACCTAACGAAGTGACATAAAAGGATTTTGTGACATATGGGTCCAAGAACTCCTTAGACCACCGTTTCACCAAGCCTAGAGTAGAGTTGGCTCTGCTTATAATGTTTGTCAATGTGGAAGCGAAAATTGAGTTCCCTGTCTCAGATAACACCCAAATCACGCATTGAAGTAATGGAGGTTCGTATTGACATTGAGTTGAAGACAAATTTTTGGCACCAGGTTGAAAATCTGTTCAAGTTATCTTGCAGTAGGCGAGATTCAGCGGGAGTTGATATATGCCTGAATATTTTCATGTCATCGACGTAGACAGATAGATATAATCCACTGATGATACAATCCACATCGCTAATTGTTACGATAAAAATCAAAGGACCGGGGTGACTGCTTTCAGTAATTCCAGAGGTGTCTTTAATGGGGTCAGACACAAAAGATCTAAAAGAGACTTTGTACTGCCGTTGTTCTAATTAAGATTTGATCCACGTAATGAATCCCGATTGAAAGCCTAGAGCTTTAAGTTTGAAGAGAATGATTCTATGAGAGATTTTGTCAGAAGCCTTACTAAAATCGGGTGACAATTACATCAACTTCTTTGACATCCTCTAGTGTGCAAAGAGTACTAGATATGAACTCCGTTAAGTTAGATGTTGTAGCAAATTCGTGTTGATTTGGTGAGAAGGTTGATTTGTAATGAAAGAATACTATGTCATAAACAAAGCTTTCTTCTTCGGTAAGGAGGAAAGTTTAGCGATGTGCCGATAGTTGGATATTTCATTCTTAGAACAGTAAGAGGTTGGATCAAGAAGTTTGCGCGTATTAAAACTATCGTGGGCAAGCCATCGGGGCTAGGAGAGTTTCCGCCCCTAAGTTCCATTCTCTTCTCTTCAACTAGTGGCGAAGTTATATCGACCGAGACTTACAATGTTTTGGTACAGTTGTTCATGTAAAAGAAGTTCATAATCGGTAAACAACCGGTTGAAGAAATTAGCAAATAGCTTTGCCATTGTTTTAGGGTCCGAAGATGTACTGGTATTAGACAATTTTAAAGTAAAGCTATCCGATTTTTTTTGATATTAATGAAGTGGTGAAAGCATTTGTGGTCAGAGATTAGAAGACATTGCATTCGGTTAAGGGGTTCGTGGTAAAGATATTGGCAGAGTTCGGAAAAGTGGGTATATGCACTCTGGTAATTTGAGAAGTCTGAGTCAGATCTAGATATAAGGTATGAGTTACATAATTTGTTTCTTTTCTTGCTTAGCGGGCGTAATTATTTATTGTACCAGGATGGAGACGGCAAGGATTGCTTCTAAGCAATAATTGAGATGGATTGTGTAAGAATTAAATGAAGTATGGCTTAATAGCGCTGTAGTGGGAGATGTTTTCAGCATAAGTTAACGAAAATATTATCTAAAACATTAGCTGTCAACGGTGCGGTTTTTGCACGTGGTGTGCAAATCGAAGACCTACTGGCTGTACACTTCGGAAAACTATCGAATCCTTCTGTCAATTCAGAAGCAATTCAGTATGCGTAACCATATTTTAAAAATCATGCTCTAAATCGCACGATCGCAGTTCAAGAAGTGGGTATGGTGATAAACCGATACAAGTTAAATAAAGCGTCAGGAGAAGATAGTGTTCCGTACGAATTTTTTAAATATGCTACGGAAGTATTATATTTATAGCAAAACTTGTGGGGACCTATATATCTATTTTTAACTAGCTTTTTGTTCGAATAAGGAAACACCACCAACCAACATTTTCACGGCTGTCATCTTAGGGCATTTGACAAACTGGATACGCCAAAACCACTCGATTAACGAGTTCTAGGCTCGCTTTAGAAAGGAATTTTCAACGATAGACAACATTTTCACACTAACAAGTATTGCAAGGACTTACGGATACCTGGGCGGAGGAAAAAAATGTATTCATTCTTTGTCTATTTTAGGGCCGCATTCGACTCCATTGATAGAAATATCCGTGAAATTTTGCAGTAAATATCTACAGATAAATCTAAGATAATGATCTTTTCAAAATGGGAGGAAGGTACTCTAGGAAGAGAAATAGATCTGGGGAAATGCCGAACTAAAGAAAGTGAAGGAATATAAGTATCTTGGTATCTCTATCATACCATATCTTTCCTTTAAAAAACACCTACAAGTAAACTTAAAAAAAGGTTAAACGGCTATTATGCAGGTGCAATTGGAGAGTCTCGGAAGAAAAACATCACTCCAAGTGTCAAGTTTAAAGTTTTTGAAGCGCAGGTATGGGGCGTTTTTCGTTATGAAGATATGGAGAAATTACTACGATATTATATAACAAAAACCTTTAAACTGCAGGAAAATATTCCCACCTGCATGATCCATCTTGAAACTTGGCTACCGCCATATTCTAGGCACGACCTAAATATTATAATCACCCTGTGACAGTTGGATCTCCGCTGAATTGATTCTATCTGAATATGCCGATTAGTATAAAAAAGCTATTTACCGCCCAAAAGAGCCTTCCGTTAGCTTACCACTTCCTTCGAGATGTGAGGAATTTTCAATCCAAATGGCTCGTGATTGATAATGTTTGCCGCACTGTTGCATGGGAAATGGGTGTCTAGGAGCAGATGTAAAGATTCTCGAATAGATATTGTTACCGCTCCATCAGACTTTTTGATATAACCAGGTACAATATGAAACTTTAACAGGATCTTCCTAATTCTGCTAGTCTCGCTAGTACTTTCAATGTTTGAACAGAAAAGCTACCAGGAACTTCTTTGCTCTTTCCTGATCTTCGCTTTGTAGTCGTTTTTGAAACGGTCCCAACCCCTAGGGTCCCTCGTCCTTTTTGCTTAGTTAAAGTGCTTCCTGCCTGTCTTTCTATATAGACTCAATTCAGACGTCTACCATAGGGGCTTTTAAGCATCTACTTATGGGCACTCCTTTTAAAGAGATTAATATATGTCACCAGTCACCTTCACCACCAACGAGTCGCTATTCTGAGACAAGTCGAGTGTACTGGTGCCTACGTTGCCAAGACCTCTAATAAGATTTTTCTTGTAATTGTCCCGAATAGTCGTTCTCTCATTTCGAAACGAAACCAAAGAAAGAGTGGCGACATTCAAATTGAAGAGGATGAAACGGTGATCGGAGAAGGAATTCTTTTCGAATACTGTATAGTTTTCACCTAAAATTTTGGAAGAGTTAGTAACTAAATAATATCTAACACATACGGCTCTCCTGTGGGTCGCTTGCTTAGTCGCCTTGGTTAGGACCCAGGCGCAAATCCTTGGCCTGAGCAAAATCTGGTCCTTACTCACAGCCTCCGGCTTAGAGCCAACTCACAAATCTCCAGCAGCACGGCGGACTTTATAAAGTCCACTACGCTATCGTTGTCGAAGGCAACATCCCAGAAAAACTCCCAGTTTTTACCCCCAGCCCCTATCCCTAAACGATGTTAAAGTGGGCCATTTTGCAAAGAGTGAGGTTTATTTTGCACTTCAGAACTCTCCACTGGTCTCGGCTGATCCTGTATCGCACATGACCCCGATCAATGATCGCAATGATCAAAAGATCTTTTCCGCTTCATTGGAGAGCTTGGGAGGAGCGACGGAGGATCACTCTGTAATCGTAAGTTCACCCTGTAATCGTAGTCTCTTGGATGCAAAATCTTTCAGTAACTCTTTGTTTGTAGAAGGTCCCTTCATCAGTCGACTCTCCTTCCCCTTCAAAATCCTTGGCATTCCAATTATCTCTACGCTTTTCCTCAAGTCAGTTCAGAGAATCAAATGCCGAGCAACGCCTTCTGTATTCAACTGTCCCGGTCCCGGATATGTTTCCTATCAACTGTCGAAATTTCAGATAGTAAGTGATAGAATACTGTCAGAGTCTGCCCCGTTATCGATACACATGCACTCTAGTCATCTATTAGCCTGTTAAGTTTTGAGTCCACTTACTTGCGCTTCCTACTGTTGTAATTTTATGTCCTGGCTGTCCTGAGGCATATCCTCAGAAAAATGTTTTGTTTGTTCGTTGTTTGATTCATGTTTGAAAAATAAGAGATTTTGGTCCCAAGAGTAAACTGGAAAAAAATGTCCAGAGCCAGATTTACCGAGATAAAGAACTACATACAGCAAACCTTGCCAAGCACTTACTGAAGCTCATTTAAGGCTGATTTGTCCCTCAGCGTTTCACCCGTCGGTAGCGTTTACTCACACTACAACTATAATTAGGACCGACCACTCTTTAGCTTCCGTCCTTCAGCCAGATACTTTACAGCTTAGGTAGTCATGCCGCAATTTCCCTCTGCCATGAACCAACGACTTCTTATCCCTGAACTATCAATTTGGCGTTTAACGTTTGACTTTACTGAGGTGTGCGTTGATGTGCAAATTCAACAAATACATAAATATATCGTTTTTCATGCCAAAGATACATATATCAACAGGAAACAGGAAAAAAAGAAAACACGAAGCAATGTTATTATATCAGTACCTACACATGGTATACCTACTATATATTTACATGATTCTTTTAAAAAAAAAAGAATCAAATGAAGGCACACAAACCACATTGTCTATAAATAAAACCTTTGTTGACTGAGCTAATGAATCTCGGTTCAGCGTTCACCATTGTGTGGTATAAACGATGAAACAACAGAACCTTTAATGCTGAAAGTCATCACAGTCACAGGATACGATGAAAGGATTTATTCCACATCATGGGAGAAATTCTCTGGAAAAAATATACACAGATTTCATTACAATCTGTGGTACGTTTGATTTGGGATAAACATTGCTTAAATTGACAGAAAGTGATTGATGTTAAACAGATATTTTGTATAAAGATAAGGGTATTTTGATAACGACAAGTTGAAAGTGGTCAGATTTAATACATTTCAGGCTGAATGTAGCAAGTAACTAAATAAATATAAAAAAAACTCCCTGATAATTAAATCCACTACTGTCAGCAATTTTATGTATCAATTAAAACCCTTGTAGGTACCTTCTCTAAAAGTTTTTGGGTAAGAATCAATCTAGCTGATTCACATCCAGGACGAAAAACCTAATTCTAGTCTCTGCGTACATGCCCGCATGACAATGAAAACCCACCAACAAAAGCAGTTCGAGAACTCGTTAATTGTACAGAATCACGGAGCATATCTTTGGTGATGGGAGGCGATGCTAATGCTTATTACACTCAATGGAGCAGCAAGTACTATATATCAATGAAAGGGGTGAGTCTATTTTTTTAGAACTAAATGGTCAGAGTACGCAAAATAAATTGGCAAACGAACACCACATCCAAGTGTGGTCACGACTTCGAACTATACTATAACGTTCAGCTTATAGCCGACACAATAAATAAAGCCTTTAATAAATTCTGATCCACATCTCGTAATCGAAAGCCCATTAAAGCAACATGGTGGCCAAATGAACTTAAAAAGCGAAGAATAGAAGTCAGAAAATTGCTCAATAAGCTTAAACAAAGCAAAACATAGGAAGACTGGACTATTTACAGATCCAAACTAAAGTTATACACGAGAGACATAAGAATAGCTAAAAGAGAATCCTGTAACACATTCTGTTAATCCATTGAGAACACTAACGATGCGGTCAGGCGCAGACCTAGTAGCCCCAGGATACATTATGCGTTCTAATGGCTCCTGGACGATATTTGACCAAGAAATGCTACATCTCTTGATGGAAATGAACTTTCCAGGCAGCAGTGATCTAGAAAACGTGGAATATAGAAAACCATCCGTCTACAGATCTAATGAATTCAAGGACAACACAGATGATATTGTCACAGAGCACAAAATAGCCTGGGCTGTTAATTCGTTCAAACTTTACAATTCCGCAGGACCAGACGATATTATTCCAGTCATGCTTCAATATTTTTTACAGAAAATCATGCCCTGGCTTAAGATTATTTTCACAAGCTACTTAACACTAGGTTTACGGACATTATATACTCATACCTATCTCTACGAACACGCGTCAATTTGACGCTTGAACGAATACATGTTTAAAAAAAAAACAACATCAATATTTCAACACTTTTGAAGAAAAAAGACATCAATATATATTTACCTCGTTCAAAATATAAAAGACAGTACAAGAGATAAAATAAAAATGCGAACGGATTTGTAATTTTCTTTATAAAATTCGAAATGCGTCAAAATGCGTCCCGTAAACCTAGTGTTAATGATAAGACACATACCGGTCAGCTAGAAGGAGGTGAAAGTGGTATTCATCCTCAAGGCAGGAAAACCTACACATTAAACCACAAAAGATTTTAGACCAATTAGTCTAAAGTCTCTTTTCTTTTGAAAACACTGGAAAGATTAATCGATCCATATGTGAGAGGCCTACTTAATGAACAAAACTTGTGTATCATCCAACACGTCTACTTAAAAAGGTAAATTCGTTACATGAAGTTTCACTCTAAAGAACACACTCTAGTTGCATTCCTGGATATAGAAGGAGCATTTAATAATGTGAAAACAGAATCTATTAAAGCGGCACTAGAGGGAATAGAAATTAAGACAATAGTAATGAAATGGATTAAAACAATGCTTAATAGCAGAGTTATTAGATCACAGATAGGCGAGAGTGCAATAAAGAAACCAGTTACGAGGGGTACTCCACAGGAAGGGGTCATTTCAGCTCTTATGTGGCTTCCTGTCGTTAACAAAATTCTTAAGACTCTAAAGAACGAAGGACTAAAGACGGTAGCAATTGCAGATGACATAGCAATTCTTGTTAATGACAAGCAATTACCAACCATCTGAAAGGTCTCTCCTTATGGGTGAAATCAAATGGACTACAGGTCAACTCAGAGAAGACTGCACTGATCCTATTCACCAGAAGAAGGGAAATAGATAATTCCAACCTACCAAAACTTAATGGAATACCTTTGAAACTCTCCAATGAAGCTAAGTATCTTGAAACCGTTCTAGACTCAAAGCTTACGTGGAAGCGGAACAGAGAAGAATCTATGAAATGAGCACCATGTGCGTTCTACGCATGCAAAAGAATCTTCGGTAAACACTGGGGAATGCGACCGCATATGATACACTGGATGTATACAGCGATCATTAGACCCATACCTACAGAGTACTAGTGTGGTGGAATGCAATAGAAAAAAGGTGCTATCTTAACGACCTCACTAAGGTGCAAAGATTAGCACGTATAGGAGAAATTGGAGCACTGATATTAACACCACAAGCAGGCTAGAAATAATACTTCAGCTTCTTTCCTTCCAGGAGTACATAATAGTCCTGGCAGGCAAATGCGGAATTCGTCTTAAAACATCGTGTCTTTGGAAGCAAACTTCCTACGGTCACGCATCTATAATTCACAGTTATGGAATTGTTGACCCCATCAAGAACTCAGACTATGTTATTCCATATCAGGATTTCAAAAAGAATTACTCCACCCTTATTCCCAAAAGACAAGAATGGGAAACCAGCACATTAATAAATGAACTCTACACTGATGGGTCTAAAATGGGAATAAGAACCGGAACAGCACTATTCTATGAACTCTTACAGATTAAAGACTCATACAAACTCTCAAATGAATGCAGTGTCTTTCAGGTTGATATCTTTGCTAATCCTACCAAATGAAATAAATCCATCTCGGACTACAATTATTGTGGACAGTTAGGCAGCAATCAAAGCACTGGACAGGGAAACAATAAGATCTCGGACAGTATGTAAATGTTGTAAAATCGTCAACAAACTTAGCAATATCCACGTGACCAATCTCTGCTGAGTTTTCAGACATAGTGATATAGAAGGGAATAAGATAGCAGATGAACTAGCCAGAAAAGGATCAGCACTAGCTACAGAGTATACCCACGCACAAATAGACATCCCTATTGGTCTAATGAAAGAGAAAATAAATCTTAGGACCAGAGAACGAACCAACACTGCTTGGTTACCAAGAGCCTATGGCCACAATTAAATGAAATGAGGAGAAAAGGGAATGAGGAAAAGGAGTATTGCGCAATCAGCACTATTTCCTAAAGGCTGGGCAAAAACTGCCTGGACTATTGCAGGAACTGTCAAGATGAGGAATAAATAGGAAACGTCCAGCACTCTGTGACTGGGAACAAACTCTTCGGAGAACTGGGTGAGTTGGCACATGCATCGCTGATGGACTTAACGAGATTTATAAGAAGCACACGCTGGTTCGGCAAGGAGCCAGCCAATTAGAAAAAGTATTAGATGCGGTAATATAACCCAAGGGGAACCACGATGTGCCAATAGGCCCCCGTGTAAGCACCTTTCGAGAACCTAATCTAACCCAACCTAAGACACATCTAGATAAATATAAATGCCTCCTTAGATATAGATGGAGTCAAAATGAATTAGAAATCATTTTTCAGGAGACCCGTTTAAAGATTTGCGTAACTACAAATTTGTATGTGATTTCAGATTTCGGCATTTCCGTTAAAACTGTAACTTAACCCAAATGTTTTAAGTAGACCATCGATGTAATGTATGCACATAATATTATCGAGTATACAATAAATATTTTACTCAAAATACATACAACAAATCAATAAACACCTACGCGCCAAACACACATCACAAAAGTTATTATACCTATCAAAAGCAAACAGATGCACAGATACTTATGTACGAGTATATAGGCATTAATTCTTTTACGATAACGAGGACTTGGGTAAGCTTTTGCATCGGATTGAAAGAGGTTTGTGGCTCATACATATGTTTTACATTTACACCAAAAGGGAGAATATTCCCATAGATACATACATACATATGGAGTGTTAGAATATTTGTTGAATTTTTGTAATATATGCGACATGCAGTAAATATTTTCTTTTGTATATACAGTCGTCACTCAAATGTAAATAATTTTCACTGAGGTGTGCATGCTGCATATAAGCGGTGGATATTAGGATGTCATGGAACTAACTTTCAAAAAGTGGTAAAAAGCATACGGAAAAATTAGAATACATCTAAAACTGATAGTGTGTCACTCGCTCATCGTATCATTACCTAACCTTTTCTTGACGTTCTTACCTACTGAACTCGAATGCAAGGACATATTTTTATTCAGAGAATATTGCAGCAATTTTTAAGATATTTTTATCAGAAAATCTCAATTTCACGAATTGTGGTGAGATATTCACAAAAAGACTGTTTTTTTTTTTGCAGATATATGTAAATTAATAAATAAATAAATATTTTGGTTCTAATAACCTATCCAGGGTTTGGCCCAGCGTACCGCAGACATTCGTGCTATGCAACGTAACGACAACGTAGTAACGACTTTTATGTTGTTTTCGAATTGCAATTTTTTCGTTTGAGAAAAGCTCCTCATGACAATTTCACTCTCAGAAGTTTGTCAAACATTTTCGAGAGGTGGGGCTGTAAAAAAATCCTACAGAAATCTGAACAGAAAAAGAGAGAGAGAAAGAGAAAAATATTAAAATTATTGTTGTCGGATGTTAGAGTACTTCACCGTTTGCCTAGAGCAAAATTGTTCCCATCCTGACCTGGATAGGTATAGATTAGATGGCCAGTTTGTGCAAGTATCCGAAGAAAAAGTTCCCAAGGAGAGACCCTTAATCTAGCAAATATTAAAAATTAATAGGTTCCGCATCACTCGCCTTGGGTAGGAATTTTCCCCATTTCGGGATACATGTGGGTTGTATATCTGCTACTTGATATAACTCTCCGAAGAATGAGTTCCCAAGGAGAGTTAAACGACATCTCTTAAACCAGGGCATTGATACACCTACACTTCAGGTGTTCTTCAACATCTAAAGACGTGCTGTTCATTCGTTATTCTCATCCGTCCTGAGCGTTTATTTAAAAGGTTGTCCCATTATTACTATGGTTACTACAGATATCGAAAATATGTTAAGAGATGGTAGTTTCTTTGTTTTGCTGCCTTCAATATTTGGCCATAGAGCTTTCGTAGTTGTGCAAGTTTTAATATCTTTTCCATGACTTCACATGTGAGAGTTGTGTGTAGACTCTTACATCTGTTAATGATGCACATCGGTCAGACATCATCCAGGTCATTTCATCTGCTTTCTCATTTCCGATGAAGTCACTACTCGTATGACCTGACACCCAAATAATTTGTACACTTTTCCATCTGCTCAGAGCCCCGAGTTCTGAGCGAAAGAGTTCAACTATAATACTTTCGAATTTATTGTTACCGCTGTCAGTGCTTTAATTTCTGCTGGACGGTCGGGATAGGCCTCGTAACTTTTTCGGGAATGGCCAAAACTTCCATTTGCAAGACGCTGCATGAACCCGGAAGACGTATGGAGGTGGTGATACCGAGTTTCTCTGAAAAACTCCTTCACCTGTTCCTTCCTTCATCTTTGATCCGTCTGTGTATATTGCGTTTTCTGAGTTAGAGATGACGGTGTTCGCTGACCATTCCTCCCTGTTGGGTAACCAATTCGAGTAATCCCGTTTGAAGTCTAGGTAAGGAAACTACACTGTTGTTGTCCAGTTATTGGTCTCCTTATGGCGGACCGCGTATTTAGTTTCCCTTATAATCTAGAGGCCCTATGTTAAGCATAGTTTCTAGGCCTACGGTAAGTGTTAACTTTAGGGATTCCCTTATGCTCAGACAGGCCGGTCTTTATATTTTGAGATTAAGATATAATAACTAATGAATATAAAGCTACATTTTATGAGTTGTACTCATCGATTTGTCACATCTTTAATATACTCATCTGAGGTTTCCCAGCAGCTTTCAGTTTATCCGTTGGTTAGGCTAATAATTCTATATTACCCTCTTTACGAAATATTTTAACCGCAGGGTATGGGTATTTTCCTATGAAATGAATAACATAAATTACAAGGGATACAGTCTCGGCGTTCATCTTCCCGATATCTATTTGCATTTAATCCTATGGTGCCAGTCCGTGCTTTAAAGGTCCACATTGTCATTTCCATCATCGAAATACGATTAAAGGGTTAAGTTTTATGTATATTCCATGTGAGCATCTTGCAGGTTTGTTTAGATTTGGCTATTTCATAGGTTCTTTAGAGTCTTATTTATATTTCTTCTCCAAACGTCAACAGTTATGTTCAGCTCAAACCATCTTACTCCTGCATCTTTTACCATGCTACGCCAAGCATCTATATAGTATATTCATTTCTCCATAATTTGTTTTGAGAGTATGGTAAACGAGTGACTTCGTATTTAAACAAGGTTTTGTGAATGTACTCCATGTGAAGTGTATACATATGCACGTCGAGAACTCCTGCCATATTGCACTCCAAGAGCGTAATTTGGATGGCAGGAAAAATATTTTTTTAATAAAATACCTTTGTACTCGTATTTTATGAAGCGCGTCTAAATTTTAAAAAACCCTAAACTTGAGACGCATAACTGAAGATAGATCTCATTAATGCACTAAACAGTTTAAATTTAGCTTTTGCTTCTCCTTCATTTATCTGTTCCATGAGTGAGAGTCCCGGTGTGATTATTAGACCCAAATATTTGTACTTATTAACTATTTCTATTTTTGTGACGTTGAAATACCGTGACATTGAATTACCAGGGATAGTCCACCCCCAAAAAAGTCATACAGGTCGTTCAGTAGCAAAGCAAATAATAAAGTTCTAAGTAAGCACCCACGCATTACTCCCACAATGAAGTAGTCAGAGACTTTAGATTTCAAATTTAGGAAAAATCGATAAGAAGCAACAAAATGGGCCTTTTGCTAAATGCATTAACAAGCTAACATATTTTTTGGGAATATTTCAAAAGTAACTTCAATATCAGTTTTGAATAAAATCGATTTAGCCATATTCGCGAAATTGCCATTCTAAAAAAAAATCGCTATCCGTAACTTTAGTGAAAAACTGAGTACGCACGAGAACATCCATGTTGACTTACATGTCAATTTTTATTAAAATCGTTAGAGCCGTTTTCAAGAAAATTGCAATTTTTAAAATTGGCCCTAAGTAAATCTACAGAGGTCTCATTTTGTTAATTGGAAATGGTATATGTTAAGTTTTTATTATTAAGATCGTTCACTATTACACAATTCAAAAGATCTCCATTTCAGCAATAGTTTCTCACGCATTCCACCAGGTCTGCATCGAGTGTGCGAATAAATTTTATTTCGGAAATCCACGATTATCAGATTTCCACAGTCGTGATAATAATGTATGTTCCCACACTCAAGTGAGTGGCGATTGCTCGGGTTCATATGAATAATAAAAAAGTATTATTCGTTTGAGTTATTTAAAGAAATCAATGCAGTACTTAGATTTGGAACACTGAGGGTGGCCGTGGTGTAGTGGTAAGATCAACGCTTGTCACGCTGTTGATTCACGGTTCGAATCCTGATGTCAAGAATCATCTATTTATTTCGCATGAAATAAATAAAAAAGTCGATCACTTGCGACAGCTAAGACAACTCTACTGTGAAGGCATAACACTGGCAGTAGGGTGGTCACATGACCAAAATGCAACTTGATCATGATCATGACATCAGGAGGACGGAAAAAAATACTGTGAATCATAAGCAACGACAATAATAGCGAAAACAAAACAAAATACTCCCCAGTTATCTGGACAGCCACCCTTGGAGTTTACAGAAACTTAATACCACCTGAGTTTCAAACCACACCACTATGTGTTTCTCTCTGTCTCTTCCCTTCCAAAAAAACGCACGTGTTCTAAAACAAAAAAAAAAATAGTATAAGAGTATTCATATCCCCTTTAACACGTGTAAATTATAAAAAAAAAAAAAACTTGAACTGAAGATTTTGTTCATTGTGAAACCACATACGAGTATTTACCAGATTTTTAAGCATCAGGACTATTACATGTAAAAATTATATACCCTCAACCTCTCGGTCTATACAAGCTCTCTTGGCTCTTATAAGGAGTATAAGCTGAAGATTTTCTTTCTTGAACGATGAACGGTCATTTACATCGTTTGCTCAATGCTTTCTTTGTTAGCCCAATTTACTTTATAAGTTTTTTAAAAGCTGATTCCATCAGGTTTTTTATTATATAATTAAAATAGTCATATCGCCATTCTCTTTCCTTCTTAGATGATAGATGTCTCATATTAAAAGTCTGTTTTACACAAAGATATGTCCCACATCACTGGAAAATAGCAGAAATTATTGTTATACCTAAACAAGGCAAACCCCTTTTCGAGAAACTGCTTCTTAAAATTTTTAATTTAAGTTTTTAGATCTATCCGCAATGTATAATCATTTTGTTGATATATTGCAAAACGCGTTTTTTATTTTTGTTCCTTGCACGGTGAAAAAGAAACATTCCAAGCAGATATAATGCATTTAAAAAAATTGAAAAATACAGCTTTCAAGTTACTTAAAATGTCAAATACAGATGTGAATATTTCTAATTTTCGTTAGTTACGCAAAGATTTCGTGGTTTTAAGCAAATTCTTGCACAGAAATTATATCATTGAAAGTAAATTAAAAAAAGACTCCAAATGTTTTTGGTCCTTTATTAATTACAAACGTAATTCAATTGGTATTCCAAAGACAATGGTATATAAAAACGTTGAATCTTCTGATATTGAAACAACTCTTGATCATTTTGCGACTTTCTTTGAATCTGTTTATTCCGATTCTGCATCTAATAATCCCTTTGAACCAAGCTCAACATACAAAATTGATATCGGTTCCATGGAGTTGGATTTCGAAGAGATTTTATCTGCTCTTAGTAGAGTTAAGCCTAATTCAAAACCGGGTCCAGATGGTATACCAGCAATTATTCTAAAAAATTGTTGTCAATCAATTTGTCTTCCTTTGTTTTTAATTTTCAATCTTTCACTCTCATCTGGAACTTTCCTTGATGATTGGAAGACATCGTTCTTGGTCCCGGTGTTTAAATCAGGGTCCAAAAGTGTAATTGAGAACTATAGGGGTATAAGTAAATTATCAGCAATACCTAAAGTTTTTGAATCCATAGTTAAGGCTAAATTAGATTTTCAAATACAGGAATACATCTCTGAGTTTCAACATGGCTTTGTTTCCGGACGTTCGACTACATCCAATTTGGCATATTTTTCGTCTTATGCTATAAATGCTATTGAAAGTGGGTATCAAGTTGAAACTGTGTATACCGATTTTAGCAAAGCATTTGATTCTGTTAATCATCAAATTCTACGTAAAAAGCTGTTGAATTTTGGTTTTCATTCTGCAATGGTGAACTGGAGTTCTTCTTTTTTACGGGGAAAGGTCCAACGAGTACAAATTAATAATTATTGCTCAAGATCTATTAAATGCACTTGAGGAGTTCCTCAAAGAAGTCATTTGGGGCCCTTGTTATTTATCATTTTTATTGATGATATTTCGTCGCACATACAATTTTGTAAATTTTTAATGTACGCTGATGATCTAAAAATTTTTCTGAAAGTAAAATGTATCGAGGATTGTTTAAAAGTTCAAAGTGATATTTCGTCGGTAACTAATTGGTGTACAAAGAACGGCCTTGTTTTAAATACAAAGAAATGCTTTGTGGTTTCATTTTCAAGAAGCTATCTTCATTTTTCTTACAACTACTTTCTCCAGTCTAATCCATTGAATAGACTTGATAAAGTAAACGATCTTGGCGTCATAATGGATACTAAACTGACTTTCAATTTTCATATTGACTAGGCCAATTCAATGATTGGCTTTTTAAAAAGGAATGTAAAGAGTTTTACCGATTCACACACGCTTGTTATTCTCTTCATTTCTTTAGCGAGATCGATACTTGAATATGCCGACGTTATTTGGAATCCTGATTATCAGATTTACTCTGATCGTGTGTAAAAAATTCAGAGGAGGTTCACAAAATTTATCTTTTTTAAAATAGGTTGGCAATTTTCACCATCTTATGAGGCTAGGTGTAAGCTTCTAGGTTTACTTCCACTGCATTATAGACGGTATGCTCATGATTTAATGTTTGTAAGGGATTTGCTATGTTATCATATTAAAAGACCTCCTCTTTTAGCTCTTATGCCAATTTATGCTCCCGAAAGAGGGCTTAGAGGTAGACCATTTCTTTTTCCTCCTGGACATCGAACTAACTACGGCGTAAATGAGCCTATTACAAGGAGCATAATCTCTTTCAACGAAGTATGCAATATTGTTGACCTATCTTATTCGCGGGATAGTTTCAAAAATACTGTCTTCAATTTGTTTTCTTAACGCTTTACGAATTAATTGTATTTATGTATCTATTTATTTTTATTTTTATCTTCTTTTTTTTTTTAATATTTTTAATTTTTTATTTTTAACTATAATTGTATATCATTATTAGAATCATAGAGCAAAGAAAGCTTATTCCCACACATCAGTTCGGGTTTAGAAATAAGCACTCGGCAATAGACCAAGTGCATCGTATAACTAATGTTATAGAAAAAGCACTAGAAGAAAAACAAGTTTGATCTACAATACTCCTAAACGTTGCTCAGGCCTTTGATAAAGTTTGGCATAAGGGCTTGGAATACAAACTACATAGGGATCTACCTAGACAATACTATGAGATTCTTAAGTCATATATAGCTAATAAATTCTTTAGAGTTCAGGTGTTCCACAGGGAAATGTTCTAGGCCCTACCCTATATTTACTATATACTAGTGATATTTAAAATGCAAATGATACCATGTTAGCCACATTCGCAGACGACACTGCTCTTCTAGCAACTGATGGATGCGTAGCCACAGCAACAGAAAAGCTACAAAACTCAGAGAACAAGATATGTGATTGGACGAAACGATGGCGAATGAAACTTAATGAGTCTAAGTCCACCCATATCAACTTTACAAATAAAAAAATAACGAACGTTTCTGTGGTTATTAATGATCAAGTAGTTCCTTATTCTAACGCAGCTAAGTATCTGGGTATGAATCTGGATGCTAAACTGAAATGAAAGGAACATGTGAAAAAGATAGTAGAGGAGTTAAATATTAAATATAGAAAACTCTATTGGTTGTTACGACACAATTCAGAAGTGACCATTGAGAACAAAATCGTATTATATAACCAGATGTTAAAACCTGTTTGGACATATGGTGTCCAATTATGGGGTTGTACAAAGAAATCGAGTGTACAAATAATACAAACTTTCCAAAATAAAGTTCTTCGGGGAATAGTAAATGCCCCATGGTACATTAGAAATATTGACTTGCATCGTGATTTGCAGATTAATCCGGTAACGAAAGAAATTAAAATGAACGCAATTCGTCACAACGTGCGTCTACGAAATAATATTCGTAGATTAAGAAAAACAAAACCTCATGAACTTATAATCTGACAATATGAGAGCACATATTTAAATTATAATACCCTCTCAAACGCAACTAAACGTTGAAAATAAAATCATCTGTCGATCTTTCTTTGATTGGTCATGATCAAGGAGGTGTTTTTAGTGCGGTCAGAGTCCCACACTGCTTTGGGTTTCTAACCCCTCTGCGTTTTTCGAGATTTTCACCTTCATTAACAAAAAAAAATATATATATTAAAAGACATTCCACTGCTCATAGTACTCCCAAATGCCTCTGTACACTAACATTCTTGTTACACACGACGAATGGTCCTGATTTCTGGCATTTACGGAATCCACTAGTAAAGGCTAAATTGTATCAGAAAGAAGCTGCATTTTATCATTAAAATGCTTGGGAAAATATGTGTAACATTCTATTTTGCTCCACCTCATTCCATTAATTTAATGCACGTGCGAATTGTGAAAATCGAATTCCTTATAAGAATTCCTCCGCAGAAATTTAATTGAATTCCACTTTAGTCGGTATTTGGCCTAAGTCTCGTGATACGATATGTGCTAGGGGTACACCATTCTGCGGTATATTCAGTTGTGCTGAAGTGCGGTTTTTCATTTCCGTGATGTGACAATGCACTCTGATCTGATATGGCTGTTGGTTGTAATGTGGTTGCGCGTAGTATGTCAGGAATGCTTTCTCACCTCCTTCCCACAGTTGTGTTCTCGGCAATACGAAAAACTTAAGTAGCCCAAAACTTTCTGCTATTCACTAAAACATGGTGAGTGAGTGATGATATTGTTTCAATTAATCCTTTCACAGATACATTATGCATAATGTGGTTAATCACTAGTTTGAAGTGGGTAATCAAAATAAAAGCATAAGGTATGCCCATTGGAGCCAACGAATATTTTATTTACTCTCAGTTCATCAACTAATTTGATTGATGTCTTTATAGATGTTTCACTTCGAAGTATAGACTTGAGTTGTAGTCCACATATAGTACCGCACTTAATACCTACTTAATGTAATCAAACATATGAGACTGAACAGTTGGTGTCGATGAATGATGAGATGGCAGAATGTTGTGTGATTAGCTATCAATCACATATATTTTTTCTATATTTCCCCGCGAGTGAATTAGAGTAGCTATGATGTTTAGGACAGAAGTGCTGAAAACAGAATCAGAAAGTAATCATACTCATGTAAACAACTTGCGTCACCTTTTTATCCTGTAAATGATTTTCTTGCGTTTAAATTATACTGCGCTTTAAGATGATTTTACCATAAAAATTCAATATTATTATCTATAAAAGGTTCGTAAATTTATTTGTGTCAATATTTAAGGTCTTTACAATCATTTTAAATATCTACCCAAGTAGATACCCCCTAAGTTTCCACTTTCTCCATTTATATCCTTACTGTCTATAAGTATCTTTGCAAACAGTCTATTAAAATTAAATTACCTACCAGCAAACGTCTTGTTATCAACATTTTGTAACGTTCTGATCTCCCAAAATAAAGACACTTCAACGTTAACCTCATTTCGTACTGTTCACCTTCGCTCGTTGAGCTCTTTGACCTTACATCGAGGCAAATTATTTCCCAAACGTCAACAAGAGGAATAGAAAACAGGTTGCCCATTTGAAAGGGTATAAGTAAGACCTAATGACAAAGGAAGTATTCTAAAGGTAAAAGGGGTTTTCGTTTTCAAGAAATCATTTATTTTCACCACCATTAATTTACGAATCATAAACACAGGATGAACAACTCTGATTGTATCATATTTATTATATCATTTTAGAAGAGGAAGGGGCGTGGGGGTACTGAATCCTAATGAATGTTCAGAAAATAAAAGATTAAACTTTAATGTATGTATGTCTTGGGATTCATACTTTAAGATTATGCTTGTTTTCTTGTGTGTAAAATGATTACTCGTACATAACTGGATAACAATGAAAAGTAAATCTAGAGACTGAACAGGTTTTTGTTATATTGACGTCTGGGCTAGAGATGAATCGATACCACCAAGGCATTGATACTTTTACTCGTTACTTGTATCGAAAGAAAGTATCGATACGTACTCAGTATTGGAAGAAAAATATCGATACCTACTCGTATCGAATCAAAATGATTTTTTTTCAATTTTTATTAATTTATTCAAAGAATAATACTCCCAACGGAGTATTTCCCAAGAAAAATAACTTCTCATGATGTTTTCCTGAAATGCGATTTGAATTTGATGTGAGTGGCATGCAAAATATATCTTCTAAAACCTTACTGTTCCAAAAAAGTATTAACTATGATTTACTGTGGCCCTGCTAACGAGTTCAGGAGGATCTTATCATAACACTTTTGATTCTAACTTATAACTCAAAAATATCTAATTATAATAATTTGTGGTAGAGTCGTTTTGCTCATAGTTGGCCGCTGTTTAGCGAATTGTGAATTCTTCTGTAAAGATATCTTTATGTTTTCAAAGTTCTCAGGGAATTCTTTAAGCACACTCGAAATAGAAACTCTTGTTTCTATAGCTTATGCGTTAACAACGTAGCATTAGTCAATGTTCCGATCGCACTTTTTCTTATTGTCACTGTGCCTAAATGTTTTATTGAACTACCGACTGCTGTTAGAAGAACTTATCAGTTTCACTCGTTTATAAATAAAGCAAAAAAATGGGGATTTACTACCGAATATGCGAATATTGAATCCATTCTATGTGTCCTAATAGTGACCATAATTCAAATTCAAATTCAAATTCTTCCCTTATCCAATTTTAAGTTTTTAAGTTGGAATGAATAAAAATAAAATACAAGTATAAATACAAATGCAAATCTGTCTCAGTTAACTTTAGTTCTATAATCTTTACTATAAGTGCATAAATGTAAAGGTTGTTTTTTTTAGAGGTTTGTTTTTTTCAAATTGGCAGTACTTTTTTCAGCGACATCCAATTTAACACCTAATAACTGATTTTTGCTCAGTTTAGTTTGCCATTTCACCGTGAATAGACTAATGCCAGAACAACACTTGCAAATTGTACAAATTTATTTCGAAAATCGTGGTTCAGTTAGGGAAACTTACCGTGCACTACGTCCATTTTACGGTCGACATAATCGACCATCCCAGCAAGTATTTCGAATAACCTTGGATCGTTTTTGCACCACACATATTCTGATTGAAAATATGCATCCGCAGAGATGTCGCATAGTGCGCATCGAAGAAGATGGTAGATTTCGTGGAAAAATCTTGGTTTCGGAGTTTACAAGATCCAGCTCGTGCAAGAATTGAAGCCGCTTGACCATCGTGTGCGTCGTACGTTTGGTAAATGGACCAAAAACCAGATTGCTCATTTTCACCACAAAATTTTGTTCAGCGAAGAGGTTAATTTTTGGTTGAATGGCTAAATCAACAAGCAAAATTGCCACAAAAACTACCGTTACATCCACAAAAAGTCACTGTTTGGTGTGCTCTAAGGGCTGGTAGAATCATTGGTCCATATTCCTTCAAAACTGATGCCGGGCAGAATGTTAGAGTTAATGGAGAGCGCTATAATTACTAACTTTTTCGTTCCCCAATTGAATGGCATTAACGTGAAAAAGCTGCAGTTTTAACAAGATGGCGCAACATGCCACACAGCGAGCACCGAAATCAATTTATTGTAAGGAAACATTCGATGAGCGCATAATTTTGCGTAATGGACCTGTGAATTGGCCTCTAAGATCGTGTGCTTTAACACTTTTGGATTATTTTCTCTGGGGATATGTCGCTAGTCTACGCCGATAAACCAAAGACGATGGGTGACTTGGAAGCCAACATTCGCCAAGTTATTGCCGATATACGGCCCCAGCTGCTCGAAAACTTGACTTCCAGATTGCGCTTTATTCGAGCTAGCCGCGGTACACATAGGCCCGAAATCATGTTTAAATAGTAATAGCATACAATTACCTTTCCAATACCATTTTTATGTGTTTTGTTTCACTTTAAAATTATAAACGGTACACTATCTTTTTTTTTCTTTTTTTGTCACTTAGTAATGTAACATTAATATATTATAGTATTGTAATAAGTACTAAATCTTGCACTATTTTAAAAGATTTGTATTTGACTGTGTGAGACTATAACGAATAAATGATTTGATTTGATTTGAAAAGATTTGATTTAAAATTCTATACCTCTAACAAAAAAAATCACCCTTTAGTTCTACATTTATGTGTCACCAACTCTAGGGTTAATTTACAAAATCCGTCGCCAATTTTGCTTCAACTTTGAATATTGAATATTCAATATTCAATTGGCAAATACTATCGATGGTGAATACTACTTACACTGCTGGCTATACGAGTAGATACTTAAAAAGCTGCAATTTTAAAAGCTGATTGGTTTATAGTCAATGAAATTAATTGCACGGTTAATTTGTTTTTCTATTTTGCCCAAATGATGGAGTGGTACTCTGAAATTGAATAATCTGTCAGATTCATTACCATTACACGTTCTTTGGTTATGGTTTTAACGTTAAGTGCTCATACTACTATTGGGTTATAAAAAAAAAGTTAGAAATAAGAAATTATCGAGAATTATGATTCGAGCAGAAACTCAAAATATATAAATACCCATAAAATAACTACGATTACGGATAAAAAAAAGTTAATTTATTCTCAATTTTAATTGATTAAAAAACTATGTCTACTGAGATATAACTGCTAAACTTAAATGCTTGAATAATAATGCGGTGTGTACCTTATTCAAGTAATGTATCATACTTAATTGGATTTTGTGATTATTTTAAGTTGAAGAGGCTTGTCCAGTAGGAAGATCTTAAGTTTGTCTGAATTACTAACCGCATTTTACTTCTTCATACAAACAGAACCCACATATTTTACCCAATCAAATGGTAAGCACCCACTCTTATCTTCTGTGGATGATATTATTTGGTATGTAATAGTCCTCTTGCATAAATAAATTTGGTAACTTTAATTTTAAAAATTGTTAAGGTCATTTAATTCTTTGGCTACTGTGCTTGATTTTTTTTTTCTAGTTCAATAGTACGGCCCTTTTGTACAAATCACATATGCTATGTTCACCCACCCATTCTGTTAAAGATGTCCTGAAATGCTTACATACTTACCACAACTCCAGTACATTTTCATCCCTTATGAACTCAAATATTCAAGAGAATAATCACAGTTTATATTGTACCCTAAGTTCATGGTAGGGAAAATGGCTCTCAAGCCCACCATATTGATGTGATTGCCTAATCGTCCATGTTATTATTAAAATTTGTATTCATATTTCCAAATACATGATAAAGCCAGCAAATTGAAGCCATAAAATTGTAACTATATGAACCACGAAATATGTAGATATGAATAAATGTGAGTGCAAACGATAATAGCAAAATAGCCAGCTTTGAGGAGATTTATTAAAAATTAATCGAATTACCGCTTATGTAATTGACGATAAACGGTATAAAATTGTTAGTTCTATGTCTGCAATTTGTTGAGCAAAACAAAGAGGCATTAATATTTACAACAAAATTCATGGAATAATGTTTTGACTGTTTGGCTAGGATAATGCTGGGACTATGTTGCGTGATTGTAGAAATATATTTATTGGAGTGCTTATTGGATTTGACCAAGGTTACGAATATATTTCCAATAAATCAAAAGAGAAAGAGTCAATAATCTTTTTGAATTATTGAGATTTCAATATGCTTTGAAACCGTTTAACCTGTTTTGATTGTTTGGAATATCTTCTATTTGAAGTCGCTTTTAAAAAGGTATGCAGGCTGTGAATGCGGACTATACGCATACATTAATGACATAAGGTAGTTTATTTCGTTTTGAATTGTTTTGAACTTATTTGCACGATAATAATTGGACGACTTAATTATGAATTTATTCCTCAAGTATGTATATTTACACCAAGTCAAGTTGTGTCAAGATGCACATTTTCTAAAATTCTGTAGTAGAACTAAATAATATTTTTGCTCCTGCCCTCATGCCCAAAGCTACTCGTACTAACTGAAATTATTTTTACCCATGTCTATAAAACTGTTGGGTTTTCGAATAGAAAGTCAATATTAAAAATGTATCTTTCTTCTAACATGCAATACAGACTTTGTCTGTCATGGCTTTCAAAAATACGCTGTTACATAAATCTGATGGCTTGAAGTCGTCTGGTAACTACTGATGAAGTATGCCCGGCACTAACTAATACAGAAGGGTCTTATGGTGGGGATGGACGCTAACACCCACCACATTAACTGGGAAAGCACGGACATTAATAAAAGAGTTGAGTGTTTGGCCAAATAAATCATAAATAAAAATAGAAGGGAGGTATTAGATATAACCTTATATGATGTTAGGTCTATATGTACAATACATCTGGTGTCCAACTGGAAGATCAGTAGTGAGATCTCCTTTTCGGACGGCAGGTGGTTGTGATTTGACATTTGAATTGATCTCAAACTCAAAATAATGATTAGGAACCCTTGGGAAACAGATTGGTCTATCTTTGCAAGAAATCTTCATGCAAGGCTATCACCAACTCAGGTTAACAGCTGTACTGATATAAACCTATTAAACAAAGAAGTCCTCAAAGTACAGAAGTTCAACATAGAATCCTTTGAAGCCGCCTGTCCTCTGAAACCGGTACCTGGAAGCGCTAAGCAAAAATGGTGGAACAGCGACGTCCACAAATCAACGAGGGTTGCTAAATAACGCCTAAACAAAGCTTTAAGAGCAAACGAAGGAACAGCCTGGGAATCTTATAAAGAAAGTAAAGGAAGCTTCAAGAAGCTCATCAGGACAGCCAAAACTCGTCCGCCTATGCAGGATTACGATGAAGAATACACGCTATCCCATCAAAATCGGTAACAGCTTCGATGAGGCTTTTAATATCAGAAAAGGACAATAGAGTTATTTTGAAAGAAAAATTCTTCGAGTGATTTTTAGTCGGATTTGAATCGACGGGGAAAGAAGAAGAAAATACAAGAGCCTAAGATCTCCAAGACATGCAGAGCGAATGGACTTCAATGCTCCGGCCCGCAAAGTTTATCCCAGAGGGATGACATGGTAAAGGGACCTCAACCAACTTCGTGGGCAAATTGTTGGTTGATGCGCAGGTATACTCCGGTCTATAGCATAAGTTAAGTCGGCTGTGGCGATATAAGTTTCAGATGTCAAAAGTTATGCTTGTTCGTTATGCAATAATAAAATCCGAAAAATATAGGTAATAAAATAATAATATAAAATAATATATTCAACTCATACCATTTAACCGAATTCATTCTCTAAGTTTGCCGTTGCCTAAGTACATAATCAACACAAATGTTCAATTGTGTTCTTTTAACAAGAAATGATGACATAGCTAGTTTAACCTTAACCGGCAAATACTTTTATGTCAAAATGTAATCATATGCCATATATGTATTTACATACAGGGAACCCTTGATAATTCGAACTCCTATTATTTGAAAACTTCTGCAAATAGTAGTGTTCTCTCAGTCCCTTTAAAAAAACATCGGTTATTCGGAGAGAAACTATGCAATTTGTCCCTTTTCTCAATTCGAAGTGATTTTTAGTTTGAACATGACAGCTTTATAATTCAAAGTCTATTCACTTTTACTCGCCTGTTTACTCGACTTAACAAAACTTAGCTTCAGAAGAAATAAGCAAACGACTAGTATGTATTAATTCTAAAATTCTAACCGAAGCTTATAGTGTCTTTAAATATTATTCATTTAATCCCAGGAGCAGTACTTAAATATAGAGGTACTCGTAAATATATATGTAAAACACAAAAAATTCGTTTTCAGGGTTCCGTAAATAATCGTATTACTCTAGCCACGCGTCTGTTTGTCTGTGTTCGCACTCCCTTCTAGCTCCTACACTACAAAAACTATGAAAACCTATTTACGCAATTACAAGTCGGTATAATTCTCGAAAAAATCGTTATTTTGGAAGTACATACGAGTATATAAGCAAAACACGCATTAATTTTTTTTTTGTACAGAAGCAAATCTGTTCGAGCCGTATCCGAGAAATAAATAATTTCCACAAGTCCGCTATTAAGCAAAGTACCATTATTCGAATTGCTATCGAAAAACTAATTACGGAGTCTAATTGCAAACGTCCACACTACTTCAGATATGACTATTATAGAAATCGTTAGAGCCGCGAGAAAATTTAAATTTTTCAAAATCAGCCATTAGTAAAGTACCGTTAATTCTGGGGTTAGAATAACAACTCCAATCTCTTCTCGAACGGTGAATCCACCGAATTCAGATATGAAGTTTCAAGAAAATTCACATAGCCCGTTTAGGCTGCTGACAGAGATAATTAGGAGACAGACTTTATTGAGTTTTTCTACTACAGTAATGTCAAGTTTGATCAAAATCTCCAGATTAAAAGTTTTCAGGGAAACCAATACTTGACCCTACATATGTACATATGTATGTATGAGGGCAAGGAAAAATACCTGTAGTGAAACTTTTTTTTTAGTCTTTAGTCCTCACTTAGGCCAAGAATTGATTTCTTAATCATTTTTGATCTCGAGATTTTTACCAAAACTGATATTGGTCTAAAAGAGAAACTTAATAAATGACACAAGGAAATTGGCCTTAAGTAAATTACGGTTACGGAGGTAACAATGAAAATTCCGATTTCCCCTTGGTCCAAAGACCTCTGATATTAAGTCTTCATCTAGACATCGAGACACACTTTTTTTAGTTTCTCTGTACTTTTTATAGGAGCAGGTAATAACGAGACACATCAAGTTGTCCCACTGTTTACCCAGTCTACCACTAGGTCGCCGTAAAGGTGTACAATATAGGCCAAATATTCGGTTACTTTGCAAATAATTTGCCTAATATTCGGTAATCGTGACATTCGCAACATCCCCTAAATTGCAACTTAAAACTAACTTTAAATTATTTTTTTATATTTTTCCCAGTAAAATAAATTTAAATTGATCTCTGCCTGCAAATAAATCAAAAGCACCTTACAGCAAAAACAAAAGTTGTAACCACTTACCGCTCAAAAAGCATTCCTCTTCAAACGGTAAATGTTTTGTTTGCAACAATGTCATCTTTTTCATTCACACACGCACGCGGACGCGACCGATCATTATGCAATTGCACTTCCGTCAACAGAAAACAGAAGCAAGGTAATAAGAACACCACAGAGAATAAAAAGGGATAACTACACCACACGCACAGGCACACATACACTGCACTTGCCAGAATGAATATACATTTTCTTTTTTCAAATAAAAAGGAAAACTGACACTTGCTACATATCCATTCAGATACAAGAACACTTGCTGAGAGAATTACATAAAAGGGGGAGGGAGGGAGACGCACGAACTAGCACTTTGCAATAACGAACGATTTCGGGCACTCGATTTAAGTCGCGCACTACCTAATTAATGACTACTCACCTTGACGACTTAAATTACACTGTGCCAGCTAGTTAGCCCAGTCGGTGTAGCAAGAGGTCAAGGTTGGAGAAAAGTAGTCTCAAAAAAAAAAAAAGAATCTACAATCCACTTGAAGAAGCTAGTGAGAGGCAATTGATCTATTGTTCCTTTCTTTCACCAGTTGTTGGTTAGGATATGGAGACATTTCCGATCTGTTTGGGAAAGTGCGAATGGAATGCTTCTTCTCAGCTAATATTTGGAGACATATGATTTAGGCATATCATACTAAGAGTAGAAGAGGGAGGATGTATACCATTTGGGAGAATGTAAAACAAAATAACGTTTTCTCTGAGTTGAATATTTGAATTTCAACTGCAGCTCTGAGTTTGATGAACAATCGAAGTTTCTTGATATTATGTTCACCTCGCTGGCCTCAAAAAAACGCGACTTTTAGTAAATGGCTGCCAACAAATCAAAGAAATATATTTTCTAAATAGGCAATGCAACGAGTTTCCTTTAATTAGACGAGCCGATGTGCTATATTGGCATGACTTGAGGACTAATAAACGTTTTGTTTCTGCGATTGCTCTCTTACAGAGCTCTTCTCCCCCAAAACTTTGATTCACAATTCCTTTGTCGGATCGTTTCACCTGAAAATTAAACAAACAAGAGGTTTTGACGCTGTAATCATTTTTTTGCTTTCATTGCCATATTTGGTATCACAATGTTTTGTTGCCTTTATTTTCTAAACATTTGGCGTTACGGTACCCGTATCGCTTTGTAATATTATGAACCATCAACAAATAGGTTTTACAATTTTTATTTCTAGTTCTTTTCGGTAACCCATATAAATACTATTTCTATGATCAATTTCAGCAACAAAAAAAAATTAAAAAAATTTTTTCCAACAGTTAACTTATTTTTCCGCGAATACTTCTTGTGAGCTGTCAAAATTTATTCACAATTTACAAATGTAGAACGCATTTGCGAATAAAACCTTCGCTCAACTTAACTTCAGAATTATTATTTTTTATCGGTCAGACTCCACAAATATTTTCAATACAAATTATGGCTGAATTTATTGATAAGAAGGTAAGATATTGAGCACATACAAAAAATTAAAGTATACATTTTGTAATCCTTCTAGTCAAGTTTTAACATATTGAACGCAATCTAGTCAATCACTATTATTGTCAAAATTGGGAGCTTTTTTTTTTTTATTTAATGCACTGCTAAGATGCACTGAACTTTGAGCTGGTGACAAAACAGGTGCGTGATGTCCATCGTCTCTCATGCGCAACCTTCTATAAGCATAAAGAAACTGTTTTCAATTTGATGTTTCTGCCTGTCTGTTTATTTGAATATACAGCTGACAGCAGTGTAAATGGCTGAATGTATTTTTTTCAAACTTTATATCTGGAATATGAATGAATGTTGGATCGTCAACAAAAAGAAACGAAATTTGTATGAACGATGCACTTTTGGCTATATCAGCTTATTTTTTAATTTTCAAGTCGTGACCGCTGAGCAAGTGGTACATACATACATATATAGGTCCTTATTTTTGTCATAATTACACACATACTGGGAGATAGGAATAACCAAAATATTGTTTACTTGGTTACAATCAAATAAGAAATCAGTATAAGTTTTACACTTTTGGCTACATATAACGTGTTATTTCTCAAACTTGAAGTCATGCATTCTGAGCAAGGGTAGTGGCAGATACACAGTTTGGTAGTCATAAATGTTCTTCAAACAAGTTTTATTTTTGGATTTCTTTTTCTAAACTTTTTCTCCAAAATTGTAAATGTCAAATAATGCTTAGATATCGATTTTCAATTGTCATATTCAAGAAATGATTAATTACTAACAGTAAATCAATAATTAAAGTACCGTTAATAGAATTGTTTGTCAAAAACTTGGTATGCAATCTCATACAGACAGTAATGCTGAACCTATAAAGGCGGGTTCATATGTGCATTGATTTACTGGCACCTGTGATTATTTTCGCGCAAGTAAAAATAAAATAATTGTACAAGCCTTTATTGGTGCGTCATTTGTAATTAGGCAGAAAATGATGTGCCATTAAAAATCAAATTTTTATTTAAATTTGCGGTGCTCAGAAATAAAAACAGAAATTAAAATTTTAATGAACAGTACATTTGTAGAAATTTAAATGAAACTATGAAGCCGAGCTAAGTTCTATTTCTGAATGTAAACTTTTAAAAAAATAAAATAAATCATTTGGCGCTAACAGCACAATGTAGCGCCTGGCCTAGTTTTTCGCAGCCACTCGTGCTTGTCCGCATCAATAATGGTTGGTACCTACAGTTTTATGCCGTTTCCGAAGGTCAATTTTTTCGATTGAGAGAAGCTTTTCATGACAGTTTCCCTCTCTTAAAGTAAGTTAGTTAAGCTAGTTCTAAAATTTGCACAAAACTAATCCCTATGCTTTATAGGACGCTTTTGTCACTATAATACTTCCAAGCCCATGCGCGCAGGGTAAATTTTTGGCTGACGGAACAGTCACAGAAGATGAGAAGGATGCTCATGAGAGACGATGGGGAAAGGATCTTCACTGTGTAAGCGTATCCACAGACTTCAAGCACCTGTTTTGTCACTAGCTCAAAGTTCATTGCTTCTTAGCGTGCACCTTCAACAGGTGACTTTGTTTATAATTATTTTCATGATAGACATACATTAATATATACGTAAACCATTTGATTGCAAAAATCAGTGCATAAAATAAAAAAGCCACCAATTTTGTATAATAGCAGCGATTGACTAGATTGCGTTAAATATGTTAAAACTTGACTAGAAGGATTACAGAATGTATGCTTTAATTTTGTGTATGTGTTCAATATCTTACCTTCTTATTAATAAATAATTTGTATTGAAAATATTTGTGAAGTCTGACCGATAAAAAAAAATAATTCTGAAGTTAAGTCAAGCGAAGGTTTTATTCGCGAATACGTTCTACATTTGTAAATTGTGGAGAAATTTTGACAGTTCGCAAGAAGCATTCGGGGAAAAATTAGTTAACTATTCGAAAAAACTTTTTTAATTTTTTTTTTGTTCTATTAAAAAATAGATAAATTAAACTCAGTTCTTTTGAAATACCCCTTAGACCTAAGCTGAAATTGATCATAGAAATAGTATTTATATGGGTTACCGAAAAGAACTAGAAATAAAAATTGTAAAACCTATTTGTTGATGGTTCATAATATTACAAAGCGATACGGGTACCGTAACGCCAAATGTTTAGAAAATAAAGGCAACAAAACATTGTGATACCAAATATGGCAATGAAAGCAAAAAAATGATTACAGCGTCAAAACCTCTTGTTTGTTTAATTTTCAGGTGAAACGATCCGACAAAGGAATTGTGAATCAAAGTTTTGGGGGAGAAGAGCTCTGTAAGAGAGCAATCGCAGAAACAAAACGTTTATTAGTCCTCAAGTCATGCCAATATAGCACATCGGCTCGTCTAATTAAAGGAAACTCGTTGCATTGCCTATTTAGAAAATATATTTCTTTGATTTGTTGGCAGCCATTTACTAAAAGTCGCATTTTTTTGAGGCCAGCGAGGTGAACATAATATCAAGAAACTTCGATTGTTCATCAAACTCAGAGCTGCAGTTGAAATTCAAATATTCAACTCAGAGAAAACGTTATTTTGTTTTACATTCTCCCAAATGGTATACATCCTCCCTCTTCTACTCTTAGTATGATATGCCTAAATCATATGTCTCCAAATATTAGCTGAGAAGAAGCATTCCATTCGCACTTTCCCAAACAGATCGGAAATGTCTCCATATCCTAACCAACAACTGGTGAAAGAAAGGAACAATAGATCAATTGCCTCTCACTAGCTTCTTCAAGTGGATTGTAGATTCTTTTTTTTTTTTTGAGACTACTTTTCTCCAACCTTGACCTCTTGCTACACCGACTGGGCTAACTAGCTGGCACAGTGTAATTTAAGTCGTCAAGGTGAGTAGTCATTAATTAGGTAGTGCGCGACTTAAATCGAGTGCCCGAAATCGTTCGTTATTGCAAAGTGCTAGTTCGTGCGTCTCCCTCCCTCCCCCTTTTATGTAATTCTCTCAGCAAGTGTTCTTGTATCTGAATGTATATGTAGCAAGTGTCAGTTTTCCTTTTTATTTGAAAAAAGAAAATGTATATGCATTCTGGCAAGTGCAGTGTATGTATGCCTGTGCGTGTGGTGTAGTTATCCCTTTTTATTCTCTGTGGTGTTCTTATTACCTTGCTTCTGTTTTCTGTTGACGGAAGTCAATTGCATAATGATCGGTCGCGTCCGCGTGCGTGTGTGAATGAAAAAGATGACATTGTTGCAAACAAAACATTTACCGTTTGAGGAAGAAATGCATTTTGAGCGGTAAGTGGTTATAACTTTTGTTTTTGTTGTAAGGTGCTTTTGATTTATTTGCAGGCAGAGATCAATTTAATTTTATTTTACTGGGAAGAATATAAAAATTTAATTTAAAGTTAGTTGGTTTACCTCTTTGTCTTGAGTTGCAATTTAGGGAATGTTGCGAATATCAGGATTACTGAATATTAGGCAAATTATTTGCAAAGTAACCGAATATTTGGCCAATATTATACACCTTTACGGCGACCTAATGGTAGACTGGGTAAACAGTGGGACAACTTGATATGTCTCGTTATTACCTGCTCCTATGAAAAGTACCTATTGCAAGTATGACAATGTTCGATCTCGAGATTCTGTTCAATCTTGTATCTCAGAGAAACTAAAAAAAGTGGGTCTCGCCATTCTGGCTGTCTAGACGAAGACTGTGGGCCACATATCAGGGGTCTGTGGGCCACGGAGAAACCGGAATTTTCATTGTAACCTCCAAATTTAACGGTACTTTACTTGAGGCCAATTTTCGTGCTCCCTTTATTGAGTTTTTTTATTGGTTAAAATCTCAAGATCAAAAATGTTCACGAAAAAAAAATACTTGCCCTGTAGGAGCATTTAAAGACTGAGAACTACCTTAAAAAAAATAAAAATTGTCTCAATACAGGTATTTGTACTTGAACTCGGGATTTTGATCAAACTTGGCATTACTGTAATAGAGAAACTTAATTCTGTTTGTCTGTCGCATGACCGCAGCTTAAATGGGCTATGCGAGGAGAAATCGAAATTTTCATTCTAACCCCAAAATTAACGGTACATAACTCATGACCACTTTTGAAAAATTCCAATTTTCTCAAAACGGCTCTAACGATTTCTCAATAGTAGTCATATCTGAAGTAATGTGGACGTTTGCAATTAGACTGTGTGTTCAATTTCTTGACGATAAAAATAGGATACCGGGATTTTACTTAAAAGCGGAGCTGTGAAAATATGATATGGCTAGGACGATCTTATTCAAAATTGATATCTAAATAATTTTTGACATACATATACAAGCAAATGGCCTTGAAAGTTATATACTTATGATCATAAAAGCTCAGCTTTTTAACGCATGTAACGAAAAATCAGATTTCATTTCGCTTCAATTTCGTTTTAAAATTTAAATAATTTACAAACGATCAGTACATATGGGGGAAGTACTTGGGAACCAATCGTGCCTTTTATTTAGTTTCTCTGTTATTGTAATGCTAAAATTGATCAAAATCTCGAGATCAACAATTTTTATGAAAACAATACTTTCCCTATAGGAGTAGTTTTGATAAAGCAACGTCCGCACTGTTGCTAGGTGGACAAAGATGTGATGGAACCTGATGCCTTGCGTAGAATTCTATTGAGGTCCGAACATCTGCCATGATAGTAACTATAGTATATGCATAGGTCAGCTGCCAGTCTTTGATGAGTAAATGGTTGCAGATCGGAAGTTAATACGGGATCTTGTATTAAGCCGACTGCTCGTCTCTGTATGCTGTCGAGTATACAAACATGAGAACAATTCTCAAGTTCTGGTCTGCTTTGTATATGAAAAGTATCTCTTTGCTCTAAATAGGTAGCTTAACTCCATAGATGTCGATTTTTCAATGATGGATATGTGGTCGTGCATTGTTGTACAGCAGAAGAGTTCTTAATGGAAAAGGCAACAGCATTTGATTTTATTTGCATTGAAATCGACTAAGTTTTCAAGATTTTCTGCAGGTCTTCATGTAATGAGTTGATCTGTTCTCTGACGATGTGATGTATTTATATTCACGGGCATGCTGTTAGATCAAGATTAAATCAGGGTGCTGTTTGTTGACTCTCAAAGATCATTGATATGGAGTCGAAATAAAGTTGATGAAAGAATAGAACTTTGAAGCACTCCAGCGTTTACAGCAAATGAATCGGAAAACACTCGACTACAGCTTGAATTGATCTGCTATGAAGAAAATTTCTCATCTAACCGCAGAGCTGTTGTGGTAGTCCATAGGAGGCTAGCTTGTTTAATAAGGCACTATACCAAACCCGATCGAATGCCTTTGAGATGTTCAAGGCAACGGCACTTGATTTTGCGTACTGTTCAATGGCTGAGGTCCATATGTTGGTGAAATAGCTCAGCAGGTCTTCAGTTGAACGACGGCTGCGAAAACCATATTGCCAGTCACTGCCTGGTTCCTTCAGATATTTGATTATTTCAGCATTTTGCGGCACGCATTTCTTTTCTTGTCTGTATATCGGTTCAATACGAGCAGCTTTAAATCAAGAGGAAAACATATTTTCGCGCAAAAGATATTATGTAGATAAAAGTGTATAAAAAATAGATGTAAGTTCTACTGGACAGTTCTATTGAACTATGGCTACTTTTCCGTCGGGTCCTGTTACCCGTTTTCAGTTTTTTTAATTTTAGGGCAGGTTTTACTTCTGTTCGTTGGTTTCATGGTAGCGTCTATAGATACGAGCTAGACAGAGCCATATCTAGTTTTATCATCCTTGCCAAATTCGTCCGCCTATGCATGATGGCAATGGAGAATGCATGCTCCATCCAGGTCGATATTAACATCTTTAAGACTTTTGATGTTAGAAAAGGACTACGACAAGGTGACGCGCAGTCATGTAATTTCTTTATATCATACTTGAATGGATTGTACAAAATTACCAAGCTATCACTATCAAGTAAGATCTTTCAAAAGTCTGTACAACTACTAGCGTACACTGACGATAATGTCATAATTGGAAGAACGGAGTAGGCTTACGTGAGTACTGAAACAGAAGCAGCGAAAATGGGTTTAACCCTTAACCAAGGCAAAACAAAATAGCTGCTGCCATAAAAAAAGGACAGTCAACATCGGGTAGGACATGTAGAGTGAATGAGCATCATAGCCCCGTCTAGGAAAGTTTTCAAATTCGATGACGCAGTAAAGAAAGATCTCATTTAAGGTAACACATACAAGTAGAAAGGAACCTCAACCAACTCCATGTGCAAAACTGCAGGAGACTAGTACAAGATCTGGCTGGCTGGAGACGCTTGTTGGTTGAGGCCAAAATATACTATGAATTGATAGGGACCTATTCTTCGTTAGCACGTAACCGAAATTGTACTCAATGCTCTTCTTTATAAGTCCTTTCCCACTTTTCAATACAGCCTTCACATAGTTACACTAAGCATCATCGACCAAAAGTAATTAAAATCCATAAATGAAAAACAAAGAATGACATCGATTTGTAATTACCTTGCTTCTGCGATCTAGATTGCACTTTTGTTTCTAATTTATTTTCTAAGCCATATTGACCAGGGTTCTGCAAAACTAATTTTTAGACCCTTTTTCCCAATACAGCTATAATAACTAATCTCTACACAGTAAAGAAAAAAAAGATGAATACAATTTTTGAAGACGGTATGAATTTTAGTTCGTCCCGCAGAATTAATTCAATCCAAGTGTTTCGAAATATTTAAAGGCTTGTAGTCGGCTTTTATTTGATTTGAAAGGATAACTATTTCTTACTCTCTCTGTAGGGTTGCAATTCACAATATAAACAATTATGTGGTGGAATGCAACAGACAAAGTTAGCCATTTCAAAAATCTTATAAATGTACAAAGATTAGCATGTGTTAGCATAACAGGAACACAGATATCAAAATATTCTCAATCTTTCTCCTTTGGATGAGTTCGTGCGAAGCACTGCAGCCAAAAGCGCGATTCGTCTTAGACAATCACGTACATGGAAGCAAAGTTAGTACACGGATCCATATTTCAAAGACATAGATCAACTGATCTCGATAGAACAACAGACTATGTTGTACCTTACATAGACTTTTACAAGAAATACTCCATTCTTTTGCCAGTAGACAGGAGTGAGAATCTAATGCAATAACCAGTGCACAGGAATTTTGAGCTCTACGGATGGGTCTTAAATGGATATAGGAACTGGCGCTGGAGTTTTCTATGAATCACTCAACATCAACGATTCATGCAGTCCAGGTGACTATAGTATCTTTCAAGCTGAAGTCTTCGCAGCACAGACTGTACACGCAAAGTAACTAAACGCATCTAGGGTGACAATCTTTGTGGACAGTCAAGCCGCACTCAAGGCACTAGACAGTGCTTTGGACAGTCGAGATCGAAAACGGTCTCCTGTAAACAGAATATGCAATATCCATGAAGTCACTCTCTGTTGGGTTCCCGGACATAATACTATAGAACGGACGAAGCAGCAGATGAACTAGCATATAAAGGGTTAGCATTAAAAGAGGAATTCACCCAGGCATTGGCAGTTGACCCTATTGGTGAAAAGGCAAATAGACCTTAAATCAGGAGAGAAGATAAACATCTCCTGGGCAGCCTTAGGAGATTGTGTCATATCTCGCAGCTTACTCGTATGACCAACTAAAAACGAAAAAAGGACAAAATGGACAAAAAGTCTTTTGTCAATGAACAAAAAAGAAACCAGCATCATGGTAGGTGTACTAACTGAACATTGCCCTATAGATGCAATGCCAGCCAGACTGGGCATCAACTCACCTGATTACTGCAGAAGCTATCACGCTACATAAGAAATCGAAACTATCAAACACTTGCTGTGTGATCGTCCCAATCTTCAATCTCGTCGCTTCCTTTTTGGTGTACTGGAGGATCTGGTTCAAGTCGCAGTCGGGAACATGTTATGTTTCGTCAGGAGTACATGTTGGTTGGATTTAAGATCAACCGAGATGCAACCAATTTAGTGATGGTACCTCAATTCAGAGGAAATCAAAATGGACCAAAAGGCCCCCGTGCAAGTACGCTCTAAGATGCACTTCCCTCTTACATCGCCTATGCCACTATTTTTGTGTTTTTTTTTTTTTTTTTGCTCAAGAAACTTTATCAAACAAAATTGAATTTTATATTTTTGGAGTCCTTGAAAGTTCAGCTTTAATTTGATATGTCATGATGGAGTGTACAAATTGCGCCCATATTTATGCTAAATTTCAGCTCTCTTGGACAAACGGTTCAAAAGTTACAAGCTTGTTATTAAATAAAATTAAAGAGTTTCCCTTCCAGAAAGTACGATTTTTTTAAGTAAACATTCATATGTACTTACTTAGTACTTAAAGAAAAACCTATAAACTCAAAGAATAATAATAACATTAAACTTTCACAATTAGCTGAACCATTAACCCCCTAAAAGTACTTTTCGAAATCATTAAACCTGGCAAATTTTTAAGGAAACAGTCGGATATCCTTTTAACTTTCATACACTCTAGACCCATTAACAAAACTCTAGGACATTAATATTCTCCATTCATCTAAATATTTAAATTCAAGAAATTGAGAAAATTGTTTAATGCTCTGCGTAAAAAATGTTTATTTGCACTTTTCCTCATTTCCTAAATTCGTAGCCGTAATCATAAAATCATTATCCCGAATCATTTTTATCCCAGCAGGAACGTAATTCATTCTAATTGCAAAGTTTTAATTTTTTAAATCGGCCGCCATCTGCTCATAAATTTCACCATGGTGGCCCACCAACCGAAACAGTAATTGAGGAAGTGAATCAATCATTCGTTTGTTTTGAGAAAAAATTCATTCCAAGAAAATAATACAAAAAAAAAGAAACATTTCTAACTGTGACATGAGTGTTTTTGATGTTAAATTTAAGAAATAAATTAAGAGGAAGAAAATAATATTAATTGGCTGGGAAAGTGTGTATTTCTTAACGACTTTAAAATTAATAGTCATAATTTGTATTGCTACATTAAAAATGTATTTCAGATAAAGAGGAAGATGGATTGTGTTGGCCTTGTATGTAAAAAAAAGTTGAAAATCTAATAGTGCTACAGCCTATATCCACTCTCAAACGAGGAGTGTGCAAAGCCATTGATTTCACAGTATGACTAGACCAAAAAGAACAGTAAGACCTTCGTAGATAGGCCCTAGGAACTTTTATTTGCATTTTTTATACAATTTTATTATTTTATGTATTATATCACATCGAAGTCAACACAGTCTTTAGGTAATTCTATTTTAAGGCTGATAGCTATGAGCTATATATTTTCCCGTTTGGGGTCTCTCTATAAGTGCTACGGCTTAATGATATAATTTGTTTACAACAACTCATTTCGGGCCTAATTGATGCGCCCGATTTGTTGTTCCCAATTGGATTTAACTTCCGTTTGAGATCTTGCAATCTACGTTAACTTTTATGTATTCGTGTTAGTGTTGTTTGTCTTGTTTGTTTCAAATCTCTGTTCATGGTAGCTGCGTGTGTTATCGAACTATTGAAAGAAATACGTTATTTGAAGAACTCACATTCTTGTGGAAATGATGGTATTTCAAATCTTATTTTAAAAAATATTGCGTATAACATCGTTGATATTTTAGCACATATTTTTAATTTGAGCGTAAATTTAGGTATTTTCCCTGAAGAACTAAAATGCGCAAATGTTATACCTCTATTTAAAAAAGGAAGCAAAAAAGACAAATCAAATTACCGGCCAATTTCGTTGTTGTCCTCCATTTCAAAACTATTTGAAAAGGTCATTAAAACTAGCTTTTTACATTATTTGCAGAGAATACAGTTTTTTAGTTCAATGCAGTTTGGATTTAGGGCTGACCTTTCTACCGAAGATGCTCTTCCGGATTTCTGTACCATTATACAAAAAGGTTTAGATAACAAACAAAGCTGTGCTGTACTTTTTGTTGACATAACGAAAGCTTTTGATATGGTAAATCATAGCATTTTTTTTGCAAAAGCTGTATAATGTTGGTTTTCGTGGCTTCTTTTACAGCTGGTTTGAGTCTTACTTGAAAAATAGAACCCAAAAAGTGAAGACAAATAATGTATTAAGCGATTCTAAGGCTATAAATCTTGGTGTACCCCAAGGGTCAGTACTTGGTCCCATTCTGTTCTTAATTTATGTAAACTCAATCTTTGAACAGCCATTTGTGGGGAAAGTTAAGGCTTTTGCAGATGATCTTGCAATTGCATATGTTTCAACTAGTCTCTTGAATTTATGCTGTGAAATAAACCACAATGTTAACTTGCTGAGGATTTGGTTTGTAGATCATAAGCTTATTGTTAGCCAGAAATCAAAATTAATGTTTTTTCAGCCTCGGAACACAGGTGCTTACGGCTGTGGATGTTATGTTCCATGCTGCTGATTGTACTTGGCACATTTTATGTAATTGTTCAGGATCTGGTTCTGAATTTATCGTTAATCCTAATGTCGCCTGTAATGCTAACTGTTTCAATTTGACACAGTAGTACATTTGAAATATCTAGGTGTTACAATAGATCAACATCTAAGCAGGGCAGAGCACTTTGCAAACTTAAAGCAGTGTCTACTTTCTTCAATCCGATGTTTTTATCGTCTTAGAAAATTTTGTTCTAACAACACCCTAAAAACAATTTATTATGGAATATTTCATTCGAAATTGGAATATGGAATTTGTTGCTGGGGCGGTGCTTATCTAAACAAATTACAACAATTGATTGTACTTCAAAAAAGTGCTTTAAGAAAAATTTTTAGTACTGCCCGCTTACCTCATACTAGGGAACTATTTCGTCTAATGAAAATTCTACCAGTTCGTCACTTATTTTATTATGAGATCCTTAAGATATTTTTTATAAGAGGTAGATATTTGCAAAGTCCTATCTACGACGCATAAAATTTAAGAAGTAGTTCTCGCTCTTTAGTTCTCCTACCTGCCTTTCAGACTACACATTTTAGAAATTCCTACTCCATCGTTTCTTGCAAATTTTTTGTTAGGCTACCTGAAAAGAACCTTATTTGCGTTTTTGAAAAGTGTGAAATCATGGCTTTTTGAATTTAACATCAATGAAATTGAAGTTTTGTTGCGCTACGTTGTTTGATTTTTTGGTGTACATGTAAATACTTTTTATTGTTCATATCACTGCTTTGTATCTTATTCTTTGTTATTTCTAATTTAAAATTTCTTTTTTTTTTTAAATCCTTAAATTGTTAATTTTTAATTGTTCACCCCACTATGAAATATTTTATATGAAATGTGAAATTAACTCTATTTTTCTTAAAAGTAAAAATGCCATAGACTTGTTCTCATTAATTAAAATTATTATGTAGTTAAATTATTAAAAAAATTGTAAATGGGAATAATGAATAAAATTGAAATTGAATTGAATTGTAATAAGCACTCTACGACATGGACCTGATATTGCTTTAAAAAAGAGAAAAATAACTACGAGTATAATTGAACACTGAGCCTGACAATAAGTTCAAACTATTGAAACGCATTGTACGAGTAAATACGTCTAAACCATGATAAAATTACCATGTCTAGTTGCAACTAACAGAAATAGCAGGCTATTCAAATCTAAAGGCTCACATTTCGACACCCTGTGCTATATTATGTGTAGTGCAATTAAAATTGAATCGCAATTGCAAAGCATTTGACAGCGAAAATTTATATTGTCAATAAGGCTCTACTAATATACGAGTACTTTTGTAAGAAGAGCAGAACAAAAAATAATTAAAAGATTAAGACGATGCTTCTTTTATCAATGCTTTATTACAACTGTTCTGTTATTCGATCGTCGACTCTTTATATACATAATTTAGAAATAAATAATGTGATTGCATAAATAAGTGAAGTAATTTGATTGGTCGCATAGTATGACATTCAGGACATTCAACATTTAATTTGGACTAGATGTTAATTTTAAATTAAATTTGATGCATGGTTGTGTCAACTGGGTACATAAATATCATAACATAAATATCATACTACATATTATTTCTGAATAATCAGAGCGAGTCGTTTAAGCGCCGTCTGTTTAACACTTCTTGGCCGGTACCGTTTGCTAACTTGAGTTATTCCTTTCTCAACCGTGAGAATTTTGAGGTCATGTGTTACGAGTATGTACCAATCCGTATTAACTATTGTTAGTAGTATCTTTGATTGTTGTCCTTGAATTATATTTATGTTTATTTTTTGGCTGTGCACCAAAGTGGCGATGTCCAAATTGATTTAATAATGGTTTTATATAGTATCATATTGTTGTATGTGGATACAACGGCGAGTCCTTACGTAATAGCCAGTAGAGTTGTCTGTACAAGTATTTGTTCTTAATTTGATTCCGCTTTTGCTGAATTTGATCCATATGAGTTTGCTATATATGGTATCTTGATTCCCTTCGCTATCACGTCTATATAGATATCTGTGTTATTCATCTTTAAGGGTTCATGTGTGTAATTTTTTTTTTTTTTATATTTATTTTATTTTATTTTATTTTAATTTATTTTTATGCGCCAATTATTAAACCATTTTATTGAATCGTGCAATATATTTGTGGCTGGACGATTGCATGTGTAGACATTTGTTAAAGTAGAGCAGTATGGTATCGGCAGCAAACGTAGCGACCATAGATATTGTCTGTGTGTAAAAAAGCATATCTTTATTTATTATAGAGTAGTGGTACTAAAATGCTGTCTTGTGGAATTCCAGCATATGTTGTAGGTATATAACTTTGTGTATTCGTCTTTGTACTTGAAATAGACATGTCGGCTGGTTAGATAGCTTTAGATTATTAAGTAAAAGTCAATTGGGAGAATGCTTCCAAGCTTTTGCAATAGGCCTGTGGCCATAGGCTGTCAAATGCTTTAGCGATATCTACAAATACTTCAACGCCAGTATCTTTTTTCTTTCAGGTCAGTAGCCAATCTATGAACTTGTTGTATCGTCGAGTGGGGCTTTAGGCTTGTCAATATTATTTCCACACAGTCATATAGTAGTTGTTTGAAAGTCCAGCAATAATTAATACCAAAAATTGTATCTTACGTTCATTATCAACTTAATTCAAATTGTTGTAATCTAACTCTGACTCACTGTACTTGCTGTTTATCTAGTTGAGTGTAATTCGTTAACAGACTTGATCGGGTTTTTTTTATATACCATGCCAATTGTGCGGTACTCGTATCAAACCACACTTAATCTTCTCTCTGGAATAGAACAGCAATTACAGTGAGCGAGAGTTTGAGTTTTGTTTGACTTACTGCTTGCTTGAGCTTTGTATTGTCGACCATTTGGACTTCTACAGTAACAGACACCACTCTCATCTAAGCGTAAGATAAGGGAAAATATTAACTTGTTCAATTTAAATAAATTCATCATTGGTCTACCACTTCCTCGCTTTCGTTTGCAGGTAAACTGATTGGTCTATATGATGGTGGTTTTTCCGGGTTTTGGTATTGGTATTATTTACTCAATTTGCCAAACTTTTGGAATATGTTGTAGTTTAATCATTGCATTAAATATATTTTTAAGGTACAGGAGAGCTTTTGGGAATTCTGTGTAGTAGTTTTCTCGTTAAAAGGTCATATCCTAGAGTTTTTTTTTTTTTGTTTTCCACTCAACGTCCGATAGTTTGTTTTATTTAATTTATTGTCACCTTTTTTATTGGGATATTAATAGCCCTTTTGGGGTTTAGTTGTAGACCATATCTGTGGGCGTCATCATTGGAGAATGTATTCAAGAAGTGTTGTGCTAAAGTATCGGCGTTGTCGTAATTTTCTCTAGTATGATGTATTTTATTCTTTAGTTTCCCTGTTGTTTTTCATAATAAGTGGGATGTTTCAGAAGTCGGAGTCAGATCTTTTAAGTTTTTTTTTTAAGTTTTTATTCAACAAATTTTTAGACTCACTTTTATGTTTATTATTGCATAATTTGATTTTTGTTTATCCGCAACCACATATTGATGCAAAAACAAGTCCAACAACATTCAATTTCTGATACCATCATTTTCCAAATCAATGTCGGATTAGACTGAAATTTATTTGCTCTCATATCTGTGCTTATTATTGTGTATCATAAGAAAATGCCCACTACTCAGAATTAGAATAAAGCACCGCTTCAGACTATTTTTAGAATCTATATTAATAACTTTCTCCAAGAATGGAAATAACAAGCACTCCGACACGAACTAATGTAATAATCCGAAAAATGTCTGTAATTAAAGTTTCTTTAGCATGAGTACTCGTATATTGACGCATTTATAACAAAAGGTACAAAAGAATTCTCCTCGTTGCATGCTTTAGAGTTATTATCTCGTCGCTCGGTTCTCCATTTGTTCGTACTTCACCTTACTTAAAAGATTATGTCTTCATACAAAGGGTTGATCTTGATAAAAGGAAAATGGAAAAAAAAAATAAAAGGAATCCAGAAATCAAAACATATTCCTTTGGGTATTTGATGAAGGTTATTGAACAAAGCAACTCATACATAATAAAGGTGTACTACTTTCACTGAACTTGGGTGAAATAACAATAAAAGGATACACATGCCGTCATTAAAGCTTATAAATAGAGCTTCAAACACTGACTGAATGTGGTAAGATTATTACTTGTGTAAATTAAGCTCCCAGCATCTCAACATATTATAACCCTATTTATGAGCTCATTAGGAGCTGAGGCTTCAATAAGTGGATAATACGTAAGGATTATAAAAGTATCGTCTTCCACAGGTAAGTAGATCTATAATATTTTGCCTTATTTTGCGTTTTCTGAAGAAGTGGCCCGTTGTGTTAGAAAACGACCAAAAGCAATGCAATTCAAGTCAATAGGAAACCAGCCATCTCAAATTGTGTACTACCACGGCAAGAGATGTTCTCCCTGGGTAATTATTTTTGTTTTGATTGATGTTGATGTTTACAGGTCCATTGTATGCATTTTTACTCAGTGCAGGGAAATAACTTCACGGGATATAATTTCACATGGGAATTAACTTCACCTTAAGTGGGAAATAAATACACTTTTATAAAGCGAAGTTGTTTCCCACTGAAAGTGGGAAATAATTTAACCAGAAATTTTGTGAAGTTATTTCCTACCAATGATTTAAAGACGGTGCCATGACATAAAGCCATTTGACATAAGGCCATGTGACATAAGGCTATACTTTAAAATATAGCCATATGTCACGGCACATAGGTATCATAGGTGGGAAATAACTTCACAAAATTGTTTGTCCCACTTTCAGTGGGAAATAATTTCATATTATAAAAGTTTATTTATTTCCCACTTGAGGTGAAGTTGATTCCCATGTGAAGTTATTTCCCGTGGTGTTATTTGCCAGCACTTTCTTACTCCCTCTTAAGATCCTTGTTTCAGCACTTTTCACCCTTGTACTGCATGCTCATGAAATTATAGTTAACAAATCTGTGCTCAGCTATTTCCTTGGATTTTACTAACCCAGATATGCATAAATTCGACTCAGTATTTAGAAACTAATGAAATTTTGTAAATGCCTTCCATTGGGAGGAGGGTGGTCCAGATACCTAAATTTCACCTAAATAACCTTTCCAGTGCTAACAAACTGTTCTACTTGGTAAATGTACTATCATATAATACTATGTATTACTTTTTCATGGCTATAAAGAGTGGAACATTTTTATTAATAATTGTTTGACGAAATATACTCGAGCCCTATATACTAGGATGGGTCAATAAGTCCCTGAAAAATGAAATAAGGAACACCCTTTTCGGTATAAAAACATTTTATTTTTCAACATAGTCTCCTTTTAGTTCTATACATTTCATACAACGTTTCTCCAATTTTTTGATGCCCTACAAATAATACGATTTTTCTAGCCCCTCAAAATAAGCGTTTGTTTCAGCGATGACCTCTTCATTCGACCCAAATCTCTTACCTCCGAGTCATTTCTTCATGTTTGAAAACAAGAAATAGTCGCAGGGGGCTAAATCTGGGGAATGTACTGGATGAGGGAGGAGTTCGTAGCCTAACTCATGCAATTTGCCATTGCGACTGCGAACTTGTGCGCCGGTGCGTTGTCCTGGTGAAGAAGAACTTTTTTCTTCGCCAAATGCGGCCGTTTTTGCTTCAAATCGGCTTGGAATCGATCCAGCAGCTCTGCGTAATATGCGCCGGTGATCGTTTTACCCTTTTCAAGGTAATCGATGTGAATAACACCGCGCGCAGAAGAAGATTGCCTCATATATTATCAAAGAAAATTATTAAAAAAATCATTTTTTGGGCTTAAGAGGTAAATATACTTGGATCAGACTTTGAACTACAATGGAAGGCTGGAAATTTAAAGCGCAATGATTGGGTAAGCAAAGAAAACCAATTGTTACGGATGCTGAAGCAAAAAATATGCTACAAAAAGCATCACAGACAGAATTTATAGGCAATTTGATTACACGAAAGGTCAAACGTACTTAACTAATGAATGCAGTCGAAATAAAATATCACAAATCTTTAAAGCACTGATCTGCTTTAAATGAAGTGCATTTAGCACTCGTGAATACAAACTATGCTCATTGTGCAATACGAGGGAAATGGAAACAATCCAACATTTCATTGGTAGATGCCCGATTTCGTTATTAGTGCCCTAAGATACAGAAATTAATTATTTTGACTATTGAGACCAGAACTAAGAACAAATGTCTGCACTACGTATTAGATATAATTTTTAATGGTAAGAAATTGTATGCCAAACTACCGACAGACGACTAAAAGTCATAATCGTACAATACATTCTTTGTTTCCTTAAGAATCAAATTCCAATTTAAACTTAAGTACAGAATTGTTAAAAACACCTTTTTTGAAATAATATCGATCTTATTAACAATAATCTCACCATACCTACTGTAACAATCAAATGATAACATATTTAATTCTAGCTCAAAGGATTTCTAAACTGTTTATGTCGTTCATCAAAACATTCGTAGTCTGCGGCATAATTTGTATTTATTAATTTCTAATCGTGATGCCTTTATAAATTTATCAAATTAAAATTTGTATGCTTGTTCTAATGATTCGTATTCTGGGGGAGGAGTACTAGTTTTTTACGCGATTTGAAGTAAGTGCCAACATTTAAAAAATCTCCTGCTGTCTAAGCAATGAATTACAAAATGAGAGAGCGGTAAAGCTTATAATTTTGGGCAACTTCAATTTAGCGCATATATTCTGGTGGTTGACTATTTTTCAAAATTTATTGAAATAGCTAAGCTTAATTCTGGGTTTTCAAGTCCTCTGGTAGTAACTCAACTTAAATCTATTTTTGCTCGTCATGGCATAGCACAAATTATAATTTCGGACAACGGTCCACCATTTAGCTCAGAATATTTCACTAATTTTATGAAAGACTGGAGTATTGATCATTACCCTTCTAGCCCATATTTGACTCGTTCAAATGGACTTGCGGAAAGATCCATTCAAACAATAAAAAAAGTTACTAATAAAGTGTGATGAAACAAATAGCTCTTTTATTACATGGAACGACCACAAAAGGGAATCTTAGCTCACCTTCCGAGCTTCTGATGTCTCGCAGGTTAAGAAAGAAATTACCAATCATTCAAGAAAACCTTGAACCGAAATTAGTCAATGTTTCAAAATATAATGCAAGTAATGCCTCAACAATATTACAATAAAGGTTCGAGGGCGTTAAAGCCACTTCAAAATGGAGAATGTATCTATTACAAAAAAAAACACCGCAGTCGGTTTGGAGTCCTGACAAAATTATTTCCAAATGTAAAGAACCACGTTCTTATTTGGTGACTGATTCAAATGGTAATTGTTACAGGAGAAATAGGGAACATATTTTGGAATAACCAGGAGAGGACAACATTTGTGAAAATAGTCAAGCTATAAATGATCTAAACGAAGACAATCAAACAACTTGTGAAACACAACCACCTGGTAGAAATAGTTTTATTGAAAGTAACCAGAATAATTTAATAGGTCCTCACATCCAAGATAAAATTTCTACTCAAAAACTTAAACCGTTTATAGCACGCTATGAGAGAAAAGTTGTACCCCACATCTGTTAAGTTAAATAGAATAAAAGACTTTTTTAAATACAATCCAAGTTTTTTTAATGAAGTTTAAATTAAGACTCTCTCTGTTTAACTCTTGACAACTATTTATATGTATTCAGTTCTATTTGTTAGTATGGTTATAATATATTAATAGTAATAGAGATAAGTATAATAATAATATAATGAAATATACAACGAAAGTTGAATATCATAACACTTTCTTCCACCGTTATCTTCAAATATGTACGTAATGCAGGTTTAAAAGTTAAAAGAACGGAAGCACGATTTTCAATTATAGCATTTTTTTCATCAGCTGAGCCTTCATCCGTAAGGACGTTATTTGCATTACCGGCACCTCTTCATCTTCCATGTCAATTTCCTCAATAGTGTCCAAAATGTCGTTCATAGAAAGTATTCTGTAAAAGATATTTGTATTTTTTTTTTATTAGTTTGAGATTTGCCTAGCGTCCTACTAGTAGGCCATGAACTTGATTTAGGGCTTAAAATTGTTGTCCTCATAATTATTTTAGTAAAAATTATTCACATAGCTATTTGGTAATACATTGAATTATTTTCTATGAAGTTAATTGCGGAATAGTAAGTACCTATAAATATATTTGTATTCGACATCATGTTTTTTTTTTTTTTTTTTTGTTTTAATTTTACACGACTTTACCACATTAAAACCACTAAACAAATGCACGTTTAAATGTTTGAATTAATGGCATTTTCAAAGCCTGCTGCATTAATTTTTCACCAAAAGTACAATCAATTTTTTCTTAGTGGAGGGTATTTCATGGAGTAAATAAGACAGATTTCGAGTGTTCGATGATTATCAGAGCGAAAATTAATTTCCAAAGAGTGTAACATGCAATCTGTATGACATCATTTCACTTCAATGAAAACCAAGTGCAACCGAGATCTTTTCTCACTTGATTTCTTGTTTAATGACGTGTTGATGTTGTCAATGCTGAAGGACCCGAAGTTAAAACTTGCGATTCGCTCGTAGTTGCTGATTATCGAGAGTGCTTTACTGATCCAGACGTTCCTGGAAGCACGCCGATACATCTCCAGTTGCCACACTTTGCTAGATTGCCTTTCTTTCAGAGCTTGATAGGTACGACATAGTCTTCTCGATTATTCAGACGGCTGTAATACGAAGGCGGATATAAACTACCATAAAGTGATGGAATTGTTCCATTCCGATGCCAGCTCCACTTCCACTTCGAGTATCTACGAACGTGGGTCAATAAGTCCCTGAAAAATGAAATAAGGAACGCTCTTTTTTTATATAAAAACATTTTATTTTTCAACATAGTCTCCTTTTAGCTCTATACATTTCATCCAACGTTTCTCCAATTTTTTGAAGCCCTCCAAATAATACGATTTCTCGAGCCCCTCAAAATAAGCGTTTGATTCAGCGATGAACTCTTCATTCGACCCAAATCTCTTACCTCTGAGCCAGGAGTTCCGAGGGAGGAGTTCGTAGCCTAACTCATGCAATTTTGCCATTGCGACTGCGGACTTGTGAGCCGGTGCGTTGTCCTGGTGAAAAAGAACGTTTTTCTTCGCCAAATGCGGCCGTTTTTGCTTCAAATCGGCTTGGAATCGATCCAGCAGCTCTGCGTAATATGCGCCGGTGATCGTTTTACCCTTTTCAAGGTAATCGATGTGAATAACACCGAGCGCATCGCAAAAAACTGTCACCATGACCTTGTTTGCTGACAAACCCGCCTTGGCCTTCTTCGGCTTCGATTCACCAGGAGAAGTCCATTGTTTTGACTGTTCCTTGATTTCTGGTGTGTTGTGGTGAATCCAGGCTTTAAATTTAAGGTGACGACACAATTTGTATTAATTTTCAAGGACTTATTGACCCACCCTCGTAAAACACAATTAACTTACTATAGACTAATAGACATATGATTCATTTGGTTGGAATGCGCAGATCAAGGAATACTAAACTGTTTCTGTGGCAGGCGCTGTGCTCAAATTAATAAACCTTTCATTCACGTTGTGGTCACTAGGGTCATGTCTTCAAATAAAGAAGTAGGTTAAAGCTGGAAAAAAATTCATCGAGTGCGAGTCGGGGCTAGCGCTGTTAACTTTCCTTATCCGTTATTTTTCTTTACGGTTAATTCGCAGGAAAAGAGAAAGCTATCCTTGCAAGTATGACTTGCAAGGATCAGGTCAAGCAAACATTTTTTGTTCCATGTTTGCCCATATGTCGCTTAAGAACCGCTAAGGACATTTTGATAAAATTTAATTTGTATGCACGCATATCCTAATACGTAAGTTATTTCATTTAAAAACTGTCGAAATCGGTCAGTGTAAGTGGAATATGGGGGGCGGGTTCTCAAATCGTCAATGGCAGGGTTTTCGGGTTTTTTTCTTCAAGCAAACTTATCACAAACAAAAAAAAAAGTTTGTTTGTGAATTCCTTGATGGGGTATAAAAATTTTTTTTTTATGGTACATTATGCCCCCAAAAACCCCTCCAAAAAGTTTTTTTTTAATTTTTTTTTTCTCGATTCTTTTTGGTCCACCAAATTCAGGTCAAATGGTTCAAAAGTTACAATCGTGTGACATTCTGTTCCTAAAAAGTGTACAAGTGAGATTAAATATGTGAACTTGAGATGGAACGAAATCATTCAGTTGCTAACTGTCTATAGTTGAATTCATTCCACAGAGCCCAGCATTACCTTCAAGTGACCTTGAAATAACCTTGAAATTGTCTTACGGTGACCTTGAAGTGCCCTTGAAATAACCTTGAAATTGCTTCAAAGCGTCCTCGAAATAACCTTGAAATATCTTTGAAATGGCCTCAATACTAATTAGATGCATAAATCAACTTAAAAAGACAGAACAGCGCATATGGAGGAAGTATTTTACGCACGATCCAGTCGTGCCCTTATTTTGAATTATTCATTAAAATCCATAAATACTCAAATTGCATCCAAATCAAGTCACTACGATAATGACGTCATAGGTGCGACTGTGACTTCGTTCCCGAGGAAGTCATTAATATTATATGCATATTGATCCATTTCGTTGTATGTAATATATTTATTCGGCGAACCTGATGTTTGCTGTTTCATTTTAATGAATTCATACACCATCGCAGTCCGCCCGACTGAAAATACTCTTTAAAGCACAATTGATTAGCAGCATTATTGAAGAATGACGACATACATAGGAATCCCCCTAAACGCAAAATCACAACGGCATATCCAACAGTGTTTCGGACAATGGAATATTGTCATTCATTCATTCAAAAAGTGAAGAATATAAAAAATATTATTTTTCACCAACAGCCCATACAAGGCCTGTCCCATCTTCTTAGGGAATATAATACAATAAAAATCAATGTACGCAGACCAGTGGCACCTCTTAACGATGAGGTCAGGAGTTGATATAACAAAAAAAAAGAAAGCCTATTCAAAATAGATTTATATTAACTTTGGGGTTTTTGACCCTGTCAGAATCAAAGAAGGTCCTAAGATACCACAAACCAATATTTGTCTAGACACGATAGCCAAAAGTCATTAACATGCGAGTGTTTCATATCTGATCATAGTATTTTGTTTTCCGAAAACTTAGAGTGCCAAACTTCGTTTCTATGCTAGTATATACAAGGTGACGCAAAAGTCATTACCCTATCGGGAGATGCTCTTATTTTTGCAAATGGCGTCTTATGTCGTCGCCACTTTGAAATTTGTGAAGCAAACAGAAGCAGAATACACGTAGACAAACCATGAATTACTATACTCTTCAAGAACGAGGAATAATTGTGCCAATGTTTTTGGTAAATAATAGATCGGTTTTTTTGGCTCAACGTGAATTTCGTCGCCGATTCCCTGGTCATGTGGCACTAACTAGCAAACACTGTGCCGATTAGCCGCTCGCCTGGAGCAGACTGGCTCAACATGGGCTCGAATGTATATAAACTCTGCGACCACTTGACCGATATTATCTTCGCGAATTGATGAAAAGCACTTCAAACGTCTAAGTAAACATAATAACAAACAGAACCAATTCATTTTTATTTATATATATTACTGCCTTTGGAAACCTTTTATTATGCGGAGATTGGTTATGAATAGTGCTACCGCTGCTCTTAAATTGTCCGTATCCATTATACTTAAAAAATATATCTAAATATTTTTTTTTTATTTACTTTTAGTTCAAAAATGATTACAAAATGAATGTAACAAATTATTGTCAGTTTATATAGAACTTCCGACTTTATGTGATAATCAACATTGGGAAACATAAGCTAATGTCATAACTGAACGAAATGCTTCCCTATGTTCTGTCAATTCTAACCGATGACCATAATACTTTTGTCTGCATACCTATCTGTCAAATCAATCTACAAATTATTTGCCCATTTCTTATGAAACATCATCCGATGCCCTTTCCTTTTTATTTTATTAAAATAAAAGGCATCTCCTTTAAGGCACTTATTTTTGCGAACACATTCAATTAATATGTGCACAAATTCGTAATCCATTTTTTTTTTTTAAATTCTCATAACAAACATGACAACTGTCAGATTTACATACGCACTGTGCGACTGAGACCGCTCTCTCTCTTTTGTTCGCTCAAGTTTGCAAAAGTGAACGAACATTTAAGGAATATTCGTTGGGTTTATTATGTGTTGGATGATAAGATTGTGTGTATTCGTGAGTTTACATATGCGTGCATATGCAGACGAATGTTGATTATGTTTCTCACTTAAGTCTGTTCATCTACGGACATGTAAAAGGTATCTCAACAAGTGCGGAAAATTTAAATTCTAAATAAAACACAATTTTTTTTGAGAAAATTCCGAAATTTTGTTTAATTATACAGTAGACATGTGGCAATTCTGTATGGAACAGCACATCTGATAAATGCCCACCTCAGCTTTGCTGGCACATTTGCGTTAACTGTTACTGGATTTCAATGATACAACGTCTAATCTCATCCTTCGACTTGGGTGGTAGTGGTCTTGTTGACATACATTTTTAACTTTAAACTACCACAGAGAAAGAAGTCAAAATATACGACATAGACGCCCAATTCTGATCGCCCAAATGGGAGATTACAAGACCAAGGAATGTCTCGTGCAATAATGCCATTGTTTTAGGTGATGTATGGCAAGTGGCACTGTCCTGTTGGAACCACATATCTTCGAGATCCATATCATGCAAATGGAGGCATAAAAAACTGGGTTATCATTATCCGATACCGTTAGCCATTGACTGTTTTTGCATTCTCTGCAGCGTCTTCGAAGAAACATGGTCCAACACGTTTGGGATGCACTTTTCATGAAACACACGTGCTTTTTCGTCACTCCAAACAAGTGACAGTTTTGCTTGTTTACATAGCCATCAACGCTTGCTAAAATTTTAAATTCTTGACAATGATGCCGAATGGATGTTCCCGGACTCTCAGCCACATTCCGGAGAAAAACCGTGATGATTTCTGCTAAACGATCTGAATGAACACGTGTCGATGGTCTGACATCAGTATTCGACCCAGTTTCCTCGAATTTTTCCATTATTCTCTTCACAATTGATGCACTTAGAACATTTTGGTAACCAAAAATTGGACGCAATTTGAGAATCGTGACAGTCAAACTTTTACCAATTTTGGAATAATGTTTTACAATAAGAATGCGTTGTTGTGTCGAATAGCGATCCAATTTTAAAAATGGTGGACTGTCTACCATCGAATTGTTATAATGATTTGACTTTTTGACAGACACGAGATAGAAAGATCAATTTGAAATTTTGAAATCGGAGACCAAACATTTTTAGCTATCCGAAATGACCGCATATGTATGTAGCTGCCTTTATTCGAAGAAGCACAACAACTTAACCAAATATCAGAAGTTAGGAATTATTAGATTAGTTTGATCAAAACCTCGAGATCGTATTTCTTCACGAAAACAATACTTGTTCTCCATTGGGATACAATTGCATCCATATAGTAACGCCCTATAACAAGTTTGGGACAATCATTAGTTTACTGGCCACTCCCTATCTACGATGGGAATTCGATAATTCCATACAATAATGTAGAAAGCACGGTTTTTTTTTGGCAGATCAATTTTATTTTTCAACATAATCTCCTTTTAACTCGTTGCACTTAATCCAGCGATGCTCCAACTTTTTTAAGCCATCCGAGTAATAAGATTTGTCGAACTGTGCATAATAGGCCAAGCCATTTCCTCATGTTTTAAAACTGAAAATGGTCGCAAGGGACTAAATCTGGAGAATATTGTAGATGGGGAAGCAATTCATAGTGCAATTCGTTCAATTTCACTGCTGCGATGGCGGACGTTGAGTCGGGGTATAGTCGTGATGAAACAGCATTTTTTTCTTTGCCAACCGAGGACGTTTTTTCATCAATTACTCGTTGAACCTGTCCAATAACTCGGCATAGTACTCTTCGGTAATCGTTTTTTGTAATTTTCCCCTTTTCCAAATAGTCGATGTGTATCATTCCCTGCGAATCCCAAAAAACGGTGGCCATCACCTTTCCGGTCGATGGAACTATCATTGCCTTCTTTGGTTCACGTTCGCCAGCAGAAATCCATTGTTTTGACTGTTCTTTAATCTATCTATGCACCTATTTGACCGGCTCGCAAATTTAATTTAAGCTAATTATTTACTATTCATACTTATGTTGTATAAAGCAACACTTTTCCAGCACGCTATTTAAACCTGAAATCACTCTAAAGCGGATGATGTGTATTTCACCTAACTAATCCATTGTACAGCAGAACAATTATCCTCGCATGCTACCTACTCTGTTACTACGTTGTTTGCAATAGAACTCGAACTGAAAAAACAAACTTAATTGCCAACAACTAGCAAGTCCAACTCGAATGGAAAGTAGAAATAGAATTAGAAATGCAATAAATTACATATTGTGCACACTGTACTATGCATTTTAAGTGCTGTAGGTTGGTCGCACATTTCCTGTCGACGATTTCAGGCGAATAAATCCTGCATGAGTTCAGTGGTCCCAGCTGGCACCTGGAAGTGCAACGATTCGAAATTACGTTCTATGCGGGGTCCTTTGTCGGATTGGAAATAAATATCGACGTCTTTTCAACGATAGAGACTTTTTAGAGAATGAACTGCAAGGTGCAGTAGGAATAATGTTTTTTTTTTTTTTATTATTTATTTAACTATGGAGGTGGAATATAGTATTCCTTGATGGAAAAAAATTAGACCAACTCGTTCTGATATAGTTTGTTTTTTTTTTTTTTTTAACGAAATTAAATGTCCTGATAGCATGCCCACTCGCAATTAGGTGCAGCATTTCAACAAAGTTTTCCATGAAAAATAGTAGACTACTCATCAGGTGGGCGTTACCTTTGTAATTTCCTGAAATTTTGTTTATGCAGATGATGGCGATTAAAATAGAAAACAAATTACGTACGTACTGGCTGAACTGACCATGGTTTCCTGAGTTTGTTTTAAATTTGCGTCATGCACGGTTGACAGAGGACTATTTGTTACTTCTGGTATGATTTAATGAACTTATATATGCATAATTAACGGACACGGAAGGAAGAGCAAATTGGTATTTGAAAGTAAATGTAAATCAATACGTTTACCTTTTAGAATGGAAAATCCACAGAACAAGAAAGACAAAATATGTAGTAGGTGTGACTGTAAGGAATTCTTGAATTATTTCCTAATTATATTCAAGGGAGGGATATGTGGTAATAAAACCATTATTGTCTTTAAATTGATAACTGCTACCAGGGCTGCTATTTTGCAGCAAACTTGAACATTTTTTGACGGCAAAAGTGCCGTAACTGCATTACTTTGCTCCTCTGTTATATTGTATCTATCTCGTGAAGATTTTAGATTTTTCTTAAGATTTCTCATTTTTTTGCAGCGTTTTTCGTTGAATTCTTATTTTGTGTACATGGTTGGTTGGTTGGCTCTGAACGTAGGCCTCTATTGGAACAGTTGTATTCCCGTCGATGTTAGCTGTGTGGAATAGTTGATACAAGTAATGTTGATAGTGTGATGGTGGGGGATGTGGTAATGGAATCATGGTAAGTAAAAGACTATGATGTATAGTGATGGAGAAAGCATTATGACTGCCTGATGAATTCCAGTATATAACCAACTCCTATCTGTATCTTTAGTATCTTTGGAGTCCCCAGAATGTTTGATTTTAACCAGTGGCTTAGGAATTGTTTCACATTTTCCTCCTCCTCCTCACAGTTGGTGCAGATAGTAGTCTCCGTCAGGCCGAGTCTGAACAAATGATTACTGCTATTAGTCCCACAACATCACTCGATCAATAGTATAGTATTCCTTATTATTTTAGTGATTTTTCGGTATACCACTTCTAGAGGTACTATTAGGATATCTAATATCGATTCGATGACTGCAGTTGGTGTAGAAAATTGTGTTCCTATAACTCTCAAGCAGACCATACGTTGTATATTCGTAAGGTTTTTGTCTATTACTGATCACCAAATTACCATGCCATAAAAGACGATAGATGCTTCACTGGTGTACTTATATTGCTTATAGATAAGCAGTTTGTTATGTAGGCTCAACTTCGAATGTTTTTCGAGTAACCAATACATTTGTCGGTATTTATTTTCGAGCTCATCGCGTTTCTTTTTTACGTGCGATCTCCATTTAAGCTTAACATCTAGAGTCATTCCGAGATATTTTGCTTCATTCGCGTACGGTATTTAAACTGAGTTTAAATATACGGGTAATCTGTCCACTTTTTTGTAGGTAAATTTGACGTGAGTAGATTTGCTTTCTTTCAGCACAAGACGCCAAGAATTCGTCCAAGCGTGGACTTTATTAATAGCATGTTGCAGCTTTTCAGTTGCTGCTTCAATCGCCTGTTGTCAACATCGCCGTATAGTCCACAAACGTGGCGACGACGCAGTTTCTTTCCTGCGGGATATCACGCGTGTAAACTACATATAGAAGCCGGCCAAGGACACTTCCCTGTGGGACTCCGGCCTCAATCTCTTTGAAATCATTGTAATCATAACACGAAAACGTCTTTCGGTGAGCTACGATCGTAAGATTAGAAAGAGTTGCCGTGGCAGTAATAGTTGCAATTTATACTCCCAGCCTTCGTGCCAAACATTATTGAAAGCTTGTGAGACGTCAAGAAATACACCACAACAAATCACGTCAGTTATTTTGTGGACTTGGTCGATTGTAGAATGTTTGATTCTAAATCTAAACCGCTGGTCAGGAATGAGACGTCTTTCGTCGATTACGGGTTGTAGTAGTTTAGAAAGTAGTTTTTCCAATATTTTAGATATAACCGGCAATAGGGAAATAGGCCGATATGATATCTTCTCATTCAGAGGTTTGCCTGGTTTCGGGACCATTATAATCTCGGCGACTTCCCATTGTCTCGGAACGTAAACCAATCTGAACGAAGCGTTAATCAAATATAGCAGTTTGATAAGAGCTTTCTTCGGCAATTCGTTGACCACCTGCGCCGTTATCAAGTCGTAACCCGGTGCTTTTTTCGTCTTTATATTTCTACTCACTTCCCTCAATTCAATCAATGCAACTTTTTTTACTTTAAAGTTGTCAGATGCCGTGACTGGGGAGTCGGGCGTTATCAAAGTGCCGTCGAATAGCTTAAACGTTTCTTCTAAGTGCAACGTAAAAAGTTCTGCCTTTTCTTTGTCGCTCTTGGCCCAATTTCTATCGTATTTCCGAATTGGTTGCGGTTGCATTTGAAGTTTCCAGATATCTTTAAGCGCTTTCCAAAGTGAATATTTTGATTCTCTTTCAGCGGAGAGATTTTCAAGGTAGGTCGCTATCATCGCTCTAAGGCGATTGCATAGTCGGTTAAGAACCTTTTTATGCTGCGGTGCACTAGTCCATTTGCCATTCCTTTCGTGCATTTCTTTTCTCCCTCACCAGTTCAATGATTTCTCTGAGATACTTTTCGTTGCGGTTAATCTTATAGCTTCTAGAAGGAGTGTTTCTTCATGCCGCTCTTTGGATTGCTTCCACGAAATGATCAACTTCGTCCTCTAGTTCACAAGGTGTTTTAAGTGATACATTTAGGGCGATATTACTTTCGCAATCATTTCTAAAAACCCCCCAGTTTGTTCTATTGCTAGTAAGTCTTGGAGGTCCTTCTTTATTGATCAACGCTTCACCAAGTAATAAAATTACCGGAAAGTGGTCAGAAGAGAGATCAAATCTTTCTTCGACTGTAATAAATTTATCGTAAATACCTTTTGAAACGAAAAAATCGATAAGATCGGGAATTTTTTGAAGCCTGAGTCGGTTGGCCAATAGGTGGGTTTTCCTGTCGAATAAAAACAACAACCGAATTCATTTGCCACTTCGTAGAGAATTTTTCCTTTGGAAGATGTACATCTTGAACCCCAGAAGGTGTGCTTCGCGTTAAAATCTCCACCAATAAGGAAATTTAAACCAAGGGCATTGAAGACACGAAAATAGTCGTCTTTTTCGAGCGAGCATCGCGGTGAACAGTAAACAGACGCTATATTGTAGCTCAAGTGTTTATTTTTAACCCTTACCGCGCACAACTGAAGTTTTCCCAGCTCTATGTTTATATCGACTGAGTGCTCGATGTTAGTTTTAATGGATAAGGACGAACTGTCCCGCGCTCTATCAGAAGGATGATAGGCGTGAAAACCAGCGTAGCCTCTTATCTTTATTTGCGATTCCCTTGTTAAATGGGTTTCGGAGATCAAACATATGTCGATATTTTTTCTTATTAGAAATATTTATAATTCGTTAGATTTTTGTAAGATTCCGTTTGCATTCCATGTTACAATTTTAAGCAAAGAGTCCATATCTACTTAGATTTAGATATAAGGTTAGCCATACAAAAGCTTTCGACGTTACTGATATGTAATTAGGCCAGATAATCCTTAAGATGATGCAAAGGCATCTATTTATGAAGGGCTGCCGCTTACAATACGAGTGACAGTGGCAATCACCCTCCAAGTACTACACCTATACAATAGTACTGTACTGACTCTATATTGGAGCGAAACTAAATACATTATTTTTCTATTATAAATTTTTGACAGCATACCGAGCTTTTGCTTTCTATATTCTGCTACCCACATCCTGTTCAGTGGTGCTGTTTTCGAGACAAAACATTCCCAGATGAAGAAGTCGTCTACCTTTTGACCTACTGCTCAGTAATGTTTATTTAAGTTATGGAATTTGAAAGGCTAATTGCTTTTGCATTGGCTGTATTAATCTTCATCTCCACATTGCTTGTTTCGGCTTCTAGACTATGAATGAGGGTTATGATCCTTCTACTATGAGGAAAAGAAGAAGACGCATAAATAACTTGGCTCTTGTCAACATACCAGTTGCACATAGAACTCATTTTACTCATTTTTACACCGTTACAGCATAAACCTATTATATTATTTAAATAAAATTAAAATATCATTTAACACTAACTCAGGACATAAAAGTCTAATAGTTATAGAATGACCACTATTTATTCTCTTCCAGTTAATAATACCTATTGTTGTTGGCTTAGTTTTAAGTTGGAAATGAATAAAAATGTTGTAAAGAAAAGAAGTATATTCATGTTCAAAGAGATTATACTGAAAAATAAAATTATAAAATTGAAATATATCCGTCGCTTTCTATCCCATTCCGCGAACTTGAAAAATTGCTTCTAGAAATAATAACAAATATAAACAACGATGTAGTTGATTCTGCGAAAAAGTACAACCCTCTCAATCTGTAACATCACAATAAGCAAATATTTTGAACTGGTTTTTCACCTTGTTGAACTCAATTTCCTGTCAGAGAAAAATTTAAAGCAGAATTAATCTGTCCGCATAATTAAATAATTAAAATTTAAAATGTCTGATACTTATACAAAAATGGAATTTTGTCAGTGACCGCAGCAGTATTTTATATAGGTATTCGTCACAAGTGCTCCTTTAAGAGTAATACAGGTAGAAAATATTGCTGAAATTTAAGGCATTCAGATTGTGTTTCAGTAAATTTGACTTAAGGGATCCATTCGTTACTGAAAATGTCCCGATTTACCTTATTACGGATTTAAAAATATTCTTTGCTTTATATACTAAAAGCAATACATTTCCGGTTGACAAAAATATAATGCGTATTTTGCAAAAGATCTCATTCAGCAATATTATTGTTCTCATGGCAGTCATTTTCTCATGGAATTGGAGGACTTGAACAAAATCGAGCGGAAAAACCTCCTGATACTCATATCCTTATCTGGGTGGTTCTAAATCGGCTTTATTTTCTTTCTATGTTTTTAAGGTTCGCAGGGTAAAAACAACACAATGGACCCGACAGACTGTTGGTCTAAGTGTGCAGTGATCTATCCTAACCGACACAAAATTTATATTCTTGGTTTTGCAATTACAAATTTCTTGTTCCTGCACTTGAATAAGTGTGAAATACATTACTAAAGTATGTATGCATATCTACATCTTTAATAATGATGTCAATACGGAGAAAAGACCACGTCTCAGCCGTTTGATACAGTGGTCGGCATCACTAGATAGGGGCGAATGTAAGGAGAAAACCACTGACACATTTGTTAAAAAAATTGTTTTCTTCTCATTTTAATTAAACACGAAACTGAAGACATGGACCTCACTAAATCTTGGAATACAATAACTCAAAAATTTTGAGTCAGTGAAATATTCGGATTCGCCATATTTGAATCTACTTATCGTGAAGACTGGCATTCCTTTAGTTACAAAATTCGGTCTAGAGAGCGAAGGGGAATGGATTGTTTTCTTAAGCAGTCAATGTGTTTGGTTTTCTCGTGAAATTAGAAATAGTTTGACACAAATACCTGAGTAGAAATATGTGGTTAATTTTGATAAATACTTGGAATTCAAGCCTAAAAAGAAAACTGTAGGAAATTAAACCACGTACCAACCCAAAGTTTGAATTGACACCTAGACCTCGAATCGGTTTTCAAAGATAAGGACTATAAGTATTCTAATTCCCGAATTTATAAAAATTATAGGCGAAAATAGACAGACAGTTCTGTCAAAAAACCGTGACTTATGTCCGAAAACTGTCATTCCCTTCAGAGTGAACAAATCAGACAGATATTGATTTTCCTCCGTCTTTCTGGGCCAAACCGATAAGTCAGTCATCATATGGCTCTTCAGTGGCCGTGATATTAGCAAATAATTGGTTACGATTTTATGGTAGATAATCCTACAAAAAAAATACAAATATCTGTCCGCTGAAAAATCACCACGTTTGTTACTTTTAACCGAACTGAACCCTTCCATGTTCATGCTAAGCCCAATTGAAATTTAAAGTATAGGGTTTGTGTAGCTGTACTACAAATATATGTATGTGTATATGTAGCTAATTTGGTTTTCAGATCTAAAAATGTTCATTCCATTCATACATCAAGGGTTCCATTAAAACGAAGGATTGTAATTTTCAGAAATAGTAGTAAAGTATAATTATTTTTTTACTATTATTTTCTGAAATTTCCAATCGCTTGAGTATTTGCTTCAATAATTTTCTCTATTTTGTTTTAAGCATTGTGTCTTTCTGCTGATAAATAAACTAATCATTTACTCTTACTTCTGCTGATCGAAAATTATTTTTTTGTCGGTGAATTATTTTTCTGTGGATTAATTATTTGTTTGCTTACATATTTTGCTGGTCTTTTAATTATTTAGCTGATCACTAATAATAATAGCTATGTACTTCTTATTAGTGTATATTCGTGTAATTTAAGTGCGATTTAATAGTTTGAAGGTCACAGCGAAACATACAATACGAGTATATGATGTCCTGTGATGTTGGAGAATTGAGGAAGGAAACATCCATGAATAGTTTCTTCTGTGATAATAGAAAAATAAACAGAGTACATACGCGATGCATTAGCCATGACAGCCATAAATAACCATCCCACCCTCCTCAGTAACTACACGAAGAGCAAAGTAAAAAAGAAACTGATGGCGATTGATGAGACAACAGCAGCACAAATAACTCTCTCCCAATAAGTTCACGGTCAATGGCAATGGTTTATCGACGGTTTTAATTTTTATAATTCAAACGCAATTTATTTATTTATTTCTCAGCTGTAGGATAATATTCAAAGTAAAATAATAGCTTAATTACTCGCAGAGATATTCCCTAAGCAACAAATTTAGTTTTATTAAAATCGGATTGCGTTTTAAGCTTAGGAGTACTCGTATAAGCTCCTTAATAGTGCACTATCGAGATAACACATACCCCAGTTTATTTCTATGAACTTACGCTATACAATAGTGAAAATCTGATCATAATCCTTTCAGCGATTTTTAAGTGATGCAGGCATAAACAAAAAGTGAAATAAAAAAATTTAATTTTATTTTAAAGATCCGAACTTTTGTTGGTATAAATGGGACTATATAAGCTATCTATCAACGTTTGAGTTATTGCTTTACGATTATTGGTTCCGGAGACGTGCGCTTTCAAAGTGTGGCATATAATATCATTGCATTAGTGTTCTTTAAGTATTTGTATTTTGTATTCAACGGAACTTTTGTAAAATATTCCCTTTTAATTGCATTTTATTGCTCTTTTTCATATTTTTTTTACAAGTGCTTTTTAAAATACACTCGCGGTGTTAACACTAGGTTTACGAACATTTCTTATATACCTATCTCTACGAACACTCGTCAATTTGACGCTTGAACGAATACATATACTCGTACATATTTAAAGAAAAACCAACATCAATAATTCAACACTTTTGAAGAAAATAGACTTCAATATATATTTACCTCGTTCAACAGACAAGAGATCAAATAAAAAATGCGAACGGATTTGTAATTTTCTTTATGAAATTCGAAATGCGTCAAAATGACACATCGCAATATTTTATATCATGGGCACCTCTTTAAAAGCGAATACATCATATTAAACGAGGTGGCTTTACGAGGGTGGGTCAATAAGTCCCTTAAAAATGAAATAAGGAACACTCTTTTCGTTATAAAAACATTTTATTTTTCAACATAGTCTCCTTTAGCTCTATACACTTCATCCAACGTTTCTCCAATTTTTTGATGCCCTCCAAATAATACGATTTCTCGAGCCACTCAAAATAAGCGTTTGTTTCAGCGATGACCTCTTCATTCGACCCAAATCTCTCACCTCCGAGACATTTCTTCATGTTTGGAAACAAGAAATTAATTAAATAATTAATTAATTTTCAGGGACTTATTGACCCACCCTTGTAGACCAACCTGCACTGAAGTTTTAATGATCTTTCGCGACACTTATCTTCCTACTCTTTTCTTATAGATATGCCGTCGAACGCAATGATATCAAAACTCTGAAACATGCCAACAATTTAAAGATAATTTTTCTCTCAATCAGGACTAGCTTTGGCCAGAATATACACCAGGAAGAAATTGTAGTCGAATTTTAACCTTACTCAGCTCTTCAATCTCTGAATTTGGTCGCAAATATTGCTTGCTCACTTCAGATCCAGATCACAATGCGATTACGGAAAATGATATCTTTGATGAGAGAAGCTAAACACGGTTCGGGGGAGAACTTCTTAGGATCTTAAACTATGTTGGGTCTTCCTGGGTCCTCGGTCTGGTCTTCCATTAACGGGATGGCTTCCTATGAATATAATCGTAGGCAGCATAACTCTTCAAGATGCAGACAGACTAACCGAATGCTTCCGAACGTCTCTGGAAAATCCGTTGTATTCTTGCTGTACCTCAGTAGAAATGACTGCAGATAACTTACTGTCGTTGGTATAAGCCACTACATCTTAATATAGCTTAAGTGACACCACTATAATGCGGAATGCTTCCATTGCAATTGTCCTACCTTTATCAGGTGGTAAATCTTTGGAGCCAATGTGGTGAGTGCTGATACTATAAGATCCTCATCTCTGAAGCGCCACACATCTTTCTATGAAAGACGAAGATATTTCAATACCGATATCTAGTCTGAGTGTTCCATTGGAATTTTTTCTACCCCGACAAAAAAAAAACAAGCATTTCCTTGCAACTCTATTGGTAGCCAGCTCGTTTCAACTGTCAGATTTGTAAATATCTACATGCTTTGCACAGCAGGACACCAGCCCTGAGCCGGTGATGAATATTTTGGCACAAACTCAGTTTTACTCTCGAATGTTTGTCAGATATTCTCGAGAGGTGAGACCATGGGGAAACTTTTATTTTGTGTGCTTTCTGGGATTTTAACCTTGAATTTCCCACTCAGTGAGCACTTAAGCACTGAACCACCCCGCGTAAAAACAATACTGAAGGAGATATAGCGTTAAAAGAGAACATGTTTTAGATGGCGGATGAACTTGTTAATGAACGCCGAAGAGATAAAGCTAAATAGGATTTTTGCTATTAGGACTATGTATCTTCGTACAAAAAAATCAAAAAACAAACAAAACGAAATACAGATCTTGAATTTGAATGTGATTCTTTGGAATTACGTCACAGCCTGTATTTAGTGCGAATATCTTATATATTAATACGCGTAGTGTAAAAATCTCAATTTTGTCCGCAATTTTCATTCCTAATCCCAAGACTAGGACTAAAGCTGAAGATGATAATAATTTCATCTCTTTCTGAATATTTCTTATTCTCTACCGGAAGGAATAATAAAAGAAACTAGAACTTATCACTGCAAGGAAATCTTAGGAAAATTACCATACCACCTCCATCTGCGAGATCTGTTTTTGCTCCGATTCTTAGAATTTACATAATCTCTAGAAAATCACCCAACAAAATATAAAAACCCTCCCTTCACTTCCTCAACCGAAGATAAAGCGAAAACAAAGTCAAGTTAAGCCCCTATAAAAATAATTTTTCGTTAAACGATTATGTGCAACAACGATACAATGTTGTGCAGCATGGGTAGTTTCTGTGTCGATGAAATTCCCCTGCCACTAAAGTTTGTAAGGGCCGCTCGTTGCTTCTAACCAGCAGTTTACGGTCGACGATGATAAGGAGTAAAACCCAGGTTTATTACACATCTCAGTAATTTTATAACTAATAGCGTATGCGGGAAGTATTTTCTTCTAGTTCTTGGAATTTTTCATTATGCCACTGATTGGGGCCCACTCAAGTGATTTTTCGAAGGATAAAAAAAAAAACTTTTATTAGAATCATTCTCTGTTAGCCTTTGTAACAAGTTAGCAGATTTGAAGGGAAAAGTTGACGAGTTGTTGCATTATCGAGGGGAGGAAGTAGATAATAGTTCTATCTATTTTTGAAGCGTATTATGTTGATGATTTATTAAAAATAATTGAAAAGAGAAATGTAGGTAAACAGCAAAAACATTATAATACGTACATACTCGTATGTGTGTCATATAGCATGCAGTAATCATTCCCGACCAACTTCTACTGACTTTCGGCCTATTCTTATTCAAGCTAAAGAATTTGACTTCAAACTAGCGTTAACTATTTTGCCTTGCAACTTCAAAAATAGAGTGCACTACTGGGTCGCACGTACTTGCACCTATATTTTGTTAATTTGCACCTGTATTTGAAATTTAAATAAAAATGGAAATTCTTATAAATTGTTTTTTTTTTTTTTTTTGTTTAACAAAAATCAGTTTGAAAATATTCAGAGAATTTACAATCCATCCAGAACGGGTAGTATAATATCCTATCCCCAAATAAAGTGGGATGGTTTAGAAGAAAATTGCGAAATTTTTAACACTTATCCAACTTGTCTGCTATAATGCCAGAATAAAATCATTTAGAGCACTAAAAATATGGAGCCACGCTAACGATAACGAATCAAAAAAGGAGTACCAGAAATTGAATTGGAAATATAGTATAAACAGGTATATAAAGTAAAATAAAAGGAATATTATTCTCACTTGGAAAGAAATATTATAAAGGACTCAAAAAGCTGGTGGAATTTCACAAATGAACTCCAATAAAGGAAAGTCGGATCCGAAATACAAACACAAGAGTTCAAAAATATTTTGTGAACTTGCATAATCCTCCATTAGTAACTGAACCAATGCAGTGGGCAGAACCGTTTACGCGGGATGAGGATTTAGATTGCGCGATAACACCCGACGAGATCCACCGTTATACATATTTTTCACCAAAAATGTGGTACGCCATCTAGTGGCATATATCTACCTTAACTCAAATATGAAATTTGATCAAAATCGTTAAAACTGTTTTCATGAAAATTAACTTTTTTCAAAATCAGTGGAATTTCACAAGTTGCCTCGAATTCAGTTGGGTCACATATTAATCCTAGGTATGAAGTTTGAAGAAAATCCGTCCAGCCGCTTGGGTCGAAGTCGACTATACATACGTACAGACAGTCAGACAGACAGACAGTCAGAATTGAGAGTACTTATTGAGTTTTTCTATAATAGTTAAAAATCATAGGTGCAAGTAAAAAAACATCTTATAATTTTTTTTTAATTTTTTTATATCAAAGTACTTGTGACCCAGGCGTGCACTTTATTTCTTTTAAAAACGAATGTGTTCCAATAATTTTTTGTTGGTATCGAAAAAAATTTCTCAATAGGATACACATATATCCTCAGTATATACATATGTATATTGTTCAATGTTTCCATATATTAGGTGCGCAACTAAGTTCAATAGATGGCTCCAACAGTAAGTGCTGGTCGATTTTGACATATCCAAAACATCATGAACCGAGCTTAGACATATGGTAAACAAACTGTTTTGACGCATTAGTGATTTTGTTTTGGTGTCATATACTTTTGGTTGTGTGAAAGTGTCTGATTTTGTGCCAAATAATCATCATTTGCGGAAAGTGTTGATTTTCTTCTTTTATTCGAAGAAAACGGCGGCTGAAGCGCATCGAGATCTCCAAAAATTTACGGATTTGTTACTTTAAGTGAAACAATGTGCCGTGATTGGTTCGTCGCTTCAAAGACGGTGATTTCGATGTTGACGACAGTCCGCGTGAAGGAAGGCCCAAATCCTTCGAAGACACTGAATTGAAGGCATTGCTCGATGAGAATCCGTGTCAAACATAAGAACAGCTTGCTTCAGCATTAGCAGTTACCCGTCAAGCCATTTCCAAGCGATTGCATGCGTTTGGAATGATTCAAAAACAAGGAACTTGGATCCCTTATGATTTGAAGCCAAGGGACGTGGAGCGTCGTTTTTCGCCTGTGAACAACTGCTCCAGTGGCAAAAAAGGAAGGGTTTTATTCATCGCATTGTGACGGGTGATGAAAAATGGATTCATTACAGCAACCTAAAGAAAAGAAAGTCATGGGGACTGCCCGGTCATGCTTCTACGTCGTCGGCTCGGCCGAATATTCACGCTACGAAGATTATGCTGTGTATTTGGTGGGACCAGGTCGGTGTCATTTATTATGAACTGTTGAAACCTAACGAAACCATCACTGGGAAACGGTATCGACTACAATTGATGCGATTGAGCCGAGCACTGCGCGAAAAATGGCCACAATACGAGCAGAGGCACGAAAAAGTGATTCTACAGCATGACAACGCTCGGCTTCACGTTGCCAAACCCGTTAAAACCTATCTGGAAACACTCAAATGGCCATATTCCCCAGATATTGCGCCATTCGATTATTACTTGTTCCGTTCTATGGCACATGGTCTGGCTGATCAGCAGTTCCGCTCATATGAAGACATCAAAAATCGCTTGTTTCATGGATAGCCTCAAAAGATGAACACTTTTACCGTAACGGTATTCGAGCTCTGCCAGAAAGATAGGAAAAAGTTGTAGCTAGCGATGGGTAATACTTTGAATGATTCATTTGTAACCATTTTTTCACAATAAAGTTGCATTTTTATCAAAAAAACAGCGAGAACTTAGTTGCGCACCTAATAATATTTATAACCAAGACCATTTTATGGGGACGTTATCTTAAAAAAAAATCTATGGTTTTGAGCAGCTAAAAATAGTGGTGCTTGAAAACAAGAACAATTATTTGTACTGATTATACAATTATTGTACTGCCAAAGAAATAAATAAATCCGATATCGTCTTATGCGATATTGCAGCAAACTCAGTCACTATCTTCGATATAGCGATACTACTTCCTGAACAACAACCTGTCAACATGCACTAACAAAATCGAAAAATACGTCGAACTAACAAAAGAAATGAGATAAATTAGGATTGATCACAAAGAACATTCTGGGGTTAAGTAATGCAAAATATATTTAGCGAAGTTATCTGCAGGAATGCTATAAAGACAAATCTTACCAAAGATTAAAATATAGTCGAATTTTCAATAGATTGTGGTCGGAGCGGTAGACCCAGCACCTAATCCTCATTTTACGGATCAACATCTATCGGGAGAACGAAATACTTCTTTCACTATGCCTTAGTTACATATCAGACAGCGTTCAAAATTATAAGTATCTGCTCCATGTACAGGGTGGCGCACAATGTATTGTATTTCAGGTGTTATGATACGGAATTCACTTTATTGACGTACACTCGTTTTTCAAATAAGCCCAAAGGAAACAGTCGGTAGCAGTTAAATCCGGTAAACGTACTCGTAGCATGTAATATCCCGTAACAGAGAAATTGTGTCCCTTGCAGTATGCATTGTTGCTCCATCCTTGAACACAGCTGGCCTCAAAAATATTGGTAACTACGGCAACGGCTTTATTTTCAGAAAAATGTGGGCCAATGATCCTTTCGGACTATACACTGCACCAAAAAGTACACTTAAGTGGAGGCAATTGTCGCTGATAAACTGCTCTTGGGTTAACCGTAGCCAATATCCTGCAGTTTTGCTTGTTAACGAAGGTACTGTGGATCCAACTCGCACAATAACGTCCGACGATATGCACGCTGCCTCAGAACAATTGACCATTGGTTTTCAAAATAAAATTCGATAATTTTTGTTCTTTATTCTATTGTGTATCGTTCCATATTAAATACCCCAAGTCTTATTTACAAAATTCAGGAAAAAAAAGATAAAAATATTGAAATGAAAAGTTATAATGAATTTAAACCATAATCGTCATTTTGTGTCACCCTGTACTAAAGTGGGAGGGTTACTTTGTGAGTGGACTTCAAAAATTCAAACGCTTGTTCTATTTTGCCTCCAGGTAAGCTGATACATACATTTTAATCGTCACATCAGGCGAATATCTAACTAATACCCGAAAGTAAAATCCAAAGGATAAATTTATAAAATAGATGAGGCGGAAATTCATTCAATAAATACTAGCGAGAAATATTTAGTTTTCTAAATTAATCCTTTTGAAATCAAAATTTCCATAACCTACCTACAAATGTTCAACTTTTTTCGTTTTATTGATCCAAGAGTTGGAATAGTCTTACTCCCTTCCTCCCTCCGCACACAATAATATTTCACGACATCTTTTAAAATTAATCGGATATTCAATAAATTGCCTCAATTTAAGCAATGCACAAATACGAGTACGTTGTGTACTACAGAAAAAAACGGAAAATAAATGATAAAGGAAAACAGAAGGAATATTAGATCCGAGCAACTGGGTTTTGGATCTGAGCCAAAACACAAATAGTCTGTATGCTCTGAATATTTCGTTGTCATTGTAAACATTGTGCAGGAATTTCTCCTCATTATTGTTGTTTCCTGAAAGAAAACTCATAACAAAATCATCTCGATTGTTCGCTTCAGACGAAACCGGAAAGAGTGAACAACATTAAATCGATTCCTCGGCAGTAGCAGAAGGTACGAATTGAATTATGTAGATTACTGTTGTTCGGAATTGGGTTATATTTACAAACTCCTTGTAGCAATTTCGCTCTTTTGCCAACCAATCTTAATAAATCAAAATATTTATGTACACAAGTAGGCAAATCGGGGCATATATTATTTAACGTTCGTTCAGTGCTTGAAAGTTTTGAATTTTTTCGTAAAATTACAAGAACTTTGCATTTAATTAGTCTTCTGGTAAACAGAGGTCTAATTACTAATGTAATATCCTTTTAAAGTATTTAATCCACACCGTGGAATAATATTTCAAAGAAACTTTAATAAAACACAAAATTAGGGAGAAACTAATCAAACAAAACAAAATTATTGTAGAATTCAATTACGAATTGTAAGTCAATTATTACGTTTACCCTGAATCTGCGCTAATTGGCAGGCTTATAGATAGCATGTAACTGATATTCGTAAAACTTTTAGTTTTGCAAACAAAGTGTTGCTGGTATATTCTTTCCTCTTACAGGGTAAAGCCAATTTAAATTAATTACAATTGCTGGGGTAAGTAATTGCTTTTATTTTTGAAGTCTAATTATATATAGCTGCAGGCAGGAACAGACTTTTACACATATCCGTGGAAGAGGTCTCCCAAGTAAATAGAATGTGAACAAATAATTCCACAACTAGCACAATCGACTGTATCTAAGCTTAATTAGGATAGTTTCAATTGACTACACGAATGGTTTAAGTAGACTGAATACAAGTTGCTGGAGAAAAAAAAATTTAAAATCAAATATGAAACCAGAAAACATTTATGTGGTAACAAACAGGATACATAAACTGTATTATCTTCATACATATACGGATATATAGATGCTGTTTTACCTTATGAAATGATAGATACACTGAATTTTAAATAACTAATTTTAACAAATATCATTTTATTTGCTCTGAGAGATGCTAGACATATAAAAATTCCTCGAGTGCAATTCCGGCCTCGCGTGGTTAGCTTTCCGTATCTTAATTTCAAGAGTACGTTTGGCCTCACTCGGCTTGCTCCAGAACCACTAAAGACATTTTGATGAAATTTAATTCGTATCGTAAGTATGTAAATCCGGATACGTAGGTCATTTAATCTAAAAGTGGACAGAATCGAATCTCTTTGAGTGGAATGAGTGGGGCGGGGTTTAAAAAAACTTTAAACTATCCTATCCTTGTTAACCACTTAACTTGAGAACTCCTTAACGGATTTCCACTTGAAATTGATCGAAATCAATTTTTTTGAATCATCTTTCTCGTACTCTAACTCAAGAAGCAGAAATTTGAGCTTTAAGTTATGTCAGACATATAAATGCGTTTGCTTAAAAATAATCAGGGTGACAAAGTCCACGTATTCCATTTTTTTGGGTTCATACTTACCGGGGTAGAGGGGGAGTGGGCATCCAAAGTAAATATTTTGTACTTATTGGAATTTCAGCTATAATACGATATGTTACATGATAAGGTGTAATAACATTAATCTTTTGGGACATATTATGCTCTCAAAAGCGCCCCACCGCCTTCCCCCACACAAAAACAAAAAGTTTTTATTTTTATCTTTTAGTCCACCACATACTATTTTTTTCAGCTCTCTAGGTCTAACGGTTCTAAAGGAGAGAAGGACACTGTGCTGAATCCATTAGTGTTCCTTCTGTACCATTTTGGTACGGAACACTAAAAAAACATTCAAGAAAATGTAAGAATATCAAAATCTATAAATTTTGTTAAAACTATATTTTTCAGTTTTTTTTTAAATGGGCGTGTCTGTGGGCGGATATTTAAAAGTCTTACACTTGTACTGTTTCGGATTATGAAAGGCTTACATACTAAATTCAATCCTTCTAACTTAAAATTTAAGGTCCAAAACTGCATATGGACGGACAGATGGTTAGAGGAAGGGACGAACAGACAGGCATGACTAGATTTTTTTTTTTTTTTTATACTTTGCACGTTTTAAAGGGGTTATGAATACACTTATACTAATTTTTAGAATACGTGCGTTTTGTGGAAAGAGGAAGAGACAGAGAGAAAGACAGGGTGGTGTAGTTTGAAACTCAGGTGGTATTAAGTTTCTGTAAACTCCAAGGATGGCTGTCCAGATAACTGTGGAGTATTTTGTATGTTTTCGCTATTATTGTCGTTGCTATGATTCACAGTATTTTTTTCCGTCCTCCAGAAATCATCACGATCAAGTTGCATTTTAGCCATGTGACCACCCTACTGCCAGTGTTATGCCTTCACAGTAGAGTTGTCTTAGCTTTCGCAAGTGATCGACTTTTTTATTTATTTCATGTGAAATAGATGGATGATTCTTGACATCAGGATTCGAACCGTGAATCAACAGCGATGATGTTACCACTACACCACGGCCACTTTCGATGCTGACCACAAATATATATACTTTTGGCGATCTAACGTTATTATTTCCCTATGTTACAAACCATGTATCCAAATTAATATACCATATGGGATAGGGTATAACAATTCAGTTGTAACGTGTTTTTTTTTTTTCCAAAAAAAGTAAAAATATGTTAAAGAGCAATAAGATTATTTTGACTATTTTCAAAACTTGGTATGGCATGACCCTGTATATGCCCAATATTATTTAGATATTGATTTCGAATGAAATCGAATGGCAAACATGCAGGAAGTTACAATTCGCTTGGACCGAATGTAGCGTATGTAGCGTTGTGATACGAGTATTTATAATTTAAATGCAATTATATCTTGCAACTCGGAAAATATTTAACCGACGGTTAATTGATTATATTACTTTTAAGGACTTTTCTTTAGGAGAAGTTCGGCGTACCTCTCAATATTTGTAACCAAAATTTACGTATACTAATTTCAAAATAAAACTTTTGCATCATCGTAAATACGATGCAGTACATTTTCGAACCACCGATGCATCGATAAAGATTTTGATTTCGTACTCGTTCGTCACTTCGTCTTTTTCACAGTATACTCTGGGTAGGAAACTGTACATGACGACTTTACTAAAGTTTACCTTGGGTGTTGTTGTAGTCGGTTAGAGTTGCTGACAAATCCCCTGGTATATGGTCAAGTGGTAAAGATGCAGTATTACAGTCAAGACTTCTATAGCGCATGTTCTCATGGCCCCGTTGTGCCTATAGTCTATGTTCTATGTTTTTTTAGTGCGGACCACTAGACTAGTGACCCATAGGAAAGTATAGTACGACCACTGCGGTATACAGTCATAAGACCAACTTCTTGGCGAAGGTTTTGCTGCAAGCGTAGAAAGCCACACAGGCTTTCTTTACCCGTTGCTCTATGTTACGCTTCCAACTTAACTTAGGGTCAAATACCACACCTAGGTAACTAACGCTGGAGGTTAAAGAGAGTAATTGGTTAGCCGTAGGGGCGTAGGTAGGTGTTCTGCTTTATAAAAGCGAAATAGTTTTTTTTTTTTTTTTGAGAAAACAGTCTCAAAAAGTAGACTTCGTTCTACAAGTACGGACAAATTGTAGAGAATATCAGTGTCTACATATTTTGCCTATATTTTGCTTTTGAAGCGAAATGCATTTTTTTTAATGGACACGTCTGTGGGCTTATTTCAAAAATGTTTACACTAGTAATGATTCGGATTCCAGAAAGCTTATATACAAAATTTATTTTCTTTTAATAGCTCACAATTTAAGGTCCAACAAAGTTGTGATATACAGACGGACATGGCTATGACGGCATAGTTCTTTGAAAGTAGTTTCCAAATTACAGTTTCTTAGGCTGGGCCAACACCTATAGAAATGAGGTGATTTTCAAAAATGTTGGGCCAAAATTAGAAAAGTGAGCCGGAATGGGACCATTTGCACAAAAAGTAAATCTATATGTATTGGCCATATCTTTGTTCAGTCGTAGTATTGATCACATCGAAAACAGACGTTGAAGTTATTCTCCGGTACAATGTTAAATAAATACCTGACTCAAGAAATGAAAAGACGCACCGTGATGGTTACCAAATGTTTAGACAATGATCTCGAAATATCGCGCTTTTTGAAATTCACCGATCGTTCGTTCACAAGCTTGGCGTCGAATTGGAGGCTTCTGCAGAAGATGTTTTCCTGTTTCGAAAAGTGAAAAGCATTCAGCATATTCGGACAGTTAGAAAAGCCCGGAACTTGTTCAATAAGTACAACAATTTATTCACCAGTACCCTGGAACGTCGTTGAGGTCAATTGCAAGGGCAGTTCACTTACCAGAATAACTATTTCGTGTTGATATGTACTTTACTATTAATTTTTTTTAATGAAATTTGATTGGAAGTACCACAGGCTCTTTGTATTTTTAAAAATCCTTGTGTGAAAACGTCCGGTGCTAACATGCATGTTCTATTGATTGCTTGAAGCGTTGGTCGTGTTACGTTTCGTTTATCAATTTTACCACATTTTACTCTCAGAAGAATCCTGAAAATACGATTTTAAAACTGCGGCAGATCCACTAAAAAATAAATTCAACAAAGGAAAAATAAATTTGTTTGATAATCGAAAGTATCTTATAGTTCAGGCATTTGCATAGGTGTTTTATATGTATATCCTGACAAAAAATCGTACTGACCGATATCTCTCCTGCCGATAGTATCTAAGGTAACGTCTACAATAGGTCATTAAAGAAATGTGTTTGATTCATGACCATCAATTCGGCTTCAGAACAAAGCATTCCACAATTCAGCAGGTTTATAGAATAACAAATGAAAAAGAGAAAACCTTAGAGGAGAAAAAAATATGTTCTAACGCTTTTCTGGACGTCTCTCAAGCCTTCGACAAGGTATGGCATGAAGGCTTGAAGTTCAAGTTAAGACAGGTTCTTCCGGAACAATAATATGAGATCTTAGAATCCTACCTTCCGAACAGACTATTCCGTGTTAAACATAGATCGGAATAATCCAAATTTAAGGAAATCGTTGCCGGAGTACCGCAAGGAAGTGTTCTTGGTCCGGCCTTGTTCTTACTGTATACTCGAGATATAACGTGGTAATTAAAGTTTGTTTAATTTTAATAAAAACATGTTGGGAACCAACAATCTCATTTAAAATTACAATCGATTTCAATAACAAGGTATCGATATACGTTCATATTTTCAATAAAATCGTTGCACTTATCTGATTGATTAATACATTGTTGAGTATTGTTTTTATGGAGACATCCACACTCATAGAATCTTAGTTTTATTGGAGGTCTGAGATGTGTGGAGGTTTAATATGCATAAGTTTGTTTTTTTTTTTTTGTAAGCTATCATAACACCAATGAATTATTCCATCGAACTCTGAGTGCATTGTTTAGACTGCACAGTTCACATCTCGATGACTCACAATAATTGCACTATCTTCAGCATATGGTATGCCGATTCTATTTTTTAGTACTGCTGGCATATCATTAACATAAATGATAAAAATAAGTGGCCCTAGAATAGAACCTTGGGGTACTCCGAATGAGGCGTCTTGAAATTTGGTTAAGCTATTAGAAATGTTGGCTCTAAAACCTCTCTAACCCAAAGGTAACTATCAAACCATTCAATATTCTACGTAGAATTCGAATATGTTACAACATTTTTATTAATTTCTTCTAGCAAAGCGTATCGAAGGTCTTCCTGAAATAAGTTTACTAACGAATAGTGGTGGACGAAAATATGGTTGGCATTTCTATTTTTCTAAAATCCAAATTGATTTTTATTTGCTCAATCCCGCACATCTATTATAACAGATTTTTTATTTTTTTTTTCTGTACCTGAATTGAGTGGCAAATTTATAGCGATGCTTTGTAGATTTACAATAGATGAAAAGTTCAACATAAGGGACTACCTTGGCCGTGTGCAGAGCCTTAAGATGCGCCCAAGTTTCCAGCCAGTCTGATGGTCATTCGAGTAGTGACCAGTGAAGGCCATGTTATACCTCCCCACTTTTACTCACAAGGTTTTTAAGTGAATGCTAACGGGTACATCGAGACGGAAAAGGCAGTTGTTAACCCCTTTGTATTTAGTGTGATTGAAGGACCATGTCTTTTTCAGCAGGATTCTGAGCCAGTGCACAAGGCCGTGATGACTCACGAATGAATAACGATCAGTTTCCATGATCACCAGACCTTAATCCGTTGGACTATTTTATATGGGGCATAGTTGAACATAAATCCAACAAACATTCACTCAATACCATCGAAGCTCTAAAGGATGCCATTCACCAAGTGATGACTAACATCAACAAGGACCGTTTTATTCCGGGATGCTACCTTTGCGGTCCAATGCTGAAGGCAATTTTATTGAATAAGTATAGGTATGGTCTACAGACGTATACGTATTTATGTGCCAAATTACATTCTTATAAATTTTTTTTTTATTATGTTATGAGCATTTCCGTTTTTCCACAAACATCCTCCTGTCTATTGATACCGTGACAAAAGTGTCTATGACGTAATTAACCACTTGTACCTACTGATCAAAAATCTTATTGCTCATTTTTACAGCTTCGAACAAGACTGAGCATTTTATGCCGCAGTTTCTTTTTCGCCAAGTCTTCAATATTCTTTTTTTATACCCTTTGTCCCAATCTTTGAGTAATAAAGCTCCAAAAGTTATTCCTCAGAGAACACTTAAAAAACGCAATATCAACAGCATTGTTATGGGTTATTTACATTTCCTTGCGTCTGTTTCATCTCATATCTTTATTATTTGTCATTTCCGAAGTTAATTTGAAATACCCATGAATATTTTAATTTCTCTTTAGCTAATTAAACGCAATCCCAAATAGGCCAAAGCCACTTGCAAAGAATTAAGTATTTTGGAATGACAAGGAAAGAAAATTACAAATCTAATTTGCATTAACAACAAAACAACTGTTACACAAATTCACCCAATTACGAAAGAAGTCGGAAACTAGAAAATAGGCAGGAAAGCCTCCCCCTGACATAAGCGGACCTTAACTCGAAAATGTTGGGATTGCTTCCAAATGGGAATTACCTACTTCTATCAATCGGATCTGCTAAGATGAATGTAAAAGTTTTCTATTTTTTGAAAAGGATTCCCCCGAGGAGTATCTCACATGGACTTGTTTACGAAGTTATTTCTATTCGATTTAGCATAGTCGTGTGGTCTGAGGTTTCTCATTTTGATGCTGAATGGCCGCAATTTAAACTTTTATCATAAATTGTTGTGAATAGCTTCAATGAAGTCATCCTGAATGACTATGATTTGTTATTTGCAAATTGGGGTAAGGATTGAGTAAGTGGTACCTATTGGAGTTAAAAGAAAGAAACCAATATGAAAAAGAATACATCAGGCTGAAATGAATCTAATGCCGACTTAAAGTACAATGTTTATCTATGAGATTGTGCGCATCCCATTTCTGTTTAGCGTAATTCGATGTATCTATGTTGCCATTGGAACCTTAAGTAAAACTTGCATTGAATGCCAATGCACCTCAATCAGAAGGTTTAACTTTATGAGGCAATATAACACTTTTGAGTTTCATTCAAAATTAGTTGAAAGAAACGAACGACAACACGTATAGCATTTCGTGTCAAATTAAAAAAAAACTGCCAAAAGAGTATTCGTGAGTATCTCACATTTAAAAAATTACAAGAAATCTATTTTGACTTTGATACACATTTTCATTGAATTTTGAAATACACAAGTGTGAGAGCAGACAGAATTTGGGTGCCAGGTCTTAGTGACTTCATTAGAAATGAAAAAGCTGATGAAATGGAAAGGATGGGTCCACGTACCACTCACATACTTAAAGTCAATAATGCAGGGAAAGTCTTGACTATAGCAAAGACCAGATGGAACAACTTGCAAAACTACGAAAGCTCTATGAGCAAATATTGATGGCAGCAGAACAAAGAAACTTTTATTTCTTGACAGATTCTCGATATCTGTAGTAACCGTAGTTAAAACGTGAAACAACCTTTTTAAATAAACACTCTGGGCGGATGAGCGTAACGAACGGTCAGGAAAGCAAGTCTGTAAATGTTGCTGAAACCCTGAGGTGGAGGAAGAAATCCCTTCTTGGGAACTCATTCTTCGGATGGTTACATGAAGTAGTAGAACTGCAATTCACTTGTATTCTGAAATTATGCAACCGGTCAAGATGGGGAAAATTCTTATTCAAGGCAAGTGGTGCTGAGCCTATTAATTCTTGCTTAAGGGGATGTCGCTGGTCTCTCCTTGGAATCTTTTCCTTTAGATAATTGCAAAAACTCTCAGGCTAACCTACACCTATCCTAAAATTTGTTTACCAGGCCAGAATGGCAAAAATTCCTCTTCGAGGTAAACCATGGACCTATAACAGTTCTTTGCGGTACCCCAGCCACTATTTCTTTAAATTCTGAATAATCGATACAGAGTTTGACACGGAGGAGTCTATTCGCGAGATATGACTCCAAATGGCATATAAATGTGTTGCGCAAAACTTGTCGCAATTTGAACTTCAAGCCTTCGTGCCACACCATATCAAAGGCTTGAGAAGCGTCTAGAAATACGCTTGATCAAATCTTCTTTTCTTCGAAAGCTTTTTCAATGACATACATCGGTTATACTATATACTTGATCATTTGTAGAATGTTTTCATCTACTCGTAAATCCGCACTGCTGAGCAGGAATAAGACGTCTTTCTTCTATAACAGGCAGCAACCGGCTGAGTAATATCCTTTCGAAGGCTTTTTTATGACTTTTTTCGCGATTTTCCATTGACTTGGAACATACTTTACCCTAAAAGCAGCGTTTATAATATACAATAGTTTAATTACCGCTTTCCTAGGTAGTTCTTTGAGAACCTCTCCTGTGATTAAGTCGTATCCAAAAGCCTTTTTTAGCTATATTTCCTGTTTGAGTTCAACTAGCGTTGCACTTGCTGTTATATAGTTGTCAAGTGTTATGTTCCGTGCATTGATATTTACAATGAGTGGTTGACCATCAAACGATTTAAACGTTTCCTCCTGGTGGGCTGCAAAGATGTCCACTTTTTCCTTATCATTCTTGACCCATTCGCCTTTTTTTATTGAAACTTGGATATGTGGTTTTTTAATGCCCTTAACCACTTTCCAAAGCGAATAATTAGAATCTTTTTCTGCTGTTAAATTTTCAAGATACATTCCTATTTCACGATTTTTAAAATCTTTCATCGTTTATTTTTTTAATGTGGGAAACGAGTTTGTTGCCATTTTTTCGGAGGATATTTAAAAGCATAATTTTCTTGCTTTTTTGTTAGTACTGGAGTATTGTTCTAGGTGGCACACTGCAAGATTTCAATGAAGCGATCTACTTCAATTTCTAGTTCATAGGGCATACACTCAAATCTATATTTTCGTCAATATCTTTTTTAAAGTCTTACCAACTAGTTTTGCCGTTAGATATTCTGGCTGGTACTTCATATCTAATCAAGGTTTTACTGGACTGGAGAATGATCAGACGACATGTCATAGCTCTCTTCAACTTTTATACGATCAACAAATATAGCAAATTTAGATCAAATACCAATGCTCAATTACCTATCTATTCTAATTGTTGTAGCTTGCAATCGACCTCTCCATCAGCACCAGCTTCAACAAAACCACAATTGTATTCATTCATTTTTAGTGCATTTTTATTCATTTTCAATTCATTGCAACTTACTTGCTAGAAAAAAGAAGCTTAAAACTAGCTTAAATAATTTATCTATATTATTCTAACTTACTGGCTCTATGCGGGAGCCTAATACTTAAAACTATGTCTATCGACATAACCTAACTTAAATTCTTTATTCATTTCATGAAGGTTTTTTAACTATAATAATTACTAAGAAAAAATTGTTGTTTTTTTTTAAAGAAAACATGAACTTTTTTTTTGTTGTCAAATCTACAATCTACAAAACCACCATCACCGTCGACATTGTCATTCTTCTCGAACGACCGTCATCTGTACCGATTCGACCATCTCGTCTCGAGCAGCTCAGCGAAACTTCCGCCATCTACATCGCGGCTGATTTGATTGGCGGTTCTGCTGTATTCATACCGTCGCCATATTTGTCGCATGTTAACGAGGTGACATCAATGACGATTCACCTGAATAAATCGCACAAAAAAAAAAATAAACGAATTGATTATCTGCATTCCGAAACTTTGGCTACAAGCTTAGGCAGTTGGCACGATTGCCACCCCCTATATCAACACAGCTTCCACTAGCAGGTCTCCAGTATTTGTTTCAGCACAAGGGCAGGTTATGGTGTGCGTCCATACTTACACCAGTTGATGCAAAGGCTTCGCCAGGCCCCCGATGCGTAAAAGGAATGTACCCATGACACCAGGCAGGAAAAATGCTTAAGCAAACGCGAGCAAACATTGGGGATAGGATCATTACATTGAAACTTAAACAAGGGCAGCAAGAAAATCGGTGAAACCATATGAGAAACGGGAATACACCGGAAAGACAACATTTGATGACGACAGCTGTGAGATATCAAATTGCAGGTACATATGTTCGTTGTCAGTATAAGAGACTCGGGGATTTTTGGGATGGTAATCGGGAAATAGACTAGAATCATGTTTCCACGAAGAGTGACCCTTCGTTTTGTGGGTAATTTTACGGGCAATCCGAAGACATGAGCATCAGAAATGAATAACTATGTAAATTCGAGAAAATCGCGAAAAACTTTTATCAAGATGGCAGAGTAATTTTTTTTTTTTAATATTTCAAGGTTGGAATGAGATGGTGAGATGAGATGAGCACGTTCGGCGGGAAGAGCTCTCTTTGTTCTTTTGGATTCGCTAAGATAATGTGGGTGATCTGTAAGATTGATATTCTGGCTTTTTTTTTTTTTTTCCTATGTGTGAAACGCAATAGGTCTGCTCCTGTATTTGACCCGGATTGCGAATTTCTACGAAATTTGAGGAACATTTATCAAGTTCTGCTTCCGTACGCGGGGATCTCCTTTTGCACGTCATTTACCGCAGCCCCAGGCTTGGATTTTGTTACAGTATATTCACATATGAATTTAAATGCATTATCATTAATTTTGGAAAATATATACATACATATGTAACTGAGTTAAGTTTATTCGTTTTACGAATTATTGGTAACTCATTATTGGTAACTTAGTTGAACTCATTTACTTAAGGAAATTATTGTTTCTCAGAACCCATAACACTACAGATTTGACTCATTCTGTGGATTGCCCCTGTATGGGATGGATATTTAGGAAGTAACGCATCTTAAAAGTAAATTACCTTTTCTATTTCCAGAATTTCTAGAGCATGTCTTATAGCTGTACTTTAATGCACAATCAGCATTTTTCTGAATCTATTGTAACATAATAGCCAAAATGTCATCTAGTCCTTCTCAAATAGAACAACATTTTGCTCCACAGATACAATTTTGTCCTGTCGTACACATGCCATTTTCTACACATCTAAATCATTCGTAATTCAGTGTAAATAATTACTTCAACAACCATCATGGAAAGTAACAATTACCCAAAGATGCATTTGCCATGCATGTCGAAAGACTTCTACACAAATTCATATCAATAAAAACTGTTTATGTATTCATACCAATTTAAACTGACATCGTATATTATTTTCCGAACCAAGTTCTGTGCTTCCTTTTTGGACAATGTAATGTATGACGTGAATAAATTTTGCAGAAGGACACTACATAGTGAGTTAAATTAAACATAATTGCTTCTGCTGCTGGTAGTATGGCAAAATTAAAGTTGAGAACATGTTAAAGTTGGCTGGTCTCATGAGGTACTCGTAACACTGCGTCTAAGAGTATGGAGAGTAACAACTTCTAATGGAATGAGCAGTACTAACATTTAATTTGTGTGAACAACTTTCTGTAACTTTATAAATCTGTTTTTATACCCTATCTAGGGTATACAAAGTTTGATGCATAGTTAGTAACATTGGGAAATAATAACGCTAGATCCTCAAAAGTATATAAAATTGTGATCAGCTTTAAAAGTTATGTCCGTCTGTATGTAATCAATTTTTGTTCCTTAATTTTTTAGCTATTTCTAGAATCCGAAGCACTACAAGTGTAAGAATTTGCTAAGATCCGCCCATAGTCACGCCCACTTTAAAAAAAGTTTAGTTGAAAACAGAAAAATATTGTCAAGGTGAAATATGTAGGCATTAATTTTCTTTACATTTTGACCACACATTATACATGGCCACGCCCACATTTTAAGAGCATTTACTTGACATATTGCTTTTTCAAAGCTATTTACGGTTATGGTTAAGGCTTAGTGTAAATATCTCATTGGTAATTCCATGAATTTCGGTTACAAATTTAGGGAACCTCGCCCACTTTCTGCTAAGAAAAAATTGTTGCAACTGTTTTATGATAAAATTTCTTAAAAATCGCGGAAATATCTTCTGTACAGAAAGATATCATTGCATCTGTTATAAAAACTTCACAACTCACTTTACTAGGGGTGAGTTAAAAGATTGGGGATAGGGTATCATACGGTCCATTCGAGACAGATTGTAACTTTCTTATATGCTTTATAATAATTTCATTTCAGAATCTCATTTCGTATACAATGCTGAGGGGATGTGTTATGGAAGCAAGGGACATGCAAAGGTAATATAATTTTTAGAGCTTTGTACGGATTTTGTGATGGGTACTTAGAGAGGTGGTTAATTTTTCTACAAAATAGTATGTAAATTACATAAATACACAAATTCTATCTATAATATTTTTGAAAGTTTTTATTTTAGTGAGTTCAATAGAATATTTTGCGTTGACATCTTGTTTTGATCAACGTTTTGTTTGAATTTGAATGTACATAGATAAGAAACAAAAAAAGCTATCTTTTTCGTAAAATGTGTTCAAAAGCTGAAAAACTTTTTAGACAATTTTAATGCCATTTTCTATCGATGGTTTTTAAAATCTTCAAAGTCCCCTTAGACAGTAGTAGTGTGAGATTTTTATTCACTAATAAACACCGACCAATTCACTTCCGTCTATCCTGCGGTATTGCCATATTAGCATTTCTTCACAGGGTAGGTTCAGACTTAACTCTTAACTTAATTCTTCACCGCGTTGTAGTCGATTGTTTGATTTTCTTCTTTTGTCTGCCTTTCCAATGCACATAGTTTCTTCAGTATATGGCTTGCATACTCTCTTTCCGTATTCCATCTGCCTTCGCCCTTTAGCATTTCTCCAACTACTCGTATTCTTTCCGGCGTTGATTCTATTCTTCAATGCAATCAACGTACCGGGGACGTATTTGTAGATACGTAAAAGCGTATTTGTAGATACGAGCGGTACACCCGTCTCCCATCAGGAAATTTGTTATGTAGAAGTAACACTCCTCATGTCGACTTTTGATCCATGGCTGCATGCACAGGATAAATTGATAATTGAAAGCGTTCTTGATGTCGAGGGTGATGATTGCGCAGTATTTCTTCTTCGAACACCCTCTCTCCATCTTTTTTCCTTCTATAGCGTCGAATTGGAGTCCATATTGATGATCCGAGAGACCACAGGTTTCTTTTATTAATTTTTGAAATGTTTTTCTTTTATTACGTCGGCGGGTGAAAATCAGCGAAAATCATTGAAGCCGCGATTGCTTGCAATAGTGGTGAACTTTAACCCGAACTAAAAATACCTTCTTTGGAAGAAACCCTTTAATAGTTGCAACTAGTCGTTTTTTTTAATTTAAAATGAATATGTTAAGTACTCGTTTGTAGATGGTTTAATATTGTTTTAGCAATATTAGTCACATTTTTGTCGTGACACAATAGGTTTTATAAGTTTTTTTCTTCTTTTTTTTAAAAAATTCGTTTCAGCCTTTTCAGTCTTCTAACTAAATTATCTTTTTTCAGTAGTTCTTCTTCTTCGTTTTCATGGTTGCGAATGCTAGTCGCGTGCATGCTTGAGACTTTTTTGACTTCATCGTTATTCATTCTATAGATCAGAGTTACGTACATACCACGGAGAATTAACAATGTTACCTAGTAATTTATTGTGAAAGAATTGTGTACTTCGTAGATTTGACCAGCTTGTACATCCTCAAAGTTGGAGGCAGTAAGTTCATACAGGTTTTAGAATTTGCTTATTATATATTGAGAGACGGGAGTATCTTCCAATAAGTCAATGCATTTTACTGTAAAGTATAGGTTTGTTTAATTCCTCTCGTTTTTTTCTTTAAGTGAACTTTCCATCGTAATTTTTAGTCCAGGGGGGTGACCCAGATATTTCGCTGAGTTCACTATTATGTGTTGCACTATTTTATTTGTAAAATTAACATGGACTCACTTTAACTCATTTAATTTGATTTGAAGATATGCTTACCAATGCTACCAATACTCCAATTTGAAAAAAAGATTTCAGAAACCTGGAAATTCTTTTAATCTGAAATGGAAACTGCCTGTAATAAAAATGGGCCCCTTGAACTCATTGGTTAATTGCGAGGACTACTGAGCAGGAGAGTCAGGTTTGAATCCCAAAAAAACACCAACAAGTTTTTTCACTGTTCATCGTGGCAAGCATCCGAGATTAATACTGTCATGAAAAGTTTCTCAATTGAAAAATTTCAAGTAATAACGTAAAAGTTATGTCGCACAGCACGCGTATAAGGTGGCGGACAACACAGATCGACTCCTTATCATTCCAAAACAGTTCCTATTGAAAGCAGTGAGCATTTCAAAAGGACGTGGCAAGGGAATGTAATTCTGAGATTACAATTTCTTGATCCTGCACTCTATTTTTATGACTTATATATATTCAAGTCTTCTTTTCGATAAATTTGTTTTCCAAAGTCGAAGTATAGAAAATTGAGATATCCAAAATAGTCAATCAAATATTGAAAATAACTTAACGTTCTCCACTCCCTGAACTGCTACGGCTATTTTAAGATAAAAAATCGGGTTTAGAGGTACCATCACGTTTTATTCTACATATTTCATATTATATTTTTGGTGTGCTCAATTGGAGGTTACTAGCATAACTATGTATGTTACTGCCACTACTGTGGTTCTATAAAAAATATACAGCTAATCATCTGTTTTGTTTAGATTCTATGTAGGTCTTAGGGCATCAACCATGTCAAGGTGTTCAGTTTCAACTCAAACCAGCTCTTTTCCAGTTGCCGAGATCCCTTTTCGAATCTTCTGCGCCACTTCATACGAAGACCTCCCTGTATTCGCCCTTGTTGCTTGTCGTCCTTACGTAGGTGGTGACCAATCCATTACCACTTTTGCTTTTATACTATCAAATCTATACGTTTCTGGCCCGTTCCTTTATGAAAGAACTGTTTGTTTAAGATACGATTCAGAACATTCGTAATTTGTTTCCTAGACAGCGATTAACAAAAATTAGCAGATTTTTTTATAACATTGACGGTCAGTTTCCAGGTACTGCTGCCATATAACAGCACCGATTCCACGTTAGAGCGCAACAGTTGCAGCTTGGTCTATAAGATAATTGCACGGCTTCTTCATATTTCAGACAACATATTCGGTACCACCGTCAGTTGAGACATATCTATCTCTAACGACTTTTGTCCTGCAATGCTGATATAAGTTGTTGATGTGTTCGAAGGAAGACTTATAATTTTTGTTTTGGCGGAGTTAGTCTTCAGTCTTACCAAGGTTGGCTCTGCCACCAAACCAGTCGTAATTCGGTGCAGGTCCATAATTATGTAGGATAGTAGGCAAACAAACGCCGCTTCGGATTTTAAATTCTTGCGACAACCTACCCCTATGGAGCACGTGACACTCACACCTTCATAACTTGCTTTATCCTCGATGCATTGTTCAACAGTGATCCGTAAAGTGTTAATATGGTCAACGCAGGAGGATCCAGAAAGAACATTATTTCATTAATCTGAATATCCTCTCTCTGAAGTAATTTAGAAGTCTTCCAAGCTGAGATTGTTAATGACGGTACACAATTTTTCATTTGAAAAAAAAAAAATAAATAATCGTCAAATCTTTGAGAGTAAAGTCAAGACATCTTCTGTTAATCGGGAAATAATTTCACTGCACTTCCGTCTGCAAATGAATTTTCATTCTTCATTTATAACTTCTTACAGAATGACATCTAATCAGCGTTGCCACTTTACTACGATTGTAGTAGATCTATTTCGATTTTTGTGAAATCAAAATCTGCTACGGAGTAAAGGAAATCTACCCCGCTGTTATGATTTTAAATTCGTCCTTAATTTTTCTAAGTAAAGCTGTGTATGCAATTATGACATTGCCACTCATTTTATAAGGCATTCATTTCTGATATAGAAAAGAAGACTGGAAGTCAAAAATTGTGATCAACGATCATGAAATTATGATCCCACAGATATTACAAAGGCTATTTCCTACTCACAACTATGAAGAAAAATTCGTCCGTTAAAACAAAGATGCTTTAATACGAAAACTATTATTTCATACGAAAAGCAAATAGAACAACTTCTTAGAGGATTTTCTAGTGAATCCTTCAGATGAGCACTGTTTTAATAGACGTGGGGAAGTGATATAAAAATAAACTATCTGTTATTTACAAAAGAAATGTCATAGTAGTATATCGCAAAGTAATACGAATATCGGAATCAGACTTATTTATCTGAAATCTATTAGTAACATTTTTTTTCAAGTTTATATGTGAAATTCTTTGAAACGTGAAGAGTGTGACACTCATTTTCACAGGCATTCCCCCACTGTGATGGCAAATTTTTGGATTATACCCAAAGAGCTCTTTTCATGTACATATGGCCTTAATTGTTTAGGAGATAGAAGGTAGTGACAGACAGACGGATGCGCTAGCGAGAGAATTAAGATACCAACTTTTTCTCCTCGGATAAACCTTTCTTTATTGGGAGTCAAGCAGCTTTGAAATTAATAGAATCCCATACAGTCAGTCAAGAAATACCCGCCATCAGACACCAACCACTCAAACTTTACTGAGTTGCTGATTGTTAGAGTCACCCATGCACTTTAGTGAAGTGGATGCATCAGCACTGCCACCGACAGGATAACTACTCATATATTGCATAATAGGTAATATCATAAAGTACCTTCCTCCCTCCTTGGTTATCGAGGGAGAACAGTAATATATCTCACACGTTATTGCCGCATCTGAATAACAAGCCCTAGATCGATCCTCTGTCCCCATAATAACTGAAGTAATCACCGGACAATAAACTATTGGAGCTATGCTCCTTAAATGGAGAGCTAAGTCTAAAGATTTATGCAGAGCTGCGGAGACGAAGAAAATGTAGATCTGCTATGCCACTGCACCACTCTACAAGAAGGACGAACGCCTATGTACACTATGATCTAGGTTCTTTGCAAACATAGCAGAGGCAGAAGTATTACAGACGTCGAATCTAATGAATTTTATAAAGAGCACTAACTGGATCCTATTCCACCAAACATAGTTTTTGCAAGAAAAGTGAAAAGAATTTGCACAACGGCTTTCTGGAAATTCCACCGCAGGTAAATAATTTTATAGCATGAAATTCTTGTACGGTGTCTCATACAGAGATTGAATACCTGTCGTTTGCTAAATTACACAACATACAAAGATGTGCCTTAAAAACCTACTAAATTATTCCAAATCTACTACCCTTTATGCTTCGCCTAGTGGCAAGGCAACTCTACGCCTAATCTATAAGTCGTAGCCATATCTGCCAACCAACCTACATTCACACATTAATGGAAGCTCAAGATAAATTCGCTGACAGTCTGAAGAATCATCTACACCATCCGCAGCCATCCACAATCAGTACCTTTACAAGGACGTTTGGGTGAAAATTTAATTGCACACCTAACCACCCCGAAGAAACTGATTAAAGCCTTAAAAATGATTTTGCCGATGAAACATCCTTCAACAAGCAGCAGACAAGGAAAACGAGTACAATATTGAACCTTGATCATTACCGCAGTGGTTGTAGCGTGCTGGTGCTGCGATAATACTGACAGTTTTAACAATAAAGCAACGCATTGAAGGCGGTTTAGGTTCACGTCAGCTTTAATCATTGGCAAAGTGAGATGCTGTTTAGGTGCTCCAGAGGCATATGTAAATCGGTAACGACGTAGGAGGTTAGTCCTTCGGTATTTATGATTGATGCATATTTGAAGTCTACTTGGTGTGATATCGACAGTGTGGCAGGTGGGGAGCTGGTGAAAGCTTTTGAACTTTAGATGTGGGACTTCATCTGCAGCTGATGCTATACTCCTCGAACAATTGACAACTTCACTTTTTGATTGGCATGTCAATGCGATGCTTTTATCAGAGTATGCGTGTGTGTAGGATATGTCAACTTAAAAATACAATAACTTGGAATACAGAAGAAGGAAGAAGGTTTCCAGTGTTTTTATTATTATTTTTTTTTTTTTTTTTGTTTTTTTTTTTCCATAGATTTTACAGAAAAGCATCTTCGAAGCTTCGCTACGTGACTGATTTTATAATATTTTAAGTGAAATGAACATTTAGTTTTTACTTTAAGCAAGAAATGATAACGAACAGAACATTGAGAATAGAAACCATCAGGCAACCTGCTCAGGATTTCTTAAAACTTTTAATTAAATTTGTGAGTACCTCGCAGCATTAATTTTGCAACTTATACGATAAGCAACTTCCAATTGAAAACTTTTAATAAAAGCCTTCTGGGAATACAGGAAAATTGCAAACACTTACGATCGACAATACTACACAGTCTTATTATCCCTTAGGTTATAAGCACAATCCTTTAGAGTACAAGATATTTTCTCCTCATAGTTTTGTTGACATAGACAGTAGGGAAATATTTTCCCTCTTTATTTCAAACATACGAACCATATCATTCAGTTCGATAGAACAAAGATACTCTTCAATAAATCACTTGAAGGCTAGTATCAGATATGCTAATGTTGCGTACGTGACAAATTTAATACAGTATCTATTACCAATGAACGTGCTTTCCTTCACATTTGCTCCCGGCTGTGTGTGAAGTATATCATTGCCATTATTATCATCCCTAGCTTCTAGAATTTGTTTTATAAATACTTAGTTGATGTATAGCAATTCAGCGGCATGTACTCATATGAAGCTGTGGTGTTACTTTCAGTTAATTGAGTTGATAAGGGGGATACCGCTAAGCTTTAAAAATATTTAATTGCAATTGCATCCGGTGGGGGCTTGACCATAAATGAACACGTGAACCCGTAATTTCATAAAAAAGAAAATAAATATTTAATTCCTTATTTTCAAATATCTATGGTAGAAGTGGCTCCCTTTGACAGCGAGTCACCGCCGATACTAGCTGTTATCTACGCGTATGGACCTGCAAATATTCTGTTAAAAGTGGTGAAATGATAATTAGTCAAATCACATAAATGTCCACAAGTTTGGCAATTATTCACCATACCCCGCCAAAATGAGAGGCTAAGATTTGTTGGCATACTCGTACCTCGTTGGAAATTTCAGGGTAAGTATCAAAGGATTTTATAGTGCTATTTTACTTGCTCCTACAAATAGCCAGTATTATTTTTGTGGAAATTTTCAATATCAAAATTTTAATCAATCTTGCCATTATTATCATAGAGAAAATCAAGAAGTGGTCTGTCTGTCCGTGTTTTTCTTCTTTTTTTTTTGTAAGCGAAAGAGGACCTTACATAGGCACTGCACTCCAGACAGATTCTTACTGACTAGAATTTACCTCCGCTAGCTTAGGCCCGCACCTCGTGGAACTTGATACTGTCCTCTCTTGTCTTCTTAGTTCTTTAGGTGCAATGTTTCTAGTTGTTCCACTGCGTATTGTTTTTGCTTCATCCGCTAGTATATCTACAGGGATCATACTAACGATAACGTACACCGCCTCATCCGAACTTGTCATATAAAAAGATATAACACTATGTCCAGTTAGACTATAGATACTGTTCATCCGTGATAGATAGTACTTAACTTTGAATGCATTGTTGAGCTCACAACTTTAGCCTGGTGTTTTTTGGGTCCTCAACAATTGGAAACATCGAAAGCGCCGAGTGTCCATTTGATGGCTTCTTTGATATGTACTACATGTTGACATTTAGCTTGTTATCTATCATAATTCCGATATATTTTAAACATCACTTGGAGCGTATTGTATAACACCTCACCTTGACTTTGGTAGTCTCTCTTATTCTGTGGCTAGTAATAAGCTCTTCCTACGTCTTGTGTTCTGTCGGCAATCGCTATGTCGTCAACGAAACCTATGATATGTACTACATCGCGGATTTGCAGTCTCAGTATACATTATATTCCATAGGAGCTCCAATTTGAAATGATTTGTACGTCCCCGTCTGCAGCTGGAACCCTGTATCAATGGCATCTATTGTGGATCTAGCTTTACAGGATCCATATATTGTTGGTCCGAGAGACCATCTTCTGAGGAGTAGTGTATTGAATACTCTTAATGTGTGTTCTAGTATCTTTTCCATTGTATCAAGTAGACAGATTGGCGGATAGGACGATGGTTCACCGAGAAAGGTATAATTCTTTGTTCTCGTATTCTGGCCTTCCGGACGACCGCTGGATTTTTTTTTTCTGGCTCGAAACACTCTGCTCGAAAATCTGCAATATTGTTGTTCCACCAAAAGACTGAATTTCTTCTATTTGTCCATAAACGGCTGGACTCATTTATCTGTGGTCTGTGGACTCATACACCTAGGCGAAATTGAAATGTTCATTCTAGCCCCAAAATGTATGGTACTTCACTAAAGGCCAATTTTTAAAAAGTGCAATTTCTTGAAGACGGCAATAAAGATTTTGATGCAAATTTTTAACTGAGATTATATGGATGTTTGCAATAAGACTAAGTACTCAGTTTTTCGATATACATTCTAATATACAAACTTATTAGCCGACTTGAGAAAATTGACATTTTTTCTAGGGACATAATGTGCTTTGAATCTTACCTATTGTCGGAAATCGGCTTAAAGAGGTTATTGAATATAGACTCAAGACTTTTGATGAACAGTATTCTATAATAGGAGCAAATCAATATGGCTTTCAAAAAAATAAAAACGCTAAAAGCTAGCAAACTCTTGGTGAATTTGCGAACATAGTGAATGAGAGCCTTAACAAAAATCATCACGTTCTGGTTATATTCGTCGATTTTAATAAACCGTTCGAAATCTTAGACTATTGTAAGCTCCTTAAAGCTGTTTACAGGGTGAGAATAATGGAGAACTACGGCGAATCGGTTGTTAGATTACCTCACCGATCGCCAAGTCCAAATTTCTAATAGTTACAATGAACCAAAGAAGATAGAATACGATGTACCACAGGAATCAAAGTTGGCCCATTACTATTTATAATCTGCTCAAATGAATTGCTACGAGTCTTCACACAAAGCGTTCCCTTCGCACACGCTAATGATACAGCGATTATAGTGGAAAATGGATTGTGTACCGAGAAGCAAATAATGCAAGTAGAATTCGACAAAGCTGTAAGACAGTTTCATGGCAATTGTCTTGTTCTCCATAGGACAAGTCCACTTTCGAACTAGTACAGTTGCAGGAGTACTCAAAGGTCTTAACACAAACAAATCCACTGCTCCAGATAGTTTCCCCCCCAATAGTTTTGAAGAGGTGTTCTTTCACGCTGCCAAACCTGTGCTTAAGCTTTTCTGTATATCCTACTCTTCAGGGCTTTTTCCCATGTAAAATAGCATTTGTCCAGCCTGTCCCTAAAAAAGGCCAATCTTTCTCCCTGTCCAATTACTGATCCATTGCAATTACCTCCTATCTAATATTCAGTAGTTTCACTTGAAATTGATCGAAATCAAATAGATTGGGAGAGGTTAAAAATATTTTTCAATCATTTTTTCCATAACCCTGACTTGGGATCCAAAGAACGTATTTATTTGAGTTTTGAGTTAAATCAGATGTAAGTACGTCTGTCTGAAAATTATTAAAATCGAGTGCAGACGATATGGTGGGGTAACTTTTCACTATTCCAATATTTTTCAAGAACTATTTCTGCCTGAGGATTTGTCCTTATTACCTTTCACCTCACCTCCTCATAAATATATATCCTTGGTCATAAATGAAAAGCACCCTACACAAATGTATAAAATGTTGTTGTATCTGAAAAATTCAATGCGTATAAATATAAAAGCAATTAGTATGTGGACGAACATTTTTTTGTTTTGTAATTTAATATTTAGTTGGCCCTCCATTGGCCTTTCTCAATGGAAGAACCCTACGAGTCATGCTAGCAACTTAATTAAAACATTCTTCTGAACTGATTTTTTTCACTTCTCGTCGTACAGAGCTCTAAAGACCTACTAAAGATGTCGAATTATTGTTCTTTATCCTCCTTTTTAGAAGTACCCACAGGTGTTCCATCGGGTTCAGGTCTGACGATTGAGCTGGCCACTCCAAGACCTGTTGTTTTGTTTTGAAAACCATTCCACCGTCTTTCGAAATTTATGGCACGGAGCATTATCTTGCTGAAAAATTAACCTTCGGTGAGACCTGTTCCCAAATATTTTACGATAGGATGCCTTTAAGGAGGTCACTAAAAACTTAATAGCTGTCGCTAATCATTCTTCCCTCTCACGTGAATAGCTCTCCTATGCCTCCTGCTGTCATGCAGTCCCACACCATGCAACTGCCACCACCAAACTTGACTGTGGTACCACACAATCGGAATGGTACTCTTCTCCCTTCTTTCTGCGAACGTAGACTGAGCCAGGGGTCCCGAAAATCTGTAAAGACAACACCAATACCCTGGTATTTGAGGTTTATTGTTCAAGAAGCTTTTTCGAAATTCTTTTCTTATATTTTCAGACTCCTTGAAAGTTCAGCTCTAATTTAATATGTCGCTTTTGGGGGGCCCCAAAAGCCTACTTTCAAAAATAATGTTTACAAATTTTGAGATCGCTAGTTTTGCCGATGACAGCACTCTAATTTCATTTTAGTCTAATCAGATCAACTCAATATATGAAGGCTTACAGAAAGTCTTGCTTTGGAGAAATTTACCAACTTTTCCAGAAATAACTTTTCTACTGTATCACAGCTATATCCAACATTGCAAAATCGGCATCCATGGAGTTGAGTTAACTATTTAGAACAAAGAGATACTTTACAGCACAACGGCTCCTTCTACGATACAAAGCACAAATTAGACCAGGACTTGAGTATTGTTCTCACGTTTCGAGTTTAGCCTTAAAATATTTTCTTCATCTACTCGACAACATAAGGAGATGGGCAGTTAGCTTAATAGAAGAACCAGCACTAACTTTCAGTATCCAAGCATTATGATCGAAGACTGGTGTAAGCAGACCTATGCCTATACTATGCAAATGTTCTGAAGACCTCAATAGATTGATCCATATAAATGTGATATTTCTATAAGGCAAATCATCAGGGCCCATCACCTCTATCTCCACTTGGCAACAACTCAGATGTACAAGTAAACTTTAACGAGGAAGCCAAGTGAGTCAAATTAAAATAATTCTAAGGAACACTGATCACGCAAGTTAAGTTATCTATCAATTCCCAGACTGTTCCACGGCTAAACGCTGACATCCCAGTTCATAAAGCTGACAGATATCAAACCGCAACTCAGTCCCGACTTTGAGCGTATAAAGCAAAAATACACCATCGGTGTGGATCCGACCATTTCACCGTGAGAACACCGGTTGGAATACTATTGATGACGAAACATTTTTTATGCTCATCATGGGGTCTAGATGTAGAAATTGTAATTTCGTTTTCAAGTCAAGTTCAGTCGTCACTCTGAAGAGTCGACATAAAATAAATAAAGAGAATTATTTTTTTTAAGTCTCCGAAGAGATCGTTGTTTTTATTTTTCTTTATCGGACTTACGAATAAATAAGTCGCAACGCCAGACTCTTACTTGACCAATGTTTCAATTTTTCATTTCGAATCGAATTTGCTTATATTTTTCTGATTATTTGCAGTAATAAATAATTAAATCCACCTCAGACTTTTGCCACCTCTTCTATTTGTTAAGAAATTAAAAAACCCCATTACACCTATTATTAGTGTAATGTCAAAAAAATGTAAAAATCAGTTAGTAAAACCGACAACACAAATAATAATGTTATTGTAGCAGCATTATACGTAGCAGTAGAAGAGTAAATTCATATAATTCTCAATCAAAATTTCAGTTTCCATTCCAAAGTACAACAGGTTTTTGTTTAAATCAACGGACTGTTAAAAAAATACTAGTGCCTACAGGTAAATAATTCATAACAGAATGAACCGCAAGTACTCTCAAAATTAAACATTAACAGAATATTGCGTAATAGATCCAGCAGCAACCAGAGCGATAATAAGCAACACAGATAAAGAGAAAGTACTCCACACATAATACTCGTACTTTTTTTTAACAGAACACCTGCCAAACCAATATGGGATCATAGCAGAGCTAATAGATACATTTTTAACTTTGCGCTGAATTTCTGCGCAGAGAACTATCATATTTTCATACAGAGGGTGAAAACTTTGAAAAACATGCTCTCTCTATCCGCAGAATTCCACCACACTGGGTGCTCTTCCACTGGCAACCAAACAATGATAGCCAGTCGAATACTGTGAGTCGTTCAGTGAATGCTGTTCCGTAAGAGAACGCTAGCACGCGCGCGAGCATCAGCAACCGAAAAAAAAAAATCAAAAATGGTCCGTAAAACTGGAACCGTAGAACACGACTATTAAAGTCACCCGCAACCCACGGTCAAGTGACCCTCCCCCTTGCCAATCCTTGAATAACTTGGGTTGGAAATGTGAGACAAGGATACAATACCTACCGATATTGATTCTTAAAGAATATCCGATTTGTCTTGGGATACTTTATTCCCATGTTGTTTTTTTCGCTGTCGTTTTTCTTTGTTTTTGTCGCGTGAAGATATTAATTTCATTATATATCCGTGTAATTGCGACTAATTAACTTGACCAGTTCACCGTTTTTGAAACCGGCATCGTTACCAAGAGATAAACGCGGAAGCGGGAAAGAAAGGTATCTGCGTTTGTATCTACTCGTAACTAAAGTTCATCATTAATTTTTCTATCATACTGTTGCATTCAGCAATTCCATTCGAACAGTGGGATACTTGCGACAGGATATCACTATTGCATGATGAGTTCCTTGTAAGGGTCCTACAGTGGGTGGTGCATTCATTCTATATTTGCAGTTTCTATCTTTTACAGCTAATTGAAAGCATACGTATAATCTGATAATAACAAAATAAATAGTTTCAAAGAAAGAAAATCCTGCAAAAAGGACAAAGTGTGTGTTCTATTGTTACGACTGGAAGCTTATTTCAGTCGCGCCAGGTGATTGATGTGATAGTGAGTGATAAATGGCAAAAAAAAGAAGATAAATGAGAAAATAGAAAAAGGATAAGTGCATCTCAGTGCAGTGAAAAATTAGATAGAGCTTGTGAGAGGAGAGCGACTAAGAGAAAATTGGAAAATGGAAATATCTATCGATTGTGTGGAAGGATTGCCATCACAGCTTGTGGTTTGGCATTGAGTGAAAGGTGTGGGAAATTATTTCACACTTGAATTTTTTTAGAAAAGCGTTTAGAAAAAAAATTGCAAAAAATACTTTTCCCATTGTGAAGAGTGATTTTTCTCTTTTTTCGTATCTAGTCCAATAGAATCGTGCTTCCAAATTAATTTTGTATCTTTGTGTGATTCTAGTGTCAATAGAGTTAAAATTATATTAAATTTATATTTTGCTGATAAAATTGTCATGATATAAAAGATAATAATTTTGTGTACATCCAGTTTCATAAATAAGGGATTTGTGTTAATTAATCCAGATAAAAGGAATTCAATACAAATAATTTATTTATAAAAGGATATTAATTTGGATTGCGGCCTATGCTACAGAACTCAATCTTCGAAATCAATGAACGTAAGTTATTTCAATTTTATTAATTACGTGTTCAGCTGACACAAATAACATAAAGTGGTACAAAAATACAAACCGCACTGTAGTGACAAAAATGTATGTGTTGTAGCTGTGGTGTGAACTCAAGTTAGATTACCATAAATTAATTCGATACTTTTATTTCTGTATTGGGTCAATAATTTGATTTATCTACAAAGGTTTGTGGACTTCTTTATGAAGTGAAAACATGACCGGATTGCATTATGAAGCTAATTACACACCTGTTGCGCATGTTTTTTTTTTTTTTTTTATTATTATTTACAATAGACTCCCTCTTTACTGCACTTGCACTGGGCTCAGAAATTCATGTTTCACAATGCGGGCTAGAATAAGCGAAAAAATGTGCTAAACGACTGTGGATATCATTGTTCCTAATATAGCATGGAGTATTCACGACTGCTCTTGGCAATTTGTTCTGGAAAGATTGTAGAATATTTCTATTGCTTGGTTAAGTACAACTCCAAATATATATATACATATGTCTTCCAAGTAGCCAATCTATTCTCGAGCTCGTCACGTTATTTTTAACGTGCGGCTTCCATTTAAGTTCCACATCTAGTACCATTCGTAGATATTTTGCCTCGGTATTTATACTTGGTTAATGCAAATGTGTAGGTTATTAATTTGTTTGTAAGTAAAGCTAAGTTGCGTTGATTTGGTCTCATTAAGAACAATTTGCTAAATCTTTGTTCATTCACAAATTTCATCGAAATCTCTTTGGAATTTTTCAATTGCTGATTTAATTGAATTTTCCGTTATCAGTATAGTCGTATCATGCGCGAACGTGGTTGTTATGGTGCCTTATTCTTGGGGTATGTCTGGAGTATAGAGTAAGAACAAGACCGGACTGGGAATATATCCATGTGTAACTCTGGTAGCGATTTCCTTAAATTCTGAGTATTCGGTTTCATGTTTAACATGGAGAAGTCTGTTCACAAGGTAGGATATTAAAATCTTGTATAAATGGAAAAAGATGTTCGTATGTAATTAAAAAGAATGTAGATTTTGTATATATTAAATAAATGTTCCGGAATATTCGTCTTATACTTGAATCCTTCATGTCATGCCTTGTCAAAGGCTTGAGAGATGTCAAGAAAAGCAATAGGACATATCTTTTTCCCTAAAACATATCTTAATTTCAGAGAGCTAGAAATGAGATTTGCTCAACCTAGATTTGACCGAAAGGGCTAAGAGTCCATGCCCTGGTCCAGCATTAAACCTCTTTCGCATTAACTGGCCCCTTCACCAAAAGCGATTTTCATTGATTTCGTAAGTAGTATTTCTTTAAACTCTTTTTCCTTCAATTGCTGTCTTACATCTCCTACGTTCTTAAAGTAAAATAATACAATTTCAAAATGAGCTCATTTATCGCTTTTATTTCCTAACACTAGTTTTCATAATTAAATTTAAAATCTGGAGATTTTGATCAATTTTGGCTATTATATGTAGAAGAACCAAAAGAAGATACGTATATCTCACAATTCTTTCTGTCTCTGTGTGCCTCTTCGAACTTCATATCTGTGTTTTGTGGGCTTATCTTTGAACCTATCAGAGTCGAAATCAAATTTTACTTACTTAGGACAAATTTGGAAAGCTGTAATCGGATATTTAAATTCTGATTTATTTTTATTTTATTTTGTTTTAATTTATTTATTTATTTTTTTATTATTATTATTTTATGTCTTTAAATTTTATTGATGTTTCCATCCCTTATTTATTGATTTTTGAATATGAATTTCCTAAAAACTGTCCTATATTTAACACGATTGTGGGCGTGGATATGAAAGTTGTAAAAAAAATCAAACACTACTCAACCTAAGATCGAAGGACTGACGGTGATGATATACAATTTCGCTAAAAAATACCCACCCTATGCAACGAATAATTCTCAAAGAAAATGAGTACAAAACTTATGGTAATAAGTTCGTATCTTTCTGTCCAGTTCATCCCAAAGAGCTCAATTTGGTTGAGACCGGAAATTTGGTTGTAGCGAAATTATAACTTTGAGGGTTCCTTCAGCTGATAACCAATCCAGAGCATTAAAAAGTGCTTGCAATTATTGTAGTGCTGAAATTCAAATTTGTTGTCCAAAAATACGCAACATTTAATTTTCAAGAATTTCCCGATACTATTCTTTCCTCATTATAAATTGGATTCTGTAAATGTTGCCGACTGTATCTCCATTAGAATAGCCTCGCATTATTACGGAAAACACCAAACAGTGATCAGATATCTGTTCTCCCCTTAGAAACAAAAACCTCGAACTTAGATAAAACTAAACGAATATATTTCAATTTTATAATTTTATTTTTTAATACAATCTCCTTGAACATGAATACATTTCTTAGATCTGCAGATTGATTTTTCTAAGCATTCATACAAATTCTGGTTTGCCCTCAAAATGTACATATGCTTTCCACGTAAGTTCGAATTTGGGAACAGGTAATAATCACTAGGTGCCAGGTCAGGACTGAAAGTGATTTCGTGCAGCCAAGGTAATTTGAATCTGCTTTGTCATGAAGTATGAGTACGCCTTTTGTTAATCTCTCCCTCCTTTTTCTTAAGTTCTCTTAAGCATCTTACAACATTTGCGTAGTATTCTCCTGTGATGTTGATGCCTTTTGGTTTATAACCTATTAACAGGATTCCTTCTGAGTTCAAAGATATACCCAATTGTAAGACCTTAAATATATTGGGGCTGGATCAGCCCTTTTATGCCACTGCATGAACTCCTGCTTTGACTCATGGTCATAACAATAAACCATTGTTTCGGATATCTTGAGCTTTTCTTCATTTTCTTTTAGTTTGAGTCGACTATCTTCCATGACGGCATATTTGACTTTTCGTATCATTTCATGTGTTGTGACGTCACTTGGCCTTCCAGGGCGATCATCATTTTGTAATGGGTCTCTACCTTGTTTAAATAAGCCCGACCACTTGTAAACCATAGTTTTAACAGGGCAAGAAGTTCTGTAAACTGTTTACATTTAATTTAGTATATTTTCCCTTATTTTGTGAGGAATTTAATTTTTGGAATTACCACAGACTTTAATTTATTATTTTGACTAGTGCAGGCGAACTAATTGGTAAATCAGGATGAAACTGAACATGTATACCTAGAAAGCCCCACACCTTTCTACGTTCACCCCTATTCCGCGTAAGTTTGAGCGGTAGTGTACATATACAGTGAAATTTTGTTATAACTTTTCAGGTTTTAGCGATTTCCTGCATATTACTTTTTTTTTCAATCCCGGTCCTACAAAGTTCAATGAAAAATAAAGCCCATTTGCGCTGTGTGACACGCGAAAGGGAGGGACGTACAATTTGATGCCGTTTCCGTAGGGCGATTTTTTCAATTAGGAGAAGCTCCTCATGACAATTTTACTCTCGGATGTTTGTCAGACGTTCGCGAGAGGTGAGACCGTGAAAAGTCTGAGTCACGGCGCCCACAAAGTTCCATTGCATATCAAAAAAAACTACATAGAACGTGATTCAGTATCGCTTATAAAGCGCAAGAAAACTAGCATTTCTTTTCTCGAAATAAATGTTGCCTTTTGAGTTTGCAAGTTTAATTCTGTGGAATGAGATGAGAATTTTATTTTTTTTAAAGTTTTTAAATTTCTTACGAGTAGTTATTACATTTTAGTGTACCTAAGGAATGAACTCTTTTATTTTCGACTTATAGTTTTATTATTTCTACCCTCGTATTTCACACACTGTGCATCAAAATCAACGCATATTATGTACCACTATCTGGCTAGGGTATACAAATTTGAAGAATAAAATTAAATTTAAAAATCAAAACTGCATCCATCCATACATCTGTCTCACTCATGTACATATCTTCATAATGGATTTACGTACGGTGCTAAAGCTTTCCGCTAAACACTAATATATTTACATTGATTGGTCAAAAATAATCAGTAGCACCTAAAAACTGTCCATTTGTAAGTAACTCAGATTTGAAATTTTAGCGAAGTTATAGAAATGTAAATTGTCTTAAAAAAAAAATAATTAAAAAGCAAAACACGTTCATTAAGTTTTCTAAAACGTGGTGTGTATCGTTGAGTTATATCCGAGAAATAACCAATTTTCAATAATTCGGTACAGAAAACAAAATCAATTTTTTCAAAATCCGCTATTAGTAAATAGCCCGTAATTTTGTGGTTAGGTTGGGTTAGGTGGTTGTCATTGCTCAGGCACGGACACACTTAGACCAAAGATAAGTCCATTGTGATACCACAAGAAGAACCGGATTTCCGGCACAAGGAACCCTACATTATTAATTTCTTTCTAAAGAAAGATAAGAATGGGTAACCATTGCAGTGTTAACCCTTTTCTGCTCTGATCTATATGCAGAACCATCTGGATCCATAGACAAATATTTTGTTAATATTAAGTCCTTAAGATCTTCAAATAAGTATTCCCCTACTGTTTTCCTTCTAAAGCAGAACAGGTGCACAAATAGTGAGTAATATTTCACTCCTCATACTCGTCTCTACAGCTTCTACAGAAATCGTTGCAGGGGACAACCATTCTAATAACATGTCTACCTGTCAAGCTCCTATTATTATACTAATGCGTTTCCTATTAATGGACAGCTTAGGCTAGATCTGTTTCGACAAAGGACAAGTACCTTCCTTCCACCTGCTGTTTGCCATTTTCCTGGCTTCAGTATCAACGCGAAACTTTACCGATTCTAAGGGAGCGGACGGTTCCTCTCTTTTTTCAGTGAAGTTCCGACCTGCACCTTCTTTTGCCAGCTCATGCACTTTGCAGTTGCCTGGAAAGTCACTGTGTCCTGGAATCGGCATTGCTTTACCAACTCGGATCGTATTGTTGGCGATTCCAAGGCTTTTATCGCAGGCTGACTATCTACATATATATAGTATAATAACGCTACCATCTACCGAATTAACTGAAAGCCGCAGCTTCACGGATTGCCGTAATTTCCGCTTGAAATACACTACAGTGATCCTGTAGTCATCTGGTAATGTTTCCATCAGGTGCTGGGAATAGTATTCTTTGCCGATCAGAATCCTAGAGTGGCCCGTATTAGCATTAACCAACTGTGAGGTTTCCCTAAGCCTTATTGCTGCTTTTGCCATCATATGGTTCCCAAAGATATCAACAGGAAGCAAGTGGAGCATTGTCTCTAACGCAGCGGTAGGAGTTGTTTTAAAGCACCCGTTATATAGACGCATAATAACCTTTGGACTTTCCTTAGAAGATCAGAATTTATTTTCTTGTCCAGCGCTGTCCACCAAACTTCGTACCCGATCAGGATGGGCTTCACTATTGCCATATACATAATTCCAATGGACCACTTTAGGCTGAAGACCCCATTTTGTGCCCAAGACCCTACGACAGGAATAATGGGCAACTGAGGCCTTTCTGACATAGTTTTGTATATTCAGTTTCCAACTGATTTTATTGTCGAGAATAACTCCAATGATCTGCGATAAGATCACTGTGACATTTAGCTTTCGAGGGACGATGCGTACCTTGTTCTTTCTACGAGTACTGAAGAGAACAAGCTCGGTCTTTCCGGCGTTAATTGTGAGACCAACCTTTACGTCCATTTCACAAGTTTATTAAGAGCTGATTCCGTTCGAGTTTCTAGCTCCTCTATACTATATACTAACAGTTCCAAAATTTAAGTTCCTCTCTCATATTTTTCAATCACCCCACAAGATTATGTAATTCACCCGACGTAGGGGCATTTTGAAAATGCAATCCTACACTTTTCTTACAAGAACAAACTCATTTTTGTACAACTTACTAGCACTAGTTCTATAAAAGTATGATACTATAAACTAGTACTACTCTTATAGTAGAAGGTTATAGATAGCTTTATAATGAAGGGTGTATATACCCTTATAACCGAATGAATTGTAATGTTACCATTTATATTTGACCATACAGCTTGTAGTTCTTCGCTCTTTGTCCTCATTTTTCAATTTTACGCATGAGAGTGTAGTGTGGACCCTTGAATCTGCTAGTGATGCACATTAGGTAGACCAATTCCTGCCTATTTCATCTAGATTTTTGTGTCCGATGAAAGGTCAATATAATCTGGCGCTGAAATATTTGGAACATTTGTTCTGCCGGAGCCCCAAGTTCTGTCAGTGCCTGAATAGCTGCTTGGTTGTCTTCGTAAATGGAAATATCCTTTCGGGATATACTCAGTAACGTCAACCCAGCAAAATGGACAATACTTCCGCTTGAAAAACTCTATAGGTATGTACATAAATCTGGAACACGTCTTGAGATAAAGAAGGACCTGGTCCTTCCTTCATCACTGATCCATCTGTGTAAGTTGCAATTTCTGATCTAGAGATGACGGTATCAGATACCTACATATACCTCCCTGTTGGGTATTCGAACCGAGTACTTTCGATTGAAGTAGGTTTGTAAACTGTCATCTATAGTTTCTCTAAGTGTATATTTCATCGATTCATCTGGTCTTCGTCTAGGTCCTTGTGTTGCACACTCGAGTCTTGATCTAGTACTCGGATTGCTGTCAAACTCTTTATTTTTTTCTACACTTCCACCATTAATTGCTTTCGCAAGTTAAGAAGCCAATTGCTTTTACTTTCACCGTATAAAGATTAAAAACAAATAAAAGCTACTTCATCTATTAGCACAGTGTTTCTAAAAATAACAATATCCGCTAATCATAGAATACAAAATCGGTCTTTGCATCTAGATCATCGGTAGTAGTAGTATCATACCTACGTAGTTCTCTAAATCGAAAGATAAGAAGTTTAAAGCAAATCTGATTAACGGATGAGACTATAGTTGGTTGTTTACAGAAGGCTATGCAAGTTTTGTATTGCTGCAAATATTATACCTACAAACAATTTAGATATTGTATAATAGATAAGACTTCCGTACATTGATAGTAGTCTATCCAACAGTCTACATAATAATACGAGTATAATAATGACACCAACAGTTCATAGTGAAATAATTTGAAGTGTTAGCAAAGGTGATAATAATAACTTCCTGGAGTATGTAAATTTTATATCGACTAGTTAAACCTCAACTTCATAAACAATATGAAATAATATAGCAGGAGGGAAATAAAACAAGGATATTATTTATTGCCCTACTAGCTGACCCGGCAAACCTCGTACCCTACTAGCTGACCAGACAAACACGAGACAGCAAGGCATTTGCTTTATTGAAGTGAATCGAAATGATTCGCATTGCTACGAGAATGCACTACTTTCTGTTAAACTATTTGCTGGATGGGTTGCACTCGGACCGATTCCCTTCATTGAAGCACCTTGTGATATACGACATTTTTCGTTTTATTGTCAGGTGCGAAAACAAACAAAGCGAATGGTTTGCCGGCACGTGAACATGCTACGTACAATTGACCGTGAGAAACATTGGTTTGAGGCAAGGGTTTATATCATCGGCAGCGGTCGATCTTGGAATAATTGGTAGTGTTTGGCGGAAATCGCCAGACAGTAGAATCATTGCGCCTCCAAAACATCTTGAGTCAATACGCAGGTCTTTCATAGTTCGATTGAGTGCTTCCAATGTATTTCTGCGCCATTGTGCATTCATCCCAGATGATGATTTTACTTGCTACCTAAACTTTGGCCATTGCTGAGTGTTTTACTGTTGCATGTCGGTTTTTCAGTCGTTTGAAGGTTTAAAGGCAATTTCATTTATGTCATGCCATGTTCATTTTTGTTACTGTCTTGTATCAGAGATGGCGTTATATACGGATTTAATTTTTTTGTGATTTTTTACTTTTCCAATGCGCGAGGAAATTTCTCGAGACCAAAAAAAAATTCATCGAAATCAGTCAATCCGTTCTCAAGCTGTTACATACAAAATGTATTAGAAAATGAATTTTCTTCATAATTTTTTTTTTTTTTTCGTGAATTCTTCCGATGTTTTAATAGTTATTCTGCTATAGAAACACATCCAACAAATCGAAGATCATAAAAATCGGTCTAGCCGTTCTTGAGTTATAAATGGTGTAACTAACCCGACTTTGTTTTATATCTTAAGATAGGCTATTAGATCACCATTTTATTACTCATTACCATAAAAACATTCCAAGTTATAGAAAAATTTTACAATGCAATGAAAAAGCAGTAGTTGCAAATTACATAATTCGAAATTTTTAAACAATGCATAAAGTTTAATAGCGGGGAAATACGTACACTAGATAATAACGTATGCGAAAGGTTACTTATATGTCGGCGTATTTATATACTAATGTTGCTCAGATGGTTAGGGGGAAATACATAGAATTAAGCGGTATTCAAATACTTACCTCAAGTTTTACCGGCTAAATAGGTGTTGCAAATTATCATATATATTTTTTAATTATATGCATTTTTAGGCAGTCATCGCAAGTTAGGTTAAAAGTAAGGCAGAGCTTTGATAAATTTCAAAGGAAAACTTAATCTAAAATATTAGTTCAGGTACCTAACGATTTGTGTCAAAATGCATCGGGAGTTTACTGAACCGTGATACCAAACGAGTTTCAAACCACTACACCAATCTTTCTTTCACATTGTCTCTTTCCCCTTTCCACACAAAAAAAAAAAAATTCATATGTATATGGGGCAATACGAGTATAAGCTTTAGTTAAGCAAGATTCATTTCACATCGGGAAGATGAGATCTTACAAACTCTAGATATGAAGCATTAGGCTACATTGGTCTGTGTTTTATATTGAATATTAAATAATTCTCATATTGACTTTCAATTTCAGTTAATTTTTTGTATTATACTTTAGTTATTATACTTTAGTTTATATAATAAATTATATTTTAGTTTGTTGTGGGCTAGTGTAGGCCACGGAGGCGTCTTTGGTGCAAGGAGGCGTCTTTGGAGGACTGCGGTAAGTTCGCGGTTGTTCAGCTCAGCTCGACACACGGGGTGGTTCTTGTGCACCTTACTCTGCACCACCTGCTCAGCACACAAAATCTCGTGCCAGAATAATAAAAAAAAAATCCAAAGAGAAGAAAGTTACTCTACGCTGACGGCGGCCGGACTTCAAAAGATAGTAAAAAAAAAAATTCAAAGAAAAGAAATGTGCAGGGACTTATGCCCATAGCTGGGAAAAAAACCTACTGTAACCTAGTGACTTAACCTAATCCTAACTTAAACTAACCTTACATCAACCCCTATCACGCAACTCATCCTTCCAAAGTTTCTCCCTTCCAACAGGTTCGCCAAGAGCCCAAGGCCTGCCTCATGGAGATGGCAAGGCTGGACATCGCGCCTTGGTCTTACGACACAACCAAGCTGCTATCTCTCTGGCCGATGTTGTGAGAGATAGCCCCTGTACATGCCCTTCAGTCACAACCTAAATCTGTGCCGCAGAGAAAAATACGTTAGTCGTTATGTCGTGTCGCCATTGTTCGTTTTGGTCTTGTCACGTCATTATTTCCTATAGAAGGCGGCCAGACTAGAAATCCATACACCAAAAACTACGGAAAATTATTCACACATCTTAATGGTTTTCTTAAAAACTCTTAAAAGTTTAGATAAATTTCTCATTTGTTATAACAAGCGTGAACTTACTTCTACTTCTTAAAACTATAGAAAAATAAAAAAAAATTCTGCCCATAATCTTATATATGGATATGTATGTATATATATATGTTAATATATATGTAAAATATATTGTAGTAATCAAATTATGTAGCTCACGTTATTTTTGTAATTTTTGTCCCCCGTTGTTCTGCCGGCAGCAGACGAAACGATGATAACTTCAATTCCAATTTGAACTCTTATTCGCGCACCAACAAAATTAAAAGGATTACTCGTAAAAGCATAATTGTACACTCTAACCTTACACACCATTTCAACAAAAAAACTACCCTCACCTTAACACTAATAGGCTTTAAATTCGAAGCAAAATTAATTAATTAATTATAAATTCAGCAAACTAATAACAACAAAATCCACTAAGTCACTAAATCACTGTGTATCTGTGTAGCGGACCGCCTTTTTTTTTAGGTCGGACGGCGAATGTTGCAGGATCATCCTCTCTCGTATGTGCCGTTCTGCGGCAATGCAGCACCCACTTAGTGGCGTCTATCCTGTCCGTGTCCGTGTCTTGAGTAACTTGTTCGTCGTCCCTCAGGTGCTCTAGTTTTGCGTATGTATGTATATATATGTACCGAAGATGAAACATGGCATAATAATGCTTTTGACTAAACTTAGCTTCATATTTGATAGAAGGAAATGGTATCACAGCAGTTTAACTTGTTATTTAACGTATAGCCAAGATACTTTACTTTGTTAACATATGGAATAACTTCGCCATTGAGAACAACGGGAGGAAATTCCAAAGCATTCACTTCTCTCCTTGAGCATAACATAGCAAGGGTTTTAGATGGATTTAGTTTAAGTTTATTTAAATTAGACCAGAGTTCAATTCTTATTACATCTTCATTCATTCTTGCCACTAAGTCCTCCATCAAGTCTACTGGACGGCAAAGGTAGATCAGGACGTCACCCGCATTCATATGTATATGGCAGCATCCTACAGAATCCGGGAGGTCATTAATAAATAGCGAAAATAATAACGGCCCCAGCACAGAGCCCTGTGGTACTCCAGTGTTTGCAATAAGTGGTCTAGACTGTTTGAATCCTATCCTTGAGATAACAGCACAGCAGGCGAAAGCAGTATTAGAAAAATTAAATTTATTTCTTAGTTTAGACATTAAAAGTCTAAAACTAGCAAAAGACCAATTTTATCTGAATCCAATTCCATATGCAAATCTGTAGTAACTTTAATAACTACTGATTAACAACTATGCTTACTACAAAACCCGGACTACCATGTAGATAACAAATTATTACTATTCAAGTAATTAAGGAAATGACTGGTAATGATTTTTTGAAAAACTTTGGATAAATAGGGCAATAGATTATTAGTCTGAAATCTGCTGGACCAAGGGGCTTTTCTTTTTTAGGAATGGGTATTATTTTAACTGCCACCCAGTGTAAACTAACTACTATATATGCATGCGTTAATAATGTGAAGTACATACATTATAATTATAGGCAAAATTTGGTGAGATGTTATCAGGGCCTACAGCATCGGATTTTACAGAGCGAATATCATTTAAGACATTTTCAATATTAATGCAATTGAAAGAATAGCACGCGTTAGAATCAGGGCTATCCGAAGCAACGTCAGTAATGAAATAACTGATGGAAATTGAAACAAAGTGCGAAACCATTTCGTCGAGGCTAAACGAACACTTTGACATGTTTTTAGTACCAATTATGCTCGCGTCTTTTATATTCTTCCACAGTTGCTTCAAGCAAAATGTTGGATCAAGTTTCAAGATACCACCTCTTAGATGAGCGGATAAGAGCCGTGACTTTGTTTCGAGCAACCCGGTATTGCCGTCTGTTATACTCAATCGGGCTCCTTTTGTACGTTCTTAAAAAGCCTCCATCCAATTGGGGTGCAAGCACGGTCTTGATTCGCACTTCTGCGCTTAGACTGGTATACTCCACTGCTGAATACTCTACTCCAATTCGGATGAACAGTAGACATACGAAGAAAACTGACATACTTTTCAACACCAGAAAAAGGCTCAACACCTAAGCGTTGACTATGCTTAGCAGCATAGCCCCACCAAAGTTACGTCGTGCAAATTCCTTACTTTGTAAATATCACATCATGTCAAACACCAACTAACCAGGCCACGAGGACACCCCAGTAACATCTCAAACTACGATCTCGTTATCCAGTAATAAGAAGAGCATACAAACTAAATCAAAGAGAATTTAACATCAATGAGGTGTGGTTAATGACATAGTCATCAGCACTGAAATAACTCTCTACAATCCCACTAAAATATTCCCAGGCTTTGACCTTCTGCGAAACTTTTGATTAAAGCTAAATAGAATTATGACGAATCACGGTGTACGAGTATGTAGAGACTCATTACACCAATGGGGAGTTATAACATCTCTAGCCTGTGACTGGGTACTTGTCGGCAGACCATCGAACACATCGTCAAGGAAGTCTCAATGATTTCATTGAGATTATACCAGCATCCTCAGTCCTCCCTAGGTTGAGCAACCTAGACATCAATGACATGTTTATAGTAACAATGTTGAATTGCAAATTCCATACAATAAATAACAAAAAACAAAAAAATTGCTCCATATTTACCTTGAATCAATAAAAAAAAGGATGGTAGAAACTTGTGATATCTCACTATGCTAAGTGTTATAGAAAAGTCTGCGGTCAAAGTACTCCAGAGCACTCATAGAACACGATAATAGAAGCAGCAAACCAAAGCCCATCAAACGTAACTTGACATTTATCTTTATAGCAGCTGTCAAGAGGGTTGAACAATAAAGTTTTGACATTTTCCCTCGGGAAAATAATTACATATGTACGGGTGTATTTTAATTTACATAAACCCTTTTGAGTTATTAAAGTACGTCAATGCGTTAACTGTTTTCGTGCTAAAGGCGTTAAAAAATGAATTATAAATTCAAGTGATGTGCCCCCTTCCGGTTCTTAATGTGACTACGTTTTATCGTATCAATTTGGAACCTGTCGCTAGAACTCGGAATTTTAATTTGATTTTCTCTTTGCATTTTTTATTACATAAACAAACCAAAGGTGTGATGAACAGGTTTTTTGCATTTATTAATTGCCTTGACCATTACGACATATGTTGTGACCATTTGGGTTACGACACTCGTATGTTAAGTATCACATTATGTTCTTAATATTCTTTGTATAAACAATTTTCTTTTCTTTTTAAATTGAATTAGGTGGAAAATCTTAAAGATTGCAATTATTTGTAAGAAAGTAAATTATCTGTAAACATCTATGCAAACAACGGCAGATAGTTGCACGTCATGCTTGAGAAACAACACTTAGTCACACTTTCATGGATCACTACTGTATACGAGTAGCCTATCGGATAATCTAAGTGTTGCATTAGCAAACTATTTACCCAAGCTACTAATTAGAAATCCCATGTAAGTTATTTGCAAACAAACTCCAATGGTTATTAGACAATACGAGGTGTTATCAGCTTGTTCGAGTAGTGGACAATTGCTAACTGAAGTGCTGGCATTTGCTTGTAAATGAGGTGTCAGAAGTAAATAATGGAGCGTGAAATTGTGTTTGTAGATAATAAATTACTTCTTGATAACCAGACAGATGGTGTGCTTCATCAGTGAGCGAAAAAGTCGTTCACAATTTCTTCTACGACAAAATAATAACAGCATGGTGATGATTTAGTAGAGGTGAAGATGAAAAAATTACCATCACGTGCTAAGATGTTTATGATTATTTACTGTCGACTAAAATGTGCGATATGACGATGAGATGAGAAATACATTTAAGCGTGATATGAGCTTTTTTTTATTTTTAACAGATTTCACAAGACTGATACAAACATAATTCTCTAATTTGGAGATTATAAGGAAACTGATTCGAAAAGCAGTAGTTAAGTAATTGGTTTATAATTATAATTACAAATAAAGAGGGTAAATTATGGATATTTGATTCAACCAAGTATGCTCATTAGGCAATTGAGAAGTATGTTTTTTGACATCGCCAGACCAACACTGCTATAGCCGATGTGGTTAAGACGTTGTACCAATTATTCTTACCCTTCTGGTCGTGAGTTCAAATTGAATCATTTTATATTAATTTATACTTATGCAATACTTTGTTTTCCCGAACTCCAAGCTTATATACGCCAACTCCTCCAAAACTTTAAACTCGCAGTGAACGTCACCAAGATCCTTCTTAAAGTCCAAGTAGCACCCTGCATTCGCCCTTCCTCTTCTGCATTGTCGTTGTGGAAATCCACTTAAAATCATCTACAGTATATATAAACTCAATGTACCTATGTTTGTATGCATGTTATGGAATCCGAAACCACCGAACTCATTGAGCTTAAATTAAATTTTCAAGCAATGATGTCAACATATGGCAGGTCTCAAAGGTTGACGAAGACTGTAGCCCCTAGATGAAGCAGTCTTTTTTTGGATAGGGCTGGTCAGGGACAAAGGAAATGGAGGATCGTTTCCTCCTCCTCCTCGTCCCTGCAGCTTCTGCAGTAATCGTTGGAAAAGAGGACCAGCCTTTTATCGTGTAGACCGATAAGACAGTGCCCCGTCCGGACACGGTGCTGATCTGCGATCGTTTTAGCAAAACCAATCTATCAGAGCGTTTTTTCGAATTTGGGCCAGATTTGTCTACAGACTCTACAAGTAGAAAGAGTCTCCCATCTGCGATTGGCTTTTTTGATTGCATCCAGCATGAGTATTTACACGTAGCGAGAGGCATACCTAAATTTTGCCTATCTGGCATAAGTGTTGTGCTTTTTCTAGCGAGCTCATTAGCCTTGCAGTTACGCGGTATATCTCTGCAGCCTGGCAACCAGCATAGGTGAATTTTGAATTGCTCCGTTATCTCCGTGAGCGGCAATCTTCAGTAGCCTTTGAGTGAGCATGATACCAGGCACTTTATTGCCGCTTGGCTATCCGTGAAAATACTAATATCCCGAACAAATACTACATTACTCTTCAGCCAGGACAGGGCTTCCTTAATCGCCATTATTTCTGAATGAAATGCGCTACAGTGATGTGGGACACGGAAGGAGATGACCAAATTGAACATCTCCTATTTTACAATCATCTGTGTAGAAGTAAACTGAACTGCCATCGTTATCGCAACGTGTTCCCACTCACTGTGGGTGGGAACTCATGCCCGGCAGTTAGTATCAAATCTCAGTTTCGGTGGGGTGTAGTCGATATTTTCGTATGATAAATTTTATCATAACTTCTAAAACTCATTTCTTCTACATGTGTTTCGAATAAGAAGATAAACTCAAACTGAATGACAAAATTATAAAACTCTATAAACAAATCCTTATTTTTAAACCTGATTTCTTTTTTAATACGATTTTCTTTATTGCTTCTATTTTGAAGAGCTGCTGCTTATTATTTCACTTTCAGCAATTGTTCTCCTTCACCTGTAATTGCAGAACTGTCATCGATAACCTGTTAGAGAATTGACATTCTACACATCCTTCACATTGCAGACTGTTGTTGTTGTCGAAATAAAATATCTTATCCCCGTTTCTGTCCGCGCACTATAACTTAAATGTTTCTGTTTTTTTTAGCAATATCTGTTTTGATGTTAAATATATGTTTTCTGCTAATGTGAAGTCTAGATGTTTTGCTTAGAACATGCCCAGTGCCCTCTTTCTTGTGCAATTTTATGATGATATTTGCCATGTATCCGTAATAAGCTTCCCAGGAGTTGCAAACACAATTTTTTTGCTTTCACCTCTAGGTTCACACCAGTCTGCTCAGCCATATGCATCACAATGTTGATTTCTATTGTCCTCATTAGTGCCTTTAGATCGAGGGCTGGAATGAAACCTACGACATTGTCGTTGGATATGGCGGGGGCAGAACTGGGCCTCTCATTCACCGTTTGCTTATCTGGGGATTGTTGTGCAGTTTTTTTTTTTTTTTTTTGTGGAGTTGTTTGCTTCTATTGTGCTTAAAGCCTTTTGCAAATTCTTAAACTATTTTATGAAGGAGTCGACTCACCTAACAATTTTTATAACTTGTTGCAGATGTATTCAAGTTTTCACTGTTTTTTTGTATGAATTAAGCCTTAAAAACAGGTTTGATTAAATTTTGTGGAGAGATTTTACTTATGTTCCTAAAGTACTCCAAAACTTAAAAAAAAAACCGATTCCTTTTTATTTTGGTAGTATAATATCGATACCTTCCCGGAAGAATGTATTAAGAGACATTTTCAAAATTTTACAGGAAACAAATAAAACTTCCTGTGCAGGTAATTATTTGCGTATTTTGTAGTAATAAGCAATTTTTATTTCTCTCTAGTGTGATATTACTTTTCACTTTTGAATATGAATAAATCAACCTGGTAGACGGCAAAGGCATTCTAAATTTTAATTTTGTGCACTTTATTAGAAACTAGCGAATACCCAGTGCTATACAACCCTTTTGACTTAAATAATACGTGGTTAAAATTTAATGATGATTGTTTGAAGGATTTTGCAGTCCATAGAGAACATACATTTAATTTTCATATATACGAGTATAATTATTTATCATAGATTATTATATAAATAAGTAAAATCTATTAATCTAATCTAAAATCAAATCTACCTAATCTAATTCAAAATGTTATATCAACAAATCAACCGTTCTTGAATAATTTGTATATTTAATTGAAATGTAAGTTAGAAGCAGTTCAATTTAATAAGACTGTGGGTAGCCATCGCTGTTTAATATTCTACAATACTATTTTTGACAGATACTCAGCACGGACTCTGATTCTAATATTATGTTTCTTTTTCCTGCATTTTCCAGCACACTTGAATAGGTGCTTGGTTATACATATCATACATACGTCATATTCGAGTGAGAATAGACTCTTCTGCAGAAGAATATTGAATTCAAAATCTTGAGTAAGAGTCTATGATATTAAATGTGATTTGAAGAGTATCACCACACCATATTTCCCCAAAACTGAAAATGGACCATTCACCAATGTCAATTGCTTATTTTCTATCATAGTCATAGCATTTGTTCAACTTACTATAAAATGTACTTATTAATCGCAATAAGTAAAAACTTCTTACATGGAAGTGCATTTAACTTTATTTTATTTATTTTAATCGCCATGCCCCACTAGCAGTACATTAAACCGAAAAACTCCCAAAATATCCAATTTTCAAATAAAAATAAAAAAATTACCAGCTTTCTGAAAGCTGGGAAATAAATTTTTCAAACATTCATATTTTGTTTCCTCCTTTATCCTTTCAACTTTCTATTTGTCTCTGCGAATTTAGCACCTTTTTTTTTTTTTAATGAAAACCAACAAAACTGCAGAAAGGCAAGATTTGAAATTTATGTCAATTATATAGGTAAATGCGCAATAACATTCAAGCAAAATATCCAATTTTCAAATAAAAATAAAAAAATTACCAGCTTTCTGAAAGCTGGGAAATAAATTTTTCAAACATTCATATTTTGTTTCCTCCTTTATCCTTTCAACTTTCTATTTGTCTCTGCGAATTTAGCACCTTTTTTTTTTTAATGAAAACCAACAAAACTGCAGAAAGGCAAGATTTGAAATTTATGTCAATTATATAGGTAAATGCGCAATAACATTCAAGCAAAATATTGGTTAACGATTTTTACTTGCCACCTGCAAAGGACAAATATGAAATTTTTCGATCTCTGAATCTTGATCAAAGTTAATATTTGGAAGTATGACTTGAAAAAAGTGGTTCAATTTTGTCTGTGCAGCCTAAACGACTGGAGGGATTTACTTTAAAAAATGCCCACTTTTTGTTCCATACGAATATCTGCCAGCCTTTGTTCTCACATGAATTGCTCAAGTGCCAGCGAATATATTTTGATAACATTTGCAAGTTAATATTGAAATATATGTATATAAGTAGTAGTAGTCGCATTTGAAAATTATATAAATGGAATAGAGTTGGCAAGATATGGGGATGGGTATAAAAAGTCTACGGATCATCCTTCCCATACGCCTAACTCGTGAACCACTCAAAATTTGGGTTTTAGGTTAAGTCGGACATGTATTTACAAGTAGTTGTACTTACATGAACATAATTCGATTCTGCATACATATATAGCTAGTACAATTCTGGAAAATTTTGGCTTCCTAGATCAAACAGTTCCAAAGTCAAAAGCTTGTGACATACACATGGACAAACGAACAAATAGACGACGTTTTGAATCCATTAGTGGTCGGTTTTGCCATTTATGTTCGGAACGCTTAAGAGCGCATTTATTAGAATATTTAGATTGTATCACATGAAGTGTCCTATTCTTACTCAGTCTAAAATAAGAAGCTCTCACGTGAACATACATACGTACATATGTATATGCCAGAAGGAGCAATTTTCATTTTTTTATAAGATAAAGTAGTGTGTGTGTTTACGGTGTGAAACTTCTAGGATTCTTTAGAAGTGCAGTTATTTATTTCTTTTATTTTTTAATATGCTGTTGGTAGTTTCATTTCGGACTCGTTTTCTTTATGAATTTAAACTGTGACATAATGCGTCTCTGTGCGCATTTAAGAATGTAGCGTTAAACGAGCGCACCATTCGACGAAACGGTAATTGACGACGTTATTTTAAGAGTAACGGTAGATGTGGACCCAACAAAATCGGTGCAGGATATTGAAGACAATGTGGCTCAATAAGTGGGTACCCCATGAACTGCACGAGTCTGAAAAACTAGGGCGCCTAGAAATTGGCACATCGCATAGCTTAAGTGAACCGTTTTTTCACCGGACGAACACCTGTGATGAAAAGTGTATTCTGTATGAGAACCATAAAAGACCTGGGAAATAGTTGGTTGTAGATGGATAACCAAAACACACCCCCAAACTCCGTCTTCACGCAGATAAGGTTATGGTGATAACGCTATCAAATATTGTTAGGAAATTGACTAATGCATGCAAAATTGGCTGAGTATTCTATTACATGATAATGCTAGAGCCCATACCTCACGCGTAACAGTGCAAAAACTGTTACAGTTGGGATATGGAATTCTTCCCCATTCAGCCTTACTCTTTTGATGTTTTCCCAACGGACTATCATATTTTCTACAGTCCGGAATCATTTTGCCAACAGAAATTTTTTCCAAAAACAGATTTCAAAGAGTCAAAAAGTCAGAATTACGCTTAAAGAGATTTATAGTTATATATTATATGCCAACGAATCCCATTTTGATTAAATAAAAATTTATAAAAAAAAATAGTATCAGCTTTTAAATTTTTACTTTAAAATCAGACATTCCATGTCAGCCAACATAATTTTGAGTAGGTTTTTCTATATTTTTGTTAAGAAGCTTTCCAAAAATGTCATACCATTATGAATTCTACCAATCAATATTAGTCCATTACCATACGCATCCAAAGGAGTGCTGACAATCGATATGGTGTGCTTTTACGTATCCACAAATGCTTATCTCATTTTCTTTGTATAAATTCATTGATTTTTATGCCACTAGAGTTCCTTGAATAAATTTACCAAATCGAGAACCACACACACGTTCATCGAAATCCAGTACATCGAATCAAATTTGTATTGATTTGCGGTTGGTTTTTGGTTTTTGGTATTTGATTGAATGAATCGATGAAAAAAAAAAAGCTTGTTTTTGCCTCAATTGCTTTTGGACTATCGTCGTATGAATTGTAATTTGATTGCTGAATTAGACCAGCTATAAATGTCAGAATTGAAAAATTAGTCAGTTATTCTTTGTTCTTACTAAGTTCAGCAATAAACTCGGCACATATATGAGAATATTTACCTGTGTATTAGTTACGCAAAGCCGCTTAGGTATCGATTAGAAATTACGATATAGTGAGACATAGGCAAACGTTTAACAATCACTTTTCAAAAGATTTTATGTTTCTTAAATTTGTGAATTACAAACACTCAACAGCATTGTACTCTATACAGTGCTGTGAAAAGAAAATGGGTCCAATAATTTTTTTTAATTATTTCGCCTAAGTTGCTAAAACTACCTAAAGTTTGGTGTGGTTTAGTTGCTGTATCATTCTCAAAAGGTTTATGACTCTTTTTGAGTTTCATGTTTTTTTTTTTTGCCTGAAGTTTAGAGAACAAAGTAGAAGAAAAGGTTAGCTAAGGGACTAATTTTTTAAAATTAAGGAAATAGACCTAAAGTCGAAGTTTTATTTATTTTATTGCTTAGCAGACACATTATCTACGGGTATAATATTAATATTTTGTTGGACCTCTTTTGCTATTATTACAGCTATACACGACCGATTCATAGATTTTGACAGATTTTTCCATGTTGAAGTTGGTATCGAGTCACAGGTTTGGATTAACAAACTTTTCAGGGCTTCCTTGCTACCCCAAGTTTGATTGTTGACCAGATATTTTCAATTGGATTTAAGTCTAGGCTGTAAGAAGGCCAGACCAACACATCGAAATTTTTTTCTTCGAAGTATTTTTTCACCTTAGGACAATTAAAATATTTGTTTTTATAAATGTTGTTGCTTTTTCAAAAGTAAATTGCGTAATCTTTAATTTAAAAATAAAAATAAATTTTCATTTACATTTTATGTGGTATGGCATGGTAATCCTGTTGGAAAATAAATCTGCAAGTTTCGCCGAAGAGTTCTAGTATGGAGGGCTCTAATTCGTTTTATAGAACCTGCTGCTGTTACTCTTGAGTCCAGAGAGCACATTCTACCTCTTTCTTCTCCAGAAAATATCCCAGACCTTTAGTTTAGGTTTAGGTTAGGTGGCTGTCCCCGCTCAGGCAGGGACACACTTGGACCAAGGATAGGTCCATTGTGATACCATAAGTAGAACCGCATTTCCCGCACCAGGAACCTTACATGATTAATTTCTTCCTAAAGGAAGATAAGAATGGGTAACCGTTGCGGTGTTAATCTTTTTCTGTTCCACATCTATGTGCAGAACTATCTGGATACATAGACAAAACTCTCTATTTTGTTAATATTAAGCCTGGTTAAGTTATTAAAATCTTCATAGAAGTATTCCCCTAGCGTTTTTATTCTCAACATTGATAAGGTAGGACAGGTGCAAAAAAGGTGAGTAATAGTTTCCTCCTAATCCTCATCTCGTTGAGGCGACATCATCATGTTTCAATCAATCAAGCAGTGCCCCGTGAGGGCTCCTATTATTATACTAATTAATGGACAGAAGTCTTTCCGTTCTCTTCAGATCCAGCTTACGCCAGATTTGTTTCGACGAAAGATAAGAACTGATACGAGTACTGTTCCGCCTGCTGTTTGCCATTTTCCTGGCTTCAGTATTAAAGCTGAACTTTATCGATTCTAAGGAAGCGGACGGTTCCTCTCTATTTTCAGTGTAATTCCGACCTGTACCCTCTTTTGCCAGCTCATCTGCTATGCAGTTGTATGGAAAGTCACTATGCCCTTTAATCCAACACAGAGAAATCTCGCAACTGCCAGTGATCTCGTTAAAAGACCTGCGGCATTGTTTTACCAACTTGCTATTCCAATTCTTTTATCGCTGGCTGACCATCTATATATATATATATAGTGCAATAGCGCTACCTTCAATATACACTACAGTCATCCGATAGTAGTCTGGTAATGTTTACATCAGGTGCACTGGACCAGACCATTACACCTTTAGCATTTGGCGGCAGCCTTCGAAGATATTCATCGCTGAGCCATTCGCTTAGTTTTCTACGTATAAGGATTCCTCGATATTCAACATGCAGCTTAAACTTAGACTCATCGGAGAAGATGAAGTTGGCCCACATCTCCACATCTCAAGAGACGTGGTCTTGAACCCAGAGTAAGTTTTGCCTGACTCGTAGTGGAAAATCTGGCTTTTCTACTGGTTTAAGTGCACGCAGTCAGGCTTTAACCGACCTTCTTCTAACTAAGTTTGCCAAAATTTGTATTTCTTTCGCCCATTGAAGATCGTTAAAAATATCAAATGAGGTTTTAAATCGGTACCGACGGCGATCTTCAACCGGCGTTGCTTTTCTTGGTCTTCCAGAGCCTTTTTTCCTACCAGTGCTCCCAGTTTCTCAATTTATTTTCAAATTTAATTTCACAGTTTGTTGAGGCACATCGAACCTTTTCTGCTATTTCACCGCTAGTGAAATATCTACATACTGACATCAACGTATTTGGTTTGTACTACTCGCATGCACTGATTTCTCCTTTTTTTTTTGAAAAAAAAATTCGCACTTCGTTCCTTATTGCACAGTTATCGGCAGCTAAATGTACTTTTTTTACATAATTCGAACTATTTATAGATATATTATAAACTACCCAGTACAAACAAATATCGATACGCTAAATAATTCCACGAATTGCAACTCTAAAAAGTCAAATCGGGTTAGACCAATTTTTGCGCATCGCTGTACATATGTACGTACATATATACTCGTACCTATGAACCCTAACCCTAACATCAAATTTTATGAAAGGAGAGACATTCCTCTTTTTTTAGTCAGGGTATGCAAATAAACCACAAATTCACGGGTTAAAAAAGGAACCACAAGCAATTTATCGAAATGTATGTGTTCCTTTTTTTTTTTTTTTTTTTGTTCAGTCCTTTGTAAAGAACTTTTCACTTCACCGGGCTCATCGATTTTTTTTTTTTTCCTTTTGCCTTTTTTTACTCATAAATTAAATCAGTTAATAGACTAAACTTCCTATATAAATTCAGATCTTTGTCATTGTTCTTTGTGTCTATGCTAATATTGGGGTTTTTCGTTATAAAAACCATTTTATTTATATAAAAAAAAAAAAATAACACAGTAGTACTCTTCGACTGACTTTGGTAAAATCAGCCCATTTGTGTGGCATCCAATGAAAAGTTTTGATTATCATTGAGGTTATGCATTTCGTTTTATTATTATTCTTATTTTTTTTTTTTTTTTTGTACAGCAAAAAACCTTTGAAACATCTGGCCTTGATATTATCTCATAATAAAAGCGCGATATTTTGTATTAAGGATGGTGTATAACAACATTCCCAATTTTATGGCGCTCCGTGAATAGAATAACAGATAATTGATTCCTTAAAGACTGCTCCGATAGAAATTGAAGCTATTTAATTCTACTTATAGAAAGGAATAAAAAAATATTTATATAGAATAACTACCATCACACTTTGGCAATCAGTCTTAATTGATCACCTTAAGTAACCACTACAACATCATAGTAAATATCACTCATAGCCAAGTGTCAAAAATGGACAGAATAATTAATTTTATTGTCCACTTTATTGACATAATAGCATCATAAAAATTAACAACAACCATCAAGAAGATGAATAAAATAAAAAGAAATACCACGATCTTCCTTCAACACAGCAATTTGTTTACGATTCACTCTCACGCGAATGAATTTAACAAAATTTCACTCGACCGTTTAATCAAATTGCACACGAGATGAATTTCTGATTTTTCGAAGCTAATAAATTGTTTCCATAAAATAAATCGAAAAAAGGTACACATACGCCATACGAAAGGATATTTACACGTCCTGCAAATAAAATGCTGCACATCGCACGTTTTAGCAAAGATAATATTTTCTATTAATTGATTGCAACGAAATGTATTTAGCCATCCGGATTAAATTGATTTCAAGTAGCCATCGCTAGTATAAGCATCAGCCATGTTTAACGTAATTATGCAACAGTTTACGTAAATATAATTGCATGGACGATTAATGCATTAAGGGTAGACTTTTGATTTATTTTTAATTAAATCTATGCTCGTTTGTTAATCTTTGAATTCATATTCCGATACTTATATACACTGGTAAAATGTGTTTATTATTTGATTTCTTGCTGCGCTAGTGGAAATCCGTGTTTACCTTTTAAGTAATCCTTTGCATATTGCACCAATGGTACTGCCTTTTTTATATGTTTGCCTTATGAATACTGCGCTAACATATTTTCATGCATACCAACCAAGTATGTATCCAAACCATTGGTTGTTGTACAACTATTATACGATTGGTCTAAATTTCCCGTGGTCCATTTAAAAAAAAGTCTTACTTAGAGATACTCGTAGCTCAACGAATTTACAGCTCATTTTAGAGTTTTCAATGACTTAATTTAAATTACTATAACTCTTTGCAAAAAGAGTAGCCAATACAAAATTCTCAATAATCCAAGCATATGCTCCAACAGAATCACCACCAAATGAGGTCTTAGGAAAGTTTTATATAGATATTGAACATGCTTACAATGAAGTAATGGGTTTGAAGAGATAAAACGAAGATCCTTTAATGGGAAATTATGGTTATGGAAAAAGGAATGAAGGATGTGAAAAATAGATTCTATGGCTATGGCAACATAAACTTTGTGTGGGAGAAAAATAAATGGACTTGAAAGTCACCTAATGGGATCATTAAAAAATAAATAGATTTTATTATGGTGAATAAAACATCTATTCTTTAAAATCTGTCGGTCATAAATAACTTTGACTTTGACAGTAACCACAGGCTTGTAAGAGGAACATTCGAAATTAACCATAAGAAAAGAGCGTATCGGTAACTATCCAAAAGAGACCTACCAAGAGTATTGGGTGGATAAAGTATACGTTAGGACGTTCTCGATAAGTCTAATCTACAGAAAGCATATTACCAAGTTAACTCAGCATATTACCAAGTTAACTGAGTACCTATACTTAATGCAGCAGAAAACAATATTTTGAAAAATTCAACACAAAAAACAAGGAACGAAGAATCTTATCAAAGAAAGAGAAACAACTATAACTTCGAAGTGATTATGGATTTTGTCTACTTACTCTCCGCGGTTAACTCTTAAAATGATACTAGTATTGAGATCAAACGAAGAATTACGAAGAATTACTCCTGTCAATCACCGTTTCCTTGGGCTAAGAAGCAATTATGTAAGAAGTAAAACCCTCTCGACTAGATACTATATGAGATCCTCATCATTGCAGTCCTGCGTATGGCAAAGAGCCGTGGACTTTAACAAAAGAAATTGAAAGTACTCTATGTTATTTAGAAAGGAAGATTCTTCGTGTGATATACGATTGAGTTTCTATTAGCGGTATGTGGAGGAGGAGATTCAATGACGAACTACACAGGCACTACAGCGATCTGGTCAAATAGGTGTAAATCCAGCGCCTAAAATGGCTAAGATATGTAAAACATACGGGCACCAGTGTAGCGGCCCGGAGAGTCTATCAGTTCACACTGGTGGGACAACGCAACTGAGGAAAATCCCAGCTTAGTCGAGGCGCACAGTTGGAAAGGGACTTCAGCCAACTTGGCGCGTGAAACTGGAAGCAAAAAATTAACGATAGAGCTGGCTGGAGAGGTTTTCTGGCTGAAGTCCTAGTCCACCACGGACTGCAGCGCTATCCAAAGTAAAATAGGTAATTTAGGCAGCACGTAAATATCCAAGTCAACTAGATATCGACTTCCAGCCCATAATTGCCTTTTTAAAATGTTTTAAACTATCGTTGGACTTGGCTTTAACTTATGGCATATGTGCGATACACTTCATACAATTTAAGTGCAACTTCCGCTGCATTACGATTTTTATCAATAGTTAATATCTTACACCGTGTTAGTCTACATGATTCAAATTCTAAACATAGAATGAAAAACATTTCGTAAAATAAATATTGTTACGATTGCAGGGACAAACCAAAAACACAAATTACATTTATCTATACACAACTAAACCTACGCACTACTACGTACTACGAAAAGAAACATTACATCGCTCAATATCACCAAATTCTCCGTAGTACTGTCATCGATGACATCAAATACCCCAGAGCACCTCCAATGGAACTATCGATAGCAAGATACCGTATCCTTGACCTATGACGAAGGTTACATCTGCTTAACAGAGAACACACAGCTGCTTACGACTATTCTAGAGACAGCTTGGCCAACTTCGGCACACCATCGCGTAAGTTATTACCAGCAACTTGGCACTATCCCAGCCATGAGAATAATAAAACTGGGTAAAGCTGATGACTTCGGTGGAATCCAGAAATTGTAAGAAACTGTGTTAAAAACACAAACAGTAACTAAGCAAATTCGTTAATAACACCATGCAAACTGAAATCTTACCAAAAGAATTTAAAAGAACAAAAATAATCCCTTAAGCCGGGGAAACAACCCGAAATAGCTGATAGCTATCGTCAATTAGCACTGCTAAGCCTTACTTATAAACCCATTGAGAGGCTTATCTACAACTGGATAGAGGTAGATGTGAACTCAAAAGTCCCATTAAATCAAGCTCGCTTTCGTTCAGGTCAGAACTGCGTCGACCAAGTACTATCCCAACTATCGACATCGAGAACGTGTACCAAAATAGGCTTAATACATCAGTAGTTTTCGTAGATCTTACTGCCACATACGATATCAAATGGCGAACTAGAATCATCTTCAAATTACTCAAAGTAATACGAAAAGATAGCAAATCTAGTAAATTAAATAATCTCTCAAACAAAACGAAACAACGGTCTTCTACAAGGATCAGTATTGTAACCCCTTTTGTTTAAACTCTATACGTATGATATGCTCCAAAAACTTGAGGCAATAATTTGCTTTCACTCATCGGCAATAAGCCTAAATGGGTAATCAGTCGGTCCCAAAATACTTCCTTGGTGTGGTCATCACAGCCTATTTGTGCGGCATACGCAGATAGTACTCATACAATGAGTTGGGTGAGTTTTCTAGGACCCGTTTAATGCTCATATGCGTGCTTTACCTACGAAGATTCGATCCGTTTTGAGCAATATTGCACAACTTAAGAGACGCTCAAACGTGCTGATTAGTCAGCATAACACAACACGCTCATATCCAGAACTTCCTATATATCAAGACCTAAATGACTGCCTTAATCCACATCCGCGGCTCTAGCATACGATCATAAGGTCTACACACAGGTAGAATTCTACATTTTGGAATGGCGGCGGAGGAGTATAGTACCAACAGCGGCGCCTGCATCTCTGCAGAGGAGACACTACCTGGCCGTCAGGTGGCAACCGACCGTAAAAACTAAAAGCCAAATAATTAACCTTATCATGAGCATTGCTATTAAGCGACGATACACACAAAAGAATGCAAACATGAATAATAACCAAGAAAAGAGAAAATTAAGATCATCTGATCATCGCAGAGCTGAAATTGTAGCTGTTTTAAAGAAACGACGCATTGATGTAGCGTGTACTCGTATTCAAGAAACTAAATGGACTGGAGGAAAAGCCCGAGGAATTGGACATGACTATAAGTTGTACTATAGTGGAGGTGCTGACAAGTAAAACGATTTGCGATAATACGAATACTATGCGAGCTTCTACAGGAAAACGTCGTTAGTGTAGAGAGAATTAATGACCACATTGTGAGCATTAAACGGGCCCTAGAAAACTCACCCAACATCAATGTACGAGTAGTACCCGCGTATGCCGCACAAATACGCTGTGATGACCACACAAGGAAGTATTTTGGGACCGACTGATTACTCATCTAGGCTCATTGCCGATGAGCGAAAACAAATTAATTTGTGACGTCCTTAACATATCGGTCAGGAAAATAATGTATTCGAAAATGTGCATACCGAAAGAGAGAGTGTACTGAAACTGGTCGCGGCTCTGTATCTAGCAATAACACATTCTTTGCAAATAAGCTTGGATACATAATAAAGTATAAAAGCGGCAATGTACATTTTCAAATCGATTTTATATTTTTCGACAGGGAAGGTCTCAGGCATTTCTTAGACTTCAAAGTCATCCCGGGGGAGCCAATAACCTGGTTGACGACTTTTAGCTGAAAAGAGCAATAAAAACCCATAAAGTTTTTTCATGTCTACCAAAAATCGGATGGCATAAACTAAATACGTCTCTCGGAATTGCTCCAATATACTTAAAGTATCAAAACTATAAGTATGACAGGAAATGAGATGTGGGAAAATTTACATAAATTGTGCACAAAGAAAGCGCGGGACTGTCTTGGTATCTCTTACTAATTAAAAGAAGCCACTACCGACGTTCACAGCATTATACTCGACGCTGTTAATTATTAAAAAACTTACAAATATTATAAACTTATATAAGAATTACTCGTATATTTCTAATAAATAATGTGAAATAAAAAATATACATTAAATAAAGTACATTGTAGGACTTTATATCAAAGTTCAAAGTACTTAAAGTCCAACACCATAAAGTAAAATGTAAATCACTAAAATATACACAAAACTATAAATTCAAAATATGCTATTTCTGTGAAAAACGCGTGCCCAATCCCAATCTGTTTGCACTGTATATCAAAATAAAACGATTTACAAACGACCATAAATGAAATTGAGTCACATATAGCTCACAAATTTTGTGTTGTTTCGCCGAAAGAACATATAGCTTTACGGAACATTATACTCATTAGTGTGTGACTGTTATCTACTTAGTCTCGAACAATGATATTCACAGAAGATGAAATTAATTATGTAAATATTTACATATTATTATAAATCAAATTAGATATATAGGAAGACGTCACTTTGACACTATACCACAAACTGACGGTCAAAAATTAGATAATAAAACCTAATTGAAGATAAGCGACCGTGCACCCCTTTTCGTGGCACTGTGTGATATCTTTTGACTTTCTTCAATTCAGTTGATAAGAATTTTAGAATTTTTTTTCTTCCAAATTGGGTTTTATGTTAGTGTTTTACCTTTAAGTCTCATTGAATCGCCGGTGTAATAAATTTATATTATAAATGAAAAATTACTTCGAGTAAGATAAATATGTCGACTTTGACGCGATAAAATATTGCGAAACAAAACAAAAAAGAAATTTACCAAATTTATAATTATTTGTCACAAATTACGAAGTAGAATTAGATGTAGCTTTTGTTTTTTTTACGGATAAGAGATTGGTTACTTTTAATTCTGTATTTTTAAAGCCAGAAAATTCATTCATGATATAAGAACATTTAACTTCCGATTGAGAATCTGTTAAATAATTCATATCTCAATCAACCCACGATAGACATGATAACCCTGTTGAACCGCACAGTCCCGTATTTTAAATTATTAATCATATTGGTGTATGACTTCGAATCGAGCCAAATCGCATACAGCTCCTTTGAACCGGTGTCAAAACTCGGGCTACATAAATATAAATTTATATTCTGAAATCATTCAATATTATTGATTTATGAATAATTTATAAGACTGCTGTAGTCAAGAAATCAAATTCTTCTTTCCGAACATGATAGACCGTGGTTAAATACACGAGTAGGTATACGAGTACCTCTACATTTCTATATTTCATTGATTACATTGCAAAGAGTGATGGCAGAAATGTATACTTTTCGTTATTTACGAGTATATTACGGAATTTCTGACTTGTGAAGTCAATTTATGGAATACTTTGGAAATTGCTGTTAAGTTAGAGGTGGTTTATCCATCAGAGAGATAAGATTAACAATTTTTGATGGGGTCTGACAAATCGGAGCGTAATAAATCCCAGATTGAAATTTTAAATCGTTATCTTACTAAACGTGTGGTTTGCAGAAATACAATTTAGTGACAAGAAAACGAAGACAATACATAAATGCTTTTTTTTGAATTAAGCCTTGAAACTATTTTGTGCGAGGATAGAGGGAATATTGAAAGGAATATTCTCAAATAATTTCTGACAAATATGCATGTACACGTATGTATAACACCAATCCATATACATAATCCGGTCCTCTCGTACCTTACGGTGTCGAGGTTCTGTCACTGGCTTCCGTATTCCTCTCCTTCAAGAACTTCTTCCATTTAGTTCTATCTCTCGAGTTGTTTCGTCCGTGCAATTTTACTGGAAGGTACATATAGGTACGTAGACTTAAAGATGGTAATTTTTGTAATTCTAGTTGTTTCTTTATGCTCCAGGAATTTTGTCTGCAGTACAGCATACAATCTATTAGCATCTTTTATCCTTGCATTTAATTATTCCTCTACGGTACCTTTGCTATTGATAACGCTTCCTAGATACTTGTTATTTGTTTTACCTGCTCAAATGCTTCTACATTTATGGTAACTCTTACTAGCCCTGTTTCACTTTTGATTGCCATTTCTTTTGTTTTTTCGCAGTTCAGATGTAAGTTTTGCGATACCAGTATATCTTTTTCATACATACCAGATTTTTTTTTTTTTTATAATCTGCGCGTGCCAAAGGGATTTTTTCAGGACACGGGCCTTTAGGAAAATGGGGAAGAGGAACAGAGGAGAAGCCTGTGCACATTGGCTTTAAATGTTTGAAGGTTATAGTGATGGAAAAATACAGAGCCTGGTAGATCATTGTATATTCGTGTCGTTCGGCTTATAAACGAATCACTAAATTTAACAGTACGACTGAAGTTTGACTTTAGGGTGAACTGATGTGCATTCGAAGCATTTCGCGTATTGCGGATGAAATTTTGAAGGGGAGGAATGCAACTGACTATTTCGCTGGAGCATTTTTTATGAAAATAGCGATAAAATAGGGAGAGACACGATATATTTCTCCGATATTCAAGTGAATGTATGGAATTCACAATGTCTCTTTCACCTATAGTTTTCTGCACCCTGTCTAGAATGTGCAGAACGGTCTTGGGTGCACTAGACCAGATATGGGTGTTATATTCTAGCTTAGGGCAGATGAATGCCTTATAAATTGAGGCCAGATCAGACGGGGTAAAATATTTCTTTCACCATTTAAGGACATTTTGCAGCATTTTTGGCGACCTCGAATATATTATCATTCCATCAAAGATGGTTATTAATATACATACCGAGAATGGCAAGTCTTTCAGTTTCATCCATGGATAAAGGTTGAGGGTTTTCGTTTCGCTTAAGAGACAGAAGACGGCTTAAGAGAAAGAAGAATCACCAGTGGACCTGTTGCTACGAAAACCATACTGCCGGTCATTAAGGAGTTTTCGTGAATCTAGATATTTCATAAGCTTACGATTTATCAGCGTTTTCATGACCTTGGAAAGAAGGGACGTAAATGCAATAGGTCGGTAGTTGGGCAGGGAGGAAGATTTGCCTGTTTTAGGGACGGGCTGGACAAATGCTGTTTTCCATCTACTCGGAAAGAGTCCTGAGGAATAGGATAGACAGAAAAGCTTACGCAGAGGTTTTGCCAGCGTAGAAGAACACCTCTTCAAAACTATGGGGGGGATGATACCATCTGAACCAGTGGATTTGTATATGTTAAGACCTTTGAGTACTCCTGCAACTGTGCGAGTGCGAAAGTGAACTTGTCCCATGGAAAATTTGACCCTCTCAGTTACAGGCGGATACAAAGCATTATCAAAATCTTTTTAAATTGTTGGTTTACCCCCGTAACCTTTTTCCTGGTCTCATTTCTCTTAATCATTATTTTTACTTAATCTTATTTCTACTTAATGATACTTTCGTACTATAGGTAGTCTTTCCATAGCTCTTCGTTCCACCATGTAGTACTCTTTTTATTGTTGAATACTTTGCTATGCCTTGAATATTTTGCTATGTCTCGTCTGTCAGATGTTTAGCTGGGACGAGCGTCAGGACGTAGATCTCCCAGTTTGTCTATGATTAAACACAGCTCCTTCTTGTTGAAAACGGCTAACAAACAGCACCATGTCATCTCTAGACGGGGCACTTCTGACATTAAAATGACTACAAAATTCTTGTTGTATCCTTACAATTGAAGAGTTGTGCAGAATGTTAGATTCAACAGCAAAAATCCATTGTGTAATCATCCAGTGCACCATTATTCATAATCATAAGAAAAAAAATGTCAAAGTTATAAATTTTTTAAATCCACTTAATATTTTTTTGCCACCTGTACTATTCACTTAATTTTACATCAGTGACACCTTACCTTATTATTTTGATCTCATGACTGAATCCGTTAAACATTTTCACTTGAATAAGTCTGAAAAAGTTAAAGAATAGGCCACAAGGAGAAATATTTAGAATAACCGAGAGAGATCGTAGATTTATTGGTGCTTGAAGATAATACATAGGTCGGATACCTTAGTGGTCATGTTATTGTTTGTGCTCGAAAGTGTTTGTGTGTGTCAATCTGTAGGTATAAGCCAAGATTATGAGGTAATTAAAAGAACAGGAATTCAGAAATAATATGCAAATAGTTTCAATGGACTTATTAAGTTCTTATTGCATTGGGTATCATCTTGAAAAAAGCGGAAAAAGTGAAGATAATTCATTGATAACTCGTTGCACGTTAACATTATAAACGCTATAGACTTGCTAAGCAATAGTCGAATTTACTAAAAGAAATAAAAGTAATAGAAATGAAAAATCAATCCACCCAAAATTGCATATTCTCCTCCAGCATTTGGATTTCTTTTCAATTATTGCCATTTGGATTCTAAATGTGCCCATAACCAGGTAATGATCGCTTCCAATATTCGCTCCTCAATTCGCTCTTACATGAAGGAGTGATGACTGGCATTTGTTGTTAATGACTAGGTATATGACCAATTTAATTTTCGGTTCTGTGATATCTAAGAAATGTCTTATATACAAAACTAAATTTATTTTACATCGTAATTTAATGAGGTATTTACCTTTGTGCCATTGCATACTCAGGTCCGCGTCCATGGGTACCAATATATGGTGAGATATTAACATCCGAAATTGGCATTAGAGTTACCAGGCAGAATATAAAAAATATTCACATCTATATGCATGTATTATACGTACCCGTGTCCTTAATTTGAAAACAATGAGCCTATCGTTCACTCGATGCTACGAGTATTATATCATATTCTTTGTCTTTTTGTTAAATCGAATCCACCACTCTGTGCTCTGAAGTAAATAAAGACAATCTTTTGATTGTTTACTGTCCCATTACCTTTCTACCTGCAGTCCTTACTAAAAACAATCTAAATGCATTAAACACAGGAAAACAAATAATATTTAGTTACAAATTAAAATACTACTCGTCTGTGTGTTCTATCTTTATGAATCATTATGCTTTTATTCGTGTATTCATGCATAAATTCATGAATAAATTATTAGTAATGTTATAACATTTGTGAAAACCAACCAGATTCCGCACGTAATATTCCATTCCATTTCAATTGTGTAGCTCCACTCTATATTTATGACTCTATCATGAAAGTATTCTTCTTCAAACTTAATGATAAATATAATGATATGGGATAAAAGAGAGTCATCTATTACGGACAAACATTAGCCACTCATCACTGACCCGAATTGACTGCTGGCAATATTGAAAATTTCCATTTCACACAGCACCATGACTGAGGGTAGATTACGTTATGACACAAAAGGAAGAGCTCTTCAAATAGAAAAACTCATAAGATGAATTGGCTTAAATGGGGATTTTTTAACATCATTGCTATAGAATTGAGTGGTAAGGGCCTCTTTATGACATCCTAAAAAATAATTTTCTGAAGAGGTTTTTCTTAAGGCATTTGTATCTGATAATACTGTACTTGGCATCTCATTCTTTTGAAGGCCATCTTAAGAGCATCCTACGATTTACTAAAATTAAATTTCCCTTTATGTACTACTTCTACTATTCACTTAGTTTTACATCAGTGACACCGTAACTTATTATTTTTGTCTCATGACAGAAGCCATTAAACATTTCCACTTGAATAAGCCTGGGAAAGTGGAATAATTGACCACAAGGAGAAATATTTGGAATAACCGAGAGAGATTGTCTGTTTGATGGTGTCTGAAGATACGAGGTTGGTAATCCATAGACAGGACACCTTTGTGACCATGTTTTCTGTGTATTTAAATAACGCTGTGGCATTTAGTCTCGTTGGTGAATGAAAGCATTGAAGTAAGTACTTTCAGGGTGTATTAGAGTAATATAACGAATTTGAAAATTGCTATAATAAGCTTAGTGTACGCCGTGGCTCAGTGGTTAAGTGCGCAATCACTGAGTGGAAGATTCGGGAATCAAATCTCAGAAAATGCAACAAAAAAGAGGAATTCTCACGGCCCAACCTCTTGCGAACGTCTGACAAACATCCGAGAGCAAAATTGTAATAGGAAAAAAATTGACCTTCGGAAACGACATGGGACTGTAGCTCCCAACCATTTGTGTGGCATACAGGACGAGTAGCTGCGACAAGCTAGGACTGGCCCTGTATTTGCTTTTCATGCCAAGATATTTATATTCATTTATTTATTTATAAAAGGTAGCTTATGTAAGACCGGTTAGATCATTTTGAAACTTAATGCGATGTGTCATCCTTTTGGATTTACATTTAGGATTGTCTGCTGATTCACAATTTAGGTAATGCTGCATTTGGAACACCACCCTATCTTTGTAACAAAAATAGGTTTTGGGGATACCTTTGTCTATTACTCCTTTTTTGAATTCCGCCGATTTTGGCACACTGCTGCTCTTGCGTGCTGGGGTAATGGGAAAAAAACAGAAGAACAGACATTGAAAAGTTAGATTTTTCAAGTCATGGCATAACAGTCAGTTCTTTGTTAGTAATACATTGCTAGCATGTGGCTGATCTTAATTATTACCTAAGGAAACGTTAACTTTATTTTAAGTAATACTATTACAGGCCTATTCGTCTGTAAGCTTTGTATGAAATACATACAATTGCGGATATATAAAGCAACGCCTCTACCTCTATCAGATCTATCGTTCCTTAAAAGCATACAATTGCGGATATATAAAGCAACTCCTCTACCTCTATCAGATCTATCGTTCCTTAAAAGCTTGTACCCACCGAGTGAGTACAAGTGGTCAGATGAATCTGGGACAAACCAAGCGGAAAACATCAAGCATCGATTTACTAAAGAAATCACATTGATGTGACAAATCTACCTGTGGTCAGTATCTTGAGTTAAGAGCTACCAACCTAAAAAATGTCAGTTTCTTCAATCTTTTAGACATTTTTTTACCTCTGATATCAAACAGATAACAAAAGAACTGGCAATTGTTATGTATCAGATAAAAAAAAGCTTTCTGATTCCTCCAATTCGAAAATTTCAACATCCGATTTAAATCCATTACTGAATTCAATTTCAATGAAAACGATTAATTATTCAAAAAGTGTATCGAAATCCACCTCTCCTTGACTTTACCTCTGCCAATATAACCCACCATAGTAAGCTTATTATTTACCAACTCAATGGTTGAAATTCTGAAAATGCATTCACTGCAATGTCAGTATCATTGATTACGGAATAAATGAACTAAATGCATGAGTGCGTTAAAATCATTGTATCCTTGCTTCCTCATTTTCTGGACCCCCTTTCAATGAAATGAATTCAATGAGTCTTTTGAATTTTCGATATGACAGGATGCATGTGCCATTGAATAAAGCAATTCAAGCACCACTCCTCGCATGGAGTATATACAAAACTTTTAGTGAATTTTATCTCTTTTTACCTACGTCAACAAAATTAATTGGAAAAAAAACAAGAATTAAATTGAATTCCCGCTTACTGACCACAGGTAGTTTGTTCGTGAGATAATGAAATACGTCAGTTTGAAAGGAAAATTATGGTAGGGAACCTCACTCAAGTCCAGGAATTAAAAGTGAAAGCTTCATTTCCGTGAATATTTAATATTCACACTTGAAGCCGGATGTGATTTTAGCCAGCACTTAACGGTTAAAATGTTTACCTTTCCAACGAATAATGACTTTCAGAAAAATAAAGAATAGAAAAGCACTGACTTGTGAAGTCCTTAAATGACAATACAACCGCACTTCATTAAGAATTTCTTTGTTCGTGGCTTAGGTCAATGAATAATTTACTCCAAATGATAGCGTTTTTATACCAATGGCACTAGATAGCTCACAGTGTTCATGTTCACATCATCATTTTTCTACTGACGGCAGAACTTTGAATAATAATTCTTTGGTTTTAAAAAATAAAACAAAATATTAAACTTTAACTTTAAATTTAATATTACCTTTCATTGCTCTAAAATTATATTGTTCATAAGAAGATATCTTCCATTTTATTAATTTACACTCTTCACTTCCCTTCACGAATAATAAAAAAGCTGACTAGAATGAAGAATAGAAGTGCACCTATTGCTTACTGTATCTGGAAATATTTATGGTGTTTTTGTCGCGTTTTTGTTTTCAATACAGTTCATTGTATAATTGTGTAACATTAGCATATGATAAATTTTAGCAATTTAAAGAAAGAAGTCTTAAAAAAATATTTCAAATCGACCGAGTTACAAACAAAACAATTGTGGGCTCCGCAAGAACGTGCACATACCTAAGTGTAGTAGGAGTCCATTAAAAAAAAAGGACAATTTATTTTCAATCTGTTATGGAAGAAATAAATAAATAAAGACAAAATAATACTTAACATATTTATTTTCTACCAGCTGTTGCCTACAGACTTACTTCGGATTTTGCTATAAAAAAAAATGCTTTAGAATAAAGTGCAAAAACTTGACCAAGTTGCGGGCAAAATAATGTAACTCTCCGCAGGAAATATTTTATACTAGCTATTGCCTGCGAGCTTACTGCGGATTTTGCTATTTAAATAAATGCTTTAGAATAAAGTGTAAAAAGTGTAAGAGAGAAGTTGCGGCCAAAATAATGTCACTTTCTACAGGGAATATGTTACACTAGCTATTGCCTGCGGATTTACTGTGGATTTTGCTATTAACAAAAATGCTTTTAAATACCTAAGTATTTGTTATTCATTCATAAATCTCCCGAATTTTAATCTTAAGTTTTTTTTTTTTGTTTTTTTTAAATCCCCTCATTTTTCCAAATCTTGATATGCCATGTCCTTTCATATGTCAATATTGCTTAAATATAAATTTAATAAAATAAATCGGTTTGAGTCATAGCCGAGAAATAGTCAATTTTTAAGAATCCGTTAAAAGCCTCGTACGTCATCTTTCTCAGGTAATTAACTTCAATCGTTTGCAGTCGTTTTAGAGAAAATCATTTTTTTCGAAATCCGCCATTAGTAAAGTACTGTTAATTTTCGGATTAGAATAAAAATTCCGGATTCACCTCTAAATGTAACCCTACAGATCCCAGATAAAAAGTTTGAAGAAAAGCCGTCCAGCCATTTAGGCTGCAGTCGGACATTAGTAAAGACATACGGGCAGGCGTACATACATACATACAGGCAGACATATATATAATACATACATACATATAGAAAAACAGAATTGACAAACCCCCTTTTTTCGAGTTCCTCTATACTAGTAATATCAGAATTGTTCAACATTTTAATGAAACCAATACTTTGCATATATGTACTTTTGAACCGATGGACTGCAATTTTCTAATATTCCAAACAATGTGAACTATGTTCCCTGTTCGGGCTCGAACCAGTACAGCTCGGGTCACAAACAAATACACTACCCACGACACCGTGGCTACCGTTTTTAGATGACATTATACAGGTGAGGTTTAAGGAAAGAACGATAAACCCACAAATTCATTGTCATAATTATTAGATGTTCCCAGAATATGGTCACTAATACTTTAAAGTGGTAGAAAATGGAAGAAAACTGCTGAAGACCATACAAAGAAGACATGAAACGCATTCAGATGGAAGCAGAACCGTTTTTGCTACCTCCACCCAAATAAATAAAGTGCATGATTGGGTTGCACGTACTTGCACCTAAATGCTGTATATCGGCAAATCACTCAGATTTAAAATTTAAACAAAATCGTTAAAAAGATTTTTTTACAAAACACCGTAAAAATACAGATATATTTTGAAGATTTTTCAAAACTCTTATATATGTCAAATATTGCCAGTACCGTTATACGCACTTTTTTGGCAAAAACCTGGTACGCCATCTGTTAGCGTACGTCCGCTGTAATTCAAATAATATGTAAATTTGAAAAATCGTTATAGCCATTTTCCGGAAAATTGAATTTTTACTGAATCGACTATTTATGAAGTACCGTTAAGTTTGGGGTTAGATTGAAAATTTCGAGTTCATCTCAAATTATAAATCCACAGACCTCAGATATCAAGTATCAAGAAATTCCATGCAGTCAACCATACGTAATAAACAGACAGACATAATTGCGAGGCCCACTTTTTTTAGACTCTCCATTATAGTAATACTAACCTTGATCAAAACGTCGAAAACGAATTTCTTTTCACGAAACTAATTCTTACAGGTGCAGGTGAAAAGGATATGTGCCTTGACATAAGCACTTCTAACATAAGGAGCAGGTTGATTGTGAAAATTGTTCCTGCCAGAAGCCCAGGAAATACGAGTTCTTGACAATTTAAGCGCATTTAAATTGGCCAGTTGAAAAATGGTGAAATATTGTCTGATGAGTCAAAGGGCAATTTATTTAGAGGAAAGGAATTTCTTCTTCAATACACGGTAAAGACCATAAAGCATGGCGGTGGGAGTGTGATAGCTTGGGGTTATTTTTTGCTACGGCGTGGATAAAGGTAGAGATAGGATAAAGGAACCGATAAATCACATAGTTTACATCAATATCCTAGAAAATGTTGTGTTACCATTTGACAAAAAGGAGATGCCATTTCGACCAACAGCATAAATGTTAGAATTACCTTAATCCCAAAGAAAATCTATGGAGTGATGTTAAGAAAGCGCTCGGTCACTCCATGTAAAAAAAAAACAATGCCTTTCTCACCAAAAATGAATTATTCTGATATTTTTTAAAAATCTCTAAATAATTGGTTATTTGGTCAAATATTTTTCTTTAATTTTCAGGATAGAAAAAAATATACTTATACTTTGAACAGCAACAAATTAGCTGCTTTCAACTTTATTATCATTCCGCACCAGAATGATATAAAACGAAACACTTATAGATTCAACACGGTGTCTATTTGTATGTCTTTCTGTCAGTATGTTGCATGCTTGTAACTTTTGAACCGTTTGGCTTAGAAAGTTTTTTGTTTATGCGGCCGAGAATAATGTGTCGCAAAATATCCATCGAATCGTTAGCTGCGTATGATGTGGCACTATCCTGTTGGAACCACATGTGTTATAGACTCAATTGATTCAATTAGAGCACCAAGAAGTATTTGCGATTAGTTAAAAATTGGAACTCGCCGCATTTTTGGTGATGCATTAAATAAATAAACAGCACGACTGGGTCGTGTTCGAATATTCAAGCAAAGACAAAAAGAGGCCAAAATTTGAATTTTCGATAAATGCTTTAAAATGGCTGCAAAACTTTTTTGAACATACATATGTCCAAAATTGAATGTCATTTCGTCACATTTGTCAAAAATGACATAGATATCAATTTTAAATAAAATTGACTTAACCATATCCGAGAAATAGTCTCGAAAACGAAAACGAAAACGGGAGGATACAGAATTCGAATGGAAATCAGAACAGCCACGTATATCTACACGTCCTTCAATAAGTAAAATGCCGTTATTCGATTTTTTCGCGAAAAACTGTGTACACAGTCTTTTTCAAAATATCCATCTTACGTTATACATGTATTATTAGCGAAATCTTTGGAACCGTTTCCGAGGAAATTACATTTTATTAACATTCGCCTTAAGTAAAGTACTGCTAATTTTGAGGCCAGAATGAAAATTCGAATTTAACCTCTGGGCATTACTCCACAGACCCTAGATATGAAGTTTAAAGTAAATCCATCCAGCCATTTAGGCTGCAGTCCGAAGTACCGACAGGAAGACATAAAGGCGGACAGAAGGAGTTGTGAGACCCACTTTTTTGAGTTCCTCTATTATATTTAGTTGATCAAAGTCTTGATATCGAACATTTTCGCGATAACAATACTTACCCTATAGGAGCAAGTACAAATAAAATAAATGAAAACAGGATAACCAACACTTAAATAAATTGTTCATTGATTTACATTATTCGTAATTTTAGTATCTAAAAACAGTTCTTCTCTTATATTTTCAGGGAATCTGACAAGAAGCAATTTAATGAGGTAATTCGAATAACATCAAATTGCTCACATAATTAGTATGTCGAGTACATAATGAATATTTACTTTTTGTTATATCTAAAAAAAATTATAATACGTAACTCTAGGCACGTACCTACCGAAATTCCAAAATAATAAATTCAACAAGTGCTCCAAATTGCAATATTCGATATCATTTCTGTTGTCATAATTATGCCTAATAATTTCGCTCCCTTATTAAGGTCAATCAACATTCACAACTATTTACTTAGGCTCTCATTTAGTGTTTGTGATAATAGGAAACGTAGAAAACTCATCAATTTCCGAAGGATACAAAACCTATCAAAGACATTATGAAAGTTAAAGCAATAAAAAAAGAATGTATAGATAACACACATGTAAATATTATATTATCCGGAACGTGACTAGAATTTGGCGTCAGCTTGAAGTTATCAATACCCTCTATGAGCCAAATACTTCAGTCTCGAATAATTGATTGTTTTTCTTGTTCTTTGGTGGTGAAGATATCACGATTTGGCAAAATATTTACAAATACATATAGGTGCATATATTATTTTGATTTCTTATACTAATAAATCGCTACACCCCCAATGGGGTAAGGTCTTTTTTTCATTCGAGTGGTTATACTCATACTTTTCAGATGTGAACATTTGGTAGTTCGTGCTATACCCATTGATTTTCTTTTCGAAGGCTTTGACATCGAAGCCGTATAGGGCATGGATAGTAAGTTGAATGTAGAGCATTTCAACATTTTTAAAATGAGTGAGCGCTTTATTTACCTATGGAGAACGATTGCAATTACCACTATTGCTTAAGGTATCGTCACAGTTATTAATTGCTTCGGTGACTACAAATTTAGAAAGAAAGTAGCACAATAATTCAATAACAAATTCTGCATATCAGCATATTTCGAAAAACGAATTGTACCCTAAGGATATTGAATTTCATTTAAATATACAAGTTTATGTACACCAATTTGTATTAATGTCATGCACGATTCACCACAAAACTGATGACCGAAAAATTCAATTACCCTCGATTTCAAAAATATTCACATTCGATGTTTTTTTTTTTTTTTTAAATAAATAAATAAATAATTTCATCGCTTCATCAACATTGTAACATGCTCTGATGGAATAACCACGTAAAAAAGTTGAACAGACAATTTTTCGTCAATTCCATTTGCGTTATTCTATGTGACAAGTCCATCTGTGGTGTGACAATTTCAAAAGCAATTACCCGTAACCAATAACGAAAATTTTTTCGAAATATAAAATTTATCTGTCGGAAACGGTTGTGCGTCCAGTAGAAGAATGTGAAATTGAATTTATGAAGTTAATGGATGAAAATGTGTTTCCGAACCATTAACCAAATGTTTGAAGTTACTCGTATAAAAAAAAGAAAAACAAAAATCGAAAACAATTACGAAAATTCTATTTTCGCTATACGATTGAATCGATTTGAATTTAGTTACTGATTCAGACATTCCACACCTACAGTGTATTTGTATATCAATCACGTGGGTATAGAGATGTCAGCAAAATAAAAAAAAAACCTTGATACCATTATTTGGCTGTGATTAGCGAAGAGTTAGCCCACTTATAAGTGACTATTATATCAGTTTTGTCACATAAACAGAATTCTGCCTGTCAAATTATTTAACAATTTATTTATGATAAGATTTCAGATTTAAATGTTCTTATCGTTTCGATGTGAAATTGTGATTGATATGGATTACCAGGTAAATCAAAGACAAAAACAAACAAAATGTTTTATTTTGTTTTAACATTTAATTACCTCCAGCGATAAGAAAAGAGCGTGGCTTAAAACTACTCGTAGTTTAAAATCTTAGGTTAGGTTAGGTTGAAGTGGCTGTCAGCAAAGAAAAAAGAAACCAACACGCTTAGACCAATAATAGATCCATTGTGATACCACATGCGTTTAAAATCTTCCTTGAATGAAAAAACAGTAAGCATAATTTTGAGTTTACGAGAAATAAAATGTTCAGCTCAAACATTCGGATTAGTTTACATTTTTACTTGTTTTTTTCATTGCCTACTCAGGTTCCTGGTATGCAAACCAGTACAGTTCCTGATACATCAGAAATTCCGAAGAAAATTATTTGTTACCTACTTATTCAAATCTTTGAGATCAACTATACAACTCCATTTTCACAAAATTTGAATCCATTAGAAATCCAAAATGGGGTGCACAATATTGCGGCAGAAAACAACAGAAACAAGGTTTCATTTATACAAGAGTATATACACTTGTCTTCATATAATTAAGTCACACAAAATGTGTATACATTTTTTTGTAAATAATGGAGTATAATATTTAAAGAAAAAAAAAATTATACTAAAAAATAAGAAACTTTTAAAGTAAAATTCGATTTGGTAAAGACAACATATAATTAAACCATCCATAAAAACTACCATCTACCTTTTTTGACTTAATCTTGGTTGGTTAACCACTTATAACTTGGGCACACTGGTCACTCAAATGTTGCACACTGGTCGAGAATGATTTTATGCCAGTCTTGGTATATTATATCCCAAAGCGAGATTTTGTTGAACGGGTTTCTTGTCGAAACTACCATTTTTATAATGCCTCATAAATTATCTATGTGGTTTAAGTCCGGGCTTTGAACAGGCGATTAAATTAAATTCACACTGTGACATCATACAAAGATGTCTAAAAGCAACTCAGGAATGGTGCTGCATGGCTGGGTTCAACATAAACCCGGCAAAAACTACAATAGTACCATTTATGAGGAAAAGGAAGCTTGAACTGAAGGCTGTCGGGCACAGAACTGACACCAGTAAAAGAAGTGAAATATCTAGGATTACACCTAGATAGTAAACTCATGTGGAAAAAGCACAGAAGAGATATCCAAAAAGGCCACCCGTGCTTTCATGAAATGTAGGAGCCGGGTAAGTCTTGGGGACTTAACCCGAGTATTCTGAGATGGAGCATATGGAGCGATAGCGTGGGTCAAACGAACTAGTCTAGTCACAACGAGGGATACAGTCACTAAAGTGCTTGCTTGCCTCTGTATTACTGGGGCCATGAGAATATGCCCAACTGCTGCCATCTAAGTATTTTCGGAACTATCTCCTCTTCATATTGTAGTTGAGCAAAACGCAAAGCGGACTATCCTAAAGATGACAGAAAAGGACATCGGGAGGGAGAAATGCACCAATTCAAAAGAATATGATGTACTTCTCAAGAAACTCCCTCTTCTAGCAATCCCCAAGGACGATAGTATCAGGAAATTTAAATTTAATAACAAATTCCGTAGGAAGTTAAGTAACAAAAAGGCTTGGAGCAATGAATCCATAATATACGGATTGAGTAACCACACAATAAAGTGGCGTACGGACGGCTCGAGAACTGAAGAAAGAACAGGGGCAGGTGTATTTGTTCCAAGAACTTCTTTTAAGCTGAAATATGCGCTATAGATAGATGTGTTCAATTCAACCTCGATAGAAGATACAACAAAAGCGACATAGCAATATTGTCAGACATTCAAGGCACTTGAATCTCATGTCATTAAATTAAAACTTGTGTGGGAATGCCTATACAAACTTAATGAATTGGGTGGCAATAACAGTGTAACCCTCTATTGGATTCCTGGCCACGCTGGAATAGAGGGCAACGAAGAAGTAGACTCCTTGGCAAGACAAGGAGCAGCAGAATTCTTTATTGGACCTGGAGCATTCTGCTGAACAGGAAATTACACCATACGCGAAGAATTCAGGAAGATCCAGAAAGAATACAGGGCGAGAACCTGGGTCAATAATACAAGAATAAGAAACTTCTGGGACACTACAACTGGAAGAGATTCGAAACGTGCATCTGCCTTAATAAGAATAACCTACGTATCCTAACAGGCTTTCTAACGGGGCATTGTAAACTCGGGGAGCATTTAAGGAAACCAGGTATAATAAACGAATGCCTTTGCAGATTCTGCAGTGAGTCTTGTGGGGCACTGACCCACAAAAGATTACAATGCTTGGGCAAGTACCAACTATCAAATGAGGATATTCCAACCATAGACCGACTTCTCATTGTCAGATTCCTAAGAGAAACCGGATTAAAGAGGGTGCTCTAGGGTGAACTATCCTTGCCAAAATAAAGAAAGAGTGTTGACCCTCGATAACAAATCTGAAGGAATTATATTCTGAAGGACTCTAATGAGGGAATAAACCTCTCCTAGCTATTAGCAGGGGACTCAATAGACCATTAGGTTGCAGTGCAAGATAACCCTACACAAATAATTATAATAATAATATCTTTTGGGAATTTTCCTCTTCTTCACTTCTTGAAAAATAAAACTTTTCCATGCTATTTGTTACTTTTCTATTTCTTCGCAGAAAAACTTTCGAAACAATAATTAACTGCAAAAAATTATCAAACAATAAGTTTGTGGGAGTACTTTTCTAAAAGAAAAATGAAAACGTCAAAGTTCAAAAATCCAGAGGAAATTTTCTCAAATTCAAGAAAAGTATCCGTACGCTTTTCATATGTAATCTTGAGAAAGTCAATTTAAGGTGGTTTTCAAACAATTATCAATGGAAATTATTTCTTTTTTTACAAACAAATAAATCGTATGTCTTTTAATTCAAAATTGATTCCACAAATTTATTTCGATTGATTTGAAATCCTTTTTGCTGTCAAATCTAATCAGCTATAACTCAATTGACAGCTTTCATTCTTTCCTAAGGCGAAAGAGAGAGTTACAGAAAAATTAACGAAGAAAAAGTCATACCTCTCTCTACTTCATTGTCTTTCATTACGCGTATGCTTTGCTGATGTTTTCAGACATAATATTACATTTACTCGAAGGATTACTATAACAATTAATTATAATAGTTGTGCGATAAACCAATCAATCAAAAGGCCAATTGCCACAATAACTGATGACGATTGAGCAGCATTGCTCCTTATCTTTTATCATGTTGCTAGCAATACATATGTAGATTGCCGGCAATAAATTGCCCAGGAAATTGTTGGTCTTTTAGAAAACATTATTTAATCTACGCTTTGGAAGAAATTGGTATTTATGGTATTTTTATGGTTTTTTGCACCTAAAGTTAGTATTTATTTTTAAATTCCAGATGAGAACGTTTTCTATAGTAATATTGTGGGTTGGAGTCGAAATCCCGAAAATCCAAAATCCCGAAAAACCAAAATCCTGAAAATCCAAAATTCTGAAAGGCCAAAATCCCGAAAACTAAATCTAAAAACTAATTTTATATAATTTTTCGGGATTTAGTTTTCGGAACTTGGGTTGGGTATGAAATCTCCTTTTTTAAAATCCCTTTTCCACAATCCCCTGTGTCAAAATCCCCGTTTCAAAATCCCTCTTATCAAAATTCCCTGAGTCAAAATCTTTTTTTCCGAAATCCCTTGTGTCAAAATCCCGCGTTTTTATATTTTTGTGTTTTAATTTCTGGATGTAATTTCCGCAGGTGCCATGACATAAGGCCATATTTCAAAATATGGCCTTATGACGCTTTCACAAAGTGTCATAAAGCCATATTTCAGGGTATGGCCTTATGTCGCTTTCGGAAAACGACATAAGGCCATTATGGCTTTATGTCATCTTCAAATGTTCAAATATATATATATATATATTATATCCACAATGCATAAACAGTAGAATATGTATGGGGGGGTCACTGTAGGATTTGGAGTGGGTGCGAGATTGGGTGTCGGGATTGTGGGTTTTCGGGATTGTGGGACTCCCTAATATTGTACATTAATAAAAGAATCAGTGCTCGTGAAAATAAGTAATTACATGCGCTAGTATTGAATTAAACAAAGAAATCTTTTGTAATTTTAAAAATTTCCTTCTTTGTATGAGAAGTAAGTGACTCAAATAGTCATGGGAACTATCTATTAAAAACTATCGTCTTATTCGAAGGTATCGAAATATTTATTAATTCGGTAGTTATTAAAATTGACCTATGAATATTTTCGTTCATTAAATTGTTCTTTCATTCAGTTCGCTGAATGAGATGAGTATATACGCAATCTTCTAAAATGTCTAACTCTAATGAAAACCATTTCTGAGTGCGGATATCTCGAAAACACTGCGCTCTACGAAACAAATTGGTATAACTTTAAAATTTTCTACAAGATGCATGCCGAACTTTTCAAAATTTTTGTAATTTGTAGGCACTCAATTTTCCAAAATATTCGACTTTACATCGACGTTAATAGACGAAATAGTTTTTGAGTGCAAATATCTCGAAATCAGTGTATCACACAATGCAATCTTTAGGTTTTGATATTGTCTACATAGATGAAGAATTTTTCTAAATTACAAAATGCCCAAGTTTACCCCAAAGGAAGAATGAATATCTCTTATGAATATTAATTCCTGGGTGCAAATATCCAGAAAAGGATTTTGTGTGGTAATGTGAATTCCCAACAGCATATGTCACAGGCTACCACTGTTCCCCACTCTTTGAATGAATAAATAATCGAAATCAATCGATAGCTGAGTTAATTCAGTTACTATGTAACTTTCGATAGTGCTTAAGTCAAAACTTGTCCACAGAAAAATAAATCTACTGTATATGCATATGATAGTCATATTTGAAATTTGTGTTACATGGTAGCCCAAGATTATTAGAGGACTTCACAGTCATGTTGAACCCCAAATTTATTCGAAATTCACCCTTGCAAATCACATCATATTTGTAGAAATTCAAAAAGGCTGCCGGGGAGTGCAATATAAAATTATGACTGAAATGCTTTTACAACACATATCTGTGAATATTTGTGTGCTACAAAAACAGCGCCTTCTAGATGTCTACATGCTACTTGTTCTCTTCGCCACGCGACTTCCAGGTTATAATGGGAAAAGTACTCGAAAGTGACTCATTCCTTAAATTACATAAATATTTAGAAAAAATTGTTTTTTTTTAACTTTTTGTTAAAATGTGTCACAACAGCAATCATAAAATTATATCAGTGACCCATTTTCGTAAAATATGCGCACCCTTTCTCATTAAGTCGTATATACGGATAACTTGTCGCGCAATAAATACCAATAGACACAATGATACCATCATTGTAGGTATGTAGGTACACAAACGATTTGGAAAAGATGTCTCCCCCAAGCATAGTGGGGCAGAGACTAGAAAGACGGGTCCCCGTATTCCCTTGTGCAGAGATCACAACCTAATCGAAAAGGGAAGTAGACTCCACGCGAATGTCGTTTGCTGATGAAAGCCTTTGTTTACCTATTCTCCGTTATCACCGTCAGTGTTATGAAAACAGAACTTTCGTTCTTCCTACCATACCATCCATCCATTGATTGTCGAAAGAAGCAACCAACAAGGGAGTAAGGTTTTTCTTTTTTTGTCATCATTTAAGAAGGGAAATCAGCGTTAATGGATGTCACGTGTAGGGGGTGTGTAGTAAATCAATTTAAAGTGTAACCTTTAGTTAAGTCTCTGCTCATTGTAAGGGTGAGCATTGGGACATTTTAATGTTAAAGGGGGATGTGATGTTCAAGCATTTGAAAAGTCGCCAAAAAAGAAAATGAAAAAGTAAATTGTAATATCCTCACATTTGTGCTACTATACTTTTGTTGTTTTTTTTTTTTAATGGAACTGAATATCTTTCTTATGAATCATTAAATATCTTCTTCTTCTCCTTACGGCAAAGTTATGATCCAGAGTAGGGGGATCACAACCCTCTCACTTTATTGCATTCCTACTGGTCCGCCTGTGGGATTTGCCGGTTTGTCCTCAGGAAGTACCGGCAAACTTCTCGGTTTCGGATCACTTCATCACTGAGGCCAATCAAATGCTGGTGTTTTCGCATTTGTGTAATCCAGTTGTTTTTTTGGTCTGCCTTTTTTGCGCGTTTGTGTAGGAACGTCTCCTTTGAACATGACAATACCAACTGAGCCGGTCGTGCTCTATCTTGCTTGTGATGGGTTCATTTACATGAAGGCTTCCTCGAATCTTTGAACTTCTTATTCTATCAAGCTTTGTTACTCCTGCGGTCATGCGAAGTATTTTCATCTCAGCTGCCGTTAATTTGCCCTCATACTTTTTGTACATTGTCCAGCATTGTGAACCGTATGTGAGCGCCGGGCGTACAACTGTGGTGTAGAATCTTAGGGGACATTTTCGGTCACAGAAGATTGTGGAGTTTTCCCACCACTTCATCCACCCTACGCTTACGCGATGATTGATGCCATCATCACAAGTTACTTCGCTATTGATCATAGATCCCAGATATTTGATCTTTTCGCACTTGAGAAGCACTTTTCCATTCAAGTAAATGTCTGGAATAGGCCGGTGTGGATCAGAGAACGGGCAGCATAGATACTCTGTCTTTTTTTAATTAATATGGTACCCATTTCCCTCCAAAACATCCACCCATACATCAAGTGCTCGTTGCAGGGACGTTTGATCTTCACTTATGATAGCTCCATCGTCCGTCAGCAAAGAATAACTGATGCACTTTGGGGTCCGTCACTTTTCCTTCAAGCAGATAATCAAGGACTGCAATAAATAGCAAAGGATTGAGGACGCTTCCCTGGTATACACCGACTTTGATTGGGAACTCTTCGGTGACTCCTGCGGGACATCTTACTCTTGTCCTTGCTCCCTCAAACATGTCTATGATCATGCGAACGTAGGCTTCTGTAACTCCTCGTTGTCTTAGCGACACCCATAAGAGATCTCTTGGTTGTCTATCAAAGGCTTTTTCAAAATCAATCAAACCCATATGCAAGTCCTTTGAGGAATCACGTTTTTTTCCATTATGATCCTTATACTTTGGATTGCATCTGTTGTTGATTTGAGATAAACCCAACCCACACTGGTCATCAGATAGCCGTATTATTTTCCGCAGTTGGCCATCTAATACCCACTCGATACAATGATCTTCATGGTGTGTAACATCAGCTTGACAGAACGGTAGTTATCACAGTTTCGCCTACCGCCCTTTATGAACCATTAAAGATGTTTTTCAATATAAATAGAAGGTTGGCAGACACACAAAATCATCTCCTCTCGCATGACCCACTATGAGTATTTTCAAAAATACTTCGTAGAACCACGAAAATGGCCATTTTTTCACGAGCCATCCATTCTACGAAAAAAAATATTGAAATCGAACATTTTCAGGAAATCAATACTTGCCCTTATGTGTGTGTAGGACAAACAAAAAGTCGTAGAGGCAGGTGTCTTCACCTAATTTTAAAGCGAACTGAGATAGTTACAGAAAGTCTATAAAACCATTAAAAATTTAATATGGCGGCCACACCATGGCGGCCCAAATATTCCGAAAAAAAAATGTCTAACATATTTAAATATTTAAGACACCATAGACACCAGCAGTTTTCTTAAACTAATAGAACAAGCTGAGTGCGTTTCTGGAAAATCTAGTATTATTTGTAACTGTGTAATTAACAAAATTTTCCTTTTAAATCTATGCGTACTTCTGGGGAAATATTTTTTATTTTGCACCTAATAGGGCAAGTATTGTTTTCGAGAAAATTTTCTTTACAGAGATTTTGATCAAACTTCACATTACTGTAATAGAGAAACTCGAAAAGTCTCTTAATTCTGCCTGTTTTTCCGTCTGTCTGTATTTCGGGCTGCAGCCTATACTGCTTGAGTAATTTTTTTTCAAACTCTTTAGGATCTGTAGAGTACCAAAGGTGGAATTGGAATTGTCGGCCAATGTTGAAAAAGTTCAATTTTCTCAAAACCGTAAAGATTTCGATACAATTCAGAAATAATGTGCATATTTGCGATAAAACTGCGTTCTCAGTTTATCGCTAAAAGTTCGAATACTTTACTTATTAGCGGACTTGGGATTTTATTCAAAATTGATACTTGAGTTACTTCTCATATATGGAAGGACATGGCATATGCATGGTTTAATGCATTTTATGAAAACACCCAATTTATTTCCTTCTTGCCAATTTTCCCTAAATTTGAAATGTGAACAATTTACAAAAGACCAGCAAATGTGGATCAAGTACGTGTGAATTAGTCGTGCCCTTTATTTCCTTCTATAAAAGGTTATTGTTTCAGTAAAAATGTCGATCCCTAGTTGTTATAATATTACATATTATGGGGGATTTCAAAATTTTCATTTCGATCTCTACAGGCTCATGTCTGGGATAAAAATACATAAAAATTCTTATAATGAATGCTACATACTTTAGAAGATTTGCGAAAATTGTTAATTTGTTGTGTTAGGATAAAAACTACACGTAAAATTGGTTTAATTCTTTTATTTTTCAGTTTCATTTACGGCCACGTAGTTGCCATATATGCCAGTTATAATTTAATAAATATTATTTAATAATGTTCGACTTATTACACAGGGTGATTCCTCTTCCTTTGTATAGTTAATTCATCATAAGTATTCTAGATTTTTTTCAATGAGGATTTTCTTATCAAATTTTCCGAAGATATTTTGTACCTCTCTGCAATCATTTTTAAAATAGAAGTTAAAACAGAAGTACAGATGCACGACGTTATACATTTGAAACCTATATTAATCAAATACAAAAATATTTTTTTTTTTGAGCATCCTATATTTTGAAATTTGAAAAATAAAATTCTGCCCCTCGCTATATGCTATAAGTGTACAAAGTTTAATCCTTCTATGTACAAACATTAAGAAATTGTTTTAATAGATCCAAACAAATTTCTTTGTAGCATCCTGATTATCTGACATGTAATGTGTTGGATGGACACATATTGGAAATCTTTATTAATGAAATGTTTAAAATTATTTTTGTGCCACCTTGCGTTTTAGAAATCGAATACTCCTCTCCTTTAGGTTCTACCCCGTCACCTATACTTCGCTTTTACCTTTATTTTAAATCTTTCTGTAATGCGTAATCGGGAAAGTCTTTGAAATTGTGGATAGACACACATACAAATATGAACCAAAAGGGTTTAACAACCTGAATTTGGAAAATCAAAAATTGTTCATTTTCATTGTTGTACCCCATAGTATGGTAATTGTGCAAATTTGTGCCTTTCTAGGTAATTCGCGACTTTTGTAATTTGCAGAAATATCCTTTAAGGATTTTTAGAAATACTGACTGAAACTATGCTCTGCACCGTGGTGCAATGTTTCAGTTTCTATGGCATCCGGTGGCTTCCGAAAAATTCTTGAAGTAATGCACCTGAAAAAAGACAAAATTTGTGAGGCTAATCGTGGGAAGTAAATTGCACGTTCAGATGACCTTAATCAATTTCATTCACAAAGCTCGATTATTATTTAAATAATCAAAGGTCAATATTTTTTAGCTGTTGGAAATTGAGTAACACGACTTTTTACTTTCCATAGAGAACTGGCCTACCCTACTGTGCATGTTTAGAGTCATAGGTTCACGAGGTATGGGATCATTAAAACTTGTTGGTGTTCCTCGTACTCGAACATAAGTAGTAGTTTCCAGAATATTAATTGCTACTTTGCTTTATTTCTAAACTCTTGGCATGTCCAAATAAAGTTTGCCTCACTACTCGTACTTTTTTCCTGTCATATGGTAGATTATAAGTCACTCTAAAAGGTTTCCTTAATGAGATAGAGAAACCAAAATGAGATTTATCTGTAATTTATCTGAAATTCTCTATTCTCACAAATAGAATTCCTAGAATTCCTTTATCTTTTACTCGTCATCAATTCCTGTCACCTTCGAATTGACAGTAACGAATCTAAGCAGCAAGAAAGCCCTGGCAAATCATTTGTGACATCAACCAACCCAGAGCAAAGCATTTGAACGGTAAGCCTTAGAAAGCAATTGAACTTAACGTAATCCACTGCCAATAAGTCTTCATTCCGCATCAGTGCATCAGGGTTAAACTTTGACTGGTATCGTAAAATATTTTCCTCAATCCATGAGCGTCATTCTGCAGCACATCACCGCATTCAAGGAGTGGTATGGAGCTTCGTACGGGGGCAGCAAAATGTGTTTCGATTAGGATTCGCATCCACCTACAACAAATTGATGGACAAGAAATGTTTTTAGTGATGGTTACGTTAGTCCAAATTCGTTCAAATCCCAAAAGTCAGCATTGATGCGATGAAAGGATTAATTTCCTAAAATCCACAAAAACAACAATATAAATCTGTGATGGGGATTCAATTTAGTCAAAGTGAACGCATTGTGTTGGTTCTGATTGGGGATTTACTGGTATGTACTTGTTTGAATGGCCAGCAGTCGACTGATAATTGCTTTCCAAGAGGAATTGAATGATTTAATTTGCTTTAACACGAAATTCAAAATCTCTTCCTTGAAGTTGTAGATAAATCGATTTTGGGCGCATTTGTGAATATTATGCAGGAATTAAGAGTTATAGCTCTTCCATGTACGAGTATGTAGCATGAAAATGCAAAAGGAAATATAAAACCTTACGAAGAGACGAGAAGAGTCTCAACCGAAACTGTAAAATATGAATATTATTCTGATTTTATTTAGAGAAAGTGGAGCAAATTGAATGTTTGACGGTGGTCATCATTGTGAAATATATGGAACTTATAGACATCTACAAGGGTATTAATAGCTACATAAGCATTTATCTGGACTGGAAAAAAAATCGGGTTTATATATAACAGATGGTTTCATATATAAGTGCACATTCTATCTGCAAGTGTCATACTCCTTGTTCATTAAAGAACCCTTATCGTGTTGTTCATTATCAATTAGAGTTGGTTGCATGATTTCATCTTTTGACTCTGGTACATGACAAACGAACCCTACACCTACTTGTTGATTTATTTGCACAGGTTCCTTGAATAATTTACTCTCTCTTTTTGTAACTCACATAAAAGTTTAACACCAAAGGAAAGCAAAACAAAACCTGTCGGTCTGTTGGAACACAATTTAAATTATACACTTCCATCCTCAAGGCACGAGGAATTCTCTGACATACATATGCCCACATTTGCATGCACTGAAAACGAGGAGTAAAAAAAATGGTTTATTTGTTTTTATTTTTAGAGGGTGTACGAGTAATTATGGTATCTGCAGCCCGTGTGATAAAAATAGCAACAGTGACAAGCCCAAAAGATTTTTCTACATTCATTTTTTCGTCCTGATGCCATAAAGTTACATATCTCTGGAGAAACTCTGCGTTTGACTGTTGATGGATCTATTTTCATCTTGTCCTTGCCCTGTCGCAAGAAGGTAGTTACTATTGTGATTATGTAGATTTTCATATATGTTTGAATGGTATAGAGTATATATTGATGTTAAATGTTTTGTAAATATACTGTGCCAATAGTGGTGTGCTATTTAGATAATGAATTAAACTTCAGACAAATAAAATAACAAAATGTTTATTTTTAAATCTTTATTTTAAACCTCGAAATTCAAAAGAACAACTTTCGTGCAAAATTGTTCATTATAAGTATTATAGTTCGCCAATTTCGAGCCAGATAATTTAAATCTTATTGTAATTCGTCCGACTGAATGTAACTCGAAAAACTGTGGAATTTTATTTTGGCTCCAGTTATAGTTGGAAATATTTTTACATGCACTCTTAGAATAAGTTCGAGTAGGTATTGATAATTCCGATATTACTAGTAGATACAAAGGAACTCAAAAAACTGTGTCCGCTAATTTTGCCCATCGCGATGGGTATGTCTATCTATCTGTTTGTATAAACAACTGCAGCCTTAACGACTTTACAGATTTTCTTCAAACTTCATATTTATTTATTTATTTATTTATTTATTCATTGCATCTCATAAGTTCCAATTTTATTTTAGACTACTTTTAGTAATTTATAAAGTTACATTTTTATTAGTTACTTCTTTAACTAATAAATTAGTTATATATGTATATTTGAACGATTACTATTAAATTAAATTATAAAGAATTCATGATAGCAGTTTTACAAAGTAATCTAGATATATTGAAATCAATAGGGTTTCTATACAAATTGTAATTGACACAAGTCGTGGGTATAGGATCATTTCGTCCGTAATTCATTCTGTTTTTAGAAATAAAGGAAAACTGTTTTCTAGATCCAAGAATGCGAGTAGGAGCATACATATTAAACATCGATAGTAAAAGCGAACAATCAACATAGGCGGTTAGTACCGAGTAATAAGTTCTTCTTTGAGTAAGCGGTTTTAAATTATTAAGCGCACATCTTGCTTCATAAAAAGGCACATCATTGTTCCAATTCATTCTACGGAGAGCAAACTTCGTAAATCGTTTTTGAATTCTCTCAATACTTAGTTCATGATTGCGATAATAAGGGTTCCAAATAATACAGCAATATTCGAATATAGAACGAACTAATGAAATAAATAAGGACTTAAGGGTGTAGGGACCATAATAGTCCTTAGAATTACGAAATTGAAAATCCAGCATGCGATTTGCCTTGCCGATTATATAATCAATATGTAACGAAAAATTTAATTCGGCATCAAAAATTATTCCTAAGTCTTTATGATCAGTTACTCTCTTTAGACCAGTTCTTTGAATAATGTAAGCAAAGATAATTGCAAACTTAATTCTATTGAAAGTTATAACTGAACATTGTTTTATATTTGAAATATAGACCATTCAAAGAACACCAGTTATTAATACGATTAAGATCATTTTGTAGTCAAAGCGCATCAGAGATAGTATTCACGGAATTAAATATTTTTAGATTGTCTGCATATAAATGACATTTGGATGTTAATACAACCGACGGAAGGTCGTTTATAATAAAAAGGAAAAGGAGCGCACCAATATGGCTGTCCTGAGGAACACCTGAGTAATTCAGAATCTCCTTTGAGCAAACAGAACCAATTTTAACATATTGTTTGCAATTCATCAAGGAACTGCCAATCCAAATTAAAATACTGGAATGAAATTCAAACATGTCAAATTTTTTTTTAAAAGGACATTGTGTTCATCACGGTCAAAGGCCTTAGAAAAATCTGTGTAAACACAGTCAATTTGTAAACATTTTTATATATCATCTTCTGTTAAAGATAAAGACCCCAAATTCGTAATTCGGTCACTACTAGAAATGAACTATTCGTACATTACGAAATGTGATTGGAAAAATGTTGCAAACATGTTGCATATTTCATTTAGTTTGTCACTATTAACATCTTTATAGTTTTTGGCAATGGGCATCACATCTTTCAACCCCTACGTCAACCCATCAAACCTAACCTAACCTAACCTAACATCTTTATATGTCATGATAGATGATAAACCAATAGATTTTCGCTTGGTGTCTATAAAAGACTGAAAGACTTTAGGATCGCGTTTAATCTTAGTTTCCATAAAAGAAACGAATTGACTATAAACAAATTTCTTTAAAAAATCATATTCTTTACGTAAAGCAGAAATTCATTACGCGTATTAGGATTAAATTTACTTAGTTTACAAATTTTATTCATAGCATTCTTCAGCCTAGATACACTTTTGTTAAACCAAACGGGCTTATTAGACCATTTTACTCGCTTAGTTGGCACAAAACTAAAAATCACGTACTCAATTATATTTCTAAACTCTAAATATTCAGAGTCTAAAATATTTTGCCAATTTACCGAGCTTAGAAAAGTATTTATAGCTTTATAGTCTGCTCTAATGAAATCGAACTTAACACTTTCGGATTCTGAGATCAGAGGTTTCAAAGTAGATACATTAACTGAAACTTCCGAAGCATCATGGAAAATACTATTAATAAGCAAAGGGAAATCAGCTGGTCTCTAATACATTTCCCATAGCATTGTGAATTGTGAATTGTATTTAGTTGACGAAAATTGGTAGCAAACATACTGTTTATTACTTGAATTTCTTTCTCTTTTAAAAACATTACAAATTAGAGCACATTTTTCATTATAAGAGAAAACCCAAGTTACGTCAGATAAATTAAAATCACCTAACACCAGGGCATATGATGAGTTATCTAAATCATTAACAATATTCATAATATAACATAACATAAATAACATAATTAACAATATTCATAATGTTTTTTATATGACTCGTATAAATTGCATTATCTGCATCTGGGGAATGTATAATACAAAGAAATATAAACAAATTAAGTCTGTAATTCCAAAATACAAATCAACACACACGCAAATTCGTTCAATCATACCCGATGAATCAGACAATGTAATTTCTCTACACATAAAACATGTTCGGACAGCAAACAATACTTCACCACCCCTCTCACAACCGGTAAACAATTCAATAGGATTCCATTACGCAACCACGTCTTCGTGAAGGCGATAAGAGCACATGAACAATCAGCAGCAGCAAGAAAGAAGTCCATAACTTTAGTTCTCATTCCTCCCACATTTTGATAGTACAAAGAGAGAGGACAAATTGTATTTTATTTGAGGAGTGTGGAGAAAAAATATTTTCTCGAAAACGTTTCTTACTATTTTATTTAATTTTAATATTTTTAAATAAAAAATAAAATAAAAATTATAAGTTTTCAATAAAATCGGTGGTCACAAAATTGTTAACTTTTCTAATTATATTTCACACTGCACAACAAAAAAAATTCAATTAATTACAATTTTTTTTTTTTAAAAAAAAGGTCTTTTATGGTGATAAATAAAAGAAATAAAGTGCACGACTAAGTCACAGGTACTTGCACCTACGTATACATCCATATATGTATATACATATACATATGTATGTATTTTGTTTAATTGCAATTTTTTTTTCTTAGAATCCATTTAAAAAAAATTAAAATCTTATTGATTTTGAAAACTTGATATGCCATAATCTTGTATATATCAAATATGGTTCAAATATTGATTTCGAACAAAATCGATCCAGTCGTAGCCGAGAAATATCCAATTTTCATAAATTGATTAATTAGTAAAGTAACGTTAAACGTGTTTTTCAGGAAAGAAAAAAAACTGGTACGCTGTCTGATAGCATATAACCACCATAACTCAAATATCAAAATTGGTCAAAATCGTTTGAAAAAATCGTTTTCAAAAAAATATTTTTTTTTTTTTAAATCAGCGATTTATATAGTACCTACCGTTAATTTTGGAGCTAGAATGAAAATTCCGATTTTGGCTCGAATTGTTATTTTACTGATTGCAGATATGAAATTTGAGGAAAATCCGTTCAGCCGTTTAGGCTGCAGTCGTGCGTCAGTTGCCCTTTAAATCCGGGGAATGTGGTGTCCAAGAAAAGTCCACATTTCGCGGTCACCAAATGTTGTGCGCAACAGGTCTATTGAAGCTCGACAGTGTGCAAAGTTCCACCATCTTGCTGAAACCACATTAGTGGAGTGTTAACAATAGCTGACACCAACAAGTTTCAATTATTGTCCAGTATCAGTCGCCTGTAATGGACGGTGATCCTCAAAAAATATGGTCCAATTATTCTTGCTGACGTAAAACCGCACCAAACTGTACAGCGAAGTGGATGCAACTGACGCTGGTTACCTGCTCTTGGATTCTCCGAAGCCCAAATCCTGCAGTTTTGTTGATTAACAAAGCTTTATTGCTCAAGATGAATGTGCGAATTGTATTATCTGACAAAATATTGAAGTGTATGAGAATATTGAAGGCACTTTTATGGATCCAATGGATTCAGTTCTAGCTTTAATTGAATTTTGCATGGAAAAATTTTTTGCAGTGATATTCTGGACAACCCAAGCTATAATGAACGTCACAACCTGGTGGATCTTGTTGCATTTTCAGCAACACTATCCTTCACCCGTTCAATTGTGACTGCAATTTGAATTTGTCTTCTGCTTCGGGGTAAGTCCGTAACTGATCCTTGTGCCTTGAAATATTCACCTTATAGCCGATCGCGATAGACAGTTTGCAGTATTAAAATGACGTCAATATGCACCCTGAGTTCCAACAATTGACTGTTGATTTGAAAAAAAAAATTCGACCACTTTAGCTCGCTACTCCATACTGAGACTTTCCATGATCAATTGTAAGGATTCACTTTAAGTTATTCTGAAAACAAAAGATTAAAAAGTTATCTAATTAATAAGTTATAAATTATTTACAGTAGTTCGTGACTTCTGGGCTACCCTCTATTAATGTCAAGTCTGATCCAAATCTCGAGATTGAAAATTTTCAGGAAACCAATGAAAATTACTAAAAATTGTGTTTATCTCGGAAAGCCATATCTTTTCAAAGTTTTGTAGAATTTTATACACAGAACATTTTCTGGTAGATTAAATGCAGAATTTTTGAAATTGGTGCACATGTATTCGTAGTGAAGATATACCCAAGATTAAAACTAGTCCAAATCCGTAAAAGTAAAACCCATGCTTACAATATATTTTTTTGCTCAGAATTCAATGCTCTTTCAAATCCAGAAGTGACGACCATTATTATAAAAATACCCTGTACTTAACATCTAGAAAGGATCCTGGAGTACCCTATCCCTCAACTTCCATTCCATCCCTAATAAAGTGAGCTTAGCATTATGAACCTTTTGGTTCAAATGCAATTAAATCCTTCTACTCAAAGGATATTTTCTCAATTTTAAAGAGAATTTGCCACATACTAAAACCTAATCATCACCGTAATTAGCTTTCAGAAAGAAAAATACTTTTTAAGAATATTAATTAAGTATGGACGAATTGTTTATAAATTTCGTTAAGATGATATTTTTCGGTTTATTGAGGTTTTTTTTTTTAAGTGTCTGTGAACGGATTTTGAAAATGAATACTTCTTCTAAGAAGGTTATATACCAAATTTCATCTTTCTACTTTTAATTATTCATTTTTTAACGAATTTTAGAAAATTGTTTACTTCTTCAATATGACTCAGAAGATTTTGTTGAAAATCGACATCAAAGTAATCTTTGACGTATGCAATATAGTTTTAGATAATTATCTACATTTGGAAACTACTATTCGAGTTTATGATTTTTATTACAGGAAACATGTTTCTTAAACTTTCGAGAACTGAAGATGTTAATACTTTGTAGTCCCTCCTTTTTTTTATTACGGTTTTTATCCGGGCGGACATTTATGTAATCAGGCTGGGTAAAGTATCCAGTGCGATTTCCTCATACCACACTTTTTCAATGAATTTGTCCAACTGAGCCTTAATTATGGACCAAAAGTTCTCAATCGGGTTCAGGTAAAGCCTGTTTCTTGGCCACTCCAATGTTGCAATACTATTCTCGGTTAGAAAATTGTTGACCTGGAATGAAAAAATGCATTTACAATAATAAAACTACGAATGTTTTGCTAATATTTTCGGAAACTCAGCTTATCTGAGTATGGTAAGTGTTCTTCTAAAGATGGTAGCACATTGTCTTCCAATATTTTTTTATATTTTTCTGCGTTCACCGTTCCATTTATTAGAGCCAGCCCTCCAACGCCGTAATAGGAAAAGCATCCCCAAATTATCCTTGAGCCTCTTTGTTTCACGGTTGTCGTCACGCACTCATTATTGAATCTTTCTCCTGTTCTTCGCCTCACGTACTGTATTTCGTCAGAGCCGAATATGTTGAACTTGGACTCATCTGAGAAGATCACATTTTCCCAATCCGTTATGGTCCAGTTTTCTTGACCTTTGGCCCACTGGAGACATTTAAGGCGCATTCGTTTACTTAGAAATGGTTTTTTGGCAAGTCTTCTTGCATTTAAGCCAGCTTCTTGAAGCCTTCGTCTTACAGTCTGTAAGCTTATCTCTGATCCTCCAGCCTCTACAAAGTCTGTCCTTAAATCTTCAGCAGTTTTGAATCGATCACGCAGACTTACTCGTTTTAAAAGCCGATCTTCGTTACTTTGTTTTGTTTCTTCACACATTTTTTTTTTTATTTTCTATTTAACCCCATCAATACCATCATCCTGAAGACATTGAAGTGTGAAGTAAATAATTCTTTGTACTTATATTCAGAGAAAGTTTAACTTTAGTTAGGTCAAAAATATCGTAGGTTTTAGTGCCAAACCCTCTTACATTCTGACAGTATAGGGATAAGTACTTCGAATGACGAGTCACTAAATTGGAAGGTAGCTTAGGAACGTTTAGTAATTTTTGAAATTTTAACGCGTTCTTTGAAGATGCGAGAGACATATGGAGCTGACATCGTAAAGAAATACAGAAGGATCCTTTGCTACATCATTAGGTGAAATATTTAAATTCTCATGAAAATGGATAAAAATTTGCCTTATCTCATCTAGGCCAGTGAAAACGCCGCGACGACATCCACAACTGTGGGCAAAACCAAAAACTAATATGTTTCAGAGAAAGCTGGATATGTCTTTATTATTTATCACTGGCCTGCTGGCCACGAGCGTATACATCAGCAAATGCAGAGAATTTGTCTAAGGTTGTCACCATGCTAAATAGTTTAAGATACAATTTAGAGGAACTAAAGATGTTATTTTATTTTAATGATTTAGCGAAATAGCTCTTAGTTGATGGTTAAAATCTGCCAGAAAAGTTAACAACATTGTTCGTCTTCAAATGATTTCTATCTAAATCTCAGAAAAACTTAATGCTTTTTTTATTTTCTCTAAAAAGATTTAAAATTGCATACAATTTCCATTTCTACATGACGGGGTACACCTGTAATATGCGAGGAGCTTGCCTTCATATCCACATTACACAATGCATCACCCTCAGGTAGAGGAAAGCTTAAATACAATTCGCAATGTAAATGTTAAGAAATGTAAAAGCGTTGGAGCACCTCTGCAGTCTTATTTCGAGCAAACAAAACCCTACAAGCGTACAGCTATTACACAAGAGATAATTTGGATAAAGCACTTATCACTTCCCTTGGGTATTTCCTTGAATCCTAGATTTATTGCTGTGATTCTATCTCTTTGCCATGTGAACTTGGCGAGGTGCAGGTGATTTATTATTTGGACAGGTGCATAATATTTCTACGAAAATGTGAAATACTTAACTATTACGTGTCCCTTGAGAAATCCTCGGGGAAACTTCGTGCCAAATAACTTTTATATAATTTCATTCAAAATTATGAAGGAGAGATCAAATAAATGTAACTGAGGAGATATTTTTCCGTTGTGTAGTTTCAGTTCGTGCGCAATTTCACGAAGTCGGTTCCTTATTTTTGTTTCTATTTTTTTTTAGTTCTCCTCATCCTGAACCTCTATTCATGTAAGCAAGAAGTGGTTCAAGTTTCTAGGAAACACACCCTTGATTTTCTTTTCAAATTTAATTATCCCTGCGTACAGCGAGTACCAGTCACAACATTACCACTTAATTGGATACCATTATCCAACCAAAAATAGCCCCATTATCTGACCCGGCCCTCTATTCTTAACAACTTCCAATCGTTTCCACATCACCCAACCGCACATCTGCTATCAGTTCTAACATCATAGAGAAAAGGTGGCAAATCGATGCGAGCCATCCATTAAGTGGATTCACACTTACCAACCATGAACACACCCCGCATATACATTAAATGGAGGAGTGTTGCAGAAAGTGATCTCCGATAGCTGAATCACGCACCTCACTAGCTGGGAAATTTAATGGCATTATTAGAAGCTTCTAGGAAGAGAACCAAAATAAAAGCACTTCGCAATTGGTTTTGGATGGTTGCCTTTTTACGGGCCGTAAAACTGCGAAAAATACGAGCGGGCTGCCACCTGTTTTCCCATTGGTGACAATAAATCGGATCGATATCAATTTCATGATTAAAGTTGATACGCTACAAAAATATATACTATGCAATTGGGAGATTCATTTCTCTAGAGATGTTTGCAACTAAGAGGGGTGTGGAAACAAAACAATTTCTTAATCAGCTGTAGCGCTTGAGGGATTATCATTTTTCCTAAGCAATAAGCATTTGCAAATCCATGAGCTTGTTGGTGGAAAGAAGCCGAAATCTGAATACTTTAATATCAAGTGAGTGGGGAATTTAGTTTTCGTGGATGTAATGAATGTTATGAATTTAACTATCCAGAATGGCTTTGGAGTAGATGCTCGTATATCTATGCACTGCACGCATCTATCACTCTTAAGGGATACTGAAATTGAATGAGAATGAATGAGAATTTAATTAACCGTTTTACTACCCTGCCAACAGCTCAGCCAAAAGGCAGCTCAGATGGGAAGATAATATCCAGCACCAGAAACTTTAAATACAGTATTCTCCATGGAAGTGCACTCATTCGTTAAATTATTTGGACTCATAGACGAATATCTTTGTTCTACAGATACCACATCCTTTAAGTCTTTGAAAAAACATGTCAGATATATGCAGAAACCGTTTGATGGAATATCCACCTATCAGATTTTGATAGCCCTGCAAGGGCTTAAACTACAATACCTTTTCTTATTATTTGATGGAGATTGGGTTTTATGACTAATTTGAGAAAAGTATAGAAACTTGCACACAAATGTTTATGCTATACATATGTTTAAAGGGCATAACAAAATGGTACACAGTCTAATGGAGGGCTGCTGACTATGCAGACAAAGAATGAAATACTTCGAGCCAATGGATAAGTTGGTAAGCATATTTCAAGATAAGATTTTTGCAATTAGAAAGTCCAATCAACTTGCCCCAAAAGCAACTATCCCATGCAAGGCCTTCTGGATATATCAAATAGCCATTCTACCATTAAAATACAATAATAAGTTCTTATGTTATCGGCTCAAAAATGATTTTTGATTACTTAGATCAGTTTGCTTATACACTATCGACAATTATATGATAATAGGCTTCTATGGAAGTGCGCATTATAAGCGATACCATTGCTGCGATTGCGACACAACAAAATAATCATAAATCAGTCAATGAGGGTGTCTGATAAAACTAGTTGAATATCTATCTATATTCATCCAATAGAAATTAAAATTTCCCGTCATCTATGAGGCTAAATTTGTGCAACGCTAAGCACCACTGACAACAAATTTCACGCAAATCGGTTTGGAATTAAAATATCTACTAGTCAAACATAACAAATTCTCTGTATCTATACACATACATTGTCCTCTCTCCCTCCCGCCATATGTAGTATAAACCATAATAATCAGATTCAATCCCATACAAACAGACAAATAAAAAGGAAAGAAAACAAAAACAAATAAGTGTACATAACTAAAAAAAAGTGATACACCCTCCCATTTGCAGTAGTACAAATTCATCCACAGTTGCAGCACTGTTGGCGATAATACCTGCTGATTGAAAACTGATGATGATGGTTTGAAAAAGAAATGTACTTATTCTCATTGCTAAACATCAGGATAATTCACATGCGCACAATCATTCAAAACTTAATATGAATTAGATTAATTTACTAAAAATAATTTAAACAATATTGAAATTGGTTAAGCTGTGAGAAATTGGATAAGCAAAGGAGATCCATATACGTTTCCTAGATCAGCTTGAATACCATAAGTGCTTACAGTGCTCTCCAGGATCATGAAAAGCATTGTTAACCACGGATTTATGAGTTATCTTGAACAAAAAATACTTCTTTGGTGACTGCCAGTATGGTTTCCAGCAACAACGACCTTCCTGTCTGAAAGGTAGAACCATTATATGCTGAGTATTGCACTTAATATTTTCAAAGCTTTAAATAAAGTGTAGCATAGTGTCCCTGTTAACAAGCTTGAAGCTCATTATTTCGGTAACATTATCGTGAAGTGCATTAGTATTCGATGAATATACTTCTACACAATTTTCGACTAATGCAGTTGCTCGCCAGGGCTCAGTACTCTATCCGTCTCTATTTACATCAATTACCTCATTTCTGTTACTCGTAGTCCAATTTATTCCTTCGTCGATGAGAGCACTCTCGATTTCACCTATTGGCTAACAACACCACGTCAAAGGCCCAAACCATCGAGTCTCAGCGGTAGCGAATGCCTACACCGAACTCAATTATGACATTGGTACTCAATTGGGATGTGAAAAACCGAGTTGTGTTCAACGCGTCCAAAACTTAGTGTTGTTTTCTGTCTATGAAGTGAGATATCAACATTGCCAATTAAGAATGGTATGCAGAAATCTAATGGTTTTTCCATGTCTGGCATGTTAGCCTTCGAAGGAACAAGCAGATTACTGAAGCTGTAGAAGGTGGTGCTTGATGGCAAGGATTCTTCAAAAGATGTAAATGCTTTTTAATTATTGTGGTCTTATCCCTGACCTCTAAGATTTATGTTTGCCCAAAATTTGAATATAACTCCCATGTTTGGGCGGAAGTTCAGTCACAAGCAAGCTTATAGATTGGTCTGTGATCAGTCCATGTTGAATGCTTAGAGTTTCTGTACTACTATATATGCCCACCACAAATGTTTGAATGAAATATATAGTTATGTCCCGCCTGCCCGTCTGTTTAGTTACAATACTTGTGTAGCCCATTGTGCACAAGCATGCAATTTGAAGTTTGCTTTATCATGCACCGATCACCGTATAAGATTCAGTTCAACACAAATGTGCTATTTCTTGCCTTCCTGCGTATTTCCAGAAACCTTTAATATGCTAGAATTAACGCACATCGTTACGTTATAGTTTGTATGTCCGGAATTAGTACGAGCTTTCGAATATATTCATCCCCAACCGCCTGAATATACGTCTGAATGCGTGTGCGTTAACCTGAAGTTGAGCAATGAGTTTAAATACTCGTATAGCCAACGGATCTGCAGCAGTGGATAAATTTGTGAGGTTATGTGCTCGGCAACACTATGCATTGGGGGGTGTACGGTTTTGTTTTGGTTATAATTTTTTTTGTTTTGTTTAACTTTGTTCATTTGTTTCCAAGAATTTGAATCTGAATGTGCCGGAGTAGGAGAGGATAATTTGTGTGCATACATAGATACAAATTTTGTTTGTTCTTTATCAGTAAATATTATAATTGTGAACCGATTTATATGATATATATTTATCGGTATGAAGACTTTTATTTGCGGTTGGGAAATATATGTAAATACATATATTGAAATTGGTGGTTAATATTACCCACACTAAGCCTCATAGATGACGGAGAAATGTTCACTTCTATTGGGTAAATAAAGACAGAGGGGTTCAACTTTTTTTATCAGAAACCCTCACGACTGATTTATAATTATTTTCTTCTGTCGCAATAACAGCAATTGTGTCGCTTTTAATACACACTCCCATAAAAGCCCATTATCGTATAATTGCAGATCGTATATATCCGAAAAAAAAGTTGGGGGCGAACTGGTCTAAGTATTCATAAATCATTTTTGAGCTGATAATATAAGAACTCAGTATTTTAATATTTTAATGGAAGATTGACTATCAGATACAATCACAATCTTTTGACTCCGAGTATTTGGTTTTCGAAAACCATAATTCTATCCCAATTCCCTTCCTCAGCTATTCTCGATTAGACGTTCTACTTATTTACGGTATGCTCTTTGAAAGCATAAAATGCTGCAATGCTCCATCGTTAGAGATTTCAATAATAGTTCCTTGATTGGAGACGAATTCGCGTTTCGAATCCCTGCTACTTTTGACTATAGACTCTTGTTAGCTAAGTCCACTCAGCAATTCGAACGAAATTCTATGTATTTCAACCGGAGATACATATATCACACATCACTGGTTATACTCGTATCCTCTGGAAAAGTGAATGTAATTTCCTGAGTTAAAATTTTATCTGTCGTCCAACCGAATGCGAATTTCACCAAAATACCGGAATGCAGTATGTCAGTGAAAATGCATTTAAGGATATGAATTTTCATTCAAACTCAATCTTCCTGCCGGACACAAAGGGATTTCAAATGCCAACGATTTAGTTTGAAATTCAATTCAATATCTGGCAATTCAATATCAGTGAAATGTGATGCTCAGAAAATGCATGGGATCTTCGAATAGACAGACAAGTGGTTTATTTATTAAAAATCCTCCATGCTACTCGTATGTATTATTCGAAAAGGAAAATAGAAAAATCAACTCTGAAAATGATTCCTCCTAGGGAAGCAAATAAAAGTGGACGTAGCAAATAGCAGTGGATGTTAGCTGAAGGTATCTATCTTATTTTAAAGATGATGCAGTATTCAATTGGGACTTATTGTAATGGGATGCCTGTTTCCCATCTTATAATCTACTGTATGTCGCATTACCCTTAGAGCATGTCACTCTGACAGCAAGAAAAGGAAAAAACTTTAGATTTGAAAAATTACTTCAATGGATATATGTATATACATTACTGGCGATCTAAGCATTATTCAAGTAATATAAAGAATTTAATTAAGTGTACTAAATGTGAAAGAATGCATAAACCAGAATAAAAGCAATTAAGTCGAAAGTTCTACACTGCACCATCTATGAAACCATTATGAGTAATGAAAAAGTTTTCTATTCATCTCCCAAAAAGCATCTAGACTGACTAAACAATGAAATGCTTATCTCTATCAAAGATTTTGGGTCAAATATCCCTTAGGGCTCGATAAAGTTTCTTTGTAGGACCTGTAGATAATCCTTATTATTTTTTCCTGACAAAGGTCTTCTAACAAGTTTTTTTTTTCAAATTAATGGGTTTGTGAGGGAAGTATGTGGGTAATTTTTTTTATCTTCCTCTGTTTTAAATTATAAAACAACACAGGACAGAATTTAAGTTGGACAATTTAAGTTCTTTTATGTAATAAAATTCCGTTTGTTGTAGCCATAATTGTTGGAGTTCCTTATAAAGCGGAATTTTCTTTCACGGACATCAAGGTATTTTTAATAAAAACAAAAAAAAAAACTTTGACATAGGTCAACAAAATAATAAGAATAATGATAAGGAGCTCCTAAAAAGTGGCAGAAATAATTGGTTTCATTTAAAATGCATGAAGAATGGCAAGATTGTTGTCTTTCGGGAAATTAAATTGAAGGACAGTCCATGGATGACAACTTTGAAGTTAGTCACTTATTATGAGTAAATGCAAACAAGAGACGTGATTTTATCATTGCGTAGCAATAAATTATATTGTTTATTTTTACATAATCAAGTTGTCAAAATAAACATAATAAAAATTTGATTTTGTTTAACGTCGTATTTACCCGTTAAAAAAATGTCGACCAGTACGGTCTCAAAGGAAGTTTCGTTCATGATCTAAGGATATCAAAAAAGGACTATGGTAATTTTGTCTCTCTTGATTCTGAGAAAAGATGCCCAATACGCTCCAGATTTCTGCAAATGAAATACAAATTCACAAGACACCAAGTCGACACCTTCGCATTAAGTAAAATAAAACAGGGAAGTACAATTCGAAACAGTCTCTCCCTACTTGCGTGGGACTGGTACTTTTGCATCTCAAGTTTAGTCTTAAAGACTTTTTATAAAATAAAATACATAAAAAACGTGGCAATGGCCATGATATTGGCTTTATTGGAAAGATAATTTTATGTCAGTAGTGATTAAATATGATTTTTGGCATATAGGGGCCGCGGCTGGCTCAAATAAAGTGCAGTCTATAAGTCCAATTTTCGACCAGTTCTTCGAGAAACTGAGACCGTATATCGGCAATAACGCGGCGAATGTTCGCTTCTAAGTCATCCATTGCCTCTGCATTATCGGCGTAGACTAGCGACTTCATATATCTGCACAGAGAATAATCCAAATGTATAAATCACACAATCTTGGAGGACAATTCACAGGTCAATTACGCGAAAAAATACGCTCATCGATTGTTTCCTTCAATAAATTGATGATGACTGTGTGGCATGTTGCGCCATCTTCTCGCAACCACAACTCTGGCCGGCATCACTTTTGAAGATTCCAACAGCCCATAAAGCACACCAAACAGTGACTTTTTGTAGATATAACGGCGTTTCAGTAATGGCTTGTATATGTTCACTAAAAACCATTCAAAACTGAGCCTCATCGCTGAACAAAATTTTGTGGTGAAAATGAGGATCAAGAGCAATCTCGTTTTTGGCCCATTCATCGCAAATATGACGCACACGATGGTCAAGCGGTTTCAATTCTTGCACGAGCTGGATCTTGTAAGCTCTAATTGCTGTGCACGATGGCGAATGGACTCATTCGGGTCATCCTCAATACTACGCTCCACAGCAGCAAGACCTTCTTCGGTCCACACAGTACGCAAACTGAGCACAAATTAGCTGTCAGTTGTCAAACCGGCTGTCGCTGGAAAAAGTATTGCCAATTCGAAAAACAAACCTCTAAAAAAATAGCCTTTACAAGGGTTCTAGGGTTCATCAACCCCATATGATATATAAAGCTTAACAGCTGTTTTAAACCGAGCATAATTTGTATCATGGAACAAAATTTCTCGACACTCATCTATAGTCCAGCGCAAAGAATCTTCAATGATGTTTTATAATAATATATATTGAGTTTTTATTGTGTGGAATTTAGACAGCTGTGCTAAATTTTAAAATATTTTCGGCAACACTTTAGCCCGGAACATGGTCCTTCGAGTTCTTTTAATAAAGATCAGTGCTTAACAGACAATAAATCTAGAAAAATAACTAGAAAGTTTTTTAACGAAAAACAAATAGACATAAAAAAAAATCATGTGACCACACGCGTCAATCAATCAAAGTGCGGATAAAACGGAGACCTACCGAAGAAACGGACTAGAAGCCGCAAGTCATCAACTTTAACGGAAAAGATCCTGCTACAATATACCAACGGACATCAACCGGTGCCAACGGGGTCAACAAGCGGTCATCAAGCCGCCAGTTACAATGGTTACCAAGCAGATATCTAACACATCAACGGTTACCGAGCGGTCATCAAAATATCCACGAATTAAATAGTTTTTCAAAATGAGTTAGGAAAACCAATAACTTTCATGCGAATTTGCAACAAGCGGGCAAACAATTTCATTGCCCACTTTGCAACGCCTCTCATAGCATTTGGCACTGTAAACAAACGTGCCGATTCGCTAAGGAAGAGCGCGATATGCTCGAATTACTTAGGCTACGATCATTACACAACAATCTGTAGCAGCAGCAACCAATGCTATAAGTAAGCGTTTTTGCTGGAACTCCCTGTTGTCAATACTAGCTTTTGGATTATGTTGTACCGGGTTATCAGTTACATTGTAGTATTAGAAAGGTGTTTTTTGAAAGCAAGCGTTCGGTCCAGCGTGTCTCCTAGGTATTTTTGTGTGGGGTTGTGGCTCAGTTGGAGATTGTTGAAAAATATCAAAAATTTCTTTTTGGCGAGTTTTCTGTTTAGATGGAAACATGAAACACCCGTTTTACTCATGCTTGGGCATAACCTCCACTTCTTGAGATATGAGCTTAGTGTGGAAAGGTATTCAATAAGGATCTCTTTGGTTTTAGCCATACCCTGGTGCTGGGTGACTATTGCAAGGTCGTCAGCGTTAGCAGATTTTTTAGATGCCATTTCAAGAAGGTCGTGTGTACGAGTATAAAGATTGAAAAGCAGCGGGCCAATATTGATCCTTGCGAAAGCCCATTGTTTAGTTTTCTTGGCGTGCTATATATATCGTTAAGATGTACTTGGAACGTTCTTTCGCTCAGCATTTTGTTCAATATCGAGTCTGTTTTGATACATGGTACGACTTCAATGACCTTAAGGACCAGACCATCCACCCAGACAGTGTTATATGCTGCAATTGGGTTGATAAATGCAACTGAAGTCTTCAATTTGGCTTCATAGCTGGCTTCAATATGGGTTGTAAGCGCTAACACTTCAATTCGATTGCATATTAGTCTTTCAAAAAGTCTGTACACCACACCGGTTTATCATTTGGCTTACCAGGTTTAATTAAGGCGATAATTGTTGCTTTCTTTAATTCGGTGGAGAAATGTCCTGTTTTTAGGATGTTGATGTAGAACCTCGCGGGCCAGTTTCTGAAATGAGTGCTACTGTGCAGGATAAATTCTTTAAATATTCCATCAAGCCACACAGTATTATTCTGTACCGTGTGTTGCCAATTTTCGCGGCGTGCCTTGCCGAGCGATTTTAATAGTTCGTCTGCTGTTTCTGTGTTGCCATTTTGATTGAAATCTTTGTAGAGACGCTCCCTTTCTTCGGACCAACCAGAGATGTATTGCTAACGGTAGCCTCTTGGTACATATTCAATATCTCGAAAATTAAGAAGAACGAGTATATTATGCACGAGTTGGATTTGTTAAGGCTGAAAACATGAAGAAATAAACAATTTATTAAAAAAATCGACAGAAACATTAGCAAACAATTTTAAAAATGGATGTGATATGCTGTTTGGGTTTAGTTAATGTATAAGTTGTACACTTACCATAAGAAAAAAATTTAGCTTCCAATAAAAATCAGATTTAGGTAAAAGAATTTTCAACAAAATCAGAAAAGAAGGGGCTTACTATGATACTTCTGTAAGTCCCGTGGAGTTTTATAAAAAATTGAGCAAAAGTAATGACCCTATGTGAATTGTCTATAATTGTTTGCAATTGGCTTCTCCTGTCATCGTTATATTGACAGTTGTGTATGAAACAGATGCAAGAAACACGACGATGAAAAATAGAATGCTATACTCCTCATACACGTGGAATAATTATATAAATTTTTTTGTGGAATAATTTATCAGTGATAGGAACACAAAGTGGATTTCGTCGATGGTTTCCTTACCGTTCAGCACTGGTCGCACAATTCGATACCAAGCCGCACGCCTTGAAGAGACTTGTTCAACACTAGATAGGGCAAGGGATGGCAAACCAAGAACAGACCATTCTGCCGAGAATATGAATATGGAACACTGTCCACAAACATCAACGAGACAACAGATCACGTAATTGGGCGATTTCAGGTGGTATCTGCAGCGTATTTTGGTGAAAAACTTGAACATATTTCCATATAAAACTCAGGTGGTACATCAGCTGCTACTCGCAGACCACCAAGCCCCTGTGGAATATAGTATCATAAGCCTCAACCCTGCACTCAAGCCTCAACTATAAGCACATTTACATCTCTCCGGCCATGTCAACAAGCAGAATACTCACTTTTGGGGACCTAAAAACCCGCATATTGTCCAAAAATCGTATTTGTGTGGTGCGACGTCTTTGCTGAAAGGGTGATTGGGCCCTACTTTTTCAAAGATGCTGCTGGCAATGCAATAACTGTTACTGGGGAGCACTACAGAACCATGTTACGTGAATTTTCGATACCTGAATTAGATGAATTGTGGTGTTTTAACAAGACGGTACCACAGCATATATGTCGAACGACACAATGGATTTAGTGAAGGACGCTTGTTCAGGACGTGTTATCTCCGGTTTTGGCGATTTGCATTGGCCCGGAAGATCACCCGATCTGACCATTCCAGACTTCTTTCTTTGGAGTTACTTGAAGTTATTGGTCTATATGTATAATCCACAGACTGTCGCAACTCTGAAAGACAACATTAGACAATAAATGGGAAAGACAACATTAGACAATAAATGGGTAAATGGGTAAATGGTAACATATTGTCGGAAGTATTGAGAAAAGTGATGGAAAATGTCATAAAATGGGTTCGAATTTTCATAAATGCTGAAGGCCAACATTTAAATGATATCATCTTCAGTTCTTAACTGAATAAAAATCAAGGTATATACATATAAATATAAGAAACAAATAAAATTGTCATTTTTAATTTGGAACAAAAAGTTACAGCTAAGTCAAATTGGCTTATTGTCACCTTGTGTTAGTAATTTCAGCATTTTTCTTCTTATAAGTATAATACTTACACATATCCGCTCCAAATATGCATACTCTAGTTAGTAGTTCATTTGTATTCTTTGATAAAATGAGAAAATTAATTTCGTACAACAAGTTCCAGTGGATGGCTATGATTATCAATTTTTCGTCTTCTTTAACATTTTTCACTCAGTTGCACAGACGAGTATGGAAATCGTTATCAGAAATAGAAAATGGTTTCAAGTGTGAGTCTTTGCTATTTTCTGTCAGGTAAATATGTTTGAGATCTCACCCACAAATAATTACTTATACCTAAGCAGGAACGAAAAACAATAAATATCTGTGGTCTTCTATGTTAGTTGTCATGTCCTGTCTTTCTACCTATCTTTCTATCATGGCAATATAATTTACATGTCAACCAAGGGATTCACCTCACATTTAATAGAATAGATGGACGAAACAAAACGCCAACCTTCTGGGAGACATTCCGAAGTGGAGGTGAAATTTTAGATAGGTATAATGACATAGTTTCTGTAGTTCCTGTATTTCTTGCGATTGCTTCAACTCCATTACGACCAATGACCACATAGTCATCAGCTAAGATGCTTTTATGAATGATGGAGTGGATGAATCTGGTGCTAATAACAACCATTTTGTCTAGCGCGCCGCATTATTTTGCCGAGTAATGTTAATAAATATTCTTAAGCAATTCGCTAAATCTATTTTTGATTTCTTTGTCTGTATCTTAATTTGTGGTATACGCACAAAACAGATTTAGTTGATTAACCTAGGTCTGACACAAAATGAAGCAGTCGCCCGCTGAAGGTTGATAGGCTACCATTTGTTCTCGTATTTTTTTCTTTTTTTTAATCCTCTATCCCTAACCGATTTCGTGTTCCACATTTATTCATTTTGTTTGCAAATTTCGCCTCCCAGTCATCGCACTTCCTGAATGGCGATTACATCACACTTATTTGCAATTCACGATGATGTATGCCATGAATTCAATTCTTAGAAACCTGGACAAATCGAAAACCGGACAAGATAGAGTAAAATGAGGAGAATCAAAGATTAGAGACGAAAGAATAATTGACAGAATAAAAACGAGGATTTCTAACCTTGAGAAACAGAAGCTGTTTCCAGATGCCCATTTTGCGTCAGACGCTGCAGAGAGGATCAAGGCGACGAAAAATATTTTCCTAATTATGAGGGATCAAATTGATTTCTTTGGTCACCGAATGATCGGACTAATTCTGACGTTAACCCATTAAATACATCCAATTTGGGTGGACTATTATTGAAAAAATCAAAAAAACCATCATGTTGGAGTTGTAACTTTGGAGTAGTTGTCAATATACGAGTAATTGTTGAAAAGTCATAATATTATACAATAATTAGATATCAACGAGCGTAATCAAGTCTTAACCCTCATCAAGATGCTAAATGATCCTTTAATAGTAATATAAAATCATTTGCCTCCCGAATTCATTCAGCCAAATCTCCAGTCTATTTCGATATACTTATTTCCCTTTGTTATTGTGACAGGAACTTTAAAAATGGGTGCTGCGGTGAGTAGTGATAAAACAAAATATACGAGTATGTATGCTGTTATCAAAATATCACAGTACTAGAAAGCTACAATTTTTAATTGGTTAAAGACTCTGTAAGCCTGGGTTCTACTGTTGTTTCAACAAAATCAAGCGAAAAATCACTTGTCGACAGTTGTTTATTTGGGCTAAGAAGTAACAAAGTCCCACCGTGGATAATTAAGAAGACTAAGGACCGTAATCATACCATTCCTCCTATAGAGAAAGAAAATGAGAAATACTCTCTTGAATGTTTCAAAGCACAAATTTGTTTATTGATTTTCCACCACACCTAATAATTATATTACCAGTACGAAACTTAGTAGTTAATAGCATTACAAAAATGTTTTCAATCCCTCATAAGTAAACATTTTACTCATTAGAGCATAATTAAAAGCCTATTAATAGAAAGTTTTATCCGTTGCTCCAAAAGTAATCAAAGTTCACGCACTTCGCTCATAGAAATATCATACCAAGTATTTTTAATCCTAATGAAAGTACTAAGGGCTCTTGATGTAAATAGGTACTTAATAGCTACACCTCGATACCATAGACATAGAATTAGAATAGAACGCATGTATAAATAATTTACATGTGAAGAATTAAATTAAACAAACTTTGTTAATTAAGAACTCCAATTACTTCGCGTTAAGTGTGTTCTCACCAAAGCCTTTATTTCCCGACTCCATGAACTGAGAAGGTGAATAGGTAGTACCCAAGTATCCTAATCATTAAACAAACATCTACTTGTGGTTTGCATAAGTACTTATCCTTGTTAAATGTTCCTTTCATGTGGCCAGGGATATACTACATCTTTAAAAAGGTTATTTTCTCTAAAACATACCGCAAGGCAACCACTCTATATTAAAAAGGTTCAAAAAGGACTGAAAGTTGAATCATGATAAATTTAAACTAAAAGCAAAGAGGATTTATATTTGGACATATGAAGGTATGGATGTACGGATATGTAAGTTTACACCTACATACGTACTCGTATACAGTGCAGACCACTTAATTGTTTACATTGATCTTTTTTCTAGGAACACTTGTTTTGCATGAGTTTAATTAGTTGGAAGGATTTAAAATAAAAACATGCCAAAAAAAAATATATTGCGATGAAAAAACTAACAGAAAAATTGCAGTCCACCTATAACGCTATCCGCTATAGTCTATCCTATGCCTAATAAAGTAGGCATAGTACTGTCAATTTGTTGATTGAAATACATTAATCCTCTGCTATTTTGAGGTTAAATCGATTTTTAAGAGAAAACTGATGTTAGATCCTAAACGGAAATTTTTGGATGAGATTTGGAAATAGTCCTTAACTATCGCAGTAAATAGCTAAATAAAAATCTGGTTCTTTGTTAAGAAAACGCCCCAAAAATAGGTCGTGGCCTTGTACAATATATGAAAAATAATTGGAAGAATTAAATCTGTATGAATTTCGACTCTGGTAAAAAAATGTGAAAAAGCACTTTTCACTTCCATAATTTAGAGTATAGCATTTTTGGAATGACAATGAAGAATTCCATATTAATTTCCAATCTCCAACCGTTAGCTCATCGAAAACTAGTTACTGACAAACGAGCGGATAAGCCTTTATCAAAACTCCTTCTGCTACAGGACAAATAAACTTTGGAATTCATTGCCAGGAGATGTATTTAATAGTCATCTACAAATACCTCGGGGCTTTGACCCAGTGTTATAGGGTCGCCTCTCCTGAGAAAATATTATAAAAAAAAATATACGGGAAAGTTACAATTCATCTAAAATGATACCCTCTCCCCCATCTTTTAACTTAACCCTAATAAAGAGAACCTGGCGTTGCGAAATTTAGAACACAAATGCAATGACATCTTTCTATACAGAGGATATTTCCGCAATTTTTAAGAAATTTTATCACAAAACTTTTGTTACAACTTTTTCTTAGCAGAAATTGGGAGGCGTGGCTCCCAAAATTTGGGGGTCTATCGTAATTACTTCTCTATGTTACAAACTATGTATCAAAATGTATATACCCTATGGAATAGGGTAAAAACATACAGAAAAGTTACAATTCATCCGAAATGGATCGTATGATGCCCTATCTCCAATTCTCTAACTCATGCCTAATAAAATTGGCGTGACGCTACATTCAGAAATGTTCAATTCCAATTCAATGCTGTTCGTATCTTTCTATTCAAAGTATTCTTTCGCGATTTTTAAGGGATTCAATCAGAAAAACTAATTTGAAGGCTTCTTTTTATAAGAAAAAGGGCGTGGCTGTAACTACTGGTTACCGAAGTTTTAAGATTTTAATGAGACATTGAAAACAAGAATTATCCATCACCGTAGGTAGCTTTAAAAAAGCAATATCAGGTTTTTGAAAAAATAAAAACGCCACCAAAAAGTAGGCGTGCCTTTATACAATGTATGGACGAATTGAAGAGAATATAAACGTCTAAATATTTTGTTAAGTTTCTAGTAAAAATATTGAAGAAAGGGCATTTTTTAAAAAGTGGGCGTGTCTGGCAGTGGATTTTAAAAAGATTTACACTTGTACTACTCGCGTTCTAAAAAGGTTCATTTTACTAGTTCAAAATGTAGGGCCCAAAAACTGGTGACATATGGATAGACATATGGACGGGCATGTCGCTTCTACAATAGGAATCAGTTTAGGAGTAGGTCAGCCACCTCTATGTGGATTTTAAGGTGACAGTAAATGGCATTTCAAGTGAAAATGGAACATGAGCAAATTCAACATAATTTCAGTATTATTCATTACAAAACGAATAAAAGGGCAAGAAAAAATTATAAAAGAACAAATCAATGCAATAGGATACTACAATAATGTACAAATTTTAGCTTGAAATCAGAATTGAATTTATTCGATCTATAAAAAGTCAACTTTGAACGTTGGCAGGAGCGGAAATGTGAAAATGAACCTGTTCTGATTATTGGAGCGACCACAATCCACAAGTGTTCGAACAAGCATCAATGCATCCACAAAGATTGACTGTTTGATGCGGTTTATGGCTCGACGGCATCATCGGACCTTATTTTTTTCGAAATGAAGAAGGAGACACCGTTACAGTCAATGGCCCTCGGTATAGAGCGATGTTAACCGACTTTCTGTAGCCAGAGCTCGACAACATTGATATATCCAAACTGTGGTTCCAAAAAGACGGCGCTACATGCCATACAAGCGACGCAACGCTCGAGGTGGTGAAGGAGAAATTTGGCGACTGGGTCATCTCACGGCGAGCGTTCATCAATTGGCCGCCACGATCATACGACTTGACACCCCTCTGGGGTTACATCAAGTCCTTAGACTACGCTACAAGCCAACCACTTTGGACGAGTTCGACGCCAACATTCGAGACGCTATTGCCGGATTAATGCCGCACATATTGGACCGAGTCATCGAAAATTGGACCGACCGCTTGAAGCACTGCCAATGAAGCCGAGGCGTCTATTTAAATGATGTGCTATTCCACACATAATGACATGTATGTAGTTTCCAAATTAAAGCTAGAATCAATTTGATATCTCACACCGTTGTTGTTTTATTTAAATTTATTTTCCTATCCTTCTTATCTGGTCACCGTATACTACGAAATATGATATTAATAACACCTAACAGCGACTTCCAGAGTTGCTTTTAGTATTACTATTATTAAGAGCCAATGTATTCAGCTGTTAATTCCAAAGTTCCTCGGTCACATCTCAACCATGGAACAAAGAAATTTAAACCCGTTGCTTCAAAAATATTATTTAAGGTCTCAAAATTAATTTGGAGTAAAAAATTTAAAATTTTCGAAACACAATGGGACTACATAATAAGCGAAGCATTTTCGTTTTAAAACTCAACCATTTCAAACGAACGTTGTCTAGCTAATGTATCATAGATCGACACAATTGATAAAGGTTATCATTTTTAGCTTTAATAAAATATACATTAATATGTTCGAGTACAACCGATAAAGCTTCCAAATTTAAGAATTAAACTAATTTTTGTGCCAATTGACCTGATATGGAGCACTCTTGCAAACTCTGCTACTTGAATTTTTAGTTCTTTTCCTTTCCTGTGGAGAATAAATTGATACATATACATACGTAAGTGCGGAGGTAACATTTTTTTTTTTTTTTTTTCTGACGAGCTACACCGATTTCCTCTTTGCTTTTAATTTATTATTCTATGTTTACCTCGCTGAGACTATGTTCTATGCATTGACGCAAGTAAAATTTAAAATACGAGTATGTATTAAAAATAGACCTGAAGCGACAACATGCAATTTATAAGAAGTGTCACTTTCCTGGAAAGCACGTAAATTGAATATTTATGCGTAAATTAATACATCCAGAAGGCGAAGTCGAATTTTAGATTTAAAAAAGCCAAAACGGGCGTATAGTAAACAGGGCACATAAAGGAGATGTGAGATTGGAGCAGTGATGGTATATCATTTCAACAAAAGTACCTACAAAGCCTTTAAAAAATTCCTAATTTTTCTCCACGAATATGAATTCTCCCCTCCCTAACTTTTTTGTACACATGCAGGACATATTTTCTTGATAAAAATTCCTACATGTAGCATCACTGGATTGGAGGCGAACACTTAAAACTTTGTTCGTACTTTTTATCTCAGTTTCAAATGCGATACTTTTATTGAAACTCATATAAACGCTGGTTAAATTGGGGATATTTACCAAGAATTTCCTTTGTGTGAGTATATTTGTTAGCTAATAACTTTAACAATTCACTGAAAATTGATTACATAAGCAGAATTCATCTAGGACCACAATAACTATTCCACTGTTCGCCATGTGTTCTGAGTTCCACAACAGGTTAGTTCATTCGACCTACTCCAAAACGATTTTACATTCGCTGCAAAATAAGTAAAAAACGATAGTAGAATAATGAACATTTATTCACCGACAATAATTTTCATCGTATAACAATATACCTTTTTATTTTTCACCTTTTCAACTACTACATGATTCATTAGAGCGGATTCCTACCTAGAATGCACTTCGAAATTTTAACGCCAATGAGAATACAGAAGTACTTGACGCATATAATAGGTCCACTCAAGTTAGTAAGGCTGCATAATTTACACCTATTTACGTTTTTTTCATCAGAGAATTAAAATTTGATGCGAATTAAACAGTACTTGTGTGGCGCTAAAAAAAAACTGTGAACATCTCTTCGACTCATACACCGGATGACCTTCGGTCTAACATGCAAGTGCTCAGAGTGACGCTACGTGGCGTATAGTGACGGTTTATTGCCAAGATGTGGTGGACTTTTTACAGCCATATGGTCTTATGTTTCGAAATTATATGACTTTATGACGCTTTCGCTAAGCGTCATAAGGCCATACCTCGAAATATGGTCTTATGTAGCTTTGCGAAAGCTTCATATTGCCACATTGCCTTATGTCACGGCACCGCAATGAACTATCAGTACTTCAATTACCAGACATTTTCAGCCCCTAGAACTACCGTAAGATCGTTATAAACACCATATGCTTTAAATGGAAAAATTTAAATGTGACTTTTATTGTAGCCCACACGTATACCTATAAGATTTTCATATACACGCATGAGTATTACTTAACTATCCTTCCTATTGCCGAAGTCAAGTAATCAAATTTTCAATGAATATGTTCGACATTGCAAACACAAATACGAACCAGATTTTAAATATTTTTCTATTTTTAATGCAATTTTTTCAGACACTACCACAAAAATAAAGAGCAACTTAAGGTAAATGTAGCAATATCTATAAAATAAGGCGGTATCAATATATCTGCCCGTCTCTGCCTTTCTAAGCGGGTTTTTACTGAAGGGTTTTTTATGCATCCTATGAGTACAACTTTCTGATGAAGGCATAAAATATACAAAATGTGTATTGTGTCTTTATGGGACTGAGATGTGTGAGGGTCAGAGACTTGAACGAAACTTGAGGCACTACAAAAACTCTAGACGATACATAAACAAGTTGTATGGGAGATAAAAGTCAGCGATGCGTATGCACCAGATCAATAGGTAACTCGCATTTATTAATTAATTTTTGATTCGGGCGAAACGGCGCAGGTCAGCAAGTTGTGTATATCTTTGTGTCATCTGAGGAAGATAAGACTTGTGAAGAACGATTTTTACAAACTTTGCAAGAATATAGTAGAGATTATAATACGACGTTTTGATGCATGCCTTGGATTGCTAATGTTCATGGAGAGCTACTTCCGGAGAAAAAACTACATACTTCCTGGGTCACTCTGCTTTCGGTATATGTAGTAAGACTTTTCTCTTTAAAAAGCTCAAAATCCACGTGTTTTTTTTCCATCATTTAACTATTTTCTATTGACAATTTTTTACATTACTCGTCATATTTATTAAAATACGCTGGATTTAGAGACAGTTAGATTGCGATCACATCTATCAGATTATTGGTACTCATGCACAAGTCAAACTTATAATCCAATATGTTTCCACAAAATATTATTAAAATTTGTGTGAAACAGAAGTTGCTGCAACCTCCTGAAAACTTTTTTCCATGAATACGTACGAGTACATTAGAGAGCAATTGATATTTTACTCGGAGCTGACATTCAGTATCTACTTTTTATTGTGCTAAACTTTCAAAAGTTGGGCATATACTCGTACATGCTTTGGATTTTCAGTGGTTTAAATATCTGTTGCGTAGTGCATAAAGGTTTTATTGTGTAGTGAATTGGACTATCATTTTTGAAAATCATTTCAGAAAGTTTGACATCTTTTTATACATTGTTGTTTGTTGTAGCTACAGTGCCTTTCAAATTGATAGATTGGTATTCTACTCCATCCATGCAGATAGAACAATAAATCCTATGCAGAATATTTCCAACAAGGACTCCAAAGATACTTTCTTTCGATTTTCATAATACTCGTATGTACGCTTTTACACAGCCGAGGTGGGATAATCGTTTCCTCAATGCTTCCTGAAAGGGCGTTGCAATCTTAGATCAAATACAAAGTTGTTGGCAGGAGTAATGTTTCACTTTATTTCTGTTGTTTTTAGAATCTTCCGCGGAGCGTAGGTAGACAAATTATATTGACGTTCTGTCCGAGTTGCTGTTGTGTTGTTCTGCTTAGTTACACACACTTGTGAAATATTGGACCTTTGAAAGCGATGTGCGTTTAGTCGCATTTTAACGTAGAGAAACAACAAAAAATCACAATAGCGAAGATCTTAAAGGCTTATGCCATTATTATGCATTTTCGTAATGTAGGTCTCACTGCATCGCCGCAGATTTAAAGGGTCTTCCTACAAATCAGGAAGACCCTGTTCTGTATACCACTTGACAGTAATCGTTCGCTTATACTCAAGCATAACTGCCTTCACCAAACCCAACTTTCTGAAAATATGAAGATCGTTTGTTAACGGAACGAATCTCTGAGATCGGTACTTACTTTGGGACAGTTTTGGAATGTCGATATAGTGGAGCCAGGTCTCGTCACCTTTTAAATATGATGACCTTGGATTTTTGATTATGTAATGTTTGGATCATGTTCCATGCTCATTTCACACTGCAGTCCTTTTCTCTGGGAATAAGGCAAAGACGTACCAAGAGTGTACAAAACTTTCTAGTTCTAAGACGATCGGCCATAATTCAATGTAAATTGGATACATTAATGCTCAAGGGCATCATCACATGCAGATAGTTTCCTAAATCCTAGCTACCGTTTCAGGCGTGGAAGCCTCACTTGAACGACCAGTGTGTGGTTGGTCGTTCAGATTGCATCGTTGCCTCCTATATTTCAAATACGATTTTTGGACAGTCCTAAGAGATGGCGAAGTATCTCCAAAAAGTATCTCCAACTTACCGAAATACTCCTTGTCGCATAGATTTAATTTTGCCATACTAATGAATAGTTTTCATTCAAATGACAATATCTTCCAAAGTACGAGTATTGGGAGCGAGTAAAAGGCTGGAGAAGATAATAAACACAACGGTTAACAGGGTTAACAGGGTTATATCGATCAACGCGATCAAAGACTTTTTATTAGATACATAATATTCGTTTGGATTGGTACTTACAATTCCTGAAAAAAATTCCATCAAGTTACAGGTAATAGATTGTCCTCTGAATACGAGAATAATTTATTTTCAGTGGCTTTTTAAGGAGTCACAAATAATATTTTTGCACAAGCTTGCTTTGTTGATGCCACCATTAAATTCTGAGAAAAAAATCAATCTTTAGAATCACTTTAGGTATATAAAATTGATGGTAACAAAAACCCGTGAATAATGACTCCGCGGAAATTACCTAAGCATGTGCGTCACGTTTCACCCTTATGGGATAACTTTATGATGTGCTCGTAAAAATGTTTGCCTCAAATAGCTACATATAAGAAGTCAAGGCAAAGAAATTATTTTTCAAAACTTTGTCATGCAAGAAAAATATGAAAAATGAAAGAAAGTTTCCGCATTATGATGGAAATAAACAAGAATTTTAAGGACACATACTGATGTTACGGTGGTTAGCCAGCGACTGGCATATGCGAAAGAAGATAAAGAGGAATTTCTTAAGATTGCCTTAAGGATTGGTGTTGTTACAACTGAAAAGCTAACAAAAAATATGAATGACCACTCGGAAATAAAAAAAAACAAATAACTTTAACTTTTTCTGAAAAGAATAAAAAAATACATTTGCTGTGGTTGACGGAAGCAAAGGGAAAAAGCTACAACAAGCCATAGTTATTATAGGAGGAAGCCAGTTGCAATTACTGCCCTCACACTGTCGCCAAGTGCCACATATGGTATTGCTTTGCGATCAATGGTGAGCGAGTAATTACTGCAGCATCTCCAGAGGACCATCCTGAAGCGTTCATAAACATAGGACTTTACGAAACCATCAGCAATCTCACGCAGGCAGATGCTTTTAAGGGAGTAAATGTACTGGGGGAGACAGCTTCCGACATTGTTTCGTGTGGGATATACTTATGCACTTGAATCATCGCAATGACTTTCACAAGGGACACGCTATAAAAGGACGAGAGAAAACATTTCCATCTGGTGATGATGGTGTGGCTGTAAATGGTTTTCGGTCATAAACATCACCATCATTACTTACTTACATTCCTAACAGGATATGTGGGGATATTTGCCTTAGTCATTGAAGGTGAATTGTGTTGTTTTATTTATTTGAAATAGACTGAAGGATAGCAGGGAAAAATTAGTTTGTTAGGACGTTGGTTTCCTCAACAAAAACTTTGTTTGCATCTCGTTCATCATAAAATGATACGGTTCAATGCCGGGCGACAGCTTCAGTCGGGAATAATTAGAACCTACCCATAAAGATAACTCAAAATACTTAATTTCACTACCTCCATAAGTTGATTAAATTCCCTTTTCACTTGAAATGTAAATCGGAGGAGTTAAAGATAGTACATGGATCTGAACACCCATAGCTTTCTGTGTATCAAACAATTTCCACGTGTTCCTTTATGGTACTCAAATCCCACTGATGTACAATAACTAACATTGTTCAACAAAATCATCATAAACAAATGTGAACAAATGTCCTTCGGTCCTCCAGAAATGCTCCATTCATTAAAACAAATTTCACAATACAAATGCCAACAAATGAGGTTGAAGCATGGAAGATGGATAACAACATTTAGACATGCACGACTTCTTATTGCGTATGAACAAATCAAGATACATTATTTGAATATGAAATTACTTTTATGATTTATGCCACAGTCTAAGTCAAACCCAACTCAATGTTTCCCAAAATAGACATTATCGGTACTTGAGTTACCACACAGACTGCTACAACAACTGGCCCTGAACTTTCCACGTTCATGTTAAATCATATGAAAACCATAAAAAAAACTATAAGTACCTATACGACATGAGAATAAATCAATTTAATCATTTTAGATGGGGGAATTAAGTTAACTAATTAACGGGAAAGTTATTATAGATTACCTTCCATTCTGTATACATGCCAATTTCCAGTCGAAGGATATTAAGGATAATAATTAAAAGAAAAAAATGTTTCTTTTGCAGAGTTTAAAATGGGTCATGTTTCCTCGACGGAACGATAATGAAAAATATTTTACTCGATAAATTGCTATAACCACCCACATCCTCTCAGAAAATAATGACCGAAATAAATGACCCCATCGGGGAAGGTTAAGGTAATCAGTGCAATGTAAAGGACTTCTTTTTATTCTCCCCCGACAATAGCTAGCACTGCTGTATTGTGTAATAAAAATGAAATGAATTTCTGGTGTTCTGCCATAATGGATATTGCAGATTTGTTCACTTGTACTTTGCTTCGAACTTTAATTTGAGATTTAATGGATTCTAATTTAATTGTGATGACCTTATACAGCAAGATGTTTTAATTTAATTGATTTGGCTGCCATAGTACAACAAACCACATACGTCTTCTAACTCATGCCTAATGTGAAGGAGTTGTTATGAATTTTTAAAAGCTTTTATCCAAAATATTACTTTGATTTTGATACATATTTTGGTTTTCGAAAAACTTATGGGACAGATAGACAAAATGAGACCCACCGTCTTGTTGTTTTCCGAACATCCGAATATTTACCCTTGCTTCTAATAAAAAAAATTGGCGCAGCCTTTAAGGCACTAGAGGTAAAATATTATAAAATATGCACCGAGAGTAACAAGTTCGAATACCATTGGCAACCCTGTCTTGTTGTTTTCCGAACATCTGAATATTTATCCTTGCTTCTAATAAAAAAAAGGAAGAATCCTTTGATACCCTTTTTTATAAAAATCGGCCAAGCCTTTAAGACACTAGAAGGTAAAATATTAAAAATATGCACCAAGAGCCACAAGTTCCAATACCATTGGTAACCTTTTACACATAGATGAATTTATCTCCTCCGCACTTTCATGCAAAAACCATGTTTCAATGCTCTCGATTGATTTTGAGAAAACATTTGAACATATTGCAATTCATGTTATCTTAAATAAATTAATAAAACTGAAAATTGGACCAAAAAATTACGACCTTCACCCTTCACCATCCTCTTCGGAAAAGTTTTTGGCCTCACAGTCTCACACCTATCTTTCTTTGGTCTCAGGTTTAGGATAACTTTTTGCCCAGTTCAATGCTTACCACTCACCTATTGAAAGCGTGCTCAGAAACATTTGTTTGCATACTCGCAACTTTTCGGTATTTAGTAATAAGTGGTAACAAGTTGTTGTTTTTCTTTTGCTCACATGTTCTTACTTTCTGTCATCGTGTATTTTGTTCTTCCCCAAACGTCTTTAAACATTTTATTTTTCTCGATGTCCGTAAACAAAATGCACTTCGTTTCTTTTTTGTTGCTAGAACAACTGCATCGGGGGTTGATAGCGCGACTGGGTTTATTAACTCCATAAAGCCACTTTTGTCCTTGTTTTTTTCTTTGCGCTGCATTTTGAGCCCAACTCCCTCTTTCGTTTTTGTTTATTTCGATACCACTGATCTTTCTTAAAATGCTGCCTTTTGACCTTTCCTTTTTAGGCGCTGTTAGGCGATCGTGCGCTTCTACCTCATCAGGAATGAAATCAGGGTCATTGCGATTATTATTTAGCGGAAGCTAATCTCCAACTCCTAATTTCAAAGGATTCATAACTTCAGGTGTCATATGTTCATGCATTTCAATGTGCTGTGCAGCTTCAACAACCCCGATATTCATACATACCTCTTCAACAGAATCAAGTTCGAAGTTTTCTGCTTCACTTTGGAGAAAATCCATAAAGATAATTTCATATTCATCAAGGTTAATAATATCTCACCTTTGGTAGTTCCAGTGACTGAAGATTCAGCTCTTGAAAATGGTTGATTACCGTCAGGATGTATGTTAAAAAAAAAGAGGCAGATCTTTTATTGGAAACTTTTCGGGAAAAATCGAATCTTTCTTGAAAAAAATAAATCATGTTGTGCCCAGTATTCAGTACAATACTTACAATTTACTACCTACTTTAGATGACGTATTTAAAGCCAAGTGTTTCCTCTTAAAATCACTATTTTGTCTAATGCTGATTTTGCTTCACAAAATCACTACGAAACTACATACTCAAGAGACTGCACTATAATAATGTAACTTAAAAGATGAGAGAAAACTGCAGAAACAACTTAAAATTGAAATAGTTAGGGATTCCCTGAGATTGTATTGGTTTTTAGCTACTTTCAAACGAAACGCTAACGCTTTTTCTTAGTTATACCAAATTGACTGAGTGTAATGGAGTTACGAGTTTTGCTAACCATAAAGAAGAGTTACGAAGTTTGCTCAGTAGTCTCTTCGTCGGAGTTACAAGCTCTGCCGGAGACCAGGATTGCGGTGGAGTTACGAGCTATACGAAAATTTGATTCAAGCTAATTTAGAGTTTTAAGAGAGATACGAAGTTTCCTGGACTGGTGCGCTAGCAAATTTCCTGTAAGATGACATCATTTTTCACTAAAAAGTAGAGTTACTAGGTATTCTTATGAAGCTGAGCAATGTTATTGTAACTTTCATGCTTGACAATATTTTTTTTTTCTTTAAAGTAAACGCATTTGTGAGTGGATTTGAAGAAATTCTGTGCTCGTACTGCTTCTGATTCTAAAGAGCTTATGTGCAAAATTTCACCATCCTTCCTCAAAATTTAATGTTCCACAACTAATGACATACAGACAGACGGACGAACATGGCTAGATTGACATAACTTTCGATACTGATCACAACATTATGTACGAGTAGATATATACTTTTGGGTGTCTATGATGATTAGTGTACCGTGTCAGAATGCTATAAAACGGAACCCCAATGGATTCAACACCGTGTTTGTCTGTCTGCCTGTCTGTATTTATATATGATTTCTTATTGTAGTAAGTTACATTTTTTTCAAACTTTAAATCTGGATTCTGTGGGATCACAATTCGAGTTCAAATCAGATTTTCCATTTTAGCCCCAACATTAACGGGTCTGAAACGTCGATTTTGAAAAAAAAATCGATTTTTTCCAAAACGGGTTCAACGATTTTGTTCAAATTTAATATTTGAGTTATGTTGGGTATCTTGTAATAGATGGCGTATCCTGTATTTGACAGAAAATCGTAAAACAGTACTTTATTTATTAGCTGTTTTTTTTTTTTTTAATTGACTATTTCTCGGCTATGACTCAATCGCTTTTGTGCCAAGTCAATTCCTGAACAAAAAAAAATTTGTAAAGTTCCCAAATAACTTTTTTCATCTGATTTTTAATACATTTTCCAAAAAAAAGGCAGAATCATTTTCATGGTTTTGTTTAAATTTAAATTCTGACTGAATTGGAAATAAACAATTTCCTCTATTTATTAGCAAGTACCTGTGGTCCAGTCGTGCCCTTTATTTATTTCTTTATGTTACAAACTACGTGTGAAAATTAATTAACTGTGTGATGAACCATAAAAAGCTAACGTTTATGTGGAAAATATGTACACAAATATACTTTGTGTACGACTTTGCGAATTTGTGAAATAGGTACAACAAAATACCTTCACCTGACAAGTCTATTTATAGTCATTATAAAAACAAATGTAAGATAAGTAGTACTTCTACATACTTCACTGACTAAATAAAAAATTTGTTGGTCGCAATATATAGTGTTATAATCATAAATTCACCTAATGCCAACAGCAAATGGATTTTATTCATGTGACACATAACAGCCCCCTTGAGAGTTTGCTTCGTAGCAAAAATATAACCTAAGATGACGTAATCCCATTTAATCCAAATATGTAAGACATAACGCCAAGATTTATGACCAGAGAATAAGAATGATTATCCTTAAATAGAACAACGTAAGAATAATTGTGAAATAGTACATAAATAAGTTAACTTATCCTAACTTTCGAAAAATTATTCGACAATAAAACGCATTAGGGCTACGTAAGTTTTTGCGGCCAAAAAATGGTAAAAACAAATTCAATTAAATATGTAATAATAATCGCGCCAAAAACATAACTGTAAAAAATGGCCAAGTTCTCTAGTATACGAAACCTGTGACAATTCATCCAAGAAAAGGAGTGAGTTATAAATTGTTATGCACTTCGAAGTTTGGATTTCATATCCCTACCATATGGCATCTGTCGAATCCATCTGTCATTTATAGTGGCAGGTAATTACTTCTTGCCTTGCCATTTAACCACCTCTTTTGTATCTTACTACAAAAATAACAGTTCTATAATATTTGTGTATCGCGGTTCAAGAACAGATTATGGTCATCATAATCGCCAATCAATCAAACACCATCACCAAATAAAGCGGTAGTGTTTGTAATATCGTAAGGCATGTGCATCATCGTAATGCTCGATTGATTGAAAACGTAGCAGTGTGAGTGCCTCAGTGGCCAAAAACCTGAAATTGTCAATTTCACTCCACGCTCAACAATTGGGAATTTTCTATAGTTTCGTTTGGCTCATTTTGTGATGAATTTGCATCTAAAGCCTGCAGACCATAGAATACGCAGAACATACGTGGATTGGTTCCTGGAAAATCAACAATTTGACTCCAACTTTTAGAACAAAATCTACTTCAGCAATGAGGACACCAAATGTGATCGCTGAGAGGCCGTTGCATCCACCACGCGTGACTGTTTGGTGCGCGCTGTAGACCAGCGACGTGATCGGGTCATACTTTTTTTTTGAAAACGATGAAAGCGCCACTGTTATGGTGAATTCTCTGCGGTATAGTCAAATGATAACCAACATTTTTGGCCAGAGATTGAAAGCATTGATGTGAACGACTTGTTGTTCTGACAGTACGGATCTACGTGCCACACAATACAGGTTTTGTCGCACGAAAAGTTCCCGACCGTTTAATTTCGAGATTGGACGAGATCAATTAGCATGTGATCTGACCTCATTAAATTTCTTTTTGTGGGGCTTCGGTTCTTTACCATATCGTGTTTATGCAGACAATCCCAAAACTTTGGAGCACTTAAAAATTAACATCCTTAAAATGAAAAGTCCTCGAAATTACCTCACGAGAATAGAGTTTGCAAAAACCCTATGATGGTCATTTAGCTGATGTTGTATTCCATACATAATTGAAAACTGTCAACAAATTTCATTAAAATCTTTAACACTTTAAATTAAAATCCTAAAGCACAAAATGATTAACCCTGTAAAAGTTCTCAATATAACATGTTCGAATGTATCCCAATTAAAATTAGTCACATACCTAAGTCTATTTACGCACATAAATAAATGTTTGCCAAGTGTCAAATTTTATGTGGGAGGGCATTGGAACAATTTGAACTTGGCACACTTTTATACATCACTCATTCTCATGGCTGAATTGTTAGAAATTGTTCATACTCTAGTATGAACAATTTCATACGACAGTAATATTTTTAGTTAGATATCAATAGTTTTAAGTTTATTGGAACAATATATTGTGTTAGTGTATAAGTGGATAAAAAAAAAAAAGTTAGATATCAATACTTTTTGCAAAGTTTAGGAGTGTGTACATATCTATGTAATATAATAATTTAATGACAAAAAGAAACCACCAACAAATAATTATTAGGTAAGACCTCAGGTTCTTGAGCCATTTTTACTGCAAACCTATCTGCAGTACAAACAGTTTTTTGGTGTGATATTTGATGGTATTATGGGGCATGTTGATGTATTTTGTGTTAAATGGGGTATTTGGTGGTATTTTAGGATGTTTTTTAATATGCTTATTTACTTAGTGTTAGATTTGATATTCAAGGATATGTTAGAATATTTATTGTTTACCTCAAAATTCTAAAAAATGTCCCATATACATAATTCTAAATACCCTAATATATACTAAAATATCCCGAAGCAGCACAAATATCTCGCATAACACTAAATACCCCACCATATCCTAAAATATCCCATATAACAGTAAATAATCAAATATTCCCTAAAATGTTCCAAAATACCCAGATAATAATAACCTCATATAACACATATTCGAAAGTATCCCAAAATACCACCAAAGACCGCATATAATACTACATATCGTAAAATATCCCAAGATACCACCAAATATCCCATATAATACTAAATACCACAATATATCCTATAATATCTAAGAGACTAAGTCGATACCACAATTATATACCATATGATGCTATGCCGCAATGATTAACATATGACTCCGCCCCCGTCCATTTTAAGGAAAAGTTAAATTTTCGACCTTTTGTCCTTGGTCTACATCGCATTTATCATTTGTTCCTTTGTCTACACATCAAGTACTACTACTTCTGAACCAAATTTCAAGATTTTCTCTTCACGGGAAGCATCCTATAGGTTTTTTGAAGTCTTGTATCTCAGCAACCGCTAAAGGTAAAAATTTGGTGGATCTATTAACATGGCTCATCTGAACACAGTGTAAAATTTTTGTGTTCCTACCATTACTGTGACTCGAGTTAGAGGGGGGTAAAAATGCTGTAGGTTTTTTCGTATAAATAGTGGTAGCGCACAAGTTGCTAGAGAACTTGGCGACTTGATTCGAAACTATAAAATTCTATAATTAATATTAATGCATACACTTCCATCTCCGTGGCCGAGATGGCTAATGGCTGCGCCAACGACCCGAACACATGTTTTCATCGACTGATCTGAGATCGAGTTCCGTCGTGGAAGTCTTTAAAAAAATATTTCTTTCTATCATTCAAATAACATTTTTAAACAGATTAAGTTATGATGTTGAGTGGCCACAGTGTAGCGGGTAGTGTGTTCGCTTGTGACCCGAACTATGCAGGTTCTATCCCGGACGGGTAACAGCAACCACAGTCATCTGAGCATAAAAGAGAAATGGAATCGACAATGTGACCGAAAATCGAGTCTAAGTGCTCCGGGATATGAAAATTTCCTTTAAAAAAAAAAAATTTATGTTGTTGCGTGAAGTTGTGATCTATTCACACCAATGGGAGGCGGGAACAAAAATTTCGTATAGTGTTTTTGATTTTAGTTGTAATTTACTAATTTTACTAGCCGCTGCCTGCGGCCTTATTCGCCTGGATCTGTACTTGCATACGACTTATAGCATAACCTGATCGGAGTCGGCAAAGCACTCATTTTCGATTAAAGCATGTTTGTTCACCGCAGTGGCAGTGACACTTTCTAATTGGGAGATGAAACAAACATGCAGACAGGGAAATGCTATATTCGATAGATTGAATGATAGTATACTCCTCCGCGGATAAAGAAGAAACTCTTATGATGATAAATTTTTTGACCACGTTTGAATAAATTTACTAAATATTGATATCTAACGTTTTTATTAATTTTTAAATTAAAATTAAACCTATCAGAGAAGACGCCTTTATCTATCCTGTCGTTAATTTTTGAACCGTCGATTGACTTGACTTCCTCCCAGAATGACTTGGAATAGATCGTGATTTAGAGGTTTTGTCAAAATTTAACGTGGGTATGATGTAGTTTGTGTTTCAGCAAAGATTTAAAGTTATTAAAAATAGTATATATAGTATAAATACTATGAATTTGCTTTAAGGCAAATAGCTGCATACGCTGCCATTTGCCTACCAAAGATGTCGAGAGATGAAACAGAGTGTCCAGTACTACATAGGCTATCACGCGGAGTGCTGCTCTTATGTACAAACAAGCTGATCATTGGACTTTGCTTAGTTTTTTATGGTCTATAGCCTTATCTAAGGCAGTTCCCCAGACAACCACCCCGTATGTGACGATTGGTCTAATGACAAAGGTATAGTGAGTGAGTTATTCTGGGGTTTAAGCTCCAATAGCTCTTTTGTAAGAAAAAAGTGCTACCGTGGCTTTCTTTACTCTCTCTTGTATGTTAGGTGTCAAGTCTAGTTTCCTATTCAAAATATGAACTACGTATTTTACTTCGTTAGAAAAAATTAAGCTTATTCCATTAAGGGACGGAGGATTAGTGACTGGAATTTTATATTTCCAGAAGAACACGACTATTTCAGTTTCGTGGATATTCACACCGAACTGCCCATCTACGCAGATCGTCTGCATCCAGGATTATCAGTTGTAAAAGCTAACTACATATTTGATTTTCAAAATTCAATCTCATTAGAATTCTCCAATGTTCTGCGTACAAAAGTTGTTGTATTATTAGAAAAATATTAATAATTCGTGTACTTTGTACGTCCTTTTCGCCAAATAAAAACCAGAAAGCAGTTAAAATTAATTTCATCGCTTTTCCTTTCAACAAAGCATGTAAAGTCAAGTAAATTGGAAAATGATAAATAAAAAAAAAAAAAACTGAAAATATATTCTTAAATTTTGTATATGGAACGGAGTAGATTAAGCATCCTATCTCACCTTGAATATGCCTATGATTCGTGTCAATGAGACAAGGGCGAAAACAGTGAACAATTTCCATAGGTACGCATTTCTTTTTACCAAATTATGTAGATTCACGTGTTACATCTCGAATCCGAAAAAGGTGTCACAATATGAGAGGAAAATAAACTCACCATTTCATTATACGCCACGCAAATAAAGGGTGGGTACAGTTGAAAGCAATGATAATAAAAAGGATTTTTTAAAATGTGAGCCATATGCCCTCGAGATTACCTACTCAGCCAGTCTAATTTATGTACATACTGGCACATTTCTACATGCTTTCGAGGATTCCATTTAAAAGGAAGAGAGTTCCACTCCCATTGCTATAAATTTGCGACATGAATTTTTATTTGGAAGAAAGAGAAACGAGTCTAAGTTCATGAATCCTCAATACATTTCTACGTGTGTATTCACCAAGGTATTTTCAAAGGACACGGTCTTGTTGTGGCACATTTTGGCTGGGAAAAAATATGACTAAATGTTTTTCTTTTCTACTTGTCTACGGCTTCGAAGAAAAAAGATGTTTGAAGCAGTGTCGTTTCAATTCCCTGTTTTTCTTTTTTTTTTTTTGTTTTTTTTCCCCTTTTTTTCATTTTCTTATTTTTATTGTCTAGTTACATATTTAATATCCTGCAGATGTATCTCTTTCGACAGAAAAGAGAAATCTGCAAAAATTTTAATGGAATGTTCAAGAACCAATCATATAGAAGAAATGTTAAATGATTTTCAGATATTTTTTTTTTTTTATAAATTGTACAGATATAAGATTCTGTTTATATGTCCTGTAGTTCATTGAACACAAATTGAGGTTGAAAGATTCTGAAAGTAATTGGATTCAGGGTATAGATGCGAAATAAATGCCTTGTGATACTTTTCTTTTTTAGAATTTAGAAATTGATTATACATATGGTAGCTAGTTTTCTGGATGATAGAATTCTTACTCAAATTGAATGCTGTCATAGAGCTTAGGATTACAAGGGCTTATAGCTTCATTGATAGATTAAAGCTCTGTCTTAAAATAGGGATTTGTGTGAAAAAATTAATTTCTACCCTAAGAAACAAGCAAAATGCCTACACTAAAGGATATCATTCGCATGAGAGAAAGTTCTAAGGGTCTTTCTAAAACACTTTACAGACATTAAATGCTTTCTTTAACCACATGCTATAGGAAAGGTAAGGCTTTTAACGGGACGCTTCTCCCTTGTTTCGTGGATTTGCTAATGGATGTGCTTCTAATATATATGGAGAGCTAAGGCATATGATAATGACCTCGCAGTACTCACGGGCAAACGTCTATCTAAGGAGGCTGTACCTGCTGAATTTAAGCTCATGGAAAAGTAATCGGACAGATATGATCTGTTATTAAATCCAAGCAAGACCTTATAGGAATGTAGAGATAGATGACTTCCGAGGACAATGCATAGGGATAGAAACCACAGAAATGCACCACAAGTTTACTTAGACAATTTTGAGCTATCTAGAAATCAATAGTCTTGTTGAAGAAAAAAAAGCCACGTATCTGGCTACCATCACATATATGTATTCTAGCGAACAATATTCCAGAAATTATCAACTTAACAGTAAATTAAAACTGTTTTAATGAACTAGTATCATGTATGAATACTTTCGCCCAAGACTGTATGCAAAGCTATATTTCACTGCATCTACCTATTGCTTTAAAGATTATTGACTGAAGTGGTGTAGTAAAAAAATAAAATAATAATGATAAATTGCTTTCCATACAACTGGGATTTAGAATTGATTTCTTTTATTTTATATGTAATTATCACTATCACAAGATACCATCGTGAATGTAAGTTATAAAAAGTTGGCTTATTGCAGCTTTTGATAAGTTTTTCGATTAAATAATAGATGGGGTACATACGTTGTTATATGATTACATGCACAGTGTTATATTATCTTTTCGAACATTAGACGAGCTTGGGAACACATATCTCAATTAAAAATCTCATTATTTATTTAGTTTAATTGCGGTTGTTAGTGGTTTTTGCGTATTAAAGTAGTTTCATTTAGAAATGTAAATATAGTTATGTCGGGCTAAAGGGGGCATTCTAATTGTTTTCTAATTTTAGAAAAGTGCTTTGAGGTGATTGCGGTTATGTTGGGTGATTAGAGACGATTCATTAAAGACTACTAAATTTTTTTTTACGTGGGTAGGTGAAAATCTTGATAGGCACTATAAAGACCAACGTGTTCTCATAGTAGTGTGAAATTTTTATTCACAATTACAACATATGCCTTCTTCTTTTTGACTACAACTAAGTAAGCTTATTAAGTAGTTTAAGTTTCAAAAAATATTCGCTTTGGGAGGTAGCTTTCCCGTAGAAGTACCTGCTGATACCGCCATTACATGCACCTACTTCTTATTAAGTTAAATCGAATGATTTCGTTCTTTGTTCTTTGAAAACGCGTACGGAGTTTACAAGCAAAGTTTGTTACTTCATCTATAATGGTAGCTATTCCTAAGTCTATGTGGATAAATACCATGGAGCATTCAAGATTGCTCTTAACACTTTGTTTTGGAAAGAATTTACAATATTTCTATTGCTTAGTTAAGTATAACGACAAAGTTATATGCCGTACGTCTATTTATAAAGGTTTCACCACATGGTTATATAAAATCAGTTTGTTTTATATGTTTATTTTGGAATGTTTTGCAAGTAGCTAATATATTTGTCTGAATCTATTTTCCAGCTAGTTGCGTTCCTTTTAACGTACGGTTTCCATTTAAGTTTCGCGTCTAGAGTCATTCTTAAATATTTTACACCATTTGCATATAGTATTTGTACTAAGTTGATAAAAACGGGGTTGATTAATATTTTTTTAAATAAAATTAACAGGGGTTTCTTTTGTCTCATTAAGAACAATGCGTAGCGTCCGCGAACGTGGCTACAACGGTGGCTTCTTATTAATGTATGTCTGTTGAGTGTAGAGTAAGACTAAGACTGGACAAAGAACATCGCCTTGTGGAACTCTGGCAGTGCTTTCCTTAAATTCTGAGTATTTGATTCCGTGCTTAACACAGAAAAGTCTATTCGCAAGGTAGGATTCTAAAATCATGTATAGCTGTTTCTGAAGCACCTATCTTAACTTATACTTTAATTCTTTGGGCCATACCTTCTCGACAGCTTGAGAGATGTCAAGAAAAACACTGGGACATATCTTTTTCCCTTTTCGTCGGTTATTCTATAAACCTGGTCAATTGTGGAATGCTTGAAAAGAAGTACTAAGTATTTGTAATTTCATTTAGGGTGTGCATTTAGGAACTCGAACACTTTATACCCATCATAAGTAGTTATAGTTTTTAATATTGCTTGTATGTTCTAAAAATACCCAAATTGATTTAAATTCTACTTTATTGAATAAAGTCATTTCATATTGCAAAAACTTGAATTCAAGAACCATATCTTCACCGAATCTGTACTGATTTCACCAATTCTTCTTCTAAATTAACACCAATTGTTTAGTGCCTATCCGTATGAAAACATTTGGCCTGTGGTTTCTTTTTGAACGTTTTGTAAACATTATATTTAGTAACGCTTTTACTTCATTTTGTTTCAACATAATTTTCTTAAGAAAATTTAAATGAGTGGCTCTTTTTATTCTATAATATGGAAAGTATTTTCTATAATACTGTGACACAGCTGTAGTACAGGCCGATCTGAAAAGCTTTGGAACATAATCACTTCTACAATACTTTACGGAGCCTTTAGCAATATATGGTGGTATCCCACCGGTCGATATGGTGGTGGCTCCCTGTTTACCACCTACCTGCTAAATTTCTTAATCTAGTTCTCTATGTATGCAAAGAATGCATTTTTAAAGTTTTAGCAGATTAGTGAAAAGTACTTAAGGAGAACTTGCTGCAATTTTGTAACTTTATCTTTATTGTAAATGATTTCATGTATATTGCTGATCTTAGAAACAAAAATCTTTGAATTTAGCAGTATCGAAGAACTCTAAAAAATTAGTCTTTCAATTCCGCCTATCTGTAATACATATGTATATGTTTATTTGCATGCTCTTCTATGTAGATGGTATTGTCGGACAGTAGCAGCAACAATTTTTACCGGTCGTTAAATTTGCAGCTCTCCGCAAGCAATAGCACAAATTGCTGACAATGTATGCCACCCACATCCCCATGACACACTGTGTAAACTGGTTTGTTAAAAGCCATTGCACGATATTTAATTTATTTAGAACAAAATTAAATAAAAAATGCAAATTTAAGAGGATGTGTTGTTGATAGGGGTACAAATAAATATCCAAAATGTTTCCACTTATTAGGTGGGTGCTTCATCTTTTCGTGATAAAAATCTACACCCGGCAGGCACCAGCGCTGGTTTTTCGCCCCTATCTATCGAACGTTTCATTCTACGATAAAATTTTGAGGAGCAAAATTACTACCTATTAAATTTCCGACGAAAAATATTTTGGGCTTTACCATGTATTTTTTTACGATTTTTCGTGTAATCGAGGAACGAAACGGGGGTAGTTTTAAGCGCGTCTAGATAAATGTGCATTCCCCTTCCATGAGCAGGTTTTCTGCTTTTATCTCTTAAAAGTTTCTTCCTGCGATTAAATGGTTAGAGACAAAAATATTTGAAATTGAATTTTCTATTAGAATTCAGCAGAATCGATCCATTGAACTTCTAAACTATTTCTGTTTAAAATTAAGAGAAAAAAGCGAAAGAAAACTGCACAAGCAAGGGAGTGCACATTTGTCTTGGCACGTATATTAGTTTTGAAATACTAAGTCTAAATTTCGAAATCGGGATGTTGGCTTTCATAGATGATCAACTCTTTTCTATTCTACGGATTAAGAAGGATTAAGAGATTATTGAAAGAGAAAAGGACTATACGAAACACTAACGGCCAGGCTTGACTCGCAATTGACCACTTTTCTGGGTACGAAATCCCAATTAAAATATCACGTTCAGGCACTAGATTCGCTTAAACAATTTAGTGTTGTGACATGAATAAATAAACAAATATTTTGGTGCTAACAGCTCGCACCTGGTCCAGATTTTGATGAAATTTGTTTCTCGGATTAAATTATGTGCATACCAATAGATATGTCTATCTAAAAACAATCACATAGATGTGATATATGGCAGGGTAATACAATGCCCGACATTTTCCAGTTTTTATACCCTATCGGGATTATACTAAATTTGATACAAAATTTGTAACATATACGTAGAGAAATAATAACGATAGCCGCCAAAAGTATGTGTATTAGTGTGCATCAATAATTATATCAATCTAGCCATGTCCCTCCGTTCATATGTCACCACTTTTTGGGCCTTAAATTTAAAGCTAGAAATATGAAATTTGGTATATAAGAATTCAAAGCAGTACAAGTGTGAACATTTCTAAAATCAACCCCCAGACACGCCCACTTTTTAAAAAATTTTATTTTTCTCAATATTTTTGCTAGAAACTAAAAAATATTGTCTAGTTAAGATATATACATAGACGTTGACTTTTTCTACATTTTGTCCATACATACATGTCAATATACTCGTACATGGGCACACTCATTTTCTGCGGGCTTCTTTTTTAAAAAAAAAACATCTTACATATATTGCTTATTCAAAGCCATTAAGAATCAGTGAACGGCGGTTACACTTTCTTCTAAGAAAATGTTATAACAACAGTATTATAATAATATTTCTTTAGAATTGCATCTTATTCAAAATTTCGCAACGCCACGCTACACTTTATTAGGGGTGGATAAAAATATGTTGGATAGGGTATCATATGATCAATTCTAGATAGATTCTAACTTTCATGTATGATTCACAAATTTAAATCATGACCAAATTCATTCAGTTAACCACTTTTTTTATTCTGAAACTTTTAAGCAGAGTTGAAAGTAGGGATAAGTTAGCTAGTAATCTTAAAAAATATCTTTCAATGTCTTCACATTATGGATACTACGCTATTCTGTTTAAACTTTGATCATAACGTAATGACCAGTCTTTTTTCACAGAGTCTTTCAAACTTTCCTTTCATCATCGTCTTTTCTTCATTAAAATCTTTCAGTTTAGAACTGTAAGCAGACAAGTCATCCTTTTTTTAGTTGTGTAATATCTTTGAAACCATTCTTTATTTTTTTTACTTTTTTTATTTTGCTACACCACTTTTTTACACTCTTAATTATAACCATAAGCACTGTTTTTTATGCGAAATTAATTTAAAACACTTGCACATTCTTCATCCGTTAAAAGTGATTTCTGTTTTAAAAGCAACCACACTATTGCAATCTTGTCATGCAAATAAATGAAGGTACGGATATACATATGTATTTCACATTCCCTTAATACGAAAAAAAAGTATGCTCAAGAGCCACACTTTCTTCTTCCAAAGCATGGAAGGAATTCTAAAGCTCATGCGAAATTCATATAAATGTATATCCTAAATTAATATTTCAGAAAACTTTTATATTTCTATTCACCTTTTAAAAAAAAAAAATTATTTGTTTTCGTTTCGTCTTTTCAGATATGCTCCTGCATTCAACAGAACTCATTTACACATATTTAAAAGGTAAGACAAACGGAAAAAAAAAAGAAATAACTAGGTATTCAAAATATTTTTGTATAAATAAAAACACACTCCACACATCGTAGCCCTTGAAATATGATTCTTTTAAATATCCTAGACTAGACATAAATAAATAAATCACTAAAGTATTTTCCTTCTTGTAGCATCAAAAATAATTCTTCAAATGACGAATGTGTTTTCTAATTACACATTTTGAAAAGTTCCACACGAGAAAACGAAATTAAATTTGTACGCCTTTTTAACTGCAAAATGAAAAAAAGCTGTGTATTTGAAATACATTCACTCATTTCAGAGTTCATTAAAATTTCCGTATTTCACTGAAAAGAATTTACAAAGAAAACACAATATGTTGCTTTGTCAAGTTCAAGAAAACAACGAAGAAAAATATTGGTGTTGAAATTTCAAAGCCAAAAGCACGGTTAACCAAATGTTTGTGTTTAAAAGAATGAATGATTGGTAAAAGCATAGGAGTGTAGAAAATGTTTACAAAAAAAAAAAAAAAACACAATAACAAAATCACAGAGAGTTGATTGAAGTAGGAAAAATATTTCGTGTATCACTTTTGATTGATGTTAAACATACGAGTAGTTCGTTGTGGGCTATGTTTGGAAAATCAGAAAATAAAATATTTCTGTTTCTCCCGCTACTTATTTTTAATTATATTCATTGAATGTAGTATAGCAATTTCAAGGGGTTTTTTTTTGACAATATCGTCCTTTTTGATAGAGCTTCTAGGAATTTATAACATTTTAGTGCCAAGGCATCATCGATATTCGTGACATCTGTTGAATTTCGGGCGCATTTTTGTGGTTGCTAAAGGTGTCTCCTTTTGCTCCCAGGTGAATAGTAGATGCCTTTGGTTGGACAGTATTTATAACGAAAAGTAATTGTCCCAGTCTTCGTTCATTTTCAATAGCTTGGCTTGTGTCAACTACGCATAATCGTTATCTTTGAACATACGCCAAAAGGAGTTGCGGCCAATATTTTGCCCACTGAAATCACACACTGTAAACAGCCTAAAAGGTGTCTTATCTATTCAGTTGTAACGCTTATACTTTCATTCATATCAACGCAATTGTGACACACCTGTAGTGCGAGTATCGGCCAATCTACCATGCTCTAAAATATAATCACTACAACTTAGCGGAGTCTCTAGTAAGATATCCATTCCATTGATCGTCAGATTTCTTCCTAATAAGGACTTCAGCCACTTTAGTCGTAGCATGTGCTTATGCTATAGAATGAAGCTTTAATGCAAAGCACATAGTCAACATTTTTGTTAGTGTCTCATACTAACATACAAGGTAAAGCAGAATACATGGGTTCAACACATTGTCTATCCATCTGTCCGTGTTTCTGCCACAGACACTTTTGGCTTTCAAACTATCAGGACCTAGAGAGCTCAACTTCCAGAATTGTGATATGTGGTGACCCGAAAGTAATCAGGGAGAAATTTATAAAAAAAATTGTTCGGTGATCAAAAAAGCATATATTTGTCCACCCCATCATGCGAAATATCAATCTGCAACATTCAACTGGCGGCAATATAAACAATATTATTTTGAACTTGACTTTTACAAAATTATTTTATATTATTATAGAATATATCTATTAATTTACTCAATTTCTATGGAAATATAATCAAATTATATTGACTATGAAAAAAAAAAAAAAAAAAAAAATACCTCCTAAACTAGTAGAACTAATTAGGAGAGCTTCATAAACGTAACATCAAATTAAAAGTTCCATTGAAAATACCCTTTTATGGATGAAAGCAATGAAAGTTTCGACGAAGTCGATAGTTTCATCGCAGAGTAGCTTTCCCTATCAAAAGGAAACCATAGCTAATTGTGACATTAATTACCCAGTAGAGATTTTAGAATTAGTAAAGGAAAAGAGGCGAGCATGTACGAAGTGGCTACAATTTCGTACTCCACAGCTCAATACATAATTAAACCATTTGTCTAATAAACTCAAAAAAACGATAAACAACTATAAAATCAAAAGATAACTACCTATCTCGAAGGGTTTGCAGCAGAAAAAGATACAAATTATTCGCTCTGGAAAGCCATGAAGGGCGTTAAAGAAGCCGAAGCACGGCCAATAAAGAAAGCCATAGGGGAATGGGATAAATGCGATAGAGAAAAGGCTGAAATAAGGCGAATAATAGTTGTGCCACAGACATTGCAATTGACAATTATAGAAGCAACGCTGGCGGAACTTAAATAAGGAATTGGCAATCTTAAAACCAATAAAGCTCCTGGCTACTACATAATAACAGGACAGGTTCTTAAATAATTACCCATGAATATGTTTTTTAAGCTTCTCTACCTTATAAACTCTGCTTTTGGATTATAATACGTGCCAAGGCAATGGAAATTTACAGAAGTTGTTACGATATTAAAATTGTTTACTAGAACAACTACAGCCTTTAATAGAACAAAAAAGGTTATTCCGGATCACCAATTCGGTTTTAGAAGCAAACATTCTACAATCTAGGATTGGAACTCGGCCTGCTATGTATTATAATATTCTAAAATCCTATCATGAAGACAAACTTTTCTGTGTTATGCACGGTAACGAAAGCCCGGACTTTAAAGTAATTGCGGCTGGGATACGGGCAACAAGGTCGAGGGAGCTACCGGAAACTTTCAAAAAGCTGTAGATAAGCTACATGATTGTACAAACAAATTGGCGCATCGTACTCAACGAGGCCAAATCTACTCATGTAAATTTTACATACGAAGAAGCGAACGAGGCACCCAGCCTAATTAACTCGAAGAAAACCCCAACCCCAAATATCTGGGAATGACACTAGATGCGAAATTAAAATCGAAGGCACAGTACAAGAACAAGTACAGATAAATGTATTGGTTGCTCGTGTAGCCGTATGGTATACAATTATTGGGTTGTACCAAAAAAAGCAATTGAAACCTCCTTCAAACTTTTGAAAATAAAATGCTAAGGGGAATAATGGACGCACCGTGGTATATTCAGAATGACCATATCTACAGAGGTTTAAGAATAACCTTCATTGAAGACGAAATTAAAAATTTCTAACAAAAACACCAATAGCGTCTCTACGGTCATTATAACAACGCTGTCCTTCATATTTTCATATTTCACGATAAAGATTTTTTTTTTTTATAATTTTAAATAGTATTAAATTAGGTGATTAAATTATTTCCTTAGTTTTTTTTCTGTACCAAAATGAATTACTTGTAAGTTGTGCAGCTTTTCCCGATCAGAATCGTTCACCCCATTTAGAATTTGAACCATATCTGCTTTATCGAAATTCAGCAAGAACTGGGCATTGTCCTGAAATAACCATTGTCCTCAATTTCCACTAAGTTGCATATAGAGCATCTGTCAGGCTCGGGGAAATCAGAAATACTGAGTCCTACTAGTCCTATTCTGGTTTAAAAGTCCCACATGATTTTTTGCGTGGTATATATGTCCTGAAAAGTTATATGATCAACATTGTAATTCAACAGTTTATAGAGACCTCGCGAGCTTGCAGATGCGCTTCTAATGTACTCTTCCAAGTTCTTCCTCTGCACGTCCTGCAGAATTCAACACTTTACGAGTATCAGGTTGGTGTTCATCCAATCCATTTTTGTACTGTTGTAGATCTATTTCCAATGAAAATTATTTTAAATGGAAGCTTATTGATTCTGTATTTAAATATTCAAATATGCAAACAGAGTTTGTTGAATAAAACAAATCTTAAAACCCCTGCAAAAGTAAAGTCTTCTGGCATAAACGATCTCTTACCCAGGCTCCATCCAATTTTGATGATTTCCCAGGAACTCATTATTAAAATCCTTTAAGTAATTCTTGTGTTAGATATCTGAGTGTACGTGCACTCTTTAATCTGAATTTTAGCATGCCCCACTGGTTATTATCAATCAGTTGTTAATAGAGGCACACCGGAATGTAGTGTCAGACTTAGGTACTCGGCTCATTCGTGTTGGCAGACTGCATTTCGTTGTCGCTCCTGTCTTCGCTGCTCCTTCATAATGTTTGCCACAGTATCGCTAACTACTTCCCCCAAGCCTCCTCCCTGTTCATTATCTGTCTGGTGATGTTGTCTGGGATTAGGTCTTCACCCAGTTAGTTAACCAGCTGTTTTTCAGAATATCGTGAACAATGGAACATGATTTGCTGCACATCTTCGACTGTTTCCATACACGTTCTGCAATAGGGGTTCTCGTCACCACAAAAGACTGAATTAGATCTCATATTAGCTCTCCCAAATTGTATGGTACCAGCTTTGTTTTCGCAGATAAAATAAAATATGTGATTTGGTCTTATACTATATATGAAACTTGATTCAACGTCTGAGAATGATTGAACCAAACTATAGTAGCTCTCTACTCTTGAAAAAAAAAAAAATTAATAGGAAATGCGGTATGCAGTTCCGGACAATACGAGTACACTGGCTTTTATATATTCGTTGTAACTAATTCTTCCGTGGCCACAAGGAAAAACAGCATGAGTGTTTTAGCTATTCTTCTGAAGAAGTATTTAAAGTTTTCACTTCTGCCTAAGTCGCAAAAAATTTTTGATTTATGGTCTTACTCATCTGCCCTTAACTCGGTAGTCGATGCAGATATGATGAACTTGATGAACTAAAGGTCAAATGATAAAACTTCATATATTGTTGAACCTTATATCTTTAACTAAATTTTAACATAAGTCGACTATTACTCTTTTCCAATGTCGTAGTGATTTATTTCGGTAGCCGTGAAAGTTTCCTTTTCATATTGATGAAGATATGTTGAAATAGTTTTGCTATTCAAATTTGTCGAACTAAGCAACTAAATAAGAAAAACGTTTTCTTCACACAATTTGCGTACAGATTCTAGGTTTGTATTGCCGACTTGATGAGTTCTGTTTTTCTTGACACAGACAAATAGTTATTGGCCAACTACAGCGGCTAAACTCCAATGGGGTTACTGGCGTAAATTCGAACCTTACAACAACGGCAATCTGAACTCATTTAATTTGAAAGAAAAAAATACAAAATTTTGCGTATACGTCCCCTCAGAACATGCAGTAGAAAAATTAAAGATTGTACTGATGGTAGCTTTTGTACCATGGAACTAGATTTAGTAAAAATGGGGGCTAGATTGGATTCAAATGGGCTAGATCTTCTTTTGAATAATTTTCATTCAAACCCACATTACATACATGCATTATACACACATTCTTTCTACTTCAGGTATCTGTACCGATTTTGATGAAAATTGTTTTCTTAGCTCGGGTTCGTATACATATGTATGTACGAGTATATACATACATAGTCGCATCTAAAAATAATCAGAATCAATTGGAGTGGGTGTAAAATATGCGGGAAGGTACACTTTACGCGGCTAACTCAACAACCACTGAAAGAATTTCTGAAAATCATTGGAAATTGGGGTGAAATATCTGAGCCGGATTTCAAAAACTGGAAAAGCAACTGAATGAAATTCAATTAAAATTGAGAAAACATCTCAGTTTGTTGTACCTGACAATATTTCAAAATTTAGCATGAGGAAACTCATTACATTAGCAGATGTTTTCGAAAATTGACCATTCCTCAGATATGACTCGGACGATTTTAACCAAATTAGGTACTCGAAGTATTAGTAATGTTCGACAAATGGCATATTCCTTTTGTTTTTATAAGTCCACTTTTGTTTACAAACGAGCAAGTACTTACATTCATTGAGGGCTTGATTAAGAGCCGAGTTATCTGAAATAGAACTACGAGTAAATATATCCGCAAAAGGGCTCCTTGTGTACATAGTAATTTAATTGATTTGAAGCTACAAAACCAACATACGATTGAACTTCAGAGGCGTGGAACTAAAATAATGCTGTTCCCCTTTCCAAATGGAAATTTGTCACAATCATGACGAAAATATAATTTTTTCTAAAACCTTACGGAGCTGTAAACAATGAACTGATTTCTTACGGAGAAAAAGTCATAAACTATTAGCACAGTAAGACAATATGAGATGCTGAATTAACTATTAAACGACAATAAACAGTAATAGGTTTTATCATTTGCTTAACTGCGAACATCAACATCATAAAAATGTATTTTTTTAGCAATAACTTAGGCCAAACAATTCAAGACAAATTTTAATATCACTTTAGGCATTCCATCCAATGAGAAATGCTACTTAAACGACCATTTATTGGTACTTAATATTTTATGAGTTCAAGAAATGCAAGCGGATAGTGAAATAAATACCATCTTGTACGCACTTCTGAGTATTTTTGTAAAAGTTTATAAATAAATTGCAAAATACGGCAATTGCAGGAGAAAACATTGGCCATAAGTAGGTACTCTATGCCTATGCTGTAGGCGTTTCATGATCTATTTAACAGCCACTGATGAATAAATCACTTAACGACCACATGTTGTTACATTATTTTTGTAATGAACATCTGTCGAACATAAATTATTTCGCCTCCTGTTGAGTAACATCAAAAATTAATCGAATTTCTTTTTCTAATACGATCAATCGATTTTTTGCATAATTTTTTAAATGTTTCCAAAAATAATTTCCAGATGGATGTATATTTCAAAGTCGAACAAACAAGATGAATTTTCAAACAAATTTTGTACATAAGAAATAATTTACTTTCCAAACGGATGACTAAAAATACCACAGACCTGTATTGACTTAGATTTTTTTTTTTTTTTTTTTTTTCTTTTTTTAATTTTTTATTGTTAAATTGAGTTCGACCAAACTGCAAAGATGGTCGTTGTTTTGTACATGTATAAGGTATACAGATATTGAGATATTGTTGATTTTTGGCAAATACTGCGGGGCATGAATTTTTGTTGACTTACACGTTTTACTTGTAGAGTTGGTTTTGATATTGAGGAAGATTTGGTATAAAGCGAAAGGTGTTCGTTCGCAAATTGTTCAAATTTCCAATTTACTCAAAATCGATACGAAGTAATTTGTTTTTTTTTTTGTGAGTAGGTGAAAATCTTCTTAGGTATTATGAGACACCGCGTACTTGGAATTTGAATCAGAGCTGAGTTTTACTAACCCACGGGTAGTTCTAAAATAAAATTTTGAAAAATTTGAAAACCAAACAAATTTTGGGAGTTAGAGTTAAACAAATTGATCAAGTGTGAGTCGCGCCTAGTGCGCTTAGTGTTTCGTACAGTTACTTTAACTGTGTGTTTATTTGGCCTCCTCGATAATCCGCAGACAATTTTTTCAAAAACGGCTTGCTCCAGGAGACCTTTTATATTTGCCGCATAATCTTCTCACGATGCTACAAACACACTGTTTTTTTTTAATTTTTTTTTTTTTTTTTGACTTAATTTTTGAGTATTTCTTTAACTTACTTTATCTAAGAAAAACAGTTTCTACATGCTTGAATTCCTTGGAACTCCGGATTACTGAATAATGCACCCGATATCTACATGATATAATATATCACACGATAAGAGCAAATGAAAATTTGTGTTCTTCAAGCACCTCATTCCTAGCGTTACTAACTTTAAAGAGTCTCAAAGTAGGATATTACGAAAAATATTGTATATGAGTTTGTTTGACAAAGATATAGAAGATACACAATCCGTAATAAGTGGACTGTATAATATCCTATCCCACTTCTTTTCAGAAGCCACACTATAACATTGACATGGCGTTAGGGAAATCCTAAGTCAAACACAATAACATTTTTCTCCAAATAAATTCTTGGACTAAGATTTTTTGTTGATATTTTCTCAGTAGAAAAGTGGGTTCTGTTATTAAGGAGGATTAAAACAGAACTACATATATTACCGCATTTGAAAATTTAGAATCTTGTTCTTGTCTTTTTTAATGAGACTTCATCAAAATGGGACCTGACCTAAGCAATACCTGCAAGATACAAAAAGTATAGGATTTAACACCTGCACAAATGGCAATTCGGCTTCAGAGATCAAAATTACTGAAAGCCTTGCACGCAGCCGGCAATCTGAAGAATTTGGTATTTTCTGATGAAAAATTTTTACTGTTCAGCAATACAAACAAACAAGCCAAATGATCGTGTGTAGTTGCAGAACAAGTCTAACGATAATTTACAAAACCGACTTGCTGTTGGTAAACAAGCGCCAACTGGTTTGGGGTGCTGTAACTACAAACGGAAGCTCTCCGCTCGGTTTTATTGACCAGGGCGTTAATGTGAATCAGAAAGTATACCAACATAAGGTCCTAAATGATGCGTTGATTCCTTGGATACACAAACAATTCAGTACCAACCTCTGGACATTCCAACAAGCCTCAGCACTATCTCATAAAGCTCGGCTAACAGAACAATTTTTACATAATCACGTTCCGCCGTTCATTTCTTCGCAGCAGTGGCCTTCATACTCGCCAGACTACAATCCAATGGACTTCTCCATATGGTCCACTTTGAAGGCTAAGGTGTGAAAAAATATCATGGATTTTAAATAATCACACAAACATAATGAGAATTCATTGTGATCCTCCACCAGAGAATCGCCCATTTCAAGTAGTAAGGAAATATAATAATGAAATATCATTGTCATCAAAACAAGAGCCTATGGTCGTGAAGGAATGCTATGATTCAGATGATGGTGTCAAGCAAGTAGCAGGGACTGAACAGGGTAACTATGAACTACCATTATTAGCTAAAGCAGAAATTCCGCAACGTCCAACCCAAAAATGTGCAAAACTTTCACGGAGATGGAACTTGATACATTTGTATACCTTCTCAATACTGCTTTTGTGCATAACTCCAAAAACGAGGCTCTGGAAGAGGAGGGACACACAGACAGAATGTTGAATACATTAATATTCCATTTTATACCGCTCAGGTATATGCTATGTAGTGTTGTATTATAATTTGAGATTTATTTCTACAGTATGTACATTAACTAAATACATACTACCTATTTTGCTACTATTTTTCCTCAGTATTTGCTTATTTATTCATGTTTTCAGTATAGAACCAACGGGATCCAACTTGGACGTAATTGTGCAATATAAAAAATATAAAAATATTATTAATAATTTTGTATATGCATACTAGGTATAATCTTCGGCACATATTTCGTCCTAATTTATGCACAAAACTACATTGTTGTCAAGTCAAAAATTATTCCTTATCAGTCTTTTAGACCATCGGAAAAGCTGCAGTACTTTGCTAATCCACCAGATAGTAACCTTAAACTTAAGGATTTATTCTAAAAGAGCTATGCTGTTTTTCAATTGTCATTTTGGCAGAATTTATAACAAAGAGATGTAATAACAAACCGATAGGTACCCAAAAGTGGATTTACTCCTTTTTTGCAATTAATTATAAATAAAATTATATTATTATATATTTATAACTATAAATGTACTAAACTATTTTATATATCAAATGTTTTCCTTTTTGACTTAGGAATTCGTTAGTGCCATGCCTATTTTATTGTGTGGCTTCTGAAAAGGAGTGGAATAGGATAGTACGCAGTTCGCTCCTTACAGATTGTGTATCTTTTATATCTTCGTCAAGTAAACTTATATTTTTGTTTGTAATGCCCTTATTCGAAATTCCTAAAAGTTAATAACGCTAGGAAAAGAATAAAAAAAAAAGATTTTTTGACTCTATTATGAGTATGTGTATATTGTATATATGTATATTATATATATTTTTTTTTATAAAATTAGTTTAAGAAAATATCTTGAAAACCTTTGGTGGTCAAAATTGAACTTCAGATACCTCTGCACGTTAGTAAGATACATAGTTTGCCTATATTTCTTCGTCAAAAGGTTATGATTCTGTGACAGCCAGAGGAATAGACGGAAAGACGCACAAATTGTCAGAGAACCGACGCTCACCATTAGGAATCCATTCCTAGATTTATTTAGTTTATAAATGTCGAAATCCTAATATTCGAAGCTGCAGCTACCAGAAAGATAACGTCTTAAATTCTCTCATATCAGCATTTCCTTCTCACATCAGCATTTCTTAATGACACAGTTTTTGTAATTTATATTATTTGCGTACTGACTAAGAGAGGATATAACAAATGAAAACTCCATTAGTTTCTAAATGCTGAATGTCATGTGCTGCTATGAACTCTTAAAGTTTCATTTTGACAAGTATCCCTTCACATATGTACCTACGTAATTTCTCCAAAATAATGTAAGTTCGGTCATTATGTTACACAAATTCAGAAAGGATGTGACATCAAGGCCCAATCTTTACTCGACGAGAATGTAAATATTAAAGTTAGAACCCTTGTCTCTGCAGTTAATAGGAGCACTTCGTTGAATATGGTACTTCTATGCGTATTTCTCCTACATTTCATGACTGTCAGAATTATTTTGTACAAGTATGGTAATTTTACCCACCAACTCGTACATACCCTCTCCTTCTCATGGGAAATGTTTCAATTTAGGAGGCGATGTGACTTTATAACTATTCACGAAAACTTATTCTGCAGGTGATAAAGGAAGTGATGAGTTTGCTCTAAAGCATTTTCTTGAAATAACTATTTTCTTGGAAAGCCTCGGCTGAATTTTACTTAAATTCTTATTCGATAGAATTCCTTTTAAGTCGAAATTATTACATTTTTAGTTTCTCGCAGATACTTAGACATTTGGAGCAATCTGGATTAAGTAACTCACGTATACTCGTATAGGGCCATTCTTTACCAAACAAATACCAAAAAGGAATTTTTGCAATTATGCGCCTTAGGTACATAGATTTGTATGATTTGAATGACAAAGCTAGGTGTATGCATTTGAGCTTTCGAATTTTGATAAGGGAGAAATGTGAGTATACGTTAGTACTCTGGAATTTAGAGAAATATTAAATTACACGACAAGTGAGTATATAACGTTATGTGGACACGATATGGTGGGTAGTGTGTTTACTTTGCTTGTAACCCGAACGTTGCAGTTTCAACCACCAACGGCGACAGTAACCGAAAGTCACCGGAGCTCACAAGTGAAACGATTGAAATGTTACTGGCACCAACCACTATGCCAGACGGGTGCAAAGGACCAAATTAAGTCCGAGTGCTACGAAATTTTGTTTCGCTTTTATTATGCATAAAAATAAAGTGCACGAATTGGTCACCTATACGCAGATTTTTTCCAAAATATACGTTTAAATGTACTTTATTCATTAACCGGTTTTTCAAAATCGGTTACATCTCAAGATTATTTTCAAAACATTTTTTTCTTATTTTAACGGATTTTTTTTAAAAAAATTTAAATCTGAGTGATTTGAAATTAAACAGCATATATATTTATGTAGGTCCAAGTACATACGACCCAGTCGTGTATTTTTTTTTTAAATCGCTAAAAACTGATTATTATAATTATTTTTAAATTTTTGCAAAACGTGGGACACCATAATGCTGTATATGTTAAATATTATTCAAATCTTGATTTTGGGCAAAATCAATTGAGTCATAGCCGATAAGTAACAATTTTTTAAAAACCACCTTTAAGAAAAGTACCGTTATACGTATTTGTAACAAAACCGGGTACGCCATATGTTGGCATATGCCCACTCTAACTCAAATATTAAATTCGAAAAAAAATCGTTGGAGCCGTTTTTGAGAAAATCGATTTTTTACAAAATTGAACAAATAGTATAGTACATACCGTTAATTTTAGGGTTTGAATGAAAATTCTGATTCCGCTTTGAATTGTGACCCCAAATATGAAGTTTGAAGTGAATCCGGCCAGCCATTTAGGCTGCAGTTCAGCATACATACCGACATACAGACGGAGAGACACAATTGCCAAACAGAATTGCCAGATCCGTTTTCTTAGATTCTCCATTATAGTAATACCAAGATTGGTAACAATTACGAAGTCGAATTTTTTCACGAAACTAATACTTGCCCTTATAGGTTTAAGTAAAAAATTAGGTGGGAACACCCTCAAACAGTGCTCCCCAAATATTTTCGGATCACCGCCCCCTTTTAGAGCATACAGTGAACCAGCGTCTTCATCCCAAGTTCAAATAATGTAAAGGGTGCGTCTTTTAAACTGGACCACGTAAAGATCCCGGAAACAGTTGAAAATATGAAAATATGAGAAAAATACTTAAATTAATTAAATTATAAAAAAAAAAAAAATAGAACTGAACTAATTTGTTCCAAGCTTTATCTATATAAAAATTTGTTGCATAACATGTAAAGAAGTCATAATATGCTACAAATAAGAACAATTTGAATGTGATGACATGGACAAAAATGGTACTGTGTATCTTTTTAACCATAAAAGATAGAACAACTAATGTTAGCAATCGAAAGGTCACCACAAAATCAGTATTTTTATGGGAACGGGGTAGTATTCATCTGTCACTCCATATTTTTGTTTCGATAACTTATACTGTTTTCATGCTCTAATGGTATATCGGAAATTAATAAATGAGACGTGGTTCAAAAGCTAATTAAATTTTTAATCTAACGGTAAGTAGCTTTACGCTACTATGCGTCAGATGTCCTCAAGTTTGATGGTCTATATTATATAATTTTTTGATAAAATCAAAGATTTTCAAATCGAGTGAGATCGAAACAAAGCAAACAGCTAATACAAAAATGTAACAACATGTACATGTTACTTTGAGTAGCCATTTCAATACCTCTTAGGGCATAAACTCATGTGTCTCCGAGTATGATTTTACAGTATTTTAAATTCAATAGAAAATTGTTTTTTTTTTTTTGTCAAGAAATTAATATTGATCGGAGTGATTAAGTAAGGCTCTGTGGAGTCCCAGAGTACCATTTAAGAATTGTTACATATTAATGAATTGGGCAGCGTGGGCTGCATATTCCGCTAGGTCTAGACTCTCTAAAAGAGCCATCCGAACTTCCAATGGAAATCCGAGCCTGGAGGGCCTTAACTCCTCTGCAATCTTAAATCAGTGTTGGCACTTTAAACTTAAAAAAAATGGCGGATGTAACAAAAAAAAAGAATTTTAGATCTGAAAAGGCGTGGTAGAATTGGAAACTCTTAAAATTTGAGATGAAAAACTCTACGCGGCTATATCAGGTGACACTTTTTGACAATCTCCAACATTTGTTTGCTCCTAGTTAAACCCATACAAATCAAACACTTAAAAGTTTTAATATTGCTTGCTGTTATATTGAATTGTGATAACGTTGTGCAGAGATAGAAAATGTACTTTATGGTTTTTAGGTACTTCCCTTCTAAAAATAGAACTTAAAATTAAAAGAGCTTTTAAAGTTCACTGGAATAAAATCATTATCAGGAAATCTAAATCTATATGAAGTCGTAAAGCCGATAATTTAAATTTTAATTGAATTGCGATATTGAGTCATCTTAAATATAAATGGAACTGATTGAAGGCGCTGATTAAAATATTTGATGAGTATTAATTTGACACATTTTGATAAAACTACTGACACTGAGTCGGAAAGATGGTATCAAGATATTAGCCAGCAAAAGGGTTACCTATAAGATTTTGTTATCAACGTTCTCTTTGTTTTAAAAATAAAATTATCTGCGTTGGCGATTGACACCATAGCTTCTTGCAAAATTTGTTATCGCCATTGTTGACCAACTTTTTGTCCTCGCAAAAATTATTCACTGTGAGTTTTGTGCAAATTCAATTTGTTCATCAGTTATATCAGTTATTTATCTTCATTTGCACTGAGGTAGCTATTTCTACAGAATTTCAGAAGATCAGAATCACAAAGGTGCAATGTAATTCTCATTGAAGCTCGACACCTACATACACCTGGTCAACGTAGTCTTTTCATGAAAATTTAATTTTAAACTTCTATATGAGTAAATTAATTTCTATAGATATTCGTCGAGCTACGTATGTAATTTTTTTGGTTATGAAACTTAATTTCCGGCCATAAATTCAGTACGAACCAACATTACATAAACAAGAGAGATGATGGAAGGGACTCGAATGCCATTAAGTTGTTAGCCCTATTCAGTGTCCTTTCCTACACTTTCATAGTCATGGACCTTCTATGAGTATATGCCGAATAATTAATAGTCTCGTTTTTGGATACATTAAATAAATTGCCATGATGATGATGGAGCTAATGACAAAAGTGACTCGCAAAATTGATATTGGCTTTGCTTCACGAGTGTATCTCAATTCTGCAACTAATGTAAATTTAATTGGATGTGTGTGTTAACTATTTTTCTTGTGGCTTTATGCTTGGGAGCTTTTGCAGCAAAATTTTTTCTTTTAAATGTGCTCGAGTCATTGACATTATTTATTTTTACAATTCTCCCCACTCCATATATCATACAATTTCGACGTAAAATTCCTCATCTCATATTTAGAACATAGTCAAAATGCCTGTCATATTTTTATCACATCTTCTCCAAAAAAAGAAAATATAAAAGTAATTTGTCACCTCAATGAACATTTGCAAATTATATTTACATAAATGTGTCTTATATTATCTCTCAAATGACGACGTCAGAAAATTGTCACACATAATTTTCAAATAACAAAGAAATATTATTTTTGCGGAGGCACGCATGAAAGTTTGTGGGTGTGACTATTAAACTTTCACTGCCAAGCGAAAAATTATGAATAATTTTGCCAGCTTTTGAAAAATTAATTTTCATATCTCTTGCTTTCGGGGAGTATTTTTTTTTTTTTTTTTTTGCATGATATGTACACAGAAAATACGTTCATTTTATATGCACCACGGTTTCCGCCTACAGTTTTCTTTTAGCCTTCAAATGAGTACATAATATCATATCTATTAGAATGAATGGTTACATAAAGTGTTCAGAGTAGGGAGAGATACTAATTCATCGTTGGCGTTGGATAGTCCTTTGGATGATGTAATTCCAGCTTTTGTCATAATCAATTCAATTAATCAGCAATTTGTAAACTAATTCTTTCTCTCGAGTCGATGGAACTGTCTGATCTTAATTCCAATGGGAATAGTTAATTCGAGATAATGACTGGAACCAATGAGATCTTCATAATACGGGATCATAATATGGGATTGTTTCTAATAATATTTTTCCAACAAATAACAAATTTTTTACCACATCCACGTTTTGCATGACACGTTTGTAGAAAATTGATCAAAGAATCAACTGCAGTATAAAATAACGTATACTACTGCGTCGCACTATATAAAGGGTGATTAGATAAAAATGATAGTTTTTCCAATTGTTACGTTTCAGCAGCTGTTATAGTTACCAATAACATCCAGCTGTCAAAATATTCGGTAAGGTTTGCCATTTCACCATGCATCGTTTGACGCTTCCCGAACGTGTGGAAATTATTAAAAAATATTATCGAAATTCCGGCTGAGTTGTAAATACGCAACGTGAATTTCGTCGTGAGGTCGGTCGTCATCATGGCTTCAGTGCGCAGGCAATTCGTCGCACCGTGGAAAAGTTTGACCCTGAGTACACTCTTTTGGACCTTAAGCTACCAATCAGATAGAAATCAGTTCGAAATGAAGAAAATATAGCCGCCGTAGCGGCCAGTATCGAAGAATACCCAGAAATGTCGATTCGGCGCCGATCAGCTGAATTGGGCATCGCCAGAGAGTCAACCAGGCTTATTTTGCAGTTGGATTTTGTTCTACATCCATATAAGATTGTGCTGATATAAGAATTGAAGCCGAACTACCATAGACAATGCCGTGAGCTCACTAATTGGGCGCTGGAAATGTTGGCCGGAGATCCGAATCCGGCCAAAAAATCATCTCCTCGGACGAGGCCCATTTTTGGTTCAGCGGCTATGTCAACAAGCAAAATTGCCATTATTGCAGCGACCACAATCCACAAGTGTTCGAATAAGCATCAATGCTTCCACAAAGATTGACTGTTTGGTGCGGTTTATGGCACGGCGGCATCACCGGACCTTATTTTTTTCGGAATGAGGAAGGAGACACAATCACCGTCAATGGTCCTTGGTATAGAGCGACGCTAACCGACTTTCTGTGGCCAAAACTCGACAACATCGATATATCTGAGCTATGGTTCCAACAAGGCGGCGCTATATGCCACACAAGCGACACAACGCTCGAAGTGGTGAAGGAAAAAGTTGGCGACTGGGTCATCTCACGGCGAGCGTTCATCAATTGACCACCGCGATCATACGACTTGACATCCCTCAATTATTTCCTCTAGGGCTACGTCAAGTTTTTAGACTACGGTAACAAGCCAAACACTTTGGACGAGCTCGAGGCCAACATTCGAGATGCTACTGCCGGAATAACGACCGCTTGAAGCACTGCCAGCGAAGCCGAGGCGGCCATTTAAATGATGTTCTATTCCATACAGAATGGCATGACTGTAGCTTCAAAATAAAGCTAGAATTAATTTTATACCTTATACCGTTGTTGTTTTATTTAAATTTATTTTCCTATTCTTATCTGGTCACCCTATATTATTTATCTATAAAAGCTCGCCGTTAAAATTTGTTTTAACAATTATCCAAAATCTAGTATACCATGACCTTGCATATATCAAATATTGTTTAAATATATTGTAATATGCGAGCTACGGCTCGAGTAGATAAAACAATATTCTGTGAAATTATTTCTTTATTTTCTAGTCTCTAGAACAATTCAGGTTCACACTATACTATTCTTCGCAATTCTTTTCTTACAAGGTCTCTGTCCTCTCAAATCACTTTATCTCCTTTCAATTACTTAATTCATAAATCCAAACTAATTACTTCTTCTTGTTAAATCTCAACTTTCAATTTATCTCAAAATTACAACTTCGCCCACTATCACTTTTCTAATCTCTTCGCCACAGTTTAGAAACTACTGCCCCCTTTTTGATCGCCATCTGTCCTTATATAGCAGAAGTTTCTGATAGCCAGAAACTTCTAGCAAATTCTTCAACCACTGGAACAAGAGAAATTCCAAGATGACAATCATTCTTGCAGTTATAATTCCCTCTCATCCGTGATATTATCCGTCTCTTTCGTAGACATGAACTGTGGAAACCGCAGACACGAACCTCGAATGAAAGGACAGTTCGAACCAAAATTCTGCCAGAATGAAAAGTCACTTCGGAATTTGTTGCATCATACTTTTAGGGAGCGTAGTTATTATTATGCTACAATATTTAGCCATACCAGGGAAATAGCCAGTTTTTAAGAACTAGTTAATAAATAAAGCGCCGTTATACATACTTTTTTGTCAAAAACTTTCTAATAGCATATGTCCACCACAACTTTAAGGGGCCGCCGTGGAGTAGTGCTAACATCACTGAAGATTCTCGGTTCAAATCCTGATGCCAAGGGTTATCTATTTATATCGCATGAAATAAATAAAAAAGTCGACTGATTGTGAAAGCTTATGTTGAACTCTACTATGAAGGCATAACACTGGCATTAGGGTGGCTATATGGGTAGAATTGCAACCTGATCGTGATAATTACATCAGGAGGACGAAACAAAACACTGTGAATCATAAGTAACGATAATAACAGCAAAACCAAATGCTCCCCAGTTATCTGGACCCCACCCTCGGAATTCATTTTAACTTAATACCAAATAAGTTTCAAAACACTGCATCAATCTTTCCTTCTCTCTCCCTGCCTATCTTTTCAGCTTGTATCGTGCAATTATTAACCCAATTAATTGCACTCAACGGGTTGTTCCTTAGCCGTAAGCTAGCATCTTAATAAAAAAAACTCAAATATCCAATTTGATGAAAAACGTTGGAGCCATTTTCGAAAAAATCGATTTTTTTCAAAATCGGCTACAGTAATTTTGCGGTTAGAATTAAAGTTGCAGAGAGTTTAGGCTGTAGTCTAGCGCATACATGTACAGACAGACAGACAGAATTGAGAGACCCACTTTTCTGAGTTTTTCTACCACTGTAAAATAATTGATCAAAAATTCGAGACTGACAATTTTTAAAAAATTATAATAATATGGAGACATTCAAAGTAAATAAAAAAAAATACAAGAAAGTTAGAATCCATCCAGAACGGATCGCATGATCCGCCATCTTCCAACTCACCCCTAATAATGTGATCATGGCGTTACGATTTTTAAGAAATTGTATCAGAAAACTGTTGCTTAAATTTGTTTTTAGTAGAAAACGGGCGTGGCTCCTGTAACCGAATTTCATGGATTCTGATAAGATATTCACAATAACCCTTAACCATCGTCGTAAACAGCTTTGGTAAAGCAGTATATGTTTTCTGTTAAGAAAATATCCCCATAAAGTGGGCGTGGCCATATACTTATAATGGAAGAAATGTAGAAAAAGTCAAAATCTATATATTTTGCCTTAATAATATTTTGGATTTTAAAAATGTTTACACTTGTACTGTTTCGGATTCTATAATAGAAAGCTTATATACCAAATCCTCCTGTTCCTGTTTCAAAAAGTATTGACGTATGGACAGATGGATGAGCGGACGGACTGTCATAGCTAGATCGATATAACTTTTGATGCTGATCACAAATATATGTATATACTTATGCCTGTACGAATATGTTATTAACTAAGTATCAAACTTAATCGATCTAGACACGGTCATATGGACGAACACCACTTTTCGGGCATTAAATTTTGAGCTAGGAACATGAAATCTTGTATTTTCGTTTTTTAAAATCTGCCAACCCCACTTTATGAAAATGTGCTTTTTCTCATTTTTGCTAGAAACTGTAAAATATTAATAGGGGTGTTTTCCTAATAAAAATATATATTTGCATATTGCTATTTCGAAGCTATTTACGGTGATGGTTAAAGTTTTTGTGAATATCTTATCAGAATCCGTGAAAGTCGGTTACAAATTTTAGGAGCCACACCCGTTTTCTATTAAAAACAAATTTAAGCAACAGTTTTCTGATCCAATTTCTTAAAAATCGCCTTATAGAAAAATATCATTGCGCATGTTTTATAAATTTCGCAACGCCACATTCATTTTATTAAGGGTGGGTTAAAAGATAGGGGATGGGATGTCGGACTTTAACTTTGTCCATGAAATTGAAATTGAAATTAAAAGTTCACAAAAAAGCTAAATTCGGCACATTTTCCAAAATGTCGCCGAACGCATACCCCGCAAAAGAAGAACAAATTGAAATGTTGTTTCCGGACTTATACGAGTAATAAAGCGAGTAAGAGTATTTCCAGCTTTATGGGAATTATTTCCGAATTCATACCCTATAGGTGCTTATTACAGAAAATTTGGGCCATCGGTTTTGTACGTTATCCTGATGCTGAACAAGAAGGAGAATTCTTAAACAAACAATCTTCACCAATTATCAGGCACCAGCGGTGCAGCAGCAGCAGTGTAGATGTGGATTTGTGAGCTCAGTATACATAGATGTGTGAGATCGATTTCTAATGCATTTTCGTTTTTCTTTTGGGTTGTATGTTATGTGAAATGTCCTCACCTGGCTGACAACTATTTTTAAAAGCTGTTGCGGACAGAAGTCAAAGTTGTATTTATATATTCTTTTCTTAGAATTTGCGCGCGCCAAAGGGGATATGGATTCCCTTATACTGTTACAGGGCACGGGCGTTGTGTAAATAAACAGAGAGAATGAAAGAAAGATTTGGTGTAGCAATTTGAAACTCAGGTGGTATTAAGTTTCTTTAAACACCAAGGGTAGCGTCCAGATAACTAGGGAGTTTTTGTTTTTTTTTTTGCTTTTATCGTTGCTCATGATTCACAGTTTTTTTTCGGTCCTCCTGATGTCATCATCACGATCAAGTTGAATTTTAAGGCATATGACCACTCTATTGCCACTGTCATGCCTTCGCTCTAGAGTTGACTTAGCTTTCGCAATTGATCGACTTTTTTTATTTATTTCACGCGAAATAAATAGATGATTCTTGACATCAGAATTTGAACCGTGAACCAACGGCGTGACAAGCGATGATGTTACCACTATACCACGGCGGGGAAACGTTCTGACGTCTGTCCCAAAGACCTCAGGCCCATAATTTCCTTCTTAAAACCTCGGAGATATTGATCGATAGTGATCTCCGCTGCAGTATTGCTCCTAAACTTTTATCAGCGTCACAACATGCGTATACCAAATGCAAGTTGGTGAACTATTCTACATTAGCAGGTACGCACCATTGTTGAGTGCAAGGAGTATACCATGACTGCCTTCCTTAAGCTTTTAACAATGTCGTACCAGGAGCGATTGCACGTACATTGACCATCTCTAAGATAGAGGCTAGATGTTCTGTTCCATCTGATACCACTAGACCTCTTTGGCAGTCAAATGGCAGGTCTATTTCAATAAGAACTTTCGAGCCACTATTGCATCTAGATTAGACTGAGTGGGAGATGTGACCCCGGACAAAAAATCCGTACATTTCTACACGGATGGTTCGAAGACAATCGATGGGGTGGGTGGCGGGGTTTTCCACGACATGCTAAACGTTAGCATCTCTTTCTGCCTATCAGATCACTGTAGTTTTCCAGGTGAAGATAATGGCGATAGCACCTCGAGAAATGCCGGAAATGGAGAACTTCGGCATACCTCTCGTGTATATGTAAGCAATTGCTCAAACTAAATGCTACCAAGGAGACCAACTTCAGGTGGGAGAGTGGTATTAAGTGTCATGTCACTAAACAGATTTGGCCTCAACTTTTTTTTAAGGAAATTCTCTAAATCCCGGAGCACTCAGGCTCGATATTCGGCCCATTGTCCTACCAGACTGAAGTCCCTTTTTGGTGTAGTGATTGGAGAAACTTAGATTGTATTCTATGTTCATTTGAACGAGACGGGCGTTTTTTATTTATAGCTGGGACTCAGCTATAAATTCAAAAATTGTAGCACTTGAACGAGTATCATGTTGTGAAAAATGCATCAATATTCCTTAAACAGTTTCCGAGGTAAGTGGGTTTTTTTTTTTTTTTATAATTTGCATGTGTGAAAGGGGTTATGAATACCCTTATACTAATTTTTAGGACACGGGCGTTTTGAGGAAAGGGGAAGAGACAGAGAGAAAGACAGATTGTTGTAGTTGGTTTGAAACTCAGCTGGTATTAAGTTTCAGTGAACTCCAAGGGTGTCTGTCCAGATAACTGGGGAGCTTGTTTGTTTTTGCTTTTGTCGTTGCTCATGATTCACAGTATTTTTTTCCGTCCTCCTGATGTCATCATCACGATCAAGTTGCATTTTAGCCATATGACCGCCCTACTGCCAGTGTTATGCCTTCGCAGTAGAGTTGACATAAACTTTCGCAATTGACCGACTTTTTATTTATTTCATGCGAAATAAAAAGATGATTATTGACATCAGGATACGAACCATGAACCTGTAGCGTGACAAGCAATGATGTTACCACTACACCACGGCCACCCTCATATAAATCAGGTAAACTTTTTCAGAATCTTTAATCTACAGCTGTTTCAAAGCATAATGTCTTTTAAACATGAATATCCCTTAAAGTTTAAATGAAATTCAAAAGCATGTTTCGATTAGTTTTAAAGTAATAAAGGTATTCACTTAAAGCAGTAAACTTATAAACCCGTATTTATATAAATTCCCGTTCCGATTTTATAAGAACCCATCCTTGAAACGGTCAATGTAATTTGAGAGTCTAGCGGGCAATTTTTCAAAGTAAAATTGAATCGACTCTTTGTATACTGAATACGCTTAAAACTGATCGAGTATCTCATATAAAAATTGAGTTTATTTACACGTTGAGTAAATATATTCGTTTTACACTTTTTACTTAGTTTACTCTCCGTTAAGTGGATGGCTCAGGAACCGAAGCCATCAGACCATGAACAGCATCGTGACTTCGTTGACAGAGAACCATCAAATTGATGACGATTTTCGAACAAAACCAACTTCAGCGATGAGACTCATTTTCAGCTGAATGGCTACATAAAAAAACAAAATTGTCGCACTTGGGATTATAAAGATCCACGAGCCATTCCCGAATAACAAATGCATCCACAAAAAGTTACTATTTGGTGCAAATTTTGGATCGGCGTCGTGATTGGGCTGTAATTCTTCGAAAATTCTCATGATTCTGTTGTAACAGTCAATGGTTTCAATAAGATGGTGCCACGCAGCACGAAAAATAATGCAGTTATTGCACATTTCCGGCGGTGTCACTTCTCTTTTCGGGAACCAAAAGTGGCCTCCAAGATCTGGCGATATCACGCTTTTGAATTTTTTTTCTTTAGAGTTGAGTGAAGCAGGGTGTGTTTGTCAATGACCCCCAAACGATTTCAGAGCTAAAGGACAAGATTCGACGCGTTATTTATGAACTACCGCAGGATTTATGCCGACAAGTAATGGAAAATTTCATCAAAATGGAGAAAGTCTACAAGGCCATATCATTCTTCATGTCTAAATGTTTTATTTCAAATTTAAATTATATCCGCCTATTGCATAACCCTTTATATACCCCCTAGTCTTGTTCCTAACTTTTAAAGTGCTAGCGATACTGATGAAGTTATTGCACTTATAAACGATTTTGTGTATCTACTAAAATCTGCTAGCTTTAATCTTCATAAATGGAATACCAATTGATCCCCTTTTATTATTCTTGCCAGAAGAACAAAAATAGTGTTTAGTAAAATAGCGACAAATGGTTTAACCAACTTAGCTACCTCTATCACGCTCATAGTCTGCCTGTCTATTTTGTGCATCAAAAAACCCTCATTCTGGATTCCTTTTCCTGCAAGTTTATCCTCACTAAACAATCTTTATGTACTAAGCGTGGCATATTTCCGGGTACATCACGAATCTACTTTGGCATTCGTATACTGCGAATATTGTCGCGAATTAAGTATTTCCCCAGGACTTACGGAAGGTAAAAGTGGGACAAGGATTATCATTGTTTGTGATGGACTTCTGCTGAATGAACGAATTATTCTGTGACTTAACCATTAAATACGTCAATCCAAGAAATTTATTAATTTCTCGGACAAAAGCGAAAGCCCAGAACTTGTCACATGCGAAAACAAATCCTAGCCGTATCAAAATATCTATTTTTAAAATTATTTTTGCCGTAATTACTTTCCTCGTAAAAGACCTCAATGATAGTGATATGACTCATTTTAGCAATCATGAAACGAGACACCTTTGAAGAAGTTAAATCAAATCGATTCTGCATCATTTTAACAGATAAATTAAATATATAACATAAGACTACATGGCAAATCTCTTCTACTACTACATTCTATTGGGAGAGGGAAACATTTTTATGCATCCAATGTCTCGCAAGGTAAACACGTGGGGTACCTGCTGTATGTCAACTGTCAACTTCTCCCAGGCAACAGCTGCTTGACATTATCCAAACTTGTGTATGTTGAACATTCACACGATACGATATTGAATATTCTGCACTCTGACGTAGCCACATGTTTGTCAATCAATGTTAATGTCAACTCTTAAGCTTACGGGGTAGATAAGGGGGTTCCATTGAAATTTTCGCCGGTAGATATATGTCCCGATGACGAACGTATTCGTGGCGTGGAATCAATCCAATTCTCTATTGACAGCTGTCGATTCTAAATATATGTACATCAAATTTGTTGTTGACCATGCTTGGTCTTTGAAAAGAATGAACTGATAAACCACTGAAATTAGTTTTAAATCTTAAGGAATACTTTTTGTTGTAGTGCTTAAATACAAATAAGCTTCATATATGTGAGAATTCACTGAAAGCGCTGAAAAAAAAATCACATTAACAACCTAAAACACATTTAGTGCAAAACAGTTATTTAACCTTTCTCAATCTACTTTCCAGAAACAAACAAATCCGAAACAATTACCGTAGGAGGAGTTTTACTCCTCTGTTTTTGTTTCAATCCTCTACTCAGAAAAGAATTCCTGGTCTATTTCATTTTCATAATCCAAATAAAATAAACTACAACTATGCGCTCAACGCTCATTAGCAATGTTTCCCTTACAAAATTGTGACTAAAATTTCTTCCATGTTAGAGCAACAAAACTAACAAAATAAAGGGAAATAATCTGTTCACATTAATAGCTTTCTAATTGCATAACTACCTGCAGAGTGTTTCCTTTGCATTTAACACTGCCTTCTTGATACTACCATGCCGTTTTCATTTTCTTCAGAGCAGCGTATAGTATTCCTTGAAGTTTTCGTTATTTGCTGCAAATGATGCTGGTAATTATCATGTTTATGGCTATCCGTTGGTGGTGGATTAAATTATTCTTCTTGTAGTTTCCATTTGAAAATGGTGTTAAGATTGAAAAAAAATAAAAATGCAATTTGAAAGTTCTGAGCAAATGCAAATTACTAAGGGCACTGTGAGATTATAAATTGGTACCAAGAAAACTCTATTATATTAAGCTCAAATTACTTTTATGTTTTTACTTGCACCTATAAAGGCAAGTATTGGTTTCGTAAAAAAATTCGACCTCGAGATTTTTATCAATCATATCAACAACATAATCGGGAATCTCAAAAAAGTTAGTCCCACAATTCTGTCGTTCTGTCTGTCTGTCTGTTAGACAGTATGTCTGTGTATGTATGGTCGACTGCAGCCTAAACGGCTGAATAGATTTTCTCAAAATTTGATACATGGGATCTGTGGGTTCACATTTCGGAGCAAAATCCCCCTCGCCCCCCTTATTGCTGGAATTACTAAACTGACAATTTTTAAAAAATTCATATGTAAGCACCGTCTTCTAAAAATGGCAGGAAAGCTATTTTGATTTTGATAGACTCTTGTATGTTGATTTTCGACAACTTATACAAAAGTGAGAAATATACAAAATGACACCTGGCTTTTTCCGAACATCAGAAAATTTACCCTAACTTCTGATAAAAATACAAATCGTTTGATACCCGTTTTCGTTTTTTTATAAAGAGTAGCCCAGCTGTTTAAGCACTAGAATGAAAACTATTATCCGGTCTGGCACTTGTTGTTAAAACAATGGTTGATTAAAATAAATTTGTAATTTCATTAAAGTTGTTCAGCTTTTGTTGAACGGAGTGTAATAATTGGCTATCCTAGCTATCCTAGCTATCTATAAATTAAACGGCTTCAAAATCAATTCACACGTTCTTGAGTTATAAGCATACATCGCATAACATATTTATTTGCGTTTAGAAAATTTATGGGAGCTTTGCACAAATGCAACATGCGTTGAAAAACTGTGTAGGAACAAATATTCAGATAGGGAAATACCCAACAGATTGACTTATACGAGTATGGAATTTGTGAAATGTGTTTTCCATATGTGAAATTATAATAAAATATTGAATAAAATAATTGTAGGGGGAATGCGGGAGACATCTAATTTCATGAATGTAACCACGCGTACCATTTGAAATAGAAAATAAAGTGAATAATAAGTGAGTATAGTGTGTTTCGTTTAGATTCAAGTTATGATTTTGAGCTGCTTTTTAGTACGTCGTATAATGGGGTGAAAAAATGTAGTCTTTTCTTTCATTTTCTTCGGGTAAAAAATTATTTATAATCTGTTTCTTTGGCATTTTCCGTTCACTACATACTACATTATATTTAAGTAAAATGTTCAGCTCTTAAGGTGAAACTGTACTGTTTTGGTTTGGTACGGAACAAACTATCCACTAGACTGTCTTTACAGACTATTGCAGAATAAACGGCCAAATGAATTGTTCAATTCACAACCCACAATTCCACCCAAAGTTGGAATTTTCATATACTGACCCCAAATTTAGAGGTACTACTATAAGATGGTTTTGAAAATATGAGTTTACTTGTATTTTTTAGTAAATCTTGATTAAAGTTAATCTGACATTCCAAATGCCCTATACACTGCCGTCCATAAGTTTCCGGACAATACATTCTGTCGAAGAAATCAAAATTTATTGTAAATACCTCCATCAATATTATATTTATCTAATCAAATGGACAAATTAATTGAACCTAATGAATAAAAGCACCTGGGTAATAAAAGAGATAGTCGTATTAGACCTATTTTTCGTCGAACTCGTACTTGTACCACTTTGGCCGTTTCTCTAGGCATTCTATCGATCAGTTTCTAATGTTAATGATCTCCCGGCTACTTCAAGGATCTCCCAAAGTCTGTTCTTCGATGTTGGATACTGTCCTTGAACCTCTCTGTCAAGTTCGTCCCAAAGCAGCTCTATTGGGTTGAGGTTGGGTGATTGGGCAGGCTATTTCATATTTTTCAGTATTCCTTCTTGTTCTTCATGGTCCACGTATCTTCGACAAAGCTTGGAAGAATGTTTCGGATCATTATCTCACATTAATGTGAATCTGATATTTGTATGTACTTCTCCTTATACATGATTCCATCGATACGGATGAGATCTTCAACACCGGCGGAAGAGGAACATCCCCTGGCCACCGACCGTCATGCTTGATTCTTAGGACAACACAGCAGGGAGCATCTTTTCTTCAGCAGCCCGCCGAATGTAAATTCTCCTTTTTTGTTCAAAACTTAAAATTTGGGCTCATCCGTCCATAAGACTTTCGATCAGTCGGTTGATATCCAATCCAGGTACTCTCTTCCCCAATCTAGCCGCTTGACTTTATTTTGAGGTAATAGCAAAGGTTTTCGTACTGCTACTCGACCTTGCGGTAGCTAAACGCTTTTTGTCGTTGTTACTGATATCTGCTTTGAGTGCGAACTGTTGAAGTCTGCTCAAACAAATGCGAGCTGTAAGTCATCAATACCTCTTGATTAATAATTGTATAGCCTAGTCCTCCTATTTTGATGTTAATCATTTCGCTTCTCTTGATGATTCTTTAAAGAGACGTATGGTATCGTGCACTGTCGACTTAGATATTTTAGGCTAATCCGCAATAGCACGCACTGTATGCCCTTCTTTATGCAAGCTTATTATGCCAAAACATTCAACTTCGCTTGATCGTTGAACGGTTTAAAAGTTCTTCGAGATGGGTGGCAAGGACTTTCGTTTTCTCTATATCATCTCTGGCCCATTCGTCAAGGTTTTTCTTAATTTGTAACGCCTAGATTTGAAGTGGTTTTAAATGGCTTTTACAGCTTTCCAAAGCTAATAATTGAATTGAAAACTGATGTTAGCTTTGAAGGTAAGTTCTTATTGCATGATTATTAAAATCTTTAATCGTGTTTATCAGCAAATTGCACAAACGACTTACATGTGCTTTATGTTGTGCTTTGAAGTATCCACCGGAAATAAAAGGAGAGCATGGAAAAAATGGTAACATACCCTACCATTTTTTACGTGCTCTCCTTTTATTTCTGATGAATACTTCAAAGCGTAACTGTCCAATGATTTCCTTTCAACGCGGCATACTGCAAGATTTGAACGAAGCGATCAACTTCGTCTAGATCAACACGACGTCTTAAGTGAATGTCTTACTTGAAGCAATTTATCTGCTAGTTAATCTCGCTGATCCTTCTTTTATAAATAGGGCTTGGCTTATCGTCAGAATGACTGGAAAATGATCAAAGGAGAGACCAAAGCTTTCTTTAACTTTCATACAATTGCTAGATACTCCTCTTACAATAAAGAAATCGATTAGGTCAGGTATTTCCTGGTATTATCCGGTCAGTATGTTGGTTTACCCGTCAAGTGAATGTCAGAACTGTATTTCATACCCGTGTTGTAAAGCACTGTACCTTTTTCTTATATGCACCTTGAACCTCAAAAGTGTATTTCGCGTTAAAGTCGACTCCAATAATGAATTTTAGCAAATATGAGTGTTAAATTTAATAGGGTTGAGCATTTACCGAAGTTCATTTGGTTTGCTGTCTTAGCATATATGTACATAGATAAACAGATGATATTCGATATCTGTGACTAATAAACATTGACATTTGTAATTTGGGAGCGATATATGAGAGAACAACATATTTAATGATGACAATTTAACCAAAACGAATCGCCCATTGCGAAATAATTTCGGTGTACATATCCGTCCATATCGTGCCGCGGTTAAAAAATTAATTGGAAAATTCAATCGAACTGGGTCAGTATTGGATGCGTTTACACAAAAATATCGCAGTGAGTGACAGTGTTCGTAACGATTCGTCAAAATTCATTCGCTATCGTTCCCAACAATTGAAACTTTCATACAGCTCCACGCAGCGTATTTTAACAAAAAATCTGTACTTATCTGTATGCCTACAAGATCCAACTGACTCAGAAGTTGAAGCCAGCAGATCATGAACAGCGTCCTGACTGCGTTGAATGGGTGTTAGAGAACCACCAAGTTGATGACGATTTTTCTAACAAAACCATCTTCAGCAACGAGGCTCACTTTCAAAGGGAAGATTAAGTAAACAAACAAAATTGTCTCATTTAGGGTCATGAAAATTCATAGGCCACTCAAAAACAACCAATGCATCCACAAAAAGTTACTGTCTGTCCGGATTTTGGGCCAATTGTTGGGCCTTATTTCTTCGCAAATTTTTACACTCATGCTGTAACAATCAATGGTGAACGTTATCGAGACAAGATGGCAAATTATTTTTGTCACCAGTTCGACAATATTGATGTGAAAGACAAGTGGTTACAGCAAGATGGCGCCACCTGTCACACAGCGGCAGACAAAATGCAGTTATTGCACACAAAGTTTCCGGGCTCTCGTTTCGGCGACCAAATTGACAACCAAAATCGTTCGATATCACGCCGCCATTGAATTTCTTTCTTTGGGGTTATGTCATGTCAATAACCTCCAAACGATTCCAGAACTGAAGGACTAGATCCAAAGCGTTATACCACAGGGTTTATGTCATCTACAAGGTCAGCCGATATCATTTTCTATGTCAGCAGATTATCGAAAATCAATGTGTTTTATTTCAAATTTTAATATTAACCTCCAACTGACTTCCTTTATAATAGAGGAACTCAAAAATGTGGGTCTCGCAATTCTGCTTGTCTGTGTCTACCTCGGACTGCAGCTTACACGGCCGGATCAATCTTCTTCAAATTTCATATCTAGTATCGGTTGGGTAATGCCCTGAGGATGTTCGCTAAAAATTCGAACAACGGTACTTAACTTATTAGCTATTTCTCGGATATGGCTGAAACGAATTTATTCACAATCGATATGTACATATGTAATGTTTAACATATGTAAGGATATGACATTAAAATTGTTGCTCAAAAAAGTTTTTCAGCGTTTTAACACATTTTATGAAAACATGGAACAATACGAGTATTTGTTGTTTAAATTTGACTTAAATTTGAAATCTAAAGTACGTGCCCCGGTTGAGCTCTTTATTTTCTTAGTACAGCACCATAGGTGTTATAAATTGTGCTTAAGATATAAAAGGCTTACACTTCTATCCATCACACTTTCCTATTCTGTAAAAAAAATGTTTCGTCTTGATTCTCTCTTCAAAATTATTAATTGAACATCTACAATGACACAGAGATATTTGCAAATCATTATTTATTCATAACCGGCAACTCACTTTCACATAAATTGAAAATTGGTCTCAATAATTTTTTGTTTTTTTTTACCAAATATCCAGCTCAAAGTTCTCTAACGGTTTCCTCTCAATCGGTCGCGAATATTCTCATTTTTAATCAAATGGGCTATCTTTGACGCTTTTAATCTTTCCGCCATATCTGTCACCGCACCGGTGTGGGACGCACGGATTAATATCTCTATACATGCAGCTCTGCATTGAGTGAGCATAAAATATCACCAGATAATATTATATTTCATTGTCACGTTATCAGTAGCGCGCTTCTGTGTCTATTCAAACAGAAGCAGCACCCAGTTGAATACCATGAAGCGTTCTTATCACAATAGCCCAGCACATCTAAATAAAAATGATGTCCAAAGTAACTCCACTTATACTACGCACACATAGTGGGTTCCTATTTATTAATTTAAATTAATACATGAAAAGCCCATGGAATTCGTTTCAGTATCTATTCCAGTGGGCGCGATGATTAAACTCATTCATTAACTAATTATCTATAATATTTGCGGGGTTTATTTACTTTCACTTTCATTTTCGTTTCCAGAAATGTGAAAATGTTTACGGAAAGCTGTTTTGTCTTCATTGTGAAGGAAATTTCTTTTCGGAGTTTTTTCTCTTAATTTTCCGTGTTAAAGTGTGGATTTTGTTCCTCTTCTTTATTTACAAAAGAATTCATAATTTTACGAGGTGCAAAGTTGAATATGAAAAAATTATGAGCTGTGGAAGAAGAGAATTTTTATCTACATTTTTGAATTGAATATGTGGCCGGCCATAGAGCTATTATGAATTTTATTAGATAGTTTCGGTTCCAAGTGGTTTAGTGAGAAAAAATTATTGCGTGAATGAATCATTGGCAAAAGAATGAGAATATTTTTTAAGAAAAGAATGTGAAAATTTGCAAAAAAAAAAAAAGAAAGCGTTGTGTGGGAAATATGCAAATAAAATTGTGGTTGTGGCAATGGCACAAGCATTGTTTGGAAACTTTTGCAATATATTTAGCATCTGGGAGTAAAGTTTGCTTATAGGAGCAGGGAGTTTAATTAAAGGTAAGAGTTATACATACATTTTCACCCTAAATAATTTCAGTACATTATGTACTGTATTTATCTGTAAATGGTAAAAATAAATAAAAATCAAAGAGCTTATATGCAACACAGAAAAGTATGCCTTATGTTAGATAAAAGCCCATATTGCGATTGTCGATTATTGATCGACAAACGATATTTATCGATCATCGTTGAGTTTTGATTGTTTTTTTTTTTTTTTTAATTGTGGTTCTGTGAATGTGGATTGTAGGCGACATTTGTCGACTTTATAGTCGATAGTAGCCGATCATAATTGGGTTATTCCACGAATGATCGCCTAACGTTCTAAATGCCCCTGGCATTTAATTAATATGTATACACTCGTGGAAATAGTTATGTCTATAGAAGTTCTGTTCAAAATTTAGTTTCTGTACTTGTTTTCAATCTTTTTAAGCGAGTAATAATATACATAATTTTATTATATTCAAGTTAGAAAAGGCATAATTAATTTGGAAAAGTAAAAATAAGAAAATTAATTTCGATTATATGAATCATCAAAGGAAATGCATGGAAATGGTTACAAATCCACTTAATAAACTCATATTTGTATGGGAAAAATAAATGATTTTAGTAATGGTTGTTATTTCCATGATACAAAATGACCTCGTAGATCCTATTCTTCATCGATCTGATTAGATTTTGTAATCGTTCTGGATTAATTTTTCTGCACGCATGTCGAATACCGTGTTTCAGTTAACTAATGGTGTTATATTGCTTACCTTTTTCGCAAACAAGACGAAAAAGAAGTCCCATACGTTTTCTATAGGGTCAAGATCTTGACTACAGGTAGGCCAGTCCAAAACCTGGACATTTTTGGACTTTAACCACTGTTTGGTTTGACGGAAATGGATGGCACCATGACACGGGAATGGATGGCAGCATTATCATGTTGGAAAATCCACTCTTTGCCTAAGATGTTGTCTCTAAATTAAAGTAACACTTCTTTAAGCAGGTTAATGTAATTAGAAGAATTCATCTTCGTTGAAATCCAGCAAATGGGTGTTTTTTCCGCAAAGTAAAATGCTGCCCAAACCATTACTGATCCACCTTCGAAACTCCGACTCCAACATGTTTCCAGTTCTTTACGTAAGTCGTGCCAATAAAACTGATTTCCGTCGGGACCATCTGGGTTACATTTTTTTCATCGCTGGAAATGACTCTTTCCCATTCTACGGACCAAGACATATATTTTTTAGTGAATTCTAATCTTCTTGTCTTGTGATGTTCCTTAAGAGCAGGCTTCGGCATTCTTTTGGACCACTCAAGCGTTCCGCTGCTGTTCAAAATTTGTCGGACTCGTCGAGAGGTTATTGCTGAGTTCAAAGCTTGCACAATATTCGCCCAACTTAATTTTTTTTTTGTGAAGCATATCTACTAATATCCCTATTGTCCCGGTAAGAATGGGGCGCATCCGCTTCTTGGAGCCATATCTTTCACCCAAATTTAAAAAACTCACACGATCTTTTAATTTTGTTCGTAATTTCGCGATTTGATAGACCACAATTTTTGTAGGCTTTAATTTGCGCCTTCTCAGCATCGCTTAAAGTTGTACCTCTCGGCATCTCTAATTTTAAAATAAAATACCACCAAAAATGTAACCAATATCAATAAAAATTGTTCAAATATCACTTACTTTCTTTTGTAAGCAATAAAAAATCAAACACTTAATACATTTATCGGGAAAGCGCAGTGGATTTATATCCTTTTACAACCCTTCGCAGACACAAAATGACAACATTCAACTGTGCAGCTTTGAAAATAAAATTTCATGATCGAACGTGCAACGATCGTGTAGAAGCATTCACAATTCGTAACATGAAAGAGATTTTGCTAAAGTTTAGCGTGTCAAACATCTCAAAGGAAAAAGTTTCTCTTTAGATTTATAGCTATTTCCATGAGGGTATATGTATGTAGTGACACTCAGAGTAATACAACTTTTTTTGATATTTAAGAATATAATTTAAGAGCATTATCCTCGACGAATGATACGTCCTTGAAAATTATATTTTTATTTTCCATTTAAGGTCCGACTAATTTTCAATTTAACAAAATTTATTTCGCTATTGCACAATCTGTGGAACCAAAGTAATGATTTTTTAAAACTGAGGAAATGTGTTCAACTTTAGCCTTTCTTCCAGGCCGCTGTCCCATCTAGATAAAACTGTGAGGGAAACGTGGCCCTGTGCAATGAATCCATACACTTCTAAAAGTTAGCAGCAAAAGATGCGAAAAGACTCTCAGATAACTGTAGCGTTTTCTAGGTGGAGATAATTGCGATCAATTGGTCTGGATTGCCGCTCGTCTCTTAACAAGTTGACTGAGCAATTCAACATTCATCTGTACTAGGTACAGGGATATTCCAGGGAATTTTAGAACTGTTGATCTTGCCAAGCATAGCATAACTTTGCAGATTCTATCGAAAAAGGGTTATCTCGGCATGCCTGACGCTACATACAAAGAAACCAACTTCAGGTGGGAGACTGACATCACGTCACTAGACAGATTTTGCTTCAGCTAGATTAAAAGCACTGAAATAGTCTGGTCTCCTTTAGTAAGAAGCATATCAGCGCAAAAGAGTTGGCCTCTTCTTAAGTGACTTATGAAGAAGTCGAAGGGACGAGGAGGAGGAAGAAATAACTCATCGTCTCCTCGCACTTGTCCAGCTCTCTCTGTCAGCACAAGGATTCACTTAGGAGCTTACTTCAACGTCAACCTCATTGAGCTGTCTAACTCGAACGTTAGGAAGCTCCATCGTTTCCATTATAAGGTCCAATTACTTCTAAGGTAGGTCAGGAAAAATCTCTTGATCCGGTGGTATTACAATAAACCTACTTTGGTCTAAGTGCGACTGTGCTTAATACGACGGCAGCAACTCGAACATAGCCTAACGTACTCTAACTTTGGGTCATTGATAATTTCCTTATTAGTTTTTCGACTTATCGTGAAATGACCAAGCGAAGTTATCAGCCCTCCAATTCCCAGAAGACCTTACATCGGCCACTAGCGAAGGTTGAGCCTTCTCATTTTGAGACGAGTGACAATCTATCGCTATCGATACCAGTCTTTATAATGCAGATAATGCATACTATTTTAGCCAAGATAGAGCTGCTTTAATAGTCATTATCTCCGACTGATATACGGTACAGTTATCTGGAATGCGGAAAGATATGCTAACATTTAACAAATCGGATGAAGACCCACCGGTTTTATAACCAACCTATTCTATAGTAACAACTGTAAATCTGCTCAGGTCTTCGATTTCCGGTTCAATTATGGGCCGAGTGCGCTAAGCTAAGGTGTTTAAATGAGTGCCCGCTCTTAAAGCCATTAGTGTAGAGAAGTATGGATTCATAGCACAGGGTTACGTCTCCCTTCCAGAATTCGTGTACATCGTAGTCGGTGTTTTCTGGAATGAATTCTAAATTATTAGGAATAATTGTAGAATAATCTGTGTGTATACTGGACCGTTGTAAGGTGGCGGTAAGTAGACTGCAATGGTAGCCTTTTTTATGCGGTCGTAGTTCTTATGTTACTCGCTTTACCTAGAGAGTGCATTTTGCATAAGTTCCCTCGAAGTGGTCTGATATTTCCCTGGCATAGCTTTAGCAACGTCACCTTCTCTTTTAGGATAGTTAATAACTCTTTCGTGATAAGATTTTAAAGAAAGGGATATAAGACTCCACCTTGCGGTGCGCCACTACTTACAAAACTTTGAGCAGAAGCAGCTTTATCTATAGCAGCCAACAAGAGACCTAGGTTTTGCTAGTTTCATCCATTGTGACACGCAAATGAAGGGGCGTACAGTTTTATGCCGTATCCCAAGGGAGTAATAGAGAAGTAGCATTTAAAACCTTTATTGTCGGAGGTCTGGCAATGGACCCGAAACAAATTATTGGTATTTTTTTTCTTTCTGGGATACGAACATTCAACCTCTCGGTCTGTTGACAAAAACACTGCCCACTGCAAATCCTGCTCTTACACAATTGGTTTGTCAGTGCGCAAAGCGCAGCCTTTAACTTAGAGTTTGAAAATTCACGTTCAATTGTCCACACTCGTAGAACGACGTTATTGGAAGATACCCCAATATCAAAGAAGGCAAAGAAGCACACTTCTTGTACACTAGTGATATGTCAAATGTGCAAATCAGAGAAACGAGGCTGTTTCCACCAAACAATCTTTACTCTCTAAAGTTTTAGAAAGAAACAATAATAGTTTTATAGGTCTGAGCTCTTCCAGATAAACATAACAAACCTCGGTTCACTAACTATACATCCGTCATGGTGGATGGCAAGTGTATAGACAAGCGAAATATTTCTGATATGGTCTAAAATGTTCAGTGTGTATAAGATATATAGATTGTTGCTATACAAGTGCTCTGTTTCCCTAGTCGATGAGATACTATAGCTAGAGTAATTCCTGCTGTATACTCGTAGCTACCTTAACGAACAACAGTATCTGAAGTGGCTCTACCAATGGAAGATCTGCATTTATTTTTTGGATCAATGTTTAATATCCCTCTAAAACCAGATCCCGTGATTATTTTTTTATATTTATCATTCGAAATATTTTTTCGATAATTCTGTTTCCCAAAGTCAAAATCTAAACAATTAGAATATCGAAAATTCGGCAGTATTTAGTTGTTTTGTCAAAAGTAAAGTTGTCAAAGGCCTCCAAGAAGATAGCAAGAGCATATTGGTTTCGATCAGCCAACAATCTAGTTTATTTTGTTGTGGGTGTAATGACTGTTGTGGATTTATGTAGATATTAACACACCCCCTTCACCTGCACATCCATTAATTTACCGATGCCTTCAATTGTCTTAGAAAGATTATAAGCCAACTTTTCCCACCTTGATCATCCTCGAAGCAAGAGGGATATAAAGCCTTGAGTAATGCTATACTCTATACATGAACATGAATTCATATTCCTCTCACCAAGGCAAACAAATAAGTCTTATTTTTTAAATTTTTTGTTTGTTCTTGCCTTCTGGCTGTACGAGTATCTTCACCAAACCTTTGCTTATCTCAATGAACTTTCTGTCAATTGAATAAAAATGTCCCGCACTGAAAACTCCTTAACATAACGAAAGCTAGAGTTTCGTTGTGAATCAAGCCCCAAAGGTCAAAGCATAATTGATTGTTATAATGGACTCATATGACCATCAAAACTAATACAAATAGCAATGCATCAGTCAGAAACATTGATACCTAATGTCATGATTCATCAAACGTTGATAAGAAAGTTAAGAAACTACAAAGAAATCTGAAACCGTTTTAACAACAAACAATACCGACATTTCCAATTAAAATTTCAATAGCATGTCCCTATTAATAGACTCACTGTCAAGGCCAAGGAAAGCAATTAAGAAATCGATACGCGTTGGAAAATTAATGATTGTTCAAACGTTAGCGGGTGAAAAATCTATTTCCAAAGTAATAGCCAAGCTATGGAGTAAAATATTTTAGCATAAAGGTAAATAAATCGATTTCTTAGGCCCAATTAGACCGATGACAAGTTAATCGAATTGCTTTGTGCAATGATTGGCCATTCAACTGTATATTTATGTTTAACAATTTTTTAAATAGCGGTATTTTTTCTAATTAATCTTCTGCTGATTAAAAATCTCGTTCAATGAACTTAATTAATTTAGTCAATTAATCAGGAAAGTGAGAGAAATTTATTTGGGCTGTGAAGGAAATATAAGCAAAATTAATAGGCAGATAGTGGAATAATAATGAATGTAAAGAATTTAACACTAGGTGTAGTACACTACAGATACCCATCCATGGCGTAAACATAAATAATAGCTACAATAAAACTTTTTCAGAATAACGTCGCACGTAAGAAAGGTTTGGCATCCAAAAACTACTTCAAACAAGATGTACTACCTCTCCAACTATGTATTCCACACGAGTAGATAAAAATGTAACTTTAGTTTACGAGGCATGCATGGCACAGAAATAAATTCTTCACTGCTTAAAAGTGCAGTAATAAAACTATTTGTGTGCATCCATGCGTTTAAATTACAGGAAGGATGTTCGAAAATGTCGAAGAATATTTATTGGGAAGAAAGAAGATAAGCTTGTCCTTCCGGGCGCTGCATCCCATTTCTATGTCTATGGCACACATAAAACACAAAAAGTTTTAAAGAATTTAGGAATTTTTTTTATTTCCTTTAAATCAATTTTATTACAGTGTCAGTAATTTAATGTTTTAAGGAATTTAAAAGCACTTTGTTTCAAGTATGTGTGTGTAAATAATGTTCACAGTGATTTATAAACCATCAATTTAAATTCACCTATATTTATTTACACCTAGCGGCTAATCAAAGAAAAGTAAATTGTAAAAGAGTAAACACATCAATTGAATCTCCCCTAAACACCCCATTTGTGAGCAATAGCAATCAAGTGTTGAGATTTGTTTAACACAGAACACTCGTGTCAATAACAACAATGACGTGCTGAAAGGTAACTCTATCGTAAAACAGGACCATGGACTGTAATGTAGCAAAAACAATACTTTATCCTTCCACTCCCACAAGTCACTATTACGTCCCCATTACGTGTTGGGCACGTCGACTTAGTAAATTCTCTTTGCTTATATGTAAGTATATGGCGCATTTATTGAATAAGATATTCGAACGCATTTCTGAAAATTGTTTACGTCTACTATTATTTGCTTGGCATTTGAATTTACGAATATATCCCCCGAGGATAAAATTCATTTTAGATAAATACAACACCTTTTAACGTGACTCGGTCATGGCTGGTTCTTGACCGGCGATCTATGGTTCACCAAAAACCATGAGAATTTCACAGAGCTAAAATCAATAGGTCCCGCTGTGTTGTGTGAGAGAATATTAAGAATATTAAAGCGCATGCTGAAGGTGGGTTAAAGCAATAGATCGAAACTAAAAATTAAGCTGTCACCTGGATTATTAAATTTGTCAGCAGATTCACTATACTGTGTTTACATACTTTCGGAACCATCCCTGTGGTGTGATATTAATGAAGAGGGATGTTTGTATTTACTCGTGACATGGAATATAATTTGTTTGTTTAAAAGAAAAGTTGAGTTGTATTCTGCGAAATAATTATTACGAAAAATATTTGTGTGAAAAAAAAAAAGAATAAAAACAGCAGGAGGTAACGTCCAAGGTTATTTGCACTCGATACTAGATACATACTTCTCAGTTGGACTTGTCAGATTTATATGTAAGTAATGGCAACTTCTTAGCACATGACCATTGCATCTGTAGAGTATGAAGCCGTTCTCCAATCCAGGTTACTTCAGCATTTCCACTCTTTCTTTGCATCTTTTCTCTTCAAGTCTTTCCCATTTTTCTTACTTTTTAGTCTTTTTACGTGAAATCGTTAAGAGAAAACTTTCTGAACTACACATACATTCAATCAGTCAAGAAATAAGGTATCCGCGATGACAGTTTAGTCAACACCCACAAGCGCCCACATAATCACATATCGTCCTATTCATATTGCATTCAAAACTTGTGTAATATTTTCTTATTATAAAAGTTCTCTTCCTGCCATACCAGCTATTGTGGTGGGGAAAGACTTTTGATTTCTTCTTCTTCTGTAGCTTCCAGTTACGCACTAACTTACAACAGGAAATTTAATTTAATACCTACATGATTCCACCTGCACTTATCTTATCAGAGCAGATACTGACTTTTCAACTGCTATTCAAACTATTACCTTTAATTTAGCATACAATATCTGTCGTGTAAATGAACATGCAGGCAAATACGATAAGAAAACAATTGATACATACTCGTAGAATCTAAAAGGACAATTTTGGTCTTTAGGTTTGGGGTAACTTTAAATTTATTTATTTGCTTAATACAAGCATAACAATAACTTAAATATAATAGTCAACTAAAACTAAATAATTAAGCTTGATACAAGCATGGCAAAACTCAGAAATAAATACGTTAAGGTGTGTAAGTGATTAAACTGATTATGTAGGTAATTTCTCGATGTGAGTTTGTTGCTGTTAAAATCAAAAAAGTTTTGAGTAACTATTAAGTTTATGTAACATTCTGATCAAAGGATCAAACTAACTATAGCCAGTTCGGTGGTGGGCAAGGCTGAATATGGGAATTGATATTAGATGGCGAGGATTAGTAATGAAGGATATCCGACGAAGCAGTAGAGGCAACCGATGTTACCATCAGGCAACTAATGAACAAAGATAATATTAGCAATATCGCGATATAACTTTAAGCACTGAAAACTTATCAATTTAAGTCAGTTCCCATAATGAGGAAGTATGTTTCTGTCTTCCCAGCTTAAGCCCCCCGCAAGGCTGAACTGCTTCAATTCTCTAAATGTGGACATCATGATATGATGACCAAACCTGACTAGCATACTCAAGAAAAGGTCTTGAAAATATCATGTTAGGGGGATTTTGTAACATAAAGGTTTGAAAATTCCTTAATAAAGCCAAGAAAAGCAAGTTTTCTAATTGTATTGTCAACATTGGCACCGAACTTAAGTTTTCGATCAAAGATAACGCCCAGGTCAAGAATATACATCATTGGGGAGACGAGTTCATTGCTAATGAACACATTAAGGTCTAGAAAATTATGTTGGCACCAAATTGAATTAAAAATAAATTCAAAATCGTTTGTAGTATTGGATTTACACTTTAGGAACCCATGTTTCTTAGTGGACAAGACTGATTTTCAATAGAAGAACATCATACACAATGCTTTCAAAGAGCTTTGGCATGCATGAAAGTTTAGTAATTGGTCTGTTGTTGGAAATATCACTCTTACAGCCATTTTTGTATGTGGGGATGATATAGGTATGAATCTTTTGGCAGTTTAGAAAAAACCCCACGAGAAATTGGTAGTTCCAAAAGAGCAGAAAGCGGCGGGGCTATATTATGCACTCATTTTTTTATGGCTATAGCAGGAGTCCATCAGGGCTAAGGAAGTAGTCATCCTTGAGAAGATTGATTTTTACAGCCACTGGCGATAAAGTTATGTTAACGGAAACTAAGGATTTCTATGCGTCATTGAGACGATAAATGGACAGATTGAATAAGACTGTCAAAGACATGAGAATAAAAAGTTACGACAGCGGTACGTGTTAATGTTGTAATAAAGTCAAAATTGATATTGCTTAAGTGGTCATTCAGTTTTTTTTTTTTTTTTTGTTTTAATCGACCTCGTGAAAATTGAATTTGAACATTTTTTCTCAGTCAATAGTAATGTTGTCCGTTTCGTAAGATAAGATTAAGGATAGGGGAGGATGATAATGGTCCAGTTTGGAAAGAAGGAACAAACTGTGAGTGACTATGCAGTTATCAGTCTGTAGGATTAAATCCAACTGTCTTTTAATGCCGCTCAACTGGTGAAATTGATAATAAGATTTCCTTGTCAGATATGGCATTCATTTTAGAAAGTAAGTCTCATCTTCCGACTTAGTCGATTGCAGGCGAGGCAGATTAAAATCGCCCACAAGAATAACATCTTCAGTCGGGTCAATGGCTGTAAACAAAAAATAGACTGCGTAAATAAAAAGCTGATATTCGTTAATTAGTTGTGAGAGGTGGATGTAACAACACAAGATGTAAAGGCAATGGTTTGCTACGTTAATTTTAAAGTAATGTTAGGGATATTGAAGAGCGTTGCATTGTAACAAGTGTGTAATGCCTAGAGGTCGCCACTTTCGGAGGATTCGTTCAGAACATCAAGCACGTCTTTTCGAAAGACATTGAAGTTGAAAGTGGATAATTCATTATTATTATACAATAGTTAGAAGTTAAATTAGTTTCAGTAAGGGCATAGGTATCATAAGGTAGCTTTTGAGTGTTTAAATAAATATCACTGATTTTGGTGCGAAGAACTCTAACATGTGGATAGTAAAAACAAACATTTAAGAGTGTTGTTATTAAGACAGTGAAGCGGTGATTTGTAAATTCTAAGGGATTAGAACTCGGCAGTAGGATGTTATGAGCCTGGGGCAGGCCACGGAGGTATGTTCACAGTGGATGAAGGGGACGGTGGCGCGCGCACGGGTGCACGGCCTAACTCGTCGGACGGGTCTGGTTCTTGTTCCCTATCACTCTCACACCACCTGCTCAAACACAAAAATATCGTGCCGTATGCTTACTAAAAGAACCTACTAGAGAAGAGAAGAAGCTAACCTAATTAGACCACGGACGGACTTCAGAAAAGATAGAAAAGAAGACAGGAGAAGAAGAAAAGCTTAAGGGCTTGTGCCCATATCCCGGAGAAAGGAGGGTATAGCAGATATAAACTAAACCTAACTATTCTAAACTAAACCTAATCTGCTCTAAAACTTAAGATAAGCTTAGGTATAGGTTAGACTTAAACTAATTTATAGTTATCCTATTCTAACCCTATACTATGGCATCCCCTAGTTCCTCCAGGATGTGGGTTGGTCTCATCCCAAAGACGTGCCAGGAGTTGATGGCACTAACTTGGCCAACCCACCCTTGTGTCCGGATGCCACAACCTTCGCCATCTCTTTGGCCAATAATCATTGGAGATGGCCCCTGATGCCTCAGTTCAACCACTACCGTCTAATGTCCTGTTATTAAAGCGCGTTGGGTAGTCATTTCCGGTCTTTGTCACGTCAGTTTAGTCGTCCTGTCAAGTCATCGTCGTGCCTGATCCGCGAAAGGACGGCCTTCCCATTCCCCCACACACCATCGACGCACAAATAAATTTACCATCATATCATTACCTTACATTACATTTTAAACTCTTCCTTTAATATGGAATATCTACCTTTACTCAGAGTTACAAAAATATTTCCAGCAACAAAATCCTAAATTAATTAATATAGAAGGTAATTAAATCTAACCTAACCTAAGTAAGAACAATTTTCTGCTCTTGGCATTTATCGTACAGGAAAAACAAAAAAAATATTATCAACAAAAGGTTTCTACTCACGTTTTATTTTTATCCCATGTTGGCCTGCCGGCAACACAAGAAGAGATCCATATTGCTGTTGTTCCAGCTTCGTTATCGCGGATAAAGAAAATAATATGCTGAATGTAGAACTAAATTCTTACTCTAACCGTAATTTTACACAAATTAGCAAAAAAATTAAAAAAAAAAACTAAACTAAAAATCAACTACTTCACTTCACTATTTTGGTTACACTAAAAAAAAAATGTTGCTCCCCTGTTGTTCTTTGTTAATGCACAAACACAATGGGGCGGAGCACCTCACTTCAGTTTCTTTTGTGTGTGGCCTTTGCTCATTTCTGGTCTTTGTACCCAGAAAAGGGAAATTCCCTTTACCAATGTCCTTCGTCAAGATGATACCCAGTCACAATGGGTGTCCCATCTCACGTTTTATTTTTATCCCATGTTGGCCTGCCGGCAACACAAGAAGAGATCCATATTGCTGTTGTTCCAGCTTCGTTATCGCGGATAAAGAAAATAATATGCTGAATGTAGAACTAAATTCTTACTCTAACCGTAATTTTGCACAAATTAGCAAAAAAATTAAAAAAAAAAACTAAACTAAAAATCAACTACTTCACTTCACTATTTTGGTTACACTAAAAAAAAAATGTTGCTCCCCTGTTGTTCTTTGTTAATGCTGCGGCATTAATGGTATGAAACACAATGGGGCGGAGCACCTCACTTCAGTTTCTTTTGTGTGTGGCCTTTGCTTATTTCTGGTCTTTGTACCCAGAAAAGGGAAATTCCCTTTACCAATGTCCTTCGTCAAGATGGTACCCAGTCACAATGGGTGTCCCTACCTAACTAAATACTTAAATACCTGCATATAACAATTTGATAATTTAAAATAATTACATAAATTCACACAATATAATAACATAACATACCTTTACTTAACCTACCCTATTTCACACAAGTATATTCGCCAAAGTTTACACTGTACGAAGATCCATGCCAGTGATTATAGTTCGCACTGCTGGACACCATTCACTTGTGACCGCCAGGGATTGCTTTTCGGTGCGTCTACACTATGGATGTGGATCTGCGGTTGGTATTCGTAATTTCTCTTGTAAGTTATACCTTGATACCTTTTCTGGCGACAAATCGGAAATTTTACGTAGAGCACACATATCTGTGGGAAGACCTTCTTGATGGATAGAGACTATGACGTTAGTCTTTATTTTTCTATCAAATACAAACTGAGTCAGCTTTGTCATCCATGTATACAAGATTCAGCCGCACGTTGTCATAGATTTTGTGATCTCTTAACCGAAATAGCCACTTTGACTAACGTCCAGCATTAAATTTGGTGTACAGTCCCCGAAAGAAATTTTTTTCTAAGCGAAATTCATTATTTTCAAATCAATAAAAATGTCTGTTTCTAAAGCAATTAATTAACTTTTTATTTTATAATTCAGTGATGTTAATTCCGCTCATAACAAATACGTTCTGACCACTTGTAAAGTTATTATAATTGCTTAATCAGAAACGTCCTAGGTATATCTTTATCTTTTGTCGTCGTTGATGACTTATAATAGCCTTCGACAAAATAGCCTTCGGAAAAAGAGTATGAGCTTCCCAACATATTATTATGCTTCACCATAATATCAAAAATGAAAATGCATTGGGGCGAATGCCGTGAGCGAATAGAGCTACACGCCTCAACTGGCTCACCCAAAAAACTATACCACAATAGTATTGTTTTTTGGAGCTATTTTGTCGTGTTGCGTTATTATTAAGTGGGGGATTTAAGGACGGATGCAATGCGCTATTTCTGCCTTAGGTACAATGTTCATTTTTTTTTAAATTATTTTCGATTTAATCGCGAATTAAATTGCACAGATACACTCAGGGCGATATTAAGAAGATTGGAGCATATCGTTGCTTAGTCTAAGTTTCGACTATCAATATATTTTAGTGCCCCCAATTATACGTTAGGCATTTCTTGATTCTTGATCCAAACTACAGCTCAACTCTTATTTATAATACAATAGAATTTAAAAAAAATTTATTAAATAAAAAAAAATCATACAAAAAGTAATTGTATTTTATTTGTTTCTCCCACAAAATACATCTTCTTCTATCTCTATGAATAAAAGTAGCAACTTCTAGGAATGACTCCATAGAAAATACTTATCTGACTCATAACGGTAGGTAGTACTTGACAAGAACTAATGAATAAGCATGTAATACATTATTCAACATACAAATCTAATGTAATATTAAAGTCATACAAAATGGAGCTACTTTATAATGTACACGACTGGATAGCACGTACTTGCACCTATATAGTTTTTTTTCTTTGCAAAAACTCAGATTTAAAATATTTTGTTTAAATAAAAAAAAAGGTTTGCCAATTTTCCAAAACTTGGTATGCCATGACCTTGCATACATTAAATATTGCTTATTTAATAATTTCGAATAAAATCGATAGAGCCATAGCTGAGAAATATTCAATTTTAAACAAACAATTAGGGTGGAAATAATGGCAATAAAAAGTCTTAAAAATAAAAGTGATAAAAACAGTAGATAGCCGCATCTTTTCTGACAGCCGAGTAGCAATCAAGTCCTTGGTATCGTTTTCTCTAAACTCAATAACAGGTCTAGATTGCCGATTGTCTCTTATAGAGATAGCAGAGCAGATCATAATTCACCTTTGTTGGGTGCGAGGGCATGAGGATATTTCAGGCAATTGTGAGGCCGATTAACTGGCCAGACATGGAAAAACGGTACCCATTCTACCAGATAAAGGTATCTTGGGAATCCGGATTGAGAGAACAAATCTTAGGTGGACAAGTGGTAGCGATAAAACAGATTTTGCCTATGCTGGATCGGAAATGCTCTAAGAATTTGATTTCTCTTAATAGATTGAAATTAGAGCTGTAATTGGTGCCATCATTGGGCACTGTCTTATAGGCAAGCATGCAACAAGGCTCGGCGAATATTCAAACGATTTCTGTAGAATGAAGCTCTATCCCAAAGAAGAAAAGTCAACCTATGAGCAGTCTGCTTTAGTGACCTACGCGATCTGATAGATGTATGCAATAGAAGTAACCTATGTTTCATCAGAAGCTCCAATTGGTACAACGAGTGTGTGGTAGTAGAATTGACAGCCACTTCAACCTAACCTAACCTAAGAAGCAGTTAATAAGTGAAGTACACTTATACGTATTTTTGATCGATAATCTGATACACCATCACCGTAACTCGAATATTGAATTTGATCGAAATCTTTATAGTTATTTTCGAGAAATTTGTCATTATTAAAGTACCGTTATTTTTGGGGTTATAATGACAATTTCTATTTTACGTCGAATTGTGGCCGAATATTTTCATGGAAGCAATACTTGCCCTTATACTCATAGGTGCATATGAATTGGGTAGCAATGTAAGAAGAGGAAAAAAGGTTGTGTACGACTGTACGCACCGCTATTCTACTAATTGACTCAAAGTTATAATCAAGGACGAACTTATTACTATTATTATTAATATGTTAAATAGGAGCCGGTACTTCGGTATCTGGTAGAGCTTTGGAATAACAATTCAGAAATATGTTATAAGTATGTACAAGTGTTTTACCATGCCGGTTTTAGTTTCAAATTTGAAGCGTTTTTAACAATTAAATATTTAATTGAACAATACATACCCACTACACAAAATTGTGGAATATTTTAAAAACATATAGACCACAGATTCCTTGTAAATTGAAGATAAACCTGATTTGTCATAATTTTTACTTGCACCTAGGTATAAGGGCAAGTATTGGTTTATTGAAAATGTTCGATCCCAAGATTTTTATCAAACTTGACATTACTAAAATAGAAAAACTCAAAAAAGTGAGTCCCTCAATTCTGTCTGTCTGCCTGTATGCATGTCCGACTGCAGCCTAAACGTCTAGATGGATTTATTTCAATCTTCATATCTGGGGCAGTGGGTTGACAATTCAAGACGATATCGGAATTTTCATTCCAACGCCAAAGGTACTTTTGTAGATGGCCAAAAAGGGATTTCTGCTTGATAGTACAATGGACCCCAAATCAAGTCTGAGTGCTCCGGGATCTAGAACAAAACGGCCGATTTTGAAAAAAGTCTATTTGTCCGGAAATTGATCTAACGATTTTGATCAAATTTGTTATTTGAATTACGGTGGATATATGCTATCAGATGGTGTTTTACAATTTTGGCAGAAAATACGTTAAACGGTACTTTATTCAGTGACCATTTTTTTTAAATTGGCTCGATTTCAAATATGACTTGACCAATTTTATTCACAATCGATATTTAATCATGGTCATGCATGGCATAGCGAGTTTTTGAAAATTTTGAAAATAATTTTTTTAATGTTTTTTTTTGAGAAATTTTTTTGTTTAAATTTCAAAACTGAGTATTTGTAGATAAACAGCAAATATGTGGGTGTAAGTACGTGCGACCCAGTTGTGCACTATATTTCACTATTTTTATAAGGAAAAGCTCATTAATTATTTCTGACTCACATTATGATATGCACTTAAATAAAAACTACAAATTTTATCGAGGTATTTTGTTTGTATAACTCTTGTTTGTATACTTTGTAAGATGAAGAATTGAAAAATTAAAAATAGCAAGTCTGGAAGCATTTTTACGTTTTTTTTTTTTATTTTCTTTGGGGTACTGTAATTGTTCACTTATATTTCCTACGTATCTAGCAAACTAAAAGTTCTACATAAAAATTACTTGGACGATATTTGTAGCCCTTTTGACTACATTTAGTGCTGCGGAACACAAGAAAATAATTAATTACAAATTTGTTCTTAAACAAAATTTATTAATATGAAATATATTAGAAAAAAATTGAAGAAAATCGGATCTATCTCCAGTTTACGAGGAATCTGCTGGTTATATATTTTCAAAAGTGTTCAAAATGGGTACGTAGTATTCTATTAAAAATACATTACTTAAAAATTATGAAGATTTTTTAAAGATAGACCAAAATTAAAAATCATTCTCCATAATTGTTAACCATTTATACACATTTATAATGTATTTTTTACTTAAATTTCAATGTTCTACCAGACTATTCAAGAACCACCCTGTAATGTGTGATGGAACTTACCTTACTAATTTTGTTTGATAGACACCATATTGCTTTTGTTTCTCTCTGTCTCTCTCTCTCTCTCTCTCTCTCTCTCTCTCTCTCTCTCTCTCTCTCTCTCTCTCTCTTTCTCTCTATCTCTCTCTCTCTCTCTCTCTCTCTCTCTCTCTCTCTCTCTCATTCTCTTTGTCCGTTTAATAACATTTCTCAATTTTACTAACTCTAATGGGCAAACTTATTGCACTCATTTTATGAAAAACAGAAAAATATAAGTCCCTTCAACTAAATCGCAGACATAAAAGAGTAATTTCCATACCAAATCAAGAAGGCGGATGACTAAAGGGATCTTAAATCGAATTGTAATGGTGAGTTATGCACCGGCTGGCACGTAAACGTCAAAGCAATTTGCTTCAGTATTTCACAGTCCTATAACTCTAAATGAGCAGTGAAGATTGGAATCCTTTGACTATTCCCTACTTGAGGGCGGCACAAAGAGCAACCATTGTAGGTAGTTCCTTCGTACCACATATAAATTGCATTCACATGTGTGACAAAAGCAGGACTGTAATGATGGGGAGGCGTTTGAAAAAGACTTGGGATAACAATGCTCCTTTGTTCACTGACTTTGATTACGAACGTTTTTATTCTTTTCAATGATAGAAGTGCTTTGAAATCTTTATTTTAACTGAGTTATGAGTTTTTATATGCGGAATTTAAACACATGAATCTTTAGTGCAATTTTTTTTCGGATTGCATAGGTAGGGCTTTGACGTACTAAAAGGAAGATTGAAATTCAAAATTGCGTACCAAATACAGTACGCAAAATACAGAAAGCAAAAATGTGGAAAAAAAAACTTAAACATTTTGTTCAATTTTGAAGAACTTCGTTTCTTTGAATTAAGCACTAAAAACAAAGCAAGAAACATGATTGATTTTACATTTGAATTTAATAGACGAAAAAAATACATACATTTATTACAGAACTTAACGAAATAAGTATAACAGACAAAAACTTAAAATTGAATTCTAGGGTAATTAAAAAAAAAATAAAAAAAAATGAAAATATTTTAATACTTCGTTCTGCCTCCTTTTTGTGCAACGAGGCATTGAATTAATTAGAGCTTGAAGAGTAGATATATCAATTTTTAGCCACTTTTCTTGTGTGGCGGTTTTCAGCTGCACAAGGGATTCGAACTGCCTTCCACCTGAATAAACCTGCTTCGATAATATTGCCCATAGGTTTTCCATGGGGTTTAAGTCAGGACTTATGGCCAAGAGTAGGGATGTTATGCAACTCTAAAAAGTTTTTAGTGTATGCCGAAGCATGTATGGCTGCGTTGTCCTGCTGGAAAATCCAGTTTTCCCCCCACAGATTTTCACCAAAATCGATAAGGATACTGTCCAGCAATTCAACATATTTCTCCGAATTCATTTTATGCGAATCAAAACAGATTGGAGTCTTTCCTTTGCATCCAAAAGCAGCCCACACCATGAGAGAGCCCCCTTGAAAGTTTCTTGAGTATCGAGTTTCGCGCTCTCGGCGAATATTACTCAAATATTTCTGTCCTCCGTCGGGACCATCAAGATTAAATTTTTTTTCATCGCTAAAGATGACAGATTGCCATTGGGTCTCCCAGAATTTTTATTTTTCGGCAAAGTTTAATCTAGCTTCCTTATGTCATGGGAGGAGCTTAGGTGTCGGTCACCGTTTTCGACATAAAATGAATTCATCCTGTTTTAAAATTTGTTGAACTCTTCTTGTTGTTATTGGAAGAGATAACTGGAGCCTTATTTTGGGAAGGGCTGATTTGTTCGTTAACGTCTAAGTGTTCAATTTGCTTTTTAACCCTTTCACCGACTTTTGGTGGACGACCAGATCTCCTTTGCTTTCCATAATTTTTAGGATCTTTTAAAAAAATTATATACAGTGTCCTTATTTCTTTGCAATTTTGATGCTATATGGCGTATGGTTAAGCCCATCGCTTTCAGGCTTAAAGTCTTCATTCTCTCTTCCACTGACAGTGCTGTTCCTCTTGGCATTTTCTTTTTGGGAAATAAAAAAACGGAACATTTGATGAAAAATGAAGCAACTTACTTACTATTTATTTAAATACACTCCGATTTAATAAATTTTGAGCAGCTTTTGTTTTTAAAATTGTTTTTAACCACTTTTACTTAACAGCGAAACTCCTGTCTGTTATATTTATTTTGCACCGCCCAACCAACAATACAGAGAAGAAGGGAACAAAATGACGAAAAACAAGGAATAAGACAGTTGAAAATACAGTTAATTTATACCTAACGGAGTGCACTTTTCAATACACTGAAAGAAAATTAGTGCTTCTCAAGGAAATTTCTGCAAGTGGCATTTTTATGGACCTCACTGCAAGTAATATGAGAAATACACTCCAAGTAAAAGAGCATTGGTATCAAGAAGTGTCTCTTCATTGATAAGGAACAAAAAGATTTGACCATCTTTACTAAAATGAGGAAATATCTACAGGGATGAATTACTTCCTGTAAGAGAGAACAGGGGAATTGACTAGATTAGATTAGATAAATTTATTTTTAAAAAAATGCATGCACATGTGTATTTATGTTCAATTGAAAATGTTTTTTTTTTTTTTTTTTGACACAGCTTAAAGTCGTCTACCAGAATTGACAATTGAGGGTACATCAACATTAATAAGGTACACATAGCCAGGTTCGAGTTTAGTATTTGTTTCTGGATGTACTTAGAAGCGTTGCATTCCAGATAAAACAGAGTATTATTTGCACTCCTTCACAAGTTTCAGGAAAGTAAACAGCATCCGCGGTTCAAAAATTCGAATCTCTTTGGAACGGCTCTTAACTTTTTTCGATTTTTGTACGAGTATGCAGCATACATGATTTTCCGTCATAAAGGCTAAGTTGGCAGTTTGTTTCAAAACAAAAAGCTGTGCTACTGTACTTATGCATCCTCTCAGCATTTAGTATCTAATTAGTTTAGTATTCTGCACTACTTGAAAAAGACGCAAATCCTGGTAAGGAAGAACATTTTCAAAATGTAATAAAAATCTTTCTACAGTCGCAAAGAAAAATTATTGATAGTGCAAAGAATCGTGACTTATATTCTGCTGTCAAAAGTTTGAAGAACAATGCAACAAAAGCACATACCAGGAGAAAGAAACACACAACAGCAAAGTTTTTAGTAGTAAAATTAACTCTAAAATGTTGTCTTTATACAAAGCAGCCGTTCGCTGCGATTATAAGAGACAGTGAATGGAAGTGGGACTTTGATTTTGCACCAAGTGTAAATTCAAACACTGCTGTATTTATACAGATCGAAAAAATCAAGCTTATATTTATTCAGGATTTAAATATGCCAGTCTACATCCATGTGCTTATAGGACCTTAAGAAACCTTTTTGGCTTTTAATCTTCTTTGCAAGTGTTACAGCTCTGCAAAGTATCTGCGTTTCATTTAAGATTGACACAAATATTTACCTCCATTCTCGAGCTCGACTCTACTGTCACTTCTGTCTTGATAAAGGAAACTAATGCCTTTCCCACATTTAAACTAATGCTAATAAATTTATCACTGTACCTTGAAGAAGCCATTAAAAAAGTCTGCGTCAGATGAAAAAAGTTTAAGTAATCCTCTAGCTACGTATATGGATTCTGCTTTGAATTTCTTTTACAGAAGTTCGATTGAAAATTGATTTCGATATTCGTAGAAAACAGCCATTATTCACGCACATTTTTTGTTCTCTTATTCCTCTTGTGACAGGTTGAGTGTCACCTAGTGATAATTAATTGCTTGTAAGGGTGCAACTCTACCACAACCGTATTTTATCGCTTTCCTATGTCCCTATTGCTTTCAACCTTCCCCCAACTGGGGTCATTTATCACAAAACCAGAAATTAGTCAAATGAGCTCGTGAATAATGCTTATGCGATCATTCCAATCCGTCGAGTATGGGTTGCCCCATGGGATATTATCGTGGTATCTCTTCCAGATATACTATATGATACTCGTATAAAACCGAAACCTGCTTTATCCACCCTAGGAATTTTGCACGAATAAATCCCAAAACTTATTCTATGAATGATGTGTTCAGAGAAAGTGGAATTTTCGCCATTTTCATGAGTATCCTTGTGACAGCAGTCCTTGTAGATTTCAATTCACTGCGCTATTCTTTATGTTGTCTTTTTTTTGATTTGAACAAGTTTCCCTATAAAATCTTTCAACCTGGCAAAATGAATAATGCTTTTATAGCAGGTATTTGTTTGCTAATAAAATGCAGAAGCATTAACTGACTAATGACTTTTGAAAATCAAATTTCGACATCATGTCAAATGGACGAGTGGTCGTTCTTTCATTCATCGAATGGTTGGCACATTAAAGAAAATTGCTGTTCTTTTGTTTTTTTTTTAACAAGCGTGGCCACATCCAAATGGCCTGTAGGCACTGCGAACAGAGAGATCTGTTGTGCCAGATACCACTATTTAAGGCAGCAGTACTTCAACTTTCCTTATGAAAGCTATAATTACGGCTGCGGAGGAGTTCCTTAGGTCTAATGGAGATATTATCTCCTTTAGAAAGAAGCTTCTCCTACTTCTACACAGAGCTACACACTCACATAGTATGTGCTCTGCAGTTTCGTCCTCTTCTAGGCAGAGGCGGCAGGTAATATTCTCTGAAATTATTTGATTTAGGTGGTAAAGTAATTGGTAGTGAGCAGTAAGGAAGCTCACAAGCCTTCTTATGTCATTTCTGCTATATTTTAGGATATCAGCTGCCTTTGTTTGGAAGGGTTGGACAGTTATTTTAGCTTGTCTGAGGCCTTGGGAGTTATTCCAATGGGAAATGCACATGTTGCGTTCCCAATTGTTTAGAGTTAGTTTGAATGCAGAATCAGATATTCCGCAAAAGGGTTCAGGTCCAATGAACAACTCAGAGGAACCTTTTTTGGCTAGCAGATCTGCAGTTTCATTGCCTTCAACACCTACATGACCCGCACCCACCATAATGTCACTTTATTGTATCGGGCCAAATTTTGTAAACTGTCGAAGCAGCTTAGAACTGATTTTCAACTGATCAGGTGGGAGATCAGTGCTTTAAGCGCCGCTTGGCTGTCGGTGAGTATGTGTATAGCGGCACCTTTGATTCCTGATTGCAAGTTGATATTTGCACAGGTCTCAAGAGCATAAAGCTCGGCCTGGAAAACACTAGGACTCTTTCCAAGTGATTTCGTAATCTTGTGATTGGGTCCATACACACCGGCGCCAACTCCTGAATCCATTTTTGATCCATCGGTATACCAAACGATTCCTTTTGGATCAAAGCAAGGAGGAGTAGTCTTTTCAGGAATACCTCTAATATGGATGTCTAGCAGTCTTTCCATGGTTTTCAAGAAAAACGATGTCAAGCTGATTAGCCAGTAGGATTTGGGTAGCTCACTGGGTTTGTTACCTAGCTTATGGATAAACACCACATTTACCTCCCGTCAAGTTAGTGGAATGTATCCCAAATTAAAACATGTTCTAAATAGAGCTACCAAGGTGGGCAGGATGTATTCTAGACCTTTTTGAATAAGGGCTGGAAAAATACCATCACTGCCGGGTACCTTAAAGGATTTAAATGAGCCGATTGCCCATTTAATTTTATCTCGACTGAACAGATTTCCAGACAAGCTGTTGATTCTTCTGGAGGTGCCACATGTGGTGCCTTCAGGAGCAACAGGTGTGTGATTACTTAAAATTGTCGAACCAGGGAAGTGTATTGATGAGCAATCCCAATCCGTTGGAATGATCCCTAGAGAGAGCCTTTTGGAGACGCTCTGCTACTGGAAGAGATTAAATGTTTTCGCAGTTCTTTCTCCATGCTGTTCTCTTGGATTTCCTCAACTCAATGTTGAATTTAGTCAATGCGGACCTATATTCGTCCCAATTTTTATTGCGTTTTGCGGTGTTAAAAAGTTTTCTCTATTTGCTGATTTTTGACATGAGGAAGTGATTTATTTTGAAAATTTGCAAACCGAAGTGTGATATTTAATTCTTTAAAAAGTTAATAGCATTAGGGAAGGATTGAGAAATTACAACAACAAAATTTCCTTTAAATTTGAAATAATTTGAGTTCAGCCGCTCTAAAATGCGCTTGGATTTTGCATTATTCTGGGCGAGCATAAAAGACTTTTAATCGTAAGAATTAAACTTTTTATTAAAAATCAAAATTTTGGAAACCAAGATCACTTTAAAATGCTTAGTTTGGTGCCAAGAAATATATATTAGCAGGCCCCACTCCTACGACTATGGCACTCACACCCCTTTTAAAGGATTAAAAGTGGGGGGATTAGTGGTTAAGTTATCATAATTAATACACGAAATAAGACTAGAACTAGTACGTGTAGATCCATTTAATATCTTTTAAGATGTTCAGAGTTAACAATAGAAGAAGGTCATAAATCTAGCGTTTGTTTTTTTTTTTTTTTTTTTTTTTCATTCATGTATTTATCTACGGTCATTATGAAGCAGAAAATTAAAATTCACAGAATGACTGGTTTCTAAGTTATAGAGGCTTAGAAAATTCAAAAATAACATATCCCTCCCTTGTACGTTAAAATAAAATAATTTTTAGAAAATTAAAATAAGTGATTACCCGGAAATAAAATACGGGCGATGGAGGTGTAAATTTCGCAAAAATAAGAAAATTACGTGGTTAAGTCGAACTTTAGAACAGCGGATCCCTCTCGTGATTATTTCCGTAATTTTTTTCAAAAACTTTTGTGAAAATAGTCGATGGAGGCAAAAAAAAACAATTTTTTTTAACACACTTTTAACCTTAATCCCACTTTGAAACTATGTTGATGCTTCAGCGGATTTTATTTTATGTACAGGTTGGTCCATAATCCAAACTCAGATTATGGTTAAAAATTAAACCAGAAACCTTCCACTAAACAGCACACCAACAGAGAAATACACAATTGCTGTGATTTAGTGAAATAAGGCTTTGGTATTGTACGTACATATAAATATTATGGATAAAAAGGATTTGAATTGTATTTCACAAGAAAATGAATAGATCAAGGTTTCTAAAATTTCATATTCAATGCTAACGACTTCAAACCCAGTTCTCAAATATATCAAAGAGAAGAGGGGATTCACTTTGGCCCCCCGAAATTTCTTTAAATTGTCTTGTCTTGTCAAAATTTCAATAATTTTAATTAATCATACTAACTTATCAAATCCTATAGCAAATCTTAAAAGAGAGCTTTTGGTGAATGGAAAAATGTGGAGACTATGAATGTTCAAATAACAATAATTGCAGCTCTTAATTGTTAATTCATACACTCTTTTAGTATCAGTAATGAACTCAATACGATGTCTGTCAGTCCGTCCATCTGTCCGTGTGTCTCTTGCACATTTGTAACTTTGGAACCAGAAATTTTGCACAAAAATAGTACGCGGTGGAAAAATAATCAAGAAAAAAAATATTTTAGTTAGGAGGCTTTTCGGAACAAAACGTAACCCAAGAAAAAGAAAATATTCTTACACACCCCATAACGTGACATATAAAATTAAATCTGAACTTCTAAGGAGTCTTTGTTGGATAAAGTTTCTTGAACAAAAAAACTAAAAAGTCGTGACTTAGGCAAATCCCCCCGGCCTCTACGAGTTTTTTTTTTATTTTCCAGCTCGATGTTGTTTGACCGCCATTTTCGTTTGGTTGGCATTTGACGGTCATGAAGGGCAGTCGATAATAATATACTTGTATTATGGAGCATCTAACGCCTCAACAGCGTGTTAAAATTATTATAACATTGTGAAAATACAGACAATTTTTTGGTTTAAATCATGTGCCTATCAGTTCAACCATTCAGCGTATAATAAATAGCTTTGAAACTCAGTGTACACTGGTAGGTTAAGTGAAGTCCGGCAAAGTTCGCAGCGTACGTACACCACAAAATATTAATGCAGAGAGACACAATATTGATAAAAGTCCAGGCACCTTTATTTGACGTCCTGCACAAGAATTTGGAATATCGCCGGCATCATTGGGCCACAATTTTTTGAAGATGCAAGAGGCAATTCTGTAGCAATTCTGCAAAACTTCTTGGTGCCCGAATTGGCCTACAATACATGAGATTCCGACGATGGTACCATATCGCACACGGTCACATAATGTCAAACAGAGGCGATATCGATTAACCCCCTCCATACCTTGATTTGATCGCCCCGACCTCTTCCTTTGAATGTACTTCAAGGAAAAGGTCTACGGCAATAAGCCAACTACAATTCCGAAGCTAAAGGACAACACCCGAAATGTGCCAACATGTTATGCAAAATATGGTTGAAAGAACACGCATCTACCCCGGGTCCTGAATCGGCCATTCGCCCAACATATCGTTCATAAAAATAATTAAGAAATTGTGTTTCATTTTGTCGATTTCGATCAATTTTAAATGAAACTCACTCTAAACCTGCATGTCCAATTTCAACGAAACTCTTAAGTTAGGCGGCTAAAAAAGATGACTGAACGATTTTTGAAACCCCTCCCCTCACATCTCACTCTCATTGATCCTATTTTGACAGTTTTTGGACGAAATGACCTACGTATATATAGGTACACACAATTAAATTATTAAAACTTTTTTAGTGTTTCTCGATTGAGTTGTGTGAAGACAAACATGCACTTAAAATATCGGCATGGATCAATAACCTCACTTGATAAATTTGTTGCTATAAAAGATAGTGCAACAGTGAGTGTCGGGTATTTGATGCTTAGTATTTTGCGATACCAGAAATGTTATATTAAAGAAGAGAAATACTACTTTCATAGCTATAGCCTTTATTTACACTCACAGATACAGTCATATCCTTAGTTATTTTGTATCATGGCCTATATATGAATTAACTGCTACCCTCTATTTTCATTTGCTTCTATTTTCTTACAGAAACAAATCCTAAACATTTTCATCAGTACCAACATTTTTTTCATCAAAAAATAATAAGGATTTACCCTACAGCATAATTCAAATTCGGAAGAACGACAGTTGCAAAAATTTAAAGGTAAGTTGCTATAAGAAATTGTATTGTGAAATAAATTATGTGAAGCAGACAGTTTTGGTTATACCCATACTTTATGTTAGTACGAGTATTTTAGTGATACTCATACTTTAAATTCTACAACTGCTCTGAGTTAACTTAAATCCATAAAAGCAGGCAAATTAATGTAATATAAAAAACCAAAGGAATTAAAAAAATAAAAGCGCCCTCTTACCTTGGGGCACAATTTTGATCAAATGAAAAACAAAAAAAAAACGAAAAACATTCTGAAAACTTTTACGAAGGATATTTTTTTTTTTTTGCAAAATGTTCGACAATACGCAAAGGTTTTCCTTTACTTTTTTTTCTTTAGGGAATCTCCTTGTTATTATATCCGTAATGTTTACCCAGAAGGTTACACGTAAGATTGTACAATGTCAAACCCATAGCCTGGTATGGGTTCGGTACAGGAAATTTCTGGTTGTATTGAGATTAAGATTACGTATCCTTTTTTTCCCCTATTTGCTTGATTCTTCATTGACCAATTTTACGAAATTAAATATTTAGGTACATATTTTTTTCTTGTGAATATGGTCCTCCCACTGGTAGATGACTTGGGGGAAAAAAGATTAAGGAGAATTCGATAAGTTTGTATGCACATGTGAACACCAATTATTGCTTTCCTTATAATTTTATTCGACTAAGACGGAGAGTGGCAAGCGTTTTGATTAAGGACACATCCCATTCCCGCAGAACTCAAATCTGCACCAAGAAAGTAAATCAAAAACTAAAGGACTTGATCCATATCCTAATTATCTGCTATTAAAAGTATTATTCGCCCAGGATAAAAATGGAAATGTCACAAAGTTCCATGATTCCATTAGAGCTCAAAGGGAAGGAAACCGAAATAAAAGCTGGCTGCTTAATTTATTTGCCAGCGTAAAGTAATAAAATTGAAATAAAATAGCAATAAGACTACTTTGTTGCCATTGCTTGCGGTTAAGTAAGAAAAACTTTCATCAAGAGAAATCGCAATCACAGGAAAACTCAAACATTAAAAGTGCTACTAAATTTCACTGCCACAGGGACCATTTAGATTTCGTTTCTAGCGAATAACTCATTTTTTATTGAGATTGACTTCTTCAACTTAATTCATTGCAAGGATTTCCAGTGACAATGTTAATTCAGAATTACTCGAGGATAACTCTCAAGAAAATTTTAAGTTGATAGTCTCTATCAATTACAAAATTATAAAAGTGGAGCACAGACGCAAGTTGCTTTTGCACTTAATGACAACAACATACGTGGAAATAGCTATAATTCCATCAGAGAACACTGCGTAACTGTTCTGTCTTTTAAATCAAAGGAAGACAAATTACATTAGGCGTGCTTTATCGTGCCTGACCAAATTTGTTTGTTGAGTACAACTATAAGTTACCTTATCAAGTAGTTTAAGTTTCAAAAAATATTCGCGATGGGCAGGTAGCTTTCCAACAAAAGCACCTGCTGATACCGCCATTACAAGCACCTACTCTTTATTGGGCTAAATTGAATGGTGTCGTTCTTTGTATTCCGCTCATAAGGTTTGCCTCGTCCAGAATTTGGAGTATGGCGTTGTTGCAATGACAATGAAGACGCATAGGGAGTTTGCAAGCAACGTTTGTTATTTCATCTACGACGGTAACTAATTCTAAGTCTATGTTGATATATGTATGTATAGCATGGAGCATTCGCTATTGCTATTAGTACTTTGTTGTGGAAAGATTGTAAAATATTTCTACTGCTCAGTTGAGTATGCCATGCGTCTATAAAGGTTTCAGCACTTGCTTAGATAAAAACAGTTTGTTATGCATGTTTAATTTGGAAAGTCTTCCAAGTAGTCAATATATTTGTCCGAATTTATCTTCGAGCTCGTCGCATGTGTTGCTTTGGTCTCGTTAAGAATAATGCTCCAAATTGTTTACCATTCGCAAATTTTATCCAAAGCTCATTGGAGCTTTTCCGTTGCTGACACTACTGAACTTGGAGTCGGACAGAGTCCCGAAAACATAATCCCGAAAACCCAAAGTTCCTAAAACCCAAAATTCCGAAAATCCACAATCCCGAAAACCCACAATCCCGAAAGGCGAAATTCCCGAAAATGAAAGTGAACTCCTCGCACCCACTCCAAATCCTACAGTGACCCCAAGCAGGAGGGTTGCAGAGTGGCAGCATGCCCCCCCCATACATATTCTAATGTTTATGCATTGTGAATATAATATAGATATGTATATTTGAACATTTGACAAATTTTTAATTTTATATAATTTTGCGGGATTTAGTTTTCAAGATTTTTTTTCGGTATTTTGGCCTTTCAGGATTTTGGATTTTCAGGATTTTGGTTTTTCGGGATTTTGGATTTTCAGGATTTCAGTTTTCGGGATTTTGACCCCAACCCTACTGAACTTTCCATTGCCAGTACAGCTGTATCAACCGCGAACGCGGCTACAATGGTGCCTGAGGTATATAGAGTATATAGAGTAAAAATAAGAGCGGACCAGGAACACTCCCTTTTGGAACTCCGGCAGTGTTTTCCTTAAAATCTAAATATTCCATCCTGTGCTTAACACGGCAAAGTCTGTTCGCAAGGTAGGATTCTAAAATCGTGTATATATGTATGTCTGTCTTTGTTTCAAGATGTTTTTCAAATACCTTTGATGTTATCGGCTCTAGTGATATCGGTCCATATTTTACCGGTTTTGGAACCATTATAACTTCCGCGACTTTTTATTATTTTGGAGCATCTTAGCGAAGCATTTATAAGAAAAATGAATAAATAAATTGTTACACATAAATTTTTGTTGGAGGCAATTGAACAATTTTATTGAGGATTTCTTTATCATTTCGTTTTATCTAGATATGCCAACGGAAAAGATTTACATAGATAAAGGAGCAAATAAAAGTTGTTGCATTCAATCCGACAAATCGCTATAGTTGGGAAATGGAAAACTCACACTGCTGTAAGAAATTGTCTCCTCTTAGTCTAGAATTATGGGAAAAACAATCAAAAAGGATCTCCATCAAAACTCTCCAGTACGGAGCGCGTATTATTATTGGACTTGCAACAAGAAAACATTTAAGTTCTTCTCAAATTGTAAATGAGCTGAAGTTGTCCGTAAGTTCCAGAAGTGCACGGCAGATTCTGAACAGCAGCAGGACGCTTACGTGGAAAAAGAGTTTGTCGAAACTACCGCTAACTTTAGTACAAATAGAAGCCAGACTATAGTACGCTAAAAATTACATGACCTGGACAATGAAATGGAAAAAGGTTGTCTTTGATTGAAGACCATTTAGAAGGTCCAGGCGATTGCTAGTTTTACTGGCGCCATATAAGAAATGTTTCCTGAATTTGCCATGGGCCACAGTTTTGTAGATGAAATCGTAATAGTTCAGCCTACCTCTTGTAGTTCAGCGAAGACACCCATCTGATGGATATTCACGAGAATGAAATCAACACATTGCATTAAACTTTTGGGCAGTGTCATTGGATGTCATTGAATTTTTCAAAGATATCCTCGATGAGGTGTTGACATTGCATAAGGATAACGAATGCAATTATGAGTACTTTGTGTTCTTTTATCAATTTTTTTGTTTTTCTATTTATGTTAAGAATAAACTATTTTTATTTAAAAATGAGCATTATATACATGGTGGCGCAAAAGTCATAACCCTATCGGAAGATGCTCTCATTTTTGTAAATCGCGTCTTATGTCACGCATGTGAAGCTAACACTGCAGCGTTTAGCCCGCCTCAAGGAGAATAGGTCACCACGGGTCAGTATCAGACATGCCTGTCTCCGGAGCGACTTAATGTAACAAAATTTAGAGGTCTAAACAAACATAATCAACAAACAGAACCAATTCTTTTTATTTACGAACAAAGTTGCTACCATAGGAAGTCGAGTGATGACTTTTGCGCGGATATGTGCAAAGTTTTTCTACTACAATGCCGAACATTATTTTTATTCTTTTTTGTGGGACCCATTTTTGGTAAGGTGTAAACGGTGCCGTGAAATAACGCCTTGAAATCGTTGTTGCAGTTAGTACTTTGGGAAACTTATACAAATATTAGGATGTAAACTCGTCAGCGTACATTGTCACGTTAAAGCCAACTCCTGTCAGTATTTACAGCACCTCTTTAATAATAATGAACCATGCTCTCATGTATAAATGGCGAGAAAATTACATTCTGGGACGTTTCTCTGCTGACTTGCATGCTGCTCAGCTCGTTAAGAATAGGATTGACCCTAATATTGTTCAAAGCCTATTAAATATGAAGAAAGGCTTCTAGGACGAATTCCTTATGCCGTTGATACTTTTCTGCTGTAGATATTTCAGGTTCGTATGTTGCGATGTAATTGAAAAGTTTTTACCAACTGCATCTTATAGACACATGTATTTATTACATTACTGCAAAACGTTTCAGGTTCATCAACAAAAAGAACGACTTTAAGGTGGTGTGATTAACTTGGGAATAAGAATAACACACACCTTCTGCAATTCTTAAGACAGCATATCTGTTTGAGCCACGGAACAAAAGACTTCCTCTGAAACTTCGAGCATCACCGGCTGAACTCCAGACGACTGTTCTCATTTACTATTTTGTTATTATTCACATTCACCCCTGTTCTAGAATCCATGAAAATGGATCCACCCAGAATATCTAACACATCCTCGTGCTAATTTGCTAAGGCAGAAGCTATCTATTCTTGATAGAAAACGCCATTTTCGAACCTCTAATCAGTTGTGGAAAAACTTTCAGCAGCTTATTGTCGTTTTTGTGCACTCCAAAGCACTCGAAAGGCACAAATCGTATTTGCCTTCCCAAAATTAGGTTGAATTTCTACATTTTCACAAAGACATTGACCTTTGCTCCTTAAAACAAAAAACCCTTCGGTGTTTAAACATTCAACTGCATTTAGAATATTTCCGAACTAGTGTTGTAGAGCAATGCACAATCCAAGTCATGCAATGCTTTGGTTTCATGGATTCTGAACACCAAACTTATTAAGTTTTCTTTCCTCAGATTTTTTTTTTGTTATGTCAATCCTTCTGTTTGTCTTTACTGTCAATTCCCAGTAAACTAACCACTAGATGTGCAAGAACCATGTTCAGCAAACGTCAACGGCCATGTAAATCCCCTTGTCAACAATGGCCTTTGTCAACAATTTGTCTTCCTTTCACCTATGCACATTTACTTGTTCGTCATTATACACACGAGAACAGGAAAATAAAAAAATAAAAAAATAGAAAAAAATCCTTTGAGGAACAAGGAACTGATTGAAGTGAAGGAAGTGAAATGCACTCATCTGAAGGTGACGGTAAAGGATCGGAAATGGCTCTTTAATCTACAAGTAAAGGACGCATGAATATGAACATTTAAATATTATAATGTACGTGTGTCAGAACACATTTGTGATTGCAGCGATGGTCTAAGCTGCTATTTATGGCTCCGTATATGTACTTATATGGTATCTTATACAGTTAGAAATGTACTACGTGTTCAAATACACATTGGCAGTCGTTTCACTTTATGAGTTTCCTTTTCAAGTAAAATCTTTCTGTACTCTATCCCATAGGATATATTAATTTTGATACATAGTTTGTAACATAGAGACAAAATGGTAAAAAACGGTAGACCCACATAAATGTATATATATATATATATATTTGTGAACCGCATCGAAAGTTATGTCTATCTAGCCATGTCCGTCCATCCGTCCATCTGCCTGTATATCACCGTTTTGTTGGGCCTCAAATTTTTACCTAAGGTGAAACTTTTCGATCTGAAACAGTACAAGCATACTCGTACAATTATTTTTAAATCCGCACACAACACGCTCACTTTTGGAAAAAGTCAATATTTTTGCCAGAAACTCAAAAATATTGTCTTTATAGGATATCTAGACGTCAAATTTTTCTACATTTCGCCCCACTTTTTGGGGGCATTTTCTTTAAAAAAATATATTTTGCCATAAACTTCGGTTACAAATGGTAAAGCTACACAAACTTTCCGTTCCAGACAAATTGTAACATTCTTGTTTTTTTTTACATTTTATTCATAATCATTAGCTTTCGTTTGCTCATCCTATGAATATAGTTGTGAAAGTGCTGTGAAGGACATACCTGCCAATATTTATATTGTAATCATCCGTCGCGTGTTGTCCTGTCTTTAATTACTCTGGCAGCTGTTGTTGGGGCACAACCTCATTTGTTTATCAGTTTTGCTATCGAAAGCTCGTTTATTCTTTAATACGTTTCTGTAAATAACTTCGTTGATTCTCGAATTGACACGATTCATGCGATTTATATCTAAGTGTCAGAAATTAATACAAACAGAGACGAAGAACCCATTTAAAATGGCTCCATCTCTTCGTAGATATTTTATCGATTTCCTTAATGACTGTTGTTGTATTCATTATTTTATTAAGTTTTGGAAATATTTGAAAGAAGAATAGGTGGTCAGAACTGAACTTTGTGGACTTTGCGATCTTGTTTTTCTATCAGGAAATGTTCTCAAAAACTAGACAAAGAACAATTTAGTTCTCAAAACTAAACATAGACAAAAAAAAATGGCATCTCCTGTCATCGTTAATTAACAGTTGTGTAGTAAACAGATGCGAAAAACGCAATGGTGATGAATAAAATGCTATACTCCTGAAGAACGTGCAATAATTGTGTCAATTTTTTTGCGGAATAATTCATTAGTGATAGGAACACAACGGCAATTCGACGCCATGCCGTACACCTCGAAGAAACTGACTCAACACAAGATAAGGCAAGGGCCGAGAATATTGATGGTATGTGCAAGGATATGGAAGAGTGTCCAGAAACATCAACGAGATAACTGACCAAGGGATTGGGCATTTCCAGGTGGTATCTACAGCGTATTCTGATGAAAGACTTGAAGATGTTTCCATATAAAACTCAGGTGATGCATCAGCTGCTACTCGTAGACCACCAAGCCCGTCTGAAATACAGCCAGCGTATTATAAGCCTCAACCATGAAGAGGAAGATATTCCTTCATAATTAATTAGAGTGACATTAGCACATTTTCAACTCTCCCAACATATCAACAAGCAAAATACTCACTTTTGGAGTACTAAAAACCTGCACATTACTCAAGAATCGCCTTTAGATCCACTGAAAGATACTGTGTAGTGCGACGTCTGTGCTGAAAGGGTGATTAGGAGAAAACTCTGCTAACAACGTGATAACTGTCACTGGCGAGCCATTTAGAACCTTGTTAAGTGAATTTTTGATACCCGAATTGGATGAATTGGGGTTGGATCACATGTACTTTCAACAAGACGGTGCCAATACACACACAGAGGGCAACACAATGGACTTAGGCCCATTTGCTAATACTTGTCATAAAATTGTGTCTTATCTAAGTAATACCTATTGCTATGAAATTAAACCCAAAGATCATCATAGCTTATTTCCAGTTGCTGGAAAATATTTAAGTGCATCTTAGCAAAGACGCACTTTTGTAAAGACTATTTAAGACTTACTTTGTATTTCGTGCAGCCCGTTAAGTATTACTTAGGTGTATAAGTGTTAGTTAAATATTTAAGACTCATATCAGCAAACGGACCTTAGTGAAGCATACTTTTTCAGGCCGTGTTATCTCCTGTTTGACGATTTACATTGACCCGCAAGATCACCAGATCTCACCATTCCAGTCTTCTTTCTTCGGAAGACAACATTAGACAAGAAATAAAGAACATACCGACAGAAGTATTGCGAAAAGTGATGGAAAATGATATAAAAAGGACTTAAAACTTTGGAGGCCAACATTTGAACGATATCATCTTCAGCACTTAATGGAACAAAATTCAAAGTCCAAAAAAAATTAATTAAAAAAAATAAATCATTGTTAATTTAGAAAAATCAAATTGGGTCATTACTTTTGCGCCACCTTGTATACACAAATTATGAACAAATATTTCTATTTTAAATACTAAAATCTGTTTCTAATGTTTAATATAATTAGATATGTATTTTCTTTTCGATTTTCTTATGTTACATTTTTTGTTCACACACTATTTCAATTTCTGGGATTACCCTGAGGTCGTTCTGAATTTTACTCCGAAATGAGAAACCCAAAAATAGACTAATAAATATAAAACAGAATAATATAGGGATGAAGATGAAAATCCAAACTCAAAATACGCCAAACTGAGTTGTAGGAAATGCTCAATTGCTAAGTGTGGCGTCGAATTAACAATTTTGAATATTCCGCCACAGAGGCACTCACAGTTGATCGAGCATTACGATGATGCACAGAGCTTACAATAACACAAACACTACCTATTTGTTCGAATTTGGTGAATATATTTCGAATTGGTTGCTCAGTTGGGTGATTATGATTTATATTATAAAATGGCAATGCAAAAGCTAACTATATGTGGGCAATGGAAAGGCCAACTGTATGGATTTGACAGATGCCATGCAGGGATGTAAATCCCAACCTCGAAATGAATAACTCTTTACTATAAATATAAAATTGCACACAAATACATTTTTTAATGATAATAAAGCCAACTTACAAACTTTGCGACCATAATTATGTAAACTATAAATATATAATATATAAATAAAGCAAGTTTCGCAGTTAACTAATGCTTATTTCAAAATTGTATACTATTCCGCATTTTTCCGATGTGAAAACTTAAAATTTCGCATTTTTTTCCTATATGAAAACTTAAAATTCCTTGGCTATCAGCAACGCCTGATCGATGTAATTTTGCGATATTTTTTTGTCGGGTCAGGAAACGCTACACAACCATTTTAATGGACATTCCTCGTGTTCCGGAGAAAGTCCAGTAGACGCTTCACTGATGACTAGCTTACGGTATCAGCACTCAACACATCAGCACCGCAAATCTGCCACCAGATACGAGCAAAGGCAGGATAATCACAGGGGAAGTATTCCGCAGTGTTGTCACCCTCTCCACAAGTGCCAAAGTTGTATCACTTAAGCCTTCCACACTGAGGTATTTAGCGAAAGTAAAGTGCCCCGTGAGAATGCTAATGAGTCTGCAGTCTTTTCTGCTGAAAGCATTAGTTTAGTCTGCCCGCATCCTGGAGAACCGTGCCACACATAATTATGTTCATAAGAAACCCAATCTTCATCGAGGATGCAGGAAGACCCAACGTATCCAACGTATAAAATATCCTCTGAGCCTTGCCTTTCAATCTCATCGAAGATCTTATTCCCCATGATTCTAGTGTGGCCTGGAACCCAGACAAGTATCACGGAGTTCAGCGACCGAATTCAGAGAGTTCTTGCAAGTGTTTACAGGGTTGAGCAAGGCCTTAAGAGCAGCCTGACTGTCACTACAGATGCAAATACTCCGACCCTTTTGAACTAGTCCTGAACTCAAAGGAAGTCGACTTTAAATTTGCGCAACAACCGAAGCCATTACATATCGACCACAATCCGCATCCACGGCCAAAGTTCTGTTCATTAGTATTGCTTTAATCCACAACACTAATGTGTGGCCTACCCCGTGTTGTCTAGTAGAGTTACACATGCAGTCAAATGTCTCATTATCGAAAGCTCCCTCGATGTCGATAAAGATGCCCATCGCGTACTCTTTCCTATCGAGTACGCATTCAATCCTAGCAACCAGATTTTGAAACGCAGTCTCGCAGGATTTTTCGCGCTAGCATTTGTGATATGCTATAAAATATTATTATGTCCTGTACAAATTACACAGTACATACTTATATGTATGTATTATTTGCCAACAGCAACTATGCGCATGAGTGCACCAAGTTAATATCAAAATACCAGCTGGTGAGACTTGTTTTAATTGAAAAAAGTATTTACACGCCACGTAACCCATCGCAAGAAAAATTTGTGTAAATTAAAGGCAAAGCAATTTAAATGAAATTACCATTTAATGATTGAATGACACTTTGCTCTAAGATAAATAATTAACACCATTTCGTGTGTAATTTCAGAAGTGGATTAAATATCACTTCACACATTGAATAGATACACCGCTCCACCATACCGGGGACAAATGATAATTTTGTTTATCATCTATTATTGCCAGCGGTGTACTGGCATTATGTATCACGTCCTGATACCGAATGATAACAAAATATTAACAAATAATAACAAAACGAATGAAGCGTTACAATGTACACATTATCGCCGACAATGAAGTGTAATTGCAAAAGTGTCGCTACCGGGAAAAATGATAATTAATGACATGGTTGGAGGTGTGATAACATCATGTCATACCTTTGATAAATTATATTTAAACAATTAGACTCCACTAGTTTCTGATAGTTAGGTATTTACATATGGTAGAGAAAATTATTTTGTTTACCTAGAAGTATCCAAGGGCTTAATGCTCAAATAGGATGCGGTTGAATTGTTTTCTTTTGAAATTGAAATTGCTGAGCGGTTTATTGACACGCATATGATTTTGATTATGTTAATGTTTGTACTTGTACTTTATTATTTGCTGAACTATTGAAATTCGAAATTAATATTATGACAGACCCAAAAACGTAAAAAGTAAAAAAAACACTGCTACTACTTACTATCGGGTATCGTATTACAGTTGTTTTTCGTTAACCAGAGTTAAGAGGATTTCCATTACTATGAAGTCCAATCGACTTCTTTTTCCGCCTTTTCTTTTATTATTACTCCAACGTATCTGACTTGCTGCTGTATCGCTTGTAGGGTTGACTAAGTTTACGGATCTTAATGTCATTCTACACGCCGATCTATTTTGGATCACACCATCACTGTATATTGAATGCTACTTTTGCTTTCATACGAAACTCTCTCAACATGTAATACGGCAATGCTTTCTTGTTGATTACTTGTCAGCAAGGCGGGAAGTTTTGGTTTTGGCAGCGTTTATCTTCAGCTCCAACAGATTTACCTCTAGCACTGGTTTGGTGGACATTTGAACAAGTCCATAATTCTATGCGATAGAAGGCAAATATTTTCGGCATAGTTGAGGTGTTTAAGATAGGTTGTCCATTGGATTTCAATGGATAAAGCGCTCCGAAAAGTTCCATTGGTTAGATCACCCTTTTGAAGTCAATAAAAAGGAAGTAGAGCGAAGATCTATTTTGCATGCATTGTTCGATGATGATCCACAAGATGTTGCGATGTACGTATGTATACCAACATATGTATATATGTTCCGGAGCTTGGAACCGTAAAAGAATTTTTCGATTTTTTACTAGGATTCTAACATAAGCCTCCCACTCTAACTAAACACTGACCCGCAGTGCTTTAATTGCAGTATTGATCTTATCCCTACTGTGAGGTGCGATGCGGAGGTAAACATTAGATGGTTTATCCCAACTTTGGTGTATACCTTCATCCTTCTCAACTGATCAATTTTCAAAACTAGCACGCAGCCATTCAAATTCCTTAATCGGTGTTCAAACAAACTGTGATCACCTATCAGCTCTTCAGCTTGTCCACCCAGTGCCTCTGGCATGCTACGCTAGACTTTCTCCATTTTCATACAGTACTGGGATTGAGTCCCAGCTCTCTTCTTCACTCCCCGTGAATGGCTGCAACGAATTGTTTCGGCTTCTCGATCAGACTCCAGAAATCTGTGCATATTTTCATATGACAGAATCTGGAGCAATAATTAAAAACATGTTTTCGAATTCGGAAAATAGCAAAACCAGACAAATCGTTTGATACTTCTTTCAGGAAAAATTGTGCAGCATTTTGGAATATGCGATAGAAAATGAAAGTAAGTCATAAAGACACTCATATGCAGATTGACTTTAACCAGAGTTTTAGAACCATTCCGAAGTTCTACAAAAGTAAATAGAAACTTTTTTTTTGTTCATATAAACTTACACTATTCTTTTATGTAGGATCGATGTTTGCCAATCTCCTTTACCTCTTTTATGGCTGAAGAGTGAAGACATAATGTCGTAGACAACTTCGTAAGAAAAACACTTCATGTCCATCATAACTGTAAACTTCAACACAGAACAAAACTCTCACAATCTATCTCAGTGTCTTAAAACTGTTTCCTAATTTCAAACAATCATCCAAGTTAATAAAAGTTTCAACGATTTTCCTTCACTTAAGCATAAAAGATAGTTTCTACGTTTTAACTTCCCACAAAAAAAAAATATATATACTCAAGAACTTGTGTTACGGACATTTTGTGAATTTTGTATTCACAAAAAAAAAAAAGAGGTGAAGGAAGTATCTTTTCTCATTTTATCCTGCCGAGAAATACTATCATCACGTACTGCTTGCTTTGAGATAGGAAACCATTTCCAATGTTTGCCAAACAAATACAACACGAGATAGACGACGATGACGATGATAATGATATTAATGGTAGCATTGGTTGGCAATGATACATTGAATAGACAACTGAATGCGAAAGGATAACGCCACGTTCTAGAGAAATAGATATCGGATTAAATATGTCACGTATGTCACATTAACATATTCGATATCGCTTTTGAAGTGTTTTCCATTTATTTTTATTGCCTGTGAGTAAAAGAGTTGACGTTTGCCATATCGATAATTTTATTTTGTCTATTTGGAAGAATTTGTTAAAAGGTCAAATGTGAAATAATCAAAATGGTGCTGAGCTACTAAAAATGGTGCAGTCGTGCGTATCTTAAATTATTCATTTGGGTACTCGAAAACAACATTCACTGTCTGTAATGTGTGTAATGACTGTGGGAAGCTTTCAATACAAGGAAGTTTAATAAATCGAAAAATGCGACATTTATTTCCAAGAAATGTATTCCCAGCAAATTTCAAAGTGTCCATCATTTCACTATAACTGCTTTTCGATTCCTGCTGTGAATTGAAATTAATTTTACATAAAAAAAAAAATAAATAAAAATTTGGTAACAAAAGTTGTACCTGATTGACTTTGACTAATGGTAGTACCTATCACGGTATTTCTCTGCCCTACTACAAAAAGGATATGGTGTGATTATGCCGCACTTAGTCGGATTAATCGGAAGTAGTTTGGCTCTCGGCTACATACTGGTACCAAGAGTATGTAGAAGGGCAAAGGTAATTGATATATTGGCGGAACCGGACACTATAGGAAGAAGCACAAGTTTGATAGAGTGGCAGCAACGCTAGAGTCTTTCCTCCAAGGGCCGTTGGACTTACCGCCTTATCCCGTCCTTAGAGGCTTGGATAAACCGCAGACATGGTGAAGTTAACTTCGATTTAACACAACTGCTTACGGGACATGGATGTTTCCGGGTATATCTCCCGAAAACGTGGAGCATGTATTCTTTCACTGCCCACGTTTCCTTCTACAAAGAGAAGCACTACAAGCAGTACTCCGAGAAACACCAACTCCGGAGAATTTAGTTAATCACATGCTGGAATCTGAAAACAAGTGGAACGCAGTGAGCTCTTATGCCAAGGATGTATGCCAAGATCTAAGGAGACTAGAGCGAGAAAGAAAAGAGAGCGAAGAAAACGCAAGAAGCAACAGAGTAGAAGCCAGAGGGCTTATTACGTAGACGCAAAGACAGGCGGACATACGCGCATATATACGGCCACAATGGCACGCGAACGCGTAATCATCATTCTGAGCCAATTAGAATGCTGGAACGTGAGAGAAAAGAGTCAAAGGGACTAACACAAATCCAGATGACAACTATGTCAGATACCCCTCCCTACGATGAAATGCCAAGAAGGCGGTACTGTAGGGATAAGGGAAGAAGGGAGAAAGGGTTAGTGGGTAAAAATCCCACACTGTTACTGAGTACGCTAAGTTTCATCTTTTGAAGATTACCACCTCCCAGCGAAAAAAAAAAAAGGGCAAAGGTAATTTTCATTCCGAAACTGCGTAAAAAAGACAGCACTTCACCAAAATCCTTTAGACCAACAAGATTGACCTAATTTATATTAAAGAGAATGGAAAAGGTCATAGGCAATCATATAAGAACAACAGTGTTTAAATAAAAATACCAACACGCGTATAGAGCCGGGAAAACCACCGCAACCACACTGCACAATTGACAAGTATAGTTCAAGATGCCATAGACTGCAGAGAAACGATCATTCGCGATTTCTTGTACATCGAACGTTCTTTCCACAATACATCTCATGACGCAATCAGGAGAGTCCTCGAAAGGAAAGGAGTGAACGACATCTAACTGGATGTGGGAGATGAACAGCTGAAACTGTAGTATGAAAAGGAAGCCATTACAATAAACAAAACTAGAGGCTGTCCACAATGAGGGTTTCTCTGACCACTAATGTGGAGCCTGGTGGTAGGCGAGCTACTGCAAATGCTAACTAATATCGGCATAAGATACTAAGGATATGCCGACGACATAGTTGTCATTGCGAGAGGTAAATTTGAGAAAACACTGTGAGACAATACAGAGGGAACAAGTCATACGGGAGTGGTCCTTAATAGTAGGGCTAAACATAAACCCGACGAGCACTCATTGTGTGCAGAAACACCTCAGCTAAATCCTGTGGATGCAACTCAGCAGCACTAAGATGGAAGTATACTATGATGGTCATGCCTATTATAACGTACGGAGTAGTAGCATGGACCAGAACAACCAGACTGTGCACGACAAGAAAAACTCTTGGTAAAGTATAAAGGCTGGCTTGCGTATGAATTACTATGCTTATGAGAACCTGTTCCACAGCGCCACTAGAAGTAATACTGGGAATCACTCCTGTAGACCTAGTGCTAGAAAGTATCGCCAAAGAAATCACTATAAGAGTAATTAAACCCCCTTTAATGGGAAATGTTAATGTATCTCTAATGTTAATGTCCACTTCTGGTCTCGTCCAGAGGTGGTAGGATACTACAATACTTCGAGAGGAAATTCAACTCAAAGCTAAATAGTAAAAGAGAATGGACCAGTAAAATAGAGAAGTACCAAATCAAACAAAACACCATAAAATGGTTCACGTATGGATCCAAAATATGTACGGGAACTGGGCCAGAACTAAGTACTAGGAAACCATGGGGACTTTCCCTGATATTTTTCAAGCAGAAATACACGAAATTATCCCATTTAACATCGACAGGAAGTATCGCGGACAATATATCGCAATATTGTCGGACAACCAGGCCGCCATAAAAGCACTGATAATGCACAAAATCAGGTGAAAACTGGTATGGGAGTATATTGTCAAGCTAAATAGACTTGGTCAAAATAACAGAATTAGCCTTTACTGGGTACCGGGTCACGTGGGAGTAGAGGGTAATGAAACAGCTGGTGCGCTAGTAAGAGTTGTCTGAGACCGCCTTCGTCGCCCAAGAATCATTCTACGAGCTGGGTCCTCTTGAAATACGGGGAAAATTAAGAAGAGAAAAAACAACAAGAGAGCCAAACTTTGGGAGGAATTCCCGAAGCTAAGTCAGGCCAAAGAACTTCTTGGGAACTACAACTGGAAAAAAAGTAAGGTAATATCAATAAAAACCGACACCGCATTCTAACACGCTTCCTGACGGATCACTAAAGGTTTAAGGAACATCTCAGCGTAACTGAGCATGAAGCAAAACTCAAGCTGCCAATTCGGCATGGGCGTTGATTTAACCCCAGTGTATCTGCTTAAAGAATGTGGACAAAAGAACGAACCAACTGGATGCCTACCAACTACCAGAAGAAGATCTACCATCGTTGAATCCATTCAAGATACTCTGGTTCATCAATGCATTTGGACTGGAGGAAGTGCTCTATGTCGAGTAAATCATTGACTTAAGCTCCAATTCGAGGGAGCACAATATATATGTAAAGGTCGAAGTGCACGTACACACCTATAAATAGCGGTGGAAAAATATCATATCTTCGGGAACTGTTGTGCTCACAATTGTGTCTTTTGACAATCGACTATTGTTACAAATCACTTTCACTGTACATATTGGAATAGTGCATATACCTTTTATAATCTCCACACATGTACACAGTGCCGTCTTATCCAATAGGCCGAGTAGCACAGTGCCGCATTTTTCTTTGTGCCAATTTTGTTTCATGTACATACATATATGTATGTATTTATTAACAAGGTTTAGATGGACCAAATCGTAGAGGGGATTTTGGGGCGATCATTAAAGTGTGATCACATATATTATCACAGAACCAACCTTTTTTCTAAAGATCACCTTGTTTGCTCAGAAACGGTTAAAATTAGGAGAACAACACTTATGAACAAAGTTGTTGGAAACAGGTAGATAATTTATCATATTTTGTGAACTTATAAGTCCTTGGTTTACGGGATATGCACCAGAATTACAGCTAACGTTTAACCTTAAATATCTCATGATAAATGAATCATAAAATTTTGTAAAAATGTGCTAGTTCTATCAAATTACGGTTTCAGAAATACAAATTCTTGTTTGAAAAAAGGTAGATCTAGCCATACATAGGAACATTCTTTGCCAGCAAACAAATTACTGCTTCCTTCACAAAAACTTTAATTTTAAGTTTTTCTTTTTTTTTAGGTTCACTTAATAAAAAAAATTGACCAATTTGCATTAAAATCTTTACAAAAATATCATCACTTACGTTTTTGTTTCCACAGTAAATTTTGCTCCTTAAATCATCCTCTAAACGTTGACGCCAATTTTGCTAATGTACCTGAAAAAGGTTGTAAGCAACCAAGCTTATATAAAATTCCAAATTCTTTTTTGGTGGGGGCTCTAGCTAGAATACATATGTAAGTTAATTTGAACTCATTCACAAAACTTCATTGATTACATAATTTGACTTAGGTACATATGTAGGTATTTACCAGTAATAAATCTGATGATCCAGTGTTTGTCCGTGACATCGATAGAATCGAAGCCTGTACCATTATTGGCAATTCATCGACTATTGTTTAATATAGTTCTTTTCATGCATGGGTTGAAAAACTCCAGCACATACGCCAGTAAATTATAAATTGACATGACACACAAATAAAATTTTTAAAATTCAAGAAGTAAAATCACGTCCGCCTACTATGTTTAAAGGAAAGTTTTGATGGTGAAGAACGAAAAGAAGAATTGAATTATCAAGAAATAATTTATTTTTAGAAGCTTAGATGTAACTGGCGAGCTAAATTCTGTCTCTGTGTGTAAACTTATGTTTGTGCGAAATTTCAACTGGAGCCAACAAATGCTAGCATGTATAAATACTCGTAAAAAAATGTGGTGTAAAGATAAAAGTATAATCTCACTAAAGTCTACGTTTTAAGACCTCTTGACCTCGATAAGCTAGACTTTATATTAGTGCAATCTAACCCACCCTTACTTTTACTTTATATGGCGCTTGCAGGCCGGGCAGACCTGGGCCTCAACCAACATGCCTCTCTAGCCAGCTTGATCCTTTGCCAGCTACCTTCAGTTTTGTACACTGAGATGGTTGAGGTCAACTTCCAACTGAGCACTTAGGTAAGGCCTTAGGTCAGTATCGCTGTACAACCCGTACAGCTCTTCATTAAGTCTTATGCTCTGTCGACACAAACAGGACCGAAGACCACACGGAGAATTTTTGGTTCAAAGCAACCTAGAATATTTTCATCCACTTTTGACAGCGTCCGCATTTCTGCGCCTTACAGCAGGACTGGGATGAAAAGGGTCTTGTTACTCGTGAGAGGGCTTTGCTGCTTAATTACCTTCTTTCCCCGTAAAAACAGCAATTGGCAGGAGTTATTCTCGTTTGATCTCCACACGGTTGTCTTTGTCAGAGTTCACCGTAGAGCCTAGGTAGACAAAGTTATTTATCACCTCAGAATTATATCCGTTCATCGTTACGTTCTGTTCAAAGCGCTGATGTGGAATGTCCCTTCTTGTAGACAGAATATATTTCGATTTGCTTTCATTCACCGCTAAACCCATCTTTACCGCTTCTGTCCCAATACCCTACTGACGACCAGCTGAGTTCTGCCGATTATGGCAATTTCATCGGCGTATGCGAGTTTCGAGTTGGCTTGTGAGTTTCATACAATTTGTTCAAGTATGATATTGAAAACTCTGCACAGCTCATCTCTATAGGCAGCTTTAAAATCGATGAACTGGTGGGTATTGATTTGGAATTCCTAATCATTAACTTGTTCATTATCCAAACCAAAATGCTTGGCTTTATCCCTTCCCGGACATAGAAACTTTTTAAACAAATATGGGCTTCAACCAAAGAGTGACTCTAGGATGTGTATAGTCCCTCTTATGTTAAAGCCCATATTTATCGTAGTACGTCCAACTCCAGTTACTAGACTGGTGGACCGCGCTGAATAAAGTGTACAACATTAATCAATTAAAAAGGATTTAAAAAACGACAGGCATCTTGCGGTCATGCCCAACTTTTTAACTGTTGACATGGACTTTTTAAAGGTTGACATGGAAGGAGCAGAGTCCCCGTAAACTTCTGTCAACTTTGGATGAATTTCCTTAGGGGTTAACCCACCTAAAACGAAGAATTTTATCACCGCACGATACGAGTACGAGTATTCAAGTTTATCCATTTTAACGAAAAACACGCAAGACGTCTACTGTAAAAATGAGTGTAAAGAAACTACTTGAGAGAACAAGTTGAAACTTGTCGTACGAACTAATGAGAAGTGCACCCATGCAGGAAACATAAATTCTTGCTGATTGGAACGCCATCTCTGCGTCAGGCCGAGAATTGTTCACCTTGCCCTCGTTTGTGAGGACTTGTAAACTAGGAGAGGAATTGAAGAACGGTGGATTGCAAATGTAGACTCATCAATATTATCGGGGATGGTTTAAATGGTCGTCACTAAATACACTATCCCATGCCACTATTACCTGCAGGACTACGTCATTGTATTCCAACCGGAACTGCTGCGATCCGCAGGGCTTGTGGCACATTTTAGTATGACCCATTGCCCTAACGAAAGCTTGCTATATTCATAGATAGTCAGATCGTTATCAAAGCCTTAAATGATCAGCTTAAGGTTGTATTAGACATTACATGCACTGCCACTTAACACAGTTTAAGAGTGGAAGCAATTGGTTAGAAATTGGTTGATATGCCACTGGCCCAGATATTGATTTGAACACTTAGCCATCCCTGTCCTGAGGGCATTCATGAAGTAGGTATAATACTATAATACTTAAGCTTTATTTAAATATAATGTGTGTGGGCACCGTGGTTCAATAGTTAAGTGCACGATCACTGAGTGGGAGATTTAAGATTCGAATTCCAGAAAACAAAAAAAAAATGTTTCTCATGGTGCAATCTTTCGTAAATATCTGACAAACATTCGAGAGTAAAATTGCCATGAGCTTTTCCCAATCGAAAAAATCGCCCTTCGGAAACGTCATAAAACCGAGTGACTGCGAGAAGTTAGGCATGGCCCTATATGGTAAGCGCCAAAATATAAATTTATTTTTATGTATAGAAGGTAAACAAAAAAATTCAAGTTCTTCTTCCCTCTCATCCCCCAAAAAAGTAAATGCAGGAATTTGTTCGGAGCGAAAATAGTGTACACCCTTAACACAGCATGCAATGAGTCCATTCACCACAGCAAGATATTTTAATTGCGAAGTTTATGAATGAAGTTTTTTTTTTCAAAACTGCAAACTTTAACGTCCGCCAAAAAGTAGTTTAATACAGTTTCCTCTTGGGGAAGATTTCGAAGGAGAATAAGGGTTTCCAAAATAAATCGAAGTATAAATTAATTAACAGATTTGCTTGCTAAAACCTTGTAATACATGAGGCTCAAATGTTGGTTATGAGGTTAGCAGGTCATAAACACCCTTATCTTGAATCCAATTTCAATATTCTAATAACATCTGTTACTGTAATTAAAAAATGCTCATTTCTGGTTCCGAAATTGAATTTCACAGAACCAAGTTATTAACAGTAAACTTGCCAGAACCCTTCTCGCAATAGAATTTCACTTTTTTTTTAATTTAAATTTTAATTTATTCTTCGATTAAATATTCCACCCGACTAATGAGATTACGCGAAACTCCAATAATCCAGTTGATTCAATAAATTCGACATTGTAATGTTTCAGAATTCACCCCATTCACCCCCTACACAGAAAACGTAATTAAGGGCGAGAACAATAGGCCCGTTATTCCGGCCCGCTAACGACCCGGAAAATATGTAATATTTGATTGTTTATTCCGTCGCCATTGCGCCATTAGAAAGGGGTTAACCGAGTAATTCGCCTAACAAAAGACGGCAACCACGAGAGGGTGTGGAAATTTTAATAACACGTTCATTAGAGGGGCGCCTTTTATATGCGGTTTGAGATAATTCTGAAAGCAGCAAAATATTATTCAGCAGCAGCTAAATAATGGCGTGGAACGAATCTTAAAGTACCTATCCGCAAATATCCCCGAAAAATAATCGCGGTAATTCAATTGAATGTTCCTTTCCGCGGGTAATGATGATGAAGCTGGTGGCTCAAATGAACGGTCTCCGATGAGAATTACCTACTTGGGGAAACCCGCGATAATTTCCAATACAATTCGCCCCCGAAAAACCACACTGAAATTGGCACATCATGAGGGTGTTAACATCGTTTTCAGCATTTCTAGGATTTTATGTTTGGCTTTATCGATTGTCGTAGATGAGGGAAAGAACATGGTTTTGAAGGGTTTACATGGAATATGCTTGCCATCATCCATGCGGGACATGCAATCGGATGTTGGTTCGAGCTTCATTTTGTAAATTCAAAAAAGGATTCATAGCAAGGGAGCTAAAAACCACCAATAGATGGAGTTAAACATCAACCCACTTGTCGTGCCTTTGATGAATTTTAAATTGTTGAAAACCACTAGAGAACATGGAACACATTAACCTGTGGGTCGTGGGATATTTTCATATATGTATGTGGGAATTTTGTTCGAAAATTGTAATTTAATTGGAATACTACGAAGCTAAGCTAACTAGGTTGATTAGATGTATGTCAAAATTTCACCACACAGGAAATATTGAATTTAAAGCCTATGTGTGGAAAGCATTCAACTGGATAATACTCTAGAAATACTTCTAGCAGGATAATGCAAGTGACTTATCCCTTATCAAATATAACATTTAAAGCCCTCTAATTCTATTGGAGAGGGACAATTTAAAATTTTGTTTCGCATATAGCCCACACGTTGTAATCTTCTTAGGTTGCATCAAAGCCTCACAGTAAAGTACACATGTTAAGCTGTCATGCCAAAGAATTACCAAACATTTCAAGTGTGGCAATCCGCTTGTCTAATACGGTGTACGAAATCCATTCATATGTTCACCTTTGCTTAAAATTACTTCGCATTACAACAAGATGTGCAATCATTTTGGTCGTAAAAGAAGAACACGTAATCCGATTTTTACTTAATGCTTTGGAATTTTTACAAAATCTTTTAGCATTTCTCTCTTGGGGATATAAATCGATATGAAATTTCTTTTTAACATACGAGTACGTACGTAGAAGCATTTTAAAGAGGACTAAATTGAAGATCCCAGTAATAGATTTTAATATAGCAAACCAAATTTGAAATTGTCTACACACATATAAGGAGATTAAATATGCTAATACAAATAAAAGTGAGTAGGACTAAGATAATACCGCTCTTTAAAATACATTATATGGAAGACTATTGTTTGTAAGATCGTAAAATAAAGCACTCACCTTTGGTAAGGAATAGGTTAGATGGGATCTGCTGATGCGATGTGATGCTAACTCCCACCATGTTCAATGGTGTAGCGGTGACACCAACTGCTGACCTTATTGTTGCAAGTATAGGTAGATGTAATGAATCAACTTTTGAAGTTAAGAATAGTCAAGAGATTTTATATATTACTTTAGCTAGTTACTCTAGTACCCCGTTAGTATTATAGATAAGTGGAAAGTTTCAAGGGAAGAATCCTACTCCAACCACCGAATTATTGATTTTTTTTTGAAAGCAACTGTGACTTACCTAAAGTGCATAGAAATCCTAGGAAAGCCAGTAACGAAAAAGAAGAATTAAATGTCACCTCTATGGTGATCTAAGGAAATAGTTAATATCAGAAAATTGACTAAAAAACTCCTAAATGTAGCCAAAAGAACAAAATCAGACGAGGACTGGGAAACTTATAAAGCCAGCCAATGAAAATGAGACATAGAGAGCAAAGCGCCACTCATGGCAACACTTTTCTGATGAAATCAAGGGTCTTTCATTCGCACCCTGGACAAGTTCCCTCCAGGGAATCGAAAACTCTAGGATCTCTTAAAGAACCCGACGGAAACTGGACTAAGTCCTGCATGAAATCACTAGGATTGCTGTTGAGAACACGCTTTCCGAGAGCTTGACAATAACACTGGAATAAATAATAACATGATAGCGCAACCACCGACGGAACTGATTACAGAGGAGAGAATTGAGTTGACAATTAGATCGTCTTCTCTCTTTAAATTCCCGGAATCGGAGGGTATTCTCACAATCATGTTTCAAAAAACTGCGACTACAATTGTTCCGGTACTCAAAGAACTTTATCTAAATAGCCTCATTTGGGGGTATATTCCAAGGACATGGAGATATGTTAAAGTGGTCTTCATACATAAGGCAAATCACACTACTGCAAAAGACTTCAGACCAATTAGTCTTCCACCTCCTTACTAGCAGACATATATATTCGTTGCAAAATAAATACTAGAGATCTCAATATTCATCACGCTTATACAAAAGTTAAAAGTGTAGAAACAGCGCTGCACTCTGTTATAGGCTCAATAGAAAAAACGCTGAAAGATGAAGAATACACATTAGCCGCCTTCGTAAACAATGTCTTTTAACAATGTCAAAACGGATGCGGTGCGCAGAACCTTAACAAACCGCAATATTTATAACACCCTAATAACGCCTCTAGAGGTACACCTCAAGGCGGAGTCATATCCGCACAGCTGTGGGAAATCGTTCTAAACAAAGTACTTCTACAACTCGGAAACAGTTATGCAGACGATGTAGTGCTGCTGGCAACCTGTGCCGACAAGTGTGGCCTCAAAGGTGGAATATTAATGAAAGAATCAAAAAAGCTATGATAGCCTTCTATTCGTGCAGTAGAATTTTCGGGAAAACGTGGGAACCTAACCACAAAACCATTCTATGGATGTATACGGCTATAGTGAGACCTATACTGACTTATGGCAGCCTCGTTTGGTGGCGGGCAACCAGTAAAACCAACAATCTAATGGCCATCTCGAAAGTACAAAGACTAGCGTGCATTGGAACCACCAGTGCAATGAGAGCACCTACAGCAGAACTCGAGGACATCCCCAATCTGCTACCGCTAGACATCTTCATATGAGTATCAGCGTCTATTAGTGCCCTAAGAATCAGTCGATCAGACAGCTGGAGACGAAATATATTGCGTCACACTACGATAATACAGAAATATCTAGGCAATATATCTACTACTGGTTACAACACACCATACCCAGGCCTTATAAGTCCTTTCTGAAACACCTACCCGAATAGCGAGAATAGTTCAAGGTTATTTTTTGCTGAGTCCATGGACACTTAGGCATTTCATGGAATGAGAAGCGAATGAACTGGCAAGAAGAGGTTAAGCCCTGACCAATCTGATCCCTCGGTGATCATCCGGCCTGACACACTAAAGCAACAAGCATGGAATACAGCTCTAACAGCAGCAAACAACAGATGGACCTATCTAGACATATATGTCACCAACAAAGCTAGGACTTATGCAAATGAATAGAAAATCCTTATTTACCCTTGTAGGAGTGATTACGGCGCCTAATATTCTGCGGTATCATCTGAAAAAGCTATGTATAACGGAATCCCTATGTAGGGATTGCGGTGACAAGGAAGTTTACGAGGACACACTTTCTTTGCCAGTGCCCATGCCTCTATCATCAAAGAAATAAATTCATCGAACCACAGAATCTAGAACAACTCTTTGGCGAACTGGTAAATGACATCTTCAACTTCATCAAATCCACAGGATGCTTTGTACCATAAGAACAGTAAGTATGGTTATATATTCTTTTATAGGAACCTCACCGGCAAGGTACTTTTACTCTTTCCCCCAATGGGTTTTTTTCTTTTACGCTTTACGCAATGAGTCTGTAGTGATCTGAGTGTAGCGGGTGGGTTTACGCCCAGTGAAGTTTAGATCTGTCAAATACATGGACAAAACTCATTCACCCACAAATGATACTTAATGTCGAAACTTCCATTAGTCCAGTCACTTTATCTAAAACTTAACCTGAACGGAATATCTTCTAGAAGGCTGACTTTTTTGTCATATATTTAACGTGCATTCCATTACATGAAATTTCCCCCATTTTGGAGATGGGTATAAAATATTAGCAAAAAAGTTTGAAAGTTTATTATGAAGGGTTTCTCCTACAGCATTTTTTAAACAAGATACATTTCCCCAAGAGATTTCAGTATATTCCACCACATTTAATTTGCTATAAAAATAAATAAATTGTTTGCTTAAATAAATTTGGAAAAGAATTGAAAATACTCAAAAATGTGATATTTTTACTGATTTTTTTTTTTTTTTAATTTGAGTGCTAAATTCTACACAAAATTGGCCTTAATTTCTAAAATTCGGGATCGTTTTTTATAGCAGCGGCAATTTTATTCAAATCATGATCAAGAAACTAATTTAATAAAAAAAACTAGTTTACTTCAAAACAATTGTGCAATTTTTTTTTTCATTCCACTCATACACTAATATAGTTTATAGTTCCAAGAAATTTAAAACTACACTACGAGTATTATAATACCTTAAAGTAACTGACCTAGTATGATTTTTAGAAGACTTAAAACTAGTATTCTAATTTTAATCAATGTTGTTTTTGTTAATTTCAAATTTATTTATTTTTTTATTTTTGCATTATTTCATTTTAAGGAAAAACATGGGGAAACCTTTTAGAACACATTATTTTTCTTTTTTTTTTAATAAAAAGTAATCTACATGATAAAAAACTAAAACTACCTAATTCTCGGGTCGGACCCTGGTACGTGATTTCTGACCAGCCACTGAAAAGACCTATCAAATGAGAGTTAGACTATTCAATTGGCCATTCAGCGGTATGACAAAAATCACATATCAGGGTCCGGCCCTGCTTAACCTAATCGTTAGCCTCAACCCAGTCGAGCCACCAATATCTCTCTACATTCAACCTGTCGTCGCTTACTGAATCTCGCTCAGGTATGCTTACGCAGTATCTCAAGTCAGCATTTCCTTCTCCTGAGTTCATCGGCTAGTGGAGGATACGTTTATCTGTAGCCCTTCTAGCAAGATGGTAAATAATAGGAATGTTCAGTGAATCTGACAAATAACTATATGCATCAAGATATAAGAACGCTTCAGGGTTGGATATAATCACTCACCATAGTACTTTGAAAATACCCAGGGTTAATAATAAATTTTGAAATAAACCTGACATCGTTTTCCGCAACGCTCACTGACAGCGCGAAATGGTTCCTCACAAGATCTAGAAAGACATTGTCAATTCTGGATTCGCCGGAAGCATCCAATAGTCTCTTATAAAAACGTAATGCCGAAAATCGGAATGTGCGCTTCTAAACATATCCATGCAGGCTCGAAGACATATGGTAGCATATGACCTTCACATCAGATCCAAGATAGTTGTAGTAGAAAACGTGTTTGAGAGACATAAATGCCGGTCTTGCCTTTTTCAACAGTATATTTATGTGCTCATTGTAGTTCAAAAACTTGTTCAGATGAACACCTAAATACTTCACAACAATCTTTGACTCGATGTGAAGACCATTAGAATTCGTAATTTGTAGGTTTTTCCAGTTTCGTTTCAAATCTGAATTGCCGCGTCGTACTGGGAGGTGGAACAGTATAGTTTCGCATTTCGCCTCGTTTATTTTAAGCTTCCATTCTGAGCAGAAAGTTTGGAATTTGTCAAAATTGTCCTGAAGCTCTATCTGTATGTCTTGGATTCTCGAGCCGCTTCCATACAATATAACATCGTCAGCGAACGCTATCGAATTATACATGTCCCTCAGCATTTCCGAAATCTAAATGTTGAAGAGGAGCGGTGCTGTAACTGTGCCCTGTGGCAGACCATTGATGACATTAAAAATTTTAGTCGTCGTGTATTGTTTATCTGTTACAACAAGTTTCTTCATATCCACAATGCACCATAGATGCAATTATCTTTATAAGATGATATGGGAATTTATATCGTATAAGTTTATATAAAAGCCCGTCGACATCTGAAATCAGTTTGAGACAGCATGCACCGCCGAATGATTTCTCTTGAGCCCAAATTGGTTCCGCGGTATAATCTCCTTTCTTTCGGACGTGAACAAAATAGACTTACTAATAATCACTTTAAAGACCTTCCCGATACTAGGCAGGAGACTTACTGGCCTATAGTTGGAAGAATCAGAAGGATACTTCTTCTTGTTTTGTTATTGGAAAAACCTTCGATGTCTTCCAACAACTCGGAAAGTAGCAGTTGTTTAATAAATTATTGAAGATAACGCAATATTGCCGAATGATTTCGTCCGGTATATGCTTTAGGATGATGTTGGGAATGGTTTTAAATTTGCTAAAAATGCTGTGATCTTCAAAAATCTGGTTTAAATCGAAATGAACTATGCTTTCCCTTACTTACTCTTTTCCTAAATGTGTGAGCAATTTTCAAACGGACAAGCTCATATGACCCAGTCATGCACTTTACTCTTTTTTTTTCAAATTCTTCAGATATTCAGCTTTTTTAATTGAGAGTTGTGAATTCTCCTGAGTGTCTTTATTTTGAAACCTCTTTTTGTTCTTACTTAATTTACTTTCAGTATTTGACTGGTCCCCTCAGTAGGACAGCTGCCCTTCTTAACTATATTTTCGGGCGCAACTCCAATGAAAAGGACAATACTGAAGTTGTGCTTTGTACAAGAGAAGTAGCTGTTGCACTGCAAAGTATCTCTTTGCTCTAAATAGGTAGCGCATCTTCATGGATACTGAATTTGCAATGTTCGATATGTGGTCGTGCCATGTTACACCAGTTTTGACAGTGATGCCAAGAAGATATATGGTTTCCTTGGGTTGGATTATTTGGTCGTTCTTTTGAAGCTGTGGTTACAACAACCTGCAGGAAATTTTGCTTTTCCGCTCTGTAAAATTTCAGTTGCAGTACGGAAAAGCAACTTACCGCTTACTTGTTAGTCAATATCTGATTTTTTAAATAACATGAACAACAGCGCAATTTGTTGGAATTGTAGAACTAAATGGAATGGAATTGTGGAACTAAGTGAGATTGCAACTAATAGCAAAGGCTTCAGATTTTCTTCCTGCGTCATCAGTTCTATTCGAGTATCGAAGCCAATTTCTTCTGTCCTCCTGTCAGGGTGCTTTCCTTGTAAAACTGTTTTGGTTTGGAGACACGCTGGGCATTATCTCGAGATCTGAAGTTTTTACCACTGAAATGGTTTTACAGTCCCCGAAACAAGTGCAAATCAGAAGGTGCTAGGTTTGATGAATAGAATAGTACAACTTTTTTTTCTAGAGCCAAATGAGGTGATTTCAAATTACTTATATCGAGGTGGAAGCCCTTATTCTATGAGAAAATCAACTTCTGAGCTTCAACTTGTCATTTGCAGTAACAAAAAAGAAACTGATCACTCTTGGTAACTAACTTCATACAATTACGAGAATCTCAAAAGGGTTGTTTCAAAAAAGTGTGCTAAAAGTGAGAAATTCAACATTAGAACGGAATCCGCTGGGAGAAATGATTCACAATTCTCGAAAATCGAAATTGCTGAACCTGTTAAAGTGTATGATTCTTCATACAAATAACAATTTTAATTGAAAATGAATGGAATGAGGGAATAGAATCTCAGTCAGTCAGTCAGCGGACTCAACTATGCTGATTGCCGAGTTTCGTGAATCTTTCCCTCAGGCATATTTTCTAATAGGGATGAATATGTCGGAGTAACTTTGGAGAAAAATGTACGATATCCACGAAAAGGTTGACACCGCAATCTTTCTTAAAAATGGAATTATTTGTTACAAAATAATACGCAATTAATATATTTTTTTATTTAATCCATTAAAGTGACAAAAATTCTCTATCTGATTGATGTAGAAACCTTATTGGTAAAAATCCTCGCAGACCGGGAGCATGTTCCTTTAACATTCGAATGCGTTCCTTCTCGACTAGTTTATTTCTCCTGTTGTTATTTTCAACTTCGGCTTCGTTCGTTAATAAAAGCCTTTTCATCTCTGTAGCCTTTAAACGGTTCTTTTCGTCTAAAGCATTTTGAAGAGCTTGTCGATGTTCGAGAACTTTAATTTTCTTTTTCTCATCCGCCAATTTCTGAAGCTTATCACGTTCTGCAAGTAATCGCATTTCTTCTCGATAACATTCGTCATCTTGCTTCTTTTGCTCTAGCTTTTGGCGTTGTTTTAATTCACAAATATGACTGAGATCCTGACGAATAATAATACGTTCACGCATCTGTCTTTCCTCATCTTTTTGAGATTTAATTTCTTCCTTTGCCTTACGTTCATCTATAAGAAGATCAATGAGAAAGTCCATAGTTTTTATTTTTTCTTCAGTGATCGCTTGGGTTCTTTTGCCGATTTGCTCACTTAACTTGTTTTTACGCTCCTGTAGATTCCTCTTGTCCTGCTTGGCTTTTTGTTGTTCTAGAATGCGTTGTTTAATTAATTCTTTTTCTTTATCATCCTCTTGCTGCGTAGCTGCTGTTTTTTCCAACTTCCACTTCTCCTGTGACTTTTTAAACTCCTCCATACCGTTTCGGATTTTAATTTTTTTTTCAAGGGCCTCACGTTCTTCCCGCAAATTTTCTTCTCTATACTTATTCACTGCGTCATCAATCATCTGTTTTTCCTTCCTTATGTTCATCTTTTCCTCCTCTCGTTTGGCATTAGTTTCTGCCATTTGCTCCAGAAGATCCTGTTTGAGGGCTGCTTTCCTTTGGCGTACTTGTTCGTCCGCCTTTTTGGCGAATTCATCTTGCCGTAATCGAGATTCTGCCAATACATTATTTTCGAAATTTACTTTTTCTATTTCTTCTAATTTTAAGACTTCACGTTCAAATTTTTGAGCAGCTATCGCTTTTGATACATATGCAGCTCGAAGTTGTCTTTCCAACTGCTTCAAATCATCATTGTTTAGACGACGCACTAAGTCACGTCTCTCGAGTAAAAAACTTCTCTGTTTCTCTTCTTTGAGCTCGTTACATAACTGAATACTAGATTGTATCTGCTTGTGGTATGGATTTTCTTCGGTGCTACGCATAAAAGTATCCTCAAGGATTTTATCGCGACGATCTTCTTCATGAATTTTTTGATTGAATTGACTATTTTTCAGAGAGTGTTGCCATCTGGCTCCATGTAGACATATGGGAGATTTTTTAGTAAACATTTTACAAATATGTATTCATATAAATATAAATTGTTATAACGAAACACGCCTGTCTTCTCGCCTTGCTAGATGTCGAATGAATGTTTGTATAATAAAAATGAAATAAGAAAAACAAGGCATTTGATTATTGTGCTTATAGCACAGTAAAGGCCATACTTAAAGTTTATCTCTGGAAATCGTACATGATGGTGTTTATACGTTGTTGAAGCCATAATATATATAAAAAGAAATCAAATTTAAGAAAGTACATCAATACCTAAGTACCGGTTAAGTAAATCACTTTTTACCAACCAGTCAAACCATCCAGAAGTACTATCAAATTGGTGCAAATAATTACCCTGCATCATTCATGACAATATCTCTCTCACCTCTACATAATGTATCCTCTCTTTATACGCGAAGCCTCTTAATATTGCCTTAGATTTCCTGTTGATCTGCCAGTTTGCTTCTTTCGAGTTGGATCAAAAATTCCTGTGCTGGTTTTAATGGGCCTTTTTCTTTTGAAAATAATGCAATCCTAGGAAGAATATGGATAAAACAAATTCGAAACTAGTTCATATTGCTATCCTATTCGTAAAAACAAGTCTATATTAACACGTGAGCGCTCTATAGACTACCCATGTGTCTTGTTGTTTGTTATGGCGAATGCTAACCTGACTCCAAATTGAAGACTTTTACAGGAATGGTATGCCTATTGGCATATTGTCGCTTCAAAAAAATTTGGTAGAAACTCTTTAAGACGCAGTCTTGTTCCTTTACTTAGTTTTGGAGGTTCTAGATTCCGTAGCAACATTATTGATGGCCCAAATTATATTCTTAGATTATGCAATGATATCCCAGGGTAACAGAACCTGTAATTAGATCCCGAATCTGGTTATTTACTACACTGAAACAATCGGTTTACGAGTATACAGCCATTCATGATTTCTGAAGTTTTCGGAGATCGGACATGAAATACGAATATTTCGTAAACAAGTACGTTCCCTTTTCATGGGAAATTATGCAACCATTTCATCTTTTACCTATGGAAAACTTCAATAATAAAGTGCAGTTCAATTTTGTAAATCGAAAAGATGGTACTTTTTTTAAATAAAAAAGCGGAGAAAAATAAAGTTTTTTTTTATTATTAGACGGAGACATTGAAACATAATTGCTGCAGTCGGCAGTGCTCGAGTACGCGGAAATTTATTTGTGAAAAAAATAAAACTCACAGTCAGCTTTAACTATTTTAACTTGAGTGAACAAAGAAAAAAGAAAAAAATCTGATTAAGAAAGTGATTTCGGAAAATCCGCTAAAGGATAACAGAAAAGTGATCTATTAGCGAAACGAAAACCCTGGTTCATTGTTTTTAACTAAGTCATCGTTCTCAAAATTATCAAATGCAGTAATTTTAAAAAAGTGACAACATTAATAACGTAAGAAGCGCCTCTTTCATTACCGAACAATCGGAATGTCTCAATGCAATATTGAACAGTGCCTCGTAGCACTAACCCAACTACTGGTTCAAAACAATCATCCAGTAAACCTCAGATCGAAAATTGAAAAATACATTTGCCACCTTCCAATGTTCTAGGGCGAAACAGGAACACTACCCTCATTTATTAAATCAATCACAAGGACGCTCACAGACTAGGAGAACAATTAAATACCACGTGTTTACCAGGCAATTTACAATGGAGATTGCTGTAGTAGCCTTTGAGTCCGACTCGAAATGTCCTTGTCTCTTAACCAATCTACCAGTTTACCTCTAATTGTTATTCTTTACATTGCATCGATAGTTTGTTGTGTTCGAGGGTATCGAATGCTTTGCCAAAATGTAAATGTGTGCACTAACACGTGGTGACTTTTATTAAGCGTGGTATTAATTAAATTTGTGAAATCATCTAGAATTTAGTTGATGCTTTTTCCCTTCCTATACCCGTACTGATTTTTGCTTATTAGCTTATGCTTATCAATAAATTTTCATATTCGATCTGCGCGATCTGCGATGATTTGCATCAAGATCTTCTCTATCGCCGGCAATAATGCAATCGGACGATAGTTTGTTATCTCATGTTTGGCTCCTCCCTTGTAGATCGGTCTAACAAGTGCCTCTTTGAGCTATTTTGGCACCGTGAACGTACTGAAGCCCATATTGATAGGATTCGTAATTATGTGCACAAAGATATCGACATTTGATGTAATGTCTATTTAATATTTAAGCGAGCTATAAGATTTGCTACCTAAGTACAGTCTGTATCTCTCAAGTAAATTATGACCCATAAAAATGTGTTCTGGTAACTCTGCTACATACGTAGATTATTGATGCTGCTGTTGTGAAAATAAGTTCGCACGTGTATCGAAGTAAGTAGCATTAGCTGCAATTGTGAAAATTATAACAAAATTCACAGCGTTTAATGAAAACGGCTAAACAATAAATAACAAAAGACAAAATAATCACAACCGACGACAATACTACGAGAACTACAATCGGCAAGTCAGATCAACAAAATTATTCCTATCGTAACAATCGTTATCAATCAAACATTGATAGGCCAGATCAGAGTTCCCAAGAAAATTACAATCGAATTCACTACAATAACTATTCAAACTCTCAGAATCGTAGTCATCAGCGAAACAATTCAACCAACCCAAGCCAGCCGAAATAACAATCGCGAAAATAATTCATGAAATTTTAGGATCGGAATAGAACCAATGGATAAGTTGTCTGCAAGTTATTCGAGGGAAATTAAAAACATAACAAACAATTCGAATTTTCAGGCTGAAAACCTATCTGAAAACTATCCTATATAACGGTAGAAATGAAAAAAACAATACTAAACTCGGATAACTTATAGATTCCTTCTCAGAAACGAACATTATAAACACAGGAATTAGCCACCCCAAATGGCAAATTCAACTAAGTAACCCAATCCAAAGACTCACAACTAGCACATGCTAGGAAGACAAAAAAGTAAAAATCCCATTATTCAAGGAATTTGGCAGAAATAAAATTGCGAGTTCCCAGAATTTAAATTCCACCACAGGTACCACAATTTGAAATACATTCCAGAGAAACGAACAATGAACCAATTGATAATCAAATTAGAATTGACCACCTCAACGAAGAAGAAAAAGTTAACATATCAAAATTAGTTTAACGATATTCCTCAATATTTTATCAGGATAAAAATCGCATCACATATCAGAATAACTTGAATGCCGAACTAGAAGAATTTACTGCATCAACCACTACTCCGCGCATCACGGAAATTATTGAAAGGACCTTCTCATCCAACACACGGAGGAGCATTAACAGATTAATATACGTATAATATACTAAGCTAGAAATACGAGTAAGTCGTTTGCTTTTCTTAGACTTTTAGAGGTTACATAACAATAGCACTTTCAAAGTTCTGTACCAAACAGTTAATATAGATTTTAAATGTCTTTGTTTTCTTTAAAAAAAAAAAGCTTTTGAACAACAAAATATTTCAGCGGTGAATAACTCAAGATCTTCATCGGAGTTCTGGAGGGCCGTATATGAATATTAAAATCGGCAAACGTACCGTAAAGCTTCAAGAAGGCAATTGTATTCCCTCTTCAAAAAAAAAGAAAACCATGGTAACCATGGTAACTCGTATATCGTTCTTAAATACCTCGCCAAAGCTCTTTGGTGTCTTGATTTTCAACAGATTGAATCAATGGATTGGAAATAAAAGAGTTCTATGCGTAAGTGAATTTCAAGCGGGATTTAGAAGAAACTACTCTACTGTAGACTAAATATTTACACTGGTAAACATTGCCGACATTTATAAAAGGAAACAATAGAAACTTTACAACTTTTTTGTTTATTTTCGCGTAGCCTTTGACTCTATCTCCTGAGAAGCTCTGTTTTAAATAAGCTGTACAGAATAGAAATCTCCAGTAAAATTATTAATGTCTTTAGAGCAATGTATGGGGAATTTGCGTCTGATGAAATTACTATATCAATGGGGCTGCGTTACTTTTCATCCTGTTTATTACTGACATTATTAAAGTGGTACGGGGTGGCATCGGAATTGGACGAAAAAAGATTCCTGGATTGAAGTACGCTAACGATATGATTTTCTTTGCCGATACTGTGAATGGTATACAGTTAATTATTAACAGATTAGCGGTGTACTCCAAGATGTGAAATCTATTCAGCAACCTAGAAAATTGCTACGTGGACGGCCAGTAGCACTCCTCGACAAGGAGAGTCGAGATTAGAAGGGGTAAGAAAGGGTCAAAAAATATTATAAGAAGGAGGGATAACTCCTGCTTCTTTATATCATGGATCAGATTAGTTTCAGTCAGAGCATAGACATCGAAAGAGAGAACATGAGATTGGCACAAAATAACACGGGTTTTCGAGCGAAGGCCACTTACGTTCTGGTAGTAAAGGGTGAGAGGAACATTCTTACGATGAGGTGCATGGGAGGGTGATGGCAACTTAGGGATAACCAAATTGTTCATGGTCTACTCGGCTCCATAGGATGTATGAGACTCGTTTAGAGTTTACATAATTACCGAAAGCAGTAATTTCGGCCGCCACTTTTTGGGGAGACATATTGAAAATCTCATGGTACCTGATATAAAAGTCCCTGAGGCAGATAGGGTCGGTAGGGCTTTCCTGCTGGATGGAAACCATGATGCTTGTTTTGGTTTTACCCTCATAGGAAACCGAGACATATTTATTATGTAGATAAGCAAGAAATAGTAGTAAATTCTCTTCTTCTTCTTTTTTTTTAAGCCTAGAGAGTGCATAACATAGTGGAGTCAATGGTTTAGTGCGTTAATTTGACTGTAGGAGGCAAAAGGGAATTATACAGGAAGGTGTGTTAGAAGTGGGGCCTGGATGAGGGATTAGACAAGACATTAGATGTGGGGCTTAGAATATGGGAGCTAATGGAATGAGGGTACTTAGCACCAGTTTTGTGTTCGAGATTAGGGAAAAACTTACTAGTGGGGACATGTGTTTATGGCTTTGATGGTTGAGAGGATATAGTGAGAGGGTCAGGTTTAAATTGAAAGAAACGCATTGACGCGGGAGCTTGGGCGCCATGAAAGCAAATAGAGCATTATAGGGGGTTGGTTACGGATGCGTATGAGAAGGGCAAAGTTACAGTTAGATTTAAGGCGGGAGATGGACACAGGTCTTGATAACTTATTTCTAGATTTTATCATAGTTTAGAGCTTAAATTAATTGTATCATGTCTCTTGATATGTTTGTCTGTCTATTACAGATATACATCTGTCCAAGGTTGAAATAAGCGCCGTTAGGATTTTGGAATAATCATTCATATCTAGGCGGGAGGTTGATTTTGAAGTTTCGATTGCTTTTGTGGTGAGAAGGCAAAGACCTTTTACATTGCTGATGGTGATACTAAAATTAAATTAGAGGGGCGCCTTTGATGAGGAGGGTGGTAACCTGATGGTCTTCTGAGTTTAGTATTTAGCCTATCAAGCCACTCAGAAGGTATCAATGTTGTCCCAAAATATTTGATGAGCTTGCGAGAGGCAGCGACAGGACGAGTCGACGTTGAAACGGTTTCGGGCTCTTGGATTGAGTTAACAGATGGAACAGTTCGCAGTAGACGTGAAAGAAAATCGATTTTGATTTCCAATAATCCAGCCAATTATTATCAGTCGCTAATGCGATTAAGCATAATATGATATAAAAACAGTGAATGTTAATGACATTCCTACTTACTACAAGAATTATAGGTACACAGACGTACATAGAAATAAGGTAAAATTAAAGATATGCTAAACCAAAGCATTATTCGACCAAGCGATTCACCCTACTCCTATCCGGATCGTCCTAAAACAAAGGACACGTCTTGAAGGTGAAAGTAGATAATCGTTATCGACCATCGAAAACTTAACGAAGTCTTATAGAAGACATATTCGACAAACTGGAAAAGTCAATGTACTTCGATCTGCCTAAATGTTTCACTAGATTATGATCGTGGAAGAAGACATAAGGAAACAGCTTTTTCAACATATAATGAACACTACGAATTCGTTCGCGTGCCATTTGGTTTGAAAAATGCGCTCGCGACATTCCAACGAATAATTAATTCTGTTCTTCATGAATTCATAGCAAAAATATGCCTGGTTTATTTGGACGACATAATTGTCTTCTCCACCAGTCTTCTCCAAAAGCATATTGCTTCACTAAGCAAAATATTCAGGAGACTTAAAAAGTAAATCTTAACTGGATAAAAGCAAGTTTCTGAAAAAAAAAAACTGATATGTTAGGCCATGTTGTAACTACAGTGGGTACTAAACATAACCCAAATAAAATTTCGTCTACTAAGGACTATAAATTACTCAGATCACAGATCCATGAAGCAAATTAAGACGGTTCTAGGAATCGCATTGTATTACCGCAAGTTTATAAAGAAATACCGAAAAGTATCGAAACCTATGATAGCTTTCTTTTTTAAAAGAGTGATAAGCTAGATTTAGAAAACAAGGACTGCATCGGAAGTTTCGAAAATTTAACTTACCGGCGACATGGTTTCCGCAGCCACCTACAGAACTCAGCCATCAGGCATCACAGGAATCAAAAGCCGTTGCCTTGGATATCTCGAAGGTATTCGGTAGGGTTTGGCATAGTATGCTATTAAACAAACTATTCTTACGATGTTAGCTTGAGAACTTTGTGCAATCCTTTTAAAGAAATCACTTGACACCGCGACTCAGATTGTTGGAAAAAGGTTTAAGGCGTAATATGACAGATAGGATCTTATACGCGGTATTAAGGAGACTAAATAATACCTCAGTAGAGGATCTCCTTTCTTGAGGATCGAACAAACGATGCTGAGGTTTCATTCGTCGGCCATACTTTCATCCAACCATATCTCAGAGATGAGTGTTTTAAATAGCTCGGCAGTTACACCATCGACTTCAGTAGCCTTAGTGGATTTAGATATAGCTGTTCACTTCACTTTGGTAGGGTGGACGGAAATGTTGATCGCCATCATCCGGGTTGAATGAAGCATTCTGCGTGATAGCGGAATTTTAATCGTCACCACCATTTAACAGTTTGCAGAAATGATCTTTCCAATTTCTCAGCACTGACTGTGATTCTAGAACTAAATTTTCTTCTTCTTCCTAAGGATTCTGTTCGAGTTTTGTAGCCTTGGCATGCTCTTTTTACATACTGGTAGAACTTTCGAAAATCATTTCTGCTATAACACTTATTCATTGTCTCTATCTCGAGTTTTTCATATTATTTGTTCTTCTTTCTAAGAAGCTGGTGTTCTGCACCTAACGTTGGTGGTCCTGTTACCCATTAATTTAAATTCAACAAGAGTACTTAAGCTACACTGTTGTACAAAAGTATTCGTAAAATGGTATTGCCTGACAAAAAAAAAAAAAAAAACTGAGACCGTTATGTTTGATATTTCTTTTTTTATTATTTGAAAGATTAGTTCCTTACGTAATCATAAAACTACAAAATTCAACAAACCAATTTCACAATAACTGTAAATAAGCAGAATTAAGAAAACAACTCAAATTCCGCATGGACAAAAGTATTCGTAATTCAAAAGTTAATTCTAAAAATTTGTATTTAAAATGACTTAAAAAATGTGTCCACCCATGGAATGAAGTAAATTTATAAATTCTACGTATTTACTGCTTCGTTTTACATTTGTAGTGCTCCATGTGTAGTAACTTGCATTTTGTGTAAGAAAATGGGTCGAAAAGGTAAAGAAATAACGATGGAAGAGAGAAAAATTATTTTAAATCTCGTTGAAAGTGGCAAATCAATTAAAGAAATATCTGAAATTGTGAAGAGAAGCTACACTACCGTAAGGGATATTATAAAACGTTATGCTCAAAAAAAATCCCATAAATGGTCGCCTCAGTAATCTAACATCAAAGGTCAAGAGGATAATAATTGTTATGGTGAAGAAGGACCCTAAGACATCATCATCCAAAATTTGCGCGGAAATAAAAGAAAGCTCTGGGACAGAAGTTCACCCTCGAACAGTCCGAAGAGTTCTAAAAACCGAGGGCTACAGTGCCAGGGTATGCAGAAAGAAACCAATTATTTGGAAGGCGAACCAAAAGAAGAGGCTGGATTTTGCAAAGGAGTTTTTAAACAAACCGCTATCCTTCTGGAATGTTTTGTTCTCTGATGAGAGTAAGTTTTGTGTTTTCCAGTCAGATGGACGTGTTTTAGTGTGGAGAAAGGCAGGCACCAAGTTGCAACAAAAAAACCTGCAAAAGACTGTGAAACATGGGGGTGGTGGCGTTATGGTGTGAGGGTGTATGGCTGCTTCAGGTGTGGGCGAACTTGTATTTATTGACGAAATCATGAAAAAAGAACTCTACCTAAAATATTGAAGGAAAATTTATGTAAAAGCGCAAATAATTTGAATTTGGGTAACGATTTTTATTTCCAACAAGACAACGACCCAAAGCACACTGCTGAAATGGTTCGTTTGTGGATACTTTATAACACCTCCCATACATTGAAAACACCACCCCAATCACCAGATCTCAATCCCATAGAGCATCTATGGGATGTGCTAGATAAACGGGTAAGAGAACATCACGTAACATCAAAACAACAACTCAAGGAGTTGCTGCAAGCGGAATGGCTGAATATAAGCTCCGATGTTACAAAGAATTTAGTGCACTCCATGCCAAATGGACTGCAAGCAGTTTTAAAATAGAAAGGGAACTAAACAAATTATTAACTTATTGAATTTTCGAATGATTTTATAAAGTTTTTATGAATTACGAATACCTACTTTTGTCCATGTGAAATTTGAATTGTTTTGTTATTTTTGTTTATTTACAGTTATTGCAAAAATGAATTGTTCATTCTAGTAGTTTTATATTTACGTTAGGAACTAATCGTTTAAATAATAAAAAAAGTAATATCAAACATAACGGTTTCAGTTTTTTTTTTCTCTTTTTTGTCAGACAATACCATTTTACAAATACTTTTGTCCGTCAGTGTGCAGATAAATTGCCTTTAAAGCCTTTAAAATATTATAGAAATTGTGATTCTCTTCATGAAGTAATGCCGACGTTTGTCCACCTTGTCTTATTATTGATTTATCACCCGTTTTTGTTATTAATACAATTTCCACTTTATTTTCAGTACAAAATTCCACTTCTTTAGAAACCATACACAATCAACCAGCTAACTACAACTTTTAAATGCGATCCTAAAACATAAAGTCAATTAGTTATCATCTATCTGCGCTAAATTCTTGAATATTTATAATCCTAATTTGCCGACATAGTTAAGACATCCATATCCCTCGATAATAAATTCAATTGATCAATTATTCCCATCCTCTTCGAAATGTTGTCTGTTTTCTCAACAATTAGTAATATTACCTCCATGAATCAGCTTTCGAATCGAATCATTTGTATTTGAATCCCTTTTCAACCAATCCCCAATCCCTAATTGAATCAACTTTATTTACTCATCATTTTTTCTCTTCTTTCTTTCTTTTTATTTTTCTTTACAGCAGACCCACGACAATCAAATCCCAGATAATAGCAGGCATTAAGGACGGTATCTATCCACCAACAACCAACACGACCACACAGTAGCAGAAAAGGGTTTCGATTTTCCCTCCGTAGCAAATTAACTTTACAAAACTCAGCAAATTTACTTTTACAACCACAATCAGTATCAACAACAACAAGAACAAGAAAAATAAAAGGACCAAAAACCACCCCAGAATAAAAAAAAAAAAAAAAACTTTTAGCACACAAATCGATTTTTGCATGAAAAACGAAGAAAAACCGCTCATTACAGGCAATATCTGAGAGAAAAAACTAACAAAAGCCAAGACGCACAGAGAAGTTATTATGATAAATGGTTTTAAGATTGAATCCGAAGCTTACAAGCGAACCAAACGTGCAAAACCACCAAAGACCGACCTCGTAATTGTGTCACCGCCACACCAAGAAGACAACATTTTAATGATCTTTTATAAATGGATACAGACAAACTGGCACACAGATACAACATAATCGCATTCACCATTACAGCAGATACACAGAAGATACACCAGCCCAGGAGAGGAGGAAGTAACATTATTCAAACTAGTGAGAGTTCCATCTTCATTATCATCTTCGGGGGCAGTATTAGTATCATTGGCATTGTAGAGGCCACAAGCGACATAATCATCCCCATTAAATCGCCGACGCCGCCACCGCCACAACCACCTCCAACGGCAGCAATAAAAATCGCGTCTACGGAATGTACATAGTAGAAAATTACTTAGAAAAGCGGATCCCATAAATCACTTTAGAGGGCAGTCAGAGAAACCCATAAAAGTAAAACAAGCCGCCACTGTGACGATGGGATCATAAGGAACGATTTGTGTGTATACAGATACTTATACCAATCCATTTGTCCATTGAATATCGAACACAAACGGTTACCGCCAAATATCACCTCCTCATCTCCGCCTGCTCTGAATGGATCCGTTTAGAATCAACGAGGACGAAATTGCCGCCGCCGCCGCCGCCATAGAGTCGCATCAGCATAATATATCCACGCCGCTGGCATTCTTGCTACAACCGATTACAGCCTCAGTGGATGTGAGTCGTCGGGTGTTCGATGAAGACGAACTGTCACCGCTGCTAACATCATCCACAACGCAAATATCTAACCTAACTACCCTAATAACGTCCATCACGAACAGCAGTCCCGACTCGAGTGCGGGCAGTGTTACCAGTGTGCTGTCAAGTTCCCTTGGGCCTCTGCTCGATGGCCATGCAACCTACGGTGATCTCGATGGTGAAGCAGAGTTGCCGCCACTTAAGACCATCATTGTCAGTCTCATCCTACTGGTCGTGATCCTGGGTACTGTTGTAGGCAATGTCTTGGTCTGCATCGCCGTGTGTATGGTGCGGAAACTGCGACGACCCTGCAACTACCTACTAGTATCGTTGGCTCTCTCTGACCTGTGTGTCGCCGTTCTAGTCATGCCGACCGCATTGCTCTACGAAGTTCTACAAAAGTGGAACTACGGTCCGCTCTTCTGCGACATCTGGGTTTCCTTCGACGTCCTTTGTTGTACGGCGTCGATCCTCAACTTGTGTGCTATTTCGGTGGATCGATATCTAGCGATAACAAAACCCCTCGAATACGGCGTCAAGCGGACGCCAAGACGAATGATGCTCTGCGTGGCTCTTGTTTGGTTGGCGGCTGCCTGCATCTCACTGCCGCCACTGCTAATCCTTGGCAACGAACACATCGGCGAGAATGGAGAACCTATCTGCCGGGTGTGTCAGAACTTCGCTTATCAGATCTACGCAACAGTTGGTTCCTTTTATCTTCCACTCTCAGTCATGCTTTTCGTGTACTACCAAATATTCCGGGCCGCCCGCCGCATTGTCCAAGAAGAGAAACGTGCTCAAACTCACCTGCAAAACGCACTGAATGGGGCAGCTGCGCAGAATCAGCGCCTAGAAATGTGCGGACTACGGCATAGTGGCAATTCGCTGAGCACATCAACCTGCGGCGGTGGCACCCTGGTGAGCGGTAGCAGCAACTTACTGGGTTCACCACATCAAAAGAAATTACGGTTTCAATTAGCCAAAGAGAAGAAAGCCTCGACCACATTAGGGATTATAATGTCAGCGTTCACTATATGCTGGCTGCCATTTTTTATACTAGCACTAATCCGGCCGTTTGTCGAAAGCGAGACTATTCATGTTCCCGAGGCTCTTTCTTCATTATTCCTATGGCTGGGCTATGCCAACTCATTGCTGAATCCGATTATTTACGCAACTTTGAATAGGGATTTTCGCAAGCCGTTCCAGGAGATATTGTACTTCCGGTGTTCATCGTTGAATACGATGATGCGCGAGAACTACTATCAGGATCAATATGGTGAACCACCATCGCAGAGGGTAGTATTAGGCGGTGAGGGACACGGAGCAAGAGAGAGCTTTCTCTGAAAGTCGATGTAGGGTTTAGTTTCTAGAATGGGGGTTTGTAAATGAATGTAAGTGGGGCAGCACTAGATTACACATAGGCACGCGGGGACTCGTAAATAGGCATACAAACAATTCATTGTAAATTGAACAAAACCAACAAAATGGCATCAAATGAGAAATGTAACTATACGGATACATAATATATATTTCAAGATAAGAAGATAAAACTAAACTCATCAATGTTAGTGTATTTTACTTTGTATAGATAGTTTTAAGGATTTTTTCCAGTGGAGGAGATCAGTGTGAAATAAGCATTTAAAAGAAGAGACTTCCGCAACTGAATGGTTTCGAAATATCCAAATTAATAATCAAAATATAGAACTAAACTTGAAAATTTTAATAGCAAATGTAACCCAAAGTATGAAAGAACCTGAAAAGGCTTCTGAGTACAGTTTTACAAAGGCAATCTTTACGAAGTACTAAAGTTTAGCTACTTAATTTACACTGACTTTAACTACTCACTTACTCACTTGCAGTTTGGAGTAAAATCTTACACTATATTTCCTTTGTTTTCATATCAGATCTGAATTTTTATTTTATTTAAGGCATGAGGTATAAAACGGAAGAAAGATACAAAACTAGAAGATACATTATGGGAGTTCATTAAATGTTAACATCTAGGATCCATTTAAATATTGTATTTCTAAAGCAACAGCGGTTCTTCTGGATATGGTTTAACCTCACTCATATTTTTCTTGGTAATTTTAAACCAACCACTTCAACTATGGGGTAGTTATAAAGGCATAGTTCAATATAAAAAATGCCCTACAGGGTGCTCTAAGTTTTTTTGAGATTTGTAGGTTAAGATAAGACAAGAACAAATGTTGTGGTGTATTTCGACACCATGGCATCACATATACCACTACTTCTCGCATTTTTGAAAACCGAATAAAACAGTTTGTTCAAACTAGTAAAAAAAAAGTCTCCAGCCACTATAAGACTCCAAAGAAAATTTTTAAAAAAATTATTGTGGCTTTCTGTAGTATAAGAAATAAAATAGACTTTTTCTTGGACATTGCAAATAACAAAATGAAACAGCAAAAATGTTTAAAATATCCTTGTGATAATTCACGAAAAATTCCAAAAAATTCGGATACTGGTTTTCCGGAATTTTGAAGAACTAGTCCGTCATGTTGCTGCATATGAACTAATTCAGTATTATATGAATAGCTGTCGTAAAAAACTTCAGGTTGAGGTGACAAAACTTTCGTTTTCTTAGAACTTCAAAATGATGAACAGCCACTTTTACCTTTAAGGCTGAATTAAAACATTTGAATTACTTCTAATACTATACGACGTTAGAACTGTGTAAAAATAAGTATATTTAAACAATAGGTCATCTTAAAAGCAAAAGTTTAAGTTAATGCAGATTTCTTAAATATTTAAGAATGTTTTCATATTGCATCAGTATTATGCATTCTTAGCTAGTACGTCGAACAAGTCTCAAATCATTTTCAAATGCCCCATTTTGTGATCTGAAATGTCTAGAACACTTGCAAATTTTACTTGACTGATGAGATTCATTTCGGCGAAATTGTCTTCCTACCAAATTTCAGTAAAGACCCATTAAAACTCTGCTGACCTATCAGCTTCTTGATGATCCTAGGTTAGGTTAGGTTAGGTTTGATGGGTTGACGTAGAGGTTGAAAGACCTCCTACGTCACACTTAGATCAAAGTAGATCCATTGTGATCCTATAAATGTCATACTATTGCATCCATATATATTTGCTGCTTCCCGGGATTGAAGTGCGCTGTCCTTTTTTACTCTTTATTGGATTCTATGTTCACTCTCGACTGAGGCAGTAGCAATTCCCGAAATAAGGTCTAGAATTCTCTTAGTAAGTAAGTTAAGAAACCCATCTGATTGGCATGCAAATTGGGCAAGTGGCTACACTTAAGAAATATTTTTACAATTTAGAATAGGGGCCAACTATATCATACTGCTCTCATTCGTAGTTCCGAAATTAAAAAAATACACCCTTCTATATGATATCCGTATAATCGAGAGCTCTGCCTTTACTAACTTTCATCCGAATAGAACTGCGCTATGCTTTAACTGTCCACCAAACCATTGCTAATTTTAACTAATCTCCTCCGGGGTTACGAAACTAACAAAATAGTTGCTTAAGATCTAACTTTAAGACAAAAAAATAAAGGTTACATAATGCAAACAACTATCTTCGCAATAACATAATAAATACAAAAAATAATACAATTAAATTGGAACATGTATAATATCTCTTCTCTATAATTTGCTTATTTAAAAAGAATGTAAATTTTTTATGGAATATAAACTAAAACGTATATGTATATATATTGGCGAATTGTAATTTATTTTTATTTATTTATAAAAAAAAAAAAATCTTCCAAAATGTATTAAACCAAACCAAACTATATGAGTGTGAGCAAATACCAAATAAAAAATCATTAAATCGGAATCAGTCTGTGTAATCAGTAAATGTTTAGCCTAAGTAAAATAATTCAAAATCAAATAACCAGTAGATAAAGAAATGAAATACAAATTGTTTCTCTTCAACATTTTGTACATGATTCAATTAATTTGTGTTTTTTTCGGATTTTTTTAACCAAGCTGTTTACATTTTAATATACTTAACAATAAATTTAAGAGTAAATCTACTTTCTATTATTGTATTAAATTGTGTAAGCATAAAGTCACGTCTCTCTGTGATACTGAAATAATGAAAAGAAAACTAAAAATTAAAGTAAAACTAAAATTACTTTATTAATAAAGAGGAAGAAAAACTATTTAAAACAACAAAAAAAAGCAAGTAAATATTTTCATAAACTATTAAATTATACACGGAAAATTTATTAAAAATCTGATGCAGTTTTATGCAATCAGTAGCTCAAAGATTAAATATATTTTTAATTTTATAGATGTCTTTTTTTTATTTTGTTATTTAGTTTTAAAATGTTTGGTTATAATTTGTAACTACCATAGCAAATGTATGACTTTAAGAAAAAATAAATAAAAGAAATAATTGTAATATAAAACATAAATCTATTAATCTATTGTAAATAGCTTTTAAAATTCGTTACTGTGGTTGTCCCTTAAATATGTTTTTTTTATACTAAAAATTGTTGTGCAATATCTGAAAGTATCACTAATCAAATGGATGCCATACTCTCTGTTGAACTTTTGTATAATTTAGTTAATTGTATATTATGTTGATTATTTTAGGCAAATAAAATTAATTTTATATAATTTTGTTATAGTAAAATAAAGTTCTATGTAAAATTCTAGATAACTAATATAAAATTAAATCGACTTAAGACAAAAGAACTAAATGGAAATGCAAGTATAAATGAAATAGGGAAACTACCAATGAAGTGTAAAAAAAAATTATAAAAAGTGAAAATACAACGTTTTTATTTTCATTCTTCCTGACAATTATACCAAAAATTATTTACATAAGTATTTAAATAAAAGAGTTTAATAAATAAAAAGAGTTAAAAATAAATAAAAAAAAATAACAGAAATGAAATAGAACTAAAAGTGGTGAAAAAATATAAACATAAAGAAAATATAAGCAAAATGTATTTTTATTTCTTCGAAAGAAATATGTTGCGTATACGCCATGGGTAAGCTGATATGAATGGTATAATATTTTTGTTTTGTGTATAAATTTAAAAAAAAAAATAAAGTCTACATTTGTATCCAGCGACAAAAGGTTCAACATAAGATAAAATTAATACAGTGTAAAGAAAGAGATATGGTTCAAAGCACTGCGAAAGCAGGTGATTTTTGGAAGTTTTATTTTTCCATAATTTAAAGTTGGAATTTTAATAATGTGTGAGCTTGAAAACGTCTGTGGAAGAATCGGTCCCATATCTACATATTAGCCAAAATACAATATCACTACAAGTATGTTAACAAGTGTTTATGTACTCACAAATACTTTAAATTGAAACTAGTACTCATACACCGCACTGCGACGAAAATCAAGATTTCGATATGTCAATTTTTAAAAAAATTCTTAATTGGTTGAACCGTTTAATTTTTAGTGCTTTTCAAAATTGGACCAATTTGATTTTCGGTGAAAAAAAAAACAATTATATATGAAATCTCATGTTTCTCCATACAAATTTCATATATTTACCTATCAATACACTTTTCTTTAATTACAGTTCGGTTGTATTGTTCTTAAAGTAAATTACAATGCAAAAAAAGAAATTAAATGTAAGTAAATTTTGTTTAAATTTTCACTGACCTACACAAAAAATTTAGCTAGATCTAGAGCAAAATTGAACAGAATCTTAGACCTTAGCCATTTTTAAACGTTGTGCAAAATTGCAGCTGTCACATACCGCTCATTTACGAAATAAAGGAATATTTTTAAAACAAGGCCCACGTGTTTTCGATATTTAGATGTACAGTAGCGAGCATGGAAACCGTACTTTGCAGGCAGTACTCTCTCTCTCTCTCTCTCTCTCTCTCTCTCTCTCTTACATAAAATGTATACGTACTAGAGCCCGAGATTCGGAGGGTATTTTTTATTACACCTGGCTATGTTTCAAGCCACCATTTACACGGGTACACGTATACGTCTTAAAAATGCGTGTTTTATAAAAAAACAACACCATAAACAAATTCTGTGGTGATAATCAATAACCGCTTAAGTCTAATATAATGATAATAATCATGAGCAACGACAAAAGCAAAACAAACAAGCTCCCCAGTTATCTGGACGCTACCCTTGGAGTTTAGAGAAACTTAATATTATCTGAGTTTCAAACCACTAGACTAAATCTTTCTTTATCTCTCTTTTCTTCACAACGCCCGTGTCCTGTAATAGTAAAGGGTGGTTAAATTTTAAGGGCCGATGTTGAATGTGAACCACACCTAAACGTCAAGTTTTTTTCTGCATTTCATTTGACATTTCTCAATTTCAGACTAACTCAATTGGAACCATGGAAAGATACACAATTGAGCAACGCGTTAAAGTTATTCAGGCTTATTATGAAAATGGGTGTTCAAATCAAAATGCATATCGTGCATTTCGTGATTCTTTCGGTCAATTTAATCGTTCAAATGTGCGTACAATCGAAAAAATCGTGCAAAAATTTGTGCAAACCGGGTCTGTAGGAGATGTGAAAACACCAGTGCATGCTCGTACAGCTCGTACTGCAGAAAATATTGCTGCTGTTCGCGATAGTGTGGCTGAAGAGCCGTCCACCTCAACTCGTCGTCGTGCCCAACAATTGCACCTCTCACGCTCGTCGTTGATGAACATTATACATAAAGACTTGCATTTACGCGCATACAAGGTGCAATTGACTCAAGAACTTAAGCCTCTTGACCATTTCAAGCGTCGTCAATGGTCACAATGATGGCAAGAAATGGCAACAGTGGATGATCAATTTTCGAAGAAAATCATCTTCAGTGATGAGGCACATTTTCACCTCAGCATTTGGGCGAATGTTAATCCAAGAGTGATTGTCGAAAAACCGATGCACCCACAAAGAGTGACTGTTTGGTGCGGTTTATGGGCTGGCGGCATCATCGGGCCATATATTTTCCAAAATGAGGCCGGTCAGGCAGTTACTGTGAATGGTGTTCGCTATCGTGAAGTGATAACGAACTTTTTATGGCCCGAATTGGAAGATATGGATGTGGACGATATATCCAACGGATGGAGGTGAGCTGCCGAGGTCGCGGCGGCCATTTGGCCGATATTTTGTTCCATACATAATTGAACCATACCAATATTATCATAATAAAAAGAAATGACAGTAATTTCCTAAATAATTTGTGTTTTATTCAAAATCAACATCGGCTCTTAAAACTTAACCACCCTTTATAAGAGTATTCATATCCTCTTTGGCGCGAGCAAATTATAAAAAAAAAAAATAAATCATGATTTTGCGGAAATTTGTATCCCAAATGAGATAAGCAATGATACAATTTGTTATAACTTTCTCAGAAATAATCCGAGTGAATAAAATTTTATGTGACGGTTGCAGACTACAGTGGTGTTAAAAACTCATAAGTCGAAATAAACGGTTGTTGAAATTTGCATGCCCGCTATCCTTGAATTTTCATAAATCGGGTCTCAAATAATTTCCCTCAGAGTAACACCTGATCATCAAAATACGTCCATTAACTATAAAGTTACGTACATATATGACAAAACTTTCGTTTCAAAATGCATACCAGAACGAACCGTGTAAGTAAATACATGTTTAAATATGATAGTATACCCGTGTATTTGAGGCACGGTCCGAAGTACACATGCAAATTCACGAAAGAACCAGATACACGTGTAGTCTGTGTATCCGTGTACACGTAAATTAGAGGGCTATAATACGTACCTGTTTTTTTTTTTTTTTTTCATTAATTTTTGTGAAATTACTCAGTTCAAGTTCAACATCTGAAACATGAATATTTCATACAGAAACCTTTTTTGTTAGTGTTTTAAATACCCGAAATTTTATAGTGGCTGTAGTGTTTTGTACTTAAAGAGAATATAATAATGAATAAGGCACTTTCTTCCGAAGTTGATGAAGTAACTGAAGACGATTATTCACCAAGGCCCTTAAAATCCTTCGATGTATGTTCCGTTTACACAAAAAATGAAAAAAACTATCAGGTGCTACATCTCTGCAAGCAACTGCATTAAGTTTTAAATACAACAGGGATCACCTCACGAAAAAAGTGGATATCACGAAAGCAATTTTAAAAGCTAGTCCATTTCCATTTCGAATACAATGGATAAAGAAGAGTATTCATACACTACAAGCGGATTCCATCAAATATGATGGCCTGACTGCACCAGCTTTGTTCTTGAATTCGGGTCTTTCCAAAGAAAACTACAATGTTCTAAGAATATCAATAAGTAGTCATAACATTGACATTCTTCCAAGCTATAAGGTTTTAACAGAAGCTAAAAAAGAAGCCATACCAAGCAACTGTTAGGTAAGAGAAACACGGGCCATTTTCGAAAACGTTGCAAACGTCAAACTGCAAATTTTTTTTGCTACCATTGATCTGTGTCGCCTGCATGATTTTTTTTGTAATCGCATTTGACGTTTTCAAACAGCAAAATGGAGCCCTTAACAAAATTTATTGAGAAAATTGTGTTGGAAAATCGTAGTGAGAGTACAAGTCATAACAATAGTTATAATTTACGTGGACGAAACGTTCTTACTGTTCACGAGATCGAAATTCCTCGGAGTAGTCCGATTCAGTCATTTTTCTATTTTCGCAGCGCAGATGTCTGGCTGCTTTTTTGCAGCGCAGATGACGTTTATGAACATCTGCCCTGCAAACAATGCACTATCGAACATGCTGCAAATGCAGTGTGATTTATAATGTTGTTCTCGAACAAACGACTTTTACAGCATGCGTTTAAGAACATTATGCAAAAGCAATTTGATGCAGATGACGTTTACGAAAACGGCCACCGGCAGAAGTGAATCTTTAAGAATTGAGGAAGATGATTTTGAATGGGGATGTGATGAATATTCTGGACAAAGTGCATACAAACGAATAATAAGTTCAGCAGATGGCCAAATTGTATTGGATGTGAATATATTTATGGCATCATTTGTTCCACTTTGTCTAATCGTCTAAAAAGTGAAACATCTAAACATTAGACAAATCTTAGACCATCATCTGTTCATTTTTACAGGCCAATTCTCATTAAATACACAAAGGAGTCCACGGATTTTATTCAGTATAAGCAGTATAAGGAACCAAATTGAATACCTAAGACCTACAGTTGTTAATATTAAAGAGAAAAAGTGTGTAATGATTCAGAATGAATTATTCCTGACAATGATAGTGGGGAAATTGTTAAATGAAATAACAGGCACAAAATTAACTCTATCGTGTCCTATCCAATATTTAAGAGGACACAAAATAACTTTGAAAAACAAGACGATTTCGGAAATGAAAATAATTTTGAATTCGGAATTTCACCATTACACTCTAAAATAAGATTAGTTAATTTCAAGATTAGCTCTACCAAAAGGATGAAACTATTGACAAAAAGGAAGTGGAAAAAAGAGAAAAACGCAAATTCAACAAACCGGTTTAATTGGTGATACGCTAAAACAAAGATTTGGTAATATAAATGTTGGGAATAATTTCCGACGATTTTTTGATAATCCCGAAGTTACATCATCTATAACCCAAGTAGAAAAATAAATTATTAAGAGGTTATAGGTGATTTTAAATGCATTATCATCCACAGAACCCATAGATGCGAATAAATTCGATAAATAGTCAAAATGGACTTCAGATTTGCTACAGAAAAAATACAGTCATATACCCCTGACACCAACTCTTTGCAAAGTGTTGGCACATGGCGGGCAAGTGATAAGACATCAAACTTTCGGAAGAAGCACAGGAATCAAGACATAATGACTGGAAACGATATCGATACCAAAATACTTGCAAAGTTTCACGTATACGATAAAATGAAGATTTGTTTAATATGCTAATGCACTAATTTCATCTTTAAGGTACATCCCGTCCCCGTCCCGGAAGGTCTTTTAAATGTTAATAGCGATGTTAACGATTTTCTTTCTGAAAATTAAATGCTATAATTTTTTAAATTTTTGTTTTTCCTGTTTTTAAAGTTTTGCATAATTTTACAATATTTTCCATTTTGTTTTAAATTAAAAACTATTGTTTATAAATAACGTCTGCAAACGGCCACCTATATAACACTGGCACAAACGTGTGCCTTTTCAATCACATTTTTCAATACATTCTGCAGCATGTCATCCGTAATATTTGCAATTGTGTTGCGTATATTGTTTTTAAATTATTGCAATGTTTATTGGAGAAATCCATATTTTTTGAACACAACAAACAATCGAAGTTTCCGGACTTTCACTCACATTGTCCCTGATGAAGTATCAATGTGTTTTTGTATACGCAATTTACGACGTGGTTCAGGCTTCAATAAATCACTTAGTTTATAAAGTTTCTCGAAAATGTGGACAATTTTTTGAATAGTACAAACACTCCATGTCGAGAAAAAAAATTTCGTAATTTTGATAAAATGTTTTAATCACTAAAACACGTTATTGTCGCGTCAAACTCTATATGATGAAGTGGCATTTATAGCTGAACACTACTGTCAACTTTCACATAATAAAACTATCTCCGTGTGAAATGGAGCCAATTTCAAATCGGCCTGCAGTCCCTCGGATATGACTCAAACGATTTTGTTGAAAACCGACATAAATATTTTTTTAAAATATTTTATAAAACATTTTAACTACTTTACGAAAGCTTTAAATCTGAGTAATTTGGCAAACAGCACATGCATGCAAATATTATATAAAGGGTGTTTTTTTTTTTAAGAGGCGCCTGGTTTCCGATAGGGATAACTGTCAAACTTGCTGTAATTTTTTTTAAATGTTAATGATTTTTGATTTCAGTAAAGTCTAACAATTCACGGATAGATTTACACTGACGACGACTTCACCAAATCATAGAATATTATTTTCGAAATCAGTATTCAGTTCAGTGTGACTTCTGCTGGGATGTTCGAAATAAAAAATTGTCTGCAAGAGGGTGCGGTTAATTTGCCGATTTACACGGCTGATCTGATACTATCTCTTTAGCACGCGAAAGCGTACGCGGATGATTTGATTGCGTACAAATCAGGACCTAAGGTCGACGTCATTGCAATACTCTTGCAGAGTGACTTCGATAAGATTCAGCGATATTGCGACGACTGGAAGTTGAAGATTAAACTTCAGAAGTCGGAAACCATTATCTTCAGAACGCCGTTGCCTCTGGCCTCTAAGGATACCAGAAAGAATTGACGAAAGTTCTCTATCATTGAACAGCACGCGCGTCCACTTGCTTGTCAAAATGTGGTCAGACACCTTGGACTTTGGCTAGACCAATATCTATATTTTAACAAACATGTAGATTCTGCTCTGGCCAGAGCCAAAGGTGCTTTTGCCCTTACAAAGAGACTTTTTTATAGTAAGCAACTTAATGCAAGTATAAAGGTAATCTACTATAAGGCCTTATTCGCCCCTTTGCACGCATATGGATGTCCTGTGTGGATTCAGGTGTTTGAGAGGGCCTGCCTTCGGGCTTGCCTTCACTTGTACAGAACACCAGAGTCTCAGTATAACAAATTCCATTCTAATAAAGTCCTATACAAGATGGCGAATCTGATAAGAGTGGACAAGATGACTCGAAGGCACACTGCAAGAGCAATACTTACTTACTTACTTACTTAGGTCCTTTAACGCCTCGGGGGGGCATAGAGCGTCAACCACGCCTGCGTTCATACTTCTGCAACGCGTTTGAGCTGCCTCCAACTCATTCCTAGAGAGCTCGATTCCTCCTCAACTGTTCTGCGCCATGTTTGCCTAGGGCGACCCGCTATTCTGCCTGCTTGGGTGAGCGGATTCCACTGCATGGCGTATCTCGCAATGGAGTTGTCTTCGCGCCGTAGGATGTGTCCAATCCACTGCCACTTTCTCCTTCGTATAGTAATGTTTATAGGTTCTTGGCCCGTTCTCATATAAAGCTGTTCATTGGAGATCCAGTTCGGCCAAAAAATCCTCACGATGATTCTTAAACATTTATTTACGAAGACTTGCAGTCTGCGTGTGTTAGTGGTGTCCACCTTCCAGGTACTGCACCCATACAGCAGTACCGATTCTACGTTAGAGCGGAACAGTCGCAGCTTGGTTCTTAAGCTGATAACATTACTTTTCCAGATTGTGGATAGCATACCGAACGCAGCTTTAGCCTTCCCTATTCTACTGCATACGTCCAGCTGGGTGCCACCGCGGTTAGCCGAGACCAGACTTCCTAAATATAAAAAGCTGTCAACTTTTTCGACTTCCTGTCCGGCAATGTTAAGTTGAGCGTTAGTGTTGGAAGTGCTGAGGGCTTTTGTTTTGGCCGTGTTTATTTTGAGCCCCACTTTGTTTGCCTCAATTTCTAGATTATGGGCCATTAGATGAAGGTGCATTATCCGATGAGAAAGTAGACAAACATCGTCAGCGTAGTCTAGGTGTTTAAGGTAAGATGTCATAGTCTAACGAATTCCATTGTTTCCTTCCGTCAATGCTGCGCGGAGTACATCGCTGATAACCACCAAGAACAATAGTGGTGACAGTATGCATCCTTGACGTACTCCACTTTGGACACCAAATTCCTCTGACACCTTACCGTTGTGTAGCCTTGATAATAGCAATAAGTATTTCCGGGATGCCTCTCCCGTGCAAGGTCAGCCAAATAGCATCTCGATTTAAGCTGTCGAAAGCCTTCTCGAAATCGATAAACAACAGATGTAGCGGAGACCTGTACTCAACGCATTGTTCGATTATGATCCGTAAGGTGTTTATGTGGTCGATGCAGGAGGATCCAGCGCGAAAGCCTGAATTATTTTTGCTATTATTTTGGCTACAGCTGGAAGAACACATATACCTCTCCAGTTTCCGCATTCCATCAAGTTTCCCTTTTTCGGAAGCTTAATGATCATCCCCTTTTCGACTCCTGTGGAAATTGTTCGCTATCCCAAGCTCTCTGTACTAGCGGATGTAGCAGATCTGGTGATGTGTTTGGCGCCGCTTGAAATAGTTCGGCAGGGATGCCATCAATATCCACCGCTTTATTTTTCTTGAGGGGCTTGATTGCTGCCATAATTTCTGTTTTGCTGGAAGGTGCCGTGCGTATTCGGGAATTTGTTGCTTCGGAATACTTATTCGAATTTGAGATCATATCGCCATCGTCTAAGTGATTTAGCACTGAAGCAAAGTGTTCTCTCCATCTATTGAGCTGATCCTCATCCGAAATCAGGAGGTTACCGTCCAGACTCTTCACCGGGTGTTGTTTGGAGCTTCGACCACCAATGAGCTCCTTGGTGATGCTGTAAACAGTCCTACTATCGCACCTGTTCGCTGCTTCTTCAGCCCTAGAAGCCAGTGTGTCGATATATTGACGTTCGTCACGTCTCACACTACGCTGCACTTCTTTCTTCTTCATACGGTACTGGGTTTCTAACTCGGTTTTCTCTATTGCTGAGGCCGCTGCAATCCGAGCCTTTATTGTTGTACGCTCATCGATCCGTCTCCAGGTGTCTGCCGAAAGCCATGTACGATGGTGTGCCTGCCTTTTACCGACATAGTTGTGTGCCCCGCTCGCAAAAGCATTTTTCACAACATTGCTTCTGCTTCTAAGGCAAGGTGGTCCCTAAATTGTTGGCGCACTTGGGGGATCTTAAGCCTATCGGTAAGTCTATCGGAGTTCACGGTTTCCAAGACCGTGAACTCCCATCACGTGTTTAAGCATGTTGTTGTCGCTACCTACCTTGGCATTGAGATCACCCATCACCATTACGATGTCCCCATTAGGTGTTCCATTGAAGACGGCGCCTAACTGGTTATAGAAATTGTCCTTTTCATCCTCAATTGCGTCATCAGTCGAGGCATAGGAATCTGGCCGTCAATATCCGGTCGCTGTGAGGTTTCCAAGATATGAGGCTTTTACGCGCTGCTGGAGTTAGCACCAGTCCTACTCCAGACTTCCGTGCGGTTCCAGCTGGTTTACCAGAGTAGAGTATAACAGTACTTTTTGTTGGCGAGACATATTCCCCAGCATCGAACCATCTTATCTCACTCATCCCTAAGTTGTCTATTTTATACCGTACGAATTCGCACTCCATTTGGAGGAATCTGGCGTTGTAAGGCCCTTCTTGGAGTGGATCCAGGAGGGTCTTAACGTTCCAGAATCCGATCGTTGTCCGTGTTTAATAGCCAAAGGTCGTCATCAAATTATCCGTCCGTATCCGAGGCGTGTGTTTCCGTTTCGGAGCAATTTTTCTTTTTACGGTTGAGGCTCGCTGGGCCCCAGACCAACCGACACTTATCCTGTTATATGGCGCAGGAGGCTCGCCATTCGTCCTCTCCGGTTCGCAAATTCCGAAGAAATTCCCAGACGGCACCACGAGGAGGTGGGAGTAGGGCTTACTAACAGAGCTGCTAGGTTTTCGGCTGCAGTGGCTCTTTCTCGTTACTTAGCGAACCAATACCTATCGGGAGATGCTGCTCCTACGAGACCTTTGTTAGTCATTGCCATCCAAAGCAAGAGCAATGACCTTGATGAATAACCTGATCTTCGGGGACTATTACCCCAATCATAGGTACCATGAGAGGGTGCACCTTAACGGCTTTGTCCCCCCAGAAGCATTCCTCTATTTAGATCAGAGGTCTGATCCAGGATAGACCAGCGGTGCCGCTAATCCTCCACGTTGCCCGGACAACTGTAGATACGCGGCTCAACGACAGCCGAGACGTCGCGCAGAGCACTTAGGAGCGTCTCCGATTCAGTAGATTGGTATCGGGGCGCGATGTAAAAGATGTGAGCAAGCAGCACCAGCAATTCTGGTGGTTACTAGAGGAAGCTCCCTCGACGATCCCTTTTGATCCGGGTAAGTCTATTCTAGCCAACTTTGCCGCCATATTTTTGCCTCGGCCGGCTTACATAGATTTTTAGGTGTCTAGGTTTAGGTAGTTTAAGTATAGGTAGTTAAGTTTTTTAAGGCACAACACTTTGATAAAAAAAAAAGTGCATATTTAATAATGCATGTAGTTAAGCTAATTCAAGATTTATTTTTAAAGTAGCATTTAAGTTTTATATATAAGATAATAAGTTTTTACTAAGTTTTTTTTTTTAAATAAATATTTTTTTGTATTCATAAATGTTCTTTAAATAAAATAGTAATAAGTAATAGATTAGGTCGAAAGACAATTAAGGATTAAGTTTAGCTTAGAGGGCCCGCATGGCCCTATGTTAGAATAGTTAGAATAGATAGTTAAGTTAGTTAAGCTAGTTTTAAACGCTTTTGTCTAGCATGTAAGTATAAATGAATTAAAATTAATTAATTCAGCTATGAAAAATAAAAAATCAGTTTTCCGTTAGACAAACTTATTGAGCACGTCGTCAATTTTACTACGCTATAAGACTTGCTGTATCCTTGTTGAGGCCAATATTAATCAACACCCGAATTTGTCAGTTCGCAGGTGTCCACAGGAGCTTGAGCTTTGTTCATCCACAACTTGGAATGAAACGCATGCCATGATCAATAACTAGCCATTGGATCATGCCATGCGTCGGACCTTCGCTGAATAGGATCAAAAGCAATTGCAAGATTACCCGGAATTTTTTTAAGACCCACTTTTCGCTCAACGGATACGTCAATAAGAAATATTGCCGGATAGAGTGAGAACAATCCGCAAGTGACTCTACAGACACCATTCTATCCACAAAAATATACTCTATGATGTGCTTTACACGCTGGTCTCAACATCGGGCCTTTAAAGAAAAAATTAAGCAGGAACTAGCGTTACAGTCAATGGTGACCGATTCAGAAAGAGGATCAACAAATATGTGTTTCCAAATTTAAGTGACAGGAGGATGGGGCCATCGATTTATTGAAATCAAAGTTTGGTGAGGCAGTGATTTCAAAATTTGGAACTGTAAATTGGCCACCAAGATCTTACGACCTAACGCCGCTCGATTATTTTTTGTGGGGGTACGTGAAATCGTTTGTTTACGTGGATAAACCGGCAACGATTAAGGCTTTGGAAGACAATATACGGCCAGATGTTCGAAAAAGTGTTCAAAAATTAGACTCTTATGCCCAAAATCATCTTTAAATTTTAAATGATAAAGAATTATCTTTCAAATAAAAGCATTTCTTAGATCAAAGGCCAATGTCATATATTTATATTTCAATTTATTTTCCGGACCCTCTCAAAGAAACAACCTTTATAAATAATGTTTGACATAATGCACGGACAGAAGAAACAAAATTGTAAAAAAAGTATATAAGAGCAAATAAGTATACAAATTTATATATCAAATAGAACATTTGCTCTTAAAGTTGCCTTGGGGAGGAGTTGGACCGCTGCTGCATTGTATATATTCTAAAAAAGGAGACCACAGTCCGAAAAAGTTTAGGGAGCACTGATATGTAATGTAAAGCCACAAATACGAAACTAAAAAAGTTGTCCAGAGAATAAAAAATAAACCAAGGATTTTGTGAAAAACTTTGGTCCTATTCACAGTAAGATAAAGTTTTTCCTTTAATCTATGCACCATTGTGCGAAAGCTCTATGGAGAGATGCAATTTCTTAACGACCAGTGAACCTTAAAGTTGGAAGAAATAATCGAAGGAAAACATTACTTTCCGTCTGGAAATCCTCAAAGTGTACACATACGGAATCTTTGGAACTCGTTCTACCATTCTTAACAAGATGCGCACATATTTAACATTTTAGTTTATATGATACATACATACAAGTAGCTAGTACCCACTTCAATTTATGGTTCTCACAAGGACCATAACTTTTATGACTTCGCTCTCACTCTCCAATTTCCATATCACACTTTTAATCTGTCACATTGGAACTTTATGTAGTCATTTGCACACTTACAACACTACTCTGCAGCATTTGTTTTATCCTTCGCTCTGATGTTGCTGTCTAAAGCATGTTCTACTCTATTATTGTTGGCACTGTCACCAACTATGTACATACCTCTGACGGTACCTATTTTATTTTATATCTTTTTTATTTTTCCATGTGCGTTTGTCGTAAGTCATCATGGCATCATCAGTCGCTTGTGAAAAGGATTCACATATCCTTCCCGTAGGCTGTAGGGGGCCATTGTTTTGTTCCACTAACTTTTCACTAACAGAATTAATTGTCCTCTCTGCTGCATATCCAGAGCGTAACTTGCGTGCGACCACTCACTTAACTTAGTAGAAACTTTGATTGAACTGGTGGATGAGAGTCAGGTGAACTGCTTGCTTCTTGATCCTTTTAATTAGATCAGGAACTTTTGAGTAATGATCTGGGACATTATCTTAGAAAATCTGCCGCAAGAAAGGCATTATTCAGTAATTTGATCCAGAGATTTGAGAAAAGTTGGGGAAAGTTTCAACTATTGTATAATGTTGGATGAACTAATTGGATTTAGGTTGATGGTGGTAACGATGCCATTAATGATTGTGCAGCGATGATAGTAGGATTTGAAGGAATGAGGAAGACTTTACTGCTTTTTGAGTCTAACGCACTTTTCTTTCAAGATTTATAATAGATTTAATTGCAGTACAGGTAGACTATGAATACCTAGATCAAACTAAAAAATTAAAGAGCTGTACATGCATAGGGAGGATCAATTTTCATAAAAATTTTCTCTTTGGGTAAGTGTTCCGTTCCGAATTAATCCCCGAATACAATAAATAAATAAACAGATAATACAGAGCTTGCTCTAGCTTCTCACTTGAACTCCTGTAGTGCGTCGCACAATTAGTGGGGACCTATAGTTTCAAGCCGTTTCCGAAGGTTAATTTTTTCGATTGAAAGGAGCTTCACATGACAATTTTGCTCTCGGATGTTTTGTCAAACGTTCGTGAGAGGTGGTACCGTAAGACAACTTTTTTTGTGGGTTTTATATGATTCGGACCTTGAATCTTCCATCCAGTGGTCACGCACTTAACCACTGAGCCGAGGCGCACTAAAAGTAAACACAATTTTGATAGCATGGACAATGGAATTCTAAATAGCTATCCACGGCTACTCCTATACTGTATATTGGTGGAGTCCATACCTTTGCCACGTTTATTTACTCAAACTACTACTGACAAATATTTATTAAAAAAAAAAATGATGTCAGTCGTCCCTGGAATCAAATGAAAAAGTTTTAAAATTGATGTTCATTTAAACTTATTTAGTGTCATATTTTTTTTAAATTTGTCATCGAAAGGAAAAAATTAAGCATGACAATAAAACTAAATCAACCAAGAACGCCATTGATGGACTAAGAAAAATCATGGTATTTCAACAACTTTTAATGGACAGTGAAACTTGGTAAGATTCATGTAACATAATTTTTAAGTACATTTTTATGTACATATACATATATCAGAACTCGCTTATTCTAACAAGGTCCTTTGTTTTCTGGAGAGTGATCGACTAATCCATAACCGGTCTGGCTATGTGTGTAGTTGCTGTTAAAACGGAGCAGTTCTGGGTAAAAAAAAACTCCTTCAACATCTTTAAATAACGGTCCCCATTGACAGTTACTTTTACACCGTTTTTTTTTCAAAGAAGTATGACCCCACAATGCACTTTCATGAGACTGCGCACTACACAATAACTTTTTCTGGGTGCTGTTCCGTCTCATGAAGTATTTCTGGATTAGGTTCACTCCATATACGGCAATTTTGCTTGTTTTTGGACCTCATCAGACATAAAGAATTAATTTATCAAGCTGTTGTCTTCTTCGGCCATTTCAATCATTTTTTGGCAAAATTCCAAGCGAATAGACAAATCCAGAAGGTTTAACTTGCTTGTAATTTGGACTTTGTACGGAAACAAGTTTGAGTCATCATGAATTATCCGTTGTAATGACCGTCTGCTAACTCCAATTTCCGCCGATAAGTTTCGAGTCGAAACGCTTGGATTTGCCTGAATTGACGATGCTACAGCCACGATGGTATCTTAAACCCGAACATAGGGATCTCGATGGTACGGTCTTCGTACGATGCTTCCAAATTCGGTAAACATGTTTATTAGCCTCATAATGGTCCATCTACTCGGCGGAGTGCCGCCAAACTCCCGGCTAAATTTCCTTGGGATGGAAATGAAGGACTGCAAAGCATAGTACCGCCGCACTATCCAAATCCTATTTTCGATATCCCAATCATTCATTTTAATAAATCTAAATAGTAACTTGCAAAATAAAAAAAAAAATAAACCGATTACTCACACAGAAAAAAAGTTATTACGTTTTGTTTTTGTAGCACGATTCGTGTGCCACCCTGTATAATGGATATTCACTAAAAAAGAATTTAATTCATTCAAAATCTAATTAAAACTAAAAAAATTCTGCTCTTAGCATCCAATCTAAAATCTATATAAAAAAAACAATTACAACAAAAAATTAAAAAAAAAACACTCACGTTTTCTTTGTTCCCCGTTGTTCTGTCGGCAGCACAAAAAGTTTCAGCTCTGATATCGCGAACGAAAGTAAATCCTAAACGCAGAGCTTATTGTTTATCCTAACCTTCAATCAAATCAAAGCTAACTAAATTCTAACTAAACTACTTCACTTAAATCATAAAAAATTTAGCTTCTTCTGTGCACCTCTACCCTGCTGCGGCTTCAGTGGTACCCTGGTACGGTATTAATAGAGTTACCCTATGGGGGAGGAGCACCTCACTTTATGTGCCGTGTTTGCTCACTTATCTCCCTTCGTTGGAGCTCATTTCTAGTAGGTGCCGGTATGTATATTCTCCGATATACATACCTTACGATCACATATGGATCGAATGAGGAGGAAAATGATCCCTATGTGATTTTATCTTTTGATAATTTGTTCTTCTTGCGAGCTTAGATGTGTGCGAGAGGGACCACTAGTACAGATCCTTATGTCAAAGAAAGACATTTCTCGCTGTATTTAAACCATCTCCGAGTGGACTTTTCCTAATTCGTTTTATTAATTAGGATTTCTCCACCGATTTCGAATTATAGTTACAAGTATAGTGCTTTATCAATTGCACCAGAGGTTTAATTCGCGCATCATATTGTTATCGCTATTTTTCAGTGGATACGGAGATCCATATTGTGGTGGTGGCCATGGCTACTCGGAGACAGCGTCCATGAGCCAGAATTTGGTGGTAATATGTGCGTTGGTGGAAGTCGCATCGTTGGGCGTCTTACAGTGGTGGCATCCCAGGATTACTTGTGCCCAGGCTCCATCATGGATGTGGATCTGCCGCATGTCCGCTTTGGTTGGTATTCGTCGGGTTACTTTTTTTTTATGTACATATTTATTTTATATTGTACACTTGGTGACTGGTGTGACATTTGGTGACTCGTGCCACATTTGGTGACTCGTGTCACATTTGATGCGGTTGATGGCTTGTCATTCTCATTGAGGCTGAGAATGTTAATTTTGATAGAGTTCATTATTAGCGGCACAAAGTTTGCCTCTTACACCAAACCAGTGGATGTAGGTCCACAATTCTGTGGTTGAATTACCGCATCAGTTATCGAGCAACTCGTGACTAATAAATGTTGATTTGACATGACCGCTTAAGAGATCGAGTATCGAAACTCGGCATTCTGTCATCAGTGATCGTGTATTTATGTATTCGATATGGTTTCTGCTGACGAGCTGAGGTGCATTTGACAGAAAATATGTGAGAATATCTTTGTTTATTGTTATTTTTGTGTTTGTTTAAATTTATTGTTTGAAATTTATTTCAGGTTGAGTCTAAATAAAATTAACCCTCTGCAAAAGGAGATTTTGGCAAATTTCATGAGCTGGGACAGCGGTTTAAGTGCATCCTTTAAAATTTATCGTTTCCATTATAAATAAGAGTGCACTCTTATTTGCCCTGACAATTTTGATAGAACTGCAATCAAAAGTGTATGTTAAAGAGAAGGGACCGCTTTTATCTCTTAAACGTCTTCGTTATATAGCGATCATCCTCTGAATCAGAAGATGTAAAATAAAGTAAATATTCAATTTTTAATTGAAGACGTTAAATACAAAACTTTGCCTAACACAAAAATAAATAGTTTTGACATTTGTCATTCAATGTTTATACTACATTCAATGTACTAGTACAATTTTCAAAGCCCGCTCGATATGTGACCATTCTTATGTGATCATCCCAATGTAGTTACTCGATCACTCGATAGCGTATGGATTTCATTCACTCGTTAACTGATGTCGTAATTCAACCCCTGTACGATTTGAAATAAATATCGCCGACTCAGTTGAGATGTTTGAGATGGATTATAAGCTTTAAATTTTTTGTACCGCTTTGCAATGATAAGTGACTCCAAAACACGTCATTAATCACCACGAGAAAAATAGTGGCGGTAGTTAAGTACAGCTTTACCAGACATGTGACACTTCTCGCTTCAGTAGCTAGCTCTCCCGCTAGCATATGTAGTCGAGGTCTATATCTACTCGGGGTATAGTTCGATGATAATTCATACGTTGCTGATGTAATCAGTTTAGGTGAACCTAAAACAGAAACCTGCATGCTCGGTTTTGAGAATTCTTTCTACATGTTCCTTTGTGGAGTTGTGGAAAGAACGAAAATACTTCTCCAACTCTCATGCTTTAGGAGCTTCAAAATCCTCCATTGGTTAGGGAATGTATGGATATTCCAAAACTTTTATCCGAGAAAGTACAGAACTTCTTCCGATTTTATTCGTTAAGCTTTGTAGGGCTACCCAGAAATGCAGTCAAGCCTTCCTATCTTTTTAATTTTGAGTGCAGCAACGATCTTCAATGTGATTAATATATAAATTAATTAAAAAATAAAATAGCCCATATAGAGCCGAGCATAGATTCTCACATACCATCTATTCGGCACTTGTTGTATATTTTATTCACTCGAATGAAACCTACAATTTGTCGCTGTATCCAAAAGATGTGCTGAGAGCTTATTCATGACAGTTTTACTCGCGGATATTTATCAGACATTTTCAAAGGGTGGGGCCGTGAAAAAACTTGTTCGTATTTCTAGGACTCAAACCCTAATCTGCCGCTCAGTTTTTCAAGAACCTTGCAACTGCATCTAACTGCTTGTATGTGCACGATTCTACTGCCGTATTAATTTCTGCTTCTTCGGCTTGTCCAACCAATATATTGGTGAACTTCGTAGGTTGTGAAGAAACAAAAAATGTGAGTTTCACAAACACCACTGTATACAATATTACGGATAATAGAGCTGCAAAATCATTTTGTTCATGCAAATTAATATAATTTGTGTAGATTTGTATATCCTAAATCAATCCACAACAAAAAAAAATATATATGTGTACTCGTATATGCTCGGATTGTTTTTTAAATATTGAGCTTTTCATAATATCCAAAATAACTACTATCGCCACCGCCAAAAAAGCTGCTAGTACTCTGGAAAATTTATTTTGATTTTCTACTGCTGCTAATTGACTAACAAAAAATATAATTTATCACTTCAAATCCGTTACTTATGTATGTACATACTAAACTAAAAGTAAAAAAAAAGCAAAACAAAACGTGACCAATTTCCGGTAGCGATTTCTATCCTCTCTACATAATTAATCCTATTATCCATTAACAAAACGGATTGGCTACAAATTAACAAGGTACCATCACTGTTGGTGGTAACTTTCCGGTGGCATATTCAATTAATTATCTGGCAGCATTTTTAGTATCTATAAAAGTCACCGTGGGTGGAATTTATCTCTTCCACACCATAAGCCACTGTCAACGGATATTATAATTTTAGGCCTGACCTTAATTGACCTTCGCTCGGATAGTATTAGTCAGATTATTTAATAACAATTAAGAAAATATACTGTTTCTGGTAGATTAACTGTTGTAATGAAAGCCTTTTGAGGTCCAGCGTAACTTGTGCTTTTGTTTTATTATAGTTCCAAGCGCCAGGTAGCGCTCCTACCTAAGGCTTTCTGTAACTGCACTGGAAATTTGCAATTTGGATCCGTAGATTTGAATAATTAAATCTAAATGACCGTGCAGCATACCTTAGAGTTATAAGTTCACTAAGAACAGTCATAAATCCATGAAATTGAGTGACCACCAGGCAGAAGAGCGTGAGATTCTTCAACTCACCAAAGACTGGCGTGGAATGAGAAAGTTAGGGAAACACTGCATTGGATCTGCCTGATCAGGCGTCACTGATGCATGAACTAACCCCGATCGCAAGGACCTGCATTGAGTTTTCCCCGCGATAACTACTTAGTATAAGCATAGCCTCAGTGAAAATGATGTAGAATGAGTCTTGTTTGCTATATCTACCTTTTAACTGCGAACATTATTTTATGACCCTCTATTCACTGATCTGCCTTATATATATGCAGTTGTCTCCAATAACCCCTCTAACGTACAGATCTACAAAAGTATAGAAGTTTTTGGATGCAGAGTAAGAGGCCTCCGCAAGTATTGTGATTAAAATAACCCGTATCTGCTTCCAGGCTTTGCGAATGTAGCGCATAATAAAACATACCATGCAGACCTGCTAGAGCCACAGAACAACAACATTCTCAGGATTTTTCAGCATCACGTCATCATCTATCTCTCTTGTGCTCATCATAATAAAGATAAAAATTGTCTTATTCCAGTTTTGTGTTTCGAAGACTAGAGGCACTGTTGGCTAATCTAGCTATGAGCACGATGCTACAAAAGCAAAGTACTTGAAGATAGACACATCCAAAATCTTTACAGCTCAAAAGCTTTGACAGACTGTATATCAGGCCCATAGTATCGACGGATTTTAAGTCGAGTCACTTTATTTTCCTATTCTACAAGTAGTTTATTCTGTTCAGAGCTCAGATCTTTATTTTGATTCCATGAGATGCTGGAAAACAGACACTCTGGAGGAAGACGTCTTGGTATCAATTTTCATCTTTTCGTGAGTGAATCTGCCACGTACCTCACAAATTTATTCAAACATCTACGTATTGCCTTCTCAGTAAGATCAAATTACAGACATGAGATCTTAATTATAGATTCTCTTTGTATCTGCATAAAAGTTACCAAGGAAATTTCTCGAACTTCTCTCCCAAGCTCAACTTCAACCAACAGCAAAAAAGCCAAGATCCGGCCATTAAATTCACCTACGCGATTGATTTGTTTACACCTGTACCCACTTTAGTATGCATATACGAAAGGAGCAGACAAAAAAAACTCCACAAGGCCATAATCTATAGGTATAAAACAATCGTGCGCCCGGTACTAACATAATAAAATCCAATAAATTCTGAAAATGACATCACCTTTCATAAGGAAGAGAATTCGAAGGGAAATTTATTGTGTTCTGCTGGAAATATGTATTTTACACGACGACCCTAGCTTACAGTACCCTCTATAAAGAGGACGAAACATAACAAAGCAGTAAAACTCTGTGCGACATTGATTTCATTTCCAGGAGGCGCGCGGACACGGCGGGGCTGGAACATTTTAATTTATGTCATCATCAAAATACACAAGAATATAGAATGCGACACGAGAAATGGAATTTGAAATAGGGGGGGTTTTGGTGGGAGCATTGGTCCTGGAATCGATGTACTTTTTTTCACTTTTACGACTGGCGTACCTGGCTGCCTCTTAAAAGTGGGTGATAACGTGAAGTGTTGCTGTTTGCTTTTAAGCATTAATGACAATGATTCTGGAAAATGAGGTATTTTGTGAGATACTTTGAATTGTTTCCTCTGGCAAGTATCGTCCTTTGCCAGATCGTTGTAGAATTTTATATTTGATTTTAAAAAAAAAAAAACGGGAAAAAAATATAATACTGACACGACATCAGGAATGAGGTTTGTTCAACTTTGAAATATTGATTTTAGTATCCTGTTTCCAGTTGTGAAAAGTCTATTTTACAATTTTGTTTTCCTTCTTTCTTCTCTGCTTTGTTGCTTTCGGGTGGATAGTTTACTTTGGGTTTGATAAATGTGACGGGCACTTTTGTACGCATATTTATCTGCCTGATGGAACTGTTGTCGGGATCAGATTTAGGCACGTAATTTTTTTTATATACTTTCAGTTGATTAGAGTATAATACAATAGTTATGTTTTGAATTGCAAATACTTTAGGATCGATCTGGAAGATGAAATGGTTATGATGATACATAAAATGGCCATTGATATAATGCAGTATTTTGAGTATTATGCAAAATGAAGGATAATTGAAATTTGATAGGTTCAGACAATATTTTATTTATATGCATTTATTGGAATAGCAAACCGCCTTCCAAAAGCCTTCCCCATCTTCAGCCGCCTTGTCGTGACGGGAGGACTTAAGACATAAGAAATAAAGTGCCGTTTTATCTTTGACTATGGAAATGTTAAAGTTAATGTGTCCGAACGATCTATGGATTTAACTAACCCAGAGGTCTCTTGCTATAGCAAAAATCCACGTTGTCTTCGTGACCAGTTCTGAAATAAGGATTTTATAGACCTCCATTAATATAGCTGAACATAGGTTCATCCTTTAAATAAAAAGACAGCTGATTGATGTGCTGATGCTAATGGAAATGTTGGGAAAAAAGGTTGAACGGGCTTCTGAGCCGATTATTCTACTCTTGACTTGAGCCAACCAAAAAGGAAACAAATGAAAGCTACAATCGCGTGGTGCAAAGAAACAGTGTTAGTTAAAGTGCTGAGAACAACTCTTTTATGTAGAGACGATTTCAGTTTTGTTCGATACCTATCTACTCATTTATGGAGGCAATATTTAATCGTGAACTAATTTTAGACTCACTTTACTTGCTCCTATAGGGCAAGCATTGTTTTCGTGACAATTTTCGATTTCTAAATTTTGATCAATCTTGTAATAGAGGAACTCAAAAAAGTGGGTCTTGCAATTCTGACTATCTGTCCGTCTGCCTGTCTGTTCGCCTAATATCTATCTATCTGTTCCTCGGGATGCGGCTAGGCCGTGGTGTAGTGGTAACATCATCGCTTGTCACGCTGTTGATTTTCGGTTCGAATCCTGAAGTCAAGAATCATCTATTTATTTCGCATGAAATAAATAAAAAAGTCGATCACTTGCGAAAGCTAATTCAACTCTACTGTGAAGGCATAACACTGGCAGTAGGGTGGTCATATGGCTAAAATGCAACTTGATCATGATGATGACATCAGGAGGACGGAAAAAAATACTGTGAATCATAAACAACGACAATAATACCGAAAACAAACAAAATACTCCCCAGTTATCTGGACAGCCACCCTTGGAGTTTGCAGAAATCTTAATAACACCTGAGTTTCAAACTACACCACTCTGTCTCTTCCCCTTTCCACAAAACGCACGTGTTCTAAAAAAATGTGTATAAGGGTATTCATATTCCCTTTAACACGTGCAAATTATAAAAAAAAAAAAATTGGTGGAGGGATTTAACTACTTTAAAATAAATGCAATTTCCTCCAAAACGGCTAAAACGATTTTGGACGTTTATAATAAAACTGCGTACTCAGCAGCGGACTTGCAAAAAGTCAAAAGCATCGACAATAACAAAAAACAACAAAAAATGCTTCCCAGTTATCTGGGCGCCACCTTTGCAGTTTGCTAAAGCTTAATACCACCTGAGTTTTAAACCACTACAACAATCTTACTTTCTATCTCACTATCTAACAAAAAATGATAGCTTACGAAATCTACAAGCAGAAGAAAAGGGAAGAACGCCAACTTCTAAGAAAGAAGGAGAAAGAATATGAAAAACTCGAGATGGAGACTATCGACAAGTTTCATAGCAGGAATGATGTTCGAAAGTTTTATCAGGAGGTCAAAAAATTCAACCCGGACGATGATGACCAACAATTCCGTTCATGTGACCAAAGTGAAGTAAAGAGCTATATCTGAGCTTAAATCCAATAAGGCTGCTGGAGCCGCCGGCCTAACTGCCAAACTATTTAAAGCAATTTAATTTAATAATTTGTAAATTATAGTCTTTTGCCAGTTTACTGATTAGTCCATATCAGTGTGGTTTTAGGATAGGAAAGTCCACCATAGACCAGACATTCATATTGCGGCAGATCTTGAAAAAAACCCAAGAACCACCTAACCACATTTTCATCAATTTATTTTAAAATCACATATAATAGCGTCCATAGAGACGACCATGTCTAGTTTTGGCATCCCTGTCAAACTCGGCAGTTTGTACAGGCTGACGATTGAGAATGCTGCTCCATCAAGTTCTGTAACACCATCTCCTGACGCTTTTGATGTCAGAAAATGACTACGACAAGGTGACGCGCTGTCATGTTATTTCTTTAAAAGAATTGAACAAAATTCTCAAGCTAACAACAGGAGTACAATCTTTCAAAAGTTGAACATGATTCTCGAGTATACCGACGCCATTGACATGATTGCAAGTATTTCTGTTAGAGGTTCTTTCATCAACATTGAAACATAAATGGCGAAAATAGGTTTAGAGGTTAACGAGGGCAAAACAAAATATAGCCAGTCATCAAAAAAAGACAGTGAATATCACCGACTTGAACTGAACATCACAATAGACAGCTACAGTTTTAAGGTAGTTAAGGACTTTGTTTACTTAGACTATAATTTTACACAATGACACCAGCGCAGAGATCAGGCGAAAAATCACCCTTTCTAACAGCTGTTCCTTTGGACTGTAGCGCCATCATTTGAGTTGCAAAGCCCTCTTACGGACAATTAAGGCGACTTTATAGACCCTCATCATCCCAGTCCTGGTGCAGAAGCATAGACGTTATCAAAGGCGGATGAAAATACCCTCGGTTGTTTCGAGTGATGTTCGTATAGACGGGAAATTCAGACGAAGATACAATAACGAACTATACCAGTTGTATAGTTTTGGCAGTTGTATAGTGACTTCGTCCTATTCAGAAGGAGTCGAATCCATCGGCTAGGATATATAGAGCGAATGAATATCAACGCAACAATCTATTCCGGAGGGATGACGTGGTAAAGTAAGGCCTCGAATTGGGTATAAAATATCTGAGTGAGGGTAATGAGTGGATTAAGATTTTGTGAATTTTTTAGTCGGTTCATTTCATTACTATAATCAAAAATTACACAAAATTTTATTTCAATTTTTCACGAACTTTCAGCTGAAAATAATTACAATATGATCCGACAATTCGTATATGTAATAGTAAAGTAAAATCCTTGGAATAATGCACTTTTTCATTTACCAAAATTACAACAAAAAAATGTTCTCTTGCATCCATTTCCATTAATTTTTTTGGAATAACTTTAAATGGTAAAATATATCGACAATTTGGGGACTTTCGTCGAAAAATCGCTTTTTTTATTCTAGTAAAAGTTGGAATCTCTAGATGACACCCTATTTTCGTAATGATTTTTCCAAGCATAAATAAAATGTGCTGTGATATAAGCTTTCAAAATATAAAAAAAACTAATTTTGGAACCTAATATCTAAGCCTGTTATTGGCTAAAAGTGAATAACAGGTTTTGTTTTCAAATTTGATTGGTACCAATTTAATAAAACTGTTACAAAAATATCGTATCTATTGATTTCTATAAATAAAATTTTATAATGTGTTCGACACTTTTTACCATTTAAAAGTTATACCCTCTTGATCCGGAGTTAGAGGAGTTTGTAAAAACGTACTCCTACAATTATAGAAGGACGCGTTGGACTCGCTTCTCAAGAACTTTGACAAGAGCACTCTCCTCGAATTCGCTCTACCCACCGTCCAATAGGAATCTGTCAAACGAGGAGATTGACTGGTACCTAAAACAAATGGACGAGACAATTAAACGAACTATGGACAATACGATACCTCGGTATCAACATACTGACAACGCAGACATATTCCGCAATGCAACAATTGACGCACTACACCAACACAAAAGTAGACTGCTGTCGAGATTAAAAACCTTGTACAGACAGTTTACTGACAGACAAAACTCGGAGGTTAGGACGCTGAAGTCGTTGATTAAAAACCTCCAAAAATTAATTAGAGAAAATTACAGACTTTCTGTAAATTTGCATTGGAACAACAAAATTCGGGCTGTAAAATCCAACAACCCGAGTATGTTCCCGCAAATAAATAAAATATTTCGGAGGAATAATCAAAACGACCTTCCGTGTCTTAAGATCCCCCGAACGCCGAACAATGGACGAATACTTATAACAGCAGGTATAGATCCAGATAACGCAGTAGAGGATGACAACTTCTTTGTGATCGAAGATCCGCAGGAGAAGGTAGAGGCTATAGGAGCGAGTTTCCAGGAAGTGTACAAGGTGAATGATACCATTTGCCCGAACCACGACCTGGAAAATCGCGTCCTTGTGCACAACTTCTACCTTCGAAATGATATAGAGCACTGGCGATCCGAGAACATAGGTTTTACCGAGTTCAATGACGATAACATGGCAAATAATGTCATCGCCGATGAAAGGGTACATCCCCCGTTCATATCGAAGGTGGAGCTCCAAGCGATCTTCGACTCTTTGAGGAGGAAGAAATCTGCGGGAATCGACGGAGTATCGAACATTGTGCTTCGACATCTCCCTCTAGAAGCGGTGGACATTTACACTACTCTGTTTAACAATGCACTGAATAATGCACATTATCCAACGCATTGGAAAACAGCAGTGATACAACCCATCCCCAAAAGGGGTAAGGACACTTCCAATCCGGCAAATCTCCGGTCGATAAGTCTCCTTCCGAACATCAGCAAGGTATTCGAGAAAGTGATCAATAGAGCCCTGCTTAAGTGGACTGAGAACAGTAATATAATTCCGGATAACCAATTCGGTTTTAAGGCGGGGCATGATACAATACATGCCGCGTCTAAACTGGTATCGGATATCCAATGGAACAAATGCAAGAACCAATGCACGGGTGCCTGCCTGATTGACTTGGAGAAGGCCTTCGACACCGTATGGTTAGAGGGACTCTTCTACAAGCTAAGCAGGCTGGGCATAAGCAAACCACTGCTGTACATACTTCATAACATGCTCACCAGTAGACAGTTCATTGTCAAAAATGGGAAGGTGACTTCTGCTGGAACATTTCTAATTAAAAACGGTCTGCAACAAGGTGCGGTTAATTCACCGATCCTTTTCAACATTTACACGAGCGATCTCATAGGATCACTTCACCATACCATAGCGTACGCAGACGACTTGATCGCGTACAGATCAGGACCAAAAATCGAGGTCATTGCAACTCTCTTGCAACGTGACTTCGATAAGATTCAGCGATATTGCGATGATTGGAAGTTGAAGATCAACTTCCATAAATCGGAAACCATTCTTTTTAGGAAGCCGTTGTCTGGTGCCTCTAGGGATACCAGAAAGAATTGGCGAAAGTTCTCAATAGTTGGACCGCACGGACAGCCACTTGCGAGTCGAAGTGTAGTCAGATACCTGGGGCTTTGGTTAGACCAATATCTATATTTTAACAAACATATAGATGCTGCTCTGGCCAGAGCCAAAGGTGCTTTTGCCCTTACAAAGAGACTTTTTTATAGCAAGCAACTAGATGCAAGGGTAAAGGTAATCTGCTACATGGCCCTCATCCGGCCCATGCTCGTATATGGATGCCCCGTGTGGTTCAACGTGGGAGCAAGCTTGTTGGAAAAGATTCGGGTGTTTGAGAGGGCTTGCCTTCGGGCTTGCCTTCATTTGTACAGAACACCAGAGTCCCAGTACATAAAATTCTATCCCAATGAGGTCCTATACAACAGGGCTAACCTAATAAGAGTGGATAATTTCGTTATCAAGCTGATTCGAAGGCACATTGCAAGAGCAATGAGCTCGACGAACAACCTGATCTCCGGGGCTTATTACCCCAATTACGAGTATCATGAGAGAGTGCGCCTTAACGGCTTTGTTCCCCCAGAGGCGTTCCTCTATTTTGATAAGAAAGGTCTGATCCAGGATAGATTGGCGGTGCCGCTAATCTTCCACATTGCTCGGACAGCTGTGGATAGGCGACTCAACTACGACAGAGACGTTGCACACGGCAGTGTGGAGCGTCTCCGGTTCAGTAGGGCGGTATCGGGTCGCGATATTTTTGACGTACAACGTCAGTACGGTCATTTCTGGTGGCTAGCCGAAAGAGAGGAGACTCCTTCGTCGTTTCCTCCTAATCCAGGGTAGCCTGTTTGATGATAAAAGTTGGCTGTTCTTGCCCATGGCCGACTTACATAGTTTAGGTTTAGGTAGTTTTTTAGGTTTAGATAGGTGTAGGTAATAATTTAAAAAAAAAAAAAATATCCACAGCACTTGGATGAAAAAAAAAAAAAAAAAACACAAAAAAAAAAAAAAACAAGACAAAAACAGCACTCGATAAAAAAAAAAAAAAAAAAAAAAAAAAAAAAAAATTTACGTAGAAAATACGTAAGGTAGAATAAGATAGGCTAATTTAGAATAAGATAGTTTTTAAGATTTATTTTAAGGTAGTTTTTAAATTTTATTTATAAGAATACAAAAAAAAAGTTTTTATGTAATTTTCTTAGTTATAATTAAAATTAAATAAATGAAATAAATAAAGAATTTTCAAGTACGTTACGTCGAAAGACATAGTTTTAAGTATTAGGTTTAACTTAGAGCGCCCGCCTAGGGCCAGTAAGTTAGAATAAGATAGTTAAGTTAGTTAAGCTAGTTTTAAGCGTTTTGTCTAGCAATTAAGTTACAATGAATTTAAAAAAATAAAAATGCATTAAAAATGAAAATGAAAACTGTGATATATTGGGTTGGCAGGAAAGTATTTTCGGTTTTTACAAGTAGATGGCGTTATATTTGTTGATTCTCGCTTTTGTAAATTTGTTTTCTTTTGCCATTTGATAGCTGTCACTTTAAACTTACTTTAGAAGCAAATCGGGTTTAATTTGGTTTATACCTGTTAGTACAGTGCCAATTTTATCATGGAATGCAAAAACATATTCGACATATTTTGCTTTTTTATTTCGACATTCAACGTTCCAACGTTTTGGTAGACCAACTGAAATTGATGATGACCAAATCAAAGTCATAATTGAATCAGATCATCATATGACTGTGCGAGAGATTGCAGAGAAGTTAAATGCATCACACACAAAAATTGAAAATCACTTAAAATGTCTTGTACTCCTAAAAACCGCGATATTTGGGTTCCACATGAATTAAAAGAGATTCACTTAATACAACGAATCAATATTTGCGATCAATATTTCATTTGCAAACGCAATGAGATATCACTGATGATGAAAAATGGATCGTCTACAACAACATCAATGGAAAACGATCTTGGTCTAAGCGTGATCAACTAGCACAAACCACATCGAAAGCTGAACTGCATCAAGAGATGGTTATATTATCAATTTGGTGGTATTATAAAGGTGTTGTGTATTTTAAGCTGCTTCCAAGGAACCAATTCATATGTTTACTGTCAAACAATCAATTCATATGTTTACTGTCAACAACTAATGAAACTGGAGGAAACAATCAAAGAAAAACAGCAAACAGAATTGTCAAATCGCAATGGAATCGTATTCCACCATAACAACGGTAGACCACACACATATTTGGTAACTCGTAAAAAAAAATATTGAACCTTGGTTGGGGAGAGTGTCACATCCTCCATATAACCCTGATCTTGTACCATTTATTTCAAAGTTTGGAAAACTCTTTGAATGGTAAAACTTTCACCAATAATGATGACCTAAAATCGCATTTTGTAAAGTTTTGTACTCATAAGGGCCAAAAGTTCTATGAGCACGGAATCATGAAGTTGTCAGAAAGATGGCAGAAAAAGTCATCGAACAAAATGGATCATATATAATTGATTAAAGTTTATTCTTTGTATAAAAAAAAAAAAAAAAAGTTTTATTTCACACTAAAAAACCGATAAATCCTAGCAATCCTAGTGCTGTAGTTTATCTAATTCAGGCCAAATTTCAGTAGTTGAAAATGTTATGAAAATGGTCGTCTGGTTTCCATATATTATGTAGGGCCCACATATAATTATATATTGTCAGTCTTGAGCATTTAAGAACAAGGATTCGGTAAAGCATATCGAAATTGGTAAAGCATAATGAAAAACCTTATATTTATGTACATATGTGTAAATTTAATCACAACTATATTCTTAACTTCAGATGGAAAATTCTACTGTGTGTCTACTGGTACATTTCTGATTTGTACAGAGTTATACTAAATATCTATATAAGAGGATATAAATTAATGATGTTGATATCATAACGTTCGGTGTAATAGTATCCAATTTTTATTGTATCCTGTATTGTTTGTTATTTTATATGTAGTAGGTTTTGATGCCAATCGATGATATTGTGATGGAAATTTCATTGAAACGAAATTTACTTGATAGTCCATCGATACGCATGAACTTTTAACTATTTCACGCTAAACCTACTTGAAGACAATTTACGATTACTCCCTACCTCTTTTAAACCACTCTACTCGAATGATGTAGCTTGTAGTAAGATACCCGTCCGTAGTTGAATTGGAAACTGTAACCATTGCCTTTTTTTATATACCTATAGCAGAGATGTGCAATTCCTGCGGAAATATAATATAAATATTCAGCTACCATCCGTTTATCAAGGTTTCTATGAAATATAAATTAAAATAGCAAAGAATACCATTATCATATCATACCGCAATCACCACCGCAATAGTCAGGAAGATAAAACCATAAAATAAATTTCGCATAAAATTTTTCGCTACAAAAAAAATGCATTTGGGGTATAACCACAACGAAAAGGAAGAAGGAAAACAATTCAACACCACCTACTGTGCAACGAAGCATTTCATAAACTCATGTTAATAGGGTTGTACTTCAACTCCACGTCCCAAAAAGAATACTTCAAGGGGCCCAAGATACAATTTTATTTTTTTTCATAATATACATATTTACATAGGTAGATCCTTGGTACCGACACAATTTGTGGCTTCTACAATCCCACTTCATAGTATGAAATATCGTCATTCTTGGAATTTCCCATTCAAAGTTCGAGTATACATACGAGTACACCATCCGTTTCAGACCAAATATCTAGAATTAAAAATCTTTTTACCAACAAATCTGATACTAGAACTACCACTTCCTGTACGAGTCGGATTATTCCAGTCAATATGAACGAATAGGTGATTCGGTTACTTAAGTACATACTTACAACATACATATGTATCCACAACTTTGGTGTAAATGCGAATTAAAAGTTTTGCTTTATTTTGTTGCCCAATTATGACCGTTAGTGGCATGCATGTGGTGGATGCTCTTTGTTTGCCAGGACTATGTAACGTTACCTTTTCGAGAGTTGAAAACTCCTTTCAACTACAATTCAACGTGGAATACAGATAAAATATAAATGTTGAAGTGTCGGCAGCTCGTAAAACTGGAGGATGTACAACACATATGTATGTATGTATGTTTGTACATCTGTACAGCACATGTGCATGATACACAAACGCGAAACAAAGAAGGATACCGGTACCTGTTTTTTTTTTCTACATTGTAGTACATTTTTCCGAAGGGAATTGGCAACCGGAGATACGAAACACATATAACGCAAATGCAAGCAATTTCGTGTTATTTTCGGACAGAAGACCTAGATAACCTGGTAGTGGAAAAATGTGAGGATTAAAACTGAAAGGAAATCCAATGTGAGAGCTGGAAGGCATTACATCAAATCGGGTTAGTTACTTTTTTTTGCCACTGAGCAATATTAATCCTAGAATGCACCATTGCACAATTGTGGTACATCCTTGTGTATTAGGTTCGCCAGAAATTGTTCAATTCTATTGTTAGATAGACTAGAGTCCAGGTAGGGTATTATGCAGATTTGAATCGAAGTTTGTTTTAGCAAGGACGCATGGGTAATGGGGATCCATCGTGCGGTCATAAAAAGTAAGCAATTTTGTGGGACACATAAAATGATAGAATCTTTTACCCGGAAACGTACACACTGATCCAAGTGTGTACGTTTCCGGGGGCCAAACAAATTTAATAAACAATATCCAATTTGTCCTTCTGTCACCAACCCATTGGGCTGTGGCATTCACTCTTTGGCATTTATCTAGTTGGACACCAACGCCTAGAGTGAGTAATTTTATTCTCACAAAGCAAGACACTCGCAGAATAAATATTTTGTGACATCTATAATTTCTAGACAGGATGCACATTTCGGGACTTTAATAATTCTCATGTCGATGATGTTTCCTGTGATTATTCCGTACTTCTGTAGTAGGTAAACCCAAATTGCAAAGCAATTGCGCAGTGCTCTTATCATACCCTTTCACAAAACACTTAGTAGATATACAATAAACTAAACTAGACCATCTCTTTAGAGTATAGAATTTTTTAGAAATTCTATTGACATGACATACAAAGTTTTGGAATTGGAACACAATTTATAAAAACAATTTGGGAGATGTCCTACTTGCAGTTGATGAAGTCTTTTTTTATTAATTCTTATATTATCAAATTTTACGGAAAAAGTATTTTCATGCAACGGTTACAGTGGCTGCCTGATGTCTTTCTTTATGTAAAAGAAAAATTCATACACGTATTTTGGATCCCTGGTCCCTGGTCCCTGGTTTACAAGCGGCAAATTTCAGAACAATAAGCGTCCATACATATGTATATTTCTTTAGTCATCTAATCAGTTCCATAGTTGCTTCGAACTGGAGCTCAGATGGATTTGTAGATAAAGTGACTGGATTAATGGTAGTTTCATGTATATTATTGCAATATAAGAGGTATGCGGAAACTGTGGACTGCAAAGCCATCAGCTGAGATGCTCAATGGACGGGGGAAGCGAACTCTGTTTTACCCATTTTAATGGAATTTCATCGTCTTTCGGAGAAAGTCAAGTAAATGCTACAATGGTGAGGAGCTTACGGTATCAGCACTCATCACATCAGCGCAGAAAATCTGGCACTTGATACGTGTCAAGGCAGGAAAATTACAGAAGAAATGTTCCGCAGTGTCGTCGCCCTTTCCACAATCGCGCAGACTGTTGTATCACTTACCACACTCATGTATTTAGCAAAAGAAAAATGCCCCGTGAGAACGCCGATAAGTTGTCTGCAGTCATTTCTGCTGAGGGACAGCAAAAATGCCACGGATTTCTTACAGACGTCCTGGAGCTTTCGATTAGTCTGCCCGCATCCTGAAGAACCGTGCCACTCATAATTATGTTCATAAGAAATCCAATCGTCAATAGAGGCCCTGACTGAGGATGCAGGAGGACCCAACGTAGATTGGGGTCCTGAGAAAACTTCCTCTGCACCTTGCCTTGCAATCTCATCGGGGATCTCACTCCCCATAATTTCAGTGTGGTCTGTGACCCAGGTAAGAATTACAGAGAGAGAATTCAGAGAGTTATTGCATTCTAGAACTACCCTGGATGTAGTTTTAGGGCTGAGCAAGGCCTTAAGTACAGCTTGACTGTCACTACAGACGCAAATACTCCGACCCTTCCACCTATTCCTTACAACATAATTCATGGCTATTAGGATTGCATAAGTCTCCGTTTGGAAAGCAGACGCATATTTGCCTAACGGAAAATTCAGCCTGATGTTGTCGTCCTCCAAGAAGACACCAGCACCAGACCCCTGATTGGTTTTGGAGCCATCCATGAAGAGATGATGATAAATACGTATGCTAACATTTCCCGTAGCGCAGAGAAATGCACCGGCCGCATTCCTTTACTAGATTGAGCGCTTTATTTTCCGATCTAACTGAATTTGCTTTTCCGATCTTAACATATAAATCGCGAAGGCTTCAAGCAGCAGCTAAAGGTGTCATTGAGCAGTTCGCAGAACCTATTTTTGTTTTCGTAGTCTTTATTTTCAGTTGTAGTATGTGCACATAGTGGACTCAGTTTGAAGAGTATAGCTCTAATGCCAATCGTTCGCAGAAGGTTGGTAAGCTATGGCTTGTTTCCGTTGTTTTTTCTTCCATTTATGAATACACTATCCACACCCGAATTCGAATTTCTCCCTGAAAGAAAATTCACCATGTAGGTTGTCAGGTGCTCACCGTATATTCGGTGATATATGGTATCGCAATGAGCTTATCCTTTGGACTAGAGTCCCTCTATCAGACCAGATGCAGCTACCTAATTTAAATACTATTTTGGGGACAGATTTTTAAATATTAGTTTGTTGGCTTAAGTGACGTATCCATGAGACATATGTAAATTTGTCCTGTGCCACGGTAGCTCTATTCAAAGCGTCTGAAACAATATATAAAATAATGAAAATAGTAGTATATACTGCTTGCATAAAAATGCGCAAATAGTTTTGGTTGACAACTTCCATGTTAGTATATACAGTATGTTTTTTGGAACTGCGGCCGATTTAAAAGCGGCGCTATTTCTCACAGAGATAGTTTTATTATATGAAAGTTGGCAGTAGTGTTCAGCTGTTTGACACTGAGTTTGATTCTACAACAACGTATTTTAGTAATTAAAACATTTTATCAACATGGTTCGTCAATTATTGCAACACAACGTGAATTACGTAATTTTTTATCGAGGTGGAGTACCTGTAAAGAGTACTATTCAAGAAATTATCCACAATTTCTAGAACCTTTACACAGTAAGTGATTTACCGAAGCCTGGACCACGTCGTACAGTGGGTACAATAAAACATTGGTGCAATGAGGAACAATGTGAGTGAAAGTCCGGAAACTTCGATTCGTCGTCGTGCTCGGCAAAATGGGATTTCACCAACGGCTATGTGGAAAATTATGCATCGCGACATGCATTTATTTTCGTACAAAATCCAAGTGACTCAAGAACTTCAAGAAAACGAACAGTGACCACGGGACTGGAGTGTAAAAATTTACCAATTGAAAAGAGATGACCGGCACCAACTTCTTTCCCTAGGGTAACTTGAAGGGCCGAGTGTTCGTTACCAAACCAACCACATTCCAACAGTTCAAGGACAATATACGCAACGCAATTTCAGATATTCCGGATGATATTCTACAGAATGTGATGAAAATGTGATTGAAAGGGCATCCCATTGTACCAGTGCAGTTGAATACTAATACATTTATAATATAATAAAACAACAAAATTTAGGTGTTTGTTTTTTTTTTAAATCATTCCAATTTCAAATCGGCCGCAGTCCCAAATAACACCCCGTACATTCATCAGCTTTCTTTTCGTGGTCCTCGTATTATACCATAAGTACTGGGGGATATTATGATACTTTCGGAGTTTCATATGTGAAAAGTAGTATTAAATACGCTCCTAACTTAGGAATACTTCTCTTGAAAAGAATGTCTCTAATATCACGGGAAAATTATCAACAATTTAAAAGAAAAAGTTAATTTATGCAAACAAGTTAAACAAACTTAAATAAAAGATGGCATCCTATTTACAACTTCACTTCTCCTTTTCTCATGAACACTGAACGACAAAGTTTTTATCATTATCAGAATTCCGACACAAAACTTTTTAAAAACTCACCCAACTCCCACATCCGTAAAATGCCAGACGTATTATTTATCGCGCGCTCATGCTTACAAAACGAAGTGAAAACAGAAAACATCTCACGCCCTGGTTCCACCAGAGTGATCCATAATAAAAAATTCATAAATAATATGTATGTGTATTTCGATATTTCGAAGGAAATTTGTTGGCAATTGCTTATCAAGGATTATAAATAACAAAATTGCCACATAACACCCAATCCATACCCTCCCCATTAATCCTCGTTTTCAGTCCACAAGGCATTATCTCAGCACCCATGTATGAACAGGATATCTTCGCCCAAAAACCTACTAAAAGCATTCCATCACTTTACTCCTACACTGAAGAAGACTGAACAGGATTATCGATGAACTCATTTATCATCTTTCGTTACTTCGATTGAGATGTGTCGCCTGATATCCTGAAAACAAACAAAGTTGCATCAGCAATGAAAAAGGAAATGAAAAAATTAAAAGCACAATCCTCCTCTTGCAAAGAATCAATAAGAATTAGGGACATTGCATTAACCCAATCCCTTTTAAGTAGCTATGCGCGAATGAATTATTCCTTCTTAGTCCTTTTACATTTAGCAAAGAGGAATTCAATTTAGGATGCTGTGCGAGTATTATGTGCATTCAATACTGTGTACACAGAAAGCAATTAAGGAACACGCTACTTTCAGCTGCATCTCTGAGCTGAAGGGTGGATTCCGGGCACTGAAACCGGTGGAAAAACTACCACCGGTCGACATGCAAATGTGCAGTCAACATAGTCCAAAGAAAGTGGGCACCACAGGACGACACCGTACACAATGCTTTTGCTTGTCTGGCCAAGTAAATATTTACCTCCATGGTGAGTGCAAACAGGATAACTCGAAAACCCATTAAAGGAGGCGCATTTTTTGGGCGGAAGTTGCTTAGGCGGTTCCATCATTTAATGTTCTGGGGAATGCATGAGAAAAGGATGTTCATGGGTACAAATATGTATGTAGCGGGGGATGCATATAAGTAAAATAAAAATGACACAAGTGCAGGATTACAACATTTTGTATGCTTTACGAGAGGAGAAAATAGTTGGAATTTTGGTAGAAAGCTATTAAAAGCCTCAGTGAAAGTGTGGTCTTAGGACAATATTCAGTTGAGCGCATCCGAAAATGTACTTTAGACTGAGCTCAGATGAAGTATTTTAGCTATGGTAGTTTGGTTTATGGTTAATTATAGCTTTAAAATCTTATCATCAGGCATAAAAGGATGCCTAAAAAGTTGTCCCATCTACTAACTGTAGAAATTTACTTAGTGGTTTCTTGTCCTTCATCTAAATTTCTACACCAGGTGGATCCATTTTTGGTATACATTGTGTATATTGTTGCATGTGTAACTATGAGACATCATAAAAATGTAAAAATTGGTATACAGAACATTAAGGTTGGTAATAGGACTTTCAGTAAAGAAATTTTTAATAAGTTTATCAATACACCGAACGTGGCTTTTGCTTTCCTGACTTCCTTTCCTAATGAAAAAAAAAATCGTTTTTTCTCTATACAGCATTCCTTCTAGAGCAATAATCTTTTTAGTCTTTAAGAGTTTCGTTTAGGCTACTGGATCTCGGAAAGGTTTTAGGTTTTCAAATCAATAACTTTTTCTTGAATTGTTATTTGGCTTAAGCAAGCTATTAATTGCACTGTGTATGATATTGACCTTTATTTTTTGAGCAAATGCCAATATATGAGTCTTGACTTGACTAAAACCTAAGCTCTCTAGTTGTGGCTGAGGACACAGGTATACCATGCTCTACCACGACCTATCGCAGTTATGACAGAGCCCACTATACAATATATACACTATACAATATATGGCTTAAGCAAGCTATTAATTGCACTGTGTATGATATTGACCTTTATTTTTTGAGCAAATGCCAATATAACTGAACATTCTACGAGTCTTGACTTGACTAAAACCTAAGCTCTCTAGTTGTGGTTGAGGACACAGGTATACCTTGCTCTACCACGACCTATCGCAGTTATGACAGAGCCCACTATACAATACTGAAAAATATGGTCAAATTTGAAAGTGCTTCATATGCCGATTGTTCCCAGCAATTACAATAAATACATTACTATCATAGATTTTGAACCAGTACTGCTTTTTTTAAACCATTTACTGCTTTTTGTAACAGTTACTCTTACTTACACTGTGTATGACATTAACCTTTATTTTTTGAGCAAATGCCAATATAACTGAACATTCTACGAGTCTTGACTTGACTAAAACCTAAGCTCTCTAGTTGTGGTTGAGGACACAGGTATACCTTGCTCTACCACGACCTATCGCAGTTATGACAGAGCCCACTATACAATACTGAAAAATATGGTCAAATTTGAAAGTGCTTCATATGCCGAGTGTTCCCAGCAATTACAATAAATACATTACTATCATAGATTTTAAACCAGTACTGCTTTTTTTAAACCATTTACTGCTTTTTGTAACAGTTACTCAATAGTATGCGCACTAAATGCAACGTTCTTAATTTTTTTTATTGTTCCATAATTTTAACCAACTACGTTCAAATTATGTACGCATATTCGACGCCCATTACATATCTCTTTTTAGATTTTTCTTGAAACCTAATGAGCTTAAAATAAAGGAACTACACGTTTTTTTTTTAAATCATATGTCTGCGGTTTAGTAAAGCTCTATTCCAAATTTCAACCTTCCAAGTTTAACGGTTCAAAAGTTAGGATTCAGTGACAGACAGATGGGCAGATGGAGTGGCGGACGAACAGACAGACTCTCACTATAAGAGTTTCGTTCTTACTTTTTGTTACATTCGTTGTAAGTATCGGAACCCTTAAAAGTATCAATATTTGAGTTTTAGGTGTATCGAATAGAAAGTATCGATACGGGTATCGTGTTGATACTCTCGAATAGCGATAGAAAAATATTTGCAGTATTATGAGAAAAAGTGAAAACGAATATATTTATTTTATAAGCACATATTTTATAAACAATAAATGAAAAGTGAATGTTCATTCCCATTCAGTGTAAGCGCCGAGGAACAATAACAGAAGTATAAGCTTTGAAAAATTAAAGCTGTGAAGAAACCGATTTTGCTCCCATGATCAAGTAAAGGGTGTCCCACAATTCACGCATTCATTCATTTGGATGACAGCTGACAATTCAGGGGTATTAAAAATGGAGTGTTACACGAAAGAACAGCGCGTTTTCATTGTTGAGCAATATTTTAAAAATAATGAAAGTTTGGCAGCTACAGTTCGCAATTGTCGTACAAAATGTATACGGAATAGTGATTTAACTTCATCAACTGTGAAGAGATTAATTCAAAAATTCAGAGAGACTGGATCAGTTAGTGATCTTAGATACTCTGGATGTCCTTCAACAAATCATTCAACCCAAAACATCGAAGCAGTTCGTGAGAGTGTTGTTGAGAGTCCAGGAATATCAATTCGGTATCGCGATCAAGTATTGGACATTTCGAGAAGCTATCTACAGTGTATTCTTACGAACAGTGTATTCTCACGAAAATTATTTTAATCTCCATGCATTCAAAGTCTAATTGACTCAAAAATTGAAGCCTACTGACCACGCACAGAGAAGAGAGTTCGTTGAATGGATTATGGAACAACAACAAGTGGATGCTGATTTTTCAAACAAAATAATTTTGGCTTGTCAATCGTCAAAATTGTCGAATTTTGAGTTCCGAAAATCCAAGAGTGATTGTTGAGAAACAAATGCATCCACAACATATCACTGTTTGATGTGGATTTTGGGCTAGAGGCTTCATTCATGTATGTAATACTTTTTACCCATTTTCTATATGGGAAATTCAATTTATTGGGTATTGAAAAGAGAAACACTAAAAAGTGAAAACAACCTTATTTGCAATAACTTCTGAAATATTACGGACACGAAAGTAAGTAAATATAACTCATGGTACTTCAATAACTCGAACTTCTTTAATCTGAAAACCTCTTCAAGACTATTAATTTTCCAGTTCCATTGATCTTGGAAGGAAAAGTCTGTTTAAATCGAAAAGCTAATATTCGATAACTCAAATGGCTCGCTGTCTCTCCAATCGCATTATTTTGCTTTTATTTGTACAGGGTTTCGCAAAAGTCATCACTCTATCTGAAGATGCTCTCATTTTTGCAAATGCCCTCTTATGTTATCGTAACTTTGACATTTGTGAAGTAAACAGAAGCAGAATAGAAGTAGACAAACCATGGATTGCTTTAAGAAGTCGGAATAATTGTGTCAATATTTTGTTAAAAATTTTCAATATAATCGCTTCTGGGGCACTGAAAATCTGTGTGTAATGCACGAAGAGCCATTACATCCTCTCAAAGTCACTGTTTGGTACGGCATTTACAGAGGAGAAAATGATTGGCCCATATTTTTTCAAGAACGACATCGGCAACACTGTTACTCTGATATGTTCAACGACTTCTTGCTGCCAGATATTGACGAATTGGGTTTGGAGAATGTGTGGTTCCAGCATTCAACATTCTGTAGCAAGCATTTTCCGGCCGTTTAATCTCTAGTTTTGGCGATTTGCACTCGCCCGCAAGATCTCCCAATTTGGACGTTCTAGACTTCTTTCTTTGGGGTTTTTTGAAGTCTTGGGTCTATTTGAATAACTCACAGACCTTGGCGACCCTAAAGGAGAACATCCGACAAAAAGTTGAAAATGTATTGTCAGAAGTTTTACAAAAAGTCTTGGAAAGTGCTGTGGAACGAGCCCGAATGTGTATCAACTCTGGCGGCGGCCAATTGATCAGTATTATCTCGCGATTTAATGTAAACAAATTTAAACGTGTTTTTATTTACCAACAAACTTGCTGCATTGGGAAATAGACTAAGGACTTTTCGCCACCTTGTATAACTAGCATTCTGAAAAATACGACTTCTGTTACTCGAATTTACTTCCATGCGCCGAAGTTCTGCAAGTTTAACATCTGTAACTGAAAATGTTCGCTAGCTCTGAAGTCGCATTATTTAACCTCTACAACTCGTGTTGTAAAAAACACGACCTCTGCTACTCGAATTGACTTCTGTTCCTTGAAGCTTATCCTCTATAAGTCAATTTTTTAATTTCAAAGTCTCTATATGAAGAAACTAAGATAATTCGAAGAAAATTCTGATTCCATTGAGAATCGATTTGTCGAAGTTTGATATTGGTATCATATCAGTAGTATCAGAGCATCCTTAACTACAGAGAAGTTTTGCGTACCTGAAGAGCTCGAATTCCACTGAATTTCCTTGAATATTCCTAATATTTGGTAATCATACATGAAACTTCTTCATGCTTTCGTATGGGGATACAGGTCTGATTGCCGCGGTGTGAAGCCCGTGAACATACCCTCTGACCTTTCTAAGAGGCCTAGAACAATTATCATTCCTATTAAAGAGTCTCGAAAAAGTAGTGGACAACCACTCAGGGTGGCTAGTCGACTGATTAGATGAACTAAAGGGATTCACAGGTTTAAGTCTGTCTTAGCATCTATACCACATACTAGTAAGGTATGTAGATGCTTTTGATGTAAAGACTGTGCAAGCTGCAAAAGATTCTTCATAGGATGAAACATTGAAATGAATGACAGGAGTGATGTGATGAGACTAGTGTTCAAAATTAGTATTAATCTTGTGGTCTTCAAGACCAAAGCAAAGACTAAACTGCAAGAACTTTGCACTCTTGATACTTCAATAATATTTCAAATAGGTAAAGAAGAGCCTTCTCAAGAATCGAGAGGGGCCCACTAAAAGTTATTGGGCCTTAGTAATAAGCAATTTTTTCCAATTAAACAATTAAATCGTCGAATGTCACTTCTACAATAAAGAACTGTTTAGCTCACCCGCATCTAAGTCGATTTCAAACTTATCCAAATGTCCTTTAATTTGTTCATTCATTTAACTTGTCTCTCATTCAGTTTATTTCATTCGCTGAATGTACTGAGTAGGTCCGCAATCTTTCAAAAGGTTCAATTTTATCCCGAGGCTAATGGTAAAAATTGTTTTGGGTGTATACGAGCATATATCGACAATGAAAATTTTACACCATAAAAGTCTCTATAAGATATGGATGACGAATTTTCTAAGATTTTCGAAAATTGTCGAAATCCTGCTAAATCTCCGACTTTACTTCGAAGTTAACAGAAATCTCTATGAAATTTATCTATTATGAATATTAGTTGTTGAGTGCGAATATCCCGAAAAGGTTATTTTTTTGTAATGTGAACTCCCGATCTAATACGTCACTGCGTACAGAGTATTTTTTAAATATATTTCCCCCTATCTGAACCAGTGAATGAACCAATAAATGAACGAAATCAATCAGTGAATAACTAATTTTTATATTATAAGAAATAATTTGTTTAGGATGAAATCTCAATTAGATCTCTTGGATCTCTCAACAGTATAAGTTCGCACTAGCAAAAATGTGAAAATCCATAACAACTAATATGAATCTGAGTGAGAACTTAAAATCACCTAACGAAATGTGACTTTAGGAGTAACTTTTAAAATGCCTACTTTACTTCCTTTACTTTACTTTATTTTACTTTACTTTACTTTAGATGGCGCTACAGTCCGGTATGGAATTGGGTATCAGTCAATAAGCATCTCCAGCCAACTTGATCTTGTGCTAGTCGCCTCCCTTTTCACTTAGGTGCGCCACCTTCGGTGAGGTCTTCCTTTACCGCATCGTCGATTCAGGATGGATTCAAAGACTTTCAACTTTAGTTCGATGTCCCGATACAAACGAAACCAAAAATCACTCGGAGAATTTTTCTTTCAAAATATCCACAGGTGATTATTCGCACCGTATAGTCTTATATAAATAGGGTCTTATACAAATCCACCTTAGTTGACAGTGAGAGGGCTTTACTGCTCAATTGCCTTCTTAGCCCAAAGAAACAGCAGTTGGCAAGAGTGATTCTTTGGTTGATTTCTGCGCTGGCGTCATTGTTTGAATTGACAGTGAAGCTTAGGTGAACAAAGTCCTGTATGGAAGCGGTTCTAGCAGTTCTGTCGTGCTAATAAAAAAAAAAAGCGAAAAACCAAAATTAACTTGTTACATTCAGACAAGTTAACAATTTCCGCACAACAAGACGAATACGAACTCCTTCCTCCTAGAATTATCCTGGGCAGAAACCAGGAAAATTCTAGGAGACGCAAACTAATTAACAATTCCTCGAGATCCTTGTTCATGCTTCAATTGCACTACAACAGCCATTAGATGATGAAATCGCTGCAACGATGAATGCCACAGTGCCAGCAGGTGCAAACATAGAAGTAGCCACTTCCTCTTCTGTTTCGTCGGAAAAACGGGTACCACCTCAAGGCACTTAGCAATTGGATAAATCTAATCCAATATTGTGCTGAGCGTGAGTATCATAAAAACTACTCCTTCAATAGGGGATCCCGTAACTCAAAGTGATTCGACGAATGTAGATGAAGTTATTCTACAGGTAAACTGAGAGGGAAGGTGAAAAAGTATCTAAAACTATTTGAGTACAAGTTTTCATTAAATGGGAGTTCATCGTGGCGGTTCCCCTCAAGTATACACGAACTGGTAATTAATTTGGTAACAATTCGAGAACTGGCAAACTTTTAATTCAGTGTGGCGTAATGAATAAATTCTAGTTAAGACAAGGTACCGGTTGACTTTTATTTCTCAAAATGTTTAAATATTTTGTACTTACCTGGATGGTGTAGCTTTGACTTTTATTCAACAAATTTCTTAAGGGGATTTAATTGTATGGTGTTGTTTTTTTTAATATACATTGGAGGTGTGGAAGTTAACTCGTCCTCAACACCGATTGAGAAATAGAAGCGCGTTAGAGTGAAAGTATGAAAGATGAAAAATTTGGAAATCACCGATAGAAGCAGTTAACAGGGCTATAAAGTAGAGTTGACAGAGTTGAATACAAAAAATTAAAAAAAAAAAAATACCTATATATACGAAATACCTTATATATAGGTACAAATAGCTAGACCGCATTCACATTAAAATGATGGTAAAGGTCATATGCCCGTATAAGAATGACAGTGTTATAAGAAATACCTCAATCACAATTCAGGATGCAATAGACTGCAGAGAAAGAACGATCTTTGCGATTTCCTTGTTTACGAACTCGTGCAATCGGTGACAAACATCGGCATATATTGTTAAAGATATGCAAAAGGCACACTATGCGACATAATGCAGAGTAGACTAAGAGTCACACATTAAAGTCTCAGTGGATAGTGCCTTGCTATCTAAGTCTCGACATACTTGCCTACCAAAACAAGGACACCGAGGTACTCCTCAAGGAGTATGCTTTATCATCTGCCCTGGGTCTTAGTTCTCAACTAACTTCGCCTAGAAATAGAGAACACCGAATGCAAATTTGCAGCTTACACAGAGTATGTCGCTATCTCAGTATTAGGCAAGTTTTATACACAAATAACTGTAGTCTCACTATAATCCCATTCACTCTTAGATTCTTAAATAGTGCTAATTATTTACGACTAACGCTTGTATGCCCAACTGGAAAGAAAATATCACTAAATGTGCCAGAAAGTACATCTGGAAAAAAACTCAAAGAGTAGCATGTGTTTGCATCGCCGCTGCAATTAGAATCTCTCCAACAGTGGCGCTCCTAACCATTATCCAATATATGTACCGTCATCTCTCCAAAATCATCGATCCTCTGTCCGCCGAATTAGATTTTAATTTAGGCTACAAATACTCGAATCATTCAATCACAAATCAAAGTGTCTACTGAACAAGAGCGGAATCGGTCCCGGTGTCTTCTTGAGGAGCTGGACATTCGCCTCTCCTCGAACATTTCCAACCATTACGACGTTTTTGAGGCCGAGGTCACAGCTATTCGCTAAGCCGATGACTGGTTGGCGGATATCGTTACGAGTATATGTACATATACATATGTATATCGACAGTCAAGCAGCCGTCACGACAATAAAACCACACACTTTGCTGGGACCAGGTCATTATGACAATCCGGGGAATTGTGAAGCTGACGAACTAGCCTGTCAAGTTTCATACGACATCGAGGCGCCAATTTCTTTTGCCACACCAACGCGTTAAACAAGGCGAACTATAGACATAAGGACATGACGTCCTAGCTAAGATTTATTGAAACTTCAGTAGTTAATCTGGAGACTATTCAAAAATACTCGCATATGCGAACGTTTTTTGTATCAATCAACCAACTGACCCATGTGTAAAGAATAGTTTTATCACTTCCATATGGATCTGCAGGGACACTCTTGTGGGTGGAAAATACCATCTTACCAAAAACACCCCTCCACTGGCAGAAAACTTATAGAGCCATAGCAGTTTTTAACTCAGCATATTTTGCCCAATGAAGTTAACTATCTAGGATGACTCTTAGCTTAGCTTCATTAGAGTTTTGTTCTTTCACGCTTTTAGTCACTTCAGATAGATGCTTTTAGTTAATTTTAGAGAGAATTAAACGGAAATCCATTCCTAGTGCAGACTACTTCATTTAGGTTTAAAGCAGGCATTCGCTTGGCATGATCCGAATGAAATACGGCAACATATTCCGCACTAGTTTATACGTTACTATTGAGAGTATTTCGCAGAGAACAGACCAGCATTCATCATAGCATTGTAAATGGAACGTTATTTCAGCAATGCAGGGTATAATGCACCAGTGCAGCTCTGAGCTCCACCTCGAAACTGTCTTATGTATCAGTTCAAAGCATCTGGATATCCTCCGCCTTTTGGCTCACTGTGCTCTTCTCTAAAACTCATCAAGATACTTTTTCTCAGATTCCACCACTTCTATTGCCTTTGCATTCGACTTACAATTCAATATATCTATGGTCTGAGAGGGACACTTCTACAGAACCTCCAGTTGTTAATTAACTTGAAGTACCTGTTAGACAGGCCCAAGTTAATCACAACTCGTCTTCTTGCCGTAACAAAAGTTGGCTGGCTTTTGCATGACTAAGACTAATGCTGAGTCTATAAAACTACGCCTGTGACTCATGGTATAGTCTTAATCTTGGTCTTCGCAGTTGACCAAAACAACGTATATCTGCAGCAACTAAATATTGACCACAAACTTGTCCAAGCTTGATTGCAAAGAGCATATTCAACTGTAGGTCTTTCAGATCATTATTTAAAAGTTCCCCAAAATACCTCCAAGGCCACAGATATACTTTTACGGCACTCATAGATGGATACTATTTGAGACTGTTTATTCAACATGGACAGTCTGTATATATTATTGCCTTGGAGCATTTTAAACTGATCTGAGTGGATGTCGTGGATAAATTCTGTAGTTTTCTTCCATAATTCGTGCTCACTTGTATCATACGAGTAGACTAAAGACAACTAATTATATCCACTTGTAATGTCACCTTCACTGGTCGCGGCAATTATTTCGTTCAGGTGTTGTGCGGATGCAACACCACCAGTTAGAGGTGTTTACGCGAAAGGACGCGCAGTGAGAATACACACGCCCCGGAGATGATTTAATATTTGCTCAGTAAAATTAATCCCAATGAACCATCATCATTTGGACATGATCATATCGATAATTAAATCGAATAAATTAACAAACCCCAGACGTCACATCCTCACAAACAATATAGATACTCCTTAGTAATGCTCCCCATGCCATATTTAATTACAACGCCAAATTAAACCTTAAATGATTTATCCACTTCGAAACTTCCTAAAACTCTCAAGCTTAATTTTCCCCAAAATAGTTTATGACATACACACAAATAGACTAACTTTCGGTTTTAGTCACAGTAACTTCTCTAAATTCTAAATCTACATCTAGGTAGAACACTCCACCCCAGTCGCACCACAAACGCCAGACCCTAGGATTAACCAAACTCTGTTTAAAATTGAAGTTGCACGGTAAACCAATAAAGCAGTTGCAGAACGTGCATCAACGAGTCACTCCCATAGGATCCTTGCAGCAATGGTTATCATAAGCCATATTGCAAATCCTTACTACGTTTCATGCATGCCACCACATGGTATCTCGAAAGCACAGCGAAAAAGTGTAACAAAGCTGAAAAAAACCACCCCATAAGATGAAAATAAACCAGATTAAAATAATCACACTGATGTTGCCCTAGTTTCTCTTATCGCCTCATTTTAAGGACTTCAGTGTTATAACAATACGATGACACCCCCCAAAACTCGAACAAACACTAACCTACCGACGCGCTTACTTCGAGTTCTTGTAATTTCCAAGGACTGAAAAGAAACAAAAAACTCCACCAAGAGTAAGATTTAAAAGGTCATAAATTTCTCCTTCCCATCCCGGTATGTAGTGTACTCCAGCCCAAGGTAGCAAAGGGACGAAAAATCCTATCGCCAACATTGTGTGCACATTGACTGCCGTAGTGCTTCACTCGTGGTGCAACAACTTCAACACTCAGCCTCATTTCGGCAACGAGCGGAAAAGGAGGGACCAACCAAATATTTTACGTTGTTCGTTTATGTCCTGAAATTGCCTTTGCCGCTTGTGCTTCACAATGCTACGTTGATATCCTATCCTACAAAGCTTCTTTGGGTCCCTTTTATGTGAGTTAGGTTAAAATGAGTCACCAACCCAGCAGCAAGTTACACAAAAAGTTGTTTTACATTTACTTTGTGGAATGTATTGAGTGGGTGGCGGTAGGGATTGTTAGGTAATATAAAAAAAAATTACAATACGAGTGGGTGAAACATTCGAAACAGGAATCTAACCTTGACCTAAGCGAGCACGTACACACGAATGTTATCTCTGTACACCTTTTTTCCGCTGTATATTGTTGTAGCTACCAATTTTATTCAATACTCTTATTTATTAACACAAAGGGACGACAAGGAGAATAATCAATTTTGTTCATGCATCCGTGTTTTTTTGGAGGAGTTTTCTCTGTTTTCTGTCCGGTACTTCTGCTCGACAAAAAGTTTCGATCTGGGAAGCTATGCACGCAGAAGTATCTCAGCTGCGGTATAAATTCTCTCCGAAAAAAAAGATTACAAATGCTGGGAATTTTTCAGACGATCATCCTAAGAGTTGCACAACTGGCAACAAGGAAAATATTTCATTTATGACTCTGAAGGGATGCTTTTGGCTACTTTGTTCGAAGGGCGATAGAGTACAGTATGTTAAACAAGTTGGATTGTTCTTATCAACTCCTGTAGATAAGAGGATGTAGTTCTAAGCTGATTTCAAAAATTTATTTTGAGGAAACTCTTTTAAAAATTATATTGTAGCGAAACCGGGGTGCGCCGCTGACGAGTATCTACGAAGGAGACAAAAAAAAGTAAGAAAACAATTGTAATTGTTGGTTCCCGGGAGGGATTAACTTTTTTCTTTTTTTTTAAAAAACTTTCTGCTACTCTGCTTTCTTCCAGTGGTCCTCCCACATTTTCAAGTCAGCTCTTAAAGATCTAGAACTTCCCTCTCATTCATTCAAGTTTCAGTGTCTCCGCCATTTTGTCGATGTCCGAAGATTTATGGTAGAAATAAAATGCAGTTTTTTAATTTCCTGTCGAATGATGAGCTTCGTGTCCCCATAGCAGGACAAATTACTATTGTACAACTGTTAATTACGTCGATATCAACTTCATTCTAGGCTTAATTGAACGGTGACCCAGTCTCTTCTTCTAGAACCCTACATGCGGTGTGTTTTTGTTTCGACGATTGGTATTGTGATATGGACTACTGATCCCAAGTGGATGGTTTAGATTCTGCGGGCAGGAGAAACGGATATATTCACCTCCGGAACATTTAAAATAAAGTGTACGACTGGGTTGCACGTACTTATTCTTATATGTTGTTCCTCAGTTCGAAATTTAAGCTAAGCGGTTGAAATGATTTCCGTATTTTGACAATTTTCCAAAATTTGAAAAGCATCCGTTATACGTATTTTTTGGCAAAAAACTTGGTATATCATCCTAAGGCATATGAAAAGGAGGTCCTAATCTTCAGCTTGCCGATCAGTACGGATATATGGATTACATATATATATAGAAAACTCTTTCATCTGGCATCATGTAACAGACTATCTCAGATTGGCTGCCCACCGGTCGTGTGCTTTGTGGCCAAGTGCTAATTTAACAATAGTCCGTAAGAATAACGTTTCAATTTATGGCGACATTACTGATGTCCTTCTTCTCATTCAGACTTTCTGACAAACAATTGTGGGCTCAGGAAAGCGGATAGGCCAATATCTTTTCACTACCGGATCTTTCTAGGAAGCAAATTCGTGGAAATCTCAGAGGCGGCTGTACCAGTTTGCAATTTTGCTCAGACTGGTCAGTTTAATCCACTTTATGTCCACCATAATCAGCTTTTGCTAATTTTTGCCCGGCTGCAAAAAAAGTAAAAAACATTGTGAACTCTATAGCGGGATTAAGAACATTCTAATAAGGAATAACATAAAAATATTTATTTTGTCTAATTTAAGTTACCCATATTTCAACAACATTTGCCTTAAGGAAGGAGTATTCCCAGACCAATGGAAAAGCAAAGACTGGTCTTTCTACCAAAAGTAAATAAGACACGCAGGATCCCTCTGTGTAAGTTGAACACCGTGCGAAAACTGGAGAAACATCCTGAGAGCGCTAACTGCCGAAAGTTCGCCCGACTACCAGCAGACCACTATAACGGACTATTACAGAAATAAGGTGCTGCTGTACGACACCGACAATGGAACGAGGCAGTAAAATGTTGCAGGTAGAACAACGCCATCATCAACGGCGTCACATAGCAATACCCAGTTATCACCAAGTATCAAGTCTCCAAGGATGGCAGCAGAGATGGGATCACTCTGACAAATTCAAGTGGACGCACAGAGTGATCCCCAACATAGACGCATAGATCAGCAGGAAACATAGTGAGCTGAATTTTGATCTGACTCAAATGATCTGACTCAAAAGAGGTCATGGTTGCTTTAGGGCTTATCTCCACGGATTTTGGCAATACGAGAACCCCTATTGCCAACCTACACGGAAGCAGTTGAAGATGCGGAACACGTTATTTTTCATTGCTAGCGGTACCACGAAGAACGGCATCTGCTGTCGGAGAAACTTGGTGAGTATTTAACCCCAGACGACATTACCAGGCAGATGATGAGTACTAACAATGACTGAGAAGCAGTTAACAACACCGTGGCAACTATTATAAAGAGGCAGCACCGAGAGGACCGGCAACGAATCGTAGTGCAGAAGGCTACAAATACGAGTGAGCCGACAGTCTAAGGGTGAAAATCCCACACCGTTACTGAGTATAGGCTCAGTTTCGTCCTCGAATTATTGATGAATCCCACCGCCAAAATAATGCCATACCTATATTCAATATGGTACATTAGTTTTTTTTTTTTTTTTAATGAAGGTGAAAATCTCGAAAGACAGTGGGGTTCGAAACCCAAAGTAGTGTGGGACTCTAACCGCACTAAAAACACCTCCTTGATCATGATCAATCAACTACTGATCGACAAAAGATTTTATTTGCAACGTTAAATCGATTTTGAGAAGATATTATAATTTAAATATGGGCTCTCATAATTGTCAAAAAAGTTCATGAGGTTTGGTTCTTCTTAACCTAAGAATATTATATCGTACATTTAAGACGTGGTCTATCTCAGGATTAATATGCATCTGCAAACGCTCGTTGTGACGCATTGCGTACTTATTAATCACATCTGTTACGAGGTCAATCTACAAATCTCGATGCAAGTCACTATTTCTAATATACCATAGGGCATTCACTATTCCCCGAATGAGCTTATTTTGAAATGTTTGTATTATATTATTTGTACACTCGTTTTCTTTATACAACCCCATAATTGGATACCATATGTTCAAATGGGTTTTAGGATCTGATTATATAATAGGATTTTATTCTCAATGGACAGTTCTGAGTTACATCCTAACAACCAATAAAGTTTTCTTTATCTAATATTTAGGTCTTCTACTTTCTTTTTCACATGTTCCTTCCAGTTTAGCATCCAGACTCATACCCAGATACTTAGTTGTGTTAGAGTAAGGAACTACTTGATTATTAATAACCACGGGAACATTCGTTATTTTTTTATTTGAAAATTGATATGGGGGAACTTTGACTCATTAAGTTTAATTCATCATCGCTGCGACCAATCACATACTCGTATCTCGTTAACTGAATTTTGTAACTTTTCTGTTGCTTTAGCCACACATCCATCTTTTGATAGAAGAGCAGTGTCGTTTGCAAATGTGGATATCATGGTATCTCTCGCATGCGTTATATCACTCGTATATAATAAATATAGGGTGGGTCCTAGAACGCTTCCCTGTGGATCACCTGCTTGTATTTCTTTAAGTTCAGAATACGCTGAACCTAGGCGAACTCTAAAGAATCTAATTGCTATATAAGATTTAAGTATCTCATAGTACTGTCTAGGTAGATCCATATGAAGTTTATACTCTAAACTCTTATGCCAAACAAAAAGCCTGTGCAACGTCTAAGAATATTGCAGAACAAATTTGTTTTCCTTCCAGTGCCTTTTCTATAACATTAGTTATACGATGCACTTGGTCTATCGTTAAGTATTTATTTCTAAACCCGAATTGGTGCGTGAGGATAAGCTTTCTTTGCTCTATAATGTGGTCTAGTCTATTAAAAAGGAGTTTCTCGAAAAGTTTTGATAATACCGGTAAAAATGAGATTGGCTTGTATGAGGTAACTTATGATATAGGCTTACACTGTTTAGGTATAACAATAAATTTTACTATCTTCCAGTGATGTGGGGCAAACCTTTGTTTAAAGCAAGCATTAATTATAAGCTTGAGTTTCAACAATGCAGTGGAGGGCAGTTCTTTCAAGATTGGAGCAGTTATAAGATCATAACTTGGTGACTTTCTATTATTTAGTTTATGAATGCATGTCTTGATCTCTCTTAACGAAACATACGGAATTTCCTTTTCATTTACTCTGTTATAGAAAACAAGATTATCATTTGCTACTCCAGGTGGAAAAGGTTTGAAATCATTTGAAAGGTGCTGGCAAAAGAGTTTAACCTTTTCTTTTGGATCGCCTATCCATTTCCCATCAGATCTTTTTAACGGGAGATCTTGCACTTGAGGTCTCTTTAAACGTTTAGCAGCCTTCCAAAGGGAGTAGTTCGTGACTTTGTCAGCCGTTAGATTACATAGGTATTTAGCTAGAGAATCATTTTTGAATTCTGTGATACTTTTTTTAAGTCTGTTATTAAGTCTATTAAATTTGGTTTTATCACCCGAAATATCTTGTCGTTTGCCATTTTCTACGATTGTTGTACATTGGCAATGGATTGTTCTGTTTCAATGTCAATATGTTTTGTTGTGACAAGTGGAGATCTAAGATTAATGAAACCTTCAAGATGTTCTCTGAATTTACACCAGTTCGTTCTTTTGTTTGTTAGTCGTGGGTTTTTTATCTGTTCTATTGATAAACCGTTGACTGTTAGGATTACAGGTGTATGATTCGATGTCTTCTTTTAACTTTAACTTATTTTCTATTAATATGATATCTTTCGTTATGAAGAAGTCAATAACATCTTGTGTTTTCGTTGGGTCAGATGGTCAATTAGTTGGTGATCCAGTCGAAATAAATTTACAGTTAAAATTTCGCCCTGATTTGTAGAGCTTCCTGCCTTTTGTTGTTATTAGTTTTGACCCCCAGTATGTATGTTTTGCATTGAAATCACTACCGATGATGAAGTTGTTGCCTAACATTTGAAAAAGTTCAATTAGATCTTCCTTTGTAGGCGAGTGCTTGGATGGGCAGTATATCGCAGCTATTTTAAATTCCTTGCTTTGAGTTTCTATGTTTATTGTCACTACTTGCTTTGTTTGTTTTGCAATTTTTGGCAATTCATAAGGCTCCAAGGTATTTTTCACAATTACAGCACTACCTCCCCTGGCATTGTCAGCTGGATGGGGAGAGTGGTAACAAAGATACCCAGGAATTCTAATCTCTGTTCCCTGTTTGTAATGAGTTTCAGAAAACAGGCAAACATCAATATCTTCGTTACATAGAAATACCTGAAATTCAGGAATGTGTTGGAGTAATCCATTTGCATTCCACATTGCGACTTTTAGATTATTTTTAATAATTAATATTTTGTTGATTTCTTCCTGCTTCTTTGCTTAACAGTTTAATTATTTTATCCTGATTATCCAATCTTTAGATAATAGTAATAAGTATTTCCTTTACCGATATTTCCTCTTCTTTAAGTGTATTTTTCACAACTCGGGAATAGGATTTACTATCTACAGTTGGTATGTTTGTTTTAGCAACAATTGGCACTTTGCCTAGTTTCATGTTTTCAATGCTTACTTGTTGTTTGCTTTTATTATTGGATGGATTTTGTTGGTTGTTTTTAGTAGCTTTGCTTTTCCTTTCTTGATATTCTTTTGCCATTGGACAACTTTTATAATTTGCTGGGTGATCACCATGCCAGTTGATGCATTTTGCTTTTTCATCCTTCCTTAGCGGACAACTTTTTGTGGGGTGTTTTTCTTCACATTTAACGCAAGGAAAATCTCTTTTGCAATAGCTTTGCGTTTTAAAGTGGCTCGATCTTAACAACAATACCCATTATTTTATATTGTAATCGTATATCTTTTTGACTTCTTCTTGATTATGAAAAGAGAGCATAAAGGAGATAATATTCTGTTTCTTCTCATTAGTTGCCCATCATTACCTAGTGTGGTTTCTTTTTTAACTAAGTTTTTGGCTTCCAAAATCCTAATTTTTTTATTAGTCAAGTCTTCGACTATATAGTGTTCATCACACCAGAAGTGAAGACCCCTGGCTACTACCCTAACTGGTCTAGTAGCTTAATTTTCATATGAGTACTACTGAAACTTCGTTTTGGTCAATTCGCCAGTGATTTCTCTATATGTGTCACTGTAATTGACATATATTTCCATTTATTGTTATTATATGATGTGAATTTATAGGCCTTTTTTCGTTTTTTGTTCAATTATCCTTTTAAACTCACCAAATCTGTCTACTCCCGAGATTATTATTGGTGGTGGTAATGGCTGTTTTTTCAAACCAATTGTAATCTTGCCAAACCTTCTATCACTTGTCTTACCTTGTAAATTTGCTTGTTTTGCATCATGTTTTCTTGCAGATATCTCAGGACTTTCTTCTGCCTTGCGATTTTTCGTAGGCTTTTTGTTTTTCTTTAGATGGTCGTCTGTTTCCAGTGCGAGCTGCTCTTCATCTGTGAGCTATTCTTTTTCTCTTGTTAGGTATTCATTTCTATTTTGCTGGGCAAGTTGGGCAGGAACTTTGTTTACACTATTACTTCAAGATTTTTCCTTCCTTTAAGTTCATCTTGCCATTCGTTGTAATAGTTATTTGTTTTTGTTCTCGCTTATGAATCTGTTTTAGGTTTACTTTCAAGTATACTGGTTTCCAGATTTCTGTTTTTGTATTTTCGGAATACTTACAATTATAGTGCTATCTTCGGCCGTAAGGCTTTTTGGCGTTTTGGTATAAATGGTCCCCCCAGAATCCATGGGACCGGCCTCTGAGGTTGGTAGATTTTACAGTTTAGCTGGTCTGCCACATCGGGTATTCATATCATTTGTTTTGTTCATTGACATATTTGTTTTAACCGTATTAGGTTTATTGGGTAGTACAGTAATTTCTAAACACAAACCCCCTGCCAGGAGGACCGGGTCATTTGTTTTTTTTTTATTTGCCAGTTTTGCCAAGTTTTCGTCTCCGCTTTGTGGATTTTAGTAGCCTCTTACCCCTACCCGAGGGGGTACAGTAGTGACACTAATAACCGTGTTGGGTCTCTATCTGGTTACCTAATCGAACCTTATCTAGTCATAAGTAATAGGGGATCGCACCTTCATTAATAATAATGGACACAAAGTCTTAGATGAGACTTTCATCAAAGTTTCCTTTTCGAATCACAGCCATACAGTTGAAGATTGGCATAAGAAATCTTTCAGAATCCGCGTTCAATAATAGTACTCCAGTCCAACCACGTTCATCATCTGGTGGATTTGGAGATTATGTAGATAGATTAACTACAATGACTAAACTATTTAAAATCAAGAGAATAGGAAGCGTTTTAATAGAGCAACATTTTCAAGATATCCAGAAGACTGGGCCTAAAGAGATATAAAGCAAATTTACAAAGTATACAAAGAAAGTTAAGACATCTTTCCTGTGAAAATATGTCCAGCGACTTTTTCTGGATAAGGAAGATGTTGTATAAATCTCCAGGTACATACGTAGGTATGTCAGGTTATATTAAAAAATATAATATTCGCATGACTCGATGGAATAACTATTTATAAGCATAATGGAATTGCAGCGGGATTCTCATGAGAGGCAAATATATGAAGCTGAAATAGTGCTCCGAAATGTTGATCCTGGTCTTAAATAATTGGATATTAATAGTTTCTAATGACTGGAGATTATATGTGATTGCGTTATCTTCTATTAAGGGAACTGCTGGTTTGTGTATAGGTATACCGTCGAACAAATGAAAAGAACATTTTAGGGCTGAACACCAAACAAGAGAACAACACTCAAACCCCAGTCTAACTTGAGCTCTGTACAGGAGAACGAGCTATTGCACTGTAAAGTATTTCGTAACAGGTAGCTTAACTTTATAAATAAATAAATAAATGGCGCAACAGCTCTTTAAGTGCCAGGGCCTAGCTTCTCGCAACCACTCGTGTTATGTGTGCGTTATAGTTTTCACACGAATGGAAGGGACCTACAGTTTAGTGCCATATCCGAACGGCAATTTGTTTTGAGAAGCTTTTTCGTGACAACAATACTCTCGGATGTTTGTCAGACGGTGGGATCGTGAAAAAACTTGTTGGTGTTTTCTGGGATTCGAACTTGATACCTCTTGCGTAATGCTCCGACACACTAACCACTACGCCACGACGCCCACTAGCTTAACTTTATGGGCATTGATTTTGCGATGTTGGATAAGTGACACTACAAGAGTTGCAAGCTTTCTTTGGGTTAGACAATTTTATAAAACGTGTGTTCGTGTGTTTAAAGCTGTGGGATAATAGACGTATTGGATCTTCTTCGCATTGAAATCAATTAAGTTTGCTTTCCTCATTTCAATTATTTGCAATTTTTTGTTCGTTTAATGAGTTGGTTTGGTAGCATCTCTGACGATATGAAGTATTTGCAATCAAGGCCAAAATGACGTTAGCCTGATTTGATTAGCCGTACTTCTCTGTACAAATTATCCCCACTTCAGGAAAAGTTCGCATGGCAAATAAGAATAACAACTAACTTGGTATACAGCTTCAGTAACTTACGATATTATCCATCGGTAACTGAATATAGAACATTTCGTCTATGAAGCAACAGCGCCATCTGTCAAAAGATCTTTTGCTCAGGAATGTTGACAGACAAGATTTAATTTAATATTCTAATCAATATAAAATCATGAAATGATTAATTTAACAAGAGAAAAAGCGGGACGGTGATAGAAACCCTAATTTTGTCAGCACTCCAATCCGCAACTAAAGCGAAGTGCCAAATTATAAAACTCAAACTTTTTATAAACATACAAGGAAACACGGTGAAAATTAGCCAATAATGGGATAATTTTCATCCTCCGCCTCTCAGCTTACATATATTAAAGATTTTCCTAGATTTAACCACTTATTATCTTTAAATCACTTTCTTAGGGCAGAGTTTCAAAATAAATATTTTGTGTCTGGAAACTTACCTCTCCAACCTACTGCAAAAATGATGGTTTCTGAAGTCGGAGCAGTGCCGCTAAGTGAACTGGACTGGCCATAAAATCGTGTACGAGGAAAAAATATTCTAAAACATTTATCAGCCGAATGCATTCCTTTCATTTATTTTTCCTTTTCCTCCTCGTTTTTTGTATATTGGGATGAGAGATGAGTGTTTAGCCGTTTTATGGTCAAAAGCTAATGATTCTTAATGCAACATTAATTGTAATACATTTGCGCTGACGTATGGCAAATGAGTAAAGGCTTAAGATCCGCACCACCACCGAACCTTAATATTTAGTACAGTCAGGCACAGATGTTCTTCTAGAGTTTAGGGCTGGCAACTGGCAAGGATATCAAAACACAAACACACTTTTTTTAATTTTGTTTTCGGGGAAGTACCACAAGAATTATCGTCTTTCAACCCTCAGGGAGCGCAAAGGGGCTTAGACATTAATTGCGTTTGTACCGCTTCAATTATGATGCGGCTATGAGGGCGATAAAGTTGTCTAACTCAGATGAAAGTAACAAGTTTTTGTTTTAGTAGATCTCATTACGGCACCTAAGGGTGTTTTGTACCATCGTGAGAATTACACGTTAGGAAGCAGAGCAAGGTCGGTGGGCTTATATTTAGACGGTGTGAGTGCACGACAAACGAAATAAATGGAAAAGAATGATGTTTTCTTGGGTTCCTTCTCATTGCTTCTGTATGCTGTTATATTTTCGTGTTGTGTTTCAAGAGCAGGGCGCTGCTGGTTGTAACTATAGATGCGTCATGGCAAGATAAATTTGAGTTGAGGCTATTGTTAGACTTAATGGCGTTTACTTAAATGTGGTTCTTTCATTTTTGATGTTAATTTGGAAGACAATTTGCTTCTATTTTTGGATAGCCTTTTGGTACACAATATTTATAGATGAGGAGTAACTGGAGCAATTCATAGTTCTGTGTTAGAGTCGAGTAAAATTAACGCTCTTCAAGCAGCACTTAACTTTAAGTATCGTTGTACTAGAAATGAGGTATTGTATTTCGGATTATGTTGGAATATTAAGATAAACATAATTTTGTAACTACAGTCGTTAGTCGTATTGAGCACCGAAATACAATCCTGGTTAATAATTATATTTCTTTTAGAAATAGTTATAAGTAACCATGTCTTTTTTTTTTTTTTTTGGATTGCGCCAGGGATGTGTAATCTTCATAGATACTAGTAGCCCGAGTGCTACTAGCATGCACGATTCGCAAACCTGAGTACTCGATGCCAGGAATACGCCTACGTACTAAACACACACCCTACACACTTCAACCACTCTCCCCGCGGGACTGCCGTTAGGTATTACTTCGCGGGGCTGGTTAGCAATTCATGCTATGCTTCTTGTATTGCTGCTTCTGATGCTTCTGTTGCTTCTGCTGCTCTTCTTAGCTTTTCTATTCTCCGCAGCTCTTTTTGTAGAGTTGTTACGAAAGAACATATTGCCATCCAATTTTCTTCCAACCGTAACATATGGTCGAGGAGTAATGACGGACTTGGCAGAGTAATTCTCCATGCCGTGAAACGTGTGCAGTAAAACACTGCGTGCTCCGTATCCTCATCTTCACCTGGGCATTCCGGGCAGGATGGTGAGTTGTCGTGTCCGAATCGGTGTAGATATTTGCGGTAGCCACCGTGGCCAGACAGGAACTGCGTTAGATGGTAGTTGCAGTCTCCATGCTTTCGACTTATCCAATCTTGGATTGTCGGTATAAGTTTGTATGTCCATCTGCCTTTTGTTGTATTAGCCCAACGAGCTTGCCACATAGCTGCTGACGCTGCCCTTTCTTCAATTTTTATCACCTTGATACCAGTGGCGTCGTGATGACTCAATGCTCTTCTGTTATATATCCTCAGCATTTCATCTGCGAGAATATCGATGGGGACCATTCCAGCTATGACAAATGCAGCTTCGTCAGAGATGGTTCGAAAGCCGCTGATTGTCCGTAGCGCACAGAGTCTGTATGATGACGATAGTTTCCTTTTGGTCTCCTTCGTCCTCAGTGCCTCCGCCCAGACTGGGGCGGCATATAACAGAACTGAGGTGATAACTCTAGAGAGTAGAATCCTTCTAGCATATCCAGGTCCACCGATGTTAGGCATGATACGCGAGAGAGCTCCCTGCATTTGCGATGCTTTTTTGGTAACAAAATCAACATGCGTTTTAAACCGTAGCCTGTTGTCCAGCATTACTCCAAGGTATTTAATTGCCTCTTTCGACCTGATGGTTTGGTTACCAACCTGAAAGTTGGCAAATTCGACAGTTTTCCGGCTGGTTATAAGAACAGCTTCTGTTTTATGGTCAGCTAGTTCTAGTCCGGCGGATACTAGCCAATCTTTTATCCGGGCAATTGCTTCATTTGTAGCTGATTCTACTGCACGGATCTGTTTAGCTACTGTCACGACTGCAATGTCATCGGCGAATCCAATTATCGTTACTCCCCCAGGTAACGCTAATCGTAGTACTCCGTCGTACATGATGTTCCACAATAGTGGCCCTAAAACCGATCCCTGTGGAACTCCCGCAGTTACGTTGTAGTATTTTACGCCTTCATCGGTATTGTACCTCAGCTTTCTGTTGTTGAAGTAGTTCGTCACTATCCGTAGCAGGTAATATGGCGTATCCATCCTGGCAAGTGACCTTCTAATAAACGACCAGTTCGCAGAGTTAAATGCGTTTTTAATGTCCAGCGTTACTACTGCACAATACTCCTTTGTGCCGTAGAGCCATCTTTCTCCTTCGATGGCACCTTTGGCGATATCGACTACCGCTCTTATGGCATCAACAGTAGATCGTGCTCTTCTGAAGCCAAATTGGTGATCTGAGAGGGCTCCTTTCTCTTCTACTACTGCGAGTAATCTATTATAGATTATCTTCTCGAGGATCTTTCCCATGGTGTCTAATAGGCATATTGGGCGATAGGATGATGGTTCTCCTGGGGGCTTCTTTCCTTTTGGCAGTAGGACCAAATGCTGCGTTTTCCATTTTTCGGGAAAGGTTCCTTCTTCAAGGCACTGCTTCATTGTTGTTATGAAGAGGTCTGGTCTTTTTGTTACAGCTGCCTTTACTGCCTTGTTCGGGATGCCGTCGGGTCCCGGAGCCTTGTTGTCACCTATCTTGCTGCATGCCCTTAGCAGTTCCTCGTGAGTAATTAAAGGAATATCTTCTGGATTGACTTCTCGTATAATATTGCACATAGCAGCAGCCCTTTAATTTTGTCATCACCATTCTGTATGCCGAGCCCCATGGGTTGATGTCGGCTTCTTGACAGAGACGTTTAAAGCATGCAGTTTTGCTTTCTTTAATGGCTCTATTTAAGCTACGTCTCGCCAGTCTAAGGGTGTCCAGGCATTGTTGGAAATCCGCCCTCCTTCTTGATCGTTGGACTTTACGCCGGGCTTGCAGACATTTTGCCCGGAGTTCGAATATTTCCTCGTTCCACCAGTAACACGGTGATGTGTTCCTGGTGTTTGCTCTCCTAGGCATTGATGCGTCGCACGCTGTGGTGATGGTGCCTGTGAGGTGGTGAGCGAGGGTCTCCGCTGTTCCGCTTGGAGCTTGATCACCGTTCAACATCTCTTCGAATGCATCCTTATCGAAAGATCTGTCATTCCATTTTGGGCCAGTAAGTTTTGGGAGCTGGACTGGTTTTTTCCCTTTTATTTCCAGTATTATCACCTGATGGTCGCTGTGTGAATATTCCTCACTGACCCTCCACTTTATGGTTTTCAGGATGGAGTTGCTCGCAAAGGTGATGTCAATAATGGACCCTACTCCAGCCTTCCGGTAAGTATTTGTCCGGCCCTTATTAGCAATGCCTATCGCTAGGGGAGCGAATGTCTCCAATAAGACCTGTCCTCTGGTGTTGGTGAGCCTGCTGCCCCATTCTGTTGCCCACGCGTTGAAGTCTCCTCCTATAACCACTGGGGCTCTCTGGAGCGCATCCGTGGTTAGATTATCCAGCATTAGTTGGTACTCGCTGGCCGTCAAACTGGGTCGGGCATAGCAGCTATAAAAATGGATCCCATTTATTTTCGCCCGCACGAAGCCGACTGTTTGGTCGTTTGTTTCTTGAAAGGCATAGCGTCCACACATCCATATCGCCGCCTGTTTTGCCTTATCGCAGATCCAATTGTTGTTCTCTTCGGGACATTTATATGGTTCACTGATCATAATAACGTCAGCGCTTTCGTCCTTGGCCGTTTGTGCTAGGATGTCCTGTGCTATTCTACAGTGATTAAGATTTATCTGTAGAATCTTCATGGTATTTTGCTTGTAATAGCTCTCCGAAATACTGGGCATTTGCTACTGCCGGCTACATGCTGCGCGGCGTCCGGGTGGTCTTTCTTGCAGAACATGCAGGATGGATCCTTGTTGCAATTCTTCGCTATGTGGCCTTCTCCTCCACATCTCCTACATAGCTTGGAGCGGTCTTCCTCGCTTTTGCATTGCCAGGCAAGATGACCAAACTCTAAACATTTGAAGCACTTTTTAAGGAGGGTTCGTTCGCGCATGCGACAGTTAACCCAGCCGATTTTAATCCTTCCTGCTTCTAACAGCTTTCTTACGTCTACTGCGGGAAAGCTGATCGTTGCTGTTTGTGTTCCTCCGTACGCCCTCCGCAGGGACAAAATATCTGCCGGTGAAACTTTCACTCCAAACTGGGCTTCGATTGCATTGATTACGTCGTCTATAGTCGTGACCTCATCGATGTCTTTGATCTCAAGGGTAGTGCGATGCGTAATCGAACTTACATTCGCTTGCTCTGCTAGAGCTTCACTAATGACGCCTTTAAATTCGTTTGTCTTATTTCCCGTCTCCTTGAATTGTATAAGGAGGTCTCCCTTCTGTGTCCTCCTGATTTTAGTTACCGCCTTTCCCACTGTTTCCAGTTTGGGGTCTGCCTTCACCTTGCGTAGTATCTCCGCGTATGAGAGGGACCCCGTCGCTTTAATGACGATAGCGTCAGGTCTAGGTCTTTTGACCTCTTGTTGCTTCTTTTTGGCGATCTTCTTTTTGGTGGTATTTACCCATTCTTCTTCTCCTGCCGCTTGCTTCTTGTTTGTGGCTGTAACTTTTTTCTTAGGTCTGACCACTGGGGTCTCTACGCCGGTGGTCTCATCCTTCTCCTTGGTGTTTATCAATGCAGTTTGTTTTTGTTTACGCTTTGGCTCCGAGCGCTTTTTGCCTGCAACATCGTTTGATGTATTTTTCTGCGTCTGTTTTGGCTTCGGTGGTTCGTTGTCTGCCGCGCCACTCGGTGGCTGTTGCTGTTTTCGTTTTGGCTCCGGGGGTTCGTCGTCTGCAACTTGCCTTCTCTTGGGTTCAGATGTTGTTTTTAGCCATGGCGAAGTTTGCGACGAGTTGTTCCGGCGAATCACTTGCTTTGCTTCCTCATCGTGTAGCTGAATCGCCGAGAGCTCATAGAGAGCTCTGATGCTTTCAATAGCATCTCGCATCGCTTGGTGGATTGAACGCCTTTTGCCATCTTCCAGCATTTCTACCAGACCTCTAATTTGCTCACCTAACTTGTGGAAGTCAGTTTTATGGGTTGGTGGTTCGACCGTCACCTTTCGTATTGCGGGTGACTCGCGTCGTTCCGCACTTCTTTGTGATGCTGCTACTTGGTCAATTGGTGACCTCAGCATCCTTGATCCCCTCTGGAAGGGGTTCTCCTCATTCTCCTCTACTTCAATTTCTCCGGTGTTTTTGTTTGTTTTTGTTGTAATCATTTCTAGTGGATCCCCACTCAAAGCCGCTATCAATGTTCGAATGTGTAGTCACCTAAGGATCCCATGGTTGTCTTTGCAAGCAGTGAGGCCATGCGAGGGTTGACACAAGCCCTTATGGGGTTTTGTGCCAGAGCCGGATCGGTGCTAACCAGGAATGTTACATCTGAACCTACACCACCAACTTAATGGTGACGAAACATTGAACGTACTTTTAGGCCTGCCAAGGTTTTAACGGGATGGAGGCGCTTGTAGCATTAGCCTGAAAGCCATTTCTGCAAGATTTCACTCTTGCTTACTCAGGTAACAGAATACTACAAACGTCAGCCCTCATAGCTGTCATTCCAATTCGTTTTCCAGTATGCCATAATTAAGACCTTACTGGGCTCAGTCTTAATGTTTTAGGGTAGTGGTTATGGTTATTTATATATATATATATATACCTATGTATATACATATATATATATATGTATATATGCAGCATCCCTTTCGGGCAAAGAAGCTGCGCATTTTACGATGTGGCGGGTTTGTCCGGATCTCGCCATTTTCTCCTAAGTAACCATGTCTATGGCAGCTTATGTGTGCACGCCCTTGTTGTTATAAATATAGTACATATAGTATTCTTAATATATTGCAGAAATCCGCTGTGCACAATGCGAAGCTTTATTTTTAAGCATTTCAAGATACCATCCGTCCCAAATTATCCAGGGCAGTCCCGAATTTCAGGTGTTGTCCCAACGTTCCCGCCGATTTCCGATTTTATTCCGAGTTTTAGGAATTGAAAAGATGTCGGACCTAATCGCCATTATATGCAAATATGATACGGCCATCATTCAGCAAATGCGACAACTTAAAGAGGAAATTCGCGAGCAAAACGAATGCTGGCACGCAGATTGTTACGAATTCGGGTGTGGATAGTGTATTCACAAATGAAAAAAAGCCTACGAGAAAAAGCCATACTCTACCAACCCTCAAATAATGACTGACTTTAATTAGCAATTAGGTTCTTCAACTGAGTCGACTTTGTGCGTATACCAAACCTGATGATAAAGACTGCGCTTCTTGTAGCATGACGTCGAAATCATCCTTACCGATGTATGTATGTAAATACTAAGATCGGAAAAGAAATTTCATTAGATCGTTCGGAAAATAAAGTGTTCAACTTTGGTGAGATATTGCCACCACTGGAAGATTTGTAGAAGCTTGGTTTTGGAAATAGATAAATTTACTAAAGTTTCCCAAACATACCGAAGATGCCGACAAAGTATAGTAGTAAGCCTCATTGGTTCGAGTTTGCACCTGGTTCTGATTTTGTTGAAACTTCTCCTATCAAGAAAAATTAATTTGCAAGGAACTAAACATTCCCTGTACTTACTTTTCCTCCACCTCCCACGAAACGTCCAGGATTGAGCTTATACAAATCTTGTTGTACATACATATATCTAAGTATTGGGCATTTCGTGACCTGAACTATGTACAAAGGATTATTGTATGCGAGCTGGGACAAATTGAAGAAAATATTGTTTGCGATTGCATTGAAAAATAATGCGCATTGAGAAAAACTAATAACTAGATTTAAGTAAAGGAAAGGGTGATTCAATTGGAGGTTACAGTCTAATTCTGGCACTACTAAGTTCTTGTCAAGATACACAGTGCAAGAGAAAACTATACAAATTGTTAATAAAAAATTGGAAAATTTAACCAACACTATTCATGTCATGTTAAGAAATTAGTGGACAAATTCGATCGACAATCCGTTCCCAGGAATAGAACCCTTCCTAAAGCTCCACGCAGTACATTTTAATAAAAGATCTGCATCTGCATGCCTACAAGCAGACATCGTCGTCACTTCGTTGATTGGGTGTTAGAGAAACACCAAGTTGAACGCGATTTGTCGACCAAAATCATCTTCAAAAGAAATGGAAAATTTCATTAAAAGGCCGGAAATCTATAAGGCCAGCAGTGGCGCCCATTTGACCGACATCACTTTTCATGTTTAATATCAATGTTTCTACATTATATTGACATAAAAATATCAGCTGTACATTCGGGTGATTTAAAAAAAAATCAAAAAAATTTCGAATGGATCGTATGGTACTTTTCTCTCATCTTCTAACCCAACCCTAATAAAGTGGGCGTGGCGTTTTGAAATGTTCAAATCAAATTCAATGATATTCGTATCTTTCTGAAAACTGATTTCATGGCTTCTTCTTACTACTAGTCATTAAAACAAGCGATTCATATAATTAAATAATCATACTCTCAAAGTTAAAACTCATACTAAATAGAAAGCAAAATCTAGGAAAATCTATGTCCATTTGCTGGAGATGTTATGGAATTCCTCGATGATGGTCATGGAAACGCTGATAAATCGTGAGCTCATGAAATATCTTGATTCACGAAAACCCTTAATGACCGGCAATATAGTTTGATGACATATCTCACCTAGAAGTGGAACCAATCTCTGTACCACTTTTGGAAACTAAGGTGGTTGCACTTGATATTTCAAAAGCATTTGAGAGAGTTTGGCATCAGGCACTTTTGTCGGAAATGTGCATATGGCGTCGATGAGTCTCTTCTTCAATGGATTAGAAATTACATCTCGGGGCAATCAATACAAGTTGTTTTGGACGGCTTCAAGTCTACGATTTACCAAATAAAAGCTGTCTCCGACTCTCTTTCTTATTTTTATAAATATCTCTTATCTGCAACTTCTAATCTAATCCATTCCCTAACTCACGTCCTTGCTCTTCGGCCATATAAGAAGAACGGCAACGTATGTTAAAATCATTAAATTCCGACTTGGACAGCATAATCAATACACAATGTTTTCTTCTGTCTCTCAAGTGAAAAGAAAATTTCAACCATTATCCATGAATAGAACTTGCATCGCTGAAACCGAAAGACTTACCATTTCCGGTATATGTATTAATAACCATCTTCGGTGGACCGATCACATGTTCGAAGTCGCCAAAAAATGCTGCAAAATGTCTAAGTTTCCTTAAACGGTGCAAGAAATATTTAACCCGTTTGATGTGGCCTCTATTTATAAGGCATTCATCCGCTCAAAGCCCACAACTGATGCACCCAAGATCGTTCTACTCATTCTAGACAGGGTACAGAACCGCTGGTTAAAACTTATAGGTGATAAAGGCATTGTGAACTCCATACATTTATCCCTATTCTATCGCAGTTGCATTCCTCCCCTTCAAAATTTCACCCATACTACGCGTCATCACCCTTAAGCCCAACTTCGGCCGTAGTGTCAAATATAAGGATTCGTTTATAAGCCGAAGGGCATTTAAAGCCAACGTGCACAGAGTTTTTCCTGTTCGTCTTCCCCCTTTTTGCCAATACCCAAAGTTTTAAGCCATTTTTCAATTCTCTTTGATGAAATTACATCAATATTGTCAGTCTGCTATGGGTATTGATGTTGTAAGAGCAGATATCTGAGACATGCTAAACAGCTTTTTTTGTAATCCCATATTATTGAATCATTTTAAATGATATAAATCTTTGTAGAATTAAATGTCAATTAATAGGGTCCCTATCTACACCAGAGATTGGTGTAAAGTATACAATGTACTTTATTTGCATTCAATATATTCCGTCCTAAAATTTTCTAATGGGAAGAGTATTCCTGATATTGTTACTCTAAATTGTTAGGAAGCTAAGAGTTTACCTGAATTTTGGACAGAATCTTACAAGCATCGCAAAAATTTTCACTCAGCTTAACTGTTTGTAGGCACTTTCAAAGGCAATATTTTTCGAAAAGCTGAAACCAATTTGAGTACAACACTGGCCAAACCTTTGTATCTTTAATCAGCTTTCTTTTCGGAAAGCTACTTTTGGTTAGAGGGAATCGACTTGCAAGGATTTTTCAATTTAAACCAATTCCACGATTGATATCCTTGTAATGCGAATGCATCTATGGAGTGTAAAGTAAGTGTAGTGGAGTCTTATTCATGCCAAGTGAAGTAAGCAACCTTAATCCTCAGTCAGCTTAGTATGATAACTCTTTATAAACCTTCCATCACGCTACTGCACAACTCAAAAGTCAAATCATTGTTCTGTACGTCTTTCGCTGTTAAACTTCTTCTTTTTGAAACTAAGAAAATGCAAGAACAATTTTTTATTTTTATTTTTTTTTTTTTTATTGGAAGGACAAAGTTTTTTCCATAAAATTTCGCGATTCAATCTTTCCCCAAGTTTTCTATACATGCAGCAATTTGCAGCACAGAAACTGCAGCATAGAAACTGCAGCACAGAGACTTGCACACGAAATGACTATTAATTTCAGATGCTTGCGGATGAAAGGAAATTAAACTTAATTTAATTTCTAACAAATTCCATCCCATAAAGTGGCAATTACATTGCAAGTATGTGCCATCATCAGAAAAATTCGTTCCCACCACTATTGCATTGAGCAAAAATCGTGTAAGAAAAATAGCCCTCGCAGCAGAATATTTTTTTTTACGATGACGAGAAATAAATTAAAAAATAAATTACTTTGAACATTAAATTTTTATCTGGTTTAATGGCAAGGGACATTCCGTCAGTAGGTACACCGCCAAAATTACCCAATCCCCGAGTCGTCCATCCATTGAGTAATCAAAAGTAATTCTTGGCCATAATTTCGCAAATACCCTTAGGACTTCTCCTGGAGGCAAGGAATATTGAATTTTCGTGCTTTATGGAAAATTGAAATATAATTTCTCAGCCAAGCGTAAAGCATATAATAGCTCTGAAGACTCTCTTCCAGCGATGAGAGCACACAGAGACTAACTGGAGTGAGTAATCTAATTCGCCCCCATAATGATGTCTGCGTTAATGCGATGAAATTATAGAGTAATCACCGGTTGATTTGTGATTGCAAAAAGATACTGAACACATATAAAAGAGCGAAAATTTGATAAAGGATTTTTCATCCTGGTAGAATTTGCACCCCGCTCATCCCCCATACCAATCACCATTAGTCAGTCTCGGCATCTTTAGCTTACGGGGATGAAAAGTTTCCAAAAACCGGCCACGAGTCGGCGGTGTTTGACGAGGTTGCTTGTTTGTTCTTAATGCTATTAGAGGCTGAATATGACGATGACGCCCGAAGCCAACGACGACGATGATGATGACGAGATGATGATAATGATTCTCAGTCCGGTTTGCCATTAATGAACAGAACATCAGTTTCCGGTTCATTTCATTAAATATTAAATCTCCAATATTTTCATTTCATATTTAGTCTTTCCTAGCCTTGGGACTGTGTCGGCGGCGTCGTTGGGTGGAATCATTTTAAGACACCAGAAAATGTTTATTTTTGGCTAAACAATGATTGGATGAAGGCGCATTTGAGAGGAGGTAAAGGGGGAATTATTAAACTTCTGTAAATTTGTGAAATTTTGTAAATGTGTCAGATAATTGTAGCACAGGCGCGTATATTGAATAAGTCAAAGCGGTAATTACATCTCAAGATGTGGCTGCGTTGCTGGTGTAAATAAATTATTACATTAAGTGAGGGTGGTGGCTTAAGAGCGTGCTACTTTCGAAAAGAAAGGGGTTAGGGATGTTAACACGCGTTGCATTAGTTAATGTCAGAAGGATTAACTTTGCCCGAGGCAAACGGATTTCTTCTTTAAAAGTGCAAAATTTTAATAAATTATGTGTGAGTTTTGCCGGCAGCCAGATCTTCGTTTGAAAGGCTTATCGCAAGTAGCAACCACCGAATACGAGTATAGCATCTCGTAAAGAGCATGGGCATTTGAGTTAGCTTGATAAATTAGAAATTTCGAAAGAAATCTTCATAAAAAAGCTCCTTTTATAACTGAAGTTGTACTGTCATTTGGAGGGTGTGGAACATTATATCCTTTATAGTAAACTAACAGCCATATCAAATGTCATGAAAGATGTCAGTTTGATGGGTTCAACGGTTGATAGATTAGATTAGAGTGGCTGGCTGCACCTGTACCGGTACAGTTAGATCGAAGTAAATCTATTACGATGTCATGCAGATTTACTAGTATTCAAATCACCTAAAGGCAGAATTGAACCAACAGGCGCTTTTTATCAAAAAGTGGATGATTCTGTCATCAATAAGTAGCCTTTTCAAAGGAAATGGCTATAATTTTCTCTGCAGCTCCTCCAGAAATCGTTTTAAAAGAGGCATTTTAGAGTGTAAGGCTATTGGACCAGGGACTTAATTGCCACTCAGCTGACCATACAATCGCTAATATCCTAAACAGATATAACATAACCTTCCAGCCAAGACAGGGCTTCCTTAAACGCCATTATTTTTACCTAAAATAAGCTACAGGGATCTGGAGGAATATAAATCGAGTTTAGCGCTCGTCAACAGATTTTGAAAATGTTGGTCTCATTGAGCGTAGTTTTTGATGCTTATTAAAAGCCTGAAGGCAGGGGAAACATGTGTTCAAGAGTTATGATCATTTAAATTTGGCCATTTGGATTTGGTTCATATCATTAAAATCAGCAACATTCAACGTTTCCGTGCAAAAAATATACAGGAAAGTTACAATCTCCTTGAGACGGATCATATGATACATATGATATCCTTCATCGTCTATCTCATCTCTAAATCTTTTGAATCAAGTGCAAGTACTTTTGTTATTCAGATCATTTCCTCAATTTTTAATAGATTTTATTAGAAAAGGTTTTGTAAGAACCTTTTCCCTAAGAAAGTAGACTTGGCTGTCACTATTTTTCACCGATATTTACTGAGATTCTCAAAAAAAGTCTTAACCATCACTGAAAATATCTTTGACAAAACCGATTCTTGTTTTTTTTTTTAAAAAAAAAAACAGCGCCCATAAAAAATTAAAGACAGTCCCGCGGGAAGAGTGGTTGAGGTGTGTATGGGTGTGTTTTAGTACATAGGCGTATTTTTTTCAAGTTTGCGAATAGTGACCGTAGCTCGGGGTCCAGGTATCTATGAAGATTACACATCCATTGGCGAAACCATAAAAAAAAAAAAAAACAAAGAAACACTTAGACTAAATGAGATCCATTGTGATACCACTCTATTCAGCCTACGTTGCGGGCTAATTGAAGCAGTCGGAGCTTCTTATAAAGCGAAGGATGCTACTGACGTCAGTATCCGCCAGGTCTCTGAGATCATCGAAGAAATGAGCTCCCAGTTGGAACAATCTTCTTTTGGACAAGGGTGGTGAGCTTTGCTCATAGCATCCAGCTTGAATAAGGACTTATATGTAGTGAGACGCATTCAACCTTACAATTACCTGGTATGTCTCTTTGGCCAGGCACCGAGCATGGGTGAATGTTGAATTACTCAGCCAGATGAGCGGCAAGCACGAATGGTCTTAGAAGTAAGTGATTGCTATACCAGGGACTTACTGCCGCTTGGTTGTCCTTGAAAATGCAAACATCCTTAACAGATTATTCATTATATTTAAGCCACATCAGGGCTTCCTTAATCGCCATTATTTCCACCTGAAATATGCTACAATTGTCTAGGAGGTGGAAGAAAATGTTCAAATCAAAGTTTTAGTTTTAGGGAAGAAATGAACAGAACTTTGGACCTCAGTGACGGCATAATTCCACTCATCAAGGGCGGGAATTCTTGCCTGGAAATGCAATCAAATCTCAGTTTTGGTGGAGTATAGTGGGTATTTTTGAGTTTCCTCCAGAGCCGTCCGCCAGACTATAACGTCATACATTAGAATAGGCCTTATAATGGGCACATATAGGCAGAGTGTGTTGCGTTGTTGCATATCCCAGCTCCTACTAATAGCTGTTTTAATACGTTCTAGTATATGGTCTTTCCAGTTTACTTTACTATCCAAAATAAGACCCAACAGTTGTGCCTTGTCAGTTAGATAGACTGGTGCTATTAGTATTAGGAGGATCTTTAGAAGAGCCTTATATTTCCTGGTGAAGAGGGCTAATTCTGTTTTGTGGGGATTCATACCTAATCTGCTACTTGAGGACCAATTATAGAGCAAGTAAAAAGCGTGTTGAAGTAAAGTATTATGGTGTTTACTGGAGACACCCTAAAACCTTAGAAGAAAAAATTATCAAATGTACCCTAGCCTCCCCTCCTCTCCTGCTTGTGTGTTCTTCCCACTCTTTTCTGTAGTCCTATTCTAGTCGTTAGGTAATTTAGATTATGTTGTTTGTAAATCTATCAACAACATAATATAAATTACGCGACGGATTATCCGTTCACTGATACTGTAATTCGGCCCCTGGTGTGTGTTTTGTTAATCAGGATATCGCAAAGGTCACTTATGAATATTTACTTGTGGGAATCGGGTATCACCTACACAGAAGTTTCTCACCGCCTCTATTCTCCAAAGTCGATCAGCGTATATTCGCTACGGATTCGCCGTCAGATATATAGACTATACGTATATGTAGATAATTCATTTTTAACTTCCTGAAGGGAACACGAATTTTCTTCGGGCGTTCGTTGACAACATGCCTGAAACCTTTGTACTCGTATAAGTACGAAACTTAACACCTTTTATAGACTCCTACCTCTTATAACATATCTGCCTTCAAATAGACGCTGCTCCTGTCTTTAGCAGCGACTGGGCTTGAGTACTTGAATTTCAGGGAAGTTCATCACTCATAATATGTCCGCAAGGTCTTAGATAAACTCCCTTGAGGGTTACATAAGGAAGCGGATAAGTGAGTGGAGATGTAGAAATGTAAAGGTTTATATCAACATGGCCACAGAACATAATCTTCACGATAATTAATCAGACACACTTTTATCCTCGTACATGACACATTGATTGTAGAAAAATCCATTAAAGCTCTCCTCTTTCATGTTTCATGTGTATCTTTCAATCCACTGTGCTATCGCATGGCGACTTCCTTTCAAGTTAATATGATTTATTCGTTCTGTCCAAAAAAATATTTCCCATTTAGTTTGCTAAAACTCTTTAAAAAAAAACCAAAACTACCGAAAATATAAAAACCAACAAAGTGCACATAGTTGACAAATTTCATCTAACGAAAGTCGTATATCAAATGCTCCACCTCCAGTATAACTCAAAGGGCACCTCCGAGATGACAAATTGGATTGTCTGCGATAAGGATACCGAACTGGAAAAAAAGGATCCGAGGAAGAGGTCTGCTTTTGGAACATATATACACGCGAGCTCAAGTGACAAGTCAAATGAAATATGGCAACTGGGAATCCTTAGGTGAATATCCTCAATTTCGGAGAGAATTGTCGTGATTGTGATATGTATCTTTGTTCTGGTACATATAGTTGGCTCCAGAAGGAATAGCAAATGATTGCGATGATGATAAATCAATTGAAACGAAGATATGTGTGGAAATGTCAAGCGGTCTCGTCTTGGGGGTTAGGTATTTTTTTTTTTTTTCCGGTAATTCCATTGAGGTGGATTGGCGGTATCCTTGTTGAAATGTGATGAAAACCAGAGACTGCGGCGTAGGCTGTGAAGCTTTCAATTTGTGTGATAAATTGATTCCAATTAGGAGGTTGTTAGGTTTTCATTTTCGGGAATTTAAAGCTAATTATAGACACCGATGATTAATCAGACACGGATACACACTTAAGCGGCAAGATATAGTGAGATTATATGCATTTGCCGAAAAGTGCTTAAATTCTATTCTACCAACGAGGAAGGCATAACTTTCAATTAGACAAATTTATATTAAAAGCTTATGCTTCAACGTCAATCCAGGATTTTTTAATCGAATGCCTGCTTAATCCTTCTGCCCGCAAAAACAAATTCCAATTAGGTAGATATCTCGTCAATGTCAAACCTTAGAAACTAATTTAAAAAATTCCGCGATAAGCAAAAACTTTTTAAATTAAAATTTAAAGAGGATTAGTGAATCCTCGAAAATTGGCTTTCAGAAAAACAAAACTCGTTACGAGTGTTTTAAATTGAAAATCAGGTCATCGCCATAAAGCGCATATTTCCAATCGAATATCCCTGAAATTCTCCGCCAGTCCTAATTCCTTAAGAGGATTCCCGGCTAAATCCTCGTTTACCCATATTTTTTTCTGCTTTTACTTACCTTGTCGAACCGATGTGGTGCTTCGTGAAAATCACTCTGTCTGTTGCACTAAGGGTGACTGTTGTCGAGAAGGCGGCTAATGTGTGGTTGTGTTAATGAACAACTAAGCTCGAGCTACCCTAATTAAATTCGTGAGGATTCGAACAGAGCCTGGCTAATGGCAAAGTAGTGTAATCTACCGTCAAGGACATTGATGTAAGGTAACGTACCTATATGGACGTGCGTTTGTGTTTCTGTAAAGGAATCTTTTGTTCCCCTTAATTATCCGTAATTAATTGCCCTAGGAGAGCAATACACATCGGCTGGCGGCGGGTAAAGATAGATAGGCGACCGTCTGCAATATGCACACATGGCTCATATACGGAAATTTCATTGTTATCTGAGGCATTTACGTAATTGGAAATCAGCTAGTATTAATATTTAATTAGAGGGGAAAACGATTGGCAGCGAAAGGTGAGAGGAATACCGTCAGTAGGTGTGCATGGATGAGGAAACTTTGGGATGTTCCGATTAATTTGAGATAATTGCAGTTGGTGACTGCGGGTAGGGATTATCGAAAATCATAACGCGGGATCACGGAACTCGTGAGATGTGTACCTATAACTCAGTGATTTCGCATTTATAATGGCTATTTGCGATGGTCATGACTGGAAATTATAGCTGTGGTAATAATTTCCAGTATAATAAAGAAGTAGTTCTGGGAAACCAGAAAATACAGGAATTTAAATTCGAGATAGCGTTTAGAGATACCTGTAATCAAAGATGCTGAACAGTCGTCTATACTTCAAAATTTGGATATGATACCGCTAGAAGGAATGGCGGTATCCTAGATACATTTTCCCTCGTTATGTAGCGGTTTTCCTGTGTAGTCATCTCACCCGTACATAAATTACTTCGATTATTAGTATCATTTAAATGGTAACTAGTACGAGCAAGTTCAGGACACGTGCGAACGAAATCGACTATGATCTCAACGGCTATGGTTTATGTATACCGACACCTCAGTATTCATAACCATATGCATGGCATAAATATTTTTAGAGCTTTTTCAGAACCAGATTGCATTGCAATGAAGATAGATAGGCGTACCTCGATTTAATGTCTTTACAAGCGGACGAATCACGCACATATTTTTAGCTTGCCTTGAGCTTGGGCAATCGTAAAAGCCTGGGTCTCGAGAAATGCCATTATTTTAAGGTCCTTTGTTAAGGGGAAAGTTTTCACGTAATAGATGATCAAAGTATGAGAAGGATTTGATTGTCGGATAGAGCATGTAGCAAATTTGATAATAAAGCTAAATCCTCAGATCAGCATTCCCTCAAGAGTTTGCAGAAAAAAGAAGGTAAAGTTAGCCGGGTAGGAAAAGATATAAGGTCTATAAACTGGCAGCACATTCTTACAGGCTTCCCAACTGCAACGGTTCATTGTAGACTTAAGGAACACCTCAGTAAACTGGGTATAGAGCAACGCGACGATTTTGCAGATATGTTGAGGATATCCCAGGGCACCTGGAAGGAAACACTTGGATGCCTATTAACTATCAGAAGAAGATCTACCAACGTCGAATCCACTCCAAATACTCCACTTCATCAAGGAAATTGGACTAAAGGAGGTCCTCTAAGTCGAGTATCTCTTCTACTAGAGCTCCAAGTCGGGGGAGCACAGTAGATCTACAAGATCGCAGTGCTCTTACATCCCTAAAATCAACCTTCAATCTACAATCTAACCTTTGAGACTGTATTTGAAATTATTTTTCCAAATTCTGGAAGCTAAGTAGACCTTCAGAATGCAACACAGAATTTCTGAAGTTGAGCGATGAAGATGATTCTTAATGGTGCAGATTTGTAGTTACAATATCTAATCTTTTATCTTAGTTCACTTAGGCACAATATCCAGCTGGGTGCCGGGCTACACAAGGGACTTTTTTTAGAATCGCCAACGGGTGGCTTAAGTTATTTTTATTTTTTTAATTTGGTATGCCATTAGTGTCTAGTAGCAAGTCTATAGCGTGATCCTTTTCTGTTCGTGTATCATATTTTCTTCTTGGTCCTTTGCAACAAATATTTCATCTGTTCATTAGAAAAAAAAACTCAATTCAAAAAGCTGGTGGTGCTAATGTGTCATTGTAATAATTTTTAATTGAATAAAAATTAATAACAATATTTAAAGAAAGAAAAATTAACGGATTTCGATCACGGAACTACAGATGCACGATATAAACACTTTTAATTCTAAAAATGTACATGCTTTGTAGCTTTATTTTCAAAATCAAAAATCTGTCTAACTAGGTAGTCTGGAGAGTTCTGAAAATAAGAGAAATTCGCACACTCATTGAGAAATTGTATTTAGAAAATATACTGTATTCTGAAAATCTGGCTACGTAGAGTTCTACACGAAAGTCCGCACTATATTCAGAAGTGTCTTGGAAGGACACAAATTGGAAAATTGTGTTAAATATATGTTAAATACTTTATATAGCCGCCTGTGTTTTGGAAATATAAAACTCGTCTCTGTAAATTTAAATCCCGTGCGCAATGCTATTGTTTCATCTTTCTTGGTAACCTGGAGGGTCCTGAAAATTGTCGAAAGGCTCAAATTCAAATTGGAAAGTTTTATTTAATAAGAAAAGGACGAAAAAGTATTGTTTATAACAACCTATATTTCTGTATCGTGGAAAGTAACTTTGTTCCTTTGCTTATGCTTATATTACTTTTCAACCTAGCAGTAAGTTCACGTTCATACTAATCGCCACCACACCACCTTTTCCTCCTGCTGAAATTGGACGCTTACCAACCACTTTTTGTCACTCATAGCATAGTCGTATAGCAGAGTCCAACTTAAGATGTATTTGTCTACAAAATTTACTTATTATCCTCACCAAGTAGTAGAAGTATTAAATGCATACAAGGCTGTGCATTTAGATTCCTATTAACTTTTCATAGTTAATATATATAATAACGCCTACTTGCAGTGCATTAAACTGAAAAATTCAAAAACACCAAGTTTTCGGTAGACTGGAAAATACTGTTTCAACCAATATTCTCTTGCTTGGTGCAGGTCATCAGTGCTGACTCACATATGCTTAACAAGCGTTCTACGTGTGCGCGTCTTGTGAGAAATTACGTCTAGTTTTGTTATTTAAGTAAAATAACGTTAATGTAATAAAAAAAAAATGGATGTATTACCGGCCTAGCTCAAACTGCATAATTGTCCGGACCATCACAAAATTTTAGTACAAATCCTTCACATCAAAATCTATCTAAACCATTTATCCTTCCATAGATTTCACTGATATATGCTATAAGCGTACCATGAGGACCACACCAACAGCTGACTACAGGTAATTCTTTACCTGCTTCCATTAGACCTTTAGACTCAGTTGATCTTTCATTTGCAGGAGGCATTGCACAGTGATTTAATGAACTGATAAAGAAAATAAATTTTAATTTTTACAGGAAAAAGCAGTGTTCCACATTCATTATTCAGCATTTTTCAGCACATTCAACGACTCCATCTCCAGTACCCACCATCGAAAAGTGAATTCGGGAATAAGACTCATATTCACGTGTTAGTTCCGGGAGCACATCCGCCCTCCACCCAGCCATTAGTCAACCTTCAACTTTGCTGCTAAAGAAGGAAATGATTCTTTTTTGGAAAAGAAGGAAAAGGATGCAATGCATTAGTGTCCAATAAACTTCTTCTAATGGAATCTCAACCACTTGCCTGCACATCGCCGTCGACTAAAGTGTCCTTCAGCATTAGCCAATGTTCAAACTTAACTATTGTTGTGACTAGCTGTCGTTGCCACCAACCAGTGTCCTCGTCGCCATCAGCTCCCTAGCTAGCCACTTATCTGAACAAGGAAATCACTTAAGATTCCATCCTTCAAGTTCATTTCATTTGCTGTCATAACGTTTCATACTTTCGCACTCAACCCTTTTGCACATCAGGAATAGAAAATGCATCGAAATTGAGAAAGAATAGCTAGAAAGAACGAAGCGAATTATCCAAATGAAAAATAAATCAAATCCACTTCAAACTTGGAATTTTTTCAAATGCATCATATTCAAGGAACGTGTTGAATGCAGGATCAGAATACAACACACGCAAGATGTATGGATATCCCAAGAGTTTTCACCCATTTCACTAGAAAAAGGACATCATCCTTTTGTTGAAGTTTGTTTTTTTTTTTTTTTTCTTACTTTTACGGATATCCTTATTCATCTCCTGCTATCTGCAGTAGTTTGAGTAAAATATGTACGAGTATATTATGCATCGAGATCTAAGAAAGGATATAAAGTTTCTGATTTTTTTTTTTTTTTTCTTTTTGTATTACTGAAGCTGCTGGGTTATGTGTGATGGTTTCGGTTCAGTGTTTTTCTCCTCGTGGTGAAAACTTTTTAAACTGTGCCACAGTGAATGGCATGAATCTGCGAGTAAGAGGAAGTCACGGTAGGTTCTTCAAGGAGAAAAATTCTTCAGCAGTCGTGGAAAGTTTTCGATTTTAGTTTTTTCCTTGAAGTCAAGGAATTTAGAGAAAAATATGATGTAACTGAGTGCGGAACTATTGTGGAGAAGGAGAACGAGGAACAATTTTCCCTACTAAACTTACGATCTTCCAGTGGCTTCTCAATTTTCATTAGAAAGAGTGGAATAATTTCAACTGGGTGAAATGGTTGAGTCATTAAATTTTCAAGGATATGGATGAGAAATAAATATTTTCGGTCAGAAGCCATAAAATCGCAAGAATTTTTTCTTCATTGTGTGAAGTAATGTGAGATGAAAAATCGGAGATACATGAATCAACAGAATCAGAAGGAGAATTCAACATAGAGCAAGGCGGTAAAATGATGTGCGATATTTTTTGGTTGAAGGACATTGACAAATTTCAAGGGCAAAGAAATATTTACGTACATGTACGTAACCCTAGAAACACTTTACACCTTTTCTGTTGTCAGAAGTATATTCCCTACTGAATCTTGAACCAGAAGTTAGCATGCCAATTAAATGATACATCGAATTAACCAGATGATTTGTAAGATCAAAAGCCAGGTGCCAGTGTGTATGAAAGCGACCTAACATGGTAAAACATTCGATCGTAGATCGATAATCTATAATAAGTATGTAAGAAGACTTGCCAACAAAATAAAATATTATGTTCTCTCTCACAGTACAGTTCCTATGACGAATCGGAGTTTGCTCTAAAATATCAATTAGAAACCTTCAAAAATTATATCATCTAAGTGAAGATAGTTGATACAGAATCTCTCTTTCTTTTCTAAAAACTAAAGACGGGAGGAAGGAGAAGTGTAATTATTGAAAAAGATGTAACTAGGTGCAAATCTACTACAATGAAAATCTAAAATATATTGCGTGCCGTTAGCCATGCATAGCATTCTGGACTACAGTCATAATCGGTGCGGTGAAAATTATAACGACCTTAGATTATGTAGATTGGTGTTAAGAGAGACCATTTGGAGCTCCCCCGAGTAATCGATAGTTCCTGCTAATAGCTGATGTACTAAAAATATATTTTTTCTCCAAGAGACTGTACGCTCATCAATTTTGCACGATCCTCATAAGGAGAGTAAGTTATATCTAACGAGGCCGCATAAAGCAAAACAGATGAACCTGCGTTGGACAGCCTCAATTCGAAGGGAATAGGTATCATAATAGGGTGACCGACTTGGCTAGCATAATAAATGTAAAGTAAAGGGATTTCATGACATTAGGGTTCGAAAATTCCTTGGACCAACTTTTCACGAAGTCGAGCGCAGTGTTGGCTCTGCTAATAATCCTATCAATATTGAGTTTTCTGATACAAATAACACCCAAATCACTCAATAAAGTGACGTAGAAGATAGACTCATCACAGATGTTGTTCTTGTTGACATTGATCTAAAGAATTTTTTTTTTTCATCAGGTTGAAAATTTATTTAAGTCATCTTAAAGTGAGCGAGAGTCAGCGGGAGTTGATACGTGCCTGAGGATTTTCATGTCATCAGATAGATATGTATCTTAAAGGATACAGTCAACGTCATTAATTGTCAAGATAAATATCAGAGGACCGAGGTGGCTACCTTGAGGGACTCCAAGGTGGCTTTAATGGGATTAGATACAGAAGATCTAAAGAGGACTTTGTATTGCCCTTCTTTAGAATAGGATTTCATTCACGCAATAAACCTCGATTGAAAATTAAGAGCTTTAAGTTTGAGAAGGATGATTCCGTGCGAAATTTTATCGAAGGCCTTACTAAAATCAGTGGCAATTACATCAACTTCTTTGCCATCCTCCAATGCACACAAAGTACTAGATACGAATTCCATTAAATTAGTGATTGAATTTTGATAAGTAAGTAGTAGAGGTGGGTGGTAGCGGTTTAGTTTGAAAAGAAGATGGTTGCTCGCTGAAACGATGCAGTAATCGGCGTCTGATCAGAAGGTAATTCCGAGTTGTCTACATAAGTAGAGCCCGAAGTCGGAGAGGTAGTCAATGGAAAGGACTTCCTTGTCTGAGGAATTATTTATAGAGACCAAGCAGACCTCGTCAGATTGACTGAACCACAAACTGAGCGCATTGAAAATCGGGAAAATTAAAACATCTCCGAAATATGACAACGTCATAGAGGGCCATAACATTAAACAGAAAATCGATCGCATCTATGGCGAACTGATAAGATTAGATGGGCTAAGATGAGCAAATATAGCACCAAAGAATATAAAGATTATGCCATGAGACAGATATTTTGATGAAAATGAACTCGAAATTTGTAGTGTGCGAGGTTTTAAGGAGTGTAGAGTCGAGACGGTTATATACTGCTAAAAAAAACACCGCGGCCAGAAGAATCGTCCTCTTTCGAAAGACCATCGTCCCGAAAATTTGGGAATTAAAAAATACAGTAGAAAATTTAATATAATGTACATTTTGGCAATGTGCAGACAGACACTCGGGAGGGGTTCGGCATTATATTAGAACGGGATGGGTCGGCATTACATTAGAACGAGGGTTGGAGATGTTTAGACCTAAAATTCTATCTTGATGAGGAGAATGAAACGATACATTAGGAAACTGGTTAGGTACGAATGTAATTATTAATTATTAAAATCGGCGCGAATTCTTTCGAGATGTAACAGATGTTTAGAGTTCATATAAGACTGTTCGTTTGTTACTTGAAGAGGAGATACTGCAGCTCTTATGAAACTGGACAAAAATGACAAAATGCTTGCTTTTCAGTTGAAAGAACTTTCTGGGAAATTAATACTTTAATTTTAGTATTCGTTATCCATCAATACATATGGAAATGGATTTATCGTATAAGCAAGATAAAGACGGACATTATCGCAAATCGATCTCTTAAGCATAATAGTACATATATAGCGGCCATACCCAGCAAGCATCTTGTCCGCTTTTATTGCCTGATCATGTGGATGCTTAAAGATGGAAATCTATAAGCCTTGAAGATGAAAAATATTTTTAATTTTTGCCCCTTTCCCATATTTCCACCTTGTAATTGATTCCACACGGTATATGTCTGTCCATCTATCCGACTGTCTATCTGTCCGTCTGTCCGTCTGTCCGCCTGTCCGTCTGTCCGTCTATCTGTCTGTCCGTCTGTCCTTATGCTCATATGTCTATCACATTATTATAACTTTTAAACAGTTTCAGCTACAAAGCTGAAATTTTGCACGAAAATGGAACGTGGTGGACCAATCAACTATCAAGAAATTGTGAAAGGAGACTTTTTTGGAGGCATAATGTACTCCAAGAAAATAAAAATATTTTCATTGCCTATCATGCGTTGTATCAAATTAAAGCTGAACTTCCCAGAAGTTCAAAAATATAATATTTTGTTTGTATAAAGTTTATTGCACAAAACAACTCAAAAATCCCATTCGTTGGCGATATATGTCACTGTATTAGTATTGAGCTTTCCTGCCCCATCTCTAGCCAATTCATCCGTCGTTTCGTCGCCCGATAAGACATGGTGGCCAGCTACCCAGAGCAGTTTTTAAGATATAAAGGAGTAATTCCGAGCTCTTATGTAAGTATAGTAAACACCTCCGCCTGGAACACAGTCACGAACTGTTCTACATGGATAGTAATATTGAGCGGTGGCGATTTTCGAAATACACCCGTGCCCGATTCTCCATCAAAGTGCGATCCATCCGTATACACTTCTATGTCCCTCCATCTGAAATAGCAGTGCCCTGCTGTCAATATTCGCGATTGGGGATTTGAAAGGTAGATCCTACATTGAAGTTAAATTATTTATATATAAATTCACTCGGATGTCTTACAAGTCCATACGCCTCCTGTACTTTTTTCCAGATGGTCCTGTGCCCTGTTAGAGTCCGGTCATTGAAATGACCCAGAGTTCTGAGTCTCAAAGCAGCCAACTCCTCTTTTCACATGTAGTTCAATGGGAAGTACATTCCGGATTGTTTCCATTTCTGCTATAGGGGTACTGGATTGGGATCCGGTGATCCCCAGGAGCTGTGTATGTTGGAATAATGGTGCCTAATGTATTAAGTAGAAATGTTTTAAACCCCTCCTTATATCGACTCCTACTCCATTCAATTTCGATCAATTTTAAGTGGAACTATAGAACTTCTGACACATCAGTCTAAGCCTACGAAATCCTTTCAGGCGTTATCAGAAATCCGAAAGAAGTTATCAGTATATACATAGAAATTAAATTTCATCAAAATGTCTTTAGTGGTTCTCTGGCGAGCTATGTGAGGACAAATATACATATAAACCTGGTCCAAAAGTTATGAGAACAGACGGATAATCAGACAGACGGATGGACAGACGAACGGACATACTACTGGCTCTAACTATAAGAGTTCCCTCCTTCCTTGGTTTGAATCCCAGTAAAATCACCAAACAGTAATTTGGATCCGAAATTTCTCCAAACACGTCCAGGGCATATTGCAGCATCTCCGTTATATTGTTCGTCCATCATTCTGGGTGGTACCCATATTAGAAGGATTTTGGTCTGAAAGCCAAATACACTCCAAAATTTGTACAAGTTAAATTGTTTTCTATTAGTATGACATTTAGTCTTCGGCGAACCTTAATCTGACTTCCTTATGATTTTGCTGCAATTGCTACTTTTTCATCATTTTTGTGTATCGAAAGTTAGGATTTCCTTTTAAAACTTGCTGAACCCTTCTAATAGAGTCTGAAAGATCCAATATAATACACTATACGAGTATCATTAACCAGTTCGTCACTGTATTTGAAAATCTGGCTACGTAGAGTTCAACACTGGGCTCTGACTTCATATCTCTAAATGCGTGCTAGAATCAGCTAAAAGTAGGGAGCTTAATGGGAAGTCTGCCGGCTAGTTTTTAAATTTGGATTAGGTTCTTCTCCTAATTTACCAATTTACACCGGATAAGACGTCATTAGGTATCATGACCAATAAGAATTTAGAACTGATAATTTTTACAGCATCCATGAAATGAATGCACACAATGTAAAGGGTGGCCGTGGTGTAGTGGTAACATCAACGTTTGTCACGCTCTTGGTTCACGGTTCAAATCCTGATCTCAACAATCATCTATTTATTTCGTCTGAAATAAATAAAAAAGTCGATCAATTGCGAAAGCTTAGTCAACTCTACTGCGAGGGCATAACACTGGCAGCAGAGTGGTCATATGGCTTAAATGCAACTTGATCGTGATGATGACATCAGGAGGAGGGAAAAAAATACTGTGAATCATGAGCAACGACAAAAAGGAAAACAAACAAGCGAGAGATTTTGAATATTTTACGATGATGGATCTAGGCCTCTACCTAGAGATAAGTATTCTTAATTTTTGTGGAGTTACATTCATCCGAAAGTGATAAAAGTCCGAGCACTAGTTCAACATCATAGTTTATTATATATAATTTTTATATTTTTTCAGTAGTAAGAAGTGTCCTGGAAATGAGATCGATATCCAATAGGTGTATCGCTATTTACATTGATAGCCTGGCCAGGCTTAAGGCACTAGAATCGAATACTGTCAAATCTGAAATAGTCCTAAACTGTTGCGCAATACTTGGAGTATTATGTGTTCAAAGCCGCGTTAGACTATGTTGGGTGCCTGGTCACAGTGGAATAGCAGGAAAGAAACTTGTGGATGAGATCGCGGATCGGCAACCAATTGGATATAAAGCTACCTTCATGTGTACAAAAGTCATTAATCAATGGAAGGATCACCAAAATGGCGAAACAACACCGATCTACTATAAGAGGACACGGGGTATCCAAAACACTGCGGCCTGGTTTGGATATTAAAAGAATCAAGACTATCTTAGAATTAAACAGGAAACAGCTAAGTATAACAATATCAGTTCTGTCAAGATATTGCCTACTGCGAAAGCATGCCAAAAGGCTAGGAACTACAGATGCAGATGCATGCATCTGTGTTACTTTACTCATATATTGTGTAAATGCCAAGGAATAGCTATCACAGTCACTTTTAAAATAATCTTAAAAGGTAAGCATTATAGACAACAAAAAACTCGTCAAGTTCTAAGTAGAAATGAAATGTTTTCAGCATTTAGGTAATTTGAGTTCGCAATTTAGTTAGTTGTTTCCCCAGGGATCGCGACGGACCTAGTGTTCTATGTAAGCTCTGCTTCACAGCCCTGCATAACCTAACCTAACCTAAGGCATCCAAACAGTCCTGAAATTGTTAAAAGGCACACCCATATACTTTCACAGCAATGTGATTTTTAAAGTCTTCCTTAAACTCTCTGTATTTTGAACATCGAAATACCGTCTAGATAATAAAACACATTCAGGAAAGTGTGGAAATATACAAATGCACGCTGGAAAATCGTTTTTAAGGATTTTGAGAAATATTCCCTGAAACACCTTGAATTTTGAAAATCAAATAACCAACTGCACTCTGCATCGTGATCTGTGCAGTAAATGTGCTGAGTTTTAGCTTCCTAGCTCATCCGATGGCTTCCAGAGAATTCGGGAAGGAAAACACATGCAAAATGACGAAGTGTGTGAAGCTATCCATAGGAGATAAAGTTATATGTAATTTTGTGCCTCCAAGGTGCGATAAATAAAAAAAAATTGTAACAAGAATTGTAGATAATTTATTCTAAACAATTCTTGCTTGGTCACTTCTTTTGTAAAAGGGGAAACCAACTGGAGTAGCTGTTATTTTTTTAGGAAAATTTAAAATTTCCATGGCCAGGCTAAAGAGAGTACATATACTCTCTTTAGCCTGGCCATGGAAATTTTAAATTTTCCCATTCTTTGTATAAATTTTTTTTTTTTTTTTTTTGCCTAAAATATCTAAAATGATTAATCAGTATAATTTTACACATGCTATTTGAATAGGCCTAATGTAGGGTGATTTGACAATTCGTTAGGGAATAAGGATGATTACAGAGCTACCATCAATCGAATGCTGAAAGAACGATTCCAACCCCTTAGCTTCAATTTGCAACTCTTGCACTAAACTCCATTTGAAACACATACCCTTAAATAGGTGTACATACTAAATCTAAGTACACACGCACACCTAAACCGCTACAAAAAAAACATCTAGATCAATTTAACTTGATTCACTTCTGGGTGAGAAATGTCTTTTAAACCCATTAGCATGACCATAGAAGAACGACCGTGAAACCGCAAAACACAAGCCAAATGCAGCATGAGCTCTCGTCTGTCCTAACTTTACTGGGTCATGCAATCGAATCACTTGGGCATAGTAGTACACTCTTGCACCATTTTGTATACCCCCAGCACAGTAAACAACAGCAAACAAGTTCTCAATCCACTACTACGCACCGCACTGAGTTGACCACAAACAAGGAAAATTACCACCAACCGCACAAACCGTTTCTCGTCGTAAATAAACCTCTCAGAGGATGGAATTAAAAACGCAAAAGGGAGACAATGCATCGCATGATATAATTTAGAATCACCGGTAATCCCATTGTGGCCACCAATAGATCTTCTCTCTCACAGGAGAGGACATCGGAGATTTTAAGTGAACTTCCGTTCAAAATGCTGTCCTCATCCTTGCCACAACAGGATGATAACTACAATACTGCTTAGTTCTTAATTTTCACTTTAAATATTGTATGCATTAATGCCAAATGATAGCTCGTTGAGAAGATGCACAACCATCCTACACACACATGTGTTCAGGATTCAGTGGCTCAGTAGTGCCATGGTCGGAATTAATGTTTTGTTGTAATAATAAATTCACATACTCACCAGTATTGTGTGACTCCAGACCGCAGACTCATAAAATATATATACTATCTAGATATACATATCCATGGAGGGTGTTGAACATTTTCCGAAGAGGTCTATGTGGGAATTTAGCTGGCAAAAAGCGCAGTGAAGCTACAGGAGAGTGTGATATGAATAAATGAGAGCCACTGCAGGAAGCTAGTTGGTACATACGAGCGAACACATCCCAACAGGTAATATATGTATGTATTATTACTATCTGTTTGCTGATGTTCTAGTTGGTAAACTAATGTCGATATTGCGGATCGGGATAGGGACTAATTTATGGTACAATGCTATTGCTGACTTTGAAGAGAAATTTTAATTTATTAAGAAATGAAAATCCATAATTATTTGTGGTGAGAAGGCAGTTCCGCCATTGACTTCCATTAATTATGTATACTGAAAACTTCATCGGTACGTCTTGGACCCGTCGCACATTTCAAATGTCGAAAAGCAGGACTTTGTTTTTTTTTAAATTAATTCAAATGTTTTGAATTGCAACATACTTGACCGGAAGATAGTGAACTGCTTTACCCCAGTGGAAGCATATAGCACATACTCGAACCTAGTGTGGAGAGTCATCTATTGGGTAATAGGAAGTATAATCATTGCAGTGTGATTTTTTTATTTTATCCACATTAGGTTGCGATATATTCTTTTATAATTTATAACGGAAAATAGTAGTGTTAATTCGGTCATGGGATGGGATGCACTTAAAATTCAAGCCAAGCGGAAATATACTCTACTCTACTATACTCAGGGACTAGGTACCTGGAACTAAGATGTCATAGCAAGAAGTAAATGTTCCTAGGAGCGAAGAGCTATACCTTAGTAATAGAAGTGTAATTAAGCGGAACCAATGCGAACGCGAAGCGACAAAGTCGTTAAGTGCTTTAATTCTTTAGGTAATATCCGGAGGTTCTAGCCAATCTCGAAGTTCGAAAACATATACGAGTACATATCTTCTATATTAACGATACGCCGCTTTTGGTTCATGGAAGCGAAATAATAATCATTTTCAATTTTCATTAGTAGGGTTTAGAATTTGTTAAACCAAAGGTTGCTATAATTTTGACGATTCTAGGAGTAAATATTAATAAGTTGAAAGTAATGGAGTTCAAAAGCAAATTCGGCTATATTTGAGAGGGTGGGGAATCACTTTGGGAATCATCATCAACTTTTTTAAACGGTTATGAGATCTGTGGACGCCGTGGCTCAGTGACTAAGTTTGTGATCACTGGGCGAGAGATTCAAGATCCAAATTCCAGAAAAAAATTATCACGGTCTCATGACCGTGAGATAATGACATCATCATTATGGAAAAAAAATTCTGTGAAACATAACGAAATGACAATAGTGAAAAGAATTCTTCCCAATTTATCTGAGCTTTACACCACTACACCAATCTTCCCCTCTCTCTCTCTCTATCTCTCTCTCCCTCTCTATCTCCCCCTCTCCCTATCTATCTCCCTCTCTCTCTATCTATCTCCCTCTCTTTTTTTCTCGTTCTCTCTCTCTCTCTCTCTCTCTCTCTCTCTCTCTCTATGTCTGTCTTTCTAATTTGCGTTGTACAGTTGATAACTCAATTAATTCCATTGAATGTTTAAAAGAAAAACGAATAAAAGCAATCGTTGGATATTAAGACTTGAACCAATTGACTGACCAATTTTTTTTTGTAAGGCGAAGGATGAGGGACTTTGTTTCCACTTCTGAAGGAACCACTTTACGAAATGAAAGTTAGGTAGCAATTAAAGTGTTGACACACTTTGAAAATCTGTTGTAACAATTAAAGTGTATGAATAAAAAGACAGGAAACAAAATTGAAGAAGAAATTGATTGAAGTGTAGAGCAATCAAATATTTTTCAATTTTTATCCGTTTCATTTATATATTTAGTAAATACCATGTTTGCGGTCATACTTATATACGGCTTTGTAAACCTTCAAACATTTAAAGCCAACGTGCACAGGTAACTCCTCTATTTCTCTTCCCCCATCTGGCAAACGCCAAAAGAACAGCCAGGGACCTGATCTTCTTTGTGCAATACTTCAACAAATATTTTCTTCTATGTTAAATGAAAAAATTAATATAAAAAATAAAAATTCCTTTCCTCTGACGGGACTCGATCAAAGATCAGCCGAGTAAAAAAATGTGATTGGGTAGTTTTCGCGGCCCACTGAAGAAAATTGCTGTATAGCATAGACCAATTTACTCACAGCGAATACTACGGCAACCCTCACTAATTTTATGTGGCCTATGACTTGTGAATGTTGCTCAAATCTCTAATTAACATATATTGCCTACACAAACCAGTTAAACTGAGAAAATTGGGTTCAAAACTTTGCTTCGCACCACATTTCTCCCAAGTTCGCAACATTTTTCATCAACATTATTTGAAACTCTTCTTCCACAAAACAACTCACCACCATTACATTTCTCATCCATGTGTGTATCTATGAAATGTATCGCTCGCGATATAAGGTTCGTTGAGTGCCGCAGCAAACCAACATATTCATTAGTCCATGATTAGCGAACAAGTAAAGTAGTGGAATTGGTTCGTTCGTTTGTTGAATTTAATTTTTTCTTCTTTTATTTTGTTGTTGCCGTACTCAAGTGAATGGTATCTTGTGGTGAATAGCAATTATGTTCGTCAACGTATTTGTCGTTGCCGTTTGCGTCGTCGCGCGGGGTTAAACTCTGTGTTGCACACATTGTATCTGTTAATTAATTTCATTTCAACTTTGGATTATAATCAACACAGGGAGCAGATAACCACACTCATCACCTACATCATCATCGTTGTCAACGTTTCGTCTCGTCAGCATAAAAATGTAATAACCAAACGAAGTTTTTTTTTTTTATGTGAAAAGAGAAAAAAAATCCAAAAGTATCTCATTTTTGCAATGCAATCCATGTGAAGAGGAAAAAAATTGTTGTATACTTAACTAGATTGGAATTTCAAGTGAAAATTATTGTGTCACACCAACACACCAATGGGTGTTTACTATATCAAAATGTGTGTGCTCAGGAGTGTACCCGAGTGTGTGTGTTTCTCTCTTTCTCCGTGTAAATTGAGTAAAAAATATGAAATTTTTGTGGAAAAATTTTTAAGAAAAGTTTTAAAACGATCACATTCGATTGGTTGGATCGCTTGATTATGATTGCTTGCAACATTTTTAGTTGACAAAACTATACAGTGTTGGTGATTGATACAAAGTCCTAAAGGATTTTAAATATAAAAAAAAATATATTTTATGTTGGAACAAAATCTGTATGGTGTCTAATTTATGCGGCACGGATATATATGTAGATACTTTCATGATCTCTACTTCTCTCTAATGTTGCTTGCAACAGCAGCATAGATACATCTGCGTTATCTCTGTGTATACAATAGAAATATCAGACAAACAAGAAAATCATAGAAAAGATACTGATACTTTAATAGAATAGAGAGGAGTGTAAAAGAGTAAGGTTTGAGGAATACGAAGAAGAAGGCGAAAGAAAAAGTCATTTGTAGCGATCGTGTTGCGCGCGGTGGCAACCAACAGTTCTTATGAACATAGTTTTGTTGTTGTTGAATGGAATTTCTTTGCGCGGCACAGCCACACAGCCAAACATATATTTCTTTTCATTTGACATACGTACAATTGGAATGCGCACACAACAACACATACAAAGAAGCGCGAGTGAGAAATCTGTGTATACATGGGCACGGGCATGTGTGCAATGTGGCTGATCCACTCACTGATGAGGCATATGAGGGCGCATGGTGTTGCCAGTCGTTACTGAAAATGAAATAAATTGATTATGTCGGAGATGCTATAGCAGAGGGTTTGAAATATTTTAACGTTGCTGCCTTTGGTTTTGATGCTTTGAGAATGATTTTTTTACGTTCTGGTTTCATGTATTTCATCAGTGAAGAGTTATACAAGTGCTCGAAGCTAACACACTTACCTTCACTGAAAATGATCCTGATGAGCTAAGCATGTCCTTCAAACTAGGATGTCTACAATGCTCCGAGGAATGCGTGTTTACTAGTAGTGCATAGTCAACTAAAATTTAGCTGTAGAAAATCACCTTATAGTTGTTATAGATACGAAGTTATCTTCTAAACGAATTTAGCAACTACTCAACCCTGGGTTTTTTGTTTCCTGGTGTTACCATCTACCTCCTAAACTATAAAGGGTGCCTGTGTGTTTTCTACACAAATCATGGAGAACAGCGACTCAAATACAGTACCGGCATCGTACTTTTTCTATTAGTTTCGGGCGTTTATAATCGCTTGTTATTAGCGGTTAGTTTATCCATCATGATGAGGAACTCATAAAGATCATTTGAGCTGATATACTAAGCTTTGCAGAAAGCATGTCAGTTTATAAAATAGATCCCTAGATCCCGGCGAATGGGGACGATTATAACCTAGTTGCAATGAACCAACAAATACATCAACCACATATACTATATACATGCTGTCGAGCCTAATTCCTGCTCTTGTCCTTTGCATTCATGGTGTTAATGAATTGGCTTTTCAATGTTATTTGGTTTGTAGTCCGTCTTTAGGTGACTACAATGTAAATTGTTTGAAAAGATGACTAGCCTTTTTGCGTGACAACTTATTGAATAGTGTCCCTTGAGGACAAGCGAATATATTAGTGTTTTTAATCTGGCTTAATCCGGATCTGTCTAAAGAATTGACACGTCGTGAAAATTTCCCATCTGCGGTTGTTTTTCCTAATTGCATATAGGAAGAGTAAATGTTTATATGTAGAACAAGACATACCTAAATTTTGCTTTTCTGGGAAAATTCTGTGGGTGGTGCTTTTTTTGGAGTGCTCATCAGCCTTACAGATACTCACTATATACTAGCAGAATAATGAATTCTACTTCAATACTCATGTATTCCGTTCTTTGTTAGACGTATAATTCCTTTGTCAAGTCACAGAGTAGTGGATCCTGTTGGCTATTCGCTGCCTATTAGGTGGGTGATACATACTCGTATATACATATGTAGCTTCTCAAATGACTATTCGTTTGAGATTAAGAAAACAAACAAATCTGTTTATTCATCATCTGCCTCATTTTTCGAGTTCCCAAAGGACATGCCAATTATAAGTTGGTTGTTTGGTAGCTTGTCACTTCGCATTATGATTAAGCTGTATTTCGGGAGGATGTCGATTGTTGAAGCTATAAGAAGGAAAAAAAAAAAAACCATATGACATCAGTCATGACCCCAGTAATTAATCAGTCTCGTTGCAAAGCGGTGGCAGGTAAACTAGACCAAATTTTTCTTCTCCTATTCGTGACAGTTGGTACCAAGTCTGAAAACATGTTTGTTTGAGTCTTTGATATACCACCATTAATCTTACTGCGGTCTATTGGATCTGAAAGCTCGCTTAGTCTATTATAGATCTGGAACGCCTATAATTTGTCAGCTTTTTAATTTCGGGTACACCTTCCTGTCCCGGTACTACATTGCAACAGTCAAAGACTTTTACCTTGCAAAGAAATTATGACGATTATGTTTGCTCTACTGTCCGAGCAGATATCGATTCGCCTCACTTGGTGAGCACTTTCCTCCCTTCCAGTATAGCTTGGATGGACACCCATATCAAGTGAATCACGAGTTCAATCGTTGGTTTATTACAGCAAATGCGAGCCTTGAAAAGTTATGTCTATCTAACCATGCCCGTCCGTCTGTATGTATGTCACGCCCAATTTGAGTGTTTTCTTTGAAAAAAAAAACCTATTTTGATTTCAATTCCCAAAGCTATATACGGTGATGATTAGGGGTATTATTGTGAATATTTCACCAAAATCCTTGACCTTCGGTTACGAATGGCGACTTTCTTCTAAGAAAAGTCCTAAAATCTCTTAAAAATCGGGAGAATAAATCTCCGAGTATAAAGATTTCATTGCATTTGAACCAAAAGGTGTCATCCCCACTTTATTACTGATGGGTTAGAAATAAGAAATATCGTACCATACGATACGTTTCAGACGGACTGTAACTTTTCTGTATGTTTTCTATTTCTCCTTTATGCTGAACTTAACCTTTTAGCTTATGATTTGACGATGCTACATGTTCAAATATTTCAGCCGTAACGAAGTAAGTATCTACTTAGTTAAATTTCTATCCATACCAGCCATCATCATTCTTTTCGAAGCCTTACATCTGTTGCCAGGAAAAAACAGCTAAAGCGACTTATGTCAAAATTGTATTAATGAAATAAAGTTGCTTCTTTCAATTTTTTAGTCCATTATCTGTAATGGTTACCTATCAGATAGATGGGTAAAAGCGAAATCAAATATTTCATACGATTTCCACAGAAATGTAAACATCAAACGAATCCTTAAAAAAGGTAAAAATATAATCGTTTTTACAGGTGTGGGTTGCCCACTCCTTTCCTTGCGGAAGCTATAAGCCTGGCAACACTTGTGCTTGTGGGGTTGGGAGTAAATTTCAACCATAATCCGCTCAAAGTTTGCAAATTTGTCAAATATTTCCATGAAAGCTGTTTATAAATGTTTGAGAGAAAACAACATAATTTATGGGGAAAATGTTTTTCCTCTCCTCCCCAATCAATGTTGAATTGTCTCTTTGCATCTACGTTTTCCATTCCTTTTATGCTGATATGTTCATATCTCCCATTATTTATTCTTTTTGTCTCCTTCTTCTCCCTTTTCCTCTTATTTTGTGCATGGATCGGTTCATTCGTCGTTCGTCCATTTATTTCTTCCTCCCTCTTTCTGCTGTTTGAGAAGTTCGTTTCGAATTTTGCTGCTTGCTCTCTGTGTGCCGTGTGTTGTTGTTTTTGTAGATTGGAATGCGCTGCGAACGGGATAGATAACATTCATTCAAACATAAAAGAGTAAACGAGATGCAATAGCATCAACCCCAGGAAAACGGATAATTATTCCCTATTTTTCATTGAATAAAACAACAACACAAACGACATAATAATAATTACATTGGATTTTTTCTTCTTTACAACTTCACCACACATAATTTTACTACAAAGAGAGAGGGAACCGTTACATGTTTATTTGTTTTCCTCAAAGGAATTTCCAAGAAGGAATTAAACAGCGGTAGACAATTCGAAGGGTAGGGGGTTGTTGCCGTTGCACAGAGATACGCAGATACATTTTATATAAAATTAATTTATACTCCAAATATTTATGTGAACATTTTTTTTTTTCTCTGTTTTTAGATACAATTTTTTTTTTTTTTTTTTTATAAATCGCGTCTGCAATTTATATATTGAACCGCAAAAAGAATATGAAACTCATGGATACAAATTCAATTCCATCGAGTAAGTGTTGTACTACGCGTGTGTTGTTCCGTCGATACGATCGTGTAAAATAAGAAAAATTAAGGAAAATCTCTCCTTTCGATAACGAAAAAAAAAACACCAGTGTATCTGAGAAGAAAATTTTGAAAAAAAAAGTCGAACCCGTCGAATTCGTGGAAATTTCTAAATTTTGTTCCTTCTCGTTCGAATTCCGCTTGAAATTATGCCAAAAACACACAATCATGGTGAATTTCCACTGCCAGATGGTTGGGATGTTGCTAAAGATTATGATGGAAAAATTTACTACATTGACCATAATACTAAGAAGACAACATGGCTGGATCCACGCGATCGGTATGTATCTATACTATCTACTCGTATCTATAGCTATATGTCGACAGTTTCAATTTTACCGTTTAAGACTGAATTTTTGTTTTGATTTTTGTCATCATCGTCATGTTTTTGTTGTCGTTGCTGCTCTCTTATGCTTCTTTTTGATAGCTCAGTGGTATAATAATTTTTTTCTTCTCTCCTACCCAACGAGACATGAATAATTGATAACCGAATATGATAAAAAAAAATAATAATAATTGTCCTCTCTTTCGAATGTGCGGTCGCGGTGTGTGTTAGTTTTGTTATCAACATGTTTATAGAAGAAATCAGTGAAATAGTGCTCATAAATTCAAGTCAGACGAGAGGTTGATACATTTCGTATAACGAGTGGAAGCGAGATAGAGAAATACAATTTACGACATAACCTATGGGGGCTACGGATCGCATTCCATTCGGGCATTGCCAGATGGGTATTTGTTTTGAATTAATTTCAAATGTGAACTGATGTGTAGAGTAGAGGGGTTACCTTGAAAGTCAATTATATCGGGTCTGTGTTCTCGTTATTGTTGCGTGTTTATGTGTGGTTGTGGTGGTTGGATTGGAATAAAAGCCAGCATTCCACATCTGTTGTTTTTAAAGGAATTTGAAGGGAATGATTGAGTTTTTTTTTTCTTTTCTTTTCTTTTCTTTCATTTTGATTTTATAACGATGAGGGATTTTTTTGTGCGTTTCATCTGTTGGAATTTCATTATGAATTTTGAACTTTAACTTTGGTTTCGAGTTTTGTTACGTATAAAGGAATAGATTGCTGTTTAGGATGGGTATTTTATTTAAGTTATGGAAACGATTTTATGGGTTGCAAGATTACTTAAGATAATAGACATAACGTATTGTACATAAATAAATAGCACGCATGCCACTCACGTATACCTGCATAGGTACCTAAACGTTTAGGTTTATTGTAAAGCAATGTGCGTATTATTTCATTATTATTTTTAATTTATAATAAAAATATTTGATTTCTGACAATAAAAGTCATACCTATTTCTACTTGCACGTAAAGTATCCTCAAAAATTTCGTTCTCCAGAGTTTGATTAAACTTGACATTACTATTATAGAGAAACTCAAGAAAATGGGTCTCTCAATTCTGTCTGTCTGTCTGTATGTATTGTTGATTGCAGCCTAAATGGATAGACGGATTTTTTTCAAGCTTCATATCTAGGATCAGTAGGGTCACAATTCGAAACGGAATTTACATTCACTCCAAAATAAACGGTACTTTACTAATGGCCGCTTTAGAACAAATCGATTTTCTTGAAAACGGCTCTAACGATTTTGATCAAATTTCATATTTGTGCACTGGTGATCCATATCCCCCCCACACTTTTAATTGCTGTTTTGCTACACCCCTAATGGTGGTAAACCTAGGTTTCATCTGTCGTTACAAATCTCGCAGACAGCTCCAATCATTCGCGTTTTTGTTCAACTTAAACCAAGCCCACCCAGAACTTTAAGGCCACCTAAGAAAGTAAAGCAGTTTCGGAACTCATCTTGCAAAAAGCTTGAAGAAACCAAGTTCATTTTGAATGATGTTCTGGATCCGTTCATACGAGATGGAGACGATCTCAGCTATCTCTCTTATCTTCAATCTACAGTCTCCCATTAAATTTGTTCGATGTTTTCCTCTGTAGTTGAGGTTAATAGTCTTCCACGGTATGGGTCGTCTTCAACAGTTGAATTCACTGTTATTTTCGATGAACAGAGTCCCGTAAAACTGCCACCATATCGTAAAAACTGTTTTTTAAATAAGTACTTTATAAAAGCATGGTGTTCGATTTTTTGCATTTTTTTGAAAACTGCTTTACCTACCCTGACTTTAGCAGGTACATGAACCAAACTAAATGCAACACAGGAAAAAATCTCATAGACTCACACTTAGCATGTAAGGGAATAAAAGGGGGAAGTACCCATTTCGAATTAAAACTATTTCTATGGTAGGCCGCGAACTTTTCAATCCACCCTCGTATACAAAACTGCGAAAAGTTTGAATTACAGAACGAAGGTAATCTTTTAACAAAATACAAAGCATTTTTATGTCTAAAACTAGCGTCTAAAACGAGTCATACAATTACAAAAATAGACGTGGGTCAAGCTGGACCGTCCAGATTCGAATTTTGAAGTATTTTAGTTACTCTATAAAACTAATTTTTAAGTGAGTAAAACAGCTGGACCATTCACAACTGAAAGTAGACTTAGGTCAACTATTACTTACCATTATTTATGGGCTGTTTTTCGGCTCCTAATGAGTATAATTTCAACTTAATCGGACAAACCGTTCACTAAAAGATCGAGACCTAGGGCCTAGGTCCCTATGGGCTGTTCCATCCTTCATTCTTTCGACCATTTTTACCACTAATGAGGCTGTAGGGTATTTCAGTCACAGGTAATAATCAAGCGTCGTATTTGGGCACCTCTTGTACATTTCCGCTTGACCAGATGTAAGTAAAACCAGCTTATCAAAAACACTAATTATACCACTTGGAGAATAAGTCATAATTCTAGACTCAACGGTTTTACATTGATCTTTCCTACCATCCATGTCACCTGTTTAGATTGCCTGTGCTACCCGTAGTGCCTTTCTCTCCTGCCTTAAACAATACCAAACAGAAAGTCAAATGGATAGAAGATTCAGCTTCCAAGGACTTCCAATGGTTGTTCTTCTTGTTGATTCTCATTAAATCGAATTGAATTTTTTTTTTTTTTTTTGCATGGCTTTGATTTTCAAATATTTCCATCCAACTAGAATCTGGTAATACCTTCCACATGGCCAATTACAAGTGGAAACATTCACAATACAACACCAGCAAATCCCAACAACAACGTTCAGAGCAGAGCAACCAACTAGCAGCAACAGCAGCACCAGCTCGCGCACAGCACACTGTAAAGAGTGTTTATTATCTCTATACTTGGACTGTTAATCATCGCATTGGAATTTAAACGTTCGCTTAAGTATACACAACAGTAAAACGCGCTCATTAGATATCTCTATCTGGTCCCATCGTCCGCCCGTCGTGGTCTTACCGCCCGCCTTGTCAGGCCCACCGCATCTCTCCTTGCACGGTCCGTCACTCCACTCCACTTCACGCTCCACCCCATCCAAATTGCTTTGGCTTGATGGAGCTGTGTTATGCTGTGCACAATTTTGGGGACGCGCGGAGTCAGGCCGGGCATGCGTTGAAGTTTCAAGTAAACACTGCGCAGCTCATGTTGTACTTAGCACTATGGTATCTCGCAGTGGGTTGGTTGGGATGGCTGGATGGATGGCTTTTTTAGTTTTTATATTCTTATTATTTAAAGTTTTTTTTTTTTTATTTACGATGTATTGTGTATTAAATAATGATTGGGTGTGCGAGGAATTTGCAGCTCGTTGCCGGTTGCGCATTCAGTCTCCCCCTGCTGCTTGCTAAGCGGCGACCGGGGAATGACGACAGTGGTGTGGAAAGCAATTCGTCAACATTCTAGTGTGTTGAGTTGAAGGAAAGTTTTCGACTGGAACGCGCACAGCACACAATAAACAAAGGATTAAAATGTTTGCATTGTCATTGCTTTTATGTTCTTGTTTTTTTTTTTTTATTGTTCTCATTTCTTTTTTGCGGAAATCACCACAAAATACTACGTGTGTAGATGAGTATGAAACTGACAGACATTTTGGAACTTTGCCATTTGTCGGTCAATAGGGTCAGCGCGACTGTTGTGACTAACAGTAGAGCACAGAAATTACTCAACGATGATGAATTTCAATGGTGAATGGTTGTCGAAATTGGCTTTTGGAATTGAATTTACTGCATTCTTGCGTTTCGCAATTGGTAAGTTTTGAGGATTTTACTTTTTTCATTTTGCACAATTTAAAAATTGGTAGCTTATTTAATACGAGTATATCTCAGAAACGATAACAAATATTAGATTGCGTCTTTCGACAGTCTTCAATTCTCTGTAAATCAGAAGAAAAACTGACTATAAGTTATGTATGCTAATTTTGAAGAAAAAATGTACAATTTAAAAGGCTTCTATACTAACACTTAAAAGCTGTGTCTACATGTGCATGAGTCATAATTGCCGGTACTGCCAATAGCTAGGTACTGTAACTCTTTTTGAGTTTTGAATAAGCAGGTAGAGATCATCACATGGATTGATGCATTCCATGCAGTTAAGTATTAACTGTTAAGAAGATTGTTCCTAATTCCTTAATCAGTTAGTTGTCTGTTAATCTTGTTGCTATTGTCAGAGTTTGCCTAAGTAATTCTCTGTCACCAAAGTCAAGTGTTTGTGCTGTCATCTTAATGGCTTGTAGTTCAGTGACGTACATACATAGGTGTACGTACCTATGTATGTACATTATGTGGGTACATTAAAATAATTAGCACTTTATATGTATGTATGTAGATACTTCGTGGGTCACACACGTTTTAGTCATAGATGATTCGTCTGCTGTCATTGTTACGCACAAACTGATGAATAAACATATCCCTGCCCACTAAAACGTACACGGAATGAGCAAATTGGAACAGTATTACCTGGTGCGTTTATTGAAACATTATAATGTAATGATCTTTACTGGTTAGTACTCTTTCACCTCTAGTAGTCAATGTTGAATGTTATTCCGTCATGAATGGTAGTCACTTACCTCAGGTATTTACTCATAGTTGATATATAACTAATTTATCTCTTACTTAGTACTTAGTTGGTACTCAATTATGACGCGTTAGTAATCGAACCTCTCTGGTAGTCATTCGCTGGCGGAAAACAGTTGTCTCTGGGAGTTATTCGGGATTGATACTCAATGGTTCTTTGCTGAAATGGGTATGAACCACTCTTTTGTGGCAAAATTATGGAGTAGGATTAACTAAATAAATCTGAATTTAGTAGTGAGTTTTAGAATTTCTATTACTAAGGGTCTGAGTACTTTAATCCAGTAAAAAAATTTAACCAGAAAGGTCTCCGGCAATAAAGAAAATTTTAACTACGTTTTGGTAAGATATTTTTTTAACAGACTTGCAATTTTTTATGACAATTGGTTGTTGCTGAGTAATAAGTGATATATGTGACTTTTATTATTCAACTCACGTGGTTATAATCCTAATTATCGCAATGCGTTGTGACCCAGTGTTTCCCTTGTTTTTTTTTATCATCACCAAATTCCAGAGTTCGAATTTCATCAGAGATAACAAACTTTTGATAATTTAATCGCACAGTGTTTGGTCTATATCTGTCCTCAAAATCGTTGTCAAGACCATCAATTTAATCCACTGGCACTATGAAAAAAAAAAAAAAAAAAAAAAGAATCCAACAGACATTCCTCACATTTCAAGACCTTTCCGCAACCCTGAGATAGAGGTGGATTATTAAGAAAACCAAAGAGAAGAAAATTTCTCTGCCTTTATAATTTTTTTTTTATAAAATTCAAAGGAACGCTATAAAGTTTATTTTTAGAATTTCAACATTCGATGGAAATTGAAATTCCAGTACCATAAGATTATCTCCGATCTCGACGCACATTTTATTTACCCCCATATGCCAACACTCATAAATTCAGAATGTGTTGCTTTTTTGACGCATTTCTCAAAAAAAAAGAAAAATTCTTTTTTAGTAGCTACATGCGGAGCAAGAACGCGCAGATACAGATATTTATTTGGGATCAAGAAAATAATTAAGAAATTCTCTAATGAAGCTGAGAATATGCATACATACGAGTACGAGTATATACGCGTTCGTACATACATATATGAGTTTGTTTATTTATTTTCCTTTTTGGCTTCTAATGAAATTCTCGATGAAAGGGTTGGCTATCAATTATAACGTCGTATATTTTTAGAAATTTTTTTTTTTTTTTTCATTTGGTATTTTGTTCGTATTTGTCTACTGATAGTGACAGTTAAATAATAAAAATAAAAAATGTTTAAAAAAAAAATGACTGATGAGGCAACTATGTATACAACAAACTATACCCATGTGGGAAATACGCCATGTTAACGCTTCGATAGGAATCTACTTCGCGCCCGGTTTGTATGTGTTTTTTTCATGAAAATAAAGTGCTTAGATAGATTGTTCGTAGGAATTTCAAGTTTAGTCAAAAGTCTAAAAATATAAGTCAGGGTTAAATGACTTTGTTTACGCGAAGAGTTTATCGGTAATTTGCCGATTTTGTATACACCTGACTGAAGTAGTAAGAACAAATTGAATTAGAACAGAGAAATGGGAACAAGAAATGAGGATGTAAATTCTCTAAAACTAAGGTATTTTTTTTAGATTTTCATGAATGTATCCGTGATCTGATGTTGCTTCTATTTTTATTATTAACAGAGATAGTGCCTGTTAGCCAGTAGACTTTCATCAAAATTCATTGACCCATTGAGGTAACACGCATATGAAACTTGATCTAGGAGATTCCGGATTATGGGTGCCGAAATTCTTGTACGCACAGAGCAATTTTTTTACTGATCAATACCGACTGCATTGGAGGGAATTTAATGACATGCTCAACTGCAAATTATAGCAGTCTTGGTGAAACATATATTGTAGCACTATGCGCTTTTTGACGTCGCATTTTTACTCAAGTTACAAACCAATGGTCTAAACACTTGCCATGCCTGACATGCCTGTGCAACTATAATTTTTTAGAAGATGCAGACATGAGGAAGAGTTAACCATTTTCTTCTTGTTTTGTACGAGTGATCCTCCGTCTATGCCAGTGGCACCACAATGGATCATTTAGAACTAAGTCTATTTCATAGAGAGCCGCTTTGGTGTTCCACAAAGTTGTAGTCATGGGCCTATTCTATTTTTTTTATTCATCAATTAACTACGCAGCGTACAAGGTTCATGTTGATGACACCTTTCTACCTTTCTTATTTTATACTCGAAATTGTGGTTGAGGTATAGTCTCTTTTAAAAACTTTGTATAACATATTCCGCCATTGCATAAAGTCGAAGTAAACTAAAATTTATATAACAACCAGCGGTAACAGTTCCTAGTAATAATGCAAAAAAATACACATTTTTTAGATGCTTGCGGTCATTAGCTTTTAATAATTGTGGATTATTATGATTTATTTATTGGATTATTATTTTTTTTTTGGTTTTGTTCTTTCAAATATGCTTCATCAATAGGCGAGCTCAATTCTAAGAATTCGAACAGCTCTGCATCAATTTTCTCTATTTCCAAAGGTTCAGACCAAGGCATTCCTTATCCAACTCATTCGCTCTGCAGTTGACTGGAATGCACCCGTGACCTGGGACCTACCGTAGGAAATGTCCGTTTTACTTGGAATATTACTATTCCTGACCAAAACCCGCATTGGTATACATGTGTCCCCTTGCCTTAATGCTACCCTTACCAGAGGTGTCTACGAAAGTTGTTTTAAAAGTCTTTTAAGAGTTTCAGTGGTACATAAGTAGCAATTTTTCTTTTGGTAACACGCACCCATAAGATCTCAAGACGATACAACTGGTATAGAGCACACAGAACACTACGCTCTCTCAGTGTATACTCTCAGTATCGCTTTACACATGAGACTACTTAAAGCAAACAATAATATTTTTATCAATAACCGATGAATATACAACACTGTTTTTGAATTTAACTCGAGATGAACGATAAATCAAATCGCTGAAATGTACGATCGTTTATAAAATAGTCATAACGTATAAGCGGTATTATTATATGGTATGCTGAAAAAAAACTTACATTTTGATACGGATAAGTTATATTAAGTTCCAAAGCGATGTGATTACACCATTCCGGCAACCTATTATTATTTGACAGAAATCTAATGCAGTTAGATGTATTATTAATACGAGAAAGTTATTTCAAATCATCCGCGAAAGTTAAAACGTTACAAAATTGGAATATTTCATGGAAATCATTCACAAATAAAGTAAATACCAACGACCCAAAGGACTACCTTGTGGGACTCCAGAAATTACTTCTATTACGCGAGATGTTAATCGATAGACCTTCCAGTTGACAGCCAAATATGCTCTCACTATACCACACCCACCTAAAGTACATGACCATCATCAATTTTGCATCAGTTTCCAAAATTTTAAGTGGAGCCTGAAGATGTAGTTCCCTATTTTTGTAGAAAGAGATTCAAAGAGCGGGTTGTATATTAGCCAAATATTACATACATACATACACATGTGTATACTTAGACGTGTTTTTTGCCGCATAGTTAGCAACACCCACAAACTTCTGTGAATTTCATCTCGTGCTGGTGAAATGACCATAGTAACGTTTTAAGCATTATTTTACTTACCTAAATTTCAAAAAATACACCTAGAATTTGTTGTACATTTTGAAATAAAGTTAATCTTAATATTTGTGATACTGTGCTGTACTTATGCACAGTGCAACTCTATTCCAAAGAGTTAAACTTCTTTTCAATTATCTGCAACAAATTTAAAAAAAAAAAAAAACAAATTGATAAATCCCCAAGAGTATCCCAACCAGTCTTACTAGATACAAATAAAGAAGAAAAAATGTTTGAGATAAAGAAGTTCCACGTCATCACGCACCACTTCTCCTCCTCCGCAATGGAATTCAATACAAAGCCTTGACTTTTCCACCAAGCCAAGCATCTCGTCTATACTAGAGTACCCACATTTTTTTTTTTTATCTTCTATTTATTCTTCACCATCAGACCAGATTGACGCCCACATTATGCATTACAACTAGGTACCTGTCGTAGGCAATTACCATTCCATTCCCACACCTCATGATAGAGAATATCTTTTCTGTCTTCTCTCCCACTTTTATTAAACTAATTAATTACAAATAAGTAAAACAAATCACACTAGCGTAACACTGTGAACATGATCATGAATATCATCGTCACGTCATTTCTTGAAAACAAGTGCAAAAGAGGCGAGAGTTAGGAAAAAATGTCACCAAACGCCAGGCAACATGTTGCTAGTGGTACATTTTTTTCAACGAATCGAATGAAATTCACATCAGTACCTATTATACATATCTTCAAGCGACCATAAAATGAAAAACTAAGAAAAATTCTCCACTGATTCCTGCTATTTTCCACGGCGCGGGTTTAATGCCTTCGACTTCAACGACAACTAACTTAAAGTGGTCTTTTAGTCAGCCTCTTTGCTATGTGCGTTGTATTCGTCTGTCCTATACACCCCTTCATGTACACACCGCTGAAAATATGTGTAATCAAAGTGTAATCAATGCATTAAAGCAGTAAAAGAAAGACAACACAAAATTCATTCCATTCGATATGTTGTATATGTTTTATATGTTTGGCTGGAGTAACACAAGAGTTATGTCACTTCTCAACTTAACACCACCCACCTATTTGCGCGTAAAACCTCGCTAAGTGGCTTACTTTATATCTAAAAAAAAAAGTCGAAACGAATATTTCAAGTGTTTAAAATATTTAGCACACGCATGTCACATGAATTGTTTTGTACTTGGACAGTGATTACAAGCAAATGTGAGGAAAACATTTTCTTCATTGAAGGCCAAGTTAGTATGGTTGCAACATCGCTCGCGCGTAAAAAAAAAAAGCGTCAAAAAGTCAGTTTGATGGGCACCTAAATATTTTCGCTGTTTAACAAGAGATTTTCGAAAATGTCATTGAGATTGGGTATTCGATTTTGATTGTCAACTCTTCCTACGCTTTCCTGTCATTTATATATCACATGGAAGTCTGAGGAAATGTTGATCGTATTAGTCATTTGAATTTATATATATATTTTTTTTATTTAACCAATTTAATAGAGCAAATATGGTTGGCAAATAATTTAAGAAAGAATGACGGTTAACCGCAGAATTTTGGAAGTTCCGATTATGTTAGTCATATAATAATTATTTAGACTCTTATGAGCTGTCTGCTATATGACATTTGCAAAATCCATGTAGAGTCATTAGATTTAATTTGTTTTTTTTTTTATAAGAAATTTTGATTAATATAATTATCAAGTTTCGAGAATGATTGGTAATTAACGGGATGACTTGCTACCAAAAAAATAACAAAATTAGTTAATTCGAAACTATAGAATGTCAAGGCAATTTATAAATCTTTTAAATATACACACAAACTAATGTGTGTAGAAATGTAAATATACATTTTTTTTTTATCTTTTTGAGATGTACAACAAAACTAACGATAATATACCATGACAAGTACTAGATTATTTATTAATTTTTCAAAATTTAACCTATCTTAATATCCGCCATGAATATTTAAGCATAAAACAATTATTTTTATTATTGTTTTGCTTTTAAGTTTCTATCACAATGTAGAAGTTCTTATAGCTAAAGAACCACGATATAGTACATACCTTTGATCTGTCAACACCTTACACTTTCATACAAATGCTACAACTAGCAGTGGGCTTTCGTTTTGCCTTCAAAAAACTCTCCTAGTCATGTTGAATTTATCTAGAACCAATTGTACATAGATATCGAATTGAACAAACACTAGAAGTTTCGAAAAGCAGAGCAATGAAATCATTAGAATTTTGACAACAGTCGTTCGCTGTAATGTTCTGACTATCGACATGGCACTCTTCTGTATTATCCGTACATCCTGTAATAATCTCATACCTCTAACCTGCCAATGTTATCCGTGTTCTTTAGTTCAAGCCTTTCTTCTTCTTTTTCTTTTTTTTTAGAAAGTGATGTCGCAGATTCAACTCCTGCTTGTCTTGTATAATCAAATTTTGTCTAGAAGAATTTGATATAATCAATATTACTGGAACAATATGAACACCTGATAATCTGGAAACCTTTCGGTTATACCAGTCTGAATTTCTTTATAACTAAGAAAAGATATACAAGTTGACACTTTACAAATAGTGCTATATCGATCTCAAACTGCAAACTCACTTTTAAAGTGTTGTCGCGTCGCTTTCTTCGGTATGAGCCTTTATTTTATAACATGCACCTGTGTCTTCAAAAGTAGGAAAATGATTCATGTTCATACTCACTGAAAGATTAAATTGTTATTAAAAACCCGATGTTGCTAAATTTGTCAATTTGAACTTTCTGAGGTACAAAGTAAAAAGTCTTTCTGTGAACCGAAAAAAAGACAATCACTGTCACATGTCACATTTAGCTAAAGATAAAAACTAGAATAATTCATTCGATCCACTAATGGTAGAATCATTTGAAGCTATTTGCCTGGTGCATAGTAAACTGATCTGGGAAAAAGAATGAATAAAGAAAAAAAATCTCTACTCTATCCTCTGCTGCACTGCTGTTGGCGATGATAGCGCTGATTGAAAATTGATGGTGATGCTTTTTGCCCAGCTTCAGGATGGTGTATAGCTTAATGTGATCCCGGATTAATAAGCTAAAAATAAAAAAAAAATCGGATAAGTTCAGAAAAATTCTTAAAAAAATATTTGAAGATTATATTGGCTACTTGACGGTTTTTCGCCTACCTGATTTGCATAGATGTTTTAAAAACCATTCAATTGTATGCTTTGTTAATGGAAATGCTTATGTACATCAATTGTTAAATATTTTCATGATTACTCATTACGGTTATTAAATTTTTTTTTTAACCAATATACCCCACTGACATATCAAAGTAAACCAAAAACTACGCATTTAGAATTTCACAGAAATCACAAAAACAAAAAAAAAAAAAATTAAGTAAAGTAAAAGTCATCCAAAAGCAAGTGAAATTAATATAATATTCGTAACTGTTTTGATTTCTACATTATTTACTCGTCTTTTGACACCACGACAATAATAAATAATGCAGTAAAGCTCACACAAACTGGTAAAAAAAAGTGAATAAAAGAAAAAAAAGCGCGCAAAACTTTTGGCGAATAAAAAATAAATTAAATTTTTCTAAAACCGGGTCAGTTTCTTTCGCAGAAATGGACATTGTATAAGTAATGTTTTGGTGTTCATTTTGTCTTTAACTAGTTTTTTTTTTTCGAATTTTCTATTTTGGGGTGAAATGTTAATAACTCTTTCGTTTTCACTTTGGTAGTTTTCGAAGCGTTTTTACATACGACTACATAAAAGAATGAAAGTTCGAGAGAACATTGCACTATACGTCTTGCATACTCTTTATATACTCGTAATTCTCATTAGAGGACAGACACTTAAACTCAGTCAAATGAAGTTCTAATGCTTTCTTGCTTGGGTTTGTTACAATCTACGTTGTCCTAATTGCTTTGTATTATAGTCGCTTACGATCACTCACTACTCTTCATCCAAACGTGTGTGGTGATTTTTTTTTTCGCATTAAATTAAACTTAAGTATGTGGGAGAAAAAAGTATAAAAATTTAATCAACAAATTCCAATTTATTTCTTTATTATAGTAATCATACTAATAACGAATTTTATATTTGTAGGTCTAATTATATATTTTGTTAAGCTTTCCTTTAAGTATACAACACCCCTACCTACATGTGAATAAAATAATAAAAAATATTCATAATGCTGCTTATCCATTAATTAATTGGTCGCCAACAAAACCATTTTGATTCACTGAGAGGAAATTAAATTAAAAAAAAAAAAAAAATTAATCGTCAGAAATAGTCCAGGCTCATTAGCATCCGTTGGCGACAAAATTAATAAACAATATTTTTTCATGAGATTGTTGAAGGTTGCCTTCCTTAACAACATATTAAAAGTCCATAATCTTGTAAAAATGACGCATAAATGATTATTTGCTTTAGTTTGTCCCAGTTATTTCGAAAGTTGTTAATCTTAGGTAAAAAAAAAATGCCTAATATCAAATAGACGGACCATGAAATTACCTTAGGTTACTCGCATTGCTTCTTTTAGCAGCGCATTAAAAGTCTGAAAAATCCGATCTGTAATAACATCTTTGAAAAATGATGTACCAAGTTGTACCTTACTTTTATACAAAACGCAGCATCGAGTCAATGGCGAGGTGTTATAGCAGGAATGATGTTCGAAAACTTTACAAGAAGGTAAAAAGAGCATGATGAAGAAAATCTAGTAGTACAGTCACAGTCGATGCTGAGAATTTGGAAAGCTCACTTCTGCAGACTTTTAAACGGCGGTGACGGTCAAAACTTCGCTGTCAAGCAGAATGCTCCATTCAACCTGAACGATCAACGATTCCGACCACCCGTCCAAAGTGAAGTGAAGATAGCAATATTTAAGCTTAAATCCAACAACCGGAGCTGACGGTCTAACTGCCAAGCTATTTAAAGCAGCTGGGGATGACTTAGTACGGAATATACATCAACTCATCTATAAGATATGTTCGGATGAAAGTATGCTCAGCGAATGAAACCTCAGCATCGTTTGTCCGATCTTCAAGAAAGAAGACCCTCTGAACAGCGCCAAGTTCAGAGGTATTAGTCTCCTCAACATCGCGTATAATATCCTATCTGTCATATTATGTGAAACCCTTAAACCTTTTGTCAACAATCTTATTAGTTTTAGGCCAAAAAGTCCACCATAGATCAGATATTAATACTTCGGCAGGTCTTGGAAAAAACTCAGGGATTCTAAATCGATACTCACCAGCTTTTCAGATATTTTAAAGTCGCCTATGATAGCGCCAATAGAGACGAGCTATACAGAGTCATGTTTAGTTTCCTTCAAGGTCGGTAACAACCTATGATGTCAGAAAACGACTACGACAAGGTGGCAAGCTATCATATGATTTAGTTAACATCATACTTGAAACGATTGTACAAAATGTTCAAGCTGGTGTCAGGAGTACGATCTTTCAAAAATCTGTACAACTGCTCGCGTACGCCAACGACAATGACATAATTGAAAGAACGCTGCGTACTGTCAGCGGTGCTTTCGTGAAATAAAATATTTTCTCTCATCAAAAAACGGCAGTCAACATCGGCGACTTGGACAGAAGGTTACAATAGGCAGCTACAACTTTGAAGTAGTTAGGGACTTTGTCTACATAGACTCAACTGTAAATTCAAACCATGGCATCAGCGCAGAGATCAACCGAAGGATCACCAAACGATGTTTCTTTGGGCTCAGAAGGCAATTGAGTAGCAAAGCTCTTTCTGACTTTATATAAGACCGTCATCATCCTAATCCTGCTATATGGATGCATGGATATTATCAAAAGATGAAAACACTTGGTTGTTTTGAAAGAAAAATTCTTCGAGTGATTTTTGGTCCCGTTTGTACCGACGGGGAATGGAGGATAAGATACAACAACGAACTATATCCGTTGTACAACGCCATCGACCTAATCAGAAGGGTTCGAATTCATCACTTGAGGTGGCTAGGATATGCAGAGAGAAATTTATAAAAAAAACTTCATAGGATATTACAATAATGCATTGAAGTTCTGAAATCTGAATTGAATTTCTTCGACCTGTCACAAGTCAGTTCACAGTAGGGAGAATGTGAACATGAATCACTTATAACTATTCTGAATTTGACTTCTGTTGAATATTACTACGCAATAAACTTACAATTTTATGACGCTGAATAAAAATATATACAGCGTGCCGAGGCTATGAGGACATGTCTTTGTTTAATCATAGTTTGCTATCACGTTGATAGCAAACATTTAAATGTTTCCCGGATACAATGTCATATAAATTTCTAGCATAAGAAATGAAAAGACACGCTGTGATTGTTGCCATATGTGCAGACCACAGTGATTTTGAAAGTCGCCCGATCATTCGTTCACCTTCAAGTATTTAAGTGACTAATTCACGGTGTGGTTCATGAAAATCTCCGATATAAGTCTTATGCCATGAGAAGAACCCATTTTATGTCGGAGGAAACGAAAAACCAGGGTGTGCTTCGAGGAAGGCGGCTTCTCAACAAGTTGAAAAATCCGGAAGATCCAGGCTTTCTTTCTTTAAAAATGGCCATCCAAGTGATGGCCAATATCAATAAGGTCAATTTAATTCCGATATAGTCACGTTTTCGGTCACGAACTGAGGCTGTTATCGATGCTGAAGGTGGTTTTATTGAATAAATATGGGCTGCACATGTACATATATGTATTTATGTGCCAAATTATATTTTAATAAACGTATTTCTTCATAAATGCTGATACATTTCCGTTCCTTTTCAAATTCGTCCTGTATCTATCTATTTCTATCTATTTGTGTTAACCTGAATAGTTTTGAAAATATCCAATCAAATCCCAACAGGATGTTGTTTCCATTTCTGACATAAATTCGAATTATGTAGACAATGTTGTTAAATATCTATCCCAAGGGACTTTTTTCTCCAAGGCATCTTCATATTATACTTAAGAGATCTATAAAATGGTAATTCGTGACACATACTTAAATATACTTTTACCCGCTTAAATCTTAACACCACCTACATTGATATACATATATAAAGCGTTGAAAGGCGTACGTGACCCCCTATCTGTGAAAGAAACAACTTTCGCACTGTTTGCACAAAAGTGTGGTGCATTTAATTGGATTCTGCGTAGGAAGCAGCTGTTAATTTTATATAAAAATAAATCATAAAAAAAACTAGTAAAATACTGTGAAATTAATTAGCATCTCTCTCTGGAGTTGATTATTGGAAAGCAAAACATTTTCGCTGCCATTGTTAATTGTTATAAACAAAAATAATAACATACAACTATGATGGTAGATATTGTGTATAGTTTTAGTTTTCTTTAGTTTAATGGTTAACTTACTCTTTGACTGTAGATTTACACATTTTACGAGTTACTGTTTTGCTTTTATGGGTACATACGAGTTTATTATAGCAATCGGTTTTTGAACTTTCTGATCTGAATCTTTGTAGGTATGTAGTAATGTTTTAGTTTTTTTTGTTTTTATAAAAAATGGAAACCAAATCCTGGAGCACTCAATTCGGTTGGTTTCTGTCCACCGCTGGCGCTCAAACCTGCAACGTTTGTGTCATACTCATTGACAGAGTATCTTGATCGTTAGATTTCATCGTTTTATTTTTTTATTTTTTTATCAATGGAAATGTTAAATTTAGTTCAATCTAAGTACAGAAACTCAAATCTAGTCATAATTTTTCATTATCACCTTCAAAGTAATCAAAAATCCCCCTTAAATCCAAAAACCACTTCCAACTGCATTCTTTCACATCAAAAAGCACTCCGTAGGTCATATAAATTCCATAAATTCCACACGAAATGTCATAACATTAAATTGGAAAAAACCTCAAAGTCAGAATCAGTTGACAGAACCCTATAAATCCACTCCCACCATTATCTTCCTGCTTAGGCTTTAGCTCACCGTAAAGTATCTCACACGAAATTCCTTTCGATACATTCATTTATTTCTTCAAATCATAAATTTCCCAATCAAGAAGGGAATTCTTCTCTGATTGTGAAGCACAGTAGGTAGGTATACATATATATTCCTTTCTCTCTCTCTAACTTGCTGCATCTGTATAACTCTGTTCCTGTATCTATAGGTGCGCGCGTGCACACTTTATTGCTAAAGGTTGCCCCAAAGGTGAAAATCAACAATAATCACCACCATTGAAAAGCTTCATGTTATGTTTCGAACATGGAATGTGAAGAATAAAAAAAGAAGAGAAGAGAATCTTGAGCTACCGAAAAATAATCAAAAAAAATAAAATTAAAAAAAAAAAACTCGAACAGAAAAAGTATCTTAACCCGGGTGTATCTGTATCTCTACAAACAATACAGCAAGATCACAACATGGAAGGAATTTCGGGAATTCACAAGATAAACCGGCTTCCACTTAAAAATGATCGACGAAGAGATGTACCAAGCAACAACAACAAAAAATTGTTTTGTATACACACATTTTGTGTTTGCCTTTTTGTTGAGATATACTGCTGCGGGTGCTACTTTCCATCTGGAGCTGATCGAATAAGAAAATACCAATGAAAGACAAAAAAATCTCAGAACTCCTCAATTTTTATCTTTTTAGAGAAGAAAACTTTTTTTCCATATTAATAAATAAAATTCCTAAGAAATTAATAAATTTTTCTGCCAATGAAATGGCCAACAAGTAAAAGCATAAAAAAAATGTGTCTACGTATCTTTAAGCAGGTAATACACCTACATATATACCTACGTACTATCATTTTATATTTCCTTTCATTTCAATGAAGAGAAAGAAAAAAAAAATTGTAAATTACATCAGTAGTCAGAATGCATAGATACAAATGCATATAATTACACACAAAATGCCTATGTTGCTAGATACTGTATGTGGTGGATAGATAGGCAAGAGAGAGGAGGCCAGTGCCAGATAGTCGTTGGGTGGAATGGGCGGCTAGTGGGAATGGGAAAAAAATAGAATGGAATGCGGTCTTGACGAGTTCTTCGACATCAACCGTGAGTCGACTGTGAGTCGTCGTTGTTGCGTTATCGTTGTCGTCGATTTCGTTGGGGCTTTCTGCAGAGAGCAGAGGGTGCCCAGTGGACGGTTGTGTGGTGCTACTGCACCAACATTGCCTATCTAATGCCTCCTGCAATAAACTATTTTCAATAGTTTTGTCTCTTTCCTACTCGTGTAGAGAAATACGTGCAGATTGACTTTACTATTTTATTCACCCAACGATCATTTCGATCGTACTTCGACATAGTGGAAAGATATCAAATAGTTTGTAGGGTAACTGCGAATGTGTTTGGTATGCTACGCTTAGACAATACAGAAACGTACGAGTAGATGCAAACGCTGTCTCAATATTTTGACAGTTTCCCTATGGAATCACGATAAAACCAAGTTACTTATGATATGTCACACTACGAATTGTCTATAGCCAACACAGAGTCTTAACGATGGTTACAGGGACAGAGTCACGTGAATATCCCAAGCAACGAAAAATTAAATGAACTTACAAAGGAGGAGGGGTCGAAAGTGAATGCTTTTCATGTCTTTCACTTTATAGAAATCCCAATCGACGGTGAAGACATAAGAATATCAAACCGCTGCACCCACACATGCGCAACTCTGTGGCAATAAGAAGAGATATTTTTGTATGGATAGGTTGAATCGCAAGGATATACCGTCGATGACTATTTCATAAGCCAAGGACAATCATGAAATTGAATCTGTTTGTCATTTAACAGAAGGTTAGAACAGCTTCTTCGATGGGCTACGATGAGCATAAAACAAAGTTCCTTGCCATTAATCTCATAAAAGCGATATCATAATGAAGTTAAACTTAATGTTTGCGGGTGTTGAGCAACCCCGTAAGGCAATTCTCAGTTCACATGTGTTTAGCGCCTTATTTATAAGAATCACGAAATTGTTTAGAATCCATATCTGGACTGTCGCAGAGGACGTTTTACGTTCTTTCAAATGATTGTTTAATTTGATATGTCGGGTATAGAGCTCTAGCTTAGATTAGGCTTGCGATCGTTTGTAGGACCTTAAGAGATATATCTAAGCAATAAGTAATTTTCCCTCTGCTTGTGTGGTAACCTCAGCGTGTGTTGACTATTCCATAACTTTAAATGCCCCTTAGAATCAATGTTCGAATCATGGATGCCTTTTAAACATATTGTGCGTCCAAATGTACAAAGGGTTTTCTACATGAATTTAATAGTCCTTTGACAAGAATTAACGTTAACAAATAGTAAAAGAATAGCTTCTCTCAGTGGTGTAACATATCTCGATAAATAATTATTGACAATTGCTAATTTCGAAAATTCAAATTTGATACTTCTTTTTCCAGAAACCAGATTTATTGAAAAATTTTTCTGAGACTTTACTTCAAAATAAATGCTGAAGCTGATATTTCAACTTCGAAAATGTCAAAGATGTTCGAAAAATCGAATTGACACCTTATACTTTATGTTAGGACTGACCAAAGGGTGCTAAACTCACTCTAAACACAGCGGATGAATTCCAGCTATGCCAAGTCTAACCGAGTCCCTGCAGTCAACGTGCTTAGCCGGTTTCATAGATTTTTCTGCAACTGCAGCAACATTTACCTTTTCTCCGGGGCAACCGGCGGCGATGGCAGTAGCACTAGCTGCATCAATTCTACTATTTTATTGTTGTTGCATTAATATAAAACGAGGAGGTAGGACGTGGTATAGAGTACGTAGGAAAATATTGCAGATATGAGATTGTGGCTCTCCCATGCCGTCGCTGCATTCGTCTTTTCATTTCTTTTTTTGCTTCAAGTCACCCCACGAGTTAATGCAACCATTCAACTTTTGCTGTTGTTGTTGCGTTGCTGCTGCCACGGCTGCTTGTTGCTCAGCTTACATTATTGCCATTTGATGATAGTCGTAGCTCGATACATTCTATGCCCACCATACCAGTTATGTATATGTATCTATGGAGCCAAATACGGACTCAAGAGGGGCACAACTATTCAAGTATGTGGAAAGGCACAGTGGAGTTGATTAGATATACAACTTTTTGTATCCGCAAGGTATGAAATCAAACATTCCATTCTTTCTCTCTCTGTCTCTGCGGATGGCGGACGGAAAGACGGACGGACGGACGACGACGACGACTATGAATGTAGCAATGAAAGACGACGTCAAGTTGTATACCTCGTTTGGGGGCTCGTATACACCCATTTGACAGGTATGCGCTGTTTGTTTGTTGTTGGACTATGTTTGCCTGTGCATAGATAGAAAATTGCGCATATAAGGTGATGGTTAGGTATTTTGCAACAGAAGTTAGTTACCTTACAACAACAAACATTCAATAAAATGCAAAAAATTACGAAAAAAAAAAACAAAAATAAATACATATACCCACACTTGGTATTGGTGCTGCGCGAATTGCGAACGCGTAGTCGCGCCATTCCATATTGTAGTAGAAAAGGAGGCGAGAAGTTACATTGATTGTAAAGGAGAATTCAACACAGCGGAAACTTTTTTTTTTTGGGTTTAAATTGGAAAAAGAATTTGACCGAGGAATGTGGAAATTGGGCGGAAATGTTTAACTGATACTAGTTTTTCAAGAGAAATGGAAAAAAAAGTGCAAAAATCGATGTCGATGGAGACAGCCTACGCGTAGAAGTGGAAGTATACCTACGTTGTCAACAAGAATAACGGCTATTATGTCTATAAATGTACATAGATTGTCGTTCTCTCTGCAATATTAGATTTTGGTACCAAACAATTATGTCAAAGTTTCAGACTTTCTATCCTGCAATATTATTTTCCACTTCCTTCTTACATTAATTTTTTCTATCTCCTAAGCACGCACAGCTTTAATTTATTTTTTGCAGCGCCCCTCTAAAAAGCTGAAATTCTTTCGGCTATCTGAAAGTGACATTTTGATGCTTCCGGATGTTAAACAGATACATATCTACAGATATTCTTTTCATACGCCTACCTTCAATGCAAGTTAGGCCGAGTCGATATTACCACCTCGGGAAATTGAAACATGTTTTACATTGAAGGAATGTCTTCTGTCGATCGCAAGATAATTAATTTGGTTTCCGGTATGTTGGTCAGATACTAGTGTTGTCTTTTGAGTATAAAGATGTGGGAACCTTGTAAAGTATATCAGACTGAGCCCGTAGCCTGTCCTGTTTCTGTTTCTCTTTCGGATGTTCTCTCACTAAAGAATTTGTATAGCTTCTTCATTAAAGAATATCTTAAATGGCAGAATAAATTCCAAAGAAATCGTTTAAGTTGTTTTGAAATTATGCGGAAAATAGAAAAGTGAAACTTTTTTATTCTAATTTTCGTAGAAGTGATCGGGTTTCTATGAACCACGTTACTGTATAGTGTGATTCGATGGCCTTATTTTAACGTAAATTTTATTATATTGCAATTAATAATAGCGGAACAAACACATACAGATACCTCTCCATCATCGTCACCTTGAATAATCATACACATACATATGTATTTATATACTCAAAATGAATGTCAATTTAACACCTCTAACGACAACAAAAATCCCCTGCATTCCATTCAAGAGTATCTCTGGTTTTGTTCAGCTCTATCATAAAAATGTCAAGAAATGCCTGCGCCTTCGTTTATGCCAGTTTATGCGTATTAACATTCGTTTTTTTTTATCACCCCTGCCACATACTGACCGTCAACAGCCAAACTAAACAACATCAAATCAACGCCACAATTCCACCTAATTATATTATTTTCACATAAAAAAAAAAAAACCTCCGTGACGACACAAAATACCAGAATTCCAACTTTAACTGGCAGATAAAAAAAAAATATAGGTATGAAAAAAAAAAAAATATTAATAAAAAACAAAGCTATAAAAATAAATTAAAATAATTGTGTGTAAAATAATTCGATTTCCTCGGAATTGTTCATAGATTTCAACATTCCATAGGCAAAGCGGCAATTTGTGTTCCATTATAAAGCACTTAAGAACACGTTCAACTGTCTAGTACTGAAAATTTTCATTTTCACACATAAACCACTAACCATACAGACATTGCGCGTAAATAGCAATAAATAAAAAGAATCATTAAAATAAAAAATAAAATAAAAAACCCTACACTATACGCGCAAGCTAAAGTAGCCGCCATCATGACCGAATGACGTATGAAGCTAAGGAATTTATTTCTCGCATTCTTTCTGGTATATTTGCGTCTGTGGCACATTTATGTGCCGTATTTTTACTCTTAAAATTTGAAGTTTTTTTTTACTATTTTTTTTTTTTATATTTTTCAATTTATTTTTATAAAAGTTTTTCGCAAGAGGAGACCCAGAGGCGTACAGCAAATATGTGCGCGCTACGCTAGTGCTTTGGCATTTTGCTCTGGGGGAAAAATATATCTGCCACTTAAGTGAACACAGAAGCATTCCATACAGCGCGGGGGGATAAGGAAGACAGAGAAGAGAAAAAAAAATTGTTTGCAATTTAATTAAATAAATGAGAGGGAAAGAAAGAAAAAAATTAAATTAAAATTAATTGGTTAAAATTAAGTAATCATATTTTTTTTTTCTGCTATTGTTTTTATTTTATTTCTATTTTTTCTGTGCATTGTCACTGTCTATTTGTCTCGGTCTCATTTTATATACAATAGGAGTATCTTTGGGGTCAATTGAGGTGATAATTTAATTTAGGAATTTATGTGGAGTTTTTTTTTATTTCTTTTACAGACGTTAGTGACATTTTTTTTTTCGAACGAAATTGTTTATTTAATACTTTTACCGAGGCGTAGCGCACTCTTCGAATTAGCACTGATTTAAGTTTATAGCAGGGTTTTTTTTCGTGAACAGTTTATTGATAAGTTTATGTTAAAACTAGGAGGTAGCAGGGCTTTGTTGGAAACTAAAAGCATAACTTTTTAGCTTACCCAAATTAGCGATATCAGTGGTGTTACCGAAGAATTACTACGAATTGTATTAAAATCCTAAATTGTTTTTATTGTAATATAGCCTGTTAAGAGGTGTTACAACCTGAAGTGGATCTTAACAACGCCCTTATTTTTCCGGTCTACTTGTATCCAATGGAACATTCCTAGTCGAAAAATTGAGTTTCTCTTTGCAAGACTTTACAAAGAAGAGTAGACTCTTTCAAAGAAGAGTAGACAAAAATTGTTGTCACAAGGAGAACATTTGACTAAAAATCTAGAATTCAAAGCTCTGCCAAGTTTGGGGAGAACGATGTAAAACGAAATCGTTGACGTTCATTCTACACTCGATCAACATGTCCTGCCCTATCCATCTGAGGCGATAAATTCGACCCTCTCTGATTAAGCCGATGGTTAAGTAGGTAGCGCCAAAGCTTGTGGGTTCAAGTACCAACCGGGAACACACTTTTTTTGTTTTTTTTTTTCCTGGGTACGACCAGACTTCCATCCGCGGGGAATCGAAAGAAATAAACAAAGAAAGACTCCTTTTCTGTAAATCAGGTAAACGATGTTATATATATCATATCCAATCACGCTGCTTTAAATAGCTCGACAGTTAGTTTGAATATTGTTATCTTTTCTTTACTTTGGTAAAGTAGGCGACGATATTGCTTGTCATCGTCCGGGTCGAATGGAACATTCTACCTGATAACGTAGTTTTGATATTCATCCTCATTTAACAATCGGCAAAAGAGGTCTTTCCAAATGCTCCACACCGATTCTACTCGTACTCCTTGATTTCCATATTTCATCATGCCTACAATCACACCCCTCTATTAACTCGATCGCACGCATCTCAGGCTCTATATTTTTTTTTCGGAGAAGTTAATATTCAGGGTGGCTTGACAGGCAGAGTCTCTGACAGTCTCTTGCGATCTACGCTATAGTTATAACATTTGGGATATTTTCATATGTATGTAGATAACTTGCGATGTCGAACTTTCTTAAAATGGCTAGTACGCTATAGTTATAACATTTGGGATATTTTCATATGTATGTAGATAACTTGCTTCAATCGCAATATGATCAATCTGGTGAAGGTTTTTTTTTTATCAGGTAACTTCCAAGTTCCCTTGTCAATATTATGGTGTCATGTAGGTTTTAATTTTTGGGCTGCCAAAAATAATCTCTTTTCCTACGAGTATTTGTGCATTATTACCGCCAGCGCATTGCTCGTAGGATTTATGAAGGAACTAAAAAAAAAAAAAAAAATTTGTTGATACTATCTTTCTGCTCTGGGAACTTACATACATATGTATGAACACATATTAGGCTGATGATAGTGAATTTACATAGCCTTAATGTTAATTGTCAACAGGAGTTCGTTTGCCTGACTCTGCCTCTGATGAAAAATCCGCATCCATCGCTACTTCTGTTGTTTTTAACATTCACCTTTGTAAACGTCACAGTTTTGCAAGCTGGTCTATTGTATTTTTTGGCTGGCGGTGCTTTATGACGACGTAAGAATGGATCATGGCTGCATTTTGTTGTCTCTCTTTTTGTTTGAAATGCATGTTTTTACCCTTTATCGGAAGCTTTCACTCACTTAGGCACAGTTTACCTAAAAATGTGTAGTCAAGCAACGTCTCGTGATACTTACGCTCTTTAAAGTCTGTTTCATCGCTGCAATAAAAGATTGCGTTAGCAATCTTACTTCTATTGAATACTGAGTGTTCCACACCATCACACTACCCATGCCTTGTACTCCTTACACTTTATAGGTTTTGAAAATATTTAAACTCTCTCCCTCTCATCATGTAATCTTGAAATCAAGGTTTCATTAACTTACATTTATATCGGATATCTAAACATTGCGATCTACCCATCAAATTTCTATCGTTGGCCATCTTTTATGGTGCAATACGTTGCTGATGTCAGTTATTTCTTAAAAACCATTCCAACAAATACACTAAAACTTCATTCATATCGTAAAAACAAAAACAAAAATCCATAAATAATCATAAAAATTCGGCCATGGACCTCAAATCGAGTTCCATCGAATCAACAAACCATAAAATTTGAACAAGATACCCAACATACTCGAACACGAAATAATATACACTCGTATATATGATATATATATATAAAAAAAAATATTTATATGCGTGAACAATTTGTATTTAAATATTTATTATATGTATATTCCTCTAGTGTGAAAAAAATACCATAAACATTCCAACACCATTGTTCATTAAACCGGCTACCAAAACACACAAAACTCCTCCATCTACTTAGCAAATGCTTTCTTAATAACTTTGCCTGCTTTGTGATAAAAATTGTTGTATTTATTTATAAAAGAAATATGATTTTGTTGATAAATAAATAAATAAATAAAATGTGAGGTTGGCGCCACATTTTTGTTTAATGTACATATGTCAGAGTTAACATAATTTATACATCATTTCAGATATGCAAAAACCTCAAGCAGATAACAGTATTTAATAAATATTCACAAGAAATCAGAAAATTCCTATGCTTATCACGCGCTATGACTTCTCCAATAAACTAATAATAAAAGAAGCTAAAAGAAAAAAAAAAAGCAGCAAAATGTGGAAAACACGAACAAGAATGAGACTATCTACCATTCCAAATAATAAAAGTAATAATAATAATAATAATAAAATCAAAAACCATAGAAACATGTTGAAAATACTAATAGTTAGCCAATAATCATATTCCTTACTGAAATCTATAGCTCTACACAAGGTACAGCAGCTTATAGTACTCATAGATATGGATACAAAACAAAAGATACAAAACATAGCACACAAAAACGAAACCTTATACACAAAATTTGTTTTGAGTATGTTCGACACTAGTTAATTTGCATATTGTCGTCTAAAAGATATTTTGGTTTTCTACCGCGACCAGGCTAAAGTCGCAGCTCTATGTTATGGGCGTAAACCTTTACGCCGCCACGTCTATCTTTTGATTGTTTTTTTTTTTTTTTTTCATTGTTATTCGACAAAAATAAAAAAGAATTTATTCTAATGGAATATATGTATTTTTTTTTTTTTTTAGAAAAAGAAGTATCTATAACCATATATAGGAGGGTGAAAACCAAGTCAGCCATCGAGCTTATGATCGTGAAGAGACATTATACTCTGCTACGTGTGTGCATTTTAATAAAATTGATGTTTGGTTTTTAATCTTTTGATAGAGAGGATCGCGTATGCGATGGAATTTGTGCCCCCGTTCGAGAAATCGGATTAAGTAGAATATAATATGCATACACAATTTGTCCATATATACCTACATATGTATATTTTTTTTTTATTTCACGTGTTTTGATAAGTCTTAGATTTATTGCTATTATGCATGGGAGAGACGTGTATTTTCTCACAGAAAAGACTCTGTCTAGTGACGTGAGTTGGAGATTGGATTGGAATTTTAATAAAAGGCTGATGAAATGGATGGAATTTTTTTTTGTGAGGCTACTGTACCTACACGTGGTGTCATTAATTCGCATCTTTCGACAGAGTTTATTGAAATAACATCAAAAACTTTCGTTCGGTTTCTCACGTTTAACTGCTTACAACAAAGCTGAATAACCTTTTAACTTATTGTCGAACTTCTCCATAGATATTATATATTGGGAGTTTCACTTAACAGCTCGTTAGGGCATTGTCTTCTCTTTAGAATGATGTTTATTAAGAATGGCAGATTACGACTTATAATTTGTGATCAGCAGTTTAAATGAAGTAACTACACGAAGTTAGCTTTTGATAACGTATGTATCTTGCTTCATGAATTTTTGATTTGATTCTTCAGAAATTTTTTACAATCTTTCACCTTTTTCAAGGAGGTCACTTTTCGAAGGAATGAGACCAAAATTTACCAAATCCCCACCGGTTGTCGTTTAGCTGCAATTTTTCAGATTGCCGGGGAAGCATCAACTCCGCCATTTGTTGTAGAACCATTCGTTTAGTTTGATAGTGTTTCGTCAGATAATGGTAGCATCCTATTTTGGAATCTTTTTCAGTAGGCAGTAGATGAACATATTGCGATGACGTTGCATCGTTATTGTTCTGACATGTTTGATGTGTTCTATGCATTGGTATGAATAGCCAGTTACATTCTGACTATACTAACCTACAATTTCTCGGGGCACTGGTGATGCCAAAACATGCAACTCGGTGTGGAGTATTTTCAATCTGGAGTTTCTCTCTAAAGCGGACGATTATTTTATTATATGGAGAGTATGTGCATAATTTACGATTGTAGTTATGCCGCATTTGGAGCATGTTTTGAACAAGTAATAGTGGAAGTTAGTTTGGTCGTTAATCTCAAAATAAACTTTTTTTTTTATTTTTTTAGTGCACGACAATTGTCTGTTTCAAAATTGTTGGAAGTTTTCTCGATATTGAGAATGGTCAACGTTTTGTATTACTTGATGGTGAAGAACTGGTGGAAAGTATCAACAAATTTCAGAAAAGCATGTAGCGCCTTGAATACTTGGGACTTATGAACGGAGTTGAGAACATGCACGGTAGATCTTATCATCATGAAATCCTTTGCGCTTCTTCCGAATGCACTATACCTCACAAAAAATTAGACAGCCTTATGGCGTGCATGGTAACGACACAAGTATTTTTTTTAGAAACTTCTGAATTCTTTCTAGCTTTTTGTAGCTAGTATTTTTGTATTCTAAAATCAAGTCAGAAACAACTTTAGACGTCACCGCTTCAAAGTTATTAATAAAGGCTTGAACAAGTTATGAAGTTGATTGTTCATTAATTTTACACATGTGTAGATACATACCATTACAGATTTACTGATAACTGAGTTGAGACCTAGGTTAATCACGAATGGTAGAGTTGTTTTCTTTCCATGAAATACGAATGTCGTACTGCAGCATTCCGATGTCCAACCTTGAAGTTGCTTCTGTATGCTTCTATTACACTGAAGATTTTAAACACTTTAATCCCTTTTACTCAAAGTTTTACTCTAAATCAATTTTGTTAAAAAAAATGGTGTTTAATTTTGTGGTTCTTAAATCATTACACCTTATTGGAAATACTTACAACCAGCTATCGGTTGAACGTTCCACACTCTCTCAAAACATGTAATAAAGTTAATTATTTAATTGTTCTGCTCATGAACAGAATCTCGATTTTACGAAGCCTAAAAAAATAAATCCCCATTAGCAATATTAAATCTCTTTAAATGCTTAAAATATTTAAAACTTTTAAAAATATTCTTCAAACGGAAAGAGATTAATTTGTACAAAATAATAATGTGTAACCAAATTTTATATTCCTGATCAAATCATTACTTGTACGATAAAAAAAATACAAGAAAATGCAGAAAGAAAAACATCGATCAGTCCAATTAAATCCGCATAGAAAATATGTGTGCAAGTATGTAAATTTTTCCTGTGAAAAATCTCGACATATTATCATGAGAAAATATAGCATTGCCTCGCTGCTACTGCTGTTAGTACCACTGCTGCTGGATAAGCTAAATCTGGATGATTACTGTATACCGAAACGGTGGAGTAAATTGGATGGAGGAACATTTTCCGGCGTACCCACCCAAACTATTAAATTATTCTTCGTAATTTGTATTTTTTTTTTTTATATTTATTATTCCTGCATTCCTTTGGTCTTCCTCTGCCTCTGCATGCCTCCTTCGTTTTAACATGCTAACTGCTGTTTCTTCTCAATCGACACATTGTCTGTATTGTGGTTTGTGTGAATGAATCTCACAATTTCGAACCAGAAATCACCGCATGAAACGAATAAATTCCGCACATTCCAATGGTCAGTATTCACTTTACACGCGCGCTGGAAGTTGTACGAGTACATGGATATCTTATTGTATCCACCTATTGTCTGAGCATTTTTTTTTTAATGATATTGCTAATATTATTTGCTACAATTGTGGGATATTTGTTGTTTCATTGTTTCATGCACCTACATACATATATATATATAGATATAGATACTTTTATACCCATTGACTAAATTTGTTATATTTAACCTTCTAATGAATCTAATGAATATTAATATATTTTTTCTAATACTTATTTTTTATCTTTTCATCAAATTTTGTCTTCTGATATTTTAAGGAGTCTAATAAATTAAAAATTTATTTATTTACAACTTGGTACATTTTTAGAGATTATGAGATACTTTTGTATCTATGAAATATTTTGACACATATGCATAGGTATTAACTTGAAATAAGTCTATACAAACTTTTTTCTATTGTTTTATTTATAAATTACTTTTGTATCTATGGAATATTTTTGTATCTATTGACCTAATTTCAATTTCCTATCTTAAAAGGAGTCCAATAAAAGCAAAATTAAACTTTTTCACTTTTAAAACCACGCCATAGATTCGCCAAACTCATTAGAAATTTATCGTTTTTGAGAAAAAAAATGTATATTCTACTCTCGTAGTTTAAACAATTCAAAGTTCGTTAAGAACTAGTATCTTTTTTTTTTTTTTTTTCGTTAGCAAATCTAAAGAAATCCATCCATCCTCTTAATCTTTTCCCCTTCAATGAATATCTAACAAAAACGGATCGCGATCGCGAATAGTTGATTTTTTTTTTGCTTGTTGTTGTTGCTTTTAATATTATTGTTGGCTTTTGCACTCTCTTATACGGAGGGGGCTGTCATTAATATACAACAAAACAACAACTGCTGCGACCTTCGCATTCCAGAGCATACGAGGTTTTTAATGGTTGGATGGCGGTGAAGCGGGAGCGAACCGGGTGGCCGGCGGCGGACAGCTGAATTTAACACAAAATAGCAAGTGTATTGCTTTTTTATGTTATTTGTTTCTATGTATATACATATGTATAAGAAAATAAAGTATGCTTATTCTTGAGCGTATGTAATCGCACAGAGGAAGTGGGAGAGGCAGAAGGAAAAAGAGAGCAAATGTTAATGAAATACGTATGATGAGGACAGAAATAGTATTGGTAAGCATAAATGTTACTCAAGTGGAAGATGAGGAATTTTTATTAGTAATTTATTTTTGAATTGCTTAACATAATGTTGTAGGTATGTATGTTATCAATGAGAAATAGCACATGGGATATTTTATTTTTATTTTTTCGGTCAACCACTATTGAGTTGAATCGAATTCGACTTTGTCAAGGACTATATATACAGGTTTTGGCAATGATTAAGGTGAATTATTGAGGAATTTTCCCATATCATAGTTTTGATTCTATTGGGTGAATAGTGAATATATATTTTTTTTTTTTTAAGAAGTGGTTGATGGTCTAGGCCAACATTTAAATATAGATATCCGGCGATCAGTGTTTATTAAGATATAATCTTCATGTACGTACAAGTATGTAGTTAATAGTCATATGTAATTCAAGGCACAGTGACCCTTCGATCTGATTGTGGTCTATACACGAGGCTCGAAATCAATCCTCTACTTCTTTTCGAAGTGCATTGCATACCGGAACTTCCATATTTCAGAATGTGATGACATTGCAAGTATAAAAAAAAACATTAAGTGAACTTGAAAGTTCATACCGTTTTTTTTAAACACATTCACACGCATATGGGTTAATGAAAGTTGATTGAGCGATGAGTCTTTAAAAGCTCGTAGTAAAATTTCGGTAGCCCTATATCGCACAACACATAACAAATGAATCATTTCTAAGGAGCACATCACTTTCCTTCTTTATAAAATATCAACTAGGTTGAGCTAGGAGGACGAAATAAAGCCAGTTATGACTAATTGCCATTCGGATCATAAGTTTGATCCTTCTCAATCTATTCACTTAGTTTTGCAAATACACACATCTAACAATAAATCAATCGAAAAACATGCGCATGTTAATTTCTGTAGGTTTGTACTTTATCCACTATCTCCATCTTAGAAATATACGAATATCCTCGAAACCATTACAGTCTCACTTAATTTTTCGACCTCAAATTGGTCAAATTTATTTATCGATTATAATCCAATTTGTATCTACATTCCAGACTTGAAGAGTGAATACGTAATTATTCCTATTCCTTATGTGATCCGTCTGAATATAGGGATTACAATCCCAGTATCCCGAACATTTTTTTTTTTTTAATAATTTTGAAATGTACTCTTGTTCATTTGTGTTTGCTCTTCGTTCCGACCTCCTACATACATACATATGTATGCATGTGTATGTATGTATATGCATATGTTGGGTTGTTTTGTTTTTTTTTTTTTTTTTGTCTAAATTTGGATTTCATTAAAAAACTCTAGTAGCTCCTCAAAAGCTCTCCGATGCTGGGTACACAAATTTACATTCATATAATCTTCGATTTCCGATGAAAGTGTTTTCAGATTCGTCATGTATTAAAAAAATCACTTACACTTACTTGCCTGGAGGGTGTCTGTTGTAACGTAGTTGGTTAATGAATGTTAGCCAGGACACCACTCATGGAGTAAAGAAAACTGCATAACAAATCTTTGTCTCACTCTATGTCCTCTTCATTCGAATAGCTGAAAATTGTTGAATAAATTTTACATTTAAGTATTACACTGTGATACTTTGCTCTGGTTGATGGCGTTTTAAACGACTCTTTTCGAATTCGCTTGATTTTATGACGAAACCAAAATTGTATGTAAAAACTGAGCCGCCAGTCAGTATTGCGGAATTTATTGAATATTTGAACGAATCTAACAAGCTTATTTCCTTATCATCTAAATGGTTCGAATGGGCTAATCCGTGTATCACGTTGGAATGAACTGTATGATTCATACCATCACAACGATTTATAGCTCGTCAAGCAGCTCTTTTAGCTGAATATTTTACAGTATTGAGTCGTTACCTTAAAATTTAAGTACAATGGCAACTTCATGGTCATGGTTTGTACATAAAATTTATCAAGAGGAAGGCACACATGCGTTTTTACAACACTTTTTCATCATAAGTAAATATCTGATTCACTTCCGGTCATAAAAACGACAGACATCGTTCTGATAGCATAGATAGTTCACAGAAATTCATCAACAATCATTCGTCATCGCCACTGTCTAACATAGCCTGAATACCTTTTTTTTTTTTTGAAAAAGTAATAACTAACAATTTATGTTACTCACATTCCTGGCACATCATAACATTTCTGTCCGATAAAAAGTGAACGTTATTGCGACAACAGCAGACGTAATAAACAATCACAGATACAGATCGTTCTCATTAGCCACACACTACAATTGCGCTCAAGTAGTTTTCAATTGTTTTATCTTAAAATATATATGTATGTATGTATTTTTTTTTTTAATTTAAAAGAAAGAAATAAGAAACTTTTTTTTAGACAGAAAAGTACTTCAATAACTTGTTTGTCTGTCGCATTATCTCTCACATATTCCCGCCCATTTTTGTTTTCCTATTCAGCTATCTCGACATTCCATTCCTATTATTTGACTATCTCGAGTAAATATCATAACCAGATAAAATAAATTCTCAGAATTCCGAATATAATAAAACGAAATTGTAAACTTATTATGCGCACACAATAAGAGAAATTCGTCTTGAAACAAAATTCACAAATAGAATTTCCAAAGGTCAATGGCATATTTTTATTTTTTGATCTACGCATAGATACCGTAGAAGCTAATTAATATTCAAATTGAACACAATAAATTATTACCAAAGGGATTAGAATTTAATTGAAAATTTAATTTTCACCGGAACTTAACCCACCGACAATCAATAGACCACCCCCCCTAGGTAAGACTTTGAAACAGACAGACGGACACAGGAAATTCCACGGAATTTATTATTATTTTTGTTCACTCAGAAGTGTATACTCATATCTTGTCATTTAGTTAAGTATTTAATCTTTAGAATATACTTCTAAAAAAAAAAAATCTACAACAGAAAATAAGATAAGATACGAATTTTGTATAATGAGTAAATTTCCCCCTGTTGTCTTATCCATAGTCTGCTCATAGATTTATGTTTTATTGCTAACACGTTTACGTATTTTTTCTGTGTTTTTTTTTAGTTAAGGTATGTCAAGGTGACAATATTGAAATGAGTATTGTATAAACATAAGCATACGCATCTTGTTTCCTTTCGTCGTTGAAGTTTTTTTTTTTTTTTTTGTCGGTTTCCTTCAGTTTCTGTTAAATTTTTGAATGCGTACTTGAGAATTCAATTACAATGAATTTTATTTTTTATTTAACAATTTCCTCTTGAATACTTTTGACAAAAAAAAAGAAGGTACGTGCCATGTAAACCGGATGAAGGTGAAGAACTTAACTCGTTGGTTCAACAAATATTCACAGAAACCACCCAAAAAAAAGACAAAATATACCATTTCCGGTTTAATCAGGCGGTTCATTTGAATTTATGAATAAATATTCAGAAAAGAGTTAAAACAAAATAAAAATAATTTGTCTACTTTATTTTTATTGTTTGTAGTATCTACCTCGATGTCACTATTTTCAACAAAACAAATATGTTTACTAAACATGTATTTATTTAAATTATAACCGCACGAGTTTCCTGGAGATTCCTTAACACATTCTTTTTTACATTTTATCTTGTGTTTTGCATTCTTTTTTGGAGTGTGAAAGAATTTGGTTTCATGTTATTTCATTTGGGTAGATTGTATCTCATTGGTGATCATTTTGTTATTTATCTGCTAACTGCTACAATTTGTATGCAGATTTAGATACACGTGGGTCTATTCTTAGAATACAGAATTCAAATCACATGTTTAGCGATTCTTGCTAATGTTTTGAGTTTGTTGTTTTAGTCTTCTTTTTATTACACAAAAGGTAGGTATTAGAAAATTTTAAATAGCACTTAAACCATGACCGAACCTGAATACGTTCACACTTATTTGTGTACCATGACACAGTAATGGATTTGTAAACAAGCTAAAAGCAAACCTGTACTGAAATTATAAACAAGTATGCAAAAATGTTCCTTCCGTAACACTCCTCAAAATTTGTTATCCATGAGTATAAAATGACTTCGACCCATTCATCGTGATGTGTATCCTCTATGAGAAGCTTTTGTCAGTCGAAAAAATTGTCCTTTGGAAACAGCATAATATTGTAGGTCCCAACCATTCAACTCCAGGAGTGGCTGCAAGAATCTAAGCCCAGGCCCTGTTAGCGCCAAAATATTTATTTATTTTTATATTCTTCAAATAATAAAAAAAAAACAATTGCTCAATAGGTATGGAACTCAACAATAGCAACAAATTTATCAATTTTTCAGATAAAAATTTAAGCCAAGAACTCACTACTATCTAAGTTAAATCTTAACTTCGCCGCTTGTAGCAGGTCCAAAAACTTTGGTAGTGGCTTCACTTTCCCGCTCGAAATCAGCTGCTCATCCACAAAATGATTCAAGGGTTCTTCTAGTCTTAGGGAAGTCTTAAAAAAAAACTTGACGATCGTATCGAATCTCATAAATCATATAAGATGACAATTCATTATGGGCAAATCGCAAACATTCATAACCAATAGATACCAGTACATCTCGCGTTATTTGTAGTATAAGCAGTATAATTGGGGTGGCCGTGGTGTAGTGGTAACATCAACGCTTGTCACGCTCTTGGTTCACGGTTCAAATCCTGATCTCAACAATCATCTATTTATTTCGTTTGGAATAAATAAAAAAGTCGATCAATTGGGAAAGCTTAGTCAACTTTCTACTGCGAAGGCATAACACTGGCAGTAGAGTGGTCATATGGCTTAAAAATGCAACTTGATCGTGATGATGACATCAGGTGGAGGGAAAAAATACTGTGAATCATGAGCAACGACAAAAAGTAAAACAAACAAGCTCCCCAGTTATCTGGACGTCACCCCTGGAGTTTACTGAAACTTAATACCACCTAAGCTTCAAACCCACTACACCAATCTTTCTTTCTCTCTCTCTCTCAATTTCTGCAAACGCCCGTGCCCTGAAATAATTTAATGGTATTCATATCCCATTTGGCGCGCGCAAATTATAAAAAAAAAGCGTCAGTACCCATTTCGATCCCTTAATATGTACCAATGCGGGCTTACAAATAATCCGAATAATACTTAACTAACATATATATAGTGAACGCGATCCCTAAATAAAGAAACGTCAGGCGCGTGCGATTTAAAAAGAAGATGTGAATATGATTATTTTTCTCTTTGTGTCATTTGCCCATTTCAATAGGTTATGAAGTTCTGCACTTTAAAAATCTTTTATTTCTTTCTATCACTACGTTTTGGTAGAAAGATTTTACTCACTGAATGGAAATTGTTTGTTTTTTCTAGATCAAGAAAACAAACTAGAATACATACTTTTGTTTATAGTTAAGCTTCAGAATTACTTACAAAGATAATTTATAAGTCAACATCTTCGTTGAAGAATACGCCAAACGATAAAGTAAATTTCATTAAAATCGGCTTAGCCATTTTAAAGTCAGAAGTATATGCATAACGAAAGTAGAAAAAATAAAAGTTTTTTCCGTCGAAGTACATGGTCTTACTTGGAATTTGTGTAGCTGTTTAGAGTAATTTGTTGGCTTCCTTTTTTTTGTAAATTAAGGCATGTAATAGTAAAATTTAGGTAGTAAAGTGAAGTAGTAAATAAGTAGTAAATTTCTCTTATATTTTTTTATTCATGATGTTTATTGCGATACCTTAACTCCACTAGCTAAATCTGCTCATACATATGTAATTCTCACTATCTTCCCAATGTCGCGTAGTATATCTACTCGTATCTAATTATCAAAATGTCAAAATTCTACGTACTTTTGACGGAGTATCCAAAGTTTTTATGTTCAAAGTTCGATAATTATCGTTTGTCATATATAGCTCCCAGCCCATAAGTCTACTAAAGCTACGTTTTTCTGATTGCATAACCAACTTCCAAGTAAGTCAAACGAAATTCCAAGAGACTTAACTATATTGAAACTTCTAATTCATGTCTCTGATTGATATATGTAGGTACCCCCATTGACGCAATGCAATGAAGAATTTAGCACGGTTTTCTATTACGTGCATCGCTACACATGCCGGCATTAATATGGCAAAAAAAATCGTTATAGAAATAAAAACTTTTTTAGTCTCTCGTCAAGCTTTTATTTTATTTTTGTTTTATTATCGACGAATAATAATTAAGATATTCTAAACCCGTCATCATTCTTATTGCTCAGCTGACAGTATTGTCGTCCACTTGACTTTGCTTTTGGCTTATCAATGAATAATTTGAAGTGCTTTTCATTTATTTTGAAAATTTCTTATGACCGTCCTCGAATGGAATGTGTGGCGTGTTTGCGAATTTTTTTTTATCTTCTAGTATGCGCAACGTACTTACCGCCAAGCGGCAAAAAGTTAAATAAACTTAAATGGATAAGAACAAGTTTTCTGACTGATAAGAAACAAAAAATCATCTAAAGTTGTTCAAAGTTCCTGACGATGGAGAGTGTAAATCGTGTTGGTTGGCACGTCGTCAAGGACCGACAGCCGCTTATTCAAGACAATAAACGCTTCTAGACGAACATTCTTGGAATTCCTTCCGTCACATTGTTATTTTATGATATCTCTTTGTGAATTATTATTATCGGCGGTTTTTTCTCACAAAATAAAGAGCCAAAACCAACTAAAGAAATATATATAAAAAAAACGAACAGGATAGCCAAAGAACGAACGACGACACGACAACAGAAAAAAGTGCACAAGTCGCGCTCTCAAAATGGCAAAAGTTGCTGACTTCTGTTAGGTTAGAAGAATAATAATTAAATTCTGTGGAATTATTTTACATGTCGTCAGCCCGGGGACATGGCATTAGTGTGTGTATCTGACCCATTGGCTCTATACATTGATAAAAAAAGAGGGTGTTGAAAGCAGCACCCTTGCAAAACAAATTGGATTCAAAGGCCCCGGCGGACGGGCGGCTACAATGGTGGGTGGTGATTGTGGTGGTCATTGCAGGGCTGCACTCAACCGCAACGAAGCTTATCACAATATTCACATACACATATAAAATTCACGCAGCTATATGCATAAGATTCTTAGATACTTAGATACTAAAGTGAAGTAAAATTCTCAATGGGTTGGTAGGTATTTGAAATTCTATCGGGGCACGAAATGGCTTTTTTGCTTCTTATATGGCTTCTTTTGTTAGCCATTTTTATGCTGGGCGGGTGAGAAGTAAATTTTCCCTTTTCATCAGTTTTTTTTTTTTTTGCATTTTGATGCGCATTTGCAATGAAGGGTCGTACGTCTCTACTTATCTTGATAGGTTAGTATATAATCCTTTAGGAGAGGACAAACTACTATGTCTCAATCAATCATTTTTTGATGACTGTATTTTTTTTTTTTTTTTTTTTTGTAAGAGTTTAAGACAACCGCTTCTTGCAACGAGTTGAAGGTTGCATAATTAATTAGCGTGGGACACAGTCGTTGAAAAGTATGCTTTTTATGACACACAAATTAGATATTTTTTTCTGTAGAAAAGCTGCATGTAGGGTGCAAGAAATGATTTTCTTTTACGGGAATAATCCTTAGGTCGACATTTCTGTCAACTTAATCCTAAATCCAAGCTTTCATTTAAATTACTTTAGTTATGAGAGAAACCGCCTCGCTTTCAGTGGGAATAAGGTGGGGTACAGGTACACCTTTAAAACAGGAACTCTTATCAAAGAGTCACTGAAAAAAATGTATCTCACTGCATCAATGCGAATTGTACCTTCTCAAAAATCCACAAGTACTCATAAGTCAATACAAAAATAGTGCTCGAGTCTAACACTCGCTAAAAATGGTGGAAATTAAAAAAATGAGCACGTGCTTAGGACGTTAGCATAAGTAACCGCTCAACAAGCATTATTGAGTAATTTTTATTAAATCGCTACTTCCTTGCAAGTAGTAGTCCAACATTTTGGTACATACTCGTATCACGTTCCGTGATTAAACGAAGATAATGTTTTTTTTTTTGAAAAGATGAAGAAAGATGCTACTAATCTGCATTGAATGCGATAAAGAAAGCTGTTGATAAGTATCCCTAGAACACTGACAGCATGCGTATAGGACGGACTGATTGAAAGAAGCCAGAGAGGCTATAGAGATATAGAGATATCTCCTAACAAACTCTAGAAAAGAAGCATTAGACATCAAAGAAACGGCCATCTTGCACATACGACTATATTTCACATAGAACCGTAAAGAAGGCTGTTGAATGGAACACGGTGTTCTGCGCTGGAGGACTGCTGCAACATTAGTAGGATCAAAGACTATTCAAGTTGGAAAAAAATTAGTAAATATTGTAATGTAATTTTTTTTTACAAATTTTTTTTTCGAATGCGAACGGCAAAATTGAAAAATATTCGTTTCGGAAGTTTGTCAAAAATTCTCGAGAGGTTAGACCGTGAAAAAAACTTGTTGGTGTTTTTATTCAGATTCAAACTTGAACCACACACTCAGCAGTCCAACGCACAAACCACCATTAGTGTTATTGAAGTGGTACACGAGTCGATCGCGAACAGCTAAGGGGACTTACATACGACCATTCGAGTTCTTATCACTAGAATTGCTCAAAACCATCCGCTAAACATGGGTGTATGTCCATTATTATAACCCTGAAAGGCTTACGGTTCCAATCCACACTTAATAGCCCTTTTGTGGAGAGTTTAGAGAAAAGATTTTGATGGGATACATCATAGAGAAACATCGTCCGCGTGTTCAGATGCGAAACCATTTTTTAAATTTTTTGTCTGTCTACCTAGCTTGGGCACGGGTTTCAGAAAAAATTTCCTTTTTTTTTTTTAGTTTTTGTTAGTAGGCTATTGATTGCCACACAAAAGCAAGGGACATTGCCCCTACAAAAGCATACTCCGTATATCGATCGTAATTTTGATTTTATAACCTCAACCATTCAACAAATTTCATCTTAAAATTAAGTCTTAAATGAACTATCAATCAAATTAACTCAAAATACCCAACAGTTTGCGTTAATAAATTATGTATGCAAATTTTTTATTAAAGTTTTTATTTGATTTCAAATTTTTTGGTTCGATTTTATGTCTCTAATGTATGCGCGTCTAACAGGAAATCGTAAATTTTTGGTAAAATAAAATCCAATAAAACGACACAACAGACAAATTTACATCTTCTTCTAAGAAATGATGTAAGAATTTTATTATGTCTGTATTTTTATATTTTTCTTCATTTTTCAAGCGTCCATTGAAGAAGGTTTTAAGTGGGTTTTATAAATATACAATTAAAATAGGTTTTATGAGCTGTCTGATATTATTTGCAACCATATTTATTTATTCATTTAGACTAACATTCTTCAATTTGTTTTTTTACAGATATACAAAGCCACAATCTTTTGAGGATTGTATTGGCGATGAGCTACCCATTGGTTGGGAGGAAGCCTACGATACAAATATCGGTCGTTATTATATTAATCATATTAGTCAAACTACACAGTTGGAGGATCCACGACAAGAATGGAAGAGTGTCCAAGAGGCGATGCTTCGAGATTATCTCAACGCCGCACAGGACGTTCTGGAGAAGAAGAGAGAAATGTATGATGTTAAACAACAGCGTTTGCTTATAGCTCAAGATGAATTCAATCATCTGAATACATTGGCCGCCAGTCGAAGTAGTTGTAAGTATTAAGAGAATTTCTTTTTTTAACTCCTACATCATTATGTTTAGCATATTTCCACGTATATTAGGGTTAATAACCTGTAGAGATATGGGAGATAACTAAATTTGTCTTAAAAGTCAGCTGTAAATGGAGTTCTCGATTATTAGGTGCCAAAAAGTGATCGCCAATGGTATTGAATTCCAGACGTACATAAATGGTTAATCTGTAGATCGGTAGACCTAGGAATTCTTTGATTTAATTGTCTGTACACAATAGTCTGTCTTCTGGCGGAATGCTGCTCTAAATAGTTTTTTCTAAATTACAAAGAATGGAGAAATCTTGAAAATGCACGATCGGTGGAGCATGATTAACAAATTTTAAGATTCTCCTACTCCTACGTTCCACAATTCAATAAAGATAAACTAAAAAAAGTATGTTTGGTTGAACATGTGTCTGCACAATGAGTTCAGATACACATATGACAAAGTAGAACATTTTTGGACTCTGTCTACAGATTAACAGAAAGTCAAGTGCTACCAAATAAGTTGTACTGAGAGCATCAGTAATACGCAACAAAGTTGATCTCTTGCAGTTTGTGATTGTAGAGAATTATACAAAGCTCTCCAGCAAGTAATCACGCCGTGGTCCAGTGTGTTCCTGAGCCAGTGTGTCATTCGATTCAAATGGAATTCTTTGAGAGAGGAAGGAAAATAAGACCCAGGTATTTTGCTTTAAGTCCACAAACATAAAAAAAAGTAAAAAGGACTAATTTAATTTTGAGAGGACTTACCCTAGTCCACACGCGGTTGTCAAATGTGCTTACATATACTCGTAGGTAAAGCACTAATATTGAGTAGAAGTCGAGTTGGTGGAAGTATAGATCACTGAGGCACTACCGAGTTTACCTACAAACGTTAGAGTGATGTCTCGCCCACTCCAAAACCTCTCAGTTTAACGTTGTTGAAGGCTCCCTCAATATAAAGGAAAGCAATCATAGTAAATAATTTTCTAGCAACCTAAAAATTGCCCCATGGTTCGTATCAACGAATTCAGAGCATTTTACTTTTACCTTAACTGTGCTCATAATGCAAGCAATAACTCGAACCTAGTCTACAGTCTTCTTCTGGTGTCAAACACTTTTATCGCAGCTGCAATGATAATCAAGAGCACGAGATGAGCTGTTCCTCAAGTCGCTTAACTCTTGCTTAAATAAGACTGCAAATCCCCAAAAATATTAATCAATTTCTTCCATAGCTCATCAAACTACCCCTAAACAATCTCATACTGACTTTCATTTTCTTTTTTCTCTTCCAGTATGCTCATCATCAAGCTCGATCAACACCCGCCACGATCCTGATCTTCTGCGCGCCGATCTAGTCCTAGCCAAGGAGCGCGTTCGTCGTCTCAAACAAGAACTCAATCACATCAACAACGATATCTCATACACACAGCGCGGTGTCAACACACTCTATTCGGTGGGCGAAAAGATCAACGCGCGCCAGAATGGTTGCTATGACATTGCCGAAGTTCAAGCCATCCGCGAAGAAATGCTCAAGGTGCAAAAGTCGCTCGTCTCTGGCGAAAAGGTACGCGAAGAACTCATGCGTAGTCTCGTACAAATCAAAAACGAATTCAGTCGACAACAGTACAGTGAAGATGCGGCCGCTGATCTTCTCAATGCCATGTCACCGTTCGATCGTGTGTGCGTAGCTTCACAGACAGATCTATGCGGAGCGGCTAACGATAACATGAACAGCGGTGCTAGATTCGCTGAAATGTTCAAAACGAAACTACAATACAGTGAATGGCGTAAGAGGATCAAACAGTTGCAACAGCAACTGGCCGATCATGTGGAACGTATCGAACCGGGTCAGCTGGAATCGGACAAAGATCGTCTGTTACTGATCCAAGAGAAGGAGAAACTACTAAACGAACTGAAGAGCATTTCGTTGAAATCGAAGTCACAGCAGGAAATTCATGTCATCCAGCAGACGAGACGAAAGCTAGAAGAGGATCTAAACGAGGCATATGAGGCTACCAATCAATGCATTGCGAACCGATTGCGGTTGCACGAGGAGAAACAAACTCTGCTCGATAAGCTGCAGGAGGCGCTAAAGTCCACAAAAATGTTGGAAGAACGACTAAAGTCATTCTCATCGGAGAGTACCTTCTCAATCAGCAGTGGATCCAGTTTGGGATCACTGTCTACTGCCAGCAGTAAGAGTGCATTGAGTTTCACAGATATTTACCTAGATCCACTGTCAGTGGATCCACAGATCGATGTGGTGGATCTACATCGCAGATCCCAGGGTCTGTTCCAAATGCAATCAGCGATGTCGTTGTCTCCACGTAGTAGTCTGTCAATGGAGACACCACCAGCGTCACCGATGAAATACACCGATGCGTTAAAAGAGGAACCAACTTACGCGAACGCTTCGAACTTTAATCTCCCTGTAGGTAGTGCTGGTCAGGTAGCGCAGCAACAACAGCAGAAAACGCCAAACTATGACTTGGACTCCGCGGTCTTTGATGTTATGATGTTGGAGGAGAAACTCCACGATCTGAAGACGATACCAATAAATCTAGCTGCACCACTGTCGCCAATTTATGAAAAGCCATCTATGCTGGATTTACCCCAAGATATGCTCAGTCGATCATCGTCAACATCGAACACCCGCTCTGTGTCAGCTGCAGTCAGTAATGAGTCTGTAGCTGGTGATTCGGGTGTGTTTGAGGCATCCAGAGCTCACCTGCCACGAAAGGAATTGGCACAAGTCCAGATTGGATTGAAATACTTCAAGAACGAGGGAATCTTTGTGGTTTCCCTTGAGAGAGCAAACAATTTAGCTGCCCTGCTGACCACTGCGACGGACAATTCACAAGTGTAAGTGTTGGTGCAATAATAAAGTTTGACTTATGAGACTAATTGTGTTTTAATTTTTTTATAGGTACCTTCGTGCTGCTCTCCTGCCAAATTCACTGCAATCCATACGAACAAAGAGCGTTCCTGACTTCCACAAACCAATGTTTGGTGATAATTTCGCTGTGCCAATCTCTTTGAGCAAGCTGCTCACGAAGAGCCTTCATGTGACCGTAATCAGTGTCAGTGGACAGAAGGAGGAGATCATAGTAAGTCAAGAGTCACTGCCTGCTTTGAAAATCTCTAGAAATGCTCTTTTGTCCCTAGGGAACTGTTCAAATCAGTCTGGCTGAATTCAATGCGGACGACTCCACTCTGAAGTGGTACAACGTTCTCAGCTCAAGATTTATGCCAAGTTTTGACGGCTTGGAACTGCCTGCAGCCTGCAAAGAGGAGTCATCCGATGAATCAACGATAACCTCGTCACAGACATCCACGCTGACGAGAAATCAAGCACCGCCATTCGAGATGCAAGCACAGATCGCCGAAGAACTGAAAGAGCATCTGAATCTGAACGATGATGCCGAGGAGGACGACGAAGAGGATGAGCCAGATGATGAAGAGGAGGACGATGGCACTGGCGATTATGGTAAGTACTATTGCTGTCCCTGTTCATTTGAAATTCTCTAATATTTCTTGTTTTGTCGCAGCTGAATTAACGAGAAAAATGTTGGACGCTTACATGAATAACGTCAAACAAGAGTACGCCGACAAAGAAACGAATACCGAGTGTGCCTTCCCCCCAGAGAAATGCCGAGCCCGGCTAAGTGATCCCACCTCCCAACAGCAACAATCCGCTGACGATAGACCCGTTAAGCGATCACAAACCTTCACACCCAGCGCTGCCGTTGGCAAAAGTCGTTACATTTGCCGATTGAATCGTAGTGATTCGGACTCTGCTATGCATTTTGGTGTTACTCCACATCCATTCCATAGAGGAGCCGTTGAAAGGAGATCATTGCGATTCCACACAAAGACTTCAAAACCAGTCACAAGTAAGACACAAAGATAAGTGTGATTTTGTCTCATTAACTAAGCCGGTTTTGTTTGTTTTTTTGTAGAACTCCATCATACTCATATCCCAAGGACAAGCTTGGATCTAGAATTAGATTTACAAGCGCAACACAGTAAATTAGATTTCCTTAATGATGAAATTATCAAATTGCAAAATTTGAAGCAAACGTAAGTACCATCTATATAGGGTTTTGAGAAAAGAGAATTATCGTGTATTTCATCCATGTTTGTAGACTCGAACAAGCCCGTGATAACCGAGATGCACGCATTGCTACTTGGGCAATGGAAAATGAAGAATTCCAACGACTGGTTGAGAGAGCGGATCCAGCTAAATGCCCAGAAGAGAAACAACTGCAACGATTGCTTCACAAAACATCAAAGGAGATCTACAAGTTGCGCAAGACGAAAGTCGCCAAGGGATCTGTAGATTTGGTCTCTTTCAAGTAAGTAGAAATTATATTTGAGGACATGTTTTTTTTTTTCCATTAAGCTGAGATCTGTAGAATGAGTAACTTGTCTGAAGCAGGAATAGATTACCTTGAGTCGCATTTTAGCGATTAAGATATACAGACTATTATGTTCTAAAAAAAAAATTATCTACAGGATCGTATTTAGACTAATCTGATGTAGTGTAACTTTATCTGTTTTCTCTTGGTTTGCTTTGGCGAATCGTATGACTGTATTTCTCTTATATACGTACTTCTCTTTGAGACATGCTCCGGTTTTCACACATTTAATTGATGTTACAATTGCACTTATATTTTAACGCCCATTGAGCAGCTGCCCTCTCTCTGCACCTTCGACATACTCACAAGGTTAATAGGCAATTCCAAGGATATATAACGCATTTAGCGGGCATCTATTAAAGGTTTTTTTATTATCTCAAACCTTAACGATTTGTGAAAATTGAAGCCTCTAAGCGATAACATACCAAACAGGATATAGCCCCTCTAATGGATATTGCAGACCGCATTTTGTCTCTGGAAAACCATCCTAGAGCATCGTTAGATTGAAAGCCCAGGCACATAGTCACTGCTTCACGTGATAGCCCCCGTATAAGCCCACTGTTAAGTCTTGGATTTGTATGGCCCACTAGCTGAAATAATAAGTATAATATTTTACAAAGAGATACCCACGAAAATACGGCTAGAGATCCCGTCAAACGCAAATTTAAAACAACAAGCACTGATCGAAATTAATTATTGATCCCAACATTCACGATTCAGGAACCAACTAGTGGAGATTGTCAATTGGTATAAAACAGAATGTAACTCATATTAGGGAAGTGTAGACCAGATATACTGGGCTGAAGAAAGAACGAGACGTGCGACATCTAATTTGGGAACTGATACCGTGAACCATATTTGGCTGCGCGTTTGTTACCAGAATGCAATTTAAGCGTTCATACAGACACAGCAATTATTTGGCTCGCGCGTGTGTAGCTTTGCCTTGTGGATTCTCTTAACAATCATATATGGTTAACTCGTCTGCTGAGAGAGATTATTGATTTTTATTAAATATCACATGAAAAAATAAAAACCCGAGAAGTTATACTATACCAACATATCGAATCCCGCTGTTACTGATGCTGCCTTTTCGAAATCGATGGAATATCGATTGACATACAATCTAAATGATCTTTTTGAATGTAGTGATGTAGATCTTAAAGTTAAACTTGTGTTATTATTACATTATCAACATAACATACACGAGATTTCTTATCTATTATCTTATGCATCTCATGACCTCTTACTGATGTTTCTTGTCTTCATTTTATTTTTTAGAGAGAAAATAGCCTTCTTTACCCGCAAAGGCCTTTCTGTGCCCGAATTACCCCTCGAATTTATTGTCACTGAGGAGGATGTTATCGAAGAAGATGAAGCCGAGTACGAGAATGATAGTGGCAGCAGCAGTAATCAATTACCCGCAATCGCCGTTAATACCGCTCTAGTAGAAGCCAGCGCCAAAAATCAACCAATCAAGAATCTCTTAACTGCATCATCGTCAACGTCATCGACGACGACATCATCTTCAGCCTCTGCCAATTGTATGCCAAGGGAATTACCTTCCTATGCGGCTGCTACCGCTGCATCGAAATCACGAGCGGCAGCATTAGCTGCAGTCAATGCGTGCCAACCTTCAACATCAGCCGCTGCACTTGCAGCAGCAGCAGCAGCAGCGGCAGCATCAGTAACAACGACGTCCAGCACAGAAGGTTCCACCGAGAATAATCGGTTCGACTACGTAGTGGATCGTACGTATGGCGTTGAGGTGTAAAGTTGTTTGTATTGAAATTTGTTTGAACTGCTGTTATTATTTTTTTTATATAAAGAAAATTGTTAATATTTAATGATTACGATATAAAGTAAAATATTTAGAAATAGTTTATAAAGAAAAAAAGAAACGAAAAAACTGATAATCTATTGTGCCTTAGAAAGGATTAGTTTTTTTTTTAATAGAAGAAGAAACAAGGACATTTGAATTTGGAAAAAAAAGAAAAATGAATTAACTTTAAGTTTATTTAATTTAAATTATAAACAAATATATGATATATATTTTTATACATATTTAAGTAGTTATTCAAAAAACATAAAAATTAAAAAAAAAATTATATAAGTAAACAAATTTTATATAATAACCTACAAACATAATTATTACTAAGGCTTGCGTTTTTGTTGAGCTGTTTATTCTAAAGATTTAGAAATCAATTTCTATTATTATATGTAGTAGTTAGCGAAGATATTACTATGTAGTATAGTTACCTATTCATTGTTATTGTAGTTATAGTTTGTAAAACTTTATTATTAAATTATAAATGAAAACAAAAAAAAATCTAACAAAAATGAATCAATGATGCGTTGTTTTACTAATTTACTTATTTTTTTTTCTCTTCATTTATTAATATTTTTACATTAAAAATAAACAAAAGAAACAAAACACTATAACCACTACTATAATGGAAACAAATTAATATATTTTTTAAGCATAAAAATTAAGGGTGAATCCCTTCTTTATAATATTAGTCTCTCCTTTCCTTTGAATTTCCTGAATAAAAGAAAAATTAAAAATAACTTTATAGCAATTGTGCAATAAAACAATGAAACATAAACTAAAAAATAATTTAACAAAAAACGAAAGTAAAACAAAACTAATTTTATTGTGAATTATTATATTTTTTTATTTTTTTGTTTATATGCCAACTAAAGAGAACCATGTGTCTGTATTTAATCAGAACAAATTAATTTAATTTCTTATATAACTCCTTTTTGTATGTGTCTAGAATGTGAGGTGAATACTGATGTTGAAAATATATATGAGAGAGTACCAAACTGTTAAAATTAAATGCAGTGGAAATTTGTTTTATCTTGCTTTTGTCCAAGCTATGTGTGTGCAGTTGGGTTGAGTGGAGGGCGGACTGGGAGATGCCCCGGGGGTCAGCTTGGTTTTGTTGTACTATATGATGAATGAATTATTTGATGAATTGAAATGAAATGATTAGAAGTTTAGTTTACATAATTATTAATATATAAACCATACATATACATATTATGCCAATTGATGAAAATATACAAAAATGACATAAAATCAAAATTCTATGTTTGTTTCATTTGTACAAAGATGTGTGTTAGTAGACCCAGTAGCTTATATTTATTCTCATTTGCTTCGTGCTGTCGGATTGGTGTCGGAAATTAGCTAAGCTAACTTCCGTTAATACATACATACATTAATCTAGAAAAAAAATCCTCTAGAAGAGTCCGAGAAGTAGACAAATTTTACGAGTCTCCTAATGAGTCCAGTCATTTGAAATAACAAAATTCGACCTCTTGGAAATGATTCATCCGGTTGCGAATTTCTACTCCATGGGGATAACAGAAGAACCCTAATATTATTTTGGTCAAACATCATGCCCGTGAATGCAAATCCTCTCATTAAACGAAGTGGGGAAAAGCAAACTCAATGCCAAGGAACCCAAAATATCACGTTTACTATACCACAATTTGGAATGGACGACCTAACGCAAGGAAGGACACTAGCACATGTATCCTAAATTGCAGTCAGCGAGTTAATTTTCAGCTTAATATATGATCCCGCACTAATATCCAATCTCCAGTTAGCTCATCGAAGGTTGATAGAGGGGGAATGTATATGCCTATTCCTTAGATACAGATGTTCCGAAGACGAAAACGGAATGATCCCTTGAAGTGCACTATTTGAGAATTCTACTACGTAACCCACTAGGGCTCATCACCTTTATGTCCATCAACCGCGCAAACATCTCCCAAATTTTCTTTTGGTACGTGTGGTACGCAACGCAGTAGTGTGTTTATAGGGCCTGATAGGTCCTCAAGGCATGAAGGGTCCCGCCGGCCTAAATACCACACTTGTCCAAGAATATGGTTTGGCCTTGTTAGTATGTACAAATCCATTGCATGATTCTAGGATTGAGTTACAAGGATCTGATGAACATTATTTGGGATTGCCATTAATTTTACTCCGTATTTGGTTGGATGCGGTTACAATTCGAGTCAAAATTATATTTCGTACTCTTTAAACTTTAAAGTTATTTTTTGAAAAACTCTAAATTTTCGCTAAGAAAGTTTTAACGATTTCTTTCAAACTCAATATTTGAAGCAGCGTTCGAATTACGACATCAGTTAACAAGTGAGTGAAATCCATACGCTATCGAGTGATCGAGTAACTACATTGCGATCATTTTTCATTCATTTTTAATGCATTTTTATTTTTTTAAATTCATTGTAACTTAATTGCTAGACAAAACGCTTAAAACTAGCTTAACTAACTTAACTATCTTATTCTAACTTACTGGCCCTAAGCGGGCGCTCTAAGTTAAACCTAATACTTAAAACTATGTCTTTCGACGTAACGTACTTGAAAATTCTTTATTTATTTCATTTATTTAATTTTAATTATAACTAACTACATTGCGATGATCACATAAGAATGGTCACTTTGAAAATTGTACTAGTACAATTCTACTACATTAAATTGAGATGGCTGACAAATGTCAAAACTATTTATTTTTGTGTGAGGAAAAGTTTTGTATTTATCGTCTTCAATTAAAAATTGAATATTTACTTTGTTTTTCATCTTCTAATTCAGAGGATGATCGCTATGAGTGTATTGAACGAAGACTTTTAAGAGATAAAAGCGATCCCTTTTCTTTACAAGACTCTGCGTACGTATACAAAACTATAATTTTTTGAAAATATCTTTCACAACATACACTTTTGATTGCAGGTCTATCAAAACAGTCAGTCAAATAAGAGTGCATTCTTATTTATAATAGAGAATATAAATTTTAGAGGATGCACCTAAACCGTTGTTTCAGCTCATAAAATTTACCAAAATCTTCTTTGCAGAGGATTAATTTTATTTAGACTCAACCTGAAATAAATTTCAGACAATCAATTTAAACAAACACAAAAATAACAATAAACAAAGACATATTTTCTACCAAATGCACCTCAACTCGTTAGCAGAAACCACAACGAATAAATAAATACACGATCACTGATGACAGAATACCAAATTTCGATACTCGATCTCTTAAGCGGTCATGTCAAATCAACATTTATCAGTCACGTGTTGCTCGATAACTGATGCGGTAATTCGATCCCAGGCTGATTGATTACACACTCCAAGATCTATGCACTCATACTTATGTCTGTACATACATATAAGATATCGGAAGAGGTTACTACTCAGGGGCCCTACTCTATATTCCGTTTGAATTTAAGAACTACATATTTGAAAGTGCTTTTCGATTCTAAATTGATTTGACACTCTAAATCTTTCGGAACGAATGCAGTATGTTGCTAAACATTTTCCCATAACTTTTATCGATATCTTTCAAATATCCTGTTTTCGTTTTCCATAGAAAAATCTTTCACGTTCAAAGGAAAAGAATCAACCCGCAAGTTATACACTTAACGAATGAAATATCCAAAATTCGAGTGGCTGTGACACTAGCTTCACAAAGTGCAAAATTTCCGAAAGAAAATTAAATTGCTGCCGGCAACAAAAGTTTTTCGATTTCAAATGTAGCAATCCAATTTTCCTATTACTAAGTGCTAATCATCCGCTTCCGATTATTCGAATCGAATTACAGAGTAAGGCCCCACGACTCAGAAGATAACCGAACGATGTGTTGTTTTTCATAAGGTTAAGTTGATATGGAATTGGTTATGACGCGTTTAGCTACACAAATTTAACATTGGTAAGGTAGAAACATGGTAACACTCTCGAGATTTTAGGCAGTGCATTATTATTTTTTTATATCTATCCATTATAAATTTTATGGGCCCCCCATGAATCATCATGTACGCCTACTGGACGCGATTACGGTGTGCTACTAATTATTGTAGAATAAAAATAGGTTCTGACCTTAACATTAAAAATAACAAGATGGAACATAGCGACAAATATTCTGTGTATCTCTGTGATTGTTGAAAAATACGGTTAAGGGCTCCCAGTCATTTTCAGAAATTAGTCCGCCATGTTGAATTTTTTTGAACTTGGGCAGTATTTTATGAATAACTCTTCTTCTTTTGATGCCGTATGAGCTACATTAACAAGAATTCCATTCGTTACACAGTAGAACTCAAATTAGGATTAAAAAACCTTTTGTTGTTTTCAAACAACAGGGTGGCCGTGGTATAGTGGTAACATCATCGCTTGTCACGCTAAAGGTTCACGGTTCGAATCCTGATGTCAATAATCATCTATTTATTTCGCATGAAATAAATAAAAAGTCGATCAATTGCGAAAGCTTATGTCAACTCTACTGCGAAGGCATAACACTGGCAGTAGGGCGGTCATATGGCTAAAATGCAACTTGATCGTGATGATGACATCAGGAGGACGGAAAAAAATACTGTGAATCATGAGCAGCGACAAAAGCAAGAACAAACAAGCTCCCCAGTTATCTGGACAGCCACCCTTGGAGTTCACTGAAAACTTAATATCAGCTAAGTTTCAAAACCAACTACACCAATCTGTCTTTCTCTCTGTTTCTTCCCCTTTCCCCAAAACGCCCGTGTCCTAAACTTAGTATAAGGGTATTCATAAATACCTTTCCACGTGCAAATTATAAAAAAAAAAAAAAAACAGTTTTGCCCTATGAATCAAAATTCAGAGTTATTAATGCAAACAATGCAAAGTTTCCAATACCTACACCACAATTTTCAGATCTAGAGAATAACATAATATCGATCCTTATTAGCCATTTATGTACACTAATTTCCAAATACAGGTAACTTGTTTATGACTACAGACACACTCCTATATTCGCTTTCAAAGTTAAATTTGAAAAAATAACGTATTGAATTATTCATACGCACTGTACTACCGACTCAAGCATATCAAGAAATATGCTTTACGCCTAGAACTATTCACCTAATTTCTACGATTGGTAATACTTTTTGCGCTGTCTTATCTCGTAATGCATAGCTTTGTACAAAAGCACCAAAAGTTATTTCGATCTAGCCATGTCCGTCCGGCTGTCCGTCCGTATGTCACCACTTTTTGGGTGTTAAATTTTGAGTTGAAATTTAGTATATAAGCTTTCCATAATATGAAGCAGAACAATTATAAAAAACTTTTAAAATTATTTTTTCTCAAACTGATGGAAACTGAAAAATATTGTTTAAGTAAGATATTGTAATATGCGAGCTACGGCTCGAGTAGATAAAACAATTATTCTGTGAAATTATTTCTTTATTTTCTACTCTATAGAACAATTCAAGTTCACACTATACTATTCTTCGCAAATTCTTTTCTTACAAGGTCTCTTTCCTCTCAAATCACTTTATCTCCTTTCAATTACTTAATTCACAAATCCAAACTAATTGCTTTTTCTTGTTCACTCTCAACTTTCAATTTATCACCAAATTACCACTTCGCCCATTATCACTTTTCCAATCTCTTCGCCACGGTTCTAAACCAACTGTGTTTTTTTTGATCGCCATCTGTCCTTATATAGCAGAAGTTTCTGATAGCCAGAAACTTCTAGCAAATTCTTCGACCACTGGAACAAGAGAAATAATTCTTGCAGTTATAATTCCCTTTTATCCCTAATATTATTCGTCTCTTTCGTTGACATGAGCTGTGGAGACTTCGTCCCCGACACGAACCTCGAATGAAGGACAGTTTGAACCAAAATTCTGCCAGAATGGAAAGTCACTTCGGAATTTGCTGCATAGACATAGGCGCGTAGTTATTATTATGCTACACTGCCCCCCTCTTAGACGTGTTCGTCCCGAACAAGTGCATCCTCATTTCGGCCATTGTATCGACTCAGTCGGTCCACATGAACCACTTTCATTTTGGCCCTTGGTCCTCGCTGGATGCGGTAGACAACATCGTTGATGCGGGTTACTATTCTGTAGGGACCTTCCCAGTTCCGCTGTAACTTAGGTGATTTCCCCTTTTGGCGATGGGGATTATACAGCCACACCAGATCTCCTTCCTGGAATCCTGACGTTGTTGCCTTGGCATCATACCTGGTCTTCATGCGGTCGCTCGTCATCTTAATCTGGCTTCTGGTCCTTTGGTGTATGTCCCTAAGCCTTTCCCTAAGGTCCGCCACGTACTCTTCTTCATTTCTGGGCTCATTGGTAGGAGATCCAAATTTCACCTCACTGGGTAAACGAGCTATTCCACCAAATAAGATTTCGAACGGCGTATGTCGAGTAGTGCTATGCACGGCACTTCTATAGGCCATCAAAAACAAGGGAATCTGCCGGTCCCAATCCCGTTGGTAGTCACCTACGACCTTCGAGAGATGTTCGTCCAAAGTCCTATTGAAACGCTCCACCATACCGTCCGACTGTGGATGAAGCGGGGTTGTCCTTGTCTTTTTGATTCCGAGTAGTTGACACATCTCTTGGAAGATTCTTGACTCGAAGTTCCGCCCTTGGTCAGAATGCAATTCCAAGGGCACACCGAATCTGCTAACCCAATTGTAGACGATCTGCTCCGCCACGGTTCTGGCTTCCTGGTTAGGGATCGGAAACGCTTCCGGCCACTTACTGAAGTAGTCCATCACTACGAGTATATACCGATTACCATTGTCGGTTTCCGGAAAGGGCCCTGCGATGTCAATGGCGATTCGTTCGAAAGGTGCTCCCACGTTGTATTGGTGCATCTTACCTCGAGTTTTGATTCTCGGACCCTTGCTAGCTGCACACACGTCGCATTTTCTGCACCAGTCTTCGATATCTTCCTTCGCTTTTAACCAATAAAAACGTTCTCGTACCTTTTCTAGCGTCTTATTCACTCCCAAGTGGCCTCCGGTCGCCCCGCCATGCATTTCCTGTAACACCTCCTTGACCCTCGTCCGCGGTAGGACAAGCTGCATTACAAACGACTTTCCGTCGGAGGATTCCCATTTTCTTCTCAGAACACCTTCTTGGACATGGAGGGAGTCCCACTGAGCAAAATATGCCTTTAAGGTCGGGCTTCTGTGAGAGATGTCCTGATGATCCGGTTTCTCCATGTTCTCCTTCCAGGCCAGAATCGGCTCGATATCCGGGTCTTCCTTCTGAGCGTTCCGGATCTCATCTACGCTCCAGCCGGCGATAGGTTCGGCTCTCATTCTTTGGATGGAAACCAGCTCCCGTTCTTCCTGACGCGCACAATGTTTACAATCCGTTCTGCATGGTCTCCGGGACAGTGCATCCGCATTAGAGTGGAGTTTTCCTTTACGATGCTGTATTTCGTAGTCGTAGATTTGCAGCCTTTCGATCCATCTTGCGACCTGACCCTCAGGACTCTTGAACTGTAATAGCCATTTTAAGGCTGCATGGTCTGTGCGAAGAACGAACTTCCTCCCGTAAAGGTATTTGTGAAAATGCTTCGTAGCCAAGATCAAAGCTAGAAGTTCCCGCCTTGTCACGCAGTAGTTCCTTTCTGGCTTAGAGAGCACCTTGCTGAAGTACGCAACCACCTTCTCTTGGCCGTCATGCACCTGTGTCGATGGTGGCTACGCACTTCTTCTCGTTGATTAGTGCCTCCACTGTCAGGCTCTTGTTACCCCGTTTGGTTTGCGAAACTTGAATGGTGGTCCTGGGGGCCTCGATTCCAGTAACCAACTTCTGCCCCGCGAAGTTGGTCCTTACGCATTTCCCGACTGCTGGTTTTGGGAAGTCTGATTGACAGGATGGATGTTATCACCGCCAGATGCTTCCTCTCTGCTTCTCCTACTTCCGCAATGTGGACAATTTCCTCGTCTAGGTGCACTTCTGCACTGCCGTTGTAGGTGTCCGGTTTGGTTGCAATTCCAGCAACGGATTTGACTTCCGCGAGCTCTGTCTTCATCCATGACGGCTGTTCTCTGGCATGAGCATTCCATGACGGACATTTCCCTGACACGGTGTATTCCCTGGTATGCTTGCTCCGCAGCCTTCATTGACAAAGCGAATGCCAATGCCTCGGGGAGTGTTCGCTTTTCAGCCATCCTTACAGCCATTTGCAGTTGTCTGTCCTCTATGGCCTGAATAAAAGCTTCCACCGCCATTTCGTTGATAAGCTCCTCACCGGCTTTAGGGTATGAAAGATGGGCTAGTCGCTCTATATCCGCTTGAAACTGTTGGAGCGTTTCCCCCCTTTTCTGGACTCGACTACGCAGCTGAACCCTGTACACCTGCTGCATGTGTTCATCCCCAAACCGCATCTCGATAGCCTGAACCAGAGAATCGTAGTTCTGCTGTTTATCTTCCGGGATGGTCTGCAAGAGCTCCGCAGCTGGACCCCTCAGTGCAAGTGTGAGTGCAATGGACTTCTCTTCATCGTCCCAGCTATTGGTCATTGCGGCCGCTTCGAATTGCCTTTTATAAATTGGCCATGATGTTTGACCATCGAAGATAGGAGGCTGCATCTCCTTTCTTCTCAGACCGTCAGTGGAATATTCCCGTGCTTTCTGTCTCTTCACGTTGCTGAGCTCCTTAGCAAGATTTTCGACTTGCTTTTCTACTTTTTCAAACTGAGTCTCTATCTTCCCGAACTGAGTTTCATGTTTCTCAAAATTTTCATCGAATCTAGTTTCGACTTTTTCGAGTTGCGTCTCGACCTTCTCGATTTTCTCTTCGATCACTTCGAATTTGGATTCCAAGTTCTTGTTTTGCTCATCAAGTTTACTTTCCAGAGCATCTAGAGAATTCTTTTGTTCGTCTATTGCTTTCTTTTGTTCGTCCATTGCTTTCTTTTGTTCGTCCAGCTTAAGTTCTAGAGAATTCCTCTGGTCGTCCATTGCTTTCTTTTGTTCGTCCATCTTAAGCTCTAGAGAGTTCTTTTGGTCGTCCATTGCTTTCTTTTGGTCGTCCAGCTTAAGTTCTATAGAATTCCTTTGGTCTTCTATTGCTTTCTTTTGTTCGTCCATGACTAACTTAAGTTGCAGGAGCAGACTTGTTATACCCGGGTCGGCTGCTGTACTTGCTGGTTCCTCTTCCACGTCAAACTCTACGTCGTGCGGATTTTCACCTTCCTGCGTTACTGCTTCTTCCAGACGAATCAGTAGGGCATCTTTTCCCCCAGTTAGTTTTCCCAATTTGCGACCCATTTTGCGCAACTAATTAACTCAACACAGAAATCGTTTTTTTTTTTTTTTTGTGCAATTTCACACCACGGAAATAGTTATTCACAGAATAAGTTTTATCCCACTTCTGACACCAATGTAATATGCGAGCTACGGCTCGAGTAGATAAAACAATTATTCTGTGAAATTATTTCTTTATTTTCTACTCTATAGAACAATTCAAGTTCACACTATACTATTCTTCGCAAATTCTTTTCTTACAAGGTCTCTTTCCTCTCAAATCACTTTATCTCCTTTCAATTACTTAATTCACAAATCCAAACTAATTGCTTTTTCTTGTTCACTCTCAACTTTCAATTTATCACCAAATTACCACTTCGCCCATTATCACTTTTCCAATCTCTTCGCCACGGTTCTAAACCAACTGTGTTTTTTTTGATCGCCATCTGTCCTTATATAGCAGAAGTTTCTGATAGCCAGAAACTTCTAGCAAATTCTTCGACCACTGGAACAAGAGAAATAATTCTTGCAGTTATAATTCCCTTTTATCCCTAATATTATTCGTCTCTTTCGTTGACATGAGCTGTGGAGACTTCGTCCCCGACACGAACCTCGAATGAAGGACAGTTTGAACCAAAATTCTGCCAGAATGGAAAGTCACTTCGGAATTTGCTGCATAGACATAGGCGCGTAGTTATTATTATGCTACAATATTGTAGCATAATAATAACTACGCCCCCTAAAAATATGACGCAACAAATTCCGAAGTGACTTTTCATTCTGGCAGAATTTTGGTTCGAACTTTCCTTTCATTCGAGGTTCGTGTCTGGGACGAAGTCTCCACAGCTCATGTCAACGAAAGAGACGAATAATATCAGGGATAAAAGGGAACTATAACTGCAAGAATTATTTCTCTTGTTCCAGTGGTCGAAGAATTTGCTAGAAGTTTCTGGCTATCAGAAACTTCTGCTATATAAGGACAGATGGCGATCAAAAAAAGACAGTTGGTTTAGAACCGTGGCGAAGAGATTGGAAAAGTGATAATGGGCGAAGTTGTAATTTGGTGATAAATTGAAAGTGGAGAGTAAACAAGAAAAAGTAATTAGTTTGGATTTGTGAATTAAGTAATTGAAAGGAGATAAAGTGATTTGAGAGGAAAGAGACCTTGCAAGAAAAGAAATTGCGAAGAATAGTATAGTGTGAACTTGAATTGTTCTATAGACTAGAAAATAAAGAAATAAATTTCACAGAATATCGTTTTATCTACTCGAGCCGTAGCCTGCATATTACATTGGTGTCAGAAGCTGGGATAAAACTTATTCTGTGAATAACTATTTCCGTGGTGTGAAATTGCACAAAAAAAAAAAAAAAAAAACGATTTCTGCGTTGAGTTAATTAGTTGCGCAAAATGGGTCGCAAATTGGGAAAACTAACTATAATTCAACTAAAGGCAGAACTCAGTAAGCGGAATCTCGACACAACTGGGGGAAAAGATGCCCTACTGATTCGTCTGGAAGAAGCAGTAACGCAGGAAGGTGGAAATCCGCACGACGTAGAGTTTGACGTGGAAGAGGAACCAGCAAGTACAGCAGCCGACCCGGGTATAAAAAGTCTGCTCCTGCAACTTAAGTTAGTCATGGACGAACAAAAGAAAGCAATAGAAGATCAAAGTCATAAGCTCGATGACCAAAAGAATTCTATAGAACTTAAGCTGGATGAACAAAAGAAAGCGATGGACGAACAAAAGAAAGCGATGGACGAACAAAAGAAAGCAATGGGCGACCAAAGGAATTCTCTAGAACTTAAGTTGGATGAACAAAAGAAAGCAATGGATGAACAAAAGAAAGCAATGGACGAACAAAAGAATTCTCTAGATGCTCTGGAAAGTAAACTTGATGAGCAAAACAAGAACTTGGAATCCAAATTCGAAGTGATCGAAGAGAAAATCGAGAAGGTCGAGACGCAACTCGAAAAAGTCGAAACCAGATTCGATGAAAATTTTGAGAAACATGAAACTCAGTTCGGGAAGATAGAGACTCAGTTTGAAAAAGTGGATACGCAATTCGAGATAGTAGGAAAGCAAGTCGAAAATCTTGCTAAGGAGCTCAGCAACGTGAAGAGACAGAAAGCACGGGAATATTCCACTGACGGTCTGAGAAGAAAGGAGATGCAGCCTCCTATCTTCGATGGTCAAACATCATGGCCAATTTATAAAAGGCAATTCGAAGCGGCCGCAATGACCAATAGCTGGGACGATGAAGAGAAGTCCATTGCACTCACACTTGCACTGAGGGGTCCAGCTGCGGAGCTCTTGCAGACCATCCCAGAAGATAAACAGCAGAACTACGATTCTCTGGTTCAGGCTATCGAGATGCGGTTTGGGGATGAACACATGCAGCAGGTGTACAGGGTTCAGCTGCGTAGTCGAGTCCAGAAAAGGGGGGAAACGCTCCAACAGTTGCAAGCGGATATAGAGCGACTAGCCCATCTTTCATACCCTAAAGCCGGTGAGGAGCTTATCAACGAAATGGCGGTGGAAGCTTTTATTCAGGCCATAGAGGACAGACAACTGCAAATGGCTGTAAGGATGGCTGAAAAGCGAACACTCCCCGAGGCATTGGCATTCGCTCTGTCAATGAAGGCTGCGGACCAAGCATACCAGGGAATACACCGTGTCAGGGAAATGTCCGTCGTGGAATGCTCATGCCAGAGAACAGCCGTCATGGATGAAGACAAAGCTCGCGGAAGTCAAATCCGTTGCTGGAATTGCAACCAAACCGGACACCTACAACGGCAGTGCAGAAGTGCACCTAGACGAGGAAATTGTCCACATTGCGGAAGTAGGAGAAGCAGAGAGGAAGCATCTGGCGGTGATAACATCCATCCTGTCAGCCAGACTTCCCAAAACCAGCAGTCGGGAAATGCGTAAGGACCAACTTCGCTGGGCAGAAGTTGGTTACTGGAATCGAGGCCCCCAGGACCACCATTCAAGTTTCGCAAACCAAACGGGGTAACAAGAGCCTGACAGTGGAGGCACTAATCAACAAGAAGAAGTGCGTAGCCACCATCGACACAGGTGCCACCGCCTCCATTGTAAGAAGAGATATCGTCAAAGGCTCCTGGCTGCACAACACCAACAGCTACTGCCTGAAGACTGCAACAGGGGAAATGGCGAAGGTATTTGGAGAAGTTCGTCTTACGATTACTCTGGCAGGACTGACGTTCTCCCATGCGTTTCTGGTGGCAGATATATGCGACGAGTGCATCATCGGAATAGACTTCATGAAAGCAAATGAAGTAATCTTGGACATCGGGATGCAAGTACTGAGGTATCGAAATGTGGAGATTCCGATGGTGTACGGAAACGAGAATGCCGCAACTCTCAGGACAGTCATCAGCAAAGACGAAGTTTTGCCGCCTTCTTCAGAGACAATCATTTGGACGAAGCTGGAAGGTGATCTTGGGAGCCACCGATTCTACATAGTAGAACCAGACCCAGAGAAGAATTCTCAAGACTACGTCGTGGGAAAGACGTTAGTCGAACCAAAGAACACCATGGTTCCAGTGAGAGTTTTGAACACAAGACCACACACTGTCAAACTAAGGCGAGGGGAGGTGACTGGAAAATGCACGCCGATTACCGCCGTCGCAACAATATCTGAACGTGATGCTCCAAAACCTCTCCCATCACCTTGGACAGCGGAAACGAGAGAGACGATTCTCCAGTCCAGTGAGCTGAATCAGGAGCAGCGAACTATGGCAGAGAATCTTATCAATGAGTACGCTGATGTATTTGCCTCACAGGACGGAGAATACGGCCGAACACACCTGGTACAACATCGAATAGACACTGGTGATACTAGACCAATTCGTCAGCCTGCTAGGCGCCTTCCATTGGCAAAGCAGACAGAAGTTGCAGAGATGGTGTCGGCAATGGAGAAAGAAGGTCTGATTGAAAGTTCCAAAAGTCCGTGGGCATCCCCGGTTGTACTGGTTAAGAAGAAAGATGGCAGCACGCGGTTCTGCGTGGACTATCGGCAGCTCAATTACGTCACCAAGAAAGACAGCTATCCTCTGCCACGGATTGACGACACGCTAGACACACTATCAGGAGCCCGATGGTTTTCCACTCTCGACTTGAAGAGTGGCTACTGGCAGGTACAGATCCATCCAGAAGACCGGGAGAAAACCGCCTTCACCACAGGAAATGGGCTATGGCAATTCACGGTAATGCCATTCGGGCTGTGCAATGCTCCGGCGACTTTCGAGCGATTGATGGAATGTGTCCTGTAAGGGTTAACATGGAAAACCTGTTTGGTATACTTGGATGATGTCATCGTCGTAGGAAAAACGTTTGCGCAACACCGAGACAATCTAAGGGATGTGTTTCAAAGGCTTCGAAGTGCCCACCTGAAGCTCAACCCCAAGAAGTGCGCCCTGTTTAGAGCGGAAGTCAAGTACCTGGGACACATAATTTCAGCGAAAGGAGTGAGAACCGATCCGGAGAAGGTCGAAGCGGTGAAAAACTGGCCAGTCCCCAAAGACAAACACCAACTAAGGAGCTTCCTGGGCCACAGACGGTTCGTGAAGGATTTTGCCGGGATCGCAAAGAACCTGCACCAGTTGACGGAAAAGGGAAAACAATTCAAATGGTCAATTGAGTGCGAGAAGAGCTTCAAGGCACTTAAACAACGGCTATGCGATGCCCCGATACTGGCTTACCCCACTCCCGGGGAAACGTTCGTTGTGGATGCAGATGCTAGTAATGTCGGGGTAGGAGCCGTACTCTCCCAGGTGCATGACGGCCAAGAGAAGGTGGTTGCGTACTTCAGCAAGGTGCTCTCTAAGCCAGAAAGGAACTACTGCGTGACAAGGCGGGAACTTCTAGCTTTGATCTTGGCTACGAAGCATTTTCACAAATACCTCTACGGGAGGAAGTTCGTTCTTCGCACAGACCATGCAGCCTTAAAATGGCTATTACAGTTCAAGAGTCCTGAGGGTCAGGTCGCAAGATGGATCGAAAGGCTGCAAATCTACGACTACGAAATACAGCATCGTAAAGGAAAACTCCACTCTAATGCGGATGCACTGTCCCGGAGACCATGCAGAACGGATTGTAAACATTGTGCGCGTCAGGAAGAACGGGAGCTGGTTTCCATCCAAAGAATGAGAGCCGAACCTATCGCCGTCTGGAGCGTAGATGAGATCCGGAACGCTCAGAAGGAAGACCCGGATATCGAGCCGATTCTGGCCTGGAAGGAGAACATGGAGAAACCGGATCATCAGGACATCTCTCACAGAAGCCCGACCTTAAAGGCATATTTTGCGCAGTGGGACTCCCTCCATGTCCAAGAAGGTGTTCTGAGAAGAAAATGGGAATCCTCCGACGGAAAGTCGTTTGTAATGCAGCTTGTCGTACCGCGGACGAGGGTCAAGGAGGTGTTACAGGAAATGCATGGCGGGGCGACCGGAGGCCACTTGGGAGTGAATAAGACGCTAGAAAAGGTACGAGAACGTTTTTATTGATTAAAAGCGAAGGAAGATATCGAAGACTGGTGCAGAAAATGCGACGTGTGTGCAGCTAGCAAGGGTCCGAGAATCAAAACTCGAGGTAAGATGCACCAATACAACGTGGGAGCACCTTTCGAACGAATCGCCATTGACATCGCAGGGCCCTTTCCGGAAACCGACAATGGTAATCGGTATATACTCGTAGTGATGGACTACTTCAGTAAGTGGCCGGAAGCGTTTCCGATCCCTAACCAGGAAGCCAGAACCGTGGCGGAGCAGATCGTTTACAATTGGGTTAGCAGATTCGGTGTGCCCTTGGAATTGCATTCTGACCACGGGCGGAACTTCGAGTCAAGAATCTTCCAAGAGATGTGTCAACTACTCGGAATCAAAAAGACAAGGACAACCCCGCTTCATCCACAGTCGGACGGTATGGTGGAGCGTTTCAATAGGACTTTGGACGAACATCTCTCGAAGGTCGTAGGTGACTACCAACGGGATTGGGACCGGCAGATTCCCTTGTTTTTGATGGCCTATAGAATTGCCGTGCATAGCACTACTCGACATACGCCGTTCGAAATCTTATTTGGTGGAATAGCTCGTTTACCCAGTGAGGTGAAATTTGGATCTCCTACCAATGAGCCCAGAAATGAAGAAGAGTACGTGGCGGACCTTAGGGAAAGGCTTAGGGACATACACCAAAGGACCAGAAGCCAGATTAAGATGACGAGCGACCGCATGAAGACCAGGTATGATGCCAAGGCAACAACGTCAGGATTCCAGGAAGGAGATCTGGTGTGGCTGTATAATCCCCATCGCCAAAAGGGGAAATCACCTAAATTACAGCGGAACTGGGAAGGTCCCTACAGAATAGTAACCCGCATCAACGATGTTGTCTACCGCATCCAGCGAGGACCAAGGGCCAAAATGAAAGTGGTTCATGTGGACCGACTGAGTCGATACAATGGCCGAAATGAGGATGCACTTGTTCGGGACGAACACGTCTAAGAGGGGGGCAGTGTAGCATAATAATAACTACGCCCCCTAAAAATATGACGCAACAAATTCCGAAGTGACTTTTCATTCTGGCAGAATTTTGGTTCGAACTGTCCTTTCATTCGAGGTTCGTGTCTGGGACGAAGTCTCCACAGCTCATGTCAACGAAAGAGACGAATAATATCAGGGATAAAAGGGAATTATAATTGCAAGAATTATTTCTCTTGTTCCAGTGGTCGAAGAATTTGCTAGAAGTTTCTGGCTATCAGAAACTTCTGCTATATAAGGACAGATGGCGAACAAAAAAAGGACAGTTGGTTTAGAACCGTGGCGAAGAGATTGGAAAAGTGATAATGGGCGAAGTTGTAATTTGGTGATAAATTGAAAGTGGAGAGTAAACAAGAAAAAGTAATTAGTTTGGATTTGTGAATTAAGTAATTGAAAGGAGATAAAGTGATTTGAGAGGAAAGAGACCTTGTAAGAAAAGAATTTGCGAAGAATAGTATAGTGTAAACTTGAATTGTTCTATAGACTAGAAAATAAAGAAATAAATTTCACAGAATATCGTTTTATCTACTCGAGCCGTAGCCTGCATATTACAATATATAGACGTGGACTTTACTTACATTTTGTCGATACATTATACATGGCCATGCACATGTTTGGAGGGTTTCTTAATAAAAAAAAAAAAAAAAACGTATGTATGCATATTGCTTGATGTTTCTGGACCCTCTTCCACATCCTTGTATACAACATCAATATTCTAAGCCGAACGGCCTGTTTTTGGTCTGCTAGTGCTTGCCATATCTCGTGTTGAGACAGCATCTTCGAGGCGTGCGGCTTAGCATCGAATTGCGCGCAGTCGGTGCCGAACGGTGGGGAAATCTTCAACGAAATTCACGCAGTGTTCGTATCACTGCTGAATTATTCTGCAAAAAATCGACATAATTCGTTCCACTGTTCATCGTGTTTTTCGCATTTGCTTACTACACAACTTTCAATATCACGATGTCAAGAAACGCCATTTTCAAAAATCATAGACAATTCATATAGGGTCATTACTTTTGCGCCACCTTATTGAAAGTATCACCAGCATCATTTATCCCAAGTTCAGAAAAAATTATTGAAATGTTCGCTTCAATGATTAAAATGTTTTTCGAAAGAATTCTTCTCTGAGAATCCTGTTCAATTCTCAAAAATGTTACACGCAAAAATAAAACTGCAAAATTTGTTACACCATCTCTTCACAGGGTGTAAGAGCGCAATACTTTGTGAATGCAGGTCTAAACCAATTCTGCAGCCCCAGAATTTTATACAATTACATTCAATTTAAAGGGTATTTTGTGGTGAATATTGAATGTTCTGGTATGTTATGTAGGAGTCAAAATAAATGTTTCGAACAAATTGTTTCAGACAACTGCCTTGAGAAATACAAATTTTGTTTCAAAACAAAGTTTTGCTCGTAAACTTCTTTGTCGTACAATTTTTTACACTCTTAAAACAAAACAAAATTGTTCGATTTTGATTTTGTTTTAACTTGTGGGTAACCAGTGGCAAATCGGATTCGTGTTGGGATGTATACGTACATGTATAAACATTTGTTTGTTCTGGCTTTGTTTTAATTGCATAACGATTCCTAAGATGTCATATATTTTACCAAAAAATGGAAAACAAAAATGAATTGGAGCGAGCAGATTGTCCGAAAATTAAATACTCTGCCCCGAGCTAAGCTAGCCACTCGCCCCAACTGACTCACCTAAAAAACCGAGGTTATTTTTGAGGGGTTCATGGTATTATACAAATTGCTTAAGATTAACTTTTCAGGCAATAATTAGGATATTCTGGAATGGGCAACATGGTCACTGGTTAAGTGCGACCACTGAGTAGAAGACACAAAGTTCTAGTCCCAGAATACACCAAAAACCTCTCTAGAACTTCTGACAAACAATGGAAACAAAATTGCCCTCCGGAAGAGATATGACCCTGGCTTAGCTTCTCGAAACATTAATTGTAGCGACCTACAATTAGTGTTTCGAGAAGCTAAGCCAAACTTTGTATGGGTTGTTAGCTCCAAAAAAAATATTTGGTTATAATTAGGACAATCCGAAATTCTGATTCTTGTACTTTAATGAGCACAGCAGCTTTGAAATTACTAACAATACGATCAAAGTTGGTAATGTAATGCCGCAAATCTCGTATAGAGATTGCAGGCAGATGCAATGTGTCATTATGCGGGGTCACAAGCATATTCCAACTGCAAGCCGATCGGACTAAGCAGATTAATTATGGGAACCTCTCTGAAAATAGAGATCAACCGATCCCCGGAAATCGATAAAAATCCTTAAAAATTAAAGCCTTTAAGAATAGAACCTGCTGCACAAGGGTATATTAATTTTTACACAAAACTTGCAACATGGGGAAATAATGGAGCTAGGCCCCGAAAAGAGCATAGGATCAGTAGTACAAATAGCCAAGATTGAGCTACATATGTTCGTCCGTTCGTCTGTGTCACCACTTAGAACTATGATCAATTATGTCTAAGTTTGAGACGAATGTAAGCTTCAGATAGGGACAAATCTGTAGAAGTGTCATAAGAAATAAGCTTTATATTTAAAAGGCAGACAGCACTTAACTAAACTCAGTTTTTCCAACCCAGAAAAGCTGTTGCGGCAATTGATGTTTTTTTTTATTGATTCAATATTGAAATTGAATGCTGTTGAATGATGTTGAGATCCGGCGCTTTCGGGTCCATGCCAAAGAATCGTTAATGAATAAATGAAGTAAAAAATGTTGTTTTCCAAGAAGGAACGAATTAGATTAAAATGAACATTCAAAGCCTTGTTGACGCCAGTAATATGCACAATTCTATCAAACTTTTTTGTAATGTCATTGGACTTGTTATGAACAATTTATTACTTAAGCACTTCACCGTCCTTAAAGTCTAATTAAAGATGTTGAAACAAATAAATAAAACTCAATCAATTAATACAAAGAAACGTTTATTTCAAATAAATAATCAGAAAATAACAATTTGCTGATAATAATAATTTAAATATAAAATATGACAATATTGACATTATGGAATGAAATTGATTTAACAATAAAAACAATTTCTTTGAACAGATGTAAAATATGGACATTTAACAGAAACTAAAAATAATTGTATGTACATTCATTCATTTTGAGCATTTTTTCTTTTTTTTTTAATTTATATCTATGGACAAAATTATAATTAGGTATTATAATTATAATAAAAGAAAAACAAAAGAAAGAGATAGTAGTTAAAATAAATGAATGAAGGATGAAAGAAAAAAGTTTTTCAAAAAATAGAATGTAATAACATTAGCATTTAAAAAGATATATACATACATTCTTACTTGCATTTCGTATAATTATAAAAGATTTAGAGTTACTAAATAAATTTCTACATTTTTGGATAATAAATTTAATTTAAAGCTTTTCTGCTTTCTGCCTCTTACTCGTAGGTATCCGTACATATGCAACATAAAAAGAAATAATAGTCTCTTCGGTTTTACAGTAAAATTCAAGTAACAACTCAAAATAGTCCTGGTGGTGTGAATAAGTTCGTAGAAGACGCCCGATATCCATTCAAGTCAGTCTTTGAAGACCAGAATAGTTCGTACACCTAGCCCAAAAATGTGCAAAAATAATTGGGCTTCGGAAGTTTCTAAGGCATACAACTTCGTATACCCAAAGATATCTGATGAATCTGGGTAGCGAGTGGTCAAAAAACTACTGACTGTCCAAAATTTAGTTTGGTTACAGCAACAATAAGGTCATAACTGCATGCATAAACCCTTACATATGAGTTTAGAAGTATGAAAAACGAATGGGGCTTCGAAACATCTACTATGCCGTTAACGATTTTTGGCTATAGTACCCCGGCAAATGTTGGTTTCTCGAATATGAAGATATTTCTTGACTATGGCAGGGAAGATTCTGAAAACGCCAGATTCCTCCAACCCGAAAAGATTTTATAAACTGGACACTTTGAGATTAAGTGAAATAAGATGGTTAATGGCGGATGAGTTTCGATCTCCAACGCATTTTACTCTATTGGAGAAACCGTCCGGAAGTGCAAGTGAGTCTGGGGTATGTCTAAGTTTAACTACAGGCAGACAGCATTATTCGTATAAACAAAACTTTTGCTTCTTAACTGAAGTTTAAATTGGTTTGCAAAAGTTTTAAATTCAGCCAGCAATGCTATATACCTATATGTTATATGTAACCAAATAAGTGCTGCCCTTAAAATCGAGGAAGGCAAAAACAACGAAGACTCGATAACCGCAATAATTATTAGGAAAGGTTTTATTCTACAATAAAGCCAGAATCGATAGACTTTTGCAGAATGACATGAAATCTGTCTCCTTGTAGGAGCAATCATTGGGCATAAGACAAATTAAGACTGTGTCATTGTCAAGGCCTTTAGCATCTAAGTCACAGATTCCTCGGAAAACATTTAATTCAACGCATTAAAGAACTGCCGGTAAGCATGTGAACGATATCTGCAGATTCTTCATATCTTTAGGGTACACTGATACTTCGGTCGGGATTGTTTCACGAGCAAGGGATACTTCCCCACAAATGGGCATCACAATGGGGCTACACTGCCCTAAGTGTGACGTAAAAGATTATATCCCCTTCTTCAAACCCACTTTTATTACTTAAACCAAGAGAGACGAAAAGCGGATCGCCCACGAATAATTGAGCGTAGGCCAGTGGACAATTGGGGAGAAGCTGTTTGGGACTGAGGCATATCTGAGGCACATAGCCTGCTACGAAGACAAGGGCTTTAAAAAGAAAACAAGCCATCCGGGTTGTTATATGAAGGATAAGTATACATACTCTAGAACGTATTGAAAACTCAAGCAACGGATGGTAAAGTAAGGACTTTAAGTCTATAATTCCAAGTCATTTTAAGGCCAAACGCTTCTTCTCCTTGGTGGCTCTCACCCGAGTATGCCTGGAAAGCGTAAGCAAGTTCTTTGCTTTGCAATCTCCAAACCCTATCTGAACGAAATGCAAGCTTAAATGTAAGAAAACAAAATCCAAACTGAATACAGCACCATCAAACCCTGAAATATTTAAGCATAATTCAAGAACACTTACTCGCTAAAGAAGTATGAAACCAAAAAACAAAAGCATTTTTCTAAAAACAAACAAAAAAGAAAGTCACATGCATGCGTGAAGAGTGCAGTAGGATGATGTATGACAGACTACGTGCTTTTCAATCTCAGGTGCAGCCCTAGAATCCAGCCTGGCCGGGCTGGTATCTCAGATTCTGTGGTGTATACGAATTTATACCGTGATTCAGTGCTAAAACTTTACTAATTATATTGAGTTCTGGTATATGATCAAAGCGGGTACCTGACTGGTAGGCAGCTGCTACATTTTGCAATTGATTGCTATTCGAGGCTGTCAATTGTTGTCTGTAGAAATTTTGATTCTGGCTGGCGGTCAGTTGGTTTAAGCCAAAGTTTCCTATTCCCGATTCTTGTCGGAACTGGCGGGAACGTTGTTGATTTTGCTGTTGTTGTTGCTGTTGCAATTGTTGCTGTTGTTGCTGCTGCTGCTGCTGTTGCTGTTGCTGTTGCTGTTGCTGTTGCTGTTGCTGTTGCTGTTGCTGTTGCTGTTGCTGTTGCTGTTGCTGTTGCTGTTGCTGTTGCTGTTGCTGTTGCTGTTGCTGTTGCTGTTGCTGTTGCTGTTGCTGTTGCTGTTGCTGTTGCTGTTGCTGTTGCTGTTGCTGTTGCTGTTGCTGATGCTGTTGCTGTTGCTGTTGCTGTTGTTGAAGGAGATTATTGTTACCGCTTAAGAACGGGAGGTTCTGAAAGACTTGGTAGTTATTCTGTGGCAGATTCTGGAATGGTGACAACTCCAGAGGCTGTGTCACTAGTGGTTGTGACAAGTTCGGTACAAAAGTAAGTTGTGTTGATGGCTGAATTTGAAGTGACGATTGTTCAGGTTGACGTTGGGCGCCGTTTGAGGCAAAAACATTAGGGTTGCCATTCGGAGTAAATACAAGGTTGCCATTGTTGTTAGTCCCGAATGCATTATTATTAGTGTTGAGACCGAAAAAGTCATTGGAATTGTACAGATTATTGTTGGAATCACTGTTAAACTTTGTATGTTCCTTGATGGGTAACTGTTGGTTCGATGAAAAGGCAAAATTATTGGGAGACTTGGTCACCGGAGGTATAAACTCAATTGAAGGCCGAATTGTGAATCCGTTGTTGGGATTTGAACTTCTTTGAGTCGTCGAAGTTGCTAGGGGTGGCAGAATTGTTTGTACTGGTAATTGTTGACGTTGTTGAGTTTGCAGTTCCAGTATTTGAAGTTGCCTTGTAATTTGTTCCTGTTGTTGCTTAGCTTGAAGTTGTAACTGATAAATCTGCTGTTCTAGCGCACGCTGCCTTTCTATGAAGTAATTGTTCACTAGAGGGAAATCTGAAGACTGTTGCTGTTGTTGTTGCTGTTGAAGAGCCTGAAATAGAAATAAAAAGTTTCAATAAATATCGCAGATCGTCACTGATTATTGAAAAAATAAATCATTCAAACCAAATCAGCTCTCAAGGAACTCGAGACGGGAATTCTTGTATCAACCGATTTCACTAGTGAAGCCTCATTTGTCCTATATTGCGGCACATTCTCCTTTGACAGCGGAGTTGGAAGTAAAAGACCAGCTGGCATTACATTTAACCTCGCTATAGTTGGTCCAACAGCTGAAGCTGCCTGCACCTCCTCTGATTTCTTAGTCGTTGAAGGCCGGTCAATAATCGAAATAACATTTTTTGCAGCACCTCTTTCATCAAGATCCACTGTAAATGCTGTGACTAAAGGAGCTGCCTGAATCTTAATGTCATCCTTATCAACCAATTCGATGTTTTCACCATCTTCATTGTGTGTTGGTCTAGGAGTGGTGGTTGTTGTAGTTGTTGTTGTAGTTGTGGTTGTTGTTGTTGGTACTGGCTTCTTTTTAACTTTGGTAATTTGAAACTGCACCTCGGCTTTGTTCTCCGATGAGATTTCATTTGTACGGTCAGATGCTATACTTCGAGTGGCCTGACGGTTATCTGGCGCAGCCGATCCAGTGGCATTGACGATGTCTGGTAATCCTAGGCTCACAATAGTTTGAATTTTCTTTTTCAATTGTTTGTCTTTGTTAATGAATGATATGAGAGGTTGTTCCTTAGAGAGCTTCTCATCGAAGGTAGCAGTGAAGAACTGCACAGTTGGTGCCACATCAGGAGTTGTACTTTCTTCGAGAATTTCATCGGCTGAGCTGGAAGTTGTGGGTATTTCCACAACCTTGGCTTTAAATTCTGGCTCTTCGTCATCAGAAGTATCCTCTTCGGAAGAGTACGACTCTGCTGCTTGTTTCTCTAATTTATCTATAGCTCGGAGCAAGGCCTGACGGACGGTATCGTCTATATCTTTTGTTGCTTCTTTGGGAATGATTTCATTGTTTTCTGTTGAAGTGTCATCTTCACAAATGACAGTGGATGATAGCATTAGCAGTAGGAGACAGATCGATTGCTTCTGTAAAGAGAAGAAAATTGAGACGAAATTTATTAAAATCAAAATCTGGATGAAGTATGAGTGGCCGTTGTAGAATAAAAATGATCAAACGTTACTTAATTCTATAATAAAATAGATGACTCCAACAATTCACCAATTCACCAACCAAATTGATCATATGACGAAACTATATAATTTAATATCCTAACTAGGTAAGGTTGATTCTCATATCCGGTTTCATACTGCAGCCGTCTGCTGCAGCGGTAGAACTATACTTTCAGGTGTCAAGCACATCTCGGCAGATACTGCAGTTCACCAAGTAATTAGGGACCATCTTTAATTACGAACAAAATAAATAAATTTCATTTACACCCTTACTAATAACGAAAAAGAAGACACATTTAGATGCGACGGGAAGTTCGAATACAGAGTCACCCAAGAGGTGTTGGCCACAGTTGGTTCTAACACAATATGGGGAGTTTGGATGATATTGTCTTTCTAATATTTACTATTCAATTTCTGCTAAAATGTTAGTTTTTTTTATAATTTGCACGTGTTAAAGGGGATATGAATACCTTTATACTAATTTTTAGGACAAGGGCTTTTTTGGTGGAAAGGGGAAGAGACAGAGAGAAAGACAGATTGGTGTAGTTGGTTTGAAACTCACGTGGTAGTTAAGTTTCAGTGAACTCCAAGGGTGGCTTTCCAGATAACTGGGTAGTATTTTTTTGTTTCGCTGCTATTGTCGTTGCTTATGATTCACAGTATTTTTTGTCACCCTGATGTCATCATAACGATCAAGTTGCATTTTAGCCATATGACCACCCTACTGCCAGTGTTATGCCTTCGCAGTAGATTTGACTTAGCTTTCGCAAGTGATCGACTTTTTATTTATTTCATGCGAAATAAACAGATGATTCTTGACATCAGGATTCGAACAGTGAACCAACTGCGTGACAAGCGATGATGTTACCCCTACACCATGGCCACCATTATTTCTTTTTAATGATTTTGTTACAGAAATCATTGACTCTGTGGACCTTCTAGCAGAGGGAATAATAACATTTCAAAAGTGGATAAATTTGATGATCCGTGTGTATGTTTTTAAAACGCCTTTTTGTAACTCTAAAAAGTCTTGGCATATGCTGGATTATATTTTAAGCACCGATCCATTTTTGTATCTCATATGTATTGCAATGACGCACCGGGAAGATTATACAATGAGCAGATCAGATTCGAAAGTGTAAGAAGTTCAACTTTGTTAGATAGTTCGGATATTTAATTATTGAAATGAGTGAATGAAAATGACTCAAATGATTAAAAAAAAAAAAAAAACAATTATGTGTTGAATTTCACGGCCGGTATGCTTACTTATCTTACGGAAATATATTAAAGTTTTGACCTATAGTGATTGAAATAATCGCATTTAAGATATGATAAAATCAGTTTTGGAATGATCAAAAATGTAGAAGTGCTTCTTAAAAAAAAATATATATTATATAATGGCGTTTTGAATGCTTGATTAATTATTTATTATTTTTATTAATTTGTATTTATTATTATGGAATTGATTCTCCCAGTCGAAGTTCTCACTAACTTTCATTTGTTGCTTATCCATCGCGATTTAGACAATTTATTACAGTCGGGAAGTTCGACTGTAATATATTGGACTACTTGTCGGTTCAATGGAAAAGAGACAGAACATTTTGTCCTTGTTCTAAGCTGCAAGGAAATTATTGCAATGTAGTGAACTAATCAAAGATCAGTTTTAAAACAAAATGACATAAAAGGGAATAAAGTATTTCTTATCCTTTTTCCTTATTATTATTCTTATTCCTGTTTTTATACTACAAACAAATGGAAAATATTGTTTTCGGCAGTTGTTTTTTTTTTTTAGCTAACCGACAAAATTCAAATTCGATTCTTTTTCTAATACCAAATGGTTAACCCCGCTTAACTTACTGGTCGCGATCAGGAAGTGGGTCTGTCACCTATAACTAAGCTTCAAAAGAGATAAGCGCGTTGTGGAACTTGGATTGGCTCCAGGACGAGATCAGTTTGTATTTTAGCAGCAGAGCTGCCACTGTTAGAAAATAAGACCGGAGTAGATTCGGAAAATTGAGACTAGATTTGATTTATTTTACTGGGGAAAATCATTTTTTTAAGTCCTAGTAAATTAAAGTTTCTTTTACTATTCAATAAAGCCTAACTAATACATTATCTGAAAAAAATAATCTTTGTGCATCCTCAAATATTATATTCCTATGTGACTACGTGACAAAAAAAAGAAAAACAAAAATCTACTATATTTTGGTTAATATATTTTGGATCAGAATTTATTAATGCATTGAAAAGATAATTACAGTTCGTTTCTGCTCTGACTATTCAATACAAATGAATAATAAATGAAAATTCTTTTCCGCAATTGTTTTAAATACTTTCCATGATTGTGAGCAGGAAAAAAGTAAAAAATACATATGTAAATAAATAACCTAGTTTCTTCTTTTTTTTGTAATGTTCCTCTAAAAAATTACAGATAAATCTCAAAGCATATGCTTGTTAACAAATTCTAAAAAAGTAATAAGTTTCATTTAATGCGGAGTAAATCTACTCCTACCGGAGTCAAAGTTGTAGCATTGGTATGAGTGCGTTTTATGCTCATCCTGTTGCGGTGTATCAGAATTAAATTGCTGAGCAGAATTAAGGTTAAACTGGGTCGAGAGTTAGTCGCGGTAAAATTTGGTCTGCAACGAGTTTGACGGAAAACACATAATTCAAATAGTCTTGATACTTAATTTTGGCAACACATTATACGTTTATTCGGCTTAAAAAAAACTAACTTAAAATTAAGTCTTATAAACTAAAACTAAGACGTAAAAACTAAGATGGATGGAGGAGATCACGTTTTAGGCGGGGAGTGTCAAGATTAAATCGAAAAATGTAAGGTTTGAGTTAACCTTCCGCAGCATAAGGAGGATTGGTTCATTGGAGTCATAAGAAGTGCGGTGTGTCGGGAGACAGAAGAAACGAGGAAAGATGGGTTTGAGGCGGTCTTGATACGGAGGCAAGATAACAGGGTAATTCCAGGGTAGATTTTACGAGAGTTAGTGTTGAAGAAAAAAGAGTTGTATAAAGACGTGCAATCGACAGAACCTGAAAGGAGTCGATAAATGAAGAGAATGTCTGCTACGTCTCTGCGTTCTTCAAAGATACTATTCAAGTTGACGGTTTTGAGGCGGTCTTGATACAGAGGCAAGATATCAGGGTCATTCCAGGGTAGATTTCGAAGACCGAAAAATACGACGTTGGATATTCTCCATTCTTTGTATATAAACTCGCTGAAAGGGGGACCACGCCAGAAGGCGGCGAACAAAGGTAATGTAGAGGAATCTGGTACGTAAGGATTGGAAAATTTTTTTGGACCACCGTTTGACAAAACCAGGTGGTGAGTTGGCTTTAAGGTTAAAGGATTATATCATCGATATGCGAACGGAAATTTAGCTCCGTTGCTTTAGAGAATAGCAACGGAGCAAAATTTCAGACAGAGGTGGCAAAGGGGACGAATTCGACGAGATTTGTAGTAGTTGATCTACCTTTCAGGAAGCCATGTTGACAAGCCTTAAGCTATTTTAGGGAAGAACACTTTTTAAGGAATATGACGGGAAGACCATCAGGTCCGGGTGCGATTTCATCATTAAGTTTTTGTAACTTATTTTAGATAAGAACACGATCAAAGGTTTGAAAGAGAATAGGCCAAAAGGGTATGGCACGAAAGAGTTGTCAGTAAAAGATTATTTAAAAAAGGTGACAATAAAGTTGGTAATGTGGATCGGTTGAAGATTTGTTTTCGAAAGAGAGGGAAGTAGAGTAAACATCAGATTTTCTTTTTTAGTTGACGAATTGGAAAAAAAGACTCGAGGTCGTTTACAAGATTGGCTTCCGCCTTATTTAGGTAGAGCTGGTAGAGAGAATTATAAATCTGTTTGAATTGAAGGTAAGTACCGAGATAGTTGGATAGTCGTTCAATGTCTGGCTAACAGCACCATTAAAAAGTAAATTAGAAGAGGAAAGTGTTCACTTAAACTACATATTATGGGTTACAATGAAAAGGAAATCCTGAGTGCGGTAACGCATTCCATATACTGATTGAAAAATGTGTATAAACAGCAATTACACCTTTCCCTTTGGAATTAAAGCAATTTTAAAAACTGGAATTCAATCAATTCAAAAATCTATGAAATTTATTAAAGTGGTTCAAAATAATTCAATCAATAGATATCAAATTACTTCACAAGATTCTTCAATTGGTTTTGTCTCATTTCCGGGTGCAGTTGGTCTCACATGTAATTGTAACTCCACTTACATTCTTCATATTTTGTAGATATTTCACAATAAGTAATCCGAAATACCTGCAGTTAAATTCTCACGGTACTAAGCACCATCAGCTAGGGGCCAAATCACTATCTACAACACTCGATCACTGCCCATCCACTGTCATAAAGCAGCAAGCCAAATTTCCAACACACTCGTACGTAGTCACATTATTTCGAAATGTTGGGGCATCACAGCCGATTCGACACCTTCAATGGATTACTGCTGTCACAAAACAGACTGCCTGCCTCATAGGCCCCAACGCAATAATCAAAACAACGATTTGTCAGAGAAATTATAAATTTCCCGGTCAATTGAGCTGCCATGGCAAAGGTTACTCAGACGAGAAGCAGCATTGCCCAGGTTCATGGAGCAGGTGCTTGAGGTTTTCTTTCATTTCCACTAATTCGAATGTGCCAAAGAAGTATAGTGTAAGTAACAACAAAACAATTGCGAGAAATTAAATGTCTCACCCCTCCGGTAGACCCTAGAAGATGGTAATTTTACGTAATTGCTGATAGTTAATAGTATTTAGAAACCGAAACGGCACTCGAAGAGTCTTACTCCTCCTCCCAGATTGACGGTGCTGGGATAAATGGGTTACAGGGTTATGCAATCTGAATTCTTAGCTTGCCAGATACAAGTGTGTTGTCGGTGGCTCTGTATCTACTGGGGTCAAACTGTGTCAAATTAAAAAAATTTACTTTTGGTGTGGTTGGGACTTTTGCGCGGTTCGCTTGATGTGTTTCCACGGTGCAATGGTGCCGTCAAATTTAATTGGCAATTTCAGGCTATATTTAACAATTTTTCATGCATGGAATATGGCTGTGATTTGGCGCAGACGATTTTATATTGTGAAGGATAGGCGATCGTATTTGCCTCAACTTAACTTCAGTTGAGGTTCATTAATTGATTAATGTAGTGAAAAAACCTTCGACTAGGAGACCCTCTGAACTGTGCCAACTACAGAGGTATTAGTTTCATCAACATAGCGTAAAAGATTCTATCTGTCAAAAATCTGATTATTCCGTTTCAGTGAGGTCTTTGACCAGGAAAGTCCACTATAGATCAGATATTCATATTGCGGAAGATCTTGGAAAAAACCCAGGAATTCCAAATCAATACTCACCACCTTTTAACCGATTTTAAAGTCACCTATGATAACGTATATAGAGACGAGCTATACAGAGTCATGTCTAGTTTTGCCATCCCTTCCAAACTCATCCATCTGTGCTGGATGATGATGGAGAATGCATCAACGTTAGTAGCAACATCACCGATGACTTAGACATCAGAAAAGGACAACTACAATGTGACACACTATCATGTGATTTCTTTAACATCATACTTGAAAGGATTGTACAACATTCTCAAGCTAACATCAGTGGTACAATCTTTAAAAAGTTTGTACAGATACTAGCGTATGCCGATAACATTGACATAATTGGAGGAATGCAGCTACAATTTTCACAATTTTCACGTAGTTGAAGACTTTGTATACATAGGCTCAGCTGTAAATTCAAACAATGCCGCTGTTTCAATGGGCTAAGAATTCAATTGAGTAGCAAAGGGTTTATCACGGACAACTAAGGTGACATTATTAAAGACCCTTATAACCCCAGTTTTTCTGCTATATATGTATGTATACGGCGCAGAAGCATGGACGGATGAAAACACTATTGGTTGTTTTGAAAGAAAAATTCTTCGAGTGATTTTTGGTCTCGTTTGTATCGACGTTGAATGGAGGAGAAGATACAACAACGAACTACACCGGTTGCACAGCGATATCGACCTAGTCAGAATGGTTCGAATTCATTGCTTAAGATGGCTAGGAGACGCTTGTTAGTTGAGGCCCAAGTCTCCTCCGGACTGTAGAGCCATCTAAAGTAAGTAAAGTAAGTCCGACAAACAATGAAATTTCAATTACATTCGCATGTCCAATCATCGCCATGTAAAATGATGTCCATAATTCCATTAATCACACCTAATCGATTTTTTGCTAAAAAACTAACTGGTGCCCATCGGATAGCTACGCCCCACTGAAAAAATTCGCAACATCATAATTATCTCGATTCTACGTCAAATTCAGCATGACCAACTCCATTAGCTTGGCCCGAACAAACGATACGAGATTCGTGAAGAACTATTTCGGTGCTTCTATAGAATTCCATTTCAATAAAAATTGGCTATTTGGTGATGAGTTATCTAGATAATATTTCAAAAGAAGTCAGAAGCATATTCGACGAATTGTTAATGGTTACGCTTTTGACACCTGTCCCAAATAATGTTCAATTTATGTTCCTGCTGACATTGTAGGGTTATTAATTAGCTTTTCGATAATGGGAACTGATTTTCACTCGAAAGAAATTTGAATAATTTCTTAAACATTTCACCAGATCTCTGTTCTCTCTCTCTGATTGATGATACCAATATTGGATGTTAATTTAATTCACTTTAGATAAACATCTTTTCTCGAGGCAGATTTACGAGGCCATGAATTGATTTCTTCAATGTTAGACAAATCGATTTTTAAGCTGCAGGTATGGTTTTGAAAGCAGTTTTTCGAAAAGTCAGGTTAGAAGCATTTTTGTAAGACATACAAAAGACTGCAGGAGCTTTACGTATATATGTGCGTAGAGCTACTGGGCGGTGTCGATATGGTCACATTTCAAATAGAATTTGTGAGAAATTGCTATCATCTGAGTCAAATGTCTCACTTTTTTTAATGAATTTAAATGGAACTTGTGATTTATTGTTAATGGATTTTATTAAAATTCAAAGGTGTGAACAAAGATATGTAAATTAAGCAAATTATAAAATATTACATAAAACAGCTAGTGTAACTTATTAGTTTTAAATATTTTGACGCCTCAAAACGTAACGAAACATACTCAAAAAAATGAATTTTGAATGCACAATTTTGAATTGTACATTCAAAGAAATTCATCAAAAAACATATATAGGAGACGGACATAATTATTCACACATAGGCATGTTCTCTAGTAAAATTGTTAACAAATTGAACATTTAACCATATTCCAAGAAAAAAAAGTTTAACTTTAACATTAAAAGTTGCGAGTGTGTGAATAATTTTGTCCATGGCAAAAAAAGCAGTTACCCACACTTTTTTTATTTCTTTTGACTTAGCTAAACAATTTAAGTTTTTTTATTATCAATAACTGAACAAGATTGTAATGAATAAATAAATGTCAATAAAAAAGAAGAATCTGATTTACTTTCAATTTGATAACGATTTCACTAGAAAACATGCCTATGCATGAAAAATTATGTCCGTCTCTGTACCTACATATCAGGACAAACATACGAGTGAAATTTCTTCAGTGATTCTCGAGCAAGTCATTTGAGATATAGTGTTGCTATAATGTCATCAACAAAATTCAGAATTTTTTGGAAGAAAAAAAAATCTATATTTCGGAAGCCGGTAGTAGAGTAAATTATTTTTTTTTGGTTAGAATGAAACTTCTGATTTACTCTCAAATTGTGACCTCACAGGCCCCAAATATGAAATTGTAGGAAAATCCATCTAGACGTTTAGGCTGTAGCCCGAGGTACAGACAGACAGGCAGACAATGAGGATAGAATCAAGAGACCCATCTTGTCGAGTTTCCCTTAGTAGTAATACAAAGATTAATTGACGCACTTCCTGTGTCACTATATAAGCATAAATAGACTTTGTAGGAATATCCCGGGAAGATCCCTTTCGGTGACTTGAACGAGCTGTCATACCCGTCTCGTCAATCGTGAGATTTTGCAGCAAATGGTGAACAAATTTCCTGTTCGAAGCGGATAGAACCGTATCAATCTATTGAGCATATGTATTATATATCTATTATGTACTCGTATTAGACCTATTTAGTTTTCTCTCTTCTCATCAGATATTTGCGGGTATCGATAAGTAGGTCTCTTCAACCCAACCTAAAATTAACCAAAATCTACCAAAAAAACCGAAAATGTTTACGAAACCAATACTTCTTTTTTTCAGGAAAAATTAAATGAAATACTTTAGCGTTCATCGCTTTATGTTACGTCTTGCTTTACATTATGAAGAGAATTGAAACCGGCGATTTCCACATTTATTTTTTTGTTAGGGTGTATTTTTAGTGTTGTGCAAGAATATTTTAAACTGAACACTAACAAATTCAACATGGTTCAACTGTGATCAAAAATAGTTCCAATTTAATAAATTAAAATAAAAAATATTTTAGTGAGAGGGCTTTTTGGGGCAGAATTTACCCCAAAAGAAACAAATATTTTTACACCCCCACCATTTCACCACTAGTTTAGAAATATAAAAAAAAATGTTTTTTAATAAAGTTTCTTGAACAAAAAAAACTCAAAAAACAGAGCATTGGCAATGTCACATGATTTGAAAATGTTTTAAACCCATCCCCACTCTATATGATTTCGATCAATTTCAAATGGCACTATAGGTAAGTCTACGTATCAAATTTTATCGAAATCCGTTTAGTAGTTTTTCAGTTAAGAGTTTTAATTAGGCTAACAAAGATGATTTAAAGACTTTTGAAAACCCGCTCCCCACATTCTGAGATGACCTACATATATACCGGCATATACTCGTACGTTTGAGGACAAATATATGGACAAACATGACACAAAAACTCAATGCAAATATACCCGTTTCTTTCTAAGTATTTGGTCCCCCTAAATTTGCCGTAATGCTGGAAAAATCCCCCAAATCTGAGAGAGAAACCCCTAATACGTATGGCAACACTGTGTGAAAGCAAACAGACAGGTTGGACAAAAAGTGTTTGTTTTGATCTGACCTTTGCAAATACGGTCATAAATACTCATTTTTCCCGGATCACTGAGGAAGCGGAATTGGGATACAATTAAGAGCTTCACTTTTGTGATATGTAGGCAACATTTGAGTCGATAGGCAATATTTATTTTTTCCATACTTGACTGTAGTTTTTCAGCTTCTTGATAGTTGGCCCGACCTATTTTATACAAGATGGAAGGATTGCTTCTTTACTGAATGTTTTTTTTTAGTTTTCTCCTAGTCCTGACAATATTCTTTTCTGGAAGCCTTAAAAAATCTGCGGAGGATTTGATGGCGAGGCTATTCGATTTGCTTAGCACAAAATGTCATTGAAGGAACTAAGGCTTAGCGATGCCAATAATATGGTATTTTGCGTGCTATTTTTTTTTTACATCAATGGTCTACAGTTTTATTGCTGAACGGAGGGATTGTGATAGTAATTTTTTTCGAAAGATTGTCACTCTCAGACATTCGCGAGATGTGGGAACGTGATAACTTTGGGATTTTTACTTAGATTCGAACCTAAACCTATCGCTAAGTATTCCACAGTATTATTCACAATGCCACTGCACCTTTTCTGTGTTCAGAGAATAACTTCACAGAGAATAACTTCGCTGCGATATGTTAACATTTTGTATCTCACTTAAACTGATTCTACTAAATATTCAATATGGAATATATAAGGAATATATTAGATCATTATATGACTAATGGTTTTAATAGGAATATACGTTAGGTTAGGTTTTAGGGGTTTCTGCACGGCGATCGTGCAAGCCTCACTCGGATCTCCATGGAACAATTCTGTTCCCCAATATATGTTGCTATTTACGAAGCTTCTTGAACATTGTCTAAAAAGGATTGCAGATAATCCGTCCCATCAACATCAGTTAGATTTGTGAGAGAATTTATCTAACCGAAAGAACTTCGGTTGTACTGATAAGGTTGGATCAACTTGCGGTTGCTTGCTACAATCGTATGTGTATGGTTGTGTCGCAGTTGCATTCGGATTGCATGAAAAAAGCTATAAAGTATTTGTACAATAAAAATTAGGGGATACAAATTTTTTTTTTTTTTATAATTCCAACCGATTTATTAAATCATTTTAACTATTAAATAATTTTCTTAAAATTACAAAAATGAAAATTGTAGCTGTAACCGTTTAAGTGTTTAATAGTGATAAGCTATTACACCTCTAAGTCAGATTTATCCAACTTCTACTAACTAACAATATTGACTTAGGGGATTGTCCATTTTTTTTCCTGGTTTTGATTCAAAGAATGGGCCCCCGAAGTATTGGGTTCTTGAACTGAAAGACCATGTTTAGATAATATCAATGTACGAGATCTAGTACTCATTTCTAGTTAGAATATTGTAATATGCGAGCTGCGGCTCGAGTAGATAAAACAGTATTCTGTGAAATTATTTCTTTATTTTCTAGTCTATAGAACAATTCAGGTTCACACTATACTATTCTTCGCAATTTCTTTTCTTACAAGGTCTCTTTCCTCTCAAATCACTTTATCTCCTTTCAATTACTTAATTCACAAATCCAAACTAATTACTTTTTCTTGTTCACTCTCAACTTTCAATTTATCACCAAATTACAACTTCGCCCATTATCACTTTTCCAATCTCTTCGCCACGGTTCTAAACCAACTGTGTCTTTTTTTGATCGCCATCTGTCCTTATATAGCAGAAGTTTCTGATAGCCAGAAACTTCTAGCAAATTCTTCGACCACTGGAACAAGAGAAATAATTCTTGCAGTTATAATTCCCTTTTATCCCTGATATTATTCGTCTCTTTCGTTGACATGAGCTGTGGAGACTTCGTCCCAGACACGAACCTCGAATGAAAGGACAGTTCGAACCAAAATTCTGCCAGAATGAAAAGTCACTTCGGAATTTGTTGCGTCATATTTTTAGGGGCGTAGTTATTATTATGCTACACTGCCCCCCTCTTAGACGTGTTCGTCCCGAACAAGTGCATCCTCATTTCGGCCATTGTATCGACTCAGTCGGTCCACATGAACCACTTTCATTTTGGCCCTTGGTCCTCGCTGGATGCGGTAGACAACATCGTTGATGCGGGTTACTATTCTGTAGGGACCTTCCCAGTTCCGCTGTAATTTAGGTGATTTCCCCTTTTGGCGATGGGGATTATACAGCCACACCAGATCTCCTTCCTGGAATCCTGACGTTGTTGCCTTGGCATCATACCTGGTCTTCATGCGGTCGCTCGTCATCTTAATCTGGCTTCTGGTCCTTTGGTGTATGTCCCTAAGCCTTTCCCTAAGGTCCGCCACGTACTCTTCTTCATTTCTGGGCTCATTGGTAGGAGATCCAAATTTCACCTCACTGGGTAAACGAGCTATTCCACCAAATAAGATTTCGAACGGCGTATGTCGAGTAGTGCTATGCACGGCACTTCTATAGGCCATCAAAAACAAGGGAATCTGCCGGTCCCAATCCCGTTGGTAGTCACCTACGACCTTCGAGAGATGTTCGTCCAAAGTCCTATTGAAACGCTCCACCATACCGTCCGACTGTGGATGAAGCGGGGTTGTCCTTGTCTTTTTGATTCCGAGTAGTTGACACATCTCTTGGAAGATTCTTGACTCGAAGTTCCGCCCTTGGTCAGAATGCAATTCCAAGGGCACACCGAATCTGCTAACCCAATTGTAGACGATCTGCTCCGCCACGGTTCTGGCTTCCTGGTTAGGGATCGGAAACGCTTCCGGCCACTTACTGAAGTAGTCCATCACTACGAGGATATACCGATTACCATTGTCGGTTTCCGGAAAGGGCCCTGCGATGTCAATGGCGATTCGTTCGAAAGGTGCTCCCACGTTGTATTGGTGCATCTTACCTCGAGTTTTGATTCTCGGACCCTTGCTAGCTGCACACACGTCGCATTTTCTGCACCAGTCTTCGATATCTTCCTTCGCTTTTAACCAATAAAAACGTTCTCGTACCTTTTCTAGCGTCTTATTCACTCCCAAGTGGCCTCCGGTCGCCCCGCCATGCATTTCCTGTAACACCTCCTTGACCCTCGTCCGCGGTACGACAAGCTGCATTACAAACGACTTTCCGTCGGAGGATTCCCATTTTCTTCTCAGAACACCTTCTTGGACATGGAGGGAGTCCCACTGCGCAAAATATGCCTTTAAGGTCGGGCTTCTGTGAGAGATGTCCTGATGATCCGGTTTCTCCATGTTCTCCTTCCAGGCCAGAATCGGCTCGATATCCGGGTCTTCCTTCTGAGCGTTCCGGATCTCATCTACGCTCCAGCCGGCGATAGGTTCGGCTCTCATTCTTTGGATGGAAACCAGCTCCCGTTCTTCCTGACGCGCACAATGTTTACAATCCGTTCTGCATGGTCTCCGGGACAGTGCATCCGCATTAGAGTGGAGTTTTCCTTTACGATGCTGTATTTCGTAGTCGTAGATTTGCAGCCTTTCGATCCATCTTACGACCTGACCCTCAGGACTCTTGAACTGTAATAGCCATTTTAAGGCTGCATGGTCTGTGCGAAGAACGAACTTCCTCCCGTAGAGGTATTTGTGAAAATGCTTCGTAGCCAAGATCAAAGCTAGAAGTTCCCGCCTCGTCACGCAGTAGTTCCTTTCTGGCTTAGAGAGCACCTTGCTGAAGTACGCAACCACCTTCTCTTGGCCGTCATGCACCTGGGAGAGTACGGCTCCTACCCCGACATTACTAGCATCTGCATCCACAACGAACGTTTCCCCGGGAGTGGGGTAAGCCAGTATCGGGGCATCGCATAGCCGTTGTTTAAGTGCCTTGAAGCTCTTCTCGCACTCAATTGACCATTTGAATTGTTTTCCCTTTTCCGTCAACTGGTGCAGGTTCTTTGCGATCCCGGCAAAATCCTTCACGAACCGTCTGTGGCCCAGGAAGCTCCTTAGTTGGTGTTTGTCTTTGGGGACTGGCCAGTTTTTCACCGCTTCGACCTTCTCCGGATCGGTTCTCACTCCTTTCGCTGAAATTATGTGTCCCAGGTACTTGACTTCCGCTCTAAACAGGGCGCACTTCTTGGGGTTGAGCTTCAGGTGGGCACTTCGAAGCCTTTGAAACACATCCCTTAGATTGTCTCGGTGTTGCGCAAACGTTTTTCCTACGACGATGACATCATCCAAGTATACCAAACAGGTTTTCCATGTTAACCCTTGCAGGACACATTCCATCAATCGCTCGAAAGTCGCCGGAGCATTGCACAGCCCGAATGGCATTACCGTGAATTGCCATAGCCCATTTCCTGCGGTGAAGGCGGTTTTCTCCCGGTCTTCTGGATGGATCTGTACCTGCCAGTAGCCACTCTTCAAGTCGAGAGTGGAAAACCATCGGGCTCCTGATAGTGTGTCTAGCATGTCGTCAATCCGTGGCAGAGGGTAGCTGTCTTTCTTGGTGACGTAATTGAGCTGCCGATAGTCCACGCAGAACCGCGTGCTGCCATCTTTCTTCTTAACCAGTACAACCGGTGATGCCCACGGACTTTTGGAACTTTCAATCAGACCTTCTTTCTCCATTGCCGACACCATCTCTGCAACTTCTGTCTGCTTTGCCAATGGAAGGCGCCTAGCAGGCTGACGAATTGGTCTAGTATCACCAGTGTCTATTCGATGTTGTACCAGGTGTGTTCGGCCGTATTCTCCGTCCTGTGAGGCAAATACATCAGCGTACTCATTGATAAGATTCTCTGCCATAGTTCGCTGCTCCTGATTCAGCTCACTGGACTGGAGAATCGTCTCTCTCGTTTCCGCTGTCCAAGGTGATGGGAGAGGTTTTGGAGCATCACGTTCAGATATTGTTGCGACGGCGGTAATCGGCGTGCATTTTCCAGTCACCTCCCCTCGCCTTAGTTTGACAGTGTGTGGTCTTGCGTTCAAAACCCTCACTGGAACCATGGTGTTCTTTGGTTCGACTAACGTCTTTCCCACGATGTAGTCTTGAGAATTCTTCTCTGGGTCTGGTTCTACTATGTAGAATCGGTGGCTCCCAAGATCACCTTCCAGCTTCGTCCAAATGATTGTCTCTGAAGACGGCGGCAAAACTTCGTCTTTGCTGATGACTGTCCTGAGAGTTACGGCATTCTCAATTCCGTACACCATCGGAATCTCCACATTTCGATACCTCAGTACTTGCATCCCGATGTCCAAGATTACTTCATTTGCTTTCATGAAGTCTACTCCGATGATGCACTCGTCGCATATATCTGCCACCAGAAACGCATGGGAGAACGTCAGTCCTGCCAGAGTAATCGTAAGACGAATTTCTCCAAATACCTTCGCCATTTCCCCTGTTGCAGTCTTCAGGCAGTAGCTGTTGGTGTTGTGCAGCCAGGAGCTTTTGACGATATCTCTTCTTACAATGGAGGCAGTGGCACCTGTGTCGATGGTGGCTACGCACTTCTTCTCGTTGATTAGTGCCTCCACTGTCAGGCTCTTGTTACCCCGTTTGGTTTGCGAAACTTGAATGGTGGTCCTGGGGGCCTCGATTCCAGTAACCAACTTCTGCCCCGCGAAGTTGGTCCTTACGCATTTCCCGACTGCTGGTTTTGGGAAGTCTGACTGACAGGATGGATGTTATCACCGCCAGATGCTTCCTCTCTGCTTCTCCTACTTCCGCAATGTGAACAATTTCCTCGTCTAGGTGCACTTCTGCACTGCCGTTGTAGGTGTCCGGTTTGGTTGCAATTCCAGCAACGGATTTGACTTCCGCGAGCTTTGACGGCTGTTCTCTGGCATGAGCATTCCACGACGGACATTTCCCTGACACGGTGTATTCCCTGGTATGCTTGGTCCGCAGCCTTCATTGACAAAGCGAATGCCAATGCCTCGGGGAGTGTTCGCTTTTCAGCCATCCTTACGGCCATTTGCAGTTGTCTGTCCTCTATGGCCTGAATAAAAGCTTCCACCGCCATTTCGTTGATAAGTTCCTCATCGGCTTTAGGATATGAAAGATGGGCTAGTCGCTCTATATCCGCTTGCAACTGTTGGAGCGTTTCCCCCCTTTTCTGGACTCGACTACGCAGCTGAACCCTGTACACCTGCTGCATGTGTTCATCCCCAAACCGCATCTCGATAGCCTGAACCAGAGAGTCGTAGTTCTGCTGTTTATCTTCCGGGATGGTCTGCAAGAGCTCCGCAGCTGGACCCCTCAGTGCAAGCGTGAGTGCAATAGACTTCTCTTCATCGTCCCAGCTATTGGTCATTGCGGCCGCTTCGAATTGCCTCTTATAAATTGGCCATGATGTTTGGCCATCGAAGATAGGAGGCTGCATCTCCTTTCTTCTCAGACCGTCAGTGGAATATTCCCCTGCTTTCTGTCTCTTCACGTTGCTGAGCTCCTTAGCAAGATTTTCGACTTGCTTTCCTACTATCTCGAATTACGTATCCACTTTTCCAAACTGAGTCTCTATCTTCCCGAACTGAGTTTCATGTTTCTCAAAATTTTCATCGAATCTAGTTTCGACTTTTTCGAGTTGCGTCTCGACCTTCTCGATTTTCTCTTCGATCACTTCGAATTTGGATTCCAAGTTCTTGTTTTGCTCATCAAGTTTACTTTCCAGAGCATCTAGAGAATTCTTTTGTTCGTCCATTGCTTTCTTTTGTTCATCCAACTTAAGTTCTAGAGAATTCTTTTGTTCGTCCAGCTTAAGTTCTAGAGAATTCCTTTGGTCGCCCATTGCTTTCTTTTGTTCGTCCAGCTTAAGTTCTAGAGCATTCCTTTGATCTTCTATTGCTTTCTTTTGTTCGTCCATGACTAACTTAAGTTGCAGGAGCAGACTTGTTATACCCGGGTCGGCTGCTGTACTTGCTGGTTCCTCTTCCACGTCAAACTCTACGTCGTGCGGATTTTCACCTTCCTGCGTTACTGCTTCTTCCAGACGAATCAGTAGGGCATCTTTTCCCCCAGTTGTGTCGAGGTTCCGCTTACTGAGTTCTGCCTTTAGTTGAGTTATAGTTAGTTTTCCAAATTTGCGACCCATTTTGCGCAACTAATTAACTCAACACAGAAATCGTTTTTTTTTTTTTTTTTTTTGTATTGTGCAATTTCACACCACGGAAATAGTTATTCACAGAATAAGTCTTATCCCGCTTCTGACACCAATGTAATATGCGAGCTGCGGCTCGAGTAGATAAAACAGTATTCTGTGAAATTATTTCTTTATTTTCTAGTCTATAGAACAATTCAGGTTCACACTATACTATTCTTCGCAATTTCTTTTCTTACAAGGTCTCTTTCCTCTCAAATCACTTTATCTCCTTTCAATTACTTAATTCACAAATCCAAACTAATTACTTTTTCTTGTTCACTCTCAACTTTCAATTTATCACCAAATTACAACTTCGCCCATTATCACTTTTCCAATCTCTTCGCCACGGTTCTAAACCAACTGTGTCTTTTTTTGATCGTCATCTGTCCTTATATAGCAGAAGTTTCTGATAGCCAGAAACTTCTAGCAAATTCTTCGACCACTGGAACAAGAGAAATAATTCTTGCAGTTATAATTCCCTTTTATCCCTGATATTATTCGTCTCTTTCGTTGATATGAGCTGTGGAGACTTCGTCCCAGACACGAACCTCGAATGAAAGGACAGTTCGAACCAAAATTCTGCCAGAATGGAAAGTCACTTCGGAATTTGCTGCATAGACATAGGAGCGTAGTTATTATTATGCTACAATATCAAAGTCAGTTCAATCGAACAAAACAGTCAAAATCTGTGACATAATCTGTGACAGATTTGTTGTTGTTAGCATTTTACCCAATCTCTGCTTACAACAAATAATTAAAAAAAAAAACCTAAACCATAACTCAATCATATATGCTAATTGCTACAAAGCTACCTCTTTCTTCATCATATTTGATACTCGCTGACATCCATGCACATGTAGCCAAATATGTGAGCTCTCTTTTTTGGAACTCAACTTTCACACTTTCAAGTGTTGGATAGCATAACATAAATTAATTATATCCACTTCCAAAAATCACGAAATCTCTCACTCATAAGTACTCGTACGTACATTACATTAAAACTCCCACAGTTTGCTGACAGTAAAAATGTGGATCCATCTCCAATTATCGAAGCTATCAATCAACAAATGAAGATATGACCAATAGATTGCCCTCAGCGATGTTTCTCTTCAATTCAATTGTCTCTAAGTATAATGAGGGTAGCTACATCAGTGTAAACATTTTTTTTTTTCTTGTCCTACACAGTGGCGGTCTCCATTGATGTGAATTATTTTCACATGGGGAGTATCTTCAATCGGAATTCCGTCCTCATTCACAGACCGAATCTTGTCGATGAAGGAAATTGAAGAAACGAAATTTCAAATAAATGAACGAAATTTTATTTTTTGATTGGCAACCGGTTTGCAAAAATACAAAAAAAAATCTTCACTCAGTGATGATGAAAATATCTGCGCATCTGCGAATTATTAAAAATGTTCGATTTATCTTCAACAAGAAGAGGAGAGCCATGTCATTTATTTCGTTTTGTAGATACTCGCTGTGAGTAATGTTTTGACTTTCTTTGCAGTCAGTTTTGCAATGGAACCACTCTTACGTAAGATGTTTTGGGCAAACATATCTTTACAGATGTGCCTGATTTATTACTAACAAAGATCATTAAAATCAACAAAATTCATTTAACTCAACTGTTGACAGTTGAATTTCTTCATGGAACACAGGGGTTTAAATATTTCTATAATTAAGTACGAGGATTTTACTCTCAGTTACTGAATGATATGACAATTTATAATACCTGTTTAAATAATTTGAAGTTTCATACATATTGCACTTAGAGGTAGTGTTTCTATAAGCGTAGCAAGTAAATATGGAATACTAAAAGCTTTAGCAAGTATTAATTTATAACTTTGTAAGCCAGACCGCAACCTAACAATACTGCTACCAAATTTCGGTCTTCCGCGGAGATCAGAAGCAATATTTGGAACCTATAGTGGACTTTCTTCTGGTTCATCAATTTTATCCACACTAAACTCCATTAAAATGCATATAAATTCTCGCTAAAGCATCAATGGTTCAGGTTACGCTCGATGACTGCTGTGTCCAAATTTTGTTATAGCCGAGAGTCTACGAATAATCAATCTTCATGTAGTGGGTAGGATTGTTAAGATGCAATTGTGGTGACGATTAGTTTTAAGTTTTGCGAAAATGCTGAGAACGAGAATTTATCTCTCATTCATGTTGTGAATGTAAAAATCATCACAAAAAGCTTAACTTTTCTAATGGCGTTTTGTTTTCTCGAAAATTTCTGAGCTCTTTAAGAATTTTGAACCTTTTCTGTTCAACGGTTGAGGGTGGTCGAGGTGTAGTGGTAACATCATCGCTTGTCACGCTGTTAGTTCCCGGTTCAAAGCCTGATGTCAAGAATCATTTATTTATTTCGCATGAAATAAATAAAAAATTCAATCAATTGCGAAGCGAAGTCAACACTACTGCAAAGGCATAGCACTGGCAGTAGAGTGGTCATATGACTGAAAATGCAAATTGATCATGATGATGACATTAGGAGAACAGAAAAAAATACTATGTATCAAAAGCAAAACAAAAATGCTCCCCAGTTATCTGGACGTTACCCTTGGAGTTTACAGAAACTTAATACCACCTGAGTTTCAAACCACTACACCAACTCTCTATCTGTCTATCTACAAAACGGTCATGCCTGTAATAGTATAAGGGTATTCGTATCCCTTTGGCGCCGCAAATTATAAAAAAAAATCATGCATTTGGAAAATGTAGGAGAAGGAGGCTCTTTTATTAGTTGTCAAATTTGTTTTGATAGTAAAGGCAGGTCCAAAAAATAACGTTCATTGCAAACAGACAAATATCAAGTCACCACCGGAAGGTTGACTCGAGCGAATGAATTTAGCAGCTAATCGACTGATTATGATCGAGTACTTAATTTAAGTTGCGAGATCTCCGTTTTAAAGAGAGTTGCGAGTATATTAACTTTATAAATCGTAGATAAGTCTGCAGGAGTGATAAACCATTTGTTTTTATCTGAGGCATCCATCACCAGCTTCTGCAATTAGACAATTCCACAGAAGATCTGGGCTAAGAACATTGGCCTACCGCCTAGGTTGATATCTCGCTTTATAGACTATGCGATTTTGATGTATTGGATTTAGCTCTACATATCGTACCCCATATTGATGATTGCATCAATATCAGAACTCATTTCGGTTATATTCGCTTACGCTGGGGGACTCAGCGACTTAAGAGTACTGCTGTTCGCAAAAGTATTGAATAGAGTTAGAATATTATTCATATTTAAATATTACAAAAGTGTCGGAGAGACACTTTTGGGTAGCTATACCAGTATACGTTTAGATAGAAGTAGAATCACTTAAAAAACTTGAATTGCATGTCACGAATAATGGGAGTCCCATGTCAAACTCTATAAAAAGCTTCGCTGATTTCTAAACCATTATTTTATTTTTCAATTCGCTAAAATTATACTGCAGTAATTAAGGAAAGGGTTCCTTTCAAAATATCACATACAAGGCAATGCTCTTATTGACTGTATGCTCATATTATGTTACTTTGGCACTCAGAATTAGCCATGCACTATAGTATTAACTTAAGTTGTTTGGATTTACATATATACATACAAACATTAAAGAAAAAAAATTTAATAATTTTGATACTATGCGTTTTTTTTTCTTTTCAAATCTGAGCAGAGGACTGACACAGTTCGAGAATATAGAGTACACTTTGATTCATCTGTCATGACTTATTAGATCTAAGTTTAATACTTCCTCAGTCAGACGTAGAAGCGCTATCTGCCGTTTCTGTTAAACTTAGCACTCAAACTATTGTACAGACTAGAGAGCAAACTCTGATCATTATCTTACTAAATAAAGAAAATATTTTTAATCTTTGAAATGTCTCAGCTAAAAAAGGTACAAGTATACGACCCTTCTATCATATTTAATAATTAAAACTCTGCTCTGTAATAAAAAAAATAATTCCCTACTTTACATGTTTTTTAATTTTCTAAAAAAAAACTAAATGAAACTTAAAAAACGCCTTTTTTACGGCGTCTGTGTGCGCCGCGCATATTGCATAGAGAGTCGGTGCGGCCCTGTTCATGCATTAAGATACGTATTACGTATGCGACGTTTTTAGTAAATATAACGCTATTATCGAGACAAAATTATGTTGTGCATATCAAGTAACCAATGTACATTTTCGATTTGAATATGTACCTAGGAGGTGATTGAATATCACATTTTGCCAAAAGAATTTGCAATATAAACTTTCACATAAATATGTATTTATGTATAAGTAATGCAAATCATATTTTTAACATCGACTATAAAGGGCAAGTACTGTACATATGTACATTAAATACAGTATACATAAATGAATAAATGAAATGAGGCAGAGTTAAGTGCACTGCGCTCTAAAAGATATATTGTGCCCATTCCCGTTGCCAGCTGAGGTTGTTATGTATCTAAAGCACCTCGCTCAACTTTATTTCCTTTATGAACTTAAGAATCTGTATTAAGAATGGAAGGTGTGTGTCCTCTATCTGGTAGACTCCCAGGCTACTTACAGTACATAGTACTTTATTATAATTTTCAATCTTGAGATTTTGATCACACCTTGCATGACTTTCCAGACTGGAAATTTAAAAAATCATTACTTTTTTTCAAATTCCTTCAAAATTCGAAAACTTTGATAATTTTCCAAATCTTGGTATTCCATAACCAAGTCAAATATCAAAATCTATTGAGCCGCGAATTACCAATTTTTACAGGAAAATTCTGATTTCGCCTCGAATTGTGGTCTTACAGATCCCAGATATGAAGTTTTAAGTAAGTACAATAGATACGCACAGAGACTCACTTTTTTGAGTTTCTCTATTATAGTATTGAGGGTTTCGGTGGTGTAGTAGCAAAATCATCGCTTATCACTGTGCAGGTTCACGGTTTAAATCCTGATGTCAAGAATCGTTTTTTTTATTTCTCGTGAAATAAATAAAAAAATCTATCAATTGCAAAAGCTTATGTCAACTCTACTGCGAAGACATAACACTGGCATTGGTGGTGAAAAAATACTGTGGTGAAAAAATACTGTGAATCATAACCAAAGATAATAACAACAAAACAAAAATGCTCCCCAGTTATCTAGACCACCAGAGTTTCAAACCACTACACCAATCTTTCTTTCTCTCTCACTGTCTACAAACGCCCGTGCCCTTATATCATATTCCTTTTGGCGCGCGCAAATTATACAAAAAAAAAATCTTAATTGATCTTGTTCAAAATAGCCCAGTCGATAATCCGAGACTAAGATATGTGGAACTGTATCTATGAATTGCTCGTGTAAAGCAAGTATTGTTTTCGTGAATGTTTTCGATCTGGAAATTGTCATATCTGGGGTCTGTGTGGTAATGCCAAAAAATAAAATTTGAGTTTTCGTATATCAACCTAGGCAGTAGGCCTATGTAAGAATTTATGTTGAGGATTATAAGCATTTTTCGACATTAGGCATGTTTCTTAGCCTTGCGGAAGCTGGTGAAGGATTTCTCAGATAGAAGCAAATGGTTTGTCATTCCTGCAGACTTATGTATCTACAATCTATAAAGTTCATATATGTACTCGCAATTCTCTTTAAAAAAGGAGATTCCGCAACTTAATTTAAGTACTCGACCATAATCAGAAGTAAAATTCGAACTCTAACATAACGGGACTTTATTTAAGAACAATTTAAAAAAGAACATCCAATTTTCTCAAAAACAGCTCCAACGATTTTTTGGTAATATGGGCGTTTGCCCATAGAGACTGCGTACTCAGTTTTGGGCTAAAAATAACGAATAACGGTACATTACTTACTAGTGGGATTACGAAAATTGACTATTTCTCGAATATGTCTGCGGCTATTTTATTCAAAATCGATATTTACGTAAAGATGCCTTTTAACGCATTTTGCGAAAAGGCCAATTTTTGTTGTTTCTTATCCACTTGGCTTGAGTTTTAAATCTAAACAATTTTCAGACGAATGGTACATTCGACCCAGTCGTGCCCTTTAGTTATTACAAATAAATCTACAATTAAATTAAAATATGCGTGCACCTACTGTGGAGAATATTTACAAATACACTTTGACCTCTATACGATGTAATGCATGTGAATTTTTAAGTCACATAGAATTGGATGCTATATGACATTCGAAATATTTTTCATTTTAAGGGAAATCAAAATTGTACATAACAGTGATAAAAGCTACAAATACCACCTCTTTATCTTGATTACTTTAGTTGCCACACCACCTTACATAAAGTGATTGGTTATGCTCGTATGTAAGCAGATGAGACACGTTTTTCCGAAATGCATCGCCATCGACAGGCAGAAGGTGCAACGAGGATGCATTCCACTAAACTTTCTCCATGTCCGCATCATCTTCAATGAGGAGTCAGGAGACAACACAGAAAACTTGCTGCACCAAAAAGACGACATTGGTAAAAAAAAAGAAGTATTATGTCTGTCTTGGGTCTTACCCGATTCACAAGTTTTTCTTCTGCAAAGTGCTACGAAAGGTCAAAATCCAAACCGAACTGAAAACTAAAAAAAAAAAAAACTAATAACAATCACTAAAGGCGGGCCACTTAATAGTCTCAGATCATCTTCGAGTCGAGAAAGTGTTTTATGAGTATGATCATCCCAATGGTTGGGATCGCCCTTCGATGAGCTTAACTGACATCATAAAACCTCAGGTAAATTCATTGATTGTATACATATTTTAGTTTTGCAAAGCTGATTCATTATACAAACGAAAAAAAATTGTCTGCAAAATGCATTCAATGTGAGAACCAAGCAGTGTCAATGGCATCTCAATGGATTGGGATTTCACTTTGCGCACAAAACAACACAAAAAAGGCAGAAATGAGCATCTTCAACTACCACAACAGCAGTGACAGTAGCAGGAAAAAATAGAAGACGGTTGGTGCTAATAACGCATTGTACGGTCTCGAATTAATTTTTCATTTAACATCAATATGAAGGCTGCGTTGTCGTTGCCTTTTGTTTGGCAGTAATGGAGTTGTGACCAATTGTAACCCCTGGGAAGTCGCATGAAGCTGATAATGAAATTGGAATTTATTGGATAGGAACTCTGGACGTGCGGGTACTACTGGGTGTAATTGTGAAATAATTAAACTCTTACTTGGTCATTCATTTAAACTTTCTACCTCGGATGGGGAAGACATTGGAAAGCAGGTTTATATTTTTTTTTTGTGAATGGACATAAAAAGGAATAAGTACGAGTAAGTGAAATATGCAATATAATAGCTGAGAGAGTCGCAAATTTTTAGCATTTCTAAAAAGAAAAAAATAAGCACCTGTAGACTAACCTTTAATTACGCATTAAAGGTTAATGTTAATTTTGATGGGTAAAGCCTCATAATCTTCTTGTAGATCCAAGCTTTTTACAGTAAACTGAGTCAAACTCGGAGTTTTATGTGTATGTCAATGGTTATTTACTAGATGTTGGCACAAATGGCATGAATTCTAGGATCAATTCTTACCAACGGTTTTCTATAAAGTTTGCCGCATTGAATTCCACCTTTCTTACGTACCAGAATGTTTTTTCTTGACGTCGTGCGGCTATACTAATTAAATTTTAATTTTCTTTGTTATTTGCTGATTTATATGTTCCAACTCGACCTAAAATTAACGTCCCGCACGAATATTTAATCACTTAGGATGCCTAATAAGTAACAACTGCAACTTTCGTGTGATCATGAGGCGTACATGCAAAAGGGCAGAGCAAATCATGCGATAAGAACTCGAATCGGAGGATTTTACTTTTAGGATAAAAATCGTTTATTCTCTTGCTAGAAAGGCAGGAAATCAGGCAGAGTTATTAGCGACATCAATAAACTGCCTAAAGATGTGCTTTTATCACAAATTCATGACATTGCCTTACAACTATCCAGGCCCCGCTAAGCTACGTATTAAATTCTCTGGTGGTAAATCATTGAGCTAAAAACTTTTTGAATTGTATACGATGGACGAATTCCAGGTGAAGTTTATTGATGACTCAGTAGAGGAGTCTCTGAGGTGACATCCCAAGTCTGTGACCTGCCATAGCCAGCAACTATGACGAACTGGGCCGATAAATCAACTCGGGATGGAAGAAAAATATTTTGATTATCGATCAACATCGACCTTGTTGGGATGATATTTTATCTATGTTTTAAAATTAGATATATTGAGTAAGTAATCGATATTTTTCTGATCGATATTTGGTCTCGATATTACACACAACAACAACATTGTGCACAGCTGCTTAAATATGTACATACTCGTATATACATACATATATATAGTTGTAATGTAATAGAACAGTACTTCATACGAAGTCAATTTTATTGTATCCAAAGACATGCAGCCAGTCTGCCATGTTCCTGAGAATTTTAATCAGAATTTGACTTGTACAAGGTATTTACCTGGAAACCTTCCCGAAGTCCGAAGATTTTGAAAAGTTTACAAAGCAAAGCTGTTTTAGCAACTAGGGTGTCTTATAAATTTGACCTGGAATATGGTTGAACATCACAAAGCAAGTGCAACCATGTCCAAATGGAAATATCAATGCTTTTAAAAAGGTACTGCGGCAAAATCCGAACATGATTAGATTTTTGAGTGGATGGAAGTGCACAATACTTCTCCGAAATGCTTACCATTACTCATTTTGCTTGGAAATATAATAAAATATCAAATACGGCCATTGTTCGCTATGATTTTGCTCCACGTCAACGATAAAATCTGCAATACGAAAGCCCATGAGTGAAATAAATCTAAAGAGAAAGGATGTCTTATAGTGCCTTGCAGAGTTCATGGAACTTCAAATCAATGATCTAATTAACCCAAATTTGTTTTTTTTCTTAAAATGATATGTGTAGTGACAAGGAGTTCTAGGAATACCTCTTATATGAACTTACAAAGCGATTTTTTGGAATATTTGACCTGGTTGTCCTTCAAAAAGGGAACGAAAGAAAAACTTCTGAAATCACGCTTTTTTCATGTTGTCACAAAATTATAAAGTTACGGATATTTTAGGGAAGAATGGTTGATAAAGTCAGGCAAATACATCCCAACCTATGAAGATCTTATAGATACAGTTCAATGCAAACCATCCCCCTTGGACAGTGGAGTCCTTTTTGGATGTGTGTCCCTATTCTCGGCGCTCGCAAGAAGAAAGCTAAATTAAATTGTCGAGCCAAACCAAATATCTATTGTATCCTTGAAACTTAGTTGAAAACCAAACTTGTACGTGATATTTATACCTATAGACTGACGACTCCAAGTTTGGCGGACGAATGAATTATCAAGATAAGGATAATAATATTAACAGGCTTTTAAGTTAATTGATACAGCGGAACGAAAGCTAGGTCTGTGCACCAACGAATAATTGTAGATGGTGTAATATTTTTGCCTGCAAAGCACCCTTGTTGGAGATAGATAATCCTTAGCGCCAAATTCTGACCAACAAAGTGCACTTAAGCAGCAAATGATTTGATTGATTTGATGAAGCCTCGCCACAAATTGGGAGCAACTGCTTCTAAGATGTTCCTTGAAATGAGGAATATATCTGGATCCGATAAATGTAGTAACGATATACGTATATCATATATATTGTCGAAGGGATGCCTACTAATTGAAGTAAAATATCAACATAGTCGCCCTATAATTTCAAAGTCTGAGTAAGGGCCGATGATACTCTTGCGCTGTACCTGGAATAGATCCAGGGAAGGTCAGAGTGGAGGTCCAGAAACTAAAAGGTAAATACAAAGAACCTACAGTGAAGTAGCAAAAACACAAAAAAACATGGAGAGTACAACAGAAAAAGAAGAAACATGGATGGGGATATACATCCAAAAGTTGGCAGAGGCCACGTCTCCTGGCGAGGGCTTGGCCCCGAAACAGGATAAGTCGCCAGTGGCTAATACTCTCAACCAGAACAGGAATAAAAATAAAAACAACTTCGGTTTTCAGCACCTCTTCAACGCAACAGATAAAATTGAAGAGGTTGAAACTACATCGACACTGACCGCTCGTAAAGAGGACAAGTCAGCGACCCGAAAAAGACGAAAAATCTCTGGAACCCAACAACGGAAAAGGGCCAAAGAAAGAAGGCGACTGGAGATGGAGAAGCAAGGAAATTTGGTTTCAAACCCAAACTGCTTAGCTACAACGCCAAAAGTCGTCTCCCCGCGTGGACAACCAGCAAACAGTGGAAGTATCGTACAAACACTGAGCAGGGAACGGATGGAGCACCCTACTCTATCAGAGGATGCCTCGGTAAACTCTGATGTCAAGAGAAGGATGCGCCCCTATGCTGAACCACCGCAAGAAAAAGAAGTCGTGTCGCTAAAGACCATCCACAATATAGGCTTACCTCTATTCCACCAGGGCGGGTTAACGCTCACCCAGGGAGGAACAAGGGAGGTACTGTCTCACAGTCAAAATTCATAGACCCGAGAAGGCCGTCAACTTCAAGAGGACAGGCAACCACACCTATGAAATCTCGTCACACGAAGTCATATAGGGATGTAGCAGCCAACCTCCTAGAGATGGTGGTCTATAGGTACAACAGAAACGACGAGGACGGGAAGATACCGGAGGAGTTACGTGAACGGTTCCAGAAAGCCCTAAATGCTGCCTTGGACCAAACACTTTGTGAGAATCCGACGACTTCGCTACCACATATGCTGTTAGGAGTCGTTAACAAAATTAACATCCAGACTCGATGGTTGGGAAGGAACCAACCTAGTGGTTCTACAGGCGCGAAAGATTTCCAGATTAACCAGGGTGTCCGTTTGGATAAGACAGAAAAGTGGAAACTCTACCACGCAAAGAAGCAGGTAAGCAAAGGCCAACTGATCGTGGTAGGGATTTACGAGGAATCGCTGGGGTCACTAGTCGTATAAGGGGGTAAGCTTTGTAATCCCTTCATTCCACGACAGGATTAATGAACGTAATCCAAGCAAACCTTCAGCACAATATGGCGGCAACTGCCAACCTCTGTGCTTACCTCTCAGCAGGGAAAGCGGATATCGCCCTCATCCAGGAACCCTATTGCCTAAATAATTAGGTAACAGGATGAGGGAATAAACTGAAAGTGATTGTAAACAACGGTAACAGTAAGTGTAGAGCCTGTATTGTGGCGCAAAAGTATATTAATATCTTCTTTATCCCACAGATCAGCACAAGCGACCTCACAGTTCTGAGTCTCGAATACAGGGTGAGAAATTGTGAGACCAACCAAATTATTTTGGCCTCTTGCTACCTCCCCTATGACTCCGCGCAACCTCCACCTAGCGATGAGCTAAAGAAGTGGGTCATCTGGACAAGGTCCCTACAAAAGGGTCTCATAGTGGGAATGGACTCTAACGCCCACCACACTAACTGGGGAAATACGAACATCAACAAAAGACGTGAGTGTTTGGCCAATTATTTTAATATTGAAAACTTGATTACCTTGAACGAGGCCTGTACACAAACCTTCATAAATAAAATTAGAAGGGAGGTATTAGATATAACCTTATGCATCGATAGGTCTATACATCTGGTGTCCAACTGGAGAATCAGTAGTGAGATCTCCTTTTCGGACCACAGGTGGTTGAGTTTTGATATTGGAATTGATCACAAATCCAAAGTAAGATTAGGAATCGTAAGAAAATAGATTGGTCAACTTTGTAAGTAATCTTCAGGGAAAGCTGACACCAATTCATGGTAACAGTTACACTGAGATTAACCAATTAAACAAAGAAGTCCTCAAAGTACGGAAGTGTATTATAGAATCCTTTGAGGCCACCTGTCCTCTTAAACCGGTACCTAGAAGTGCAAAGCAAAAATGATGGAACGGCGACCTCCACGAAACAAGGAAGATTGCTAGACAATGCCTAATTAAAGCTTTAAGAACCAATGAAGAAGCAGACTGGGAATCTTATAAAGAAAGTAAAAGAAGCTTCAAGAAGCTCACCAGAGCTGCTAAAAGGGAATCATGGAAAACTTTCTGCACCAACATATGCGATAACAATGGAGCAGCGCGGTTAAAGAAGATCCTGTCCAAGGAACCACCAAGTTAACAGCTACTACAGGTGGGTAATAACTTGGCAATTACAGCCGATACCTTGGAGACGCTGATGTGTGCACACTTCCCAAACAGTTTCATCGAAGCAGCTACACCTTCCAAGTGTGAACTTACTCGAACTGATACAAAATGGAAGGACACTAAGCAGCTAGTTGATGCAGATAAAGTGGCCTGGGCTATTAACTCATTTGAGCCATATAAGACACCCTAAAGAAAACCCTGGTTAATATCTTCAGGGAATGTCTATATCTCGGATATACACCAACACAATGGCAAGAGCTGAGAGTGGTGTTCCTACCAAAACCCGGGGAAGATTTATAGAGAGCAAAGGGCTATAAAACTATTATCCTAACGTCCTTCTTACTAAAATCAAGAGAGAGAATCTGAGATAACTACATCAGAACACAGATTAGAAATCCGCGGCTGTGTCCTAATCAACCCGCATACCTCAAAGGAAAATCAGTTGAGACGGCACTACACCAGGTTGTAACCACAATAGAAGATACTTTTGAAACCAAGGAATCAGTCGCAGGTGTTTTTCTAGATATCGAAGAGACATTTAACAATGTGAAAACTCAAGAAATTGTGGACGCACTCTCGATATACTGTAAAAAACAAATAATAAACAATTGGCTAGAACACATGCTTGCAAACCGAATTATCATAGGTTCACTGGGAGACGAAACAAGAAGGGGAACAGTTAGTACAGGAACAGCACAGGGAGGGATAATATCTCCTTTTCTGTGGGTGCTCACAATGTATAACCTTTTAAAAGCACTGGATGGAACATTGTGCGAAATGCGTAGCATACGCAGATGACCTAGCCGTTCTGACAAGAGGTAAGCACCTGAACATCATAGGAAAGCTTATGCAAAACACCCTACGAATCATAAAAAAATGGGCGGAGGAGAGTGGATTAGAAATAAATCCAAATGAAACGGAGCTTGTTCTCTTTACACTTTCCACAACTCGGAGGAGCATCACTGCAACTCCGTGACAGCGTCGAGTATCTGGGAATAATATTGGACAGGAAACTAACCTGGTGAAAGAACCTGGAAGAAAGAGTTACCAAAGCGAAGAGAGCATATTGGATATGCAGGAGGGCCATCGGGAAGTCATGGGGCTTGAAACCGAAACAGATCCACTGGATATACGAATGCGTAATAAAACCTATCATCTTCTACGGTGTAGTTGTATGGTGGCCAGTGACTAGTAAAAAGTATACAAAAGTGCAACGTATGGTCTGCTTGGGTATTAAAGGAGCACAATCCTCAACACCAACCGCGGCCATGGAAGCGATCCTCAACATCCTATCAGTGCACCTCGAAGCTAAGAAGATTACCGGTCTTTCAGCCGCACGGCTTAGAACACAGGACATCGAAAAATCACCGAAATGATAAGAGTAATGACACCACTCATCGATTGCCCCAGTGATGTTGTTGAAAAATCGTATACGTTCTTCAACAACTTCGAAACTATTTTCCCCGCAAGAGAATAGAGAACGTATGAAAGTACGACAAGAAACTCCAATGGGTTATCGGTATACGCAGACGGCTCTAACCTGGCATCTTTAGTGCTAACCCACCTATTGAACTTGCTATTCACCTAGAACCATTGGCAACGGAAATACTCGCAGAAGGCACCAGCGAAGGGAGGCAAATCGACATCTGCTCGGACAGCAAAGCATCAATTAGCGCGATCACAAACCTCATTTCGAAATCACGACTAGTAATTGAGTACAAAACTAAATTGAACTTACTTGCCAGACGCAATAGAGTCCGTCTTACATGGGTACCAGGAAACGAAAAGGCAGACGAACAGGCCAGAAAAGGAGCGGGCAATATAGAACTGAATCCTAGAAAAAAGAGCTCTAAACTCAAGCGGAACACAATTGAGATTGATGGTGGGTCTTTTAACAGGGCACATCAATCTCAACAAACATTCGTTCAGACTCGGGATAGCTGATACAACAATCTGTGCTAACTGTGAGGAGAAGGAGAAAGATATAGAACCAATGTAGGCCTAAGTGAAGAGCATAAGCTCACCCTCTTAATCCAACCAACCAACCAACCATGTGCGACTCTGACGACGTCAAATAATAGGTAAGTAGTTAGGTAGAAGTGGCGGTTTCAAGCTAACATGCCTGACATCTAACTTGCACTGTAGCGACCCTCAAAGGGGAGGATCCAACTGCGGGTCCTACATCCTATCCTGAGGACTTTAAGAAGAGAAGCAGGTCCGCCACTTTTTCTCCTGAAAGTTCATTATGGGTTTACTCAGTGCCCGATGCCTTGCTCTAGTTAGGGTAAAAAGTAGTTAGGGGTTTCATCCTCATTCATGCCTCACAGCTTCGGCGGTGCAGTGTATATATCGCACAACACGAGCAATGTCTATAAGGATCCTGTTAAGGAGTTCGTTAGTTCTGTTGAGGTTGTACGTAGGTCATAACCTTCTGGATATTACGCAGCTGCCTTAAGCTCGTGTCAGATAGCGTTCGAAAATGTTATCCTTAACTTCTCCATTCGGAAAACGAACTATTTTCACTAGCGACATGTTAAGGGCAGTACCAAGCATTGTAAGTTCATCGGCCTATTAATTCCCTTCTATTCTCCTGTGACCCGGGACTCAGAATACTACAGAACACAGAATGAACGGGCAAGCGAGTTCATTCTTACACTGTTCTACTAGTTTGGAGGATGTAGTAACTGAGGCAATGACCTTAATGGCTGCTTGACTGTCCTTACAGATTACTACGTTGCGGTTGGTTGTTTGGTCCCTACCAAGAGCACAACAAGCTTCAAGGATTGCTAATATTTTCATTTAGAAGACGCTGCTAAATTCGGTAATCTTTAAAGTTTCTGAAAAGATACCTGAGCGCACCCCACAATCTAATTTTAAGCCGTCGGTAAATATTGAGGTATCACAATGTTGCAACAAATGAGCACAGCGAGGACTTTCCTGCAGTTCATTTTGGAGAAGTACGTATAGTAATTAGGTAACTTCCATAACTTTTAAACTATACACGCTACTATTAACATTATTATAACCGTCTTACCATGTGAATCTAATGATCCTTGAAATACATTCAAATTCATTGTATAAAATATTTCTTCTTTGACAAACACGTGTTGCATTATCATCAAAACCAACTGTGCTTCTGTATTGTCACATTTTGTTCCGTATCACAAAACTCTCTTTTCAAATGCAAAATCGTCAGCATTGAAAAAACTAACAGCGAGATGACCTTCTGCCCATTTACCTCTACAACTCTTTCCACACCATGCAATAAAAATTCAAATAAATTTCGTCCAGCTGTCACGCCAATCGATATTTCATTAAAGATTTCCACCCGAAGAGTTATATTGGCCGTGTAGCAGATCAGCATATTCATTGGACTAATTTTTGGCTCATTGTAAATTCACCGGTCACTAAAGTGCAGATATGAGTATACATATGTACGAGTACGTATAAATTAATATTAAATTGATCGTTTAATTTAATATTTAAAACCAACATCTAGTGTGACAAATAAAAGTTTTAACTCGATCTTGGTTGTAATTTGATATTTATTTAATGAGTTTCTCATTTTTATAGATTTCTCTCTGTAATCTGGATCGCGATGTTTCCATATTTGTTTTTGGTGCCGCGATGATCATTGTGTTAATTTGTGGGAAAAACATAAAAGTCAACATAAAGATAAGAGTGCTAGTTTTTTGAGTGGCAATAATATAATTCTTCTGGGAAGATCACACATTTATGAGATGGGACACACCTATCAGTGCAGTAAATTACTATGTTATTTAATGTACGGCAAGGGAGGAATCTCATTAATTTTTACGGAATTGAAGATGAATCTTGCTAATACCTAAACGTTAACATTAAAGAAGAAGCAGAGTCTGGAAACAGATCCTCGGAGGATGTAAAAAAAGGTATTCAAGAATACCGGAGCCGATACTTTTAAGGACTTTCAAGGATCATGAGTACGCTGCAGCTGGGTAGGCGTCTGAAAGTACGGATTAATTGCTGGCCCATCCTATATTAATACAAGATGCACAACTTTGCGAAGACTGGATTAATAATAATCATGTGATGAAGTTAAGTCAAAAAAAAAAACATCAGGAAATACTGCAATATCAACATACGAGTAGGTGATGTTAAATAAAAATGTTATCCCCACTCCTATCATACTTGACTTTTTTTAGAACGACCCCACTTTTGTCACAAAAAACGGAAATTAAGTTTTAGATGTCAATTTAATATCTGCAAACAATGCGAGCAAAAGGACCTTTCAAAGTACATAAGACTTGAAATTTGGAAAAACGTCCGTTGAACAATGTTTTGAAAAGTGCCTTTTCACACAGCAATTTACAGGCACCAATTTTTACGGACACTCCAATTGATATGTGTTGCCTCCACCCATGGAGACTTTTCTTTATTACTCTCCACTTATCGGGACAAATTTCGAAACGACAAGCAAATTTTTAAACTCCTCCCCTTATTTTGTTGTTTGTGTTTAGTGATCCTGTTGGTTTACATCAATTATCCTCGGGCAGTGAAGAGAAGAGATTGGGTGCGGCAGATTGTGATAATGAATGATTTCTCGCACTCTAATTTTCTACAGATTGGTTCCATAAATTGCTTTGTGAGTAGACACTTTCAGGGATCTTACCTCCAGTTCTGCAATTAATAATAGAACTTGAGGATTTGATCAGTGCAGCCGCTTGTTCGAAAATTCTTCCCCGTTTAGTGACTATGGTGGAGGAACCATTCAAAGAAGTGGAACACAGAAATTTTGAAACTAGTTTGCATGCAGCTAGCGAGCGAATTCGGAGGGTCTATCGAAGCCAAAGATAGTGGAAACTCCTCAGGAAAGAGATGATATTCGCAAAAAAAAAAAAATTTGTGAGTTTGTGGGTCCATCCTTCACTAAAGTTTCTTGCTTGAGGAAAGCCCTGATTTCAATGCCAACGTCTTCTGTGAATAAAGACAGCGCTGCACTAAATCTTACGAGAAGATTCTCGACATTCTTCCAAGCACTCATCCCACTGATCGTTCGGGAGACCTTTACACGGGTTCAACAGCAGGATTAGATATAAATATAATCAGCGAAATCATCAACTAGTGCAGACAGTTCATCAAAGTCACCAGGAATAGATGACATTCAACATTGACACCGAAAAAGTCTCGTAGCTTAATCAAACTTACACATTGTTTTTTTAAGCAGGGTTTGGCGTGCCATTTTTATTCCCAAAGCAAGGAAAGCCTACCACAAAACCTCTAAGGACTCAAAGCTTGTAAGTGATGTAATTCGAGGAATGCATAACATAAGAGTAAATTAAATATCAACAGTCAATGCGGTTATCCTACGCTGGATCTGGTTGCCAAAAAACGAATTAACTTAGAAAGTTCGGATCGAAGTCATTTTAGGGCATCAGATAAATACTCTATTTCATTTTTCATTTTGACAAACCAAAACAGCAATAGTGAGTTATTTGACCCTTATCTCAATAGTAGATCTGCTGGAAATGAAGAAAATACTCTTTCGCTGCGGTTTCTTCCATGTGGATTAGTGAAAGAACTATAGACGGTATTGAACTAGGCACGCGCATTATAGTTGGGACTGTGGACTTTGCCATAATCTCCAAAACCAATTTAAAAACAAAATACCCTAGATACTATGACATTCATCTCAGAACCATTTATGTGTGCATTTGATCTATACCTCCATTCCTCGAAATAACATATAAAATTTTAAGTACACCCAATTCCATAGAAAGTGGAAATCGATTCTTGACCATACATCACTGTATACCACAAAATTCCGTCGTCTCATAATTGTATAAATTTATACATTTCCCCGATGTACAGCGATAAAAGTAAAATGCAAACCAAAAGTGAAATCGATTTCCATGTTGCACGATATGCACTGCGCGCATCGTAAACAAAAAAATTCCTGCTGCACTCAGTGAAGACTTTTTCCCATCGCCCACCGCAACAAGTCAAGGCACGGAACTTGCTAGCTCATCTCTTTGATTATTTTCCCTCACCAATTTTCCTCGTACTGGGCACACGCGGAAAGTGCAAACACGTTGATTTTCTAATAATTTCCCAACACCACAACACATAATTTTCCAGACGATATCACCAATGGAGCTCAGTTTTATACCTCCCTTAAAAGTCCTCACTTATACGAGTATGCAGATAATAATGATAACGATTTCATCGATGGACTGTCCTAATCACCATAATAAATTTAATATAAATCACTGCTATCGAGTTGTGCGCCCACTCAAGAAGCGGCGATTGTTTCGATTTATAAATAAACATTAGCTCTTCATTAGAAAACCGTGCCTTATCGGTGTCCACAGATTTATGAATGGGTTCGACATGATGTTTTAATGGCTTTGCAAAGTTGGTTAATAACTTTTGATGGAACCTAGTGTGGTAATCTTCCACTCTGGCCATCATGCAGAGTTCATCACTATCACCTGTTTTGTATCTAAGGGTAAATGGGCGATAGATTTTAATTGGTCAATCAAACAAGCATTTGAATTTAGATCGACCAATAGATTATGCAGATGTGAGTGTCTGTTATACAATGTTGACATGTAATTTGCTGTTCGTGGGGATATTTTGTTTACTATACACCCAGCTGGATGCCTGATCTTGTTAATACCTAAAAATTTTTTTTTATTTTGTGAATAAATTAAAATTTAATTTTGATTAAAACGATGATCTGTACGTTTTTCTGCTTTAATTAATTGATACGAATATTTCAAAATTATGAATATTTTACAACGAAAATCGATTTTATTTATACATTTTGGACAATTTACACACATTAAGATGCTGTCAAACGGTTTTGTTGATTGTTTGATGAAACAATTGTTATTTTGAGGGAAGCAGAGGGGAAATTATAAAACAAATAACAGCTAAACCTATGTCACATAGGTGCTTCGTTTAAGCCAATTAGTTTTTTTTTTTTTGTTGAATACGTTAAGGGTGCGATTGTTGGCAACAAACTACGTAAATGAGAAACAAAACGGTGTTAATGGTATTATTATGCCCGTGATATGTATTCATGGGAAAAAATTATTGCAAATTAAAAACAATGAATTGTAATTAGGTGTGACTGTCGTAGAATTGTCGACTGATTGGACTACCGTTTTGATTGCTTAGCTAATAAATTGAAGTGAGTTTAAATCAAATAGATACAAACATATAACAATAGCTAATTGAAAAGAAGTTATGTAGTTTAAACCGATTGGGTTTGTTATTTTATGTAATCGGATCCCTTAAAAGAGATCTCCAAATGTTCACCAAGCGTTTTAAGTCTTGCTACGCTTTACTTTAGGATAGGATCTGACTCCAATCTTGATTTGTAGTCATGTTTATCTTATTGCCTTTGAAGAGGTACTGCAATTACGATATGTTTTCTTTATCTCTAGTATGCTATGCATTATTTTAGCCTATGCTTGCAAAATCAATAGTCATTTCGTGGTTCCCTAAGTTTACTAAAAAGATGGAGAGCAGCCTACATATTTTCAAGCAACTCAAGGCGGAGCCACTAACAAGCCTGGAAGTGTCACATCGATGCCAGATATGAAGTTTCGACCTCGTGTAATCCCCATCCTATATCATTTGGATTGCAAAAGGCATCTGGTTCCAACGGAATACCAGCCATGTGCAAAAGAAGTATCATCTATTCTTTGTAGACAGAAAATATTTCCTTCATACCGAGAAACTGCTCGCTTTCAACCGAAAAAAATTCTGGAAACTGGAGACCTGCTTAATCACCTATGGAGCTCATCCATTAATTTGACTACCGAAGCAGCTTTGTGGCTTGGTGAAAAATTGCCTTAAAAACAGATCAATTCAAGTTATAGTCGATAGTGTGTCTTCCAATACCTTTGGTGTAAACACTGGATTGCCACCACAGGGATCTACACTTCGAAAAACTCTATGCCAGCAAATACAAACACATCACACATCACATGGTAAAGATGCGACCAAGTCAACCCATTAAATGAAGATCTGCAGAAAATCTTGCAGTGGGGAAAATCTAACATAGTAGACTTCAATACGAGGGAAACTCAATTCACAACCTTTTACAAAAAGAACACATCTACTGGACGAACAAACCATTCAACCTATATAAACAGTGTATTTTCTTAGCGTAACAGTCAACTCTGGTGTAACACATGGCATGGCTTGTTGAAGCACAAATTAGACCGGGTTTTGAGTATTGTTCTGACGAACGATTCGCTTAATAGATGATCCAGCACTAACATTCAATCTTCAAACGTTGGTACATAGATGGCTGGTAGAAGACTTATGCCTATTCTATAGATACTATATATATGCTATATGCAAGCCACTAGGGGCCATCATTTCATATTCAAGATCAGAATCAACAGGCATCTACTACTGGCATCTCGAGAGAGTGTTCCATTATATTTATATATATGAGTATTATATATATACATATATGTATATTTTCGTTGTGTACATATTTATGTGTGTATGTCAATCAGCACATACTCCGTAGAAAAAATTCAATCGTTGCTGTTTCCCAGCTCAAGAAAATCGAAGAGTCCAATTATTGAAACAACAACTGGCTTTAAGACCAGAAGAGAACTCAACTTCAGTCAATAAGCAAGTAATCTCGTTACCGTTATGTACATTCATAAATTGCTCAGATATTATATCCCAACATAAAAGAGATGGGCAAAATAAATTGCAAAAGCAATCAATTAATCAAAGAATTGCATTAATTAATATTACAAAATAATCGAAATACTTGGTAATCAAGATTACGGGTATTCAATATATTTGATTACATAGTAACCGCAATTACTCACTAATCACAGTGCAGATTAGATTTAATTTTTCTAACTTAACTAGAAATTTTGTATAGAAGTTGTCGATGGAAATGTAGAAAATACCATCCGCCCACCACACACTTCATTTCCACTCTTACATCTTCCAAAACATTAACCACCTGTCCCACACACCATTTCCACCCATAAGTTCTCTAAGAAATGATCTCACCCTACATCCATATCAATACACCCAATACATACATTACGACTACAGTTAAAAATTACAGTAATTGTAATCTTCTATGATTACCGATTACTTGGTAATTGTAATTTCGGAAAGAGAATTACAGATTACAAAAGTTAATAATACTCGTAATTTATGAAATGTAATTAGATTACGTTTTGTGATCATGTAATCGGTATTCGGTAACAATTTGCACAACTCTGCAACATATGAACATATGTCCAAAACGACTCAATTTTGAATCAAATCGTAACCATCGCCGAGATTATTATTACCTTGGTTAGAATCTTGATCTATTTCTTTTAAATCAGATGTCTTAAGTGACATCGTGCCTTGAATATCAATATATTTTGCACTCTGTTTTGTGCCACCTACAAAATAAAGCTGAGCGTTTGCAATGTTTAGGTTTTATAAATTCGGGTTGTTTCCACTATTCTTCTCAGTCCTGCTTGTTTTTGTTTTTTTACCTATTTAATCTTTTCTTATTTGTTCGAATACTGTAGTCTCTGCCTAGCTTCTTAATTTCGTTTATCCATAGTAGTTATCATTCCATCAGTTTTTTTGTGAATTTATGCAGTAATGGCTATCTTCCATGCCGATTTCCAACATTAAGGTATACGTGGGTATAAATACTGGCAGTTGTAGTATTTTCTTTATGAAAAATGTGCAAGGAGTATATATATCCACACTTAAGCGCTGTACATACGTTTGTATCGTTCTGCACATTGATTGAAAAAGTTTCCACTTTGCTTGCAGCGATACATTAGATTATTGAAGAAGTTGCTCCAAATTGCATTTATACTATTTTTTTTTCTGTAGCATAATTCCTTTTCCAAATTATTTTCTAAATATAATTTTTGTCGATAGTAGCATACCTAAATAGCAGTATTTTGATTCTATCTGCCCTGGAAAATCTATTTTTCTTGACTGGCTAACTTATCTCCTTTCCTAAATATCATCATGTGTAACTTATTTAAATTTGCTTCTAAATTCCATAGGTTAAAATATTTTTCTAGGTTGCTCATAATTTTTTGGCATCATAATTAATAAAGTACAGTTCATTTTGAGGTTAAAACAAAATTTTTAATTTCGCTATTCGGTATGAGTTTAAAGAAAATCCGTCCAGCCGTGTAGGCTGTAGTCCGAGGCATAGAGGTCGGACATTTTCATAAATTCACTACATGCTCTTTATATAAGAATTAATCCTCAATCCTTCTAGTTTTAACTCCAAAATTGTCGCACTCACTTCTATTCTATCCAAGGTTTTTCACTGTTCATCAACTCCATCTTGAACTAATCATCTCGAATGGAGCAACATTATCAACGACCACCAAACCAATATGGGTTGCAGTCAAGACATTCAACATTGGACCTTTTAAATACCTTACCGAGCTTTGGAACCATGACCTCCATAACCTTGGCGAAACCCAAATTGTTACAGTTGACATTTCAAAAACTTTTAATAGAGTTTGTCATGTTGCACTTTTGGTTAAGTAAAGGGACTCCGAAACTTATACCCACAACAGAAGCAGAACGCACATCTGCATCCTGGAAGTTCGGACACGCTTCATACTTCAAATGCAGAATATACAGTCACATCTGCATATAATGCTATTTTGAAATCCATAAATGTTAAATCTAAATGAAAATAATGAAAAATTAAAATAATCTATGAACTGTCATCATCAACTAATAGTTTCCATGAAATCAATTAGTCCATCATCTGATGGCAACATTAACACTTTCAAACAAAATATCATAAATAGTCAAATAGTCGTATGTTGCCTTGCATTCCAATAGTTGCATAGCTCTATGCTAAAACCTTTTTAGACTATCTTCACGTTTTAAAAGCCACCTGCAATGAGATTTTCCACTGATCCTAACAAAACTCTCTTTCATTAGACCCTTCATCATTGACGTTGTAAATATAGTGCACGTGTGAATTTTGCCACCATTCCATCTTCAGCTTTCACAACATAGACTTTACTCAAGAGATGAGGTGAGGCAAACTGAAATTGGTCCAATAATCAGAAAGTAAACATTATTCTGTTAGCATTACAAATAGAAATTAACGCCTTTTGACCGCAGTTGATTGGTAGAATGCTTGACGTTTAACTAATTATAGATGACACGAACACGTTTCTCCCAACATTCTACGAGTATACCAAACAAATCATTTGGGTCAGTTGCGAATTTCTGTGAAAATTAATAATAAGTTTGAAATATGTATGTACAGATGTCGACCCGACCATGTCAATAAATATGTCAAATTGAAATTTATTGACACAGGGACTTATCAAATAAAATTAAAGAGCCAGGTAAACTGGAAGACTAATTTATTTAAAGCTGATTGCTTTTGAAAATATATGACCGCTGTAAATCAATAAAATGACTGGAATTGACGTCTTTATAAACTTTATTCGTTTGATTTTAAAATTTTGATAGACATCGTCTGACATTGGATGTATTTATGCAATGATGTTAACACTACATAATACATATGTATTTTATACTTTTATTGACAGGGAATCAATGTCGCGCGCAGTATGGCAATGCATAAGAAACAATTGAGGGCTGTTGCTGATTTGCATCGGCTTATTTTATTTGGTACCTTTAATTACCTATCCAATAGATAGGCAATAACTTTAAGTCATCATTGTGAATTCAATGTGCTACTTTAAGAAGTTAATACCACTCACATCCCATCTCATGGACCAAATTGACGATAGGCGCAGTTAGCACACTGCATTCTGCACGCGCACCGAATTAGGTGCAATGTCAGCACACGCGCTGCAGAATTCAGATATCAATTGGGTGCATCGGCTGAGATAATATTTCGTCTGAAATATTTTCTCATGCACGTTTAATGCTGAGGTCGCAGGTTGAACAGTATAAGTAATAGCGTAAGGAAAAATTGTTTTTAGTTTTTAAGTGGTGAACAATGAATAAAGAGGCATAGCCTCCGAAAAAATATTTTTTTATTTGTATCTTCAAATAATTCGTTAACTGGCGCCCGAGCAGGGACACGCGGTAATTTAGTAAAAATAATATAAATCCGCGATAAGGGATATAAAAGTGCATACGTGATAGTGAGAGTGTACCGCAGTAGGCCGCTACAAAAGAGACAGAAACTCTACGAAGCAGTCAAAAAGGATACATACACCCCTTCCGAGTTGCACAAGTGTTGAAGGTGTGAACAAGAGTGCGAACCACATTAAGACGCTACAACAGAGGACTTCTACGAAGCAGCTGAAGAAGAAGATCACCATCGATTCAACTAGTTCCAGCGTCCCGAAGAACCTAAAGAACAATAAGTTATGTTCAGCATCATAATTTTCATGTAAGTGCGCCACTTAAAACTCAAACTAGGTTAATAAAAAAAAATTATTAAATTTGTCAAACCTACAATAAGGCGATTTTATTGTAATACTAACCATTTAAAAAAAAAAAAAAAAAATATAAATTTGTTTAAATAAATAAATATCAAACATTTTAAAGAGAAAAATTGTAGTTAAATTTGTGAAGCGTATATGTACATTTTAATATTGACTGTTGTTGGTAAACATTTAAAAGTGAAAAAAATCATTCCAATTGCATACAAATAAGTACATTGATTAAAAACAAATATTAAATAAAATAGATTTAAGAACACAGAATATTGTTACACACACACAAACAATTATTACATTAAGCTAAAGAATCATTTAAGTTATAGCGGCCCCATAAAAGTAAAAGTATAAATTACTAAAATTGGCAATATGGAGAGGATTGAAAACGCTATCACACAGCTTACTGGAGCAATAAATGCCCAGATTGAAAAGTCAAAGGAACTAGAGCGAAGGCTAGCGTCCCTCGAAATCACAGCAACGACAAGCAACCCGGTTACTACAAGTCTACAACCGCCCATAAGTGAGTCAGATTTGAAGGAAATTAGTAGATTGCCAGACAGCGTCAAGGACCTGCAGACATTCGACGGCAATCCTGTACAATACGTGTCTTGGGTTCACAACGTTGAAAGCATTTTGAGGGACTATGAGGTTGTAAAAGAAAAGCCAATTTACAGGGCTATATTACAGAGCATTCGTCAGAAAATAAGAGGCGGAGCTGACGCCGCTCTCATTTCGTACAATATCTTCGATGATGATTGGTCGACCATGAAGACTTGCTTATCTTTACACTATGCTGATAAAAGGGATGTGAGAACCCTCGAACATCAACTCGGCACCCTTTCGCAAGGAAACTTAAGCATCGATGAATACTACGCTAGCGTGAACCATCAGTTCTCGCTTATCATAAATAAGCTCAAAACGGAAGACTATAGTGCCGAGACTGTAAAAGCACTAATAGAGAATTACAGATACCGAGCTCTAGACGTCTTTATAAGAGGAGTGAACGGAGAACTATCCAAAATCTTGATGATTCAAAAGCCACAGACGCTACCGGAAGCGTATGCTTGTTGCTTGGAAATACAAAACCTGAATTTTAGAGGCGTGGCGTTACATCCGAAGAGTAATTATACCATAACTACTCCATTAAACCAAATACCAACGCCACCTAGACAGGAGCGACACCGGCAGCTACCGCCTCCACATCTACACAGATCTCTGCCTCCGCAACAAAAGAACATAGCATATAATGCTCATCACCAGCAGCAGCAGAGAAATCGCTACCAGCCTTCATGGCCACAGAAAAGCTATCCTCCACCACCGCGACCAGCCGGACCTAAACCCCCGGTGCCCATGTCCGTTGACCAGTCTGTCCAATCAAGACAGGTTAATTACATAAATAGACCAGCCCCCAATCGTCCCGGAAAATCTGGCCCCTACCAGTCTTATAATCAAAACAACCCATTCAGGAACCATTCGGACAATTACCCTCAAAAACAGCAGAGGCTGTACAACACAGAAACTCAGGAAGAGGAACAGTACCTAGATGAATATGAACAAGAAGTCGATGAGGAGACTGCGACTCCCAGCTACGAGATAGAAGACCCAGAGGAAGAAGTAACTGAAACCGAGGTAAATTTTATGACAAGTGCCTCTCTAGCATACCTTACATAAGGTATGTCACCAAGGAGGGCTCCATACTCAGATTTCTTATCGATACTGGGGCAAATAAAAATTTTATAAGACCTGAACTAGGAGTCAATGCAAAACCGGCACAAAAACCCTTTAAGATTCAGTCAGCGGGAGGTGAAATACGAATAGACAAGAAGGTATCCGGAAAATTCTTCGAAAAGGCGGGAAACAACACTATCCTGGATTTTTTCGTATTGCCCGGCTTGAAAACATTCGACGGAATCATAGGCGATGATACGCTCAAGCAATTGGAAGCTATCATAGACAGGAAAAACAACGTCTTGACTATCAGTCCAGGCATAGAAATCCCCCTAGAAGAAAAGAAATCGGTCCAAGTCAATAATATAGAAGTTAAGGATGAGCATTTACCCGACAAGACGAAAAAAATTCTCAAGTGCATTATCGACAGGCATGAGAAGGTTTTTGGGCCAATCAGCGATACAGAATTCATCGATACAAATATAAGAGCTGAAATCAGAACCTCAACGGAAGAAGCCATTTACACGAAGTCTTACCCATACCCTGTTAATCTGAGATCCGAAGTGGAGTCCCAAATACAAAAATTGCTGCAGGATGGTATCATAAGGCGATCGAGAAGCCCGTACAATTCCCCTTTGTGGATAGTCCCTAAGAAACCTGACGCCACGGGAGAAAGGAAGTATAGAATCGTGATAGATTACAAAAGGCTCAATGCCGTCACCATATCCGACACCTATCCGATTCCGGATATTAACAGCACCATCGCCAGTCTGGGAAATTCGGAGTTCTTCACCACCCTAGACCTCACCTCAGGATTTCATCAAGTACGGATGAAAGAGGCAGACATTCCTAAAACTGCCTTTTCCACCATGAATGGGAAGTACGAATTCACCAGGCTCCCATTCGGACTCAAGAACGCACCAGCGATTTTCCAAAGGACCATAGATGATGTCCTGAAGGCCTACATAGGTAGAATATGTTACGTCTACATTGATGACATTATCATATTCGGTGGCAACGAGGAGGAACATCTAAGGAATGTCGAAACCGTGCTGTCCGCATTAGAGGAAGCAAATCTCAAGGTGAACTTAGATAAAACCCAATTTTTGAAGAGAGAAACTGAATTTCTAGGGTACCTTATAACAAATAAGGGTATAAGACCTGATAGGAAAAAGGTAGATGCAATTCATAAGCTAAAACCACCGGGAAACCTCAAGGAGTTAAAAGGATTTTTAGGACTCACCTCTTACTACAGGCGATTTATTAAAGACTTTGCCAAGATCGCCAAACCCCTAACAAATCTCACCAGAGGGGAGAGGGCCCAGGTTAAGGCCAGCGCATCAAGAAACGTCAAAATCCAATTGAACGCCGAAGAACTCAGAGCTTTCGAAAATCTCAAGGAACTTCTGACATCATCCGAGATTCTCATATTTCCCGATTTCGAGAAGCCCTTTATCCTAACAACGGATGCCTCGAATACTGCGGTAGGAGCAGTACTTTCCCAGGGGGAACTAGGAAAAGACAGGCCAATTACCTACATCTCTAGATCGCTCAGCAAGGCAGAAGAAAATTACGCCACCAATGAGAAAGAGATGCTGGCGATTGTCTGGGCTCTTGATAATTTGAGGAATTATCTATACGGAGCAAAGAAAATACGGATTTTGACTGACCATCAACCGTTGACTTTTGCACTGAGCAACCGAAACACGAATGCGAAACTTAAAAGGTGGAAATCGCGAATAGAAGAATACAACTACGAGCTAACCTACAAGCCGGGAAAAACAAATTTGGTAGCAGACGCGTTGTCTAGACTGAAAACAGAGGCCAACAGCTTAACATCGGATTCGCAAACTATGCACAGCGCCGAAGAAGACAGCTCGGACCTGATTCCTCACTGCGAAGTCCCGTTGAACGTGTTCAGGAACCAAATAATCATCTCAGAGGGACGCGAAATGACCGCACATGAAGAACCCCATCCGACTTTCCATAGGCATTATATTCGTTTCCAAAAAGTCACGAAAGAAAACCTGACACAGGCCATGAAAAAAAAGCTAAACCCAAATATTATCAATGGGATCAAGTTACCAGAAACATACATTCCGCTCCTACAGGACATCTATAAAAAAAACTTTGGTAAGTTTAAAATTCGTATTACACAGAGAATAGTGGAAGACCTAAGTAATGAAGAAAACAAGATGAGAATCATCCAGGAAGAACATAACAGAGCTCATCGCAATGACCGGGAAAACAAAGAACAAATCCTGGAAAGATACTACTTCCCAAAAATGAGCAGTCTGATAAGGAAGGTCACGAGGAACTGCGAAATATGTAAAGCTAACAAGTACGACAGACACCCTTCGAAACCAGAACTTCAGGAAACGCCGATTCCTACCTATCCGACAGAAATAGTTCATATGGACATTTTCGAAATAAATCGAGAGAAATTTATAACTTGTGTCGATAAGCTGTCAAAATTCGCAAAGTTCTTCCATATCAAGGAAAAGTCAGCGCTCTATCTACGAAAAAAGATAATAAAGATTCTACATTATTTCACGGTGCCTCGATCCATAGTAACAGACAACGAGAGGAGCTTCGTAAGTCCAATCATTTCAAATTACATTAGATCTCTTGGTATTCAAATCTATTTGACTCCACCCCAAAAAAGTGAAGTGAATGGAACAGTGGAGAGGGTCCACTCAACGATCGTAGAAATTACCAGATGTCTTCGGAAGGAATATCCTGACCTGACCCTGAAGGAGATTATAGATATAGCAGTCGATCGCTATAATAATACCATACATTCTGTTACAAAAAGGAAACCGAGCGACATATTTCTCGGAAGAAGCCAACGAATCAACTACCGTAATCTCGTGGACTTTCAGTCCAAGGTAAACGAAGATCTCTCCGAACTAATCAAAAGGAATCAGAAGAGGAAAAACAGCAGAGAAAACCGTAAGAGGAATGCACCAAAGACTTACCAACCTGGAGAGGTAATATATGCAGCGGTTAAACGTCGAGACGGTAAACAGAAACCTCTATATACGAAAGAGAAGGTACTACGTGACAACAAGGTCACAATTATTACGGAAACCGGGAAGAAAATTCATAAGTCCCAGATTAAAAACATTACTGAGTAGAACAACTTCCTTTCTCGTTCCAGGCTAATTCAAGGAGTGACATTTGGAGCGGTCAATGTATTCGAATATAATACACCCATAGTGACAGTAAAACTAGGAAATGGCAGAATTATCAGCGGAGCATTTAAAATAGTGCATATTATCAATTTGAAGGAGTACGAAAACATAACCAACACACTCAAACCCACAATAGAAGACCAAATAGACAAAAGCAGTATTCTACGTCCACAGCTGATCCACCAGCTTGAACGCATCGAGGAATTATTAGTAAGGCTGCACGGGAAAGGACTAAGAAAAACAAGATCGATCAATTGGATTGGTTCCGCCTGGAAGTGGATAGCTGGTACTCCAGACGCGACAGATTGGGACAATATATTGAAAAGTCAAAATACTGTAATAGAGAATAACAACGACCAGTATAAAATAAACGAACGCTTGATGACGGTCACTCGAGGATTATTGGATGACTACAACAAGATAATCAGAAGAATAAAAAACAACAGCATTGACAAATATGAGCAAATGCTCTACAACAAGCTTACAATAATCAAAGAAGAACTCAATGAAGTGGCCTCAGCAGCGCAATTAGCAAAAAGGGGAATCGTGAACACCAATCTCTTGGATAGACAAGAAATCCAAGACGTACTTTCCCAAGTAGAGACTCTCCCGTATGAAACTGAAATAGAGGCCGTCGAGTATGCAGAACCAGTTATGCTGCAAAAGGGATCACTTTTGCTTTATGTCATATCTCTACCGAAAACCAGAACAAAGGAATTCAATCACGTGATGATCAAATCTACTGTCAAAGATAATAGGAGAATTCACCTCGACACCAGCGAACTCTTCTTGGCTCATGACGAAATGTATGGTATTAAACAAACATGTGCAAAAATGCGAAATACAATAATCTGCAACGAATATCAGCTGCAGACGTTGCCCCCTGAAAATTGCATTAACCAACTAGTAAGAGGAAAAAGTGCGAAGTGTGATTATCAGTTCCAAAAGAAGCAAGTTATTGAACTCCTTACGCAAAACACGGTCTTCCTAACAAATTTTAACGGAACTCTTAAGTATGCTAATGAAACCAAGATACTTAACGGGACATTCCTAGTGCAGTTTGATAATGAAACCGTAACCATTAATGATAACAGCTACAGCAACAGAGAAGTAACAACCTTCCATATTTTGCCACCCATAATCCAACAAAACATAACCGTAAAAGATATAAAACTGGACCTAGAATTTTTGCATGATTTACATATAAATAATATTAAAGAACTTAAGAAATTTTCCATTGTAACTAATTCAACCATCATTTCAGATATAATCATATACTTGTTAATCGTCATTATTTTTTTCATAGTATTGTAGCATAATAATAACTACGCGCCTATGTCTATGCAGCAAATTCCGAAGTGACTTTCCATTCTGGCAGAATTTTTGGTTCAAACTGTCCTTCATTCGAGGTTCGTGTCTGGGACGAAGTCTCCACAGCTCATGTCAACGAAAGAGACAAATAATATTAGGGATAATATTAGGGAATTATAACTGCAAGAATTATTTCTCTTGTTCCAGTGGTCGAAGAATTTGCTAGAAGTTTCTGGCTATCAGAAACTTCTGCTATATAAGGACAGATGGCGATCAAAAAAAAGACAGTTGGTTTAGAACCGTGGCGAAGAGATTGGAAAAGTGATAATGGGCGAAGTTGTAATTTGGTGATAAATTGAAAGTTGAGAGTAAACAAGAAAAAGTAATTAGTTTGAATTTGTGAATTAAGTAATTGAAAGGAGATAAAGTGATTTGAGAGGAAAGAGACCTTGTAAGAAAAGAATTTGCGAAGAATAGTATAGTGTGAACTTGAATTGTTCTATAGAGTAGAAAATAAAGAAATAATTTCACAGAATAATTGTTTTATCTACTCGAGCCGTAGCTCGCATATTACATTGGTGTCAGAAGCGGGATAAAACTTATTCTGTGAATAACTATTTCCGTGGTGTGAAATTGCACAAAAAAAAAAAAAAAAAAAAAAAACGATTTCTGTGTTGAGTTAATTAGTTGCGCAAAATGGGTCGCAAATTGGGAAAACTAACTATAACTCAACTAAAGGCAGAACTCAGTAAGCGGAACCTCGACACAACTGGGGGAAAAGATGCTCTGGAAAGTAAACTTGATGAGCAAAACAAGAACTTGGAATCCAAATTCGAAGTGATCGAAGAAAAAATCAAGAAGATCAAAGTCATAAGCTCGATGACCAAAAGAATTCTCTAGAACTTAAGCTGGATGAACAAAAGAATTCTCTAGAACTTAAGCTGGACGAACAAAAGAAAGCAATGGACGAACAAAAGAAAGCAATAGACGAGGAAATTGTTCACATTGCGGAAGTAGGAGAAGCAGAGAGGAAGCATCTGGCGGTGATAACATCCATCCTGTCAGTCAGACTTCGCAAAACCAGCAGTCGGGAAATGCGTAAGGACCAACTTCGCGGGGCAGAAGTTGGTTACTGGAATCGAGGCCCCCAGGACCACCATTCAAGTTTCGCAAACCAAACGGGGTAACAAGAGCCTGACAGTGGAGGCACTAATCAACGAGAAGAAGTGCGTAGCCACCATCGACACAGGTGCCACTGCCTCCATCGTAAGAAGAGATATCGTCAAAAGCTCCTGGCTGCACAACACCAACAGCTACTGCCTGAAGACTGCAACAGGGGAAATGGCGAAGGTATTTGGAGAAGTTCGTCTTACGATTACTCTGGCAGGACTGACGTTCTCCCATGCGTTTCTGGTGGCAGATATATGCGACGAGTGCATCATCGGAGTAGACTTCATGAAAGCAAATGAAGTAATCTTGGACATCGGGATGCAAGTACTGAGGTATCGAAATGTGGAGATTCCGATGGTGTACGGAAATGAGAATGCCGTAACTCTCAGGACAGTCATCAGCAAAGACGAAGTTTTGCCGCCGTCTTCAGAGACAATCATTTGGACGAAGCTGGAAGGTGATCTTGGGAGCCACCGATTCTACATAGTAGAACCAGACCCAGAGAAGAATTCTCAAGACTACATCGTGGGAAAGACGTTAGTCGAACCAAAGAACACCATGGTTCCAGTGAGGGTTTTGAACGCAAGACCACACACTGTCAAACTAAGGCGAGGGGAGGTGACTGGAAAATGCATGGCGGGGCGACCGGAGGCCACTTGGGAGTGAATAAGACGCTAGAAAAGGTACGAGAACGTTTTTATTGGTTAAAAGCGAAGGAAGATATCGAAGACTGGTGCAGAAAATGCGACGTGTGTGCAGCTAGCAAGGGTCCGAGAATCAAAACTCGAGGTAAGATGCACCAATACAACGTGGGAGCACCTTTCGAACGAATCGCCATTGACATCGCAGGGCCCTTTCCGGAAACCGACAATGGTAATCGGTATATACTCGTAGTGATGGACTACTTCAGTAAGTGGCCGGAAGCGTTTCCGATCCCTAACCAGGAAGCCAGAACCGTGGCGGAGCAGATCGTCTACAATTGGGTTAGCAGATTCGGTGTGCCCTTGGAATTGCATTCTGACCAAGGGCGGAACTTCGAGTCAAGAATCTTCCAAGAGATGTGTCAACTACTCGGAATCAAAAAGACAAGGACAACCCCGCTTCATCCACAGTCGGACGGTATGGTGGAGCGTTTCAATAGGACTTTGGACGAACATCTCTCGAAGGTCGTAGGTGACTACCAACGGGATTGGGACCGGCAGATTCCCTTGTTTTTGATGGCCTATAGAAGTGCCGTGCATAGCACTACTCGACATACGCCGTTCGAAATCTTATTTGGTGGAATAGCTCGTTTACCCAGTGAGGTGAAATTTGGATCTCCTACCAATGAGCCCAGAGATGAAGAAGAGTACGTGGCGGACCTTAGGGAAAGGCTTAGGGACATACACCAAAGGACCAGAAGCCAGATTAAGATGACGAGCGACCGCATGAAGACCAGGTATGATGCCAAGGCAACAACGTCAGGATTCCAGGAAGGAGATCTGGTGTGGCTGTATAATCCCCATCGCCAAAAGGGGAAATCACCTAAGTTACAGCGGAACTGGGAAGGTCCCTACAGAATAGTAACCCGCATCAACGATGTTGTCTACCGCATCCAGCGAGGACCAAGGGCCAAAATGAAAGTGGTTCATGTGGACCGACTGAGTCGATACAATGGCCGAAATGAGGATGCACTTGTTCGGGACGAACACGTCTAAGAGGGGGGCAGTGTAGCATAATAATAACTACGCGCCTATGTCTATGCAGCAAATTCCGAAGTGACTTTCCATTCTGGCAGAATTTTTGGTTCAAACTGTCCTTCATTCGAGGTTCGTGTCTGGGACGAAGTCTCCACAGCTCATGTCAACGAAAGAGACAAATAATATTAGGGATAATATTAGGGAATTATAACTGCAAGAATTATTTCTCTTGTTCCAGTGGTCGAAGAATTTGCTAGAAGTTTCTGGCTATCAGAAACTTCTGCTATATAAGGACAGATGGCGATCAAAAAAAAGACAGTTGGTTTAGAACCGTGGCGAAGAGATTGGAAAAGTGATAATGGGCGAAGTTGTAATTTGGTGATAAATTGAAAGTTGAGAGTAAACAAGAAAAAGTAATTAGTTTGAATTTGTGAATTAAGTAATTGAAAGGAGATAAAGTGATTTGAGAGGAAAGAGACCTTGTAAGAAAAGAATTTGCGAAGAATAGTATAGTGTGAACTTGAATTGTTCTATAGAGTAGAAAATAAAGAAATAATTTCACAGAATAATTGTTTTATCTACTCGAGCCGTAGCTCGCATATTACAGTATATAAGCATAAATGTAAGAAAATAAAAAAGCAACCTATACAAGTTCAACCACCTCCAGTAGTACCACAAACAAGCGACTTCTACCCCCCACCGATTTTAAGTATCTGATCTGCGGGTCGCAGTTTTAAGGAGGGAGGAGTTAGCACACTGCATTCTGCACGCGCACCGAATTAGGTGCAATGTCAGCACACGCGCTGCAGAATTCAGATATCAATTGGGTGCATCGGCTGAGATAATATTTCGTCTGAAATATTTTCTCATGCACGTTTAATGCTGAGGTCGCAGGTTGAACAGTATAAGTAATAGCGTAAGGAAAAATTGTTTTTAGTTTTTAAGTGGTGAACAATGAATAAAGAGGCATAGCCTCCGAAAAAATATTTTTTTATTTGTATCTTCAAATAATTCGTTAACTGCGCCTTAAGCTTGATTTATACAGCATTTCTACCTCTCTGCATCTTCAGTCTGGGACTACATAAGGATAACACAAATTATTAGCTCCGATAATAGGGAACGAAGAAGTCAGCTCCCGAATTAATGAACAAGTATTTATAATTTGAGAACAATAGTATGAGAGAGTGCGCTTCATACTAAAATGTCCATCCGTTATATAAACAGGCATTCATTGCAATTCGGTGTGTATAGTCATACATTAAAACATACAAGAAAGTTACAATCCATATATAGAAAGGATCGTGTGATACCCTATCCTCCATCTTATAACTCACCCCTAATAAAGCGAGCGTGGCGAAATTTGTAAAACAGATGCATAATAGCTTTCTATTCAGAGGATATTTCCGCTATTTTTGAGAAATTGTATCACATAATTGTTTCACAGTTTTGAATATACATATATGTTTTTTTTTAAGAAAACACTCCCAAAAAATGGGCGTGGCCATGTATAATGTATGGACAAAATATAGAGAAAGTCTACATCTACATATTTTACCTAGACAATATTTTTCAGTTTCTAGCAAAAATGAGAAAAACAAAAAATTTTTTTAAAGTCTGTGGGCGGATTTCAAAAATTTTAAGCTTGTACTTCTTCAGATTCTAGAAAGCTTACTTGTATACCAAATTTCATGTTCCTAGCTCAAAATTTAATGCCCACAAAGTGGTTACATACGGACGGACTAAAATGGCTAGATTTACATAAATTTTAATGCCAAAAGCAAATATACTATGTATATATACTTCTGGGGGTCTACCGTTATTATTTCTCTATGTTGTCAAAATATACCCTGGATAGGGTATACAAAATTGGTCTATTGCGAGTCGGGATATCTCATATATCTCATCTTATATGTTAAACATCAGTTTTTGTTCCGTGCCTACATGTCTGTTTGGTCCTACATGGCCCGTTCGAGAACCATGGAAGAAATGTTTATGAAAAATTTGTATGTAGGTATACACAAGTTTTGTCAAAAATTGTCAAAATCGAATAGAGCGTGAGTATGTGGGGCGACGAGATATAAATATTTAAATTTTATTTATTGGTGGCCTAACTCAGGAATGTCTGAATAAATGTTGATAAAATTCAGCTCGTAAGCTGAGACTGATACGGTAGTTGCCTGATGGAGATAAGATATTGAGGAGTTTTAGTTTAAATTATTGAACCATCTTTCTCACATGTCTAACTCCATAACCCCTTAACGGATTTTGATGGAATTAAGATTTTGAGATATATAAGTCACACATTTACAAAAACGGCTGGTGCTATGACTTTATAAACTCTCATCGCGTTTTAGAGATGTTTTATTTAAGAAATTATATCCAAAAAAAATATATATATTTTACATATGCGAATTTCTTGGAACTCTGACTTTCATTTGACGTGTCACATGTTTGGAATATTTATTTTTCTTAGGTACATTATGCTCCCAAGACAAAAAAAAAGTTTTTTAATCTCTACATACTATTTCTGTGACAAATGTCAGCTCTCTAGGACTAACGGTTCAAAAGTTACAAGCATGTGACATACAAACAGTCAGTCAGACAGACACCGTGTTGATTCCATTGATGTTCCGTTTTATACCCTTCCGGTAGGGAACACTTAAAAAGTGTCAATAATACAACTTAACTATTGCATGCACCTGAATTTCATTACTTCGTGTTCCTCAGATTAAAAACATAGTGAAGAGATGAACCAAATATTTTTCAACCATGGTCGGCAGCACATCTAGAGTTACCGATAAGCAGCATATGTTCCCATTTTCGACTTTTTCACTATGAGAACCTGAGCGACCAATTTTTTTAAAATATTGCCGATTTTATAATAAATAATTTGTTCACCCAAATGCAAATATTATTTTCGTGGAAATTTTCGAACACGAGATTTTGATCAAATTTGACATTACTGTAGATGAGAATCTTAACAGAGTAGGTCTGTCAATTCTACCTGTGTGTCTGTCTGTCTAACCGGTACAGGTATAACGGTACTTTACTTATCAGCGAATTTTCGATTTTTCGCGTATGACTTAAACTATTTTATTGAAAATCGACATCTAAACAATATTTGACGTACATATACCAGAACATGGTATACTAAATTTTGGAAAATTGTTAAAAGTTTTTTTTTATTTTTAGACCATTTAAAAAAAAATTAAAAATATAATTTAACAACTTTGTTTAAATTTAAAATCTGATTGATTTGCAAATGAACAGCACACATATGACCTGGTGGTCATACGTATGACCTGGTGGTGGACTTTATTTTATTTCTAAATTCGGAAAAAAAAAAACCGAACCTTGTAACAGGATTAAATTGTTCCGTTAACCTTTTGGCGCATCGTTTGTTATAATAATTTGCCAGAACTTATCTCTAATTCGTCTTCATTCGAACTTTAAACAATTTTTTTTTTTTTTTTTAATTCTTAAAAGTCTTGAATCGTTCATTTCATTTTTAAGGTTTGAGTAAATTATTTAAGATTTTTAAGAGTTAAGCACAAAATAAAAAGTCTAAAGTTGTTCATTAATATCGCGGCAATTATGCCAAGGTTTTAGTATAAAGTATGTTTTACAATTTGATAAAAATGTGTTCAAAATCGCTCGCGGTTGTTAACTGTTATTTTTGAAAATTCAAAAACAGTTCCTAAAATATGTGAAATGAAATAAAAAAATAAATATTAATAAACATTTTGGAGCTGTATAGCCCATATAGTGTATGGTATAGATTCTCACAGCTATTCATGCTATATAGACAATTTGGGTTGTTAAGAGAAGCTTCTCATAACAATTTGACTCTTGATTATTTGCCAGACGTTGACAAGAGATGGGATTTGTGTTTTTTGGGACTCACTTAACCACTGAAAAAAATTCTTTGGGGAAATCTTTGTTTAATTCGTTGGGACCTAACTTAGTAATGAAATTACACCGAAATTAAGAAAATTAAATATCGGAAATGTTTACGAAACTAAGACATTTCCTTTTATACTTGTATGTAGGTGCGAGGCCTGGCTAACTAGTTCAGACCAAGCCTACACTAGACACTTTCTATTGAGTCTGGATTGAAATGACTTTTGACTCTTAACTCGAATAATAAATAGCAATTGCGCCGTGAAAAACATAGTACACGACAGGATCGCTCGTACTTGCACCTACATATATGTTGTTTACCTGCTAAAACTTAGGTTTGATATTTAAACAAATTCGTTAAAATGATTTTCTTTCTCAGAAAAAAATCCATTACAAATCGAAAAAATGAATATGCCATTTAAATTTGGTATGCCATGTCTTTGCATACGTCAAGTATTGCTTAAATATGGATTTTAAATAAAATCGCCAGAGTCATATTTGAGAACAAGACCGTAACTCACATATCAAATTTGAACAAAATCGGCTATTAGTTTTGGGGTTAGAATGAAAATTTCGATTTCGCCTCGAATTGTAACCATACAGATTCCAAATATGAAGCTTAAAAAAATCTGTCTAGCATTAGAATTACGGTGGGTATATGCTATCAGATAGCGTACCAGGTTTTCGCCAAAAAATACATATAGAGGTACTTTACTTATTAAACTGGCTCTTAAAAATTAGCAATATATCGATTTTCTTTGAAATAAATATCTAAACAATATTTGATATATGCAAGGTCATGGCGCACCTAGTTTTTAGTAAATTGACAAACAAACATTTTTAATTTTAACGGATTACCATACATTTTTTTTAATTTTTACGGATTTAAAAGAAAAATAATTTCAAATGACAGTTTTTGCAAATAAACAATATACGAATATATGTAGATGCGATCAAGTTGTGCACTTTATTTCAATCCCGACACTCTCTGCCTGCCTCCAGCACCAGTTATGTTCATAACACGGTTTTCTTTTTGGCATTAATTCATAGCCCAATATAACTTCGAGTACATCTTTAATAAAAGCGCGACACTGCATCCACTGCACTGAACATTCAAAAAGGATTAAATTTCTCTGTTCTCAACAGTGCAACTTATTCGTTCTGCTGGTTTATTGATTGGCTGGTTAGGATTATAGATAGGGATTTAGTCCTGGTGCTTGTGTTTTCTTCAACTCGCTGTAAGTTTCATCTCATGATAGCACTGTATCACCAGCGAATATACCTAGTTACGGGGTAACGCTGTGCCTCCACAGCAATCTTCAATAATAATATCCTCAAGTACTTCCATTTCTTCAATAAACTCATTAGCACTATTAATCCTCATCAAAATATTCAAGAGTTTGATGAAATTATTTAATCAATTTGACTTTATTGACAAGAAGAAAATAATTATGATAAGATTGTGAAACCTTTCAAAAAATCTGTGATAACTAATTTTCCTCCTTTTTGTTTGTTTACAGCCCATCCTATTACAGCTTAGCTGCGTGTCTTATAAATTCAATTTGAAATAAATGTTAAGCTGCATTTTCTACTGACGCACACATTTCCAAAGTGTAACGCCTACACTATTTGAAAATCATCACTTCAAAAATCAGTATCTCCTCAAGTATCTTACAAAACTATAATCCCTTTAAAAATGCAAATCCCCTGAAAGAGATATTTCATATAATTTAATACTGTAATAATATAACAATAAAAAGAGTACCAAAATGTGTAATCTTCTACTAAAGAGCTTTAGCAATTATTCATTAAGGTAGTCCTCTACCTCTCGTGGACATACTTGGCTTTCAGTTTCACTTACAAGTATACCCTTCATGCTTCCACTAATCACATCCAATTGTATTGTTAGCATCCATTATGGGAATTATGCATTAATTTAATTAAGAAAAAAACTATCTTTTTTAATTACTGAAGGGCAACCCCATTAAGCATCAGCTTCTGCATGCAACTGCAACTTTCTGGGTCATACGCGTTGTAGTCGTCGTCGTTGTCGTCGTCGTGCAGTCTCCGCAACTTTGTATGGTAAATTAGAAAATGTTTTCTTAACAAAAATAAACAAAAAAACACTGAAGAAAAAAGATGCCTTTGCATCTCTATATTTGTTTTATTAGATTTTGTGACATTCGTGACGCTAAAATACCATCCATCCGTTTGTGTTGCTTTACTCCCACTACATACACTCTTTTGTTTGTTTGGTTAAGTTAAATAGATGACGCTTCTATTTGTTATTCCACGCCCGAATGACGCTTTGTATGGTGCACGCTGGGCACGTTTTAAGTCACTCTTTCTGCTGTTTGCCGAATGAGGTAGAAAACTAAATGAATAATAGAGCCATCCCGAGATTTATCACGAAATTGTTGTCATAACAGTGTTGGACCCTGCATCTTTACGGAACGTTGCAGCGTTTCTTTTTTTTTAAAATACATAGTTTAACCATGAAAATCGCAGAGAAATCTCTGTTGTTAGCTAAGTTTGTAGATAAATGAAATAACTCCACGGATAAGTTATGAGCCATCAATATCATATAGTGATACACACCCTCAACTATCGGAACGTTTGTGCAGTCAATTTATCTTTGTGCGGCACAACACGGAATATGGTTGATGGAGAAGGTAAATGGTCACCAGGGTGACCATTCAGTAATTATTCACTGCTTATTCACTGATTAAAAGGTGGCGTACAAGATAAAGGTGTTGGGATTACACATGTTGCGTGCGAAATATCTTCGTAAACAAATTACTTTTCAACACTCTTTTGCATATAGAAATGGTGATAGGTTAGTAAAGATCAGATATACCGGAACCGATGGTTGTTAGTGAAATAGTTGCAAGAAGCACGTAGTTTGATAGACATTTTTTCGTAATTCTTTTTTTCAAATGCTATTCGCTAAAAGTACATGCTGGCATATAAGAAAATAGGGGAATTTGTTGCAATCAGACTCAAAAAATCTGTGTCCCGAGAAAAAATTACCACTTGAGTGTTTGAGCAATAGGTCGGTGAAAAATGTTAGTTTATTATAACTAATCGGTCAAGTGATAGCGATAGCCTTGAGTATCGTACAGACATTTTTCATCAATAAGCGAATCAGTGATACATTGTGAGAGGAATCAGTCGTTGCGATAATTTGCCGCCTAGACTACTAAGCCATATAGTCACAGTAGTATGCTAGACACGATACCATAAGAATTTATTTCGTTTAAAATTTACTACCTCAACATTAGGCTGAGTGTCAGGATAGATTTCGCGATCTACGCCTGATGAAGGATCGATTTGGGTATTTTTCGGAGAGCCTTGATATATCAAAGTCTTTTTGCCTATAGAACTATAGCCGTGAGGCCTGCTTGGTAAACCAGATTGATCTCGTCGATTATCTAATTTACATTATCGTCACTATAAGAAATCCGTAAGGGGGTAAGATATGGGGAAGAGTTTTAAAAATCTTCGAATCATTTTTCTCACACAACAAACTCAAGAACCAAATGACGGATTTTGATTAAGTTTGGGCGATGTATACATAAGTCGGACATGTATAAATATGTTTGCCCGAAAACCATTACAATCAAATAAAGCACGTCTTCCAATCTTTTTTTCGAAAACGGACTGCGCTAGAAATATTTTTCGCGAAATATTTCCATGACTTTACAAACTCCCCATTTTTATTTTCGATTTATATTTTAATGAGTAAGGCATCACCTTTGCCTCGGTTTTTAAATTTTATTCGTTCAATAGTTTTTATAATATTTTTTTAGATATTTGAAATCCTTACAATCCTAGGAAAAATATTATATATTTCTAGTTATTTTCGTTCTATAACATACTATTTCTGTGCAAATTTTCTGCTCCCTAGACTGAACGGTTCAAAAGTTACAAGCATGTAACATACTGATGAACAGACATACAAACAGATAGACATACACCGTGTTGAATCCATTAGTGTCCCGGTTTATAGTATTCTGGTACGAAACACTAAAAAAAATATTTGTTTCATTTGCCACGGTCTCAAAAACTGAATACTGACACACTAGTAGGAAAATGCATTTATATCGAATACTTAGGAGTGCAGAATATGTGTGCGGAATGCAGAATATGCAAGATCATTTTCTAACATGAAACTGTATCCTTCATAAAGGTGTAATAACTTCATTTTAAATTCAAAGAATTTCTTATAAGATAAGGTGCATACTCGTACATAATTTGTAATGCAAATTTTGGCTAATAAAAACTTGGAAATAGATACTTTTGTGTGTCGTGGGCTCTGTGGTTAATTGCATTGTCACTGATCAGGGGACTCTAAGTTCGAGTCCCATAAAACATTAAAAAACTAATTTCACGGTCCCCCCCTCTTGCGAACATTTGACAATCATTCGAGAATAAAATAGCCATGATAATCTTCTTTCAATACAAAAAATTTGCATTCAGAAACCATTGACATTTATGGACTGTTACCATCGAAGTATTCATTTATATTTATTTTAAAGGGACTACGTATATAATATTAAATCATACTGTATCTCACAAGTACATAAATTCATATGTTAAGCGTGGATTATCTAAAGTATACAACTTTCGCAATTCATTCATAAATTGGGAAAAGGTATTATATTCATCTGCTATAGGTTCCAGAGAACTATAAACCTACATTGTGTTAGTTACTACTGATTTAGAAATTTTCACGTCACCTCATAAGCATTTGATATGTTTTGTTTAATTTAATTGTAAACTAATTAGAACAAGACAAAAGAAAACTGTAGAGTCTTAAAGAAATGATTTATAACTTCGGATTTATTTTCTTAATTAAATTATTAACTTTATGAGAGTTTGTTATTCTTTTCTCATCTCGTATTAAATTTATTAATCATTTTTATCAATTACATGCTGTTTGATTTGTAACACTTGTCTGTATATTTGCAATTTTACTTCAAAGAGCTATTTCTTCGAAAGATTCACATAATGCTATCCCAGAGTATGCTATAGAATACCTGAAGTTGCCTTTACTATATTATTTATAGTTTTTTTTAAAAGAAAAAAGAAATTAAATACGTAAAATAACAAATTACGTGCATGTTTGTTAAGAAATCCGATGCACTATTCTCTAACAAGAAAGGTGGACTAAAATAAATAAAGTACACATTTTTTAAGGACAAATAATCGTATATTCTACGTTTTCCAATACTTAGTATGCCATGTCCTTGCATATTGTCGAATATTGCTTTGATGTCGACATTCAACAAAACCGATATACATAGGTATATCCCTGTACAGCCAACTGCAACCTAAACAACCCGTTGGATTTACTTCAAACTTCATATCTGAAACATACTTTACTAAGACTGATTGTAAAAAAAAGATTTTCTCGAAGCGGGTAAAACGATTTTGTTTAAATTTGATATTTGGGTTGCCTTGGACATATGTCACTAGATATGGTGAAAAGTTGTTGATCATGTATTTGCACCTATAAGGGCAAGCATTAATTTCCTGAAAATTTCGATACAGAGATTTTGATCAAACTGTAGATAACTACAATAGAGCGTATTCAAAATTCAAGATGAAATCCAAACTTTCATTTTTGAAAAAAAACGGTTCTAACAATTTTGATATTTGAATTACAGTGAACATCTGCCATCAGAAGGGGTACCATTTTTTGCATTTTTTATGGAATTCGAACCTTGAAGAACATTCGATTATGATAAGTGAATTATGATAGTTAAAAGTCTTATTTCAATAAAACTCCACTTTCTTTCGTCTACGAGTGTAGGTCAATAAGTTCCTGAAAATTAACACAAATTGTGTCGTCACCTTAAATTTATTTTTTTTTTGTCAAGAATCGTCTTTCAAAAGAACGTACCTAAATTTTCAGACAGATCTGTCAAATAGTTTTGTTGTGGCAGCCATTTTATATAGACGCCTACTAGCATTTTCGTTAAAATGGAAAAAATGAATTTCGAGTGCTCATTAAACACTAATTTTTGCGAGAAAAAACTATCACGCAAACCAAACAAAAGCTTGACAAATATTATGGGGACTCTTCACCATCGATTGGAAACATTCACCACTGGTTTACTCATTTTCGGTGCGGTCGTTCAAGCACAAGTGACGCCGAACGTTCTGTTCGCCCAATTGAGGTCACCACACCAGAAATGGTCGACAAAATCCAAGGTTTGATAATGGACGATCGGCGAGTGAAAGTGCGCGAGCTTGAAGAGATCACAGGCTTATCACATGGCTCAGTGATTTCGATTTTACATAAATATTTGGACATGAAAAAGCTTTCCGCAAGATGGGTTCCGCGTTTGCTCACAATCGACAACAAACGCATTCGTTTGACAACTTCAAAGGTGTGTTTGGCGATGTTTCAGAAAAATTTGGCTGAGTTTTTGCGCCGTTTCGTAACCGTGGATGAAACCAGGATTCACCACAACACACCAGAAACCAAGGAACAGTCAAAACAATGGACTTCTCGTGGTAAATCGAAGCCGAAGAAGGCCAAGGCGGGTTTGTCAGCAAACAAGGCCTTGGCGACAGTTTTTTGGGAGACGCGCGGTGTTATTCACATCGATTACCTTGAAAAGGGTAAAACGATCACCGGCGCATATTACGCAGAGCTGCTGGATCGATTCCAAGCCGATTTGAAGAAAAAACAGCCGCATTTGGCGAAGAAAAAGTTCTTTTCACCGGGACAACGCACCGACGCACAAATCCGCAGTCGCAATGTCAAAATTGCATGAGTTAGGCTAAGAGATTTGGGTCGAATGAAGAGGTCATCCATCGCTGAAACAAACGCTTATTTTGAGGGGCTCGAGAAATCGTATTATTTGGAGGGCATCAAAAAATTGGAGAAACGTTGGATGAAGTATATAGAGCTATGTTGAAAAATGAAATGTTTTTATACCGAAGAGAGTGTTCCTTATTTAATTTTTCATGGACTTATTGACCTATCCTCGTACTTTACTTACGCTAACATTTGATTTCTAATTGCTGGGCATCGTAGTCTGTTTGGTGATACCAGAGAAAGGTACATACATGTTTTTCAATCGGAAAAAAGTCCGTTTTAAGCAGCTGCTGCGTAATCGCATAAGGAGTAGTTCCTTTATTTTCTGTCTGAGTGCTTAAGATAATAAACAAATTTAATTTTGCCTAATCTAATAATAAAAATATTTTGAACGGCATTTTCTCGTATATTTCGGCAAAGAACTGAATGGATTGGATAGCCTAAATAGAAGGAGCTTGTACGTATTAAATCATTCATCTAAGCCAATATAATGTTTATGAATTTCCGTCTGCTCAGCTACGAGTAAATGTTAGCCTCCGCGGTTCTTTAACAATCCTTCCCAAAATGATTTCTAGTAACTCCATAGTTTGTTCTCTTGGATGCTCAGTCACAATTCTTACAGTCTATATTCGCTAATTAGAGTTTTTTATTCGGAAACAAGTCCTATTTAAGCAGCTGCTGTGTAATCGCACAATCAGTAGTTCCTGTATTTTCTCTCTGAGTGCTTAAGATAATAAACAAATTTCTATTTGCCTAATCTCAATTAAATCATAAAGTGGACCCCCTTGAAGGATGACTTAATTTTTGTTTTTTTTGTTGAAGCGTATGGAGAAAACATTTTTGGCTTTTTCTTCTATATATTTCGGCAAATGATTGCATGGATTTGAATAAGGGTGGGGCTATTCAATAGCCTAAATAAAAGAGCTTGTACGTATTAAATCATCCATCTAAGAATATATGTTTTTTGTGAATTTCCATCTCCTTAGATAAATGCTAGATTTCTAGTAGCTCCGTAGATTGTACTCGTGGATGATCAGTCATAATCCTGATAGTATAGAAAAATAAATTAAATATTTGCTCTCGGAATGGACCCTAATAGTCAGCGACCGGTAAAAAAAAAAATCTCGTTTCATCAATCATAAATAACAAGTTTGCAATGCAAAATCCTGGAAGTTACTTAAAGAAGTTGCATGCGATTTTTATTATACTCTTCGTATATGCTGTTCATTACAATATCGAGAGAGTTTGCCCAAGTCTATACTATGCGTTTTCAAGGGATGTAGAGTACAAACAATACATTGTTTTAAATGCGAACATTTATAGGAGCAAAATCTCGAACAATAGTTTCATGTCACTAAAACACATCATGTAACGCAGATAACAACATAATTCAAATACTTGCCATTCCTTGGACCCTCGACCCAGAGATTTGTACTTCTAGGAAGTAATATCGACAAATGATATTAACAGATGATATACGGATACGTGTAGATCTAGTTTTGACAAGATGATGGGACTAGTCATGCAGAGAAAGTCTCGGCGAATCTCCGTAAATAGCTTTCTTATCTAACCAGTTATATTTGGAGGATGAACTCAATTTATCTCAAGGAGGAAGGTGAACATGAAAGCAATTGGTTGACTGCTTGTTGACAGAAAAGTAATTAAAAAATGCATAAAAAGGCTAAACAGCATGGCGTATGCGTAACTAATTTAATTACTCCATTGTAACGAATTTCTGTTTATGTTTCACAAGTTCTTCATCAATTTTTCTTTACAATACAAATGTTTTCCTACTTCCGATAATTACAATAAAAAAAATATACCAACGGTGTCTACCCCATTTCGAAATTAAAATCAAGATCATGTATACAATCACAGGTAAACCTATTGCCATTATTCACGTTTGTTAATGTGGTTCCAGAGATAACATCTTAATGGTCAATTACACTGTCACTCAAGCGGGTAGTAAATCTTGAAAAATAAATCGCCTACAAAATAAGACAATCAGCCTATTAAGGACGGAAATTATTAACTTAACGCGTAACGTGTTAGTTTAAATGACTCCAAAATGAGTTATACTCGTGTAAGTCAGTAGCTGAGACCCTACAAATTTTCAATTAACAAGAAACCTTCAAACCTCACAATGAAGATTTCCCACATTTATCTTGCGGTATTTCACAAAAGAAAAAAAAAACTTACCAACAACTGCATTTTGACTAATCCACTGAGTCTTTTGATTGACAATTGGAGACCGAAAATAATAGTAATTGTTTGTTTTCCACCCAACAAAATATAAATAATTTCTACAAACAGAAACGCGAATTTGGACACTCAATAGCGCAACCGAAGGAGGAGGACCGAAATCGTGCCTTAGGCTAATTGCAAATTACCACTTTACAAAAAAGCTAAACCACTAGGTTTCTCAAAAGTAAACAAACCGTCACTAAAAAGAAGAACTAAATTTCTCGGGTATCAGAGCGCGCGTTTTGCCACTATTCACCTAACAAATCACTCGTAGTGGTTTGGGTACAGAATTCATGCGGAATTTTACCCTTTATGGTATGAAAGAAGTATACAGTGTTAACGGGTGAAAAGTTATTTGCAGACTGTTGGTCTGCTGAAATCTCAAGCAGGCAGCAGACGTTTCGTGTCATACCAACGAACCAGCCAAGAGATGTTCGACTGCTTCTGGCCTACCACCCCACCAACAGCTATTTGCTGCTACTATGCGGCTGCTATAGCAAATAAAAAGTGGTAAGTAAAGAGAAGATGATTGAAAGCATCGAAAAAGTATCTGTAGATACGAAAATTCGTCATGCTTGTACTAGAAGATACAACTAGACTTGCCTCTTCTTTAAGATGACTTTTGGCGCTTCAATCTCTTGGCTTGGTTTCGTTGTTGTAGTGGAGGGGCCACCATCAAACGATTGGAAGTAAACACTTTCGATGGTGATTTCGCTTACACTTTCATCGGTATGAGCCCAGGTTACAGAGGTGTTTGGTTTGTTTCTTAAGACTTAAGCTGATGCGTTGCAAAGAACCGTTTTGAAGGTGTGTTACAGGTGAGCATTAGATGCGCTCGCGCTCTTCGCTTCATTTGTAATTAGACACTGTCATATGCGATGTTTTTCTGGTAATCAGGCAGCTTTGGATGCATCTAAAGTTGATTGGGTGCGCACTGCATTACATTAACGTAGCTCGCAGAAGTTGCACTTAGATTTGTAACGGTATTTATGGGATTCCAATCGCATTTCATGGATGTTTTTTTACAGTGCTGCTAAGCCGATCAATCAATGATTGATGGTGACGTAGGAAATGCACTTGGGCGTTGTGCAATGGGCTAATCATCGAGAAAGTTGAGAAATATTTATATCTCATGAATACCGCGATAGATGTTGAATTTTTATTTATTTGAATAATAGTGTCATCTGTGTCGTGTTGGATTTGGGTTGAATAAGCAATGGTGATTAATTTTAAATATGTCTACAATATCAGCTAATTTGCTTGAATCTGCTCAAGTTTACTGCAAGACGTGTGTCGTTTGTTCCCTTTTATTTTTTCGGCAATTACTACGCAGATTCCTGGTGAGGTATTCAGTTATCATCCTTTCGGATATTGTGACCAATTACCTGCTCTCCCTTACACTCGTGTGTAACGGAATTCTTCAACATCTTCAGTATGAATAAAGTTAGGCAGATCGGTCTAGCTAGAGGACTTCGAGATTCTTGTAAGTGGTGTCTTACTTGTCCACTTATAAAATGAAGATTAATTTCTCCCAAGGGTATATTGGTATATGGTATCAGCTATTCTTGAGTGCTCACTGTTTGGTTTGTGAAATAATGTACTAGTAGCAATATGTACGTTTTTGGCCGAGAAGATGCTTGGAAAGTGTGCCTCTTGTAACAACTGAGCCCTTTAATTTTTCTCTCTCTCGTTTTAACCAAGACTTTGTGTAGCTCGACCGCCATTGCTGTGGAAGTACTGCCTTTACAGAAGTCCGTGAAGCTCCTTCTGGGATTACCTTAACTGGCTCAACTGCTGAAGAATGGAGCTGACTGGAAGCAAACGTTAGTGAATGCAAGATTTTGATATTCCATAAAAGGTATCCCCCACTACGTTAAGAACCAGTACAGTTTTGTATATCCCATTTCTATCCACGATTGCAACGAAGATTCCAAGCAAAACTATTTTTTTTAAAGTAGCAGAGATATTACTGAATAATTAATTGGTGGGTATAACAAACGACGTTTTAGCTAAATATCATATTTTATCGCCAAAACATCGCCCGCATAAAGTGGAGGTGTATGCCTACCTCAGTAGGTAACTAATCGAAAATATGTTAATCTTAATACCTGTTCGTAGGTGTCCCAAGAAATATTGATTTTTAACAATGGCTGACAAATAAAAATGACAAATTTCTTTAAGAAACCCCGCGAACAAATGTGTTAAAATAACACACGACGCGGTCTCCGCCCACGTTAACTTACTTAGTGAAAATTTGACATATCAACACTATTGTAGCCCGAGGTGGAATTCCCAAATTCCCCAAGTAGGATGGGATCCAATTTCATAAAACCACGCTGCGCCAATGATTTATCACAACGTTTTGCGAAATGAAACTAAGCATAGTTGCAGATAAATCAACACTAATCCATGGATTAATGCCTTCTTCATGGAAAATAGTTTCCCACTTTAGAAAAAATCGTGCCTCAACTTACCTTAAATTTAGAGGGCTAAACGGAAACTGTCCATCTTCGATTTTCACCATGACTGGGAAATTATGAAATCGATCTGCAACTCATCTAACAAAACCGGAACCTGACTTGAAAAATTGCAAAAAAAATAAAAGAAAAGATACAACGAAATAAAAATATCTAAAAAATAAAACAGAAATCTTCGTCACCATTAACTGTGATCGAGTTAGCATCACGTCGGTGTTGATCAGATATTACCAGCTTTGGCCCAAAGTGGATACTTTAGTGGTTGCAATTTCACTTTTTTTTCAGTAAAAAAAAAAAAAAACAATGAATTCAAGCTGCCACATATCAAACCACGGAAAGAAGATGCGACTGTGAACCCAGAGTGGGAAGGATACACTATCGTCTCATCGCACGTCGTTGTCGTCTGCAATGCAAACCTACTCGTATGCAAGTAGATACGTAATTTTCTTGTGGTTTCGACCTCAAGCAACCTGCTTTCTTCGTGACTGAAGTTGGTACGTCACCACAACAGTACTCGTACTAAGAGATAAATATCGTGTATTGTTTCTACATGTGCCAAATGGTTAAAAACACAAAAAAAAATAAAAAATAAAAACGTTGGTAATAAAATTAGGTTCGACGAGGTACAAACATGGGTATGCATTACTGGTCTTACTAGTCGGATAAGGTTACGACTCACAATGAAGCAATGATATATGTATCTAAACTTTTTTCTTGGGCCGAGGATGCGTCTGGTTTAACAGGATACAATTGGGTAATACAGATCGGTGTGGGTTGTTGTAGTGTTGCGAGTTTTATTTTAAAAGCTGAAAGGTCATAGATAGAGCGATATTTGTGAACATTAACTTTAGGATACTTGGAATGATGGTATGAAAATATATTTTGCAAAAGATAAATAGGGCATTCAAAAAGGTCTACGTTGGAGAACTTATAAATCGTCTTGTTATAGATACAACCACGTTTGTGACACTCTATCGAAGGGCGAGTTAGATTGCGCTATACAAAATTCCAGTGAACAGTATTAAACTCTACTGAATCTCGGAAACGTATCAGCCACCACTATGTATAATATTCAATGCGAAATTGCTGCACCGTGGTGTAGTGGTAACATCATCGCTTGTCACTGTGGTTTACGGTTTCAATCCTGATGTCAAGAATCATCTATTTATTTCGCATGAAATAAATAAAAAAGTTGATCAATTGCGAAAGCTTAGTCAACTCTACTGCGAAATCATAACACTGGCAGTAGAGTGGTCATATGGCTGAAAATGCAACTTGATCGTGATGATGACATCAGGAGGACGGAAAAAAAATACTGTGAATCATGAGCAATGACAAAAGTAAAACAAACAAGCTCCCCAGTTATCTGGACGCTACCCTTGGAATTTACAGAAACTTAATACCATGTGAGTTTCAAACCACTACACTAAATCTTTCTTGCTCTCTCTCTCTCTTCTTCACAACGCCCGGCCCGTGTCCCGTAATAGTATAAGAGTATTCATATCCTCTTTGGCGCCCGCAAAATATATAATAAAAAAAAAAGAGCTGATGTTATTCGCTTATTCTTAGAATCGTAGAAGATATTGCCGAGGTTTGCAAATGGCCCTAATGCTTGGTTATTATTAAATAAATGCCTGGAAATGGAACAATGCTGAAACAGAATTGTGATTCGCGGAATATAGTGAATACTGCGAAAGCTGAGCTGCAGGTTACCCGAATGGGTCCACGGGTTGTTGATGATGGAATGACGTATTTGCAAGTAAATAATCCTAATAAAAACCTAATAATAACCACATATAACTGGGTCCAATATCGATACAGCGAGCAAATGTCAAATAAGCATCAAGCCATGATCCTCGGTAGCGTGTGCCCCAAAACAGTGTCTGTTAGTCCAGCTTTCTTATCTCTTATCTTTAATTTCCTCCTTTATATCATTTCTTTTCTTTCAATTATCGAGTTAATAAACTTAAAAAAAAACAGTCTCGAGGGATTCAGAAAATTAAAAAAAAAAGAACCTAGAATCCCACTTTAAGATGAATATGAAAGAATAACAATTTTTTTTAATTTTAGTGGGGGCGAAAGCCAATACATTTTCAACTCAAGCCGAAGTAGCATAGCAACAAATTATGGAATCTTCAAAGGGCTAATAATGTGTTCATTGCTCCAGTGAAGTTCAAGCTTTATATAGCATAGGGATTGTTATTTGAAAACCATCTGCGTCACCTCGTAGAAAGGAGTTCGTAGGCCGATCCACAACTTCACAAATACATTGCGCTGCCTCTTTGGACAATGATTCAATAGGCCACTATATAATATATAGCGTGTTTCATTCCTAGGGTTAAATTCTTCTGTATGTACCAGTAATATGTTAACTTTCCTAGGTGTGGCTTCATTAGGTTTGCTTTTTCGTAACTTACATAAACAACTATAACCTATGTCGGCTACAGATATCCTGGATAATATTGCAGCTCTAGCTGCGATAGAAAAAAGTGCGCCTATACTGTTTTGTCCACGTATTATCGATAACTTGCAAGGATATGTCACAAATAACTTCATCTGCCATTTCAAAGTACGCCATTACGAATCGAGGAAGGAACACAAAATAATGGATGAACAAGAAAAAACACTCAATACTTCCAGCACATCCACCTTGTGAATGCTTTTAGATTTACGTCTTATTATTTTTCCAAAAAATGCCTTTCTCAGTTTAAATAAACAGCTGATTGATAAAAGATGCATGTGCTACCAGCGGGAATTTGCTTTTCAGATTTTATTTTAGCTCATATAAGATACCAAAAAACACCCTTTGTTTATGTACATATCTCTATAAGTTCTACACACTACCCTACTACAGCGATGACGAACCTATGACCCGCGGATCGCACAATGACTCACTTGACAATTACTAATGGCCAGTTCAGAGTTTTAGCAAGTACATACCTACATACATACGGTCTCTGGTCATATTAATATGTCCTGTACCCGACTTTCCTCAATTATAAGTTTCTGTCCAAATTATTTTACTTTGCTTTTACTATTATAATTTGCTTTTAGTGTAGCATTATTAAAAGTACTTATTAAATTTTATTTCATGCTATTAAAATTTGAAATGATGTTATTATGAAGCGGAGAGTCAAAATAACACATATTTAGAGCTAAATTTTTATTAATAAATTATACACAATCGTTGCTTAAATTCTTATTTATTTATATACATAATTTGTGCCTATCTTGTAATTGAGCTACATATGTTATTACTTATTTATTCATTTACTTAATATTAATTCATTTATTTATTAAATTATTTATCTTATTTTTTATTTGTTTATTTATTTTATTTATTTAAACTTAAGTACTTGTGTTTATTCACTGTTAATTTATTTGTTGTTTATTTATACCTTAATAGACAGCTACAATTTTGAGGTAGTGAAGGACTTTGTCTACCTAGGCTCCGCTGTAAATTCAAAAAATGACACAACAAGCAAAGATTCACTCGTGCCAACCTCTGTGTCTTTGGGCTAAGAAGGCAATTGAGTAACAGAGTCCTTTCGTGGACAACTAAGGTGGCCTTATATTAGACCCTCAACATCCCAGTCCTGCTATATGGTGCAGAAGCATAGACGTTAAAGCGAATGGACTTCAAAGCTCCGGCTCTGAAAGTCTTCGAATCCATCCCGGAGGGACGACGTGGTAGAGGAAGAGTTCACCTAACTTGGCACACACAAGTGGAAAGAGACCTCAAACAACTTCATGTGCAAAACTAAAGGCGGCTAGCAGAAGATCCAGCTGGCTGGAGACGCTTGTTGGTTAAGGTCCAGGTCCGCCTCGGACTATAGCGCCAACTAAATTAAAGTAAGAAAGTAAGTTATTCATATCCCACTGTTTAATATTATTAAAAACTCATTGTATGTTCGGATTAAATTATCCTTTTAGTTACTCCTTTAAAGAACAAGTATTGTTTTTCGTTATTTTGTTCAATCTTGGTATAACTATAATAGAGAAACTCAAAAAATTAGGTCTCACAAATTCTACATACATATGTATCTGTCCGTTTGTAACGGGTGGTTAAATTTTAAGGGCCGATGTTGAATGTGAACCACACCTAAACGTCAAGTTTTTTTCTGCATTTCATTTGACATTTCTCAATTTCAGACTAACTCAATTTGAACCATGGAAAGATACACAATCGAGCAACGCGTTAAAGTTATTCAGGCTTGTTATGAAAATGGGCGTTCAAATCAAAATGCATATAATCGTCCAAATGTGCGTACAATCGGAAAAATCGTGCAAAAATTTGTGCAAAACGGGTCTGTAGGAGATGTAAAAACACCAGTGCATGCTCGTACAGCTCGTACTGCAGAAAATATTGTTGTTGTTCGCGATAGTGTGGCTGAAGAGCCGTCCACATCAACTCGTCGTTGTGCCCAACAATTGCACCATTATAAAGACTTGCATTTACGCTCTTACAAGGTGCAATTGACTCAAGAACTAAAGCCTCTTGACCATTTCAAGCGTCGTCAATGGTCACAATGGTGGCAAGAAATGGCAACAGTGGATGATCAATTTTCGAAGAAAATCATCTTCAGTGATGAGGCACATTTTCACCTCAGTGGATTCGTCAATAAGCAGAATTGCCGCATTTGGGCGAATGATAATCCAAGAGTGATTGCCGAAAAACCAATGCACCCACAAAGAGTGACTGTTTGGTGCGGTTTATGGGCTGGCGGCATCATCGGGCCGTATTTTTTCCAAAATGAGGCCGGTCAGGCAGTTACTGTGAATGGTGTTCGCTATCGTGAGATGATAACGAACTTTTTATGGCCCGAATTGGAAGATATGGATGTGGACGATATGTGGTTTCAACAGGATGGTGCCACTTGCCACACAGCTAACGAAACAATGGCTCTTTTGCGCGACAAATTCAATGGCCGTGTTATCTCACGTGGTGGCGATGTCAATTGGCCGCCAAGATCATGTGATTGACACCGTTGGACTTCTTTCTTTGGGGTTATTTGAAATAAAAGGTGTACGTCGATAAGCCAGCAACAATTCAAGAGCTAAAGGATGAGATAATTCGGCACATTAACGGCATAGAACCTCAATTATGCCTCAGCGTCATCGAAAATTTGGACCATCGGATGGAGGTGTACCGCCGTATGTATGTTCCATACATAATTGAACCATACCAATATTATCATAATAAAAAGAAATGACAGTAATTTCCTAAATAATTTGTATTTTATTCAAAATCAACATCGGCCCTTTAAACTTAACCACCCTTTATGTATAGTCGATTGCAGCCGAACTGGCTAAACCGATTTTCTTCAAGCTTTGTATCTGGGATCTGTGATTCTAACCCTTAAATTTATGGTACTTCACTATGGGGTTGATTTTCTCCCAAACGATTTTGGTGGTGTATCAAGTTTTTGCCAAAAATTTCACAGTCGATTTTGTTCAAGATCCGTATTTGAACAATATGGAAATATACATATATATATACATATGTACAAAGTTTTTGAAAAAAAAAAATTAGAATAGTTTATGTTTTGACCTTAAATCTACAAATCTCTAAAGTGTAAATACAATTCTACATTCCAAAACATTGTAAATAATATAAAATAAAAATCGTTTTATAATTTAAAAAAGTGTAATTTTTGGAAAACAGGAGTTAAAAGTACAGTTTTAAAAGTACAGAATTTTGGACCATATAAAATTATGAGCCCGACACTGTTGCACTTCAAGCGACGTGAAGTGATTCTGAAAAAAAAGACGAGTACTGATGTATTAAAGTCAGTGAATATTAGAGAAAAAAGTCTTGAACACACAAGGATTCAGCATTCATGATACGCTGAGGGAACCAGAGGTTGATATAAGGCTAATCTTCCATTTGTGTTTTATTCCCTGACTGTCCGTCTGCCTTTCTGTCCCAGTGGTCTTTTTAATAGGCCTTAATAAAGAACTATCAACAGGTCTACGAAATTTTTTTTTTTTAAATCTGGCCAAGTAGGTTGACTGTCTTACCTAGAAACCATTATCATCAACAAGAGAGGGGGTAAGACTACTTAGCTAAAGAATCACTTAATGGGGTTTAATGAAATTCAGTCAGTTAGTTTGGGTTGGTACCTAGATGGTTCCATCTGAAAATTATTAAAATCCTAAGAGAGCAGCCGTAAGATATGCGACGTTAAGTTAAAAAAAAAACCTTCAAAAATGTTTTCGTCACATTCCTAACTTATGAACCATTTTAAATTTGATGGTGAGCGGATAAGAATATAGTGATGGAATTTCAAAAAAGTTTGTTATAGAAGTAACATCCAAGCGATACTCTCCAGGTGGCCACAATAATGGAAAATTATTCGTGGACAATGGTACATTCTTAATAAACACTTCGCCCTATAAATTTTTAATTTTATAATTTTTAAATGTCATTTTGCAAATTCTAACTTACAAAATATGGACAAGTGTGATTTAGGTTTGTATATTTCAAATACATAGCCCCCAATATCCTTATATATGTTCCTGCTTTGTTTTTAGAAAAGAACGCACAATAGTCCTCGTTTACGTTGATAAGAAATGGTCTGTACTTGATCTCTGTTCTTTTAAACAACTGAATGTTAACCTGAAAACAATAAAAAGACCTTACACTCCATCTATAGAAATATTAAAGAAAAAAAACCCTTTTACCAGCCACGCATGTTGGCCACTGAATATGTGCGATTGAGTGATTTGCTCCAGCAGCTGACATTTTGTATAGTCGTTGGATCGTGTACAACGCACAAAGATTTAACGATTTTCGCATTAATTGTTCCCTAGGATACACAAAAACAAAATAATAAAAGAATTTTTTTAATCAAAATTAATTTTTAAATTACATTTCCCGAAGCCATAAAGAAGGATACCGCTAAAACAATCGGCGGAATAATGATCTTCATGATGAAATCATTTGTCGTCTACTAATCACCAATTTGGTAAGCACTGTTTGTAGACCAACATTTTAAATCGCATTTAAGCATCCATTAGACCGACTGTTGTCTTAATTGTTTTTTCCATTTATTTTATCATGATTACCGATAATATGCGTATATTTCACTAATGATGTGATATATGCATTTATGAGGATGTGTGTATGACGTCAAATTGGTTTGTTAAAATTTGTTATAGTAATGTGTAAGTATATACAAAATAAATAAATATTTTGGCACTAGCAGCCCATGCAGGGCCTAACCAAACTTCTCGTAGTATTAGTGGTGTGCAATACACAAATGATAGGAACCAATAATTTTATGCCATTTCCGAAGGGCAATTTTTTCTATTGAGAGAAGCTTCTCATGATAATTTTACTCTCGGATGTTTACCATACCTTCGCGAAAGGTGGGACCGTGAAAAACCTTTCTTTTCTTGGACTTTAACTTTAAGTCTACCGCTCAGGGGTCGCCATATTAACAACAGAGCTGATATATTTACTAAATAAGACAATTACAGTATTCGTATAAACAAAGAAAACCGTCAAGCGTGGTGAGAACTTCATTTAATGTTCAAGAACTTTCTTCGGAAGACAAGAGATAGATTTTTCTTCGGGCGCTGCTTCATGACGCATGGGGTGTACATCTAGGTAAAGTTAGGTTAGGTTAGGATATCTGTCTATACCTATGTATAGACACACTTACACCAAAGGAGGTCCATTGTGATACCACGGAATGTATTGTTAGTCTAACTATCAAAGAGCTAGTTGAACCAACCGGAGCTTCTTATGAAGCGAAAGTCGTCGAAGAATGGAGCCCCTAAATGGAGCAGGATAGGGCTCGATACTTACAAAGGAAATGAAGAATTGTTTCCTCCTCCTCCTTGTCTCTGCGTCATTTGAAAAGAGGCCCAACCTATTACCGTGAGAGAACACCGATGTCGGTGCCGATCTGCTATCATTTTAGCAAAACGAATCTATTAGAGCGTTTTTTTATCTAGCTTGGGCTAAATTTGCCTAGAGACTCTGCAAGTAGTAAGAGTCTCCCATCTGTGATTGGCATTTTTGATTCCATCCAGCATGAGTAAATATTTACACGTAGCGAGAGGCATATCTAAATGTTGCCTTTCCGGCATAATTCCGAGGGTCGTGGCTTTTCTTGAGAGCTCGTCAGCCTTGTAGTTGCCCAGTATGTACACTGTATGTATATTGCAGCAAGAAATGCGGTCGGAGTCATTCTTTCTTCGATATCTTGTGAACAGTTAGAGCCGTTTCGCACACACCAGTTTACATCGGGCAAGGAAAAGTCGCAGAATGCCGACCAACTGAGACGGCAACACCGGCTAAATGTATTTCTAAGTGTATTTCTACCCTCACAACACCTACCCGGCTGCGTATGTAAATCCGCCAAACACACGGCTATCGACCAGGGACCGGGTCGTGTGAAGCTCGCATTCGATTCCACTATAAAGAATTCGCCGACCGGTTTTTTGCCGTCCGGCGGTAACCGATGTACATATGTGGAACACATACATAATCGTACATTAGCTTAATGTTTTGCTAGTTCTATACACTGGCAATTTTGAAAAGAACCCCCTTTCGTACAAAAAATGTAAGTACATTCTTTCTCTGTCTCTTCCCCTTTCCACAAAACGCACGTGTTCTAAAAAAAAAAAAATTAGTATAAGGGTATTCATATTAACACGTGCAAATTATAAAAAAAAAGTACATTCAAGGACAACCAAAGTTACCAACCAGTTTTTCTTTAAACTTTCTACGAATTTGCTCAAGCGTTTTCTCCTATCTCAAATCGTTCTCGAGATAAATGAAGTGGTTTTAAAAAAAACTCAAACTTTCTTCCTTGGATATCTTCGAAAAAATGTCTCCATGTGAAAGATAATTGTTTTCCCATGTACTTTCAGCTCTCACAAAAGTACCTATTCCCATTTAAAAAAGGTAAATTTGATCTACTTTATAGAACTTTCGAAAAAACTCATCCTGTGTATGCTGCATCGATACCTGTAAGCAATCATTTTTACTTACTCCTAAGGGGCAAGTATTGCAGTTCTGTCTATTCGTCTCGTCGTTAACGCCCTTAAAGATGCTAAATATTTGTATAGGAGGTATTATTATCCTTTTTCAATAATTTCTGACCACCAACAAAATATGAAAATTTCCAGGATTGAAAAATCCAATATATTTATTTTTTGTCCCGCGATTTTGAAATCCAAAGTCTAATTCCCGAAAAATTTACAAACGAACAGAACACATGGAGCAGGTATGTCCGACCAAGTATTGTCCTTTATTTACGTAAGATAAAGGGTTTCAGAGATAATTGCAAAAAAACAGGAACAAGTACAAATGATACTCGGATCCGTGATGATCCATATTAGATAATTTGTATGCCCTATCCCTTAGAGTACATTTATTTTGGTACATAGTTTATAACATAGAGAAATGAAAATGGATGCTAATGAGGCTGGACAAACAACTATACAAAAAAAAACATACAGAAAAGTTGCAATACGCTTGGAGCGGATCATATGGCACCCCATCCCTCATCGTTATCCCATTCCCAAGTTTGACAGCTGAGTAGTATATTCGATCTTTTCACATTGACGATTGATACGAAGCGGTTGTGTCTCGACATAGTGCTCAAATTATTGCTGTTTTTCACTTTTAAATCGACAAATGTATTTTGTTCTGTGATCAACGAAGTGAATAAACGTATTTACTCAGTTACCAAGTGAAATTCAATAGATTGGTGTTGAATTTTCGTGTTTAATGTAATTGATTGACGGTTGCGACATTTTTCATTCAGTACTTTTCTGTGTTAGTGTAATAATGCCGCTGATAAGACGATCAAACATTGGAGCTCGCAATAAAAATACCAGACGGGTGTCCATCGAACACACTCAAGTTGTGGGACAAATACAAGGACAACATGGCTGACGATATTTTGCATCGAGTTCGAGAATAACGACATCGAATCCCGAACTTCAAACTAACGATGAAATCCGCAACGAGGCGCTGATATTGATCGAAGACATGTGTCTGCTCATGTGCGGCAGTCTGTTGAGTAAATTGGGAAAGTCAGCCACCAATCGCTCGATGGACGATTCATTTAATCGAGAATTGTAGCACGAGGGAGATTTCGATCGAGCTGCTCTGACAGAAACAGTTCGCACAAATGTCCCACCGCTGAATCCACAGCAAAAGAGCGTGTATGTAAAGGGTGGGCCATCAATGTGATGCATTGATGAAGGCAGTTGACGACGGAAACGGCGGCATATTCTTCCTGGTTGCGCCTGGTGGAACATCGACATCGCGCAATATTAGCTGCGAAGAATAAGGGCGTCGATCATTTGAATTTCATTATTCAAAATCAAATCGCAGCCACACTGCATTCGTTCAAATCGGTTGATCGCGTAACAAATGATGACGAAGCAACAAACTAATTTTTGAATTCGTTGGACGTGCCCGGTCTACCACCGCACAATTTGCAACTCAAAGTCGGCTCTGTCATCATAATGCTGCGCAATCTGAACAAACCGAAACTGTGCAATAGAATTAGGTTGACGGTGAAGAAACTCATGAGCAACGTCAACCAAGCCACCATAATCAAAGGCAAGTTCAAAGACGAAGAAGTTCTCATTCCAAGAATTCCGATGATACCGACCGTCTTGCCGTTCAAGATTAAGCGTATTCAGTTTCCCGATCGACTCACATTCGCCATGACAATAAACAAATCGCAAAGCCAATCGTTGCAAGTGTGTGGCCTTAATCTCGAATTTCCTTACTTTTCGCAAGGACAATTGTACGTGGCATGTTCGCGTGTCGGAAAGCAGTCTGCATTGTTTGTTTACGCACCGGACAACAAAACAAAAACATTGCTTATCACAAAGCGTTGCAGTGACCTGAAATGTGTGAAATCCATTTTCCGTGTAAATAAAATGCATTGAATTCAATTTAATTTCAAAAGAGTTTCATTCTTTCAATAGAGAGGCTCGACTTTCGAAAGGGACATTTAAATTTAATCAATTTTAGCAGAACGAAGTTCGCCGGATCAGCTAGTTTCTTAATAAAAGTGGACGTGGCTGTCACTATTTGTAACCGAAATTCTTGGATTCTGATTATATTTTCAAAATTAGTCATAATAACAATGGGTGTCCCCAAATTCACGCAAGAAGTAATATTGATAGAAAACACAGTTTTTTGATTAAAAATTGTAAATGTTTTATTGATTCATAAAGTATACAGTATAGGGTTATGTATCAAATAGCATATCGGGTAAATGGCCTCCACGGCTTTCCTGGCACATACGCACTCTTTTGGCGAAATTTTCCATGACAGTTTTGCATAAATGTGGCTGAATTTCATTGATACAGCGCTCAGTTTACTTCTCCAAGGCGTGAGTGGTAAGCCCGTGACCACACTGGCATAAATCTTAGACTTCAAAAAACCCAAAAAAAAAAAACAAAGTCCAACTGCTTTAAATCATATGATCTGGGCGGCCAATTCTGATCACCAAAACGGGAATTACACGACCAGAAAATGACTCATGCAGTAATTGAATTGTTTTTCGGGCTGAATGTCATGTGGCACCGTCTTGTTGAAACCACATATCGTCCACATCCATATCTTGCAATTTAGGGACAAAAAAATGAATTGTCATGTCGCGATAGCGAGCGCCATTAACTGTTATTGCCTGACCAGCCTCATTTTTAAAGAAGGATGGTCCGATAATGCCTTCAGCCCAAAATCCGCACCAAACAGTGACACGTTGTGTCACATTCACTCTTGGATTTTCGGAATCCCAAATTCGACAATTTTGACGATTAACAAAGCCATCAAGATGAAAATGAGCCTCATCGCTGAAGATGATTTTGTCTGAAAATCAGCATCCACTTGTTGTTGTTCCATAATCCATTCAACGAACTCTCTTCGCTGTGCTGGTCAGTAGGCTTCAGTTGTTGAGCCAATTACACTTTATATGCATGAAGATGCAAAACTTTCGTGAGAATACGCTGTAGAGTACTTCTCGAAGTGTTCAATTCTTGACCACGGTGCCGAATGATGTGTGGACTCTCAACAACACTCTCACGAACTGCTTCAATGTTTTGTGTTCAACGACTTGTTGAAGGACGGCCAGAGTATCTAAGATCACTAGTTGATCCAGTCTCCCTTAATTTTGGAATTAATCGCTTCACAGTTGATGTAGTTAAATTACTATTCCTACCATATTTTGTACGAAAATTGCGAAATGTATCTGTCAAATCAATATTTTTAAAATATTGCTCAACAATAAAACCGCGTTGTTCTTTCGTGTAGCACTCCATTTTTAATAATCCTGAACTGTCAGCTGCCACTCTGTCTTTTTTTTCGTTGGCAACACTTTACCGCACAAATGGCGCAAAATTAGAATCTTGCGTTAATTTTGGGACACCCTTTAGCTTTAAAAAAAAACGGAAATCTGTTTTGTTTTAAGAAAAAGATCCCTTCAAATATTTATCGTATGGTACATCAAATCAATGTCTCTAAATTTGGTTTAATTGATTTTTTTCAGTTATACTCGTATATACAGTGTATATTATTGAGAGGTCAATCCACCGGGGATGATTCCTTTTGTCAAGACAAGAACAAATTATATGGAGGGGGTTCGCAAATCGGGTATCCCGCTATAACAGATTAAAACTGAAAAAATGGGTTTGGTAGATGTCATCACTTTTAATGCTATACGACTACAAGCAGTACAATTTTGAAAAAAATATTTAACAATAAAAATACATAGTAATAAAAGCTGTACAGGATCTTAACACACCAAAAACAAAATACAGGCTCTCATATTCAAAAATGTATTTTTAAAAAAAAAAAATTGTCTAACTCGATTTTCTTGAAATTTCCTTAGTTTTTTTTCCTTTAAATGTCACCATCGAATAACAAGAACATTTTTTTTTTGTTGCCTTGACCTAAGGAAACGTTCGCGGGCGGTTTAACTTTCTAATACGAAACACCCTGTTTGTAAAGGGTGAGCCATCTATTGGTTTCTTTTTAAAATTTGCTTTCAAAGTTATTTGCTTTATTGAATAGAGTATACTTCCGATTATTTATGGAAAATAATTTCATTTAAATGGCTGGAGCGGCTGGCTAGACAGTAGCCCATCCTGTCAACCCAATTTTGCAGTATATTTTCGATTATTCGGGGGAATTCTGGATTGTCAGCATAACATCGATCTTTAAAGGCACCCCACAAAAAAAGTCCAACGACGTCAAATCGCAGCTCTGCGGAGGCCAAGCAACATCACCAAAACGGCTTATTACACGGTTATTGAACTTGGTGCGCCGTCTTGCTGGAATCAGAGATCCAAGAGGTCCTAGTTCATTTCCCCAGTTTCACGCCAAAACAAATCGGTTACCATGCCTCTGTAGCGTTCTCAAAAATGCTAAATAAGTACAAGTGGTCTTTTCTATAACAATAAGTTCAATTTATTTAATATTTTGTATAATAGTAGTAAGTCCTGGATCTATTTTACTCTTATCTCTCATATAAGTCTCTAAATTATTCTAAAGAGAACACATAAAAAACTGTTTCCCTAAAACCGTTTTGGCATCACATAAGATGTATGTATGTATATTGTAATGTCTATTGATATTTTTATATTGCTAGCTGTTTAATAAAATATTATTTGTATTTTAATACTAATAAAATTATTATCTACCTTACAGTTCCAATAATAAAATAAAAACAAATATTAAACAAACAAAAAGTTCACAACGAAATCAAGAAAATTTAAATTCGTGTGTGCATGGACATTGTTCTTATTCAAGGTAAAACATTATTGTCCTTAAGGATAACAACTGTTTTCTTTTGTTTTAAGGAATAAATTTTCTCTATGATTATGTATATGGAATGACATTTGTTCAGGAAGTCTTTGATATGGAAAGGGAAAACTATTTCCCATAACTCGACACCGACTGTGTATCTGATTTGGAATCTTCCGATACTGAATTACTTAATTTGGCACGTTTTTTCGCCGCCCATTCCACCACGCAGAAGCATGCTGTTCCAATAGTTCCGAAAACAACGAGTATGATCAATTGAGCTCTCAGTCCCAAGTATGGAGAATAGAAGAAGCTTATGGCTGCAGCAACGGACTGAAATGGAAAAGAGAAGCCGAGTCAAATTTTGAATTAAACATGATACAGAAGCCTACCAACCTGTGTAAATTTGAATAAAGCAAACGCTCCAACCGAGTTCTTTACGAAAACTCCACCCAACATCGAGTAGATCTGTGTATTGAAACAGGCATCACCGAATCCAAGAAGAAAAGCGCACAACAAAGCTAACCAAGGCTTTGGTGGATCCAAATAAGAAACATCAGGTGTACTATGGAACGGTGCGCTATCGGGTAGATTCAAGAAAATCAGGAAGAATGCGATCAGGTGAATTATATATCCTGCAATCACAATTGGGTCACGGCCAAATCTAGTTGTTTTCGATCCTAAAAGTCCAAAGAGACCCCCGCCCAGGACTTCACCAGCTCCAATACAGATTCCGGCTAAACCAACAATTTCCTTGGGTGTTTCAGAGATAGCCGATGTGAAGCCAATCGACGAACCATACACACCACTGAAGAATGATAGCTCAATGCCTGAAAAATATTAATTTTTAAAATTGTTACTTGGTGGACAAAGCACCACTTTATACCTGAATAAAAGAATGCCAAGCTCAACAGCAACATATCTCTCGTCATAAACAGTTCTCCGGCTGATTTCATGGCAAAGAGAGCACTGCTAAATCCAGATTGAGATTCTTGCAACTCCCTGTCATTTGATGAGTTGTCTTCGACTGGTCTCAAAGTGGACAAGAACGCGATACCCAACACAGCGACAGCTATTAGGACGCCAATTACCAACTGACGTGTCTCGGCGTCGATAGTTGTTTTATCCTGAAACTGATAGTAAACGAAGAGATTGCCAAAGAACATGCTGCATTGGAGAAGGGCCCAGAAAATTCCCGAATTTCGAGATATATTCGCTTGATCACTGCATCGAGCTAAGAATGTGCCTTGACCGGTCCATGTGATAGAGGCTCCAGCTCCCAAAATCGCACTGGCTAGATAGAGAAGCCAAGTGCGGGGCCACAAGAAGATCACCATAAAGAGCCTGATTTGATAAGAGAGTACTAAGATTATGGTACATGTGAGTTATTCAGATTTAGAATTTACTTACGTATAGGTTAAAGAACCCACTATCATGGCACATCTTGGTCCGGTGAATGATATAAATGATGGCGCCAACCAATTGCATACCGCGAATGATGCATATATAACGGCCAGACTAGTGTAGCCATCACCTTTAAAGTCTTTGTCTTCCTCAGAAATACTATCTAGGATGGTTTTCTGTAAACAATCAAATAATTCAACGTATAATGTATCCGTATATGTGCAAATGAAGAATGAGTATAGAGAAACAAATTTATGTATTAATCTCCATGAAAATTGAATAGTCTCCAGAAGCTCGAAATAAACACCAATAACTTACTAGAAAGCTTTCACGAGCCCCCACACTAAGCCCTCATGTATGCATTTATTCAGAAATATCTAACCAGACCATCTTGTTGGGTCAGTCAAAATTACTCTCTTGATTTCTCCAGTGTTCTGCCTTGAACTCAATCCCTCATGTTAACGCTGGTATTTGCTTGAATGAAATCTGCCTTATCTATATATATCTCTTCTTCCGCTAACGGGCATTGACACAATATGTGTAACGCCTACCCCATATGCTCTAGACATAACTTGGGGAGATTTTTCAGAAGACCCATCTCTTTTAAATGATATCTCAAGTTACTAGCTAAGTTACCATATGCTGTGGACATCGCTATTAGCTACTTCGGTAGTCCTCACTTCATGCTTAAATCTTCTCTCTTGGTAGAGCCTCATACTAATTGTCATGTTGGCTAGTCTGCACTTCTCAAACTTTGACCACCATCGGCTTTTTTTTTTTTTAATCTTCTGTATTACTTAACGTTCATTAACACTGATTGAGGAAGATGAAGGAAGACCTAGGATGGTTCTGTAAACAATCAAATAATTCAACGTATAATGTATCCGTATATGTGCAAATAAGAATGAACGCACATAGAGAAACAAATTTATGTAGTAATCTCCATGAAAATTCAATAGTCTCCAGAAGCTCGAAATAAACACCAATAACTTACTAGAAAGCTTTCACGAGCCCCCAAACTAATCCCTCATGTATGCATTTATTCAGATTCCTTTTGTATTATTCATGTATGCATTTATTCAGGGTCCTTTTTTGACTCCTTCCACGAGTCATCTCAGTCAAAATTACTCTCTAGATTTCTCCAGTGTTCTACCTTGAACTCAATCCCTCATGTTAACGCTGGTACTTGCTTGAATGAAATCTGTCTAATATTTTCGGTTTCCAACCAGTAGTACCCTGTTATATCTCTTCTTCCGCTAGCGGGTATTGACACAATATCGGGATATTTTCCAAAAGACCCATCTTTTTAAATGATATCTTAAGATACTAGCTAAGTAACCATATGCTGTGTTTCAGGATACCTTTCGATAAGTCGAATCACACTCTGTGTACTGTGCCAGTTCTATGGTATTTAGCATATTGGTGCAAACAAAGTACCCTATAGTGGTATAAAGGGATACGAGCGAGCTAACGAATTAGCCAGACGGGGATCAATCCTTAACAGTTCACTTATATAAAGTACTCACATTACGCTGATGGGCATGGCGGTCGCTATTTATAACCGAAGGTGAAGTATTCTGGTGAAATATTCAAAATCATCACCATAAATAGCATTGAGAAAGCAAAATACTTTTTTTTAAAGAAAACTCCCCCTAAAAGTGGGCGTGGCATCGTATAATGTATGGACGAATTGTAGAGAATGTGAACGTGTCTATATTTCGTCATAGCGATATTTTTCAATTTCTAATAAAAATATTTTTAAAACGGGATTTTTTTAAAAAGTGGGCGGATTCTAAAATTGTTTACACTTATACTGCTTCGGTTCCTGAGAAGGTTATATACCAAATTCCATCTTCATAGCTCAAAAATTGAAGACCCAAAAAGTGGTGACATACGGACGGACGGACGGACATGGCTAGATCAACATAACTTTTGATGCTGGTCACATATTCATATACTTGATGCGAAGATGCGACTCTCTACATCTAAGGGTCTCTGATTTATTTTCTTTAGATACTTCAAAATAACACACCTTAACAACTGAATTTGGTTTAGAGTTTAGATTACTTCAACCATTATGGAAAAGTATAGCCTCAAGGAAAAGTATAAAATATAAAAATGTTCAGATTTACTAAAAAAAAAAAATAACTGAAATTAGTATTCAAATCTCATCTGTCGCCGGGAAAAATACTTCCGCTCACAAAAGCTGTCCACGAAATGAGACATTTAACTTTTTCACATAACATTGAGAAGCATCGTTTTAGGCGCCTGATTGTGAGAAAAAAGAGAAATGTTCAAATACAAAAGAGATTTTCTTGAGGAACGAAATTGAATTGGGTTTGCCCAATTAGTATGAGCGATGTAAATTTATTCACAAGCACCATCCGATTAATTTGTTCATCTTCTAGAATCTATGCAATACCAATACAATGTTGCTTTCTAGAAAGGAAAGCATTAGCAGGAGTGCCCAATGTATTCTTAATAAACTTTTGTAGCGAACTCATATAACTACAAAGGTTAGGTAGTAATTTAAAGTTCTTATCACAGCGAGAACGAATGTGTCATCCCATTCACAATTAATTCTGGTGAATGCTACAATACATACAATTGACACGACGAAATGATTGTTGTGGTCGCGATAACATTGTTAAACTTGAAAATGCATTGAGGTCATTAAATTGTAAATATTGTAATATGCGAGCTACGGCTCGAGTAGATAAAACAATATTCTGTGAAATTTATTTCTTTATTTTCTAGTCTATAGAACAATTCAGGTTCACACTGTACTATCCTTCGCAATTCTTTTCTTACAATGTCTCTTTTCTCTTAAATCACTTTATCTCCTTTCTATTACTTAATTCACAAATCCAAACTAATTACTCCTTCTTGTTAACTCTCAACTTTCAATTTATCACAAAATTACAACTTCGCCTATTATCACTTTTCTAATCTCTTCGCCACAGTTTAAAAATCACTGTCTTTTCTATTGATCGCCATCTGTCCTTATATAGCAGAAGTTTCAGATAGCCAGAAACTTCTAGCAAATTCTTCGACCACTGGAAATAATTCCAAGATGACAATCATTTCTTCCCGTTATAATTCTCTCTTTATCCGTGGCTTTGTCAGCTATTGCGAACCTCGAATGAAAGTACAGTTTGGAATGGGCTGTAGGAGCGTAGTTATTATTCTACATTATTGTTGCATACTTTTAGACGATGTTACACTGCCCCCCTCTTAGACTTGTTCGTCCCGAACAAGTGCGTCCTCACTTCGACCATTGTATCGACTCAGTCGGTCCACATGAACCACTTTCATTTTGGCCCTTTGTCCTCGCTGGATGCGGTAGACAACATCGTTGATGCGGGTTACTATTCTGTATGGACCCTCCCAGTTCCGCTGCAATTTAGGTGATTTCCCCTTTTGGCGATGGGGATTATACAGCCACACTAGATCTCCTTCCTGGAATCCTGACGTTGTTGCCTTGGCATCATACCTGGTCTTCACCGTCGCTCGTTATCTTAATCTGGCTTCTGGTCCTTTGGTGTATGTCCCTAAGCCTTTCCCTAAGGTCCGCCACGTACTCTTCTTCATTTCTGGGCTCATTGGTAGGAGATCCAAATTTCACCTCACTGGGTAAACGAGCTATTCCACCAAATAAGATTTCGAACGGCGTATGTCGAGTAGTGCTATGCACGGCACTTCTATAGGCCATCAAAAACAAGGGAATCTGCCGGTCCCAATCCCGTTGGTAGTCACCTACGACCTTCGAGAGATGTTCGTCCAAAGTCCTATTGAAACGCTCCACCATACCGTCCGACTGTGGATGAAGCGGGGTTGTCCTTGTCTTTTTGATTCCGAGTAGTTGACACATCTCTTGGAAGATTCTTGACTCGAAGTTCCTCCCTTGGTCAGAATGCAATTCCAAGGGCACACCGAATCTGCTAACCCAATTGTAGACGATCTGCTCCGCCACGGTTCTGGCTTCCTGGTTAGGGATCGGAAACGCTTCCGGCCACTTACTGAAGTAGTCCATCACTACGAGTATATACCGATTACCATTGTCGGTTTCCGGAAAGGGCCCTGCGATGTCAATGGCGATTCGTTCGAAAGGTGCTCCCACGTTGTATTGGTGCATCTTACCTCGAGTTTTGGTTCTCGGACCCTTACTAGCTGCACACACGTCGCATTCTCTGCACCAGTCTTCGATATCTTCCTTCGCTTTTAACCAATAAAAACGTTCTCGTACCTTTTCTAGCGTCTTATTCACTCCCAAGTGGCCTCCGGACGCCCCGCCATGCATTTCCTGTAACACCTCCTTGACCCTCGTCCGCGGTACTACAAGCTGCATTACAAACGACTTTCCGTCGGAGGATTCCCATTTTCTTCTCAGAACACCTTCTTGGACATGGAGGGAGTCCCACTGCGCAAAATATGCCTTTAAGGTCGGGCTTCTGTGAGAGATGTCCTGATGATCCGGTTTCTCCATGTTCTCCTTCCAGGCCAGAATCGGCTCGATATCCGGGTCTTCCTTCTGAGCGTTCCGGATCTCATCTACGCTCCAGCCGGCGATAGGTTCGGCTCTCATTCTTTGGATGGAAACCAGCTCCCGTTCTTCCTGACGCGCACAATGTTTACAATCCGTTCTGCATGGTCTCCGGGACAGTGCATCCGCATTAGAGTGGAGTTTTCCTTTACGATGCTGTATTTCGTAGTCGTAGATTTGCAGCCTTTCGATCCATCTTGCGACCTGACCCTCAGGACTCTTGAACTGTAATAGCCATTTTAAGGCTGCATGGTCTGTGCGAAGAACGAACTTCCTCCCGTAGAGGTATTTGTGAAAATGCTTCGTAGCCAAGATCAAAGCTAGAAGTTCTCTCCTTGTCACGCAGTAGTTCCTTTCTGGCTTAGAGAGCACCTTGCTGAAGTACGCAACCACCTTCTCTTGGCCGTCATGCACCTGGGAGAGTACGGCTCCTACCCCAACATTACTAGCATCTGCATCCACAATGAACGTTTCCCCGGGAGTGGGGTAAGCCAGTATCGGGGCATCGCATAGCCGTTGTTTAAGTGCCTTGAAGCTCTTCTCGCACTCAATTGTCCATTTGAATTGTTTTCCCTTTTCCGTCAACTGGTGCAGGTTCTTTGCGATCCCGGCAAAATCCTTCACGAACCGTCTGTAGTAGGTGGCTAGGCCCAGGAAGCTCCTTAGTTGGTGTTTATCCTTGGGGACTGGCCAGTTTTTCACCGCTTCGACCTTCTCTGGATCGGTTCTCACTCCTTTCGCTGAAATTATGTGCCCCAAGTACTTGACTTCCGCTCTAAACAGGGCGCACTTCTTGGGGTTGAGCTTCAGGTGGGCACTTCGAAGCCTTTGAAACACATCCCTTAGATTGTCTCGGTGTTGCGCAAACGATTTTCCTACGACGATGACATCATCCAAGTATACCAAACAGGTTTTCCATGTTAACCCTTGCAGGACACATTCCATCAATCGCTCGAAAGTCGCCGGAGCATTGCACAGCCCGAATGGCATTACCGTGAATTGCCATAGCCCATTTCCTGCGGTGAAGGCGGTTTTCTCCCGGTCTTCTGGATGGATCTGTACCTGTCAGTAGCCACTCTTCAAGTCGAGAGTGGAAAACCATCGGGCTCCTGATAGTGTGTCTAGCGTGTCGTCAATCCGTGGCAGAGGGTAGCTGTCTTTCTTGGTGACGTAATTGAGCTGCCGATAGTCCACGCAGAACCGCGTGCTGCCATCTTTCTTCTTAACCAGTACAACCGGTGATGCCCACGGACTTTTGGAACTTTCAATCAGACCTTCTTTCTCCATTGCCGACACCATCTCTGCAACTTCTGTCTGCTTTGCCAATGGAAGGCGCCTAGCAGGCTGACGAATTGGTCTAGTATCACCAGTGTCTATTCGATGTTGTACCAGGTGTGTTCGGCCGTATTCTCCGTCCTGTGAGGCAAATACATCAGCGTACTCATTGATAAGATTCTCTGCCATAGTTCGCTGCTCCTGATTCAGCTCACTGGACTGGAGAATCGTCTCCCTCGTTTCCGCTGTCAAAGGTGATGGGAGAGGTTTTGGAGGACCACGTTCAGATATTGTTGCGACGGCGGTAATCGGCGTGCATTTTCCAGTCACCTCCCCTCGCCTTAGTTTGACAGTGTGTGGTCTTGCGTTCAAAACTCTCACTGGAACCATGGTGTTCTTTGGTTCGACCAACGTCTTTCCCACGATGTAGTCTTGAGAATTCTTCTCCGGGTCTGGTTCTACTATGTAGAATCGGTGGCTCCCAAGATCACCTTCCAGCTTCGTCCAAATGATTGTCTCTGAAGACGGCGGCAAAACTTCGTCTTTGCTGATGACTGTCCTGAGAGTTACGGCATTCTCGTTTCCGTACACCATCGGAATCTCCACATTTCGATACCTCAGTACTTGCATCCCGATGTCCAAGATTACTTCATTTGCTTTCATGAAGTCTATTCCGATGATGCACTCGTCGCATATGTCTGCCACCAGAAACGCATGGGAGAACGTCAGTCCTGCCAGAGTAAGCGTAAGACGAACTTCTCCAAATACCTTCGCCATTTCCCCTATTGCAGTCTTCAGGCAGTAGCTGTTGGTGTTGTGCAGCCAGGAGCTTTTGACGATATCTCTTCTTACAATGGAGGCAGTGGCACCTGTGTCGATGGTGGCTACGCACTTCTTCTTGTTGATTAGTGCCTCCACTGTCAGGCTCTTGTTATCCCGTTTGGTTTGCGAAACTTGAATGGTGGTCCTGGGGGCCTCGATTCCAGTAACCAACTTCTGCCCCGCGAAGTTGGTCCTTACGCATTTCCCGACTGCTGGTTTTGGGAAGTCTGACTGACAGGATGGATGTTATCACCTCCAGATGCTTCCTCTCTGCTTCTCCTACTTCCGCAATGTGGACAATTTCCTCGTCTAGGTGCAATTCTGCACTGCCGTTGTAGGTGTCCGGTTTGGTTGCAATTCCAGCAACGGATTTGACTTCCGCGAGCTCTGTCTTCATCCATGACGGCTGTTCTCTGGCATGAGCATTCCACGACGGACATTTCCCTGACACGGTGTATTCCCTGGTATGCTTGGTCCGCAGCCTTCATTGACAAAGCGAATGCCAATGCCTCGGGGAGTGTTCGCTTTTCAGCCATCCTTACAGCCATTTGCAGTTGTCTGTCCTCTATGGCCTGAATAAAAGCTTCCACCGCCATTTCGTTGATAAGCTCCTCACCGGCTTTAGGGTATGAAAGATGGGCTAGTCGCTCTATATCCGCTTGCAACTGTTGGAGCGTTTCCCCCCTTTTCTGGACTCGACTACGCAGCTGAACCCTGTACACCTGCTGCATGTGTTCATCCCCAAACCGCATCTCGATAGCCTGAACCAGAGAGTCGTAGTTCTGCTGTTTATCTTCCGGGATGGTCTGCAAGAGCTCCGCAGCTGGACCCCTCAGTGCAAGTGTGAGTGCAATGGACTTCTCTTCATCGTCCCAGCTATTGGTCATTGCGGCCGCTTCGAATTGCCTTTTATAAATTGGCCATGATGTTTGACCATCGAAGATAGGAGGCTGCATCTCCTTTCTTCTCAGACCGTCGGTGGAATATTCCCGTGCTTTCTGTCTCTTCACGTTGCTGAGTTCCTTAGTAAGATTTTCGACTTGTTTTTCTACTTTTTCGAACTGAGTCTCTATTTTCCCGAACTGAGTTTCATGCTTCTCAAAGTTTTCATCGAATCTAGTTTCGACTTTTTCGAGTTGCGTCTCTACCTTCTCGATTTTCTCTTCGATCACTTCGAATTTGGATTCCAAGTTCTTGTTTTGCTCATCAAGTTTACTTTCCAGAGCATCTAGAGAATTCTTTTGTTCGTCCAGCTTAAGTTCTAGAGAATTTCTTTGATCTTCTATTGCTTTCTTTTGTTCGTCCATGACTAACTTAAGTTGCAGGAGCAGACTTGTTATACCCGGGTCGGCTGCTGTACTTGCTGGTTCCTCTTCCACGTCAAACTCTACGTCGTGCGGATTTTCACCTTCCTGCGTTACTGCTTCTTCCAGACGAATCAGTAGGGCATCTTTTCCCCCAGTTGTGTCGAGGTTCCGCTTACTGAGTTCTGCCTTTAGTTGAGTTATAGTTAGTTTTCCCAATTTGCGACCCATTTTGCGCAACTAATTAACTCAACACAGAAAAATTTTTTTTTTTTTTTGCTTGTGCAATTTCACACCACGGAAATAGTTATTCACAGAATAAGTTTTATCCCGCTTCTGACACCAATGTAATATGCGAGCTACGGCTCGAGTAGATAAAACAATATTCTGTGAAATTTATTTCTTTATTTTCTAGTCTATAGAACAATTCAGGTTCACACTGTACTATCCTTCGCAATTCTTTTCTTACAATGTCTCTTTCCTCTTAAATCACTTTATCTCCTTTCTATTACTTAATTCACAAATCCAAAATAATTACTCCTTCTTGTTAACTCTCAACTTTCAATTTATCACAAAATTACAACTTCGCCTATTATCACTTTTCTAATCTCTTCGCCACAGTTTAAAAATCACTGTCTTTTCTATTGATCGCCATCTGTCCTTATATAGCAGAAGTTTCAGATAGCCAGAAACTTCTAGCAAATTCTTCGACCACTGGAAATAATTCCAAGATGACAATCATTTCTTCCAGTTATAATTCTCTCTTTATCCGTGGCTTTGTCAGCTATTGCGAACCTCGAATGAAAGTACAGTTTGGAATGGGCTGTAGGAGCGTAGTTATTATTCTACATTATTGTTGCATACTTTTAGACGATGTTACAATATTTTGGAGAACTGTGAGTATGTACATATGTTGCGTAAAAAATGCTCCAATCACATAAACCCCTTGAATACCTTCATGAGATTTATGTGACCCATTAGCTTGTGAACTCTTCTCAAGAAAGAGCCCACGAAGAATACACTCTTTCATGCAAGTCGTGCTTTTCCACCCCACTATGATTTTACGCTCCTACACATGGAACGCTACTAGCGTGGACTGGCTGCATGTGGACAGGGGATAGGTTTAACCCCATCAAGTTTTAATATAGGATCTCAAAGTCCAATAAAGTGTAAAAATGTCTAAAATCTGTTCTCAGACATATGGTGACTGCTCGCGTGGAACTACGTAAGTGATAAAATTGCAAGCGCGGTGAGGTTGTAACAACGCTCTAGAGAAAGAAACACCTTAACCGAACTCCAACACAGGTACAGAACAACGTGGAAAGATCTTAAAATGACAAGCCAACATAGCAAGCGTAGGAGCTTATAGAATTATGGAATGAAGCCGATCAAAAAACATGGGGAATGGCGTACCAGGTTGTAATGAAAAAACTGAAGACTTTTCGAGCATTAGTTCCCACCTGTCTAGGAATGCTACGTAACATTGTGCAAAGGTTATTCCCAAGACAGCAAGAAGGCACACTTGATGAAGAACTATTGAGAGGTCCCCAAGCTATTCTTCTAGTAACAAGAGATGGAGTAATAGAGGCCTGCAACAGATTCGAAGATATAAAAGTGCCTGGGCTAGATGGTATTCCCAACGTAGCTGTCAAGACTGCAGTTAGACGGTCATAGACGATTCACAGACATACCTTCTGATAAAAAAGTACCCGGAATTCTTCAATAAAACGAAAACGGTTCAATTATTCATCGATATTCATTTTATTCCCTTCAAAGTAATCTCTATTGCAAGCAATACACATATTCCAACGCTTCCTCCCATCTTCAAAAGACTTTTCATAGGCCGATTTAGAAATCGCCTTCAGCTCCTTCTGCGAATTCTCCTTTATCGTCTCAAAACGCTTTTCGCGAAGTGGTAACTTGAGTCGTGCGAATAGGAAAAAGTCACAAGGAGCCATGTCAGGTGAATAGGGAGCTTGCGGAATGGCATGAACGTTGTTTTTGATCAAACAGTAGCGTACAAGATGAGATGTGTTAGCAGGTGCGTTGTCGTGGTTAAGAAATCACGAATTATGGAGAAACACCACAATTCTGGCATATTGCGACGAACATTTTCCCTCAAACGCTTTAATACGCTCACGTAATACTCCTTATTTACTGTCTGGCCTGGCGGAAGAAATTTGGAGTGGACCACACCACGGAAATCAAAGAAAACGGTCAACAATGCCTTGATTTTGGATCGACTCTGTAATGTTTCTTTTGGGTTTTGGCTTGTCTGAGAAGCACCATTCCGATGATTGTTGGTTAGCTTCGATGTCATATTCATAGACCCATGTTTTCGGTAATGATGCCATCGACAACATTTTGGCCCAAAGAAAACATTTCTTTAGCAACATCTATGCGGCGCTGTTTCTGTAACAAATTCAGCGAAATTCGCAGAACAAAAAAAAAAACACTTGTTTATAAAGCTATCACGCACAAACTGATATTTGAGCGCCAGATGACAGATGACCAACCTAAAACCTTTTGACAATATCTCAAGTGCGGTTTGTTTGAATGGGAAATTCCGGATACTTTTTGATCAGAAGATATGTTTGAATGAAGGAGTATTTCCAGACACATGGAAAAAGCAGACTGATGCTGCTCCCCAAGGGTAACCAAAAATATCCCCCAGAAGATCAATCGTCGTACCGTCCGCTTTGGATGTTGGACACGACAGGAAAACTATTGTAGCGCATCACCTGAAAAAAAAGACAAGTACTTAGACAATAAGGACAATTTAATTCCGGCATGCTCACTTTTCGGATTTATTGAAAAAATATGTGCTACATACGTACATATATGTGTTTATGTGCCAAATAATATTCTAATTTTTTCTTTGCATAAGTTATGAGTGTTTCGTTTTTTTTTCAAATTTGTCCTCAAATAGCCTTCGCAGCCTGTATTATTAAATTGAAAATGTTTCCTTGTCTGTCTACCTGCATCAACGTTTATAACTCAATAACCAATGGACCGATTTTCTACTCGGCTATATGTCAAAGTCAACGCCAAGGAAAAATTATCTGTGCGGTGCATTCAATTTGGTATGTCAAAACATTGTATGAGAGACTTTTAGAGATCAAAAAGATAACTTAATAGCTAACAATAACCATAATAACGTTCAGTTTGCTTCCGAACCATATAAACTTGAGAACAGCTGAACCAATTTCAATGTAAAGGGTGATTCTATTGGAGTTTACAATTTAAAATTGAAATAAAACACATAGGTTTTTGTCAAACTGCTGATATTTTTACATCAATATAACATTGACGTTAAACAAGAAAGATTATATCGGCAAATGGGCACCAGGCTGGCCTTGCAGACTTCCGCCTTTTTGATCAAGTTTCTCATTACTTTTTAGCCTAAATCCTGCTGCAGTTCCTAAATAACGCGTCGAATCCTGTCATCTAGCTCTAGAATCGTTTGCGTATTATCACATAACCCCAAAGAAAAAAAAAATCAGCGGCGTGATATCACACGGTCTTGGTGCTCAATTTTTGTCACCGTCTGTGCAATAACTTATGTTTTTTATAATTTGAGCGCGCCAAATGGAATATAAACACACTTAAATTATTTCAGGGCGTTTGTAGACAGTGAGAGAGAAAGAAAGATTGGTGTAGTGGTTTGAAACTCAGGTGGTATTAAGTTTCAGTAAACTCCAAGGGTGGCGTCCAGATAACTGAGGAGCATTGTGTTGTTGTTATTGTTGTTACTTAGATTCACAGTATTTTTTTCGTCCTCCTGATATCATCATCATGATCAAATTGCATTTTCAACGATATGCCAGTGTTATACCATCGTAGTAGAATTGACATAAGCTTCCGCAATTAATCAGCTTTTTTTATTTATTTCATGCGAAATAAGTAGATCATTCTTGACATCAGGATTTGAACCGTGAAACAGCAGCGTGACAAGCGCTGATATTACCACTACACCACAGCTGTGTGGCACCATCTTATTAACCCTGCAGTCGTCGCGCACCAAAAAGTCACACCAGTCGTCGCGCGGATTACATATGTAATCCATTTTAAAATTAAAGTAAAACCCGTATGCTTTAATTTTTTCAAATTTATTTTGCTGCAAAATGCAATGACATATTACTTAAATATAAAAAACATAAATTATTACTTCATTATACAAAAAAAAAAAAAAAAAATTAAAAAAATAAAAATTTCGGATTTCTTGTAGAAAAAAAGGAACTTTGGTGGATTACAATAGTAATCCGCGCGACGACTGCAGGGTTAAAACCACATTTCTTTCATATCAATATCGTCCAATTGGTGCCAAAAATAATTTGTTATCATGCCCCAATAATGTCCACCATTGTACGGTCCAATCACGCAACCGACCAAAAATCATGATCCCAAATGCGACAAAAAGCCTCATCGCTGAAGATTTGTTCTAAAAATCGCGATCAACGTGATGGTTCTCTAACACCCAATCAACGAAGTCATGTCGATTTATGATCTGCTAGCTTCAATTCCTGAGTCAATTGGATCTTGTAGGCATGCAGATGCAGATCTTTTGTTAAAATGCGCTGGGTGGAGCTGAATTTTTACATTAATTTCTTAACTGCTGCACCCTCGATAACAATTTTGAGGGAAACTCTAATGAGGGAATAAACCTCTCTTAGGTATTAGCAGGCGGCAAAATAGACCATTAGGTCGCAGTAAAAGTTAACCCTACACAAATAATAATAATAATAACCGTGGCACGAGATAGACGATTACTATATGTATACCGACATTATTTCGCAATGCGCAAATCGTATTGTTTAAATTTTCCCCATTTCGTAGATGGGTTTTAACAATTAAAATGCGTTGTTCTCTCATATACCGCTGCATAATTACATACGTCAATGCTTAGTGTTCACAGATGTCAAATATCAGCTGTATATCTTTGACAGAACCACAGTAGTTCCAGATTTAACTTGTCACCTTCAATTGAATCACCCTTAAGTTTGTTTTACCTTTTAAATATTTGTATGGGGAGGATTGAAGCTACATTTATTTATTATTGCTCGACGTCAAGAAGCTGAACGCTCAAGAAATCTATTTCAAAAGTCAAGAAAAAATTTAATTGTCTGTATGGGAGAGGATCTATAATATCTCCCCACCCCTAGGAATTAACGGGGTAAATGTATGGCTCTAAAGGTTAAGTTACTATAATATAATTCAAAAACGCTTAGGAATACAGTAATAATTTGTGTTTTAAATGGGATTTTTTAGGATTCTTTTAATTAGCATCTCGAATAGGTCCCGAATTCTTTCCAAAATGTTCTAATGTTTTATTTCAAATGTCTAGCACAAAGCCTAATTTGACTTTCAAATTCATCTGCAAGATACTGATCGATTTTCTAAGTGGAAAATGTTACCTATTTGTATTTATTTGACTGTTTAACATAGTTTCTTTTCACTTGTTATAGTTATGAAGTCAAATCCAGTTATTATTCTATAAAATTGCTCGCACTCTTTGATGGGAGCATTTCACTAAAAAAATTAGAGTCGCTGCACTTTCCTATTCCAGCATCAGCTGGAAATGGAATTTATACAATTATTTATTCGAACTACACCAACCCAACCGGCACAATTGCCATTTTCACAAGCAACCATTCACGTGAAATTGCTACACAGCCGAGAATGTGTACAATGAAATTGTTATCGGTTTTGCGCAGCAACAAATAAAACTTTGCCATTATTTCTTATGAACGAATTCCATGAAGGCACGAATCGTAGCTGCCTATATATTCGTACCTATTCCGGTTTTTCGTTTCACTTCAATGATTTATTTAGAAGTGCTAAATTAATTAATCTGTGTTTTTTTCTAAAACAGTACTCGTTTACAAATAAAAAAATCATTTTCAATGGACTTTTAGTCAATCCAAAGCATTAACGAGGCTTATCACTAAAGTATCTTTGACACGTCAAACTGTTGAGAGTTATTTCCTAACAGACGCAATATCACTTTAAATAGGCTAATTGAGATTATTGGCTTTGCGAATATGTCAAGTGACACTTAACAGTTAATTCGCTAATACATAATTTCACTCTCACCTTGAAGTGTTGTTATTTATTAACCCCAACTGATGGAGAGAAATGCTGATGATGAATTTAATCGACCAGAAATTAGAAATACCAGATATCACTTTCACCTGGGGAGATAAACATGACATCATAGTCACGTTTTACGTACGTTTCAGATTATATGCACTACACTAACATTCTAAATGGAATTTCTTTATTGCTAAAAAAATCTTGACCAACTTCTTACTGATCTACTAATCAGTGAATATGACCGTGTTGAAATTATTTTATTAATTAATCTATTTGCAACACTTTGATAAGCTGCATGACAAGACGTAATTTGATTAGAAAATATTCCACCGATTTGCAAACAAAAAGTGGTTCAAGTTAAGAATTTACATGAACAGATAAAGAGTCAGATTAAAGTGAATGCCGATTGTCATTTTAAATTAAGTACAAGGCCAAGGATTTTTTAGAAAAAGTACTCTAAAAATAGGAAATAATAAATACATCAGATAAATTTTCAGTTCAGTTCCATCCATCGTCAAAAGGCACTTCCGCTTAGTAGATGATATGGTCAATGATATTCTGATTTAGACAAACGTTTAGTCATAGACACATAATATTAGATGGTGCGTTTGATACCATAATATTGAACCACGTATAACCTTACTTTATATTAGGCGTATATTTCCGAATCTATCTTTTTTTATTACTACCTGTTGCCTGTTGCAGCATTGTGACTTGGGGCTGTATGGCTGCAGACGGAGTCGGAGAAGTGTTCGTGTGTGATGGTCCGATGGAATCTAAAAAGTACATAAACGTATTGAAAGACATGCTGCAACTATCTTTTGAAAAGATTTCCGAGGACACGAATAAAATCTTGGCCTGCGCAGCCCTAATCTAAACTCAATTGAGCACCTTTGGGGTATTCTTAAGCGAAAGATCCGGCAGCACTCAATTATATCAAAAGCTTCGCTTAAAATCGTTATGGAGCAAGAGTGGAACGAAATTACATCAGACGAGTGCTGCAGGCTACTGAACTCAATGCCGAAAAGAATAGCAGCAGTAATTAAAGTTAAAGGTGGCCACACCAAATATTAAGCATACTTATAACGTAACTGCATACTTTTATTTTTTCTGATTTGCCGCTTTTTGAAGATATGACGATTTTCAAAGGGTGCCAAATACGCTTAGCCAAGGCATGTACATATAGCACGAATTTTCTCCCAATATATTACGTCGCAATTCAGTTTTTCAAATTTCGCACTTAACGGATTTGCATTAAGATGTAAAATTATCTTGCAGATGAGTGGAAACATAAGAAGGAAATCAATTTGTTTACGTAGCGATACAAGTTTCTGAAAAAGCAATCTTTTGTAAAACAACCGTCTTTCGTGGAATTTTCATATTAACTCCAAAATTAACGGTACTAAATGGCCAATTTCGATAAAAATCAATTTAATCGAGAAGCATGTAAGGGCAAACCTGATAACAATCCGCATTAAGGCTAAATTCAGCAACATCAAACAAATAAGCTTTTACGAGCTCCTCGACAGGACGTACAGGGGAATGTCTAAGCACATGCACCAAAGCAAGGCTTCTACAGAGCGAACAGATCTATAAGAGGAAGACCAAATTTTCCGAAAAAAAAGAAGAGAGAGTATGAGAATCGATTGAGTTGATAGAAAGGTGTTACTATTGAAATGATGTTTTGGAAATTTGAACAAAAGTGATACGAACTTACCTACTTGGAATTGTAGTCTTAATTCCCAAACGAAGACTACAGAGAGAAACAAGGAAATCTAGTAGTGAAGTCACAACAGCCGGTGCAAAAAATGTTGGAAAGAACACATCTTCAAAATGCTAAACGGCGGTGATAACCAACAGCTCGTTGTCAGGAAGTACAAACCATTCAATCTTGACGATAACAATCAAAGCGAATTGAGAATAGCATTATTTAAGCTTGGTTGGTTGGTTGGTTTAAGAGGGTGAGCTTATGCCCTTCACTTAGGCATCCACTGGGCCCGTTGTGTTCCCCTCGTCTGTCGAGCTGTAGGAAAAGTAATGTAATGGGAATTAAGTGATGAGAGAGGATTTAGGTATTGGGATCATGGGAGTATCAAGGAAGAGATTATATCATATAGTGATCGGGAAATCGTCTTGTTCGTCTAGCGAACTCTAATATATCACCGATTCCTTTCTTGCTGAGGTGTGTTAGATCCGGTATCCCTGGGGATCCCAGTATCTTCAGTCTTAATCTTGCTGTTGCAGGGCAGTGGCAGAGGAAGTGTTCTATATCTTCCTCCTCCTCCTCACAGTTGACACAGATTGTTGTTACAGCTAGCCCGAGTCTGAATGAGTGTTTATTAAGATTGATGTGCCCTGTTAAAAGTCTCACCATCGCTCTTAACTGTGTTCTGCTTGAGTTGAAAGCTCTTTTAGCTGTGTTGTTACTGTGTCACTCGCTCCTTTCCTTGCTAGTTCATATGCCTTTTCGTTACCCGGTACACCTTCGTGCCCCGGTACCCATATACTCGTAAGGCGGACTCTATTACGCCTGGCAAGTAGGTTAAATTTAATTTTGCACTCCTTTGTTAGTCGTGATTTTGACACAGGGTTTGTGATCGCGCTAATTTCTGCTTTGCTGTCCGAGCAGATGTCTATTTGCCTCTCTTCGCTGGTGTCTTCATAATTGCAAGGACTTCTGCTTGGAACACGGTTACAAACGGTTTTAGGTGAATATTTAAGCTTAATCCAACAAAACTAATGGAGATAATGGTCTAATTGATGATCTATTCAAATCAGTGGGAGATAATTTCGTATGGAGCATACACCAACTTATCTGTAAATATGGTCGGATGAAAGTGTGCCCGTTTAAGTATTTTCAGCATCGTTCTCATAATAGACATCATTCCATCTTCTGTACAATGTAAGTCTTCGAATCCATCCCATAGGGGCGACTCGGTTAAAGAAGACCTCACCTAAGGTGGCAGTCTAAGTACGTAAGTATAATATGAATGCCTAAAGCCATTCATCCACAAGCTGATTGGTTCTCATCAGTGTAGTTTTAGGCTTGGAAAGTCCACCATCGATTTTGGTACCCACCATCTTTTCGTCGATTTAAAATTCGTCTATTATAGTGCTTATATAGCTAGTCTACGTATATATCTATAAGGTTGTGGAAGAATGGCTTTAGACATTCATATTGTACTTACTTACTTACTTAGACTACCACCTTAGGTGAGGTCTTCTTTAACCGAGTCGCCCTTCTGGGATGGATTCGAAAACTATAATAGAACTAGACATAGCCTTGTTTTGGCATCCCTGCTAAACTCGTCTGTCATCAAAGTCACAAAATATACCACCTTTGATGTCAGAATTGGACTAAAACAAGACAACGCGCGTCTTAAGTTTTCTTTAACACAACGCTTGGCAGGATTGTGCTAGATGTACAATCTTTCGAAATCTGTATCTAGTAGTTAATGGGCAACATTGAATGGAAAAAGAACCAAGAGCTTACTTAAAGAATAGGCGCAATAACCGCTAGGCTAGGCGGTGCAGTGCAATAAAGCCCGCGGAAATACTCGTAAAGCCCATCGGTGTTATTTCCTTTTTTTTTTGGGAAATAACAACCATGGGCTTTATTTCTTTTCTGAAGTGGAAATAAGGCCCACCATAGAAAAGGAATAAAGCCCACGGTTGTTATTGCCATTCGGAATAGGCATTAAAACCCACCCGTGAGTACATTGCTTTTAAATAATTCCCAATTGAGAGATCACAAATTGTACCGTAACTAATGGAGTTAAGTTATGTACGTTTTGCTGCTGTTAGGTGTGAATGTCCCCAAAACAAAAATGAAAAATGGGTCCAAAAATTTATATTAAAACCAACAACAACAAAAAATTAAATTTGTTTGAACTGGGGTGATATTTCATATTTTGAGGGCTTTTTACAATTTTCAGTTTGGAGTGTTTTTTCATTATGAAAAATGGACCCCAAATATTATTTTCGGGCTTATTTTCCGTGTTTTGAAACAAAACTAGAAAAGTACATTTCTATATACATATTTGGTTCTTCCCTGAGCACCTTCGTATAAGTCCGAAGGCCGCCCGGTGTATGAGTCGAAGAGATGTCCCATAGTGTGAAATCCTTTTAACCCGTGAAGCGACCCACCCAAGCACTGTTAAAATATAGGCGCCTGTCAGATATAACTCCACAATAAAAGTTAAACTAATTCCCACACAGTGGACTTTATTTCTATTTCTTATTGGAATTAAAATCTGCAACTGAAAGGCAATAAAGGATTTTAATGCCACTTCAGAAAAGAAATAAAGCCCGTGGGTGTTATTTACTTTTTTTTTGGGAAATAAGTATTATTATATAATATAATAAGTATAATTTACCGCTGGCCTTATTGCACTGCACCTAGAGCGAATAGACAACAGCAATCCAGCCCAGAGAATCTTCGTATTCACTCCAGACGGATGATGCGGTAGAGGAATGCCACACATAAAGTGACGTTTTAAGCGACGGTACGAAAGGCTACTAAAAGAAAAAGTGCCATATCTGTTAAGATGTTCTTCCGTATTCAGATTAGATATGATAGGATATCTAATCTAATGGGCACAGCGTAACTACCCTGAGAAATCCGTTTGTCTGGGATAGTGTCCATAATAAATTATTATCGCACGAATCTTATAGTATGTACGTGATTTGTTAATTGATTTAACGCTTACTAGCCCTTCATTACGATAGCAATCACCGTCAACAAGTTGAATTCGTTGGTCTTTTTATACGACTCGATTGCACTTTTATCCTACGAGTATCTTAACCAAACAAAAGGTAGTAGACTAGAGTAGAATTTCATAAGATGGAATTCTTAGATTCTTAGTAATAGATTATGTCTTCAAAGAAAGATAAATGAGACCGCTTTACCAGTTTTAGTTCTACCAACGAACATTAAACATTCTTATCATAAGACTGACTGGTAGTGTTCTCATTATTTTTCTATAAATAGGAAGGATGAGGTTGATAAAAGTCTATAGGCACTTGATGGACTGATTTTCATTATTTTTTTTATTGTGACTTGCAATTTTGATTCAGAGAGTAAATTGCTGTTCATTGGTTTTATCATTAAAGAGAAGCAATCAAATAATACATATCTTCTGTCAGACTGTGACAAGAATTTCAATCGTAAAATGTTTGTTTGCAATGCACTTGATTTTTACAACCTCAATTTGTCTCCAGTGTCGGTTAAAGCAAGTCGAAAAAACATACTGAAAAGTTACAATTCGTTTGGAACGGAATGTATGAAACCCTGTCCCTCATACTCTAACTCATCCCTTATACAGTAGGCATTACGAGTACGTTGTAAAATGATCTTGCTACTCGGAAGATATTGCATCGATTTTTACGTTTAAACTTACTTTTATACGTATGCTTATGGGATTTTTAAAATAAGATTTATCTTTCACTACAAATAGCTTTCAAAAAGAAATCGGCGTGGCTCCGTTCACATGGACGAATTATAGAGATTATTAACGGCGACATATTTTGTTTGTTAATTTTTTTTCAATTTCTAGTTTGACAAAAAGAGCATATTCCGAAAAATGGGCGTGTTTGTGGGCGGATTTCAAAACTTGTACTGCTTCATGTTCTCGAAAGATTATATACCAATTTTCATCTTCCTAGCACAAAATTTAAACCCCAAAAACTAGTGACATGCAGACAGACACAACCATACATACGAGTATCATTATTATTTCTCTATGTTACAGACTGTGCATCAAAATTAATATACCCTATGGGATAAAGTATAATAACCAGTGTAAGTAATTTACAACTTCACGAAGAGACTTAAAATTGATTAAACCATAAATCATTGGAATTTATCATCTATTGGTTGTGCAGTGAAAAGGTATAGCGATAAAATTATAGTAATGTCAGTACAATCACATTAAATGAAGACTAGATTGACTGGGGTTGAGCATCTATTGAAATGTCAAGTGGACATTCTTTATTAGTTTAGAGATTGTATCTCTTCTGTTTTTGTTTTTTTTTAACTTGCAGCTATAAGGGCAAGTATTGGTTTCGTGGAAAAATTCAACCTCGAAATTTGGATCAATCTTGGTAACACTATAATGGAGAATATCAAAAAAGTGGTTCTCCAATTCTGTTTATCTGTCTGTCTGTCTGTCTGTCTATACGCACGATTGCAGCTGGATGGATTTTTTTTTCAAATTTCATGTTCACAATTTGAGGGAAAATCGGAATTTTCATTCTAACCCCAAAATTAACTAATGGCCGATTTTGTAAAAAAAAAAATCAATTTTCTCAAAAACGGCTCAAACGATTTTGTTTAAATTTAATATTTGAGTGGACATATGCCAAAAGATAGCGCAATAGGTTTTGTTAAAAAAAATGCGTATAACAGTACTTTGCTAATTAGCAGGTTTTTAAAAATTCGCTACAAAATCGATTTTGTTCTTTATTTCTTTAAAAAATAAAAAAAAACTTTTTAACTTAAATTTTAAATTGCGGATAAACAATATATAGGTGCAAATACGCGCGACCCAGTCGAATACTTTATTTTTTCAACAATTGACCGGATATACTAGAAATAAATATAAATGCAGTTCAGCACGTCAGAATATATCGAAAATAAATGGTCTAACCCACTAAGCAACCCCATCTACAAGGTAATAAGAAAGGATAAGGACCGGCCCTAGAGCCATAAAATGTACAATACGACGTACATATATGTAAACCTTGATTTTAATTGCGGCAAACATTCCAAAAAGTCAAGGTTATGCAGTGTGGAAAAATTCTTATTTCAGTGACAGTCAGTTTAACGAGATAATTACTGTTATTCACCACCTTGTCGCATTCAGAACATATGTAGATATGTATCTTGTCTGAAATTGAACACGTGGTGTTTTCCCGGGTAATCGCCTCCATCGCAAAACTTTTTTTTTTTAAACTGAATCCAACCAACCGAAATGTAACTTGCGGATCTTTAATTTTTTTACGCAAATCTCATACATACTTGATACAGGTTACGAATTATCACACACCGGTTTCTTCGCACAAGGTTAGTAGAAGCGCCCTCAATTCGAGTCAAGCAGAAAGGCGTAAAAGTAAAAAAAAAAATCAATGAGGGCAAAATGCATAAAGCAAGACCACAACCACTAACTTAATGGTGAATGGAATTTGATTGAATTTAGATTTTCAACCAACATTCAATTAAGGTACTTATTGCGAGGCCAATGAACCCTAAGGGCATTCAATACGGGTAGATTTGTTTTACCACCGCAGAAAGAGATTGTTTAAGTGGTAGAAAAAAAAAAAAAGATAACGAAAGTTGATAGAGATGGATGACAGGCGAAGGTGTTTTCGATTTATGCAAGACACGAAACTTTTACTCATTGACTTTCGAGTGAAGTGGTAAAGATTTTATTACCACTTACTTCACCTTTCTTTTATTATATGTTTATTACTGAGATGTACTAAGGTGTTAACGTATACAATGATCAAAAGTGCAATAATCTGAAAATATCGGATAAATGAACAAGTATACACAGTGAATAGCGATATGCTAACCAGTCAGATTAATCGAGGAAACGCACCACCAGACACCACATGGTACGATGTTTGCAACTAAATAGCAAAAGTGTAAACCTGTCCAAAGACACACAGCTTTATATAATACTCGTATAATAATTTCTGGTCGCAATCTCAAGTTTGGTATGACTAAATGAATACTGGCATGATAAGATGGAAAATAAGGCAATATCAACCGCCATCCGCATATACCTAGACATTGATGTCAGAACTGTTGAAAGGCAATGGTTAGCGTTACAGCCGAGCTTACCGCCTGCACCTGTTAACCCTTGTTATTCACAAGCATTTAACGCCATGTTGTCTAGTAGAGTTTAACATGTGATGCAATCGCAAAATAATTTTGCGCACATTTGCAGATCAAATGTGGATCCTTCAGTAGCAACTAAGTTTAACCAACGAAAGAGATCTCTTCTTATAGAAGACTGATCAGAAGTTCTCCATATTTTTAATTTTACTGGCGATTAAAATTTTTTTTTTTAGAGAGCACGTCAGCTTGAAATATCTGATAAGGTTATTCAGGTCTTGAACAAAGACGCACTCGATTATAACAATTAGATTTTGAAGCGCAGTCTCGGAAGATTTTCCACGTTGATAAACACGTTGCATCGGGTAGATGCCGATTAGATTCTATTTTTTCTTCGACTTGTCCACCAATAACCATTAGGATGGCATATGCCTACGCTTGAAAGACAGATACATGTTTGTCTAACGAAAAATTAAGCCTAATATTATCGTCATTAACGAAAACACCAGCACCAGACCCTTGACTGGTTCCTACATATGTATGTAGATACCAATGTCCAGTAAGGATGCCAGAAACATCTAATGCAATTAAGTTTAGCCAGAGAAAGGGATTTCTTCTTATCGAAGACTGACCAGAAGTTATTGATATTTTTAATATTACTGGCGATTACATTTTTTTTTTTTAGTGGGCACATTAGCTTGAAATATCTCATAAGTGCGCTATTCAGGTCTTGAAGAACATTCTCAAATCTGTGTGTCGTTCCAAGTTTAATTGACATTTTGACAGATTTGCTTAAATCTCTTCCTAACACATCCGACTAGTTTTCCTTTCATTCCTCCTCTTCTGCAGAGATGTAGGGCTTCACATTGGATTTAGAATTCGAAGTGCCTATGTACGAGTACCTGCGATACAGTTCTTTAAAAAAAAATCGTAGTGAATGAGATGAAACAAATTAGGAGTAGTGGAGTGGGAACGATGACTCCTACTGCAGTTTTAATTAAATACAAATCTAGAACAGTCGCCAATTCAAGAAAAGCTTTTTGTCATAAGTTTTACCTATCGCTACCTGCAGAAGGCAGCTACTTGCACATTAAAAACAAATCAGTCCCGAGTGATATACAAACTACATTTGCGCTTATAGCATTTGGTATCAAAAAAAAAAGCAGCGTTTTAGCAATATCCCACAATTTCCACAATCTAATTTCACTTAGAGCTTTTTATGCAAACAATCTGATGTAATATCTCAATAATATGCAAATACACCCTGATGTCAAATTAGTCACTATCAACAAAGTTATATCATAAATTGAAAATCTTTATCAGATGATTTTATTTCTCTACGTTAACCTATCCGTAATAGGTAATTTAATATATGTGTATATAAGGTGAATCTAAAATGCATGGGTCGCCAACCTCAAACTAGTTTTTATAATACAAACATTTTAGTCCCTTTGGGTCAAAAAAAAAAAAAAAAAAAAACACGTGAAACTCGTATTCTTTATCAAATATCTACCATGTCATCATTTCATCATGCATGAATCGTCGACGTCACTTTGGTAATATCGAATAAATAAATAAATGAACCATAAATGACTGTAGATTGGTGGATACCCCTATTTAATGAGCTTATCTATAGTTTGTATTACAGATTTTATGCCACCTATTCGTCATCGATAAGAAATTATTTGGACTCCAGAACTTACCGGTAAGTTAATTGATTTTGACACAACACGCGTAAAAAATTTTTCATAATTCGGCCAGATTCTTATCGCGCAGTGATTGACATTGGAATAAATGAATGATTTTTTTTTTATTTACAGAAGACTATCAAGATTTGAGAACGTAATCAAAACCAATTGAAAAGGGATTTAAAATAATAAAAAAAAAACACTGTCCGGGTCTTATTGGGGTCAACGAATTTAATTAACACGAGTAGATAAATGTTGTTTTCTTGAGTAAGGATCATGTCTAATGTTATTGCAAGGTGTTTTTTTGATGATTTTGATATATTATACATATGTATAATAAATGAGTTGCGAAAGTAGCTACTTCTCCTGAACGGAAATTGTTGCTGGATTAAAAGTCTAAGAAAAAAGTCTAATAGCGACCTGGGAACTTTTCCCTCAATAACGTTATTGTTTCATTGGTACGTACTCGTAGCACCGTCTTGCGTAGCACCACATGTTGTTTATGTTCATATCATCCAGTTCGCGGATTAGCATCGTCCCAGATATAACAATTTTGTTTGTTTACGAAGCGATTCAGCCAAAAATGCGCTACGAAGATTTTCGTTTGTTTCTATTTTTTATATTAAATACAAATGACTAAATGGCAGCTATGACAAAACACAATCGTCATAGAATGACAGCGCTGTCATTTCAAACATAACCACAAAGTTCAGGTGTTGTTCTTGAAAGACCCTGTGCAAGCTGTAAGGACGGGGACAAAAAGGAGATAGTACCCTCCCTGCCATTGCAAAGAGTGATACAAAATTCACTTCCAGGAAAGTGCTTACGAGTAGACCTCTGACAAAAAATAAACTCACCAAAACCATGAACGTAAAAAAAACAGAAAATTAATATCTCTAGTACAAAAATTCCGAAAGTTTCAGCCACGAAAAGGAATGAGATATAACCTTTTCCATCCCGTCCACAGACTGTATCGAAATAATTCTGTTTTTCTTTTGTTTCTTGCTAAATATCGGCTAATTAGTTGATTTTGATTAAAAAAAATTATATTTTTTATTTATAACTATTAGTTTTCGATGGTACACATATGTGGACTACGGTTTGATATGTAGTAAAAACAAATAGATTTATTTTTAGTTTCTGTAAACTTTTCAAATTTTATTGTTACCACAGAATCTTAGAAAAAATACTTACTTAAGTTAAAAAAAAACATAAACTAAACTATAAATACATTTCATGCTCAGTCTTCAACGAATAATAACGAAAAATATAAAATAATGATTCTAATTCAAAAAGTAATAATGTAAAAAAAATAAAGTCTTCCAAATTTAAGAAAACTTCTAAGCCTCAAATTGAAAGGTACATTTAAAAATACATAAGAGTAATGAAGGAACTAGAAAAACAATTAATAAATTAATTATTGCTTCTTATGGTATGTCAAAAAAACAATTATTGCCATTTGTGCAAAGGTACAACTTGCATTTTATGCAAATAGTACGAGTGCGAGAAGAGCAACCAGGAGCCCGATACTTTGAAGCATTTTTCGCTTCTATGAATTGAGGAAAATGTTCAAGACAATCATAACGCTCTTCTACTGTAAATGGTAGGTTCACTTTTCTTCTTTTTGATCGAGATGCTTCGGGTGATTTGCTTGATTCGGACTGCGAGCTAAATGGTATGTTAGACCGATTCCTTACGATCACTTCTTTGACTTTGCTGGAAAATCCTATCAAAGCTTTTCCAATATAGACTTTGAACTCCAAAAGTGTCATTTTCTTTTCCGCATCTATATTTTGCTGTCTTTTGTGCATTATCCAACAGTTTGCAATAACTAGGTCTACAAAATGGTTATATGCTCTAATGGTTCATTTGTTAGTTCGGATATAGCAGCGATATAGTGAGATGTAACGGTCGCAGAGATCAACCAATCAAGCACAGGATCAATACATGGTCGGATCTTCCACAATCGGTCTGATTTCGGTTGATTTCCGCTTTTGCTTTCGGCAAATCGTAGAAACCTTCGAAGTTCACAAAAGCGATTTCTGCTCATGCACTCAGCTATTTTCGACCGAAAGTCATTTGACCAGTATATTTGCAACTGTGGGAATCCTAAGCAACCCATCAAGATATGAATTGCAGTCAATTATATAATTTCGTCCGTTGATGTGCCTAGGGGACGGTGATCACGTTTTTGAAAAGCAGAACAGTTTGTTACGTGCGCTGCTTCTTCCCAGAAAGGTACTCGTATATCAAGGTACTGAAAGAATTTGTCGAAAATGCTTTCGGGCGTGTTCTCATCGGGCATTAATTGATCTTGGTCAATATATCGGAGCAGAGATCTTAGAGTAAAAAAAACAAAACTAATAAAGAACAACTACTTTGTTGTTCTTGTTTTACCCTTTCTTCAGCCATTTCATAGTTCTCCGTCGTTCAGAATAATTTTCAAGCTCCTCAGCCGGTGTTTCCATTGCTGAATTTCCAAGTGATTGCTCCAAAGTTTCTTCGATATCGTTGATATCCTGACTTTGAACAGCATCATCTTTTGCATCTTCATCTTCAAATACTTCATTTATTATGCATTCAAAATAGTCATCATCGTTATCAGAGAGGTCTGCATCACTGTCGTTAAAAAATTTTCCCAGCTCTGCATCAGTGAGTGAGATTAAAATTTGTGAGTAACAAATTGAGTTGAAGACATTTTTATATGTTGAAACATCCGAAATACACATACGTGGACTAAGCGAAATTAGGTGGTGGAAGCTTTTTCTAGTGCAAATACCCAAAGTACACGTATGTGTACCCACTGTTTAGATGTAAATAACTCTTAAAAACTGAAGTTAACTTGTTAAGTTTTGCAATTCACAGATTCAACAGTACGTCCACTTCATTTTAATAAATTTTGAATAACAAATCGAGTTATAAACTTTAGTTTTTAACTTACCAAGGAGAGAAGCCTTCGGACGCGACATCGTTGTAATTCACTTTTGAAAAAATGTGCCAAAATAATAAGAGACGATTTAAGGGTATGTGTTTTTAAAAGAACTAATACGTTCTCTTTGGACTCTAATAATAATAGAATAAAAAAAGTACCTCAAAACATTTAGAAGAGTCTGAGTCCGCATATGTGTACTCTTTCACCGAAGAGGATAAAGGTGTACCAAATGCAACTTGTTACTTTGAGTGTAGGAGAGAACTAAAGAACAAACAGGGGAAAAGACGAATGAAATACTACACCAACGCGAATATTCGCATACGCAACAACGTGGAATATTCGGGATGACGCTACACCTTTTTTGCGATTAGGGCTAAACTCTAATGAGCATTCCATGATCTGGTATGGAAATAATTTAATGTTGGACTCAGAGCAAGCAACTCATAAAATAAGGTTATGCGAAATGAACCATTTATAATTGTAACTTATTCAACGTCTGCGTTGCATCCACCCACCGACTTTTTATTTTTGTTCTCTAGACAGCAGTTTTATCATTACTAGGATTTACCCATTGGAAATGATCGGTCTAGGTACTCACTTTGAAAAAATGCTAAGTGAACACAAGGGTGGTGAATGTCAGATTCGAATCCAAACCCTCAAGCCCACAATGTAGAGAAAAGTGAATATTAGTCTTTAGCTTCTTTCACCCACGACCTGCAAAAATTCACCGATTTGCTGATTTTTTATCTGAAGTAGGACTCAAGATCTGCTGATTTTTATACAAATTTTGTCATGCTTTTGCACGATAATTTGTTAAAAATGGACCCATTTCAACCATTCACCGTGTTTATATTCGTTTACGATAAACTTTTCGAAAAAAAGCATCGATTTAAATCATTCTCTTTAAAAAATATTAACTTAAAGAAGGACTCAAGAAGGTATAGGGGGATTTTAAAATATACATCCACAAGTTTGTAACACTTTTCTTTTCAATTTAAGTTGAACCTGGCTTCATCTCGGATTGAAATTAATGTATACGCGAGAAGAGTTAAAACTGGGCCGTTCCGCTAAGTTGAAGTTAATTTATTAGTTTTTGAAAAAAACAAAAGTTGGTTGTTTATTTGTAATAGCCTTACGATTTTAGTTCCAAATTTCAGGAAATTTGCATTAAATCTTTTCGCAAACAGATTAAACCTTTTTGAAAGTGAATTTTAACCTTTTGCAATTGGATTTAGCCGTAAAATTTGTTTCCTAACATTTTTTAAAGACATTTTCAGTAAATCCTACGGGCTAAGTAGTAGAGGCGAGAAAAAAAAATTAACAGATTATTAAGATCTTACACCGAGATACGACCAAAAGTCGGTTGAATGAGTGATGTGTTTCTTGTACTCGAAAGAAAGTAAACAAATGTTTAAGGTGAGTAATCGGTATGATGGAACGAAAATTTCAAATCTCTCGTATTTTGTTTCTGGTTTTAGCATTGATCTGAATGCTGCGTATCGTAGTACAACTCACATAATAAATGGAGTAAATTAACTCTTGCTAAATTACAACTGTTTGTCCGTTCGTTCAGCGAAAAATTTACAGCACAAACGACAAGTCGTAGAGATAAGCTGTTTCGACCTACTCGTAATTGTAGAAAGAGCTAAGACAGAAAAACTATAAAATCATACAAAATCCTATATGTCGGCCCAAACATTCTGAAAAGAAATATTCATTAACGCGTTTAAAAATTTAATTTAACGACGTTTCTGGAAAAATCTCAAAGTGTAAGAAATCCAAGATGGCAGGTACAATATGGCACCCCTAACTTCTTAAGGTTATTTGTGACGAACGCCACAAACTCAACAATTGTTTTTCTTTATGAAGCAATTTAAGCGGAAATAAACTTCATCGCATTCGTTTTGGAAAAAAACGGTCCGAATGGTGATGTGTGTCGGATAGACCTGATTTTAGACGGCATTCTCACATAACTGGAGCTGTATTTAAAACTCTACATGTTGGTTAATTCTATTCTGATACCTTCCCCTTTCGATAGTAAGTTCATCTCAATCCTCATTTAAAACTAAATGCTGCCTGATGAAGCCATTGAAGCAAAAATGAGCTTCATCATACAATATCGCTTTGAGTTAAAGAGTTGATATTTTATACAAAAATAGTATGTGATGGACCAAAAATAATTATGGAACAAAATTGTAAAAAGTATTTTTATGGGGAGCATAATAAAAAATAAAAAATAAAAAAATGTTTATACCAGATCATGCAATATATTAAATTAAAACTGAACTTCTGAGCCCAAAAATATAAAAGCTGGATAAAATTTCTTACAAAAAAAAACTCAAAAACTATGGCATAGGCGATACGTAACACTAACCACGCGAGGCCTGACTCGTACTTGACCAATTTTGTTCCTTCTATAAAGGGCAACTATTGTTTTAATAAAAAATTGTCGATCCTGAGTTTTTGATTAATCGTAGCATGTTATAGAGAAGCTCAAAATGTTCATTTTAAACTTTTAAATTTTAAACTCTTAAATTTAAAAACTCTTAAATTTTAAAGTCTATGGCTCATACCTTTGTGAGGTAAAATTGACGTATGCTTTTACAGACTTGCGAAAGTTAGGCACAGAATTTTATTTTTACTTGCACCTACATATTTATAAGGGCAAGTCTGGGTTTTTGTAGATAAACAAAATATAGGACCTAAATCTGATTTATTTGTTTTTACGTATCTACGACCACGTAGCTATCACATGTTAGTACTGTAATACAGTACTACCTCGGTAATTCGAATACCCCACAAATTCCAACACAAATTTGTTTACATTACACCTCTGGTATTTCGAAATTCGGTCGATTTTAGGACTCTGTAATTCGAACTTTTTTCATCCTTTCACTCTTTGTGGACTACCACCGGCAATTAAAAGTTATTTATTTAATTTGGAAAAATTCTCATGTAGGAACATTCTCATCTTTCAATGTATCAATTGAAACTGTGACAAAGAAAAGCGTATCGAATCCCTCCGTGGTTCGAACTAGGGATGGTGTCGTTATTTTAAAGTCAATAAGTATTTTTTTTAGATTATGCGATTCATTATTAATATGAAAAGACATACATATGCATAGTTTAAACAGTTTGCACTAGGCCTTGAACAAAGTCACTTCATAACTCTGGAACGATTGAAAATATTTGAAATTTTTTGTTTAAATAATGCTCAGAAGTGCCTACTACTCCTATAGCAATAGATCTATTGTTCTTTCTTCCAAATACAAATCTACTGCGCAATAAGGCAAATCTATTCCGCTTCTGATATTTTCAATGTGCAATTTATTTTTAACGAATTTAAATTCATTTTGTTAATTAATTATGCATAGTTAATTTTATTAAGAGAGTATAAAGTAAAGTAGTTCCAAATATTTATTCATAAATCATTATAATGTGATTTTTTGTGGTAGCGCTTTGTTTTGAGGCATTTTAAATTGGAGACATTTTAGGACTCGCACAATACAATTTACCTTGGAGTAGTTCAGGTTACGTATTTGGTTCTTAACAAAGCTAAACATTTTTAATTGACGTAAGTTTCAGAGGGGATACCTGTTACAATTGTCCCTATTTCCGGGACAGCCCTGTCTGGGGACAACTACTATATATAGTTACACTATACTACGAGTATAATAACATAGTATACCTATAGATAGTAGTAGGTCTTTTGTAGCTCGTTAAGACTTTTGTCTTTCTTATGCGAGACTGTATGAGAAGGAGAAATGAAAATACAATTCTGTATTTACTACATATTGAAGTATAAATGGACACAATTTTAACACTGAGAGCAAGAATGAGAGATATAACTGCCCCCAAATGATTTCCCTTCCTTTATATAAATCCAAGTACCTTATTCAACACATACGTATACCTAGTATAGGCTGATATTCCTTAAAATACGTTAGTTTAGGCCACTCGATGCAGGTAGTGCTCTGTCAGACGCGTATTATTTTACAGTGCTACGTTTTAGCTCTTAATGATTCGGAATTATGGCGATTGTTACTACTATCCCTTGTTACTTTTGTCACCAGTGTTTGTTTTTTTTTTTTAGATGTTGTTTCTTATTATCGTTGAAGACTTTTATGAGTGTGTTTGTTTGTATACCATATCCAAGGTATGTATATAAGTTTGTTACATAGTTTGTAACATAGAGAAATAATAATGATAGACCCCCAAAAGTTTATATATATGTGATCAGCATCAAAGTTATACAAGCTTTCTGGAATCCGAAGCAGTGCAAGTGTAAAAATTGTTAAAATTCACCCACAGACAGGTCCACTTTTAAGAAAATGTCGTTTTTCTCATTATTTTTGCTAGAAACTGAAATATGTTGTCTAGTTAAAAATGTAAATTTCGATTTTAGGTACATGATCGCGCCCACGTTTTAGGGGCCTTTTCTTAAAAAAAAACACAGCTTTTCATATATTGCATTTACGTTTATGGCTGTCTTGTTGTGAATATCTTATCAGAATCCGTGAATTTCAGTTACAAATCTTGGTAGACACGCCCACTTTCTGCTAAGAAAAAGTAGTAGCAACAGTATTGTGATAAAAATTCGTAAAAAACGCAGAATTTCACAACGCCACGCTCACTTTATTAGGGGTGAGTTAAAAGATGGGGGATAGGGTATCATACGATCCGTTTTAGACAGATTGTAACTTTCCTGTTTGTTTTGGCGGTGAAATAATTACTGCGATCTACTTCGCTGTTTTAACGAATCGACTGCAGTGAATCCTTTCAGGGGTGGCAACGCTGATGTCCACATATTTAACCAATTTTGGTCCGTGTAAAAAATGTCGGTAGTGAAAGGGATACTCTTAGTTCTCTTTAAGTTAAATTTAAACCTCCCACTGATGACTACATATTAATTTATTTTCGATATGTATTTTGCCAGTTGCCACTTGTGCAATATCTATGGATATGATGCCACCCTGTTTTGCAGAAATATAATCTACCCAAAATGAGAATTTATGGCAATCCGCAACGCAAATACGAATAAAAGCCTTGCAACCTATTAAAATTAAATTTGCATAAATCAACCTCAATCCAAAAATACAAAACTATTTGTATATTTTACCGCAGTGAGCGGCTAACTGTCCCCAACCAACTTTGGAGGCATTTTGGAGTGATGTTGCGCAAAACCGGGGAATTTGCGAATTTATAAAAACAAAAATAAAACTATTTCAACTCAACAATATTATGATGCAACACCCTATATCTCTTTTAGAAAAAAAAAAACATTCATCGCATGTCACTAGACTAGATACAGGTGAAAGTAAACTATTTTTCGCTTTAAATCGATTTACATAATTACACCATTAAATACAAGTTTAATTCGAATCAAAAAAAGAAAAAAGAAAGTCTGTTTGGCGAAATATTCGCCACCCACTACCACCTACCTCAATGTTGCCCATCGTTTGAAAAGAAGTGAACACGAACATGAAACCAAATCCCAGAATCAGGACGTTCACAAGTTTTATATCCATGATGATGCTGTTTTTTTATTATAAACAAATCGAATGTATTTTTAATCACTATACACTAAGCACAAAGTAAATTTTAATTGTTTTAACAGAGAATCACGACTTTGTATTCCACTACTGTGCATCACCGTACATCGCACACAGATTTATCAGCGTAATTCAATTTAATGTGTTTAAACAAAAATAATTGATAACGACCACCCACTTCCGCATTTGTTTTCCTATTCTAATCACAACTCTGTTGAATTTTCCAATAAAAAAACAGAAACACAGAAGAAAGTTACCGCATGCAAAGCACTGGTCTAGCTGCCAAGTGTACACTTCGAGGGGAAATAATGTAATGAAACTGAAAATGAAAACAAAAACGAAGAAGGTGTTTGGTTGTATTTGGTTTTTGTAGGCGTCTTCTGTGGGCGCGATGTGTTGGCGCATTGTGTGGAGCAACAACAAATTCCAGTTGAATGCATATTAAGCCTCGGTGTGGGGGAAGTTTGGAGCAAAACGCAATTTGCTGAACGAATGGAGAGAGAAACGTCAAAACACGGTGTGTGTCTGTCGGCAAGGTGGGTTTATTTCGAAGAATTCAGTCATTTTTTCGTCATACAATACATCATTTGTAATTTTTAAATGAATAAAGTTTTAATTTAAAGCTCACTAATTTGAACAACTTAAATTTTCTTTAAAAACTATTGGGTATATCCCAAATAAATAAAACTCGGCACCATGGTCCATAATGCAATTAAACTTATATACAGTTGGACATAATCAAAATAATTACATTCTTGTTTAACTATTTTAGTTTTCATACATGTTATGCAAAAACGAAACAACATTTTATTCATTGCAAGTTATAAAAAATTTAAGTCGCCTTTATTCTCGTGGCAGACCAAATTTGATCGCGATTAACTCTGATAATTAGGAAAACTATCTGATAATTCTTAAAGAAAACTATCTGATAATTTTAAAATTTCTTACATTTTAAGATTTCGAAATTGGCTAGTACTAATCAGAATTAACAGATAAAACATTTTTGAATTTTACCATGAAAATGAAAGAAAAAACGAGGGTATTTTGTATTTTTTTTTTGTTGTTCTTGTCCACTATCATAGAAAAGTATTCGACAAAATTGAAGAGCTGAATCTTTAGTTATTATTTATTTATTACTTAATGGAGAGCAAACTGCAATTAACTTTTCAATGTATTAATAAATAGCAGTAAAATATATGAATATTGTTGTTGAATGTTGGTATTCGATTTCTTTAAAAACCTCGATTTGTCTTAAATAAATCGTACGGATGAAACTCCTTACCACACAGTAATGTCACATGCGAGAGAATTTCAATTCTTTCAGCATAATCAAAAGTCAAAAGAATAACCTCGGCGATATCACAATCCTAAGCTAAATTTTTTTTTTTTTTTTCTTTTGGTCATATAGGAAAATAATATTTGATTTATAACATGAGAAATAAATGCTCCTTTTTACAATGCTTTGAAGATGGGTTTAATTATTTATTTGTATTTTAGGTAAATTATTTATTATTTTCGGGTTAAGTCCAGTAGGCAGGCAGTAACTGAGCCCCAATTAAAATCTCCACAAACATTTTCCATAATTTGACTAGCAATTACATTTGTAGTCAAATTTGCATTTGCAATCACTAATTGTTTTGACAAGGGAAACTAAAATTGTAAGGGAAGTTGAAGGAATTTTGAATACATGAAAATGTATGTATTATAGAGAAGTCTATGAAAACTAGTATTGACTGAAATTGACTTTAATTTTTCATTTTGTTTGGAGCTTAGCAAAAAGTTTAATTTTCTCAAAAAATTAATTGCAATATTTACTATGACTTAAAGTGATTTTCCCCAGTAAAATAAATAAAATCTACTCTCGTTTTTCCGAACCTACTACGGTCCCATTTTCAAAAAAAAAAAAAAAATACGTTTTATTACACTGGCGATAATTTTTATTTATTTTAGTCCAATTTCATTAGTTTCTTTTAAATGCTATTTTGAAATATACAAATTAAAATTTTTCCACTAAGAATCAAACAGGTAAGAGCATGAAATTGACATTTGAATGCGTAAAAGTTGAAATTGAACCAAGCCTTCGAGTTTGCCTGATTTCATACAACTCAATATTTTTTTTGACAGCTTGGTCCGTAAATCTTCGTGAGCGTAGCATCACAAACATCAGTGTTGTATTCGGGGTTGATAATAATTGTTTCAAATCTTTAAGAATATGTTTCCTTCGTGATTCATGTAAACATCAAATAATAGTATCGACTGAACGATATGGTCTTAAAGATTTACTGTTTGCTTCACGCAACTCGAGAACTGTCATTTACTGTCGTCCTGTTGATCGTGTTTGCACGATAGCTATTTCACTATAGTCGTGCGATTTGTTGTGCTATTGAAATGTTTTGCAATACAATATATTTGTATATGTAAGTTTCTATTAATTTCAATTTCCCTCTACCAAAAAAGTGACAATTGTATTAGTGTTGGATCAATCAATTTAGAAAGTCGTATTGTCATGTGGAACTTAGTACGCATGCGATTCCTGTCAATACAAACGAGCAGTTATACCACTTCCAATATTATCAATGCACTTCTAGCACCTTCTTCAACTCCGATATATACTAATTATTGTTCTCATGAATAATTCCCAGATTTGAATAATGTATATACTTTTGAAAATTTTGACGCTAACTGCGCATACAGGGGTAGACCTAGCTTGACACAGCCACTCCTGCTGTGCTTCATGCTTCAAGCTTCATGACAATTTTATTCTCGGATATTAGTCATTATTTCGCGAGAGATAGAACAGTAAGAAACATTCTTTTTCTGGGATTCGAACCCCGAATCCACTGAGCCACGACGCCTTTTTCGAGATTTGCAAATTTCTAGTTATCTCAAAGCTATTTACAAAATTCCGAAAATATTTTTCTTTTCATAATTTGTTTGCTAGGCGCAATCACGTACCAATAATATAGTACTTGCTAATAATGTACTTTGTTGCTGTTTTCGTTAATTAATTGGCAACGGAATGAGCAATTTTGTAAATTGCCAAACTGTATATGTGCACTAGATTGTCTTTTAAGAAGTTAGAACTATGAATTAAGTCATCTATATATACTTAATACTAGGTATCTAAATTAACTCTCCAATCCGGTACAACATTACTACTCGACTTTTTACGAATTAGGATCCTGCTCATGTCACTAAAAAAAAATCAGTTGTCTTTAATTTAAAATTACCACAAACTGAGCATTAGAACAATACAAAATGTTTAACAAAGACCGAAATAAATTTATAAACACTTCAATATCTCAACAGATTTCCTTGAAATTACAAAAATTTCCTAAAAATTATTTAATTGTTTGACAAGACAAGACTTCAGCTGTCAATTGTTTTCACCAATAGGGAAGCAAATATTCATCTCGTCGGCTTCCGAATAGTCGTTCAGAATGCGCTACGTTCAACCCATTCGTAACATCGTGTATATAAGTGAATCAAACTATCGGCTAGATGACGATCTTCTGAAAAGTTAAGTGATATGTGCCTTCTTCCAAAGCATTGACAATTTATCGAAATTCGTTGCATATATTCTACGCAAATACTTTCAAGGACACCCAAATAAAATCTCCCCCGGATGCTGTCTTAATTCTTAAAACATTTTCAAATTACATCCATGCCATCCCTGATCTGACCCTCAAAACAGCAAGCACACTATCCAGCCAGCTGAATATGATGACTACGTGACGTGTGTACCGTTGACTTGTTGTTTTCAACTTTGAACACACAGAGCAGCTGCAAGCAAAAATACCCCTTGATGGCCACACTCAAATGCCAATTCTGACATTTCACTTCGCAAATGGCGGACGTCTTTGTGTATTTTCATACGTTCTTCAGTTAAAGTAAAAATTTCTACTCGCGTTTATCGCAAATCATAGAAAACGCTCAATTTATGTGCAAAATAAGTGGAAAATATTAGTAAATTGAAAAATAAACATTATTTATTTATTGCTTTTCGCTTTTGTGTGTGATTCGATTTTCGTATAATGTCAGCTACGCGCCTCAACGCAGCCGAAAAAGACCTCGAAAAATTCATCAAATTCCTCGCTCTAAAGTCCACCCAAGTTGTGGTGCAGTCGCGACTCGGTGAAAAAATACAAACGCAATGTAACCCGCTTGCAACTGGTAACGATTGGTTCAATATTGTTATCCAAGATCATCCAGACGTGTACGCCGAGACTAAAACAGCTCTGAATCTAGCGTCAGGTGAGACTATACTTACACGATTGCCCCTCTGTGTGGAGATTTCTTTGAAAACAGTCGAAGGGGATCAGATGATCCTTGAAGTTTGGTCACTGGACCTACAAACGCCTGTGGAGGGTAAAGGCGAACAAGTTCTGCGTGCTGCCCACGCTATCTACAATCGTATGGGCATTTTGTTGAAATCACTGATTTCTCTAACTCGTGCAACACCTGCATATAAATTGTCACGTCGTCAGTGTCCGGATTCGTACGGCATCTACTACAGGGTGTACGTGGACAAACCCCAAGTGCATACGCTAGGTGAAGGTTACAAAAACGTCAGAGTTGGACAGTTAAACACGATTGTTGGCAATCTGACCATGTCAGTGGCTTACCGCACCAAGATGACAATTTCTCCGACCACGCAGCATTCGGACACGGCACTGATGCTGCAGAGCGACCATTTCCTGAAAGATCAAAGTCCGAAGCACATTCGATATCATCACATCAAAAAGGCGGGCGAGAAGAAAGTCATAGACATTGATAAGCCCCTCAGGCCAGGTGCATTTGTTGATGTCTCGAAAATCAAGCAGTATACGGAGGATGACTTTATTTTGCCTGAGACGCCGCCTTTCGACTGGCTGGTGAAGAAAAACCGCGCCGAAAGTGGCGGCTCCTTGCATGAGGATGGAACACAATCGCCACTTGGCACATCGAACAACAACAACAATGTTAACTTCAAGAGCTACGAACAACAGTCGCCCATCAAGAGTCTACTTGTTCCTGTGGACGAAAGGAAGAGCAGAAAACCGTCAAGAACAACGCTACCACCGGACGATGATAATCTACTGAAGGAACTGAATTTTCCTTTTGCCAGCCCCTCGTCGCGTGTCAACGATTTGGCAAAGTTCTACCGCGATTGCTACCATGCTCCGCCATTACACTCCTGCGAACTGAATGCGGCAATCCAATCCGAGGGAGTTGCTATGGATCCAGTCGATGACCTGTCGAAGCAATTGGAACTTTTCGAGACGTCCCTGGAGGACTACGAGATTCTCGTATCGCAGCTGGGCTGCTCAACGACATCCTCGAAGAGCAGCAGCACGAAGAGCAACTAAGAGTCTTCATAACAAACAAGGAGAGAGTCGCTGATATTTAAGAATCACTGAAATCGCCTCTGACTATTTTTCGATGTATTTATCACTAGATAGGGATATTATTATTATTATATATAATTATCGCGTTAATTTTTTTGTACACTCATATTTACTTAATGTTACTCAATCAGAGAGAATGAGAGGCTAGGTACTCTCTTTCCGCTTTGTTATACACGATAGATTATTACTAAACAGAAAAAAATAAAACTATTGTACTCGTAACGAGTGTAGATTATGTCAAAAAGTATAGTTTACACTGTTTACTTAATAATGTTTATTATTTTCAACCTGTTTACTTCAGTTTTAACCATTTTAAGAGATGTTTTTGTTCTCTTGCTACCTTTCTGATAGAATACAAGTTAGGATACAGTATATTTTTGTAAATAAAGCAAAAAAAAAAAATGGCTATTAATGAACAGCTTAATAAGAAAAGAATTTTGTTTTCATTTGTTTATTTGTGCTTTGCACCCTTGCTCTCTTGACCACGTTCGAGTTTTTATTTGCTTCCCCATTAGCAACAAGTAGTGTTCAGCTTCAGCTGCACTTGATTTTTATTTTTTGTTCGGCATTTTTTTGTCTTTTTTTTTTTGAGAATGTAATTTTGTTGTTTTAGATTGTAGCTGTTAAATAGTTAAATCATTTTATTATTCGCCGGGCTGATGTTTACGTTAAGCGACTATTTTTAGAATTTTGTTTTTACACAGAAAAACGTTCCTCGTGCAAATAATTTTCTTTTTGTTTCAATTTTTCAATTTTATCGCTCGACAGAAGAATTTTTGCATTTTTTTCGATTTATTTAGCTTGTTGCTATCTGGTGAGCAAGTGAGTGAGTGTGTGTGGGTCTTTTTTTTTTAGAGGGGCGGTGATTGTATATAGTTTAGGTAGGTAGGTACACGACTATGTAAGTATTTCCCGCTGCACTTCTTATGTCCATTTTGTATAGCTTGGCGTGTGCTGGTTTATTAATTGTCTTCTTCCGCCTGATATGGGGTGTGGTGAACAATGATGCGTTTTGAGTTCAGCGGCTTAAACCGGTGGAATGTGGACAAGATGACTTATCGACTCAGAATGTTTTTATTTTTATTTTTTTGCAGTCTCATCTTGCGTAATATGTTTACGTTTTTTTTTTTTTTTTTATTTGTTAAATTGTCCTTGAACGGGTCGATTACCCTTAAAAGTTTTAAAACTAAATTATGATGTTGATAAGATTAGAATACATTAAGGTAAGTGGTTTGCTAGTGGAAGTAAACAAATTTAGTTGCATGTGATCATTTTTGCGAACATCTGCGACCTTGACAACAGGTAAAGAATAAATAGTTGGAATAAATGCTACCTCGGGGTGAGTGAGGAAATGAGACATCGGTTTTTTTAGAAGATCTAAGTGGCAAATTTTGATACTACCTATATTAAAGTGCTTAATTTGAAAAAGTTATTGAATTTAAATTATGAAGGAGACGATGGAATAAAGTATGTTTATGAAACCAGTTGAAGACAGTGTTCATACGTCTGAAAATTCATATTATAGGTACGAGTAAGTTGAGTTTAAGGCCAAATAGAGACCAAGCTGGTTTGTAACGCAAAGAAGGCAATTAGACAATCGTTTTAGTATGTAGCTATACTGGTACCACTGCTGGAAATTCTTCAGGGAATTCCCGAAAATGTTGTTGCCTTTACCGGTTAAGTAGGTTCTGTTTGACAATAAATTGAACCTTCTTCAAATACATACAACAAAACAACGTATGTAGGTAAGTTTATCATTTGAGAGAAAAATTCAACGAAGCAAGGCTATTAGTTCAGTTAAATTATTATTGTACAGAAAAGTAATAATTATAAATTGTTGGCGCACATACAGGGCCTTCCCTAGGTTGTCACAGAATAAAAGTATACTGAACATTAAAAATAACGATTAGCGAAAAATGTTTGGTGTATCTTCTTCCGAATACAGCGCCTAAGATGGTTGGGATATGCAAAACATATGGACACCAGCGTACCAGTCTATATCAGTCAACCCCAATGGTGCAGAAAGACCCCTCCTGTGCCCCTGTAATTGGAGCGCAATTGAAAACGGTGTATGGAACGGGGGACAACTAGCGAAGATTCGATCTGACTGGACAGATTTGTTGGCTGAGGCCAAGGTTCACCCCTAACTGTAGCGCCATCCATAGTAAACAAGGTAAAGTATCTTCTTGATGAGTCTCTTCACGGGCTATCCACCATTTTGAGAAACTCGTAGATATTTTACAAACCATTTGCGAAAAAGTGTTGGATTGTCATGGTTAAGGTGCCAAAAATGGGCTTTTCTTGTCTTTTCGCGCCGTCTACCAGCGTTGAAACTTTCTGAAGTTAGCTTCTGCAAGCTCTAATTGTCATGTAAACAGCCGCAACAAACTTACTTCTGCAAGTTCCTCACTTCCAGCTGTGAAATCTATGAATAAAAATTATTGCGACTATTTAAACGCCAACTGGCGCTTGAGTATCGTCAATGTATTGCAATGTGGGTTCGCACATGACGCAACAGATCACCAACAAATTTGCAACCAGTTAGTAATTTGTTATACACAACACAACCTGGGGCCTTATTATATTCAACCATACTCGTTTCCTAGGTATCGTAAGGACAGAATTGCGATTGATTTACGTTTCACGACTTCGGGCACATCTATGCTTATTGTTACGAGAATGGTGTCCGTCATATCACACCTCAAAGGACTCAGAATGTTTTTATGATGTGATGGTTGGGAAAGTGTAATGACAATAAAAGCTTAAATTAACGACAACAATTATCCAGCTCGATACGTAGGTTTACGAGTAATTTATGGAAAGAAATCACGACATCGGAATGAACATGAATCTCCTGGAAATTGGCAGAATTTACTTGTGTCTAATTGTCTTGTAGAAAAAAAAAATGCATAATAGTTTGCAATTGAATCAAATGAATTTATTCATCATGTAAATTGAATTCCTATAATTTTGTAAATGCATATTTTTTATACAGACTTTCGGACTCTTCTAGAAGGGTTACAATAACATCGGCCTTTCATAAGTAGCCCACCGAAGGCAAAGGAGTACTTAAAAATAAGTGACAAATCGTTTTTAGGGTACATAAGCCATAATCCCATACTTTAGGAATGGTACAAAAGAGTGGAGTTGAAGCTTTGAAAATTCGCGAGAAATACCGAATCTCTCTAGTTCTAATGGCCAAACAATTACAGATAGTAGATATCTTGTCCTATGAAACTCAACGGTGATGGACGTCTGCCGGAAAATCTTTAGCCGAAAATAGATTAATCTACTACTTATTTAAATATAACTATAATTTCGCGCCCTTCATTCCTAAATTAATTAATCTGAATAACCTTTCATAATCAATTCAAATCAAAGTCATATGGACGTAATACTATAATAATTATTATAATCAGCTGGTATCATTTCTATAAATATAAATATGTACATACATATTATAATCAAAATAAATGAGTTAAGTACACACAAAATAAAATAAAAAACACAACCCAAATAAAAGAAACAAAAATAAAACTTAGGGGGAATAATTCGAGGTATCCGTATAGATAACGTGTCAGGTAATTTGATCAGAAAAGATAAAAAACAAGGTGTTCATTATCAAACCGCACGTTTCAAGACGACTGGCGACTAGAAGACGGATAGTTTAACCCCCCAAAATGCTTCACATGATTGTAAGTGCTGTTTCTTTGTTTACATTTAAATCAGCAACCTGCTAAGTTATTTTTTTGCACTTTTTTAGAACTACTCCCGTGCATATAATTTAGATACCTACTATGAGCATATGTACATACATATGTATGTATTGTTTAAGATGATAACCAAGTCACGTTAACATTGAATAAAATGTTTTAGATTATTTTCGACTGTGCTACATTCAATTTGGTACACTTTTACGTGCACGTAGATAGTGTACGAATATGTACCGCAACATAACATAAATTAGGAAATGCAATAAAATCTAGAAATCGAACCAGAAAAGATGCAAATTGAACGAAAAATACAAATTATAGACGATTGTGCACAGGAAGTACCTACATTCGTTTTCGTGAAATTACCTTGACCGCATTAAGAGTTCTTCTTTCCGATATCTTACCGATAAGCTGCTGTTGTTTTTTTTTTCACTTTGGTCGATGTGTGCATAGACTCAGTGTGTTCATCACATTATGGAAATAAATCAAAATAAGGCTATAAATTGTAATGGATGACGAGTGACTCATCGATGACGATTTTTATCTATCAGACAAGGACATTGTTCCGTACTACGAGTATATTATACTTTATCTATATACCTATACATACATATATTAACACTAAAATAACTAAAGTCTCATTGTAAGGTTTACAGGTACAGACAAATGTTATCTTATATAAAGATGAAGCAACTATGCGTTATGTCATTAGTCTAGATAGAAGGTTCGTGCTCGATGTAATGTAATCAGCCTTCGTAGCTGCCGTGGTTTTATTATCCTAGACCAGAAAATGGGGCTCCAACACCCAATTTTATTCGGTCCTGCACTTTTAATCTGCCGTTTTTACGCACTTCCTTCTTCTCCACTTCAAGGAGCCTGTAGCAAGATGTGATAGTATGTCACCGTGCGACAAAGAGGTTTGTCCCTGTCTTCCACCTGTGTGTGTAGCAGTCGTCCCTCGGGGAACAAACCCTGTCCATTATTGTACAGACAGACAAGTCTGAATTTGTCCTTCATTTACACCTTTCAATTATGACCTTACTGTCTAGGGCGGCCCCGCCAGTGACCGAGGTCCTGGACAGCATTACTCATAGCATCATTAAGGTTATTTCCTCTGGATGGATTTTAGTCGCCTCGTATGACAGACAGACAAACCTCACCTCACTATTCTATCTCTGGATATGGTTTTTTTCTTCATTATTTTTTTTGTAATTTCCTCCCTATGTAAACTGTCAAATGAGTTGCAGCTAATATTTTTGACAGCAGAAAGGATTTAAAATAAAAAAAAGCAAATTTGTGGAATTTTTTTTTTTTTATAATTTGCGCGCGCCAAAGAGGATATGAATACTCTTATATTATTACAGGACACGGGCGTTGTGAGGAAGAGAAAGAGAGAGAACGAAAGATTTTAAATTTAAAAAAAAAAAAACATAATAAAGTTGATTTGATATTATTTGTGGAATGTGTGATTTATTTATCTGCAAAAACAAAAGTTTTCCATTGACATTTATGTATGTATTTGAAACCACATTAAAATGACGCTTCTCAAGATTTCATACGAAAAGCGTACGGATTTTCTCTCGATTTCTGAAGCTTTACGTTTTTCATTTTTCTTTCAGAATCCTAGTGAATTCTACTCCAATGCATTACTTTAGATACTCCGACACTTAATAATGTGAGGGAGAAGCGAAATTTTTAAAAACTTCTGTCGTACGTGGTGGAACCTGAATTTGTGTATTTGCGTCAATCACTTAATTTTTTCCTGTTTTCTGTTTATAGCCATAGTTCAACAACAATACATCATACTGACGTAATGATTCGCCGTAGCATTGTGTTTGGTTTTGATAGATTGTCGGATATCGCTCTTAAAAAAATGCTTTACAACAAAGTGCAAAAAGTGTATGAACCAATGAGTTTGTAATTGAAGTCAGTAAATCTGGCTCTTTGAAGCGATATCCAACTCGACTCAATTGAAGGCAAATAATTTATGTTTTTGTATTTATTTTTATTTTTTTTCATACGAATGAAAGCGTTTCATTTCATGCCATTTCCGAAGAGGATAATTGAGATACTTTTTCACGATAGAATTACTCTCGTATGTTTTTCAGACGTTTGTGGTGTTCACTCAGCAGTTTAGGTACTCTTCCTTGAATCCAGACAGCAGCGGAAGAATTCTCCATATGCGATCAATGATGACGACAACAGTTCCAGTTAGGCCGAACTATTTAGAGTGCATCTTATATGAGCTACTTCAACATATTCGGTCAGGCTCAGATCTATAAATATTTTCAAGACTGAGTCGAGGTTTTGAAAATGAGATGGTGTAGGATGAATCATTAATAGACCAACAACAGCGGCCACATCCAAAAAGTTGGTTACTATCATCGGTTTACCCGGCCTTTTGTCCTAGGGGTTGTAACTAAGGATCTGGCCCACCATTTTTTTTTTTTTATGAATGTGCCAATGGATGTGGTAATCTTCTAAATATACTAGTAGCCTAATAGTATTCACGATTCGCAGACCCGATTACTCGATTCCAGGAATGCGCCTACGCACTAATACACACCCAGCTCTCTTCTACCACTCACCCCGCGGGAATGTCGTTAGGTATTACTTTGCGGGGCTGGTTAGCAATTCAAGGTATGCTTCTTGTATTGCTGCTTCTGCTCTCCTTGCTTTCTCAAGTATACGAAGCTCTTTTGGCACATTCGTTACTAGTGCTCAAATTTACATCCAGTTCTCCTCTGATCGCAACATGTCGGTGGACTCGGCAGGATATTTTTCCATTCTGCGAAGCGACTGCAATGGAACACTTGCGTGTTCTGTGTCTTCCTCTTGATCTTGACAATCTGGACAGAAAGGTCCGCTATCGTGCCCAAATCTGTGTAAATACTTCCGAAAGCCACCGTGACCGATAGGAACTATGTAAGGTGGTAGTTGCAGTCCCCATGCATTCGTCTTATCCACTCCTCGATGGTGGGGATCAGTTTGTAGGTCCATCTGCCTTTTGTACTGTTTTCCCACCTAGCTTCTCTTACTCTTTTATTCGACGTCCTCGCAAACGAGATGGTAAGGATCTACGAAAGGAGAAGCTGAGACAATCAAGAAGCAGGAATTGTCAAGATAGGGACCATAATGGCCCCCCATGTTGAAGGTTATACGTGGGAGTATCTGCAGTGCCGTGGAAACAAAAGCCACGCAAAGGAAATAAGGAAAACTGGAGGCCTTAGACTGCTATAAAGCAGATATGACCGCCATCCAAGAAGTTCGGTTGGATGGACCAGGAAAACCGGATGAGAAACTTTGACATCTACTACGGTGACTGCTACAAGAAACAGAAGCAGCGTTTATTTGGATACAGATTTCTTGATAGAGGAAGACAGTGCCATGGAAACAAAAGCCACGCAAAGGAAATAAGGAAAAGTGGAGGCCTTAGACTGCTATAAAGCAGATTTGATCGCCATCCAAGAAGTTCGGTGGGATGGACCAGGTAAAACCGAATGAGAAACTTTGACATCTACTACGGTGACTGCTACAAGAAACAGAAGCAGCGTTTATTTGGATACAAATTTCTTGTTAGAGGAAGACTTAGGCAAGAAGTCTTGACCTTAAGGCATGTCAGCGAAAGCCTAAGAACGATATGGCCAAAGATTGCTTCTATGAGTTCCTCGCTTGGACTTACTACCAATGGCCACAATATGACGTTAAAAGCTTACTTGATGCCAAAATTGAAAAGGAGGACTTTTGTGGAAACACTGTCGAAAAATACAGACTGGACGACAACACCTCCGGAAACGAACTCAGGCCAATTGACTTTACGACAGGGCTTATCATCACTGTAGCTAGCATATTATTCGCGCTCCTCAATATTCGTAAAGGGAACTGAATCAACTAATTGATGCAAGGCACTTCTCCAGTATTTTACAATCGCATGAAACTGCCAGAGCCTTGAATCTGTCATCAAATCCAATGTTAAGCGCATATGACTAATGGCATCATTGTCAGCAAACCATCAAAAACCCCACCTCTGATGTGCTGGGTTTCTCGCAACTACACAAAGAACTCCTAGTTTGACGAAGAGTGCCACCAAGCGCACGCATCAAAATAAGAGGCTTATAAAGCGTTGCTCAATAGATTAATGAGAGGAGCTTGTGATATCTACTAGCACAAGACGAGGGAAGAACATCAACTTCTTAGAAAGAAGAAGAAAGAATATGACATGCGCGCGATCGAGTCAATGGTGGGGTGTTATAGCAGAAATGATGTTTGAACATTTTACCAGGAGATGAAGAGAACATGCCAAGGCCACAAACACCGAACAGAAGCTAGAGATGAAGAATGAAATCTAGAATAATAGTAAAGTCACCACCGGTACTGAGAATTTGGAAAGATCCTGTAGACTATAAAATAGCGGTATCGACGAAAACTTTGCTGTCGGGCAGAAATTAATACTATCTGAGTTTCAAACCACTACACTAAATCTTTCTTTCTCTCTCTCTGTCTCTTCTTCACAACGCCCGTGTCCTGTAATAGTATATGAGTATTCATATCCTCTTTGGCGCGCGCAAATTATAAAAAAAGTGAGCATAGCAATATCTAAACCTAAATCCAACAAGTTTGGACCCGACGGTCTAACCGCCGAGATATTTAAAGCAGCTAAGGATGATTTGGCAGGTAGCATGCATCAATTCATTTGTAAAATATGGTGGACATTTTAAACCTTTTCTCAATAATCTGCTTGGTCTGTATCAGTGTGGTTTTAGGCCTGAAAAGTTCTCCATTTTATACCCTATCCTATAATGATAGACTCCCAAAAGAATATACTCGTACATACATACATATATGTATTTGTGATCAGCATCGAAAGTTAAGTCGATCTAGACATGTCCGCGCGTTGGTCTGTCCATATGACACAAGTTTTTGGCCCTTAAACTTTTAGATATGAAGATGAAATTTGATATTGTTTTTTAAAAGCTATTTCGGTCATGGATAAGCTACTTTCTTATAAGAAGAAGCCGTACAAGTTTTTCTAATAGAATCTCTAGAAAATCGCGGAAGTACATTCTGAATGAAAAATAAGCATGTCATTGTATTTGAATTGAAAATTTCAGAACTCCACGCCCACGTGATGTGGATTGTAAGTTTCCTGTATGGTTTTATACATCACATAGGGCATGTCAATTTTGGTACATAGTTTTTAACATGGAAAAATAATATCCAAAAGTTATGTATGTCGACCTAGCCATATCTGTCCGTCCTTATATCACTACTTTTTGGGTCTTAAATTTTGAACTAGGAAAAAATGAAAATCTGTTTGCTTATATTTGTTTAGCTGTATGCATATATGTATGTGTATTTGGTATATAACCTTTTTAGGACCCAAAGCAGTGCAAGTGTAAACATTTTTAAAAACTGCCCACAAGACACGCCCACTTTTTAAAAAATGCCCATTTATAAATATTTTTACTTCAAACTGGGAAATATCACCTTAACAAATTAACAAAATATGTAGACGTTCACATTCTCTACAATTCGTCCAAACTTTATAATGCCACGCCCACTTTTTTGGAAATTTTCTTACAAAAATCGCTTTCTCAAAGCTATTTACGGTGATGTTAAAGTCTTATTGTGAATATTCCACCAAAATCCTTGATCTTTGGTTACAAATGGCCACCGTCACCCCCATTTTCTTCTTAGAAAAAGTCTTGGCCACAAATTATGTGGTGTGAAATCTCTAAAAATCGAGAGAATACCCCAAGTAGAAAGATATCATTGGATATGGTATAAACATTTCACAAGGTTTCGCCCACAAAAGGCGTGGACGGAGAAAAGGGTGTTGTACGATCCGTTCCAGATAGATTGTAATTTTCCTGTTTGTTTTATTTTTATTTCTGTTTTTAGAAAAATTTCCAAATCCCAGAGCACTTAGACTCGATTTTCGTTCCATTCCACTACCAGGTAGAAACCCTTTTTGGCATAGTGGTTGGCCGGTTCGAGCCACTCGGGCTCAAACCTGCACAGTTTGGGTCACAAGCAAAGTCACCACCCACTACACCGTGGTCCACGTCCGTTTGTGCAGGATGACATCATGAAAGTATTATACAAAATGTTGAAGCTAAAACCAGTTCAACAGCAACATCAACCTAGTTAAAAGGGCTCGAATTCATCGCTTAAGATGGCTAGGGCACGTAGAACGAATAGACATCAACGCACCGGCCGAGAAAGTTTCCGAATCCATCCCGGGGTTACGACCCGAAAAAAATGTGGCGCAAACAAGAGTAAATGACCTCAACCAAATTTTTGTGCAAAACTTGAGCTAACCTCAACATCGAGCTGGCTGAAGAAGGTTGTTGGTTAACCCCGGATTGTAGGGTCATCTGAAGTAAGTAAATCAGAATATGTAACAATTTTTGTGCTATTATCTATTTTTCTCACATCTTTGTAATAAAAAAAAATCATAAATATTACAATTTATTGAGTTCTAAATTGATCGGTGAAAAAAAATATAACTTTGCGCTGGCATATCAATCTTCAAGGCCGCAATCATCCTCTTTTACTTGTGTCCATTCTGAAATGATATCAAGGACGTTAAAACCAACATATGCACTTGCAACATCTTTTGGGCTACATACTATAGTTTGAGAAGCAGTTTTCCATATCGTAAATACAATAATTTCCAAAAACTTCCGTCTGTTTACCATTGGAAGCACACACTGGCTGATAAATGAATGGGCAGGGTCTCAAGCACTCTTGCAGAACGATCGAATCAACCTGGTGCAAGCATAGTGTCATGTGAGTTTGAGTCCATGCTACAATGCAAATGAAATAAAATGTAATAAAAGTAATTTTACCTTTCATAAATATATATAATTCCAACTTACGACTACCACTGCGGCACTTATTGTACCGCATCAAACACTCGTTGTGAAAATATTTAAACTTGGTATTGCCATCGAAAGCGCACAGAGGATCCATTATTCTTGGGCATACTTGAGGACATTCTTGGTCAAGTTCACTTTCAGTTTTCAAACATTCCGCGTAAAGGACGAAAACACTGAGAAACAAACACAAAAACCCTTTCATAGTTATAAATTTGCTTCTTCTGTAATGCTTCTTTCAATTGGAATTCCACGCACCTACTACATTCTAAATGCAATTACAGGCGATTATTTATACTAGTACTGGAATCCAACCAGATACAAATTGAGAGATTACTCAATCATGTTGCATTAAATCAATACAAGTAAATTATTGGGGCGCCAGCTTGAATTGCAAACTTTACCTTGATATCATATCTGAGATTATCTGATTTGATCACTTTGTCAATATTGCCTGTTACTAGATAACTACGAGTACATTTATGTTTGATTAGTGATCTTTTTATTGATCTGTAACGCGATGCTTTAGGGTCATTCTTGTTTGTTACTTTTATCGGTGGTTGTATAGACCGGAAAGGTGCTCTTATTTACAAATTTGACCGCAAAATATTGAAACATTTTAAATGTTGATATTAATACACCGTGGCCTTTCATGGGTTGAACGTGTGTTTCAGCAAAATATGAATCAAACCGAACTACAAAAGTAAGAAACTACTTAAATTAAACTGTACTTTGTACAAAATTATCAGCTTTGCTAGCCGCTGAGACAAACCATTGAAATTTAGTGAAAGGAGCAGTGACATATTCAGACACGTTAAAGCCTTTTCCACGAAACATATGCGATTATGCGAGTATTAAGAAAGTTTTCATCATTGCCATGTAGATCTACTCGTATATTAAATTATACATAACGTATTGTTAAGTCTACTAAACAACATACTAAAAGAAAGTCCCCTAATTTTCCATGTGCGTGTCATGACCGAATTGGCTTAAAGGTTGATGGTAGCCTGTTCAGTTTAAAAAGCTATTATCCGGAGATAAAGGACGACCAATTTTTGGCTTTGGGTGTTGCATAATTTCTGCTTGCTCTCTTCTCTTCTCCACTCTTTTTCACGTTCAATGGTACTTCCAATACTGTAGAAAATATGGCCATTTGATTGAGAGCTGCTGAGTAGTGTACAGTTTTCGACGTAGCCGAAAAAGGTTTCAGTGAGATGACTTCTGTTCTTCGGGATGCTTTACTATCCCTTAGGACTGTCCAGAGGTGGTGTTTGGAATTCAGAAGAAATCGGTTTGACCTGGACGATCAAACTCATACCGGTCGAGGTCATTTAAATGAGGTACCCATTCCTGAAAAGGTGGTCAGGATCTAGGAACTAGTTTTCAAAAGTAGATGGCATGAATAGAGGCATGAAATCACCGGGGTACTCGGGTTTTCCGTTATAGGAACATTTTTTACTAAGATTGTTTATCTGGATGCAAAGGATTTCCAATTGCTTATGGCTGTGTATTTAATTCTGTAAGCATTAGGTATAATTTCGATCACAAAGGATTTATTTAAAAGGATTGCAAAGTACATATTTTTTAGTTGACTATCAGTTGTGCAAATGAGAGGTGAACAGCGAAATAAAGTTATAATAATCGGTCTTTCGAAACAAATATCCTTTGGACTGATGAGTCTAGGTCTACTGATGAGTTTAAGTTCAAGCTGTTTGGCACGAAAATGAGAGTTTTCGTTCGACCTTCCGCTGAGCAAAAGATGATGTAACAAAGTATTCTGCCCACAGTAAAGCATTAAGGTGGCTCCATGTTGGTGTAGGAAGCTTTCTCTTCCAAATGAAAAACCGATCTCATTCGAGTTGAGGGCAATTTATAAAGAATGGTTCATCTTCCAACAGGATGATGACCCAAAACACATTTCTAAGTTGTGTTCAATCCTTTTTCAACAGAAAGAAGCCGAAGGTACAAACATACCTACTTTAATAAACATGGTTTGGCCGTTACAGAACTTATTTGGATCCATTTCAAAATAACTTTTGGCTGTAACTAAACGACGCCTTTGAGTAGTATCACAACCGAAGAAATAGCAAATTGATTGAAAGAATGCCCAGACTTGTTAATGCTTTGTTGAAAGCTCGATGAGGATACTTCGACGAAGATTGAGTTTAAGTGCTCTTTTATGAAACTAATTTATTTAGATTTTCTATGTCCGTTAATTTTATTGAAATTCTTCTTAAAATGTATCTACATAGTGTACATGAATAAGTGAAAATAAGAAAAAAAAAACAGTTTGCCGTTTTTTATTAATAATGCCTTGAGTCAGTTGTGTATCCGTGTATCAATTGCAGCCTCGCAACTTTTGGACCGTTAGATGTAGAAGGACCAGAGTTAAGTTTTACTAACCCGCAAACAGTTCAAATATTGGGAAAATGGTAAACCAAAACAGTTCGAATCATGACGTCAAGAATCATTTATTTATTTCACATGAAATAAAGGTTATGTCAACTCTACTGCGAAGGCATAACACTGGCAGTAGGGTGGTCATATGGCTGAAATGCAACTTGATTGTGATGATGACATCAGGAGGACGGACAAAAATACTGTGAATCATAAGCAATGACAATAACAGCAAACCAAAAAAAATCCCCAGTTGTCTGGACGCCACCCTTGGAGTTCACTGAAACTTAAACTCAGGTGGTACCTGAGTTTCAAACCAATTACACCAATCTGTCTTTCTCTCTATTTTTTCAAGATTAGAGTAAAAAAAAAGTTTGTATAGATACAATATGGATATCAAATGAAAAGTTATTTGGACTTCCAGGTTTCGAGAAAAATAAAAAAAAACTATAATGATTCCATCTTTTTTTCCTGAACATTTAAATAATTAATAAAATAAAGTGCATGATTGGGTTGCACGTACTTGCACCTATGTACATGTTATTTATATATTTATGTACATGTTATTTACCTGCAAATCACTCAGATTTAAACAAAATCGAAGTCGAAAGAAATAGTCTCAAAAAAACATCAAATAATGTTCAAATAATTTTTCGAACAAAATCGATCGAGACATACCCGAGCAAATTTTTCAAAAACTAAGTAAAGTACCGTTATAGGTACCGCTTCGAGAAAATCGATTTTTTTTTATGATATCGGCCACTATTAAAGTACCGTTAATTTCGGGGTTAAAATAAAAATACCGATTTTGCCTTAAATTGTGAACCCACCGACCCCAAATATAAAGTTTGCAGAAAATCAGTGCAGTCCGAAATACATATAGAATTGCGAGACCCACTTTTTTAGTGTCTCTTTTATAGTAATATCAAGCTTGATCAAAATCTCGAGATCGAAAATTTCCAGGAAACCAATACTTGCCTTTATAGGTGCAAGTAAAGTATGAGAACACTGTAAGTGGTGTACATAGTATAAAGTATAGTAAATGTAACAAAAAGTTTAACAGTACTTTGTTTTATATCTAGCAATACATATTTATTGGAATTGTTCCGGAGCTCTCGGCACATGAAGCACTTTCATATTTGACTCTTCCAGATTCTCCAGGATGACCTACAAAGCTCGATCTTTACACACTCAAAACTTTAATCTTAAGCACTCTGCCTACTAGTAAGTAGACTGGAAGCGCCAGTCCAGTTGTCTAAACAGTTGGTGAAAGATTTCTTCTGAAAATTTTTCATAGATTTCATAACTTTGCTGAAGTGATCAACTTGACTATTTACACACCGATCAGTACTCTCGAAAGCTAACTTCTAAGAGTTATATTGTTAGTGACTAGAAAATAATTTAACGGAGCCAGGTTTTCGAAATACAAGATATTGCTAACTGTTCCTTTATCATTTGTGGATTTATTTGTTTGGAAAAGCAAACCATCTTAAGTTGACGTTTCTCAAGCTTTCAACCGAAAAGCGTACGGGTACTTTTCTTGAATTTGAGAGAATTGAAGTTTTTAATTTTTCTTTTACAAAAGTGCCCACTCGTATCTTAAATGCGATTATAAAAAATAAAACTGTTTAATACTCATAGTTAAAACACAACATTGTCCAACTGCTTTATTTCCTAACATAGCCTTACACCTACTTACATCCGAGAGTATAATTGTCATGAGAAAGTTCTCTCAATAGAAAAAAAAAATTACACTTCGGAAACGTCATAATATTGCACGTTTTAACCATTCGTGCGGCGGACAGCTGGAGCGGTTGCAAGGAGCTAGGCCAGGTCTTATACATATGGGCTGGTAGTGCCAAAATATTTATTTATTTATTTTTTACTGTAGAGAAGTTCTTCGTCCCTATTGCCCATGTCGTCTATCGAAAGCCACTGGCCCTTGTTTACTTGCATCTATGATATAAGGGCTTTCCTGAAAATGTTAGATCTTAAAATTTGTATCGAACTTACCATTTCTACAAGTATAATAAAGGAACTCAAAGTGTCAATCAATTCAGATTCAGATACAGTGGATTCCGCCTTATTGGGACACCGGTTAATCGGGACAGCCGCTTAACTGGGACAAATGATAAAGAACGGAAACGAAAAAGAAATAAATTTGTTCGCATATTGTGGACAGCAGCCGCTTATTCGGGACATATTCATCACACATCTTACACACATTTTGACAAAAAAAAATATCTCCACATTGCTTGTCTGATTTGTTTCCAAAAATTTACAACAGCAAAAGCAACAGTTGCGTTGGCAGTTATAATGACGACGAAGAATTTCTTCCCCCAAACACCACATCATTGATACAACCACTGGACATTGACAACATTTACAAGTGCTAGAGAAGTTAGCGCAAAGGTGAATGTTCTACAGGCTATACAATTTGATGCAGATAGTTGGAGGAAAATAAGCTGCTCAACAATTCAAAACTGTTTTTCTCACTGCGGTTTCAAAACTTTAAATCAATAAATCATACCAAGTCCAATGGGTATTGAAAGCACCTATCCAGTGGATCGCGTTACAAACAATGAAGAGTTTCTATCCATTGATAGTGACGTGCAATGCCATTGGGAATATGAGGACGTTGAGGATGCCATTATTAAAGAAATTGCACGAAAAATAGCGCAGAAGAAGATCCCGAAAGTGATGTGGAGATTGATGAACCTCCTCCAGTTTCAGTTACCACCAGAGAGGCGAGGAAGTATTTGAAAGAATTGCGGCGATACTTCATGCAGTATGGAAGTGAAGGCAGTCCATTATCAGCATTTGATGTCTGTGATGACTTCGAGAAGTTCCAGAGTACTAAAAACATTGGCTAGGGGACCATCGACAAGTATCTAGCGACATTAGATGTGAAATAATTTCTTGAGTTGTGTTTGTTTTTCATATTTCTTCAATATACAAGTATAAATGTTTATTACATTCGTCTTCATTTACTTCATTGTTACATACGTATTTGGTTTCTTTTTTACTTCATCATCACTTCGTATTATTGGGACAACCGCTTAATTGGGACTAAACAATCTAATCTTAGTCCGGAGGTCACAGTGTTTTCTCCCAACATTGATTTGTACGCCTACTTATTCATTTTTCCAATCACTCGAGCCAGATGTCCCACTTCACTTGAAGAGAAACATCCCCAGACCATAACAAAACCGCCTCCATGTTTGACGGTAGGAACCACACAGTCTGGTAGCATCTTTTGGTTAGAGCTGCGTCGAACTAGAACTCTCCGTTTTGTGCCAAATACCTCGAACTTGGATTTATCGCTCCATAAAACTCTGTTAAAATCTTGTTCCGTCCAGTCCTTACGAGTATGCTTTTTGGCCCATTTTAACCTATTCTGCTTGTTGTGTGGTCGCAGTAGAGGTTTTCGAACAGCAACTCGCCCATATAGTCCAGCATGTCTTAATCTTCGTTTGACCGTTGTCAAGCACAGCGGTTTATTTCGTGTTTCATTTATTTCGGCGCGTATTTCGGGTGCTGTTTTACGTCTACTTTGTTTGCTTGTTGTGACTATTAGCCGATCCTCGTGTCTAGTCCTAAACCGTCCTGACTGTGGTTTATCCTCAAGACTTCTGGTTTGAGCCTGTCGTTCAATGGTACGTTGAACGCAGCACTTTGATACCTTCAACTGCGAAGCGACTTGCCACTGCGATTTGCCTTCTTGAAGAAGGATCATGATTGCAGATCGTTTCTCCATCGTGGTTTCCGCGACTTTTCCCATTTTTAACGAGTTGATTAAGACCCTTGCAACCCAGGTCGACAAATTATTGGATTTAAGAACTCTTTTGATGTAAGGAGTCATAAACAAGTACGGAATCAACAACCAAAAACTTAACACTTCTCCATAAACCACAAAAGCAGTTTTCCTACATTTGTAAACAAAACGCCCACTGTTCAAAAACGTGGGTGTAAAATTCGACCTTTATTATCTGAATGTATTGTGCATTGTTCAGGTAGAAAATTTAGATAAAAAAATCCAATGTAATTCATAAAATTCAATCTCCATGCATGAATAATGTCATTTGTCTAGGTAGGCCTCAAACTTTTGGCCTGCAGGATGCTACAAACTGACCTCTAAAATATTCTTAATTAGAAGTGATAGCGAAATTCTGCCAACGTAAAACGATACAAGTAGATCTCGTTTCGTTTAGTAATAGTTGCATCAAAGCCCAAAATGCATAATATACCACACTTAAGTACTGCCAATCAGTAGCCATTTTATCGGGCTGTGGCTGTTAAAAACTGTTAACGCATATCTCGTTGCTCTTGAATATGTACCGAGACCGCATATGCGGAAGTTAAACTACTTTCCAAACGTAGAAATGTTGGGAATGTGATATATCCTCTAGGTCGTGTCATCCAGCTGAGCAATTCATGACGAAATTGTTAGTTACTTCGTTACGCTATTATAATTGTATCACCTCACTAAAATTACAGACAACTCTCTCCCAGAGTCGCCGATTAAACGGCTAAAGGCCTGCCAATAAGCTGTTGTTACCAGATCGAAGTACTTAGTGTAAACCTGAACAAAAGGATAAAAAGAGGAAAACAAACCTCTCAAATCTGGTGCTAAACCGCATACACCTTCTTTTTGGGAATAACTCTCGTTCATAAACTCACTTGGAACAACCACCTTTATAAAATGGTCTACTGGGCTTGTACTACAAAAAATTCAAAGACTGAGATGCATTGGTATTACACTATGCGTTCCTGCCTTAAAGCGGCACTAGAAGCTCTATTGAAACTTCCTCCAGATCACATTAGAGTAAAGAAAAGTGCCGCAATAAATGCCACAAAACCTTACCTCTCTTCAAACTGGGCGATCTCGAAGGGCCTACACAAGTGCTAGAAATAAATCTTTCCCGCCCTTTGGAACCAGAACCATGGAGGTTTATCTCTGAATAATTATCGCTCAACGCAGTATACCGATGGATCAATTATGAAATGGCAGTCCTAATGGGACACTCTGCATCCATATTTCAGGCTGAAATCGTCGCCATAGAGTGCCCCAGATGCAATCTCCGTAAAGCCAACATCATCATTGTTTCTGACAGTCAAGCGGCAATAAAAGCCCATCACTAGTTCTACTTTATTGTTGCCTAAACACCTTAAAGCAACTAGATGCTCATAACATTACTCCAATATGGGTTCCTACTCTTGGTAATGAGATTGCGGATAAACTCGCTAGACGTGGTTCTTCATCACCATTCATGGTCCGCTTATCTTTCCGTGGTTTGGCTCTAAGCCACCTCAAATTAAAGCAGAACTCTTGGGTGCTCTTTAAATGGAACTCTACCATAGGCCCTCGCCAAGCTAAGAAATTCGTAAAAATATACAAAGCTGTTCCTTCAATTACTATCTGGACAAAACTCCTCCAGATTTTTGCCGACTCTGGAAGAGCAAGAGACTACTCAGCACATCTTGTGCGAATGTCCCGCCGTTGCTGGCATCAGACACAAACTCCTCAGAAAGGTATATGTACGTTACTCCATTTGATATCCGAAATTTATCTGCAGAGCATTCGCAGGTTCACCCGAGACCTAAACCTTTTGTAAGATCAAATCCAACAATAATTTGCCAAAGGCACAGGGGGACAAAATAAAAGATCTTGTCTTGTCTCAGTGTTAATAGCATTTCCTTCCCATAAATAATAAGCTGTCGCAACAGGCGCTCGATTGCTAAACGAAACAAATATCAACTTGTGGAAAATTCTCACATCATGCATTGAATTGGCACACTTGTTACTCACAAGTGCTTCACCTAGATTACGTTTTGCTGACGAATAATTGCTCACGAGCCACTTCAGCACGTCAATCTTCAACTCAGGATCAATAATAAAAACACCTGCCTGTTACGTGTATTTAAAAAAATGTTTTTATTGCAAGGATAATAAACAACATTTAAGAAGAATTAGCATTGGGGCCGCGACGACGTCCGAATCCGTGTACAAAGTTAACGAAACGCCTGTTGTACTGGATCCTCCTCTTGGCACGTCCGGTCTTCTTCTTCTTCTTTTCTTGCTTCTCTACCTTTGGGGTCTGGCCTTTGACTTTACCGGCACGAGCCAATGAACCGTGCACTTTACCACCAAGAAGTGGTACTGTCACATCCAATTCGAAGGATGACAAGCTGCTCACGCAAGCATCGTTATCCAGAACGTTTCCTTCGCAGTTGAGAACGAATTCCTCTGTGAGTCCCTTCAGCTGCGTGAGTTGAGCCTGAAATTGAGGAAAATGTTGTTGTTTGATTCGATTTTGTGGTTGGAGTTGGCGCTGGCAAAGGTCGCTACCATCGCTTCAACTCACCTTGACAGAGGCAATTGTGTCATTTTGCGAAACCTCGAGGGTTTCAACGCTATCCAAACCGCGTACAAATAGTTGCATGTTGGCTATCTGTGAATGGGGGCAAAGTTTCACAATCAGAACACGTGCAGATTTTCTTTCAATCAGTTATAGCTTAGTAAAACGGGTATGGAGGCACAAATTATATCATCAATTAGCGCACTTTCAAACCGAGTACTTTATGGCATTCAAGAGGTAACAAATTTATATAAATTGTGAAATTACTTGATACAAATTTCCTTACCTTGTCACTTGTATGTGGATTTACGGAAAAAGAAAGATGGAGGAATTTATTTCTTGGTGTCACATCGATTCGAGACTCGAGTTGGTGAGTTTCGAATTCGAACATCAAATGGATGCGTTCAATTCGACAGCAATATTTAAAGTCGGTGGTTGAGTTCAAACAAGAAAATTGTTTTGCGATAAGATTTTTAATCAGAAATTGAGAGAATTGCTTTGGGGGATATAGAAAAACAATTTTCAATGGATCATTCGTAAGATTGTACGTTATGCACATTTGTATTTTTGTTTGTATTTTGAATTTATATTAGTTACTAGTAACACTTAACATTAATAAATAAATTTAGATTAATTTTTAAGATAAGTAGGAAGATTATTAAATAACTGCAGTCCTTTATACGGTAGATTATTCTGTGTATTTCCTCTTCTATACAATGAATATCTAAAGTCTCTGGCATTCCTTAAATTATATCAAACGTTTGTCAATATCAATTTTATGCTGTAATGAACATGCACACATTCTATTTGTACACCATTTATTGTAATATTAATATTCTCATCTCTACATTTAGCCTCGCTCATATTAAGTTTCATCTTATTATTACATAGTCAAATATTTAAACTATTCATTTCATTCTGCATTACGAATTCACACAACTTAACATTTGCTCCTTTCTTTTAATTTAATTTTTTTCGACCTTCCGGACAAGTAGCTCTCAAGCCACTTTCGTTCAATATCATGGTTACCATATTTGTGTACCTTCAACAGTTGAATATTTTGATCTATCATTTCGAATGTACACTTCAAGTCTAGAAAAATCGCAATGATACAATAAAACTACCTTTCTCAATTGATTTTCTTTACGCTTTTATGAGCCAATAAATAAAAGTTTCGCAAGAATGTCCTCTTCTAAAACCCGATTGTCGTACACACAAAAGCTTTTTTTTTCAATAAAATGTGTTAACTGTTTACAAACTATGTCTTCCAGTATGTGGATAACATATTAATAGGTCTACATCCATTCCGTGTTTTTTTTTGTTTGCATTTCTTACTTTTCCATGAAAAACAACACCATTTGAAAGAGACCAATTTATTATTTTTAATAAACGGGGTAGAACTTCACGTTAGCAATCCAGAATAATTTTACAGCTTAATCCAAATCAGTCTCTCTTTCAGTTCATTCATTTAATTGTGTCTTCAAGCTCGTTCATATTTATTTGTCTAAATTTAAAACTGTTAAAAAAACAAACACATACCAACCAAGAAAAATTGCAAATACACTTTTCAAAAATATATACCTAGATGAATTGATTTGAAAAAAAAAAACCCTGTTATACCTAGTATACCTAGATTTATCAGATTTTGGGAGCCTTTTCCGACATCCAGACGATCGATATACAATATATATAGCTTCTCTGCCTATATTTGTATTACTGTTAACTTTATTTCTGCTTTCTATAATTTTGATTGGCAATTCATATAACAATTTCTTAAATACTCGTAAACTGTCCTGCATCTACAATACGATTAGAATAAATTTACAGAGCTGGAATGTTAGAAAAACGCTTGTAATAGACAGAATTTGAAAATTAAAGAAAACAAAGATGTGGACTCAAGTATGTGGATGGGATGAGAAAGGGACAGAGCGTTGAGTGTGGAAGATACGGCATGATTGCCTAGCACGACTCTGTTCTCGGGAAATTAGATTGTTCTTGCCCCGCAACACGACTATGCCTACCACAAAAAACAAATCATACTGGATACTTATTTTATCTCTTTACCTGGACCTTATCACATTGAGGGAGCTGCCGATGTCGGTGCAGCGATGACTATACCCCTTCCAACTATGAAGTCACTGGCCTGTTTTTTGACTTCCCCTAAAAGAGCGGATGTTGTCGTTTGTCACACCATCCACCGATATCCAGGCTGAAAGAAGCATTAAGCTCTAATGAGCTTACTAAAAGACAAACAGCTTTGATGGATTACTTTATAATGTGTTAGCCAATTTCGAACTGTCAAGGACCAAGGACAAATCTCTCAAGAACGCAAATCAAATTTTCATAAAAGGACTTCAATTGTTTAATGCACCACCAGTTAATTTAAAGCATTTTTTTTATTGAATATCAATATTTTTAAAAAAGATCTAATAGTGTATGCAAAACAAACATTTTGAACATTTTCTTGTTAAAATTATTATTTAAGTGATGTTATAAAGTTTGTCATAAACTAATAAAATAAAAAAACAAAACTTTGGCATATATAATAAAAAAAAAAAAAAATACAATACTAAGTTTTGTTTCACCCGTTGCCGTGTTAAAGGTATTATGTAGTGTACCTTTTTATATCAAACCGTGTTTCCTACCTATAAAGAGATCTTATTAGATAATTCGGCGTAAGAACGAATGGTATATATAAATGGAATGAGGCGCACTTTGAGGCAGAAGCACGCTTGATACACCTTTCTTGGCAGACCACAGCCTATAATAATAAATAAATGCTGCCTTAATACCCACTAATTGACAAAGAAACTATTATATTTAACATTCACGCCTTTGCAACACTGAGTTTAAATGCAAAATGACTAAAAAACTGCATTTACAGAGCGTTTAAAAAAAAGACTTAACCACACTGTACTGTACTTGGAGATGTTTGGTCTCTATGAAGGCTGTTGTTCAATTGATACAATACAGTGTTTACATTTTAGTCCCGCAATATTACCCTATAATCTCTATCTCAAACAAACTGAATCTTTGTGTTTATGGACAAAATCCGAGAGTATAGGTACTTATTTAGTAATACTTCTTTTTTAAAGTTTACCACAGATGGAGAATAATAAAGAAGAAGAAAATAAATAAATTGTCAACAATCAGGCTGGTTTACTTCCATTGCGTGTTGTACGTATAATACTATAAAGTTTTTGATTTTACCATTACATGTGGCTGTAGCATTCTTTTTTGTCAAACAACGAAGAAAAGCGAACGTGAGTCTACTTTTCAGCATGTTTCATTAATTTTCCCAAAAACCACATCACTTAAACTTTGGGCTTATAGTAACTTTTGTTCCTTAAACCATTCTCTTTAGCGTGCATACCACTTTTATTGATGGAATTGCCCATTCTGCTTTACTTATATTCTGTTGGGTTTATTCTAGTTTGTTAAACTCGTCAACATATACAAAAATATAATTCGGAAAGCAACGAACCTTTAAAATCCAATTGATATTGTAATATGCTGGCTACGGCTCGAGTAGATAAAACGATATTCTGTGAAATTTATTTCTTTATTTTCTAGTCTATAGAACAATTCAAGTTCACACTATACTATTCTTTGCAAATTCTTTTCTTACAAGGTCTCTTTCCTCTCAAATCACTTTATCTCCTTTCAATTACTTAATTCACAAATCCAAACTAATTACTTTTTCTTGTTTACTCTCAACTTTCAATTTATCACCAAATTACAACTTCGCCCATTATCACTTTTCCAATCTCTTCGCCACGGTTCTAAACCAACTGTCTTTTTTTTGATCGCCATCTGTCCTTATATAGCAGAAGTTTCTGATAGCCAGAAACTTCTAGCAAATTCTTCGACCACTGGAACAAGAGAAATAATTCTTGCAGTTATAATTCCCTTTTATCCCTGATATTATTCGTCTCTTTCGTTGACATGAGCTGTGGAGACTTCGTCCCAGACACGAACCTCGAATGAAAGGACAGTTCGAACCAAAATTCTGCCAGAATGAAGTCACTTCGGAATTTGTTGCGTCATATTTTTAGGGGGCGTAGTTATTATTATGCTACAATATGTAACGAATTGCTACGTAGCGTTTTCGAAACCCTTCTCTGATGTAATTTGAAGTCGAAGTTCCAAGTGTTACCGTGCATTTAGGACTGATGATTTTTGATCAAGAACGTACTTTTCGTAGAAACCTTGCCTTTTTATTTCATTTTTCCTAAGTTTAGTCAATTTACTAAATCCAGTGACCACAAGCGATAACCGCGTAAGTCGACTTATGACAAAGTTGAGTTATTGATATTACAGAGCGCATAAATGTATAAAGTTGTTTCTCTCTTTTTTTTAGTTTATTTTTTGCAACAGCTACCAAATTATGGGTAGATAAATAAGAACTTAAATCAAATATTTCACATAATTTGCACAGAAATGAAAACTTTAAACGTGTCTCTTAAAATTGGTAAAACTGAACTTATCGCTTGATTCCACACAATTGTAAATGTTTGTCCATTCTGGCGCCTAAAATGTTTAAGACAAACTGCGAGCAATTTCCATCTACTTACAGAGCAAGTTAAGGAAGTTTTCGGAATATTTCTTCAATGTTGATTTTACCGAGCACTTCTATGTATTCTAATCCATTTGGGTTTTTTTTTTCAGATGAGTGTATAGGATAATTTATTTTTAGAATTTTGTTGGTATTCTTCGGCAAATGACTCCATTGATTTCAAATAGGCTGAAACTGCTCAATAGCTTATATAAAATGAATTTGTTCACATTAAATCATCCGTCAGGGGGGGATTATCGTTTCCTTAGGTTAATGTTAGTCTTCACCGTTTTGTAGCAATACTTCCCAAAAAGGTTTCTAGTAACACTTTGGTGTGCTCTCGTGGATGCTCAGTACACATAATCCTTATAGTCTAGATATTAGCACTCGGAATTAGTCCTAACACCCTGTGATATCTGACAAAAATTGGCGTTTAATTAATTATAACTGTGAAAGCGACATGCTCTCTGGCGAAATGCATTCGAAGCTCCTTACTCGTATGCACGTACCTTAAATCTGGTTTCTTTTTAATTTTTTTACGACAGATGTTATCACTGGTTTTAATTATCCTTTTGACTGTCGTAAGGCTGGCTGATACCCACTTATTGACTTAATTTTAGCCGCTGATGGAGAGTGATTTGAGGCAAGTCGCAGAATTAAGCGCTTTCTCGGAATAGTGTTCGGGATCTGCAAGATAGTTGTTTACAACGGACTTCCTTTTATTCAAGTCTCCTCGCTATTTCTCGGCGTAAGAGTCCAAGTTCCTTGAAAGCATCTATTTTTCCTTTTTCTGACCCCATTTGTATTTTAAAATAAAAAAAAAATGGTTTTTAACCCTTTCTTAAATATTTTAGACTTTTGTTTAAAAAACATCCACGATATAAACTCTTGCAAAGTAATGTTCGCAATATTTACCAGCGCATATTTTTGAAATCCCCCAACTCCTTAAAAATTTAGTTTTGTCAATAATTTTACTAACTGGGAAATATTGAATTAACAAAATATAATATATATGTCGACTTTCTCCACGCCCTCTTTTTGGGGGCGTTTTCTTAAAAAATATCTTACATGTTTTGCTTTCTTAGAGCTATTTACGTTGATACCTAGGTCTTACTGTGGGAATTTTATCAGAATCCGTAAAGTTCGGTTCAGCAGTCACCACTGCCACGCTTACTTTAATTTACACTTACATTAGGGTTAGAAGATAAGGGATAGTACTCGTATTTACATATATCAATTTTTCGTACGAAATTTTCTGTTTAAAAATTAGACTTTCCTGTGTACTTGTCACAACTGGCTATGCGTTTGCGTACACAACACATGTACATAGTGTCAAGCTTAGCTAATTTTAGGAAGAAAAAACCATTGTTCAATAAATATATAGATGTATTGTATATTTACATGTATACCGAATTTCGTTTTTGTTTTTTTAACAATTAGTTCTTATGTATCGATAAACGTATGAGGTTAAAACTAAATTAAATATAAATACTTAAAAAATTATCTGTTAGTTTACAAATTTTCATTATATAAATCGATGTAACAAGAAACCAAATAAAAGAAATTAAATAATTTTTGTAAGAATTAGAAGATAAGGGATAGTACTCGTATTTACATATATCAATTTTTCGTACGAAATTTTCTGTTTAAAAATTAGACTTTCCTGTGTACTTGTCACAACTGGCTATGCGTTTGCGTACACAACACATGTACATAGTGTCAAGCTTAGCTAATTTTAGGAAGAAAAAACCATTGTTCAATAAATATATAGATGTATTGTATATTTACATGTATACCGAATTTCGTTTTTGTTTTTTTAACAATTAGTTCTTATGTATCGATAAACGTATGAGGTTAAAACTAAATTAAATATAAATACTTAAAAAATTATCTGTTAGTTTACAAATTTTCATTATATAAATCGATGTAACAAGAAACCAAATAAAAGAAATTAAATAATTTTTGTAAGAAAACTTTGAAAATAAGACAAAAAAACAAATGAACCTTAACACCTAAGCTATGTATGTGTGGTGAATTTTAGCGTCTTGGGGTTTTAGGTACATACATTGGCCAAGCTAGCCAACCCTAGTGCACAAATTCGTTCGCTATAAAATGTTGCGGCTCAACGATCACGCTCGTGTAATGTGGTGTGTTGACGTTCTTGAAAGTGTCACCAAACGTACTTTCAGGATGATGTGGTGGCTGCTGCGGCTGTTGCGCGTGATGTGGATGACTATGATGACCCGGCTGTAGTTCGCCGTTGTGATGATTGTGATTACTCTGCTGCGAATGTTGATGTTGATTACTTTGGTGATGATGATGATGATGATGGTGGGTATTCGAACTGTTGTCTGAGAAATAGTTCAGCTCGAAACTGTGACTAAGATCACTGTAGGTGGTATGCGGGGAGGTGTCGTTAATAATCGATGCATTTCCGGTTGACATTTGCCGATCGCTCTCCGAGCTACTGCTACAACTATTCGAGTTCGCGGAGAATGGCCTAATGATGTTCGCATCGACTGAGTCGTAGTAGTAATGATTATAGTAGTTACTACTAGTAGTGTCAGCGAACTGAATGCTTTGGTTTATACTGGAACTGACGTCACTTACAGGTGTAGGATACACTTGCGCGTAATCGAAACTTCCTTGAGTTTGGCGCGATTGAAAACACTGTTCCACCTTTGAGGTTACAATCGGTGCGATTACACTCGGTGTCCCCACCGTCGATGGCGTTGTCGAGTGAACAGAGTGTGATGAAAGCACCGGTGTTAATGGTTCACTCTTTACAGCGCCTTGTATTTCGTTCAGAACGAAATCCTTTGCCTCCTGCTCGCTGAAATTTAAACAGTTAAGAAGATTTTTATTGTTTTTGTCCCGTGCGCACTGTCGTTGTTTATTCACCTAAGTACGTAGTTCACACTCACTATGCAGTGTGGTCGAGATGAACGAGTGTTGTGCACAACAGTGGCATACGATTGCACCCAAACCCACCCTCCACCCTTAGTGAGGAAGCGATAGTATTTGGTGGTAACTTGTCCTTTGTACATCACTGTAAATATCAAAACAATTCGAAGAGGCTTAGTAACAATTTGCAATGGGATATTCGTTTTATTTACATATTTGATGGGAGCATCTCATAGGTAGAGCGTCGGCAACATGAATGTATTGATAGAGGGTTTTCTCAATTAAGTCCTGGGGTTCATACCCTGTTAACTGTGATACTCTGTAAATAGACACAAAAGCGAAAGCACAACAGTGAGATAAAATTTGTTATAAAAATTCAATTATGCAGTTATAGCTACTCCCCATCCGTTCGCTAGTCAACAGAGAAAGAAAAGAAAACAAAAGGCTACTAAAAGAAATGAAATCCCATCATGATGAGGGTAATTGAGTGTGATAATGCCTAGCATACGGTTTGGACCAGAACTTAGAGAGGAGGGTGACTGGCTGTTGCTGTTGCTACTGGTGCTTAAAAGTAAATAAATATTTGACCTAACGTATTGTATTTCCATCAATTTGCATGGGGTGAAAAACTGTTCTCTAGAAAATTGTGCTGTGCAAATGCTTCACAGTGTTTTATTTTAAAATCATGCTACTAAAGGCTGAAGCGGAAAGTGACCCACTACTCTGTGAAAAAGAGCAGATAATAGATAATGGACGTCGTATACCTATCGTAGACACTCCTCTGAAGCCAAAATAAGGCATGTTCTAGCAATATCCGTGAAACGCCTTCGATAAATATCTACCTTTCCACGGTTGGTGTGGAGGCTTACGTACCTACCTTCGGGAAAACTAACTGACCAACACTGTCATAAATTATCTACTCGGAATATTATCCATGCATGCGGGAATATGACACTTATCCTTCTCCAGCTGTTCGGGAAATATAGAGATACGTATACTTTATGTATATACGAGTACATAGCTAGACGGCCTATCTCTAACTTCTAGCTCTCGAACTAATTTCTATGCTAAGAGGACTGTACGTCTACCACAGAACAATTGTAAGCTCCGAGATCACAAAGGAGACATACATTAGGCTAATGATGCCGAATCTTTTAAGGCTCTTGAGTTAGATTGATTATTTCTTAATGAGAGTATCCTACCACCTCTATGTGGAAAACTTTGGCATTGGCACTTTAGCAAACGATTTTGATTTTTTTTCTTGTTTTTTTCGACGTGGTTTCCGCGCTATTATAAATCTAAAAAACAAATCCGCAGAAAAGTGTTATGGCCATTTAAAGTTGGACAATACTGTTCACGAGTACCTACATATGCACATATATGTAGGTAACACTGGCATCGTCTCGCAGATTTCTTTTTTTTTTTTTCTTTTATTCCCCTTAATTGTTAGCGCTTATTACCTCTGTTATGGGAGCAAGACCGTTGCTTCATTCACAATGAAACCTAGACTAGGGCCAACAGTAAAAGAGGATAAGCCATAAGGAAATGTGTGAATACTCTCATTGAATTTATTACACTTTGAGCCGGCTATCCACGGCCGGATATGTTTGAAACGGGGCTAAGTTACAGCTTTATAATAAACTTTGCCCCGAAAGCGACGACATCACTTTTTCAGAATACGCTGGTGTTTTTTGCTATGCAGAAAGTGGCACGGTAACGTGTCCATCACTCTGGCAAGGACGAAAGTAAATTTCCTGATACTCGTAACTTCTAAAGTGGGAAATTTATTATAAATTATTTCTAGATGGTACTAGCAAGGACTGGAAAGGGGATTTGCCTTACCCTAGACCATTCTACAACAAACAGGGTTTAGTTTAGAAGAGTCTTTACATGAAGCCATAATTATTGTAGAAACCAGAAGTGCCTAACACTGGAGACTAGATACCTAAGGAAGTTGTTCAGACCCTATTTCTAATGGAGTCAAGTTACAAAATTTCCAAAACCACGGAAAACAGCTAAAATACTGAGATCCTTTACGTTTCCACAATATTTAGCTTTTTGTTCAGAGTAATAATAATATTAATGCCCACCACCGCTACATAAATATTCTTTGCTGACATCAATCCATAGAAGATTCTTTCTGACTCTAACAGGAAAAAATAGACTTCCAAAATTAATGAACTGCAGTTCAAAGTCGATGGACTTATGGATTGATGAAGTGGGAGGAACCAATACTACCAGTTTAGCTGTAAGCTTTCTAGCTCTGCCCCGTCTGAGTCGAACTAGACGTGAACAATAATTAGTAAAGTATCTCAATATCAAGTATTGCTTTTTACGCTCATCGCGTGCTCCTGCACTAGTGTAAAGCACAAGAAATATACTCGTAGTAACGTAATGTGGGAACTCGCAAAGTCTCCCTTTACCTGTAAACGACCCAATTTCTTGCCGAAAACGCGTCGGTAACTCTTAGAGTAGTTAAGACGAAATCGTTACCATTTTATAAATTGGGGAATGAACATGGTTTATTGTTTCGTCTGTGTTAGCATTTCATAGCAACGAGAACTCAACAACAAAATGTACACCATCATAGAATTCGCCATCGGGGAGGATACACGAAAGTGTATCATTATCAATCCGATGGATCAGAGATTTTTTGCGCTCATTCGATTCACTTTCACTCCAAATTGGTATTTGTATAGAGAATGATACACTTAAGCGGATTCAACGATGGCAATTTTCGAGTTTTGCAAATCTTTCCCCCCCTGCTGATTCTATGATTGGTACCGTCTTTCCAGCTCAATAAAACGGCGATTATTAAGAATGATTTTTGATCTAGTGAAGAATTCAAGCAGAAAGTTTTGCAATTCTTGGACTTATTTTGGGCCGTGGAACTGGACGCTAGCTACACATTAAGGTGTGATAGTTTACAAGTCCACAGAATGCTGTAAATCCATCTAAAAAATAAATTACCTCCATCTTAAAAGAATTACTAGACTTTCACCAATCCGATGTCTTCTATTCTACGATATACAATTTTTGCTAACTACATTACCTACTCACCTTGCATCCAGGAAAATCAATTTCAAGTCCATACTAGCGCGGAACATAAACATATTTTGATGTAATTTAATTTCAGTTATCGCTGATGATGGCAGTGAATGACCAACAGCAACTAATCCAAGATTTTGTATGCACCTTTGACCATCGCCGTAGTCGGGGAATATCCTTGCTTTTAGATAACCAGAACAGTGTATAACCTAAAAAAAACTACATTTTATATTTTGCATTAATAGTGCATTATCTTATTTTACCTTATATCCGGAAGATGTGAGTCCTGCATTTCTTTTTGCCAAAACGCATTTCATTCGCAGGAAAAAAGTTTTTTCGATTTCAATAGTATAGGACCCTCGATCACCTTGCCCGGGGACATATGGATTTGTTGGGTTAGGCGGTAAGTTTAATGAATTTATAAAAACATCCTGGAAAAAGATTTGTTTTGATTTAGATAAGATTTTTCAAAATTTTGTTAAAACAAATAAGTAGCAATAAAAATTTTTCCTTACAGGATTCTGATAGTGAAGTGACAAAATTGAATTCATTTCATCCTGATCGAAGTTGTGAATATATTCATATATTGAATTTCCAGTCAACTCAACCTGAAATCAAATAAAAAAATATTGCATCAGAAGAGATGTGAGACTTAGTTAACGAATCTATGGTTGTTGGGAATAAGTTTAAGATAGGCTCGATTTGGAGGTCTCTAACTTAGTGTTGAATTCGAACAAAAGCATCGACATTTCGTACGATTTGTTCGCCTTACTGTAAACCAGTAAAGGATTTTCACCGGCATAAAGTTTGAATTGCGGTTTAGATAATAAAGAAAGTAACTTTAAAATATGACCCCCCACTTGAAGTTGACTTGATGGACTTGATTGAGCTTATCTTGATCGAATGTCCTATTACATGTAAATCGTATTTCATGACCTTGGGATTATACTAGGTTTCGTCAAGTTGTCATTAACTTCAGTGGGCTTACGGAAGTGTGAATAAAATGACACATTCCGCACGAAAATTTAACAGCAGCTCTAGATTATTAATTCCTATCAGGACATGTACTCGTATCTCTTCCATTGCAAGATGCAAGAATTTTAATTTTATTTGGCTTATTTTCCATGTTTTTTTCCTGTACTAAATCCAAATCGAATATAAGCAATTTGACAAATTTTGAAATTTGCTTAAGCCCATTGTGGGTAACTAGTGTTTGACAGAAATTGAGTGGACCTTTCGTTCGGTTTTGACATAACGTTAAGCCAACTAAAGTCCATTAATCAATTAGCATGCTTACCATTGGTATGAAACCAATATTTGAAAATCAATAAAAGTTTTACTTTTTGACTTTTACTTTGCAAATTTGATGGAGGGTTTATAGATATAGACAGACAAACCACTTGCAATGTCCTGCCCCCGAAAATCCGTACAAAATAAATGACAGCTCTCTCTTCCGTGTAAATCGATCTGAAAGCCGTCATTAACGTCAAAAGCAACAACAATTTTGGAAAACACTACATCCCCTCCAAAAAGTATGTAACAAATAGAGCTGTTTCCCATCCAAAAAAAAAATAAAAATAATGAGGTGAACAACTAGGGATGAAAAACTGACTTTTTCCACTAAAAATAAATTGTACTGAAATGCATTAAATTGTAAAGACCCCTATTATTAGCACTCTTAAAGAAATTTTGGCCTTAAAAAGTAACAGTTCAGTTTTTTATAACCAACTTTTTGCTTTTTTTAAATGGATATTGGATCTGGCCGAAATTCTTTAAAACTTTAAATTATATGAATAAAAAAACAATTGTTTAAACAGTTCAAGCAAAGAAGCATTATTAATGTTAGGTGTGTCACTTGGGACAGCTCAGTTTCTACCCTTGCAATAGGAAATAAATTCATAAATCGATAAATTATGCAAATAATCGATTTTTGGATCGATAATCTCAAATAATCCCATATAATTAGATTAAATAATTTCGGTCGGTATGCTAACATAAAATGAAAAAGTAATGGAATCTAATACTCTGATTGTAACGAATTTAGGAGAATTGTACCAGTGTTTTTTTTAAAGTCGATTGTATCGAAAAAAACCACAATTGTATATAGTTTTTCATACTTTTAACAACTAATTTTCATTCTTGACGATCAGTTTGACAGAGGGGTACTGTCATCAGCTGTTATTATTTTGGCCATAGCAACGGTCAGAATGTATGCGAGCCCAAAAGGCGTCCTAATGCTATTTAAATGGAGCCTATACATCTATTCTCTTCCTATGGCCATGCGACTGAACAAAAAGTTTGGGGGCAAGTTGAGAGAGGCACCCAAAGTCGACTATCTCTTTATAATTGATCTCTGTTCAATACGTTTTCATTACTTTTTTTTCATTATATACATATGTATATGTAAAACCATATTAAAACTTAATTTTGTTTAATGGAGGCCTATAATTGTAAATCCAATGTTATAGATACAATTAGTTGAATTGATACGATACGATTTTTTTTTAAATTTGGTTTTAAAAAAAGGGAAAACAAAAGGAGTCAATTTTTAAAATCAACATACAAAAATCATTAAAATTTGTTACTTTCCAAGGTTCCGGTTATAAGGGAAAAAAAAGGAACCATTATCGTGAGAGACAAATTGCCTGTTCGTCGGTCTGTCACAGACTTATAACTTTTAAAACATCTTACATCTGACTGTCAGAGATGGGGCAGCTAAAAATTAAACAATTTTTGTAGAAAAATGTTAAATTGTTACTTGAAGGGCAGCTCTCTTTATGTTTACATAGTAGATAACTGTGTTTGCTCGGACCCAAGTAAAGTGGGAAGGTAGTAGTAGTAAGGGATACCGTTTTTACTTGACATCATGGCTTCCACGAAGCGTTTATCAAAAACATCGAATATGTAATCGCTACGCGGAAAGCTTTTCGTACCTGGAACGATAAACTGCTATGTAGTAGAAACTTTAGAAATCAACTACAAATGTGTATGGCGAATGAATGTCACCATTTGAACAATATAACTTTCAAGAACATAAATAATGGGCTGGTCGGCCTAAGAAGATTCACCCATTGTACAGTAAAAATCAAATTGGGTGAGATTAGGTACTCTTAGAGGTGCATACACAGAACAAAACAAAGAAAAGCGTAGATCCGGTTACATATATAAAAGCGTAATTATGTGTAATATAAAGTAAAACACTAAAAATTAAATCTGACGATGAACATCAAAGGAAGATTTTTATTAGGAATGCCTAATCATTAAACATATAAAAAAAAAATGGCTGCAGATGACTGTAAAATGAAAAGCAACTTGGACCGAAGTGGCACACTTTAGTGTGAGTACCTATCTACACATTTTCAAGTTTTTGAAGATTCTGCACATAGTATACCGTTTTCGTTTATACAATACTCGTACGTATGTACATATGTATGTATACTCGTATTTATGCAGTAAAAAAAACATAAGCATGACCGTCCATTTTTCCTCTTAATTATTCAAATTACTAATACAATTCAAAAGAACATCTTTTAATGTATTCGAAGAAAAAAGATCAACCATTCCCCAACATGACAATCAAAGGGAAATGGTATAATACTCTACTACACTCTTACCTGGCTCAATCCCAAGTGCACCGATGCCGTCTCTGATATGTACATAATTTTACCATCAGGTGCCACTACAAATATAAAACCATCCAAAGTCTGAAGTAGATGAGAGCCAAGCTCCTTTATTGCTGCTCCTCTCTGCATCGGCTGCGAAGATCCCCAAGCTTCTCCGAGGCCTACAAAAAAAAAGCGTATTATAAATGCATAAATATTATTCCCAATTAATCTGGAACAAAAGGGAAAATCTGAAAACTGAATGAATTAGCGAACAAAACACAGCATCCTGGCAAAAACAATGACTGACGACAACGACGACGACAACGTGACGTAAAAGTGCCATGCCGACAATATTTTCCTTCCATTCAGATTCGCACCAGTTTAAATCCTTCACAGAGGAGGGTAGAATCCCTGTGAGACAAAATATGTTTTTTTTCCCACCCGTGCATCTCACGAGTGCTATTAAAATAATAAAGAAAAATAATAATAATTATAATAACAACAAGGATATGATGCAGGAAGAAAAGGACCACCTCGCATTGTCTTGCGCGCTATTCGGGGGTTGTCAGTCGCCTATCGTTTGTCAGCAAAAATCAACCCCACAAAATTTAAAGTCGACAACGACGAGACGTCAAGCTGGTTCTTGTGTGTGAATTTTAGAAGTGCGCGTCGAGAGGCTGCAATGAGTGTGTAAGTATTTGGGGGTGGTATTGCAAAATTGCCCACAGCAATCTTTGGTTGTTTTTCCATTGTGCATCATGTCAAATGATGCGGGATTGAAAGGCAACGTACGCTCAATGAACCGATTTAATTGTTCCAATTATTTTCATATGGAGCGCATACGTCGGTCGTCTATCATTTGAGGTTTTCTACGCTGAAGAAAAAGTAAGTCACCCGACCGAAGGATTTGTAAAAAAGCACACTTTTTTATGATTGACAAGTAGAGAGAAAAAAACTCACCATCCGGAAAGACCTGTCGCATTTTAAGGTACGATGTTGTTAATCTGATGATGGACGCCTTGTCCAGTTGCGACGTGATTGCACTCGGTAGTGGCAGTAATTTGGCCAATTCGAAGAATTCGGCATTTTCCTTTTCACGTCGGGTTCTGGCAGCGTTTTTACTTTTTTCCTTCATGGCACACGTTTTCGCAAGACCTGAAATTAGAAATAAATTGCTACATCAGAGATTTGTTACACTTCACAGAGGACGAATGCCCTAACAACTAACCAAGAAGATTATTTTGGTTGCAATCCTTGAATATTTTTCTTTGATATTTCATTTCGTGTTCGGGCAAATTCTATACACTATTTTTGAGAACTAAGTTTACCGAAACTGCACACCCTTCAATCACCTGTTACAGACTGATGAAATGTTTGATAGGAATCGAGGTAATATTTGTGTGTCCGTATAGGATGTACACTGTAACGGAAGGAAGTGGAACTTCAAAGTATATTACCTGTAATCGCACTTTCCCATTGGCCATTTAACAGGTTGTTCAGAACGAACAATGGAGAATGCAAACGTCTACCTGTGTCAATAATCCTCGACCCTGTGGTCGAACATTATTGAAATCTTTTTTCAAGAATACGCAACGCATTCATTCATAAAAATAAGTGTGAGTTTTACCAATGGCGACCCGAAGTCTGGAAGAACATAACCACTGGTTCTACCTACTGAATTTTATGAATGAATCTTATGTTCTTGCAGGATAATTCCACACGAATGCAACTAGGGATTCACACATTGGCTGAGAATTTGTAATAAATACTTCGGAAGTAGTCAAGAACAGGTGATGTTTTTGAGTTGTGAACATGTAGTATTTCAGTGATTAGAACAGCACTAAAACTGCATGCAAAATTAAATAAAAGACGAACGTGACTTTTATCCATTGGATTGGAAGTAAATACATGAGTATTTTATCAATGTAAGAATTCCATGGAATTTTATAATTAACCTTGCTAGTATTATTTTGTTTGTTTTTTTGTTAAGAATAATTTGTCGATAATTTTGTTTTTAATTTATCAAAACATGTGTTTACCTACACTACAACACTGTGATTTTATTTGTATCTTCTTTTTTAAATTCAATTTATGTCAGCGACGGCTTCAACAGTCAGCGTTACCACTCAGCAAAAGAATTTGGCCACTACGAGTATATTGGCGCCAAAAAACATGAAAATCGGAGAAAAATAACTAAAACCAAAAAAAGCTTTGCAGTTTTCTCCATCGCTCTAGACGTAATGTTCCCAATTTGATTTGATAATCAATGCATGAAATTACTCGTAAATTCGGATCGTTTTTTTCCAGATAAATCCGAAAAAACCGTACAAAATCAAGCCACAAATAAAGAATTTCAAAATGAAGGCCCGTGTGCGACCGCCACTGAAATGCATTACGGCTTTACACAAGCTACAAACTGGTGACCTAAGGTCGAACTTCAATCTGTTTTCTGTGGCTCAGTGTACAATCGGCCGGAAGGGATAAACAAACCAACGAAGGGACAAATCAACTGAGTCAGAAACATAAACCCAACAAGTGTGTTTGTTTTTAAGTGATCAAATGGAAAGATCAAGTGACAATTTAGAACTCGAAGACCCAAAATGAATCTACTCTCGGCACTGATCACAAAGCTTCCTACTACTTTTCGAATAACAAGGGAACAATAACGGCAATGAGTATATACAATTAGAGCTTTATAACTAAATAAATATTTTGGCCTAAATAAATATCTGGCTCCTCGCTGCAACTCGTGCTGTGCGCCACACGACTGGTTTCCGAAAGAAATTTTTTTCGATTGAGAGAAGCTTCTCATGACAATTTTACTCTCGGACGTCTGTCAGACATTAGCGCGAGGTGTGGCCGTGCGAACATTTTTTTCCTTTTTTTCTGACATTTGAACCTTGAGTCTCCCGCTCAGTGATCGCTCACCAGGGCACCCAGCTTGAATATTAGTAATAAATATTTATTTGTATATCTAACTCAAATCTTAAGACTCAATCACAACCAACTTTCAATTAATAATGAAAAAACCGTTATAAGACTTTTTTTCAAAAATTTGGTAAGCCAATTTTGGGATAATCCAACCAAACTCAAGTATCAAATTTAAACAAAATCATTTTTTTTTTAATTTGGTATTAGTAAAGTAAAAAGGAAAAGGAGAGGTGCTACTCCAGGAACAATTTTCGGAAGTTTTACCAAAAGGTGAAAGAAACGTGTCAAGGCAACAAGTCCCGAATGAAGACCTGTAGAGACGAATATGGATACCTTGTAGTAGAGTCGCAGTCGGTGTTGAAGATACGTAAAAACCACTTCTGCGAAGACGATCCAAATTCTACTTTCAGGCAAAACAAACCATTTAATCTGGACGATGAAAGCCAAGACTTCCGTCCACCCGAACAAAATGAAGTGAGGATAGCAATATCTAAACTTAAGTCTAACAAGGATTGAGGCAGCGGGAGATGACTTCGTGGACACCAACTCATTTCCAAGATTTAATCGGGAAGAATGAATCTACTGAACATCGTATACAAGATCTTATCTGCCATATTATGTAAGCGCCTGTAACCTTTAGCGGATTTAGCCAGAAAAGTCCACCGTCGACCAAATTTTCATACTTAAACAGATCCTGAAAAAACCCAAGAATTCCAAGTCACCATAACCATCTTTTCATCAATTTCAAATCCGCCTATGACAGCATCTATAAAGACGAGCTATACAGTGCCATGTCTAGTTCTGACATCCCTGCCAAACTCGTCTGCCTGTGACTGAAACCTTTGATGTCAAAAAAGGATTAAGACAAGGCAGCTAGCTATCACCTGTGCGTTTGCGAGTATAGAAACAGTTGCGGGTAAAATGGCTTTAGCGGTTAACGAGGGCAAAACCAAGTATATGCTGTCAACAAGAAGAGACACCCAACATCGACGAATCAGGCAGAACGTCACAATAGACAGCTATAACTTTGAGGTAGTTAGGGACTTTGTCTATCTCGGCTCCGCTATAAACTCTGACAACGAAATCACATTAGAAATCAAGCGAAGAGTTACACTTGCCAATCGCTGCTCTTCAGCCTAAGAAGACAATTGAGTAGTAAGGACTTATCAAGAAACAGTAAAGAGACTCATATAAGTACCTCATAATCTCAGTCCTGATGTCCAGATATCCTTGGTCCTTTTGAAGGCAAAATTCTTCTAGTGATTTTCGGTCCCATTTGCGTTGACGGGCTTTGGAGGAGGAGATTTAACAGCGAATTCTACGAGCTGTACAGCAACATCGACCTGGTCAGAAAAGTTCGCATCAGTCGTCTAAGATGGCGAGGACTTGTAGAGCGAAGAGTCTCCGGACCGAAGAGTCTTCGATTCCAACCCGGAGGGACAACGCAGTAGAGGAAGACCTCGCCTGTCTTGTGACAGTTAATAACTTGTTTGCACGAAAAGTACGTGAAAGGACCTAATATAATATGCAGTGCCTGTGCCATTTTAAGACAAAGCCAGATGTGCTCTAAAAAATATGACGAACAGAAAATATAAAAAATAAGAAGAAAATTACTGCGGTACCAAGCGATGGAATACTAATCGCGATGTAACATCACCTTTTAATGGGTTACAACCACATAAATGAATAATTTTGTAAATATGAAGCCTGGATAAGTCGCTGAGATTTTCCTTCTCTACATTGATAGGGAAGGAGAGGTGCACAAAAGGTAAGCTCACGGAACTTACGATGTACCGCGGCGAAACCCGTAAGTATATAATTTTCCCTATTTATATTGATGCAGGTTTTAGATCTTCTTTGATCGTAATTTCCTAGGAGTGCCTTTATGTGCTATTCCTAAGTTATCAGAAAATTTTCCAGAAATATTTACTTAAAAGAAACGGGCTTACCTGAAAGAAGTTCGACTGATAAATTATTTAAGCTTTGTAAAACTTATTCGTTTATTTTGACAGCCTTAGCGAACAGGAGACTACTCGTAGCTCTTACATTTTTATTTATGAAGCTAATGTTGTCATAAGTACCTATGCGTTGCCGGTAATTTTTATTAGATCAAGTATCTACACACAAATATATTTTCAGCATAGAGTAACCGGAGTTCTAAATGTACTTACATACATATGTATATATTTAGACAAGTTCATCAACGAAAAATACAATATCATCAGATGAAATCAGAAGTTTTAGACATGTGTATCTTTACATAACATGGAGCATTGCTTCATGCACTTACTAAAAGTTCGAAGAGGGCGGTTCATTTTCTGATTGCCTTAAATTGAAGAACACTCTTCCTGCGCTGGAGGTGAAAATATCAAATGTCAAAATTGCCAAGACAAGTTTAGAGGAAATAACAATAGTCAACCAAATTTGCGCGCAGGGAGCTTACAGGGGTTTTAAATTCCAGATACTGAAGACATATTTCAGGCAGTAATAAATAAATGTTCCTAGATTAAAAAAAAAAAATCTTTGAACTGAAAGGCAACAACATATTCAAACAAATCAAATAATAACCATCAATTGTACGACCATCAATAAGCCTAATTTATCCACCAGCAACAAAGCCGGATTCATTACATCAAGAATTTACTTAGAAGGACCAATATAAGTGTTCTTCCTATACACTCGATCGTAAAAATAAGATGCCCTCCAATATTTCCACTACGACGAACCAGTCTGGAGCAACAGATTTTCTGAATGGCTTCTATCCACAAAGTACACTGTTAATCCGCAATTCGAATGGACTGACATGCTCGCAGAGGTTATGCAAAAGTTGAACATCAACAACTACCCTCTGCTTGGTCAAAACACTCTAGGGAGCGACTACAAGTCTACGAACAGGCAATGAAATCAAAGTCTACCTTATTGTACAGTTTGATAATTCTTTTATGCTCAATAAACAAATCAAAAGACGCGATGCTACTTAGAACGCCCTTTTAATTGCTTGTTTGGCGTTCGCTTAATCCCTCATTTGTTAATCGGATATGCTCTCCCACTGCAGCCAGCGGCAGGGCTAACCGCGCCGAACCCGATTTGTGTTTGTTTGGCGATAATTCTAGCACACATTTCCATCTGTTATTCCAAGATAACTTTCATTAGACCAAGGGGTGACAGGCCAACTACCCAGGAAGACCTACATACGGAGGTGGGTAATTTGGCGTCATATGTTTCGCACATTTCACACTTATGGTCGTTTTTCCAAATTTAAAAACACGCATGCATGGGCGAGCGTGAGACCGTGTGCTCTATGGGAATTTCGCGTTAACAAAGGATGTTGGTGTAGCTGGTGCGTAGAGGTGTATAGCTGATTGAGGGTATACCTGTTAAAATAGACGTCAACTTCGAATTCCAGAGATTGGAAAATCCCAGTGCAGTTATTTGCGTGAGAAAATCTACATTTCGCTTGAGAATCTTCGTAGTTTGCTGAGACTACCTGCCGATGCGATGCGCCTATCGCTCTGTGCATGTTTTATGACCGATTGTTTGACAAAGACGCGCAGTGCGTAGCATGAAACGCCTCGAAATTAGACAAACTTTAGAAACAATAGACTTAATTACTTTATATGGATTGTTTCAACAAGTATGTATATGTTGGTACACTGAAGAATTCTGCAACCGTGGGAACGTATTTTCGAGTGTCAGCGGGAATAGTGAGGTATTTTGGTGGAACTCTACCTGAAGTGATACTTTGTTTATTTATCTTTTGGTAAATATGGTATTTATTTGTTTGGCTGATATCTAATAGGATTAAGGTGTTTGTGATATGTTACTTACCTAGTTGTATTTGACAATAGCGAGTAATGATAATAAAATTGAGTAACCATTAATTGGATGACCCAATTTAAATTTAAGGCGATGCCATAAAGTACGCAAGAGGTTTGTATCTTTTAAAATAAATTTGATTCAGGAGCATCAACAGGCCTGGAACAAGTTGATGATTTTTGGCTCCGCAGCCTAAAATTTTGAATTTTTAACTTCAGTAGTGATTAAATTGTCTTCAAAAAATAGGTTCCGAGTGCAGTTTTCGGTTTTCTAATTCTTTCAGTATAGCACGATGTTTAAACAGAGCAATGTGTTGATGGGCCTTCAAAATCCAACTAAAATATTACATACTTTCTTGAATCCTACAAGAAAGCAAAAATTTTGAGCATCCTAGTACTGTGGTGCTGAAATCAATTATTCGGCCTTTCAAATTGATGGCTGACTTCAGCATCTCAAGGAAACTGTTACAGTTGTGTGGTGTAATGGTGTGTACAATTTTTAAACATTTCCTCAGAACTATTCCAAACTTGCACCCGAAGAAGATTAAAAGTCATGTAATTTCTCCAATCTCGCGGAGCAGGTAATATGCAAGAGGGCATTTTTTTTCATAAGTTTGCTTACCCGCCGGGCTACACATACGATATCAATAGTTTTACGTCTATTGGTTGCTAGGCGAATAGAGTTCGTTTTGAAGTAAAACAGGGCAAAGGCAAACGTATGCTTTCGACAAACAAAGAAGAGTCTGCCGACGTCTTGGGTGAAGACTATTTTATAAACTTCAAAGTTATTAAGGAGTTTAGTTTACCTTAACCGGAATAAAAGCGCAATCCTTCACAAGTGAAACCCACGAGATCCGACAAAGACTGGAGTACTGCACGATAAACAGGAAAGCTAAGTAAAATGAAGGTTCCTTTGAAAGAAAATTTGTTCACCTAAGACGTCAGTGGATTTTTAGGAACGACGACGAGCTGAATCAACTTATTCAGCTGGGCATAGAAAAGGAGGAGGAGATGTTAACTCTATTGTTCTTAAAAGTACAGCCACAAATAGACTTCTTGTAATTTCCCCAAGAAAGTTATTTCCTGCTGTCCAGTTATAATTTCATTATTTATCCTGTATTCATTATCTTCCCAAAAAGCTATTCTTTGCAGATGATACTTTAGCAGACTGGGTATTCATATTCACTGTAGGATAATACAAAAAGCTCCCGCCAATCCTGTGCTTACTATAGAAATAGACTCTGCCCTTTCTAAAGGTTTCTATAGGTCTGATACCGAAAGTTGAAAATAATGGTTTAAATATTGGAAAAATAATTGAATCGGTTATTTGAGAAGCCGCACATGTGACATTTTCGATGCGACGAGAAAAACGAAAAAACTGCGTGCATCAGGTAGGTACCTACATAATTCCAGATCTAAAAATCAACAAGGACTTGTATGTATCTAGGCAAACTGTACCAGAATAGTTTTTAAAATAACGCTGATAATCCTAATAGTCCAAGCACACTTTTACTTACTTTATTTTAGATGGCACTACACTTCGGGGTGAACTTGGACCTCAAACAACAACAGCGCTTCCAGCCAATTCGTTCTTGAGCTAGCCGCCTCCAGTTTTAGACGCTAAGTTGGTTGAAATCCCTTTCCATTTGTGGGCGCCACCTTACTCGTAGGTAAGGTTTTTCTTTACCACGTCCTTCCTCATATCTTTTGAACCGATAGAGGTTGAAATTTGGACCAGTTAGTAAATCCTAACCAAAATTTTGGAAAAATTTAAAAGACAAAGAAAGGACGACAAGATTAAGTTAGGCTGAAGCGGGTGCCAACTATTGTAAAAACGCCAACACACATAGACCAGTGATAGGTCTGTTGGATCATGAGAAATTTCTCCTGCCAACTTAATTAAACCATTTGGAACTTCTGATGAAGCGAAGGAGGCTTCCGATATCTATATTTGTAAGATGACCTAAGTCATTGAAATAGAAAGCTCCTAAGTGAAGTTTAAAAGGTGAACATGATAAATAAAAATCGTTCCCTCCTCCTCCTCGTCGTCAGCTTCTACAGAAATCATTTGAATAAACGCCAAGACTTGTAACGTGCCCAATAAAACAGTGCCCAGTAATGACACCTATTGTGGCGCTGATATGCAGTCTGTTGAGAGAAATCAGAATCTTAGAGCGTTTCAGATCCAGCGTAGGCCAAATCTCTTTTGTCGCTAGACACGTTGCAACATGCACCCACCTAAGATTCGTTCTTTCGATTGCATCCAACTTTAATTTGTGTTTACATGTAACCATCGGTACACCCAAGATACCATTATCCTGTAGGATGGACATGTTAGTTCCATATCTGGCGAGTTCATCAGCCTTACAGCCCTGGTACCCAGCAAAGGTGAATATAAAATTGTTTTGCCATCTTAGGGAACACGATTCCAAGCACTTGATTGTTGCCTGGGTATCTGAAAAGATGCGTATATCTGTCGTTGATATGACGTTTTTCTTTAGCCAGAATAAGATTTCCTTAATCGCCAATATTTCCGCCTGGAACACGCTACACTGATTTGGAAGACGGAAGGATAGGCTAAGATTAAGTCTATCAGTGAAAACACCTCCACCTACCCCGTCATTGGTTTTTCAACCATCAATGTTTTCTGGGATAATTCTGAAAATCAAAATGCAGGCGTAGCCAAATTTTTTATTTGACCATTATGAGATTGCTTTAAGACGAATAACTGCACTAGCCGTCATTTGTCTGCTAAAGATGTCGACGAGTGTCAGATGAAACATAATGTTCAGTGCTGCAGACGGAGTCAAACCCAGTGCTCCGCTTATACACAGATAAGCTGATCTGTGGACTTTGCTTGGTTTGCTGAGGTTTATAGCTTTATCCAAGACAGTCCATCAGACAACCACCCCGTAAGTGATCAGTCTTATAATCGAAATGTAGAGCCAGTGAGTAATTCGGGGTTGCATACCATATTTATTCTCGATAGCTTTTTTGCAAGAGAAAAGAGCTAATGTAGCTTTCCTGACTCTTTCTTGTATATTAATTTCCCATCCAACTCAGATATTTTGCTTCATTGGACAAAGTTGAGCTTATACCATTAAGAGAAGGAGGGTCAATCAACGGAATTTTATATTTCCTATAAAAGAGTACTAGATCTGTTTTGTGGGGGTTCACACCCAAACCACATCTAGCTATCCATTTAATTAGCTTATTTAGAATGACAAGAAAAACTGAAGTTTTCTTGTAGGAAATTTACTTTATTTTTTTTTTTTATTTGGTCCTTATAATTTTTTTTAGAGATAAATGCGAAAAATCAAAGGTAAATACCTCTACGATGGCGGACGTAGCACAAGTTGGATCGGTTTGAATTTTTGATATGTTGTTAAACTTTGACAAACATACCTACGCAAACAAAAGTGTTATTAGTTTATGGAAACACTATAAGTAGAGTCTGCATTAGTCGTCGAAGTTTTATATTTTATTCTGAAAAAATAAATAAAATTGTGGTTCTACGCGACCAACTCCAATCTAACCACTTTTCTCTACTGAAAAACTTTCGTCTCGTGTGCCCTGGCGCCTCCCGCACTCGACACCTATACGTATGCAGCTACACTACCGTTCATAAGATTAAGACTACCAATAAGTTCTATGAAAAGAAGGTGTTATTACAAAGAAGCGGTAAAGTATTTTTTACCCATATTTTTATTTATTGGAGTACACTATATACACGTAGATACATTTCAAAAAGCATTTCAATGAAATTAGGAAACACGAATGAACAAAATAAATTGTGTCTAAAAAAGAAAAAAAAAAAAAAAAAAAACATTAAACTTTAACTTTGTTGAAGTATCCTCCTCAAGCTTTTATAATAGCATTAATAATTATGGGCATCCTCTCTACAATTTTGATATTGTTTCAGGTATCGTTCAGATGCTGCCAAAAGATCCCTAGTGAACAAGAAGACATTTGGCGAACCCTTCTGCCCAAGTGATCCCATAAAAGTAAAATTGGATTCAAATATGGCGACTGTGGTGGCCAAACCATGTTGATTAACACACCTTCTGTTGAAGAAAGCTTGAGCACAGCTTTGAAGTGTGTTTAAGGTCGTTGTGTTGACGAACCTTTCTCCAATCAACCGAAGACCAATTGAAATAGCATTCTCATCTAGAATGCTTCTGTACCCCTCTTTGTTCAAAATGCCTTCGTAAGGGATCACTGGTTCCGCTGAAGGAAAAGGCTCTCTACACCAAAATCGATCCACCTTACGTCGAACGAAAACCCTTCTCTTCGTGCTCTAGCCCTGGTCGTTTCTTATTATTTTGCGCCCGAAATGACGTTTTTATATTTGGCAACACGTCCAAACAAATTTGCCTTCCAAAAGACTCCTTTTGATTGTTGTAACGGAGACTGGGATTTCTCTATTCCTGCTGATCTCTTCGCAGATTTCTGGTGCCGTAATCTTTCAATTACGCTTGCTAGTAATCATAATCAAGTTATCCTCCTGCTTGGTTGGTTTAAGAGGGTGAGCTTATGCTCTTTACTTAGGCCTCCATTGGGCCCGTTGTGTTCCGCTCGTCTTTCGAACTGTGCATTGGGAATTATGCGTTTTTTTTTTTTTTTTTTTTTTATAATTTGCGCGCGCCAAATGGGATATGAATACCATTAAATTATTTCAGGGCACGGGCGTTTGCAGAAATTGAGAGAGAGAGAAAGGAAGATTGGTGTAGTGGGTTTGAAACTTAGGTGGTATTAAGTTTCAGTAAACTCCAAGGGTGGCATCCAGATAACTGGGGAGCTTGTTTGTTTTGCTTTTTGTCGTTGCTCATGATTCACAGTATTTTTTTCCCTCCACCTGATGTCATCATCACGATCAAGTTGCATTTAAGCCATATGACCACTCTACTGCCAGTGTTATGCCTTCGCAGTAGAGTTGACTAAGCTTTCGCAATTGATCGACTTTTTTATTTATTTCAAACGAAATAAATAGATGATTGTTGAGATCAGGATTTGAACCGTGAACCAAGAGCGTGACAAGCGTTGATGTTACCACTACACCACGGCCACCCTCGCGTTGAGAGGAGATTTAGGTATTGGAATCATGGGGAGTATCAACGGGAAACTATGTATGTCGTATAGTGATCGGGGAATCGTCCTGTTCGTTTGGCGAACTCCAATATATCCTCGATTCCTTTCTTTCTGAGGTGTGTAATAACCGGTATCTTTGGGGATCCCAGAATTTTCAGTCTTAGCCTCGCTGTAGCAAGGCAGTGGCAGAGGAAAAGTTCTATATCTTCGTCCTCCTCCTCTCAGTTAGCACAGATTGTTGTATCAGCTATCCCGAGTCTGAACAAATGTTTGTTGAGATTGATTTAAAAGTCCCACCATCAATCTCAATTGTGTTCTGCTTGAGTTTAGAGCTCTTTTTGCTATGTTGTTACTCGGTTTTGTTATTACGGATCTAGCCACTTTACACGTGTCTAGATTCGTCCAGTAGTTATTGAACTCTTGTCGTATCTTCTCATTGATTATTGTTTTAATATCATAGTTGGCAGAGTGACCCCTATTGTCTTGTCAGGATTCAGCTCTATGTTGCTCGCCCCCTTCCTTGCCAGTTTGTCTGCCTTTTCTTTTCCCGGTACACCTTCATGCCCCGGCACCCGGTAAGATAAATTTAGTTCCTCCTTGGACGTCCACTGCTCGATCTGGGATCACTGCTTCCGGTTTCGCGAAATCGATTGATGGTATAATGGACTCCAGATTTACAAATTTTAAGTTCCTGGAAGATATCTCTTTCGGATTTACCCATTTTATGAAGATAAATAATTTGGCTTCATGCGTCTACATGCAAATAAAAGATGCAGGTATAATGCGATTAGGACTAGAGTTAGTACATATTGGCACAGTGTCTGAATAAAAAAATAATTTCCCAACCGTAAATTGTTTTGTAATCAAGAAAATAGTGGTGATCTTAAACGCATGACTATCGTGTTTACCTAAGCAAAACACTATAAAACACTATACACGGACGTATACATAGGACCTGGGGCAGGTGTATACGGGCTCAGAACTATGTACTCCGAAACGCTAGGACCTTCCCCAAGTATTTTTCATGCAGACAAGACATCCTGATATTGTCGGACAATGGCAGTCGGACTGCTATCAAGACACTGAGCTCTCATGAAATCGGGTCTAAACTGTTGTGTCTTGTCAACATAAATCGACTAGGTCTGAGCAGCAAATTCACCCTCTACTAGGTAGGTACCAAGTCACGTAGGCGTAGAGGGAAACGAAGCAGCTGAAGAAGTAAAAAGAAAGGGATAATATAAGGGAAGACCTAAGGAAGGAAGAGGACTGCAAGAAATCCAAACTTTGAGAGGAACTCCCTAAGCTAAGGCAGGCGGGTAAGAAGTAAGGTCTGTATATGAACAGAAACTGGCATCACATTCTTACAGGCTTCTTATTGAGTCACTGTATATTTAAGGAACATTTTAGAAAACTGGGTATAGAGGAAAACGAAGACTGCAAATTTTGCGAAGATGGCATGATCCACAAAAAGAAAGAACTACCTGGATGCATATTAACTATCAGAAGAAGATCTACCATCATTGGATCCACTCCAGATACTTCGGTTCATCAAGATAATTGGACTGGAGAAGGCGCTCCAGGTCGAGCATCTCATCGGCTAGATCTCCAAGTCGGGAAGTACTATAGATCTACAAAGTTTGCATTGCACTTACACACTTACAATCAATCATACATATGTAAATATACCTATAATATAATACATTAATTGTTTAAACTAATTTTCTTCAATATAACGCCTGCAACCAGCAATTATCACCATTATACTTCAAATGTTTACACATTCAATTTGTCAGCGATAATAGGCAAATAAACTACTGACTTTTCTTACCAATAACAGCAATTAAAAACATTTCCATTCAACTTCCGAACTCCCAAACAAAGCTGGCATGAGAATTTGTTTTTTTTATTTGTTTTTTGCTTTGATAAGACCCAGCGTCCGCCGCCACCACAATGACCGCTAACACCTTTCCTCATTGTTTAATAAAACGAACGTGACGTTTACCTTGTGTAACAAATGTTAACCTATTTCATTATTAAAATTTCAATTGTTTTTCTTTTCTCTCTTTAAAAATAAAAATCTATCTATATAGAGTCTATGTGCACACAATTGAATCGAAAATGAAAATGTTTTCCTTTCGAAAATCAATACAAAGTCACGTTTTCGAAAACATCACGTACGAAGCGCGTTCAGTTCAGTTCTTTTATTTTACTTTATTCTTAATTTTTTGGAGATTCCTAAACGAAAATTTAAATTCCACCCGTGTACGAGTAGTAAATGGAAAATCGATTTAAATTTTCCAGACACCAGATTTCATGTACATTCTGCAGGTATCCCTTTAGGGCGGTGGTTCAAGGCAACTTCCATGTTACTTTTAAGGCTACCCCAAGCGAGAGGGTTTGTTGTTAGGTCTGATGAAAGTAGTTCCTCTGCTTATAAAAGAATGACACATGCCATACCTACATACTTACTGTACGCATTGTAGATATTTATTCAGGTAAACCAGACGTCACCACCCTTCTTGTGGCTGCAGACGCTTCAATGTGGGCCTTTTTCACTGGCATACAAACACATACAAACGCTTTGCAACTCATTTATATTCTATTGACACCCGATTGGTTCGTTTCACGGTTGCACAATACACAACACACACATTTATGACTATGTATCTAGAACCAGATGAATGGAGTTTATGTTTACAAGAACCTGTTTGGTTGTATACGCCCTATTGAGGGTGACCACGCCTCTGAGTGTGTACACAACATTGCTTTCATTTTGGTTGACTCAGCGATTTTCTTTTGCTTCAGTCAGGCAGCAGCAGTATCTGTGGGTAAATATGAAGGCTGTTTGAGTTTGAGTTGACAGTATTTGGGTGAATGAGATGAGACTGTGATCCGGGCATGCTCACTTTGGATTGATTCAGTAGTGTTTGCCATTTTGGGGGGATCGATATAAGATTGAATGTTTGTTTGGTAACTGTTGCGCGAAATGTAGCTTAACAGCAATGTAGATACTTGTTAAATTTAAACCGTAGGTAGTAGCCCCCATATTAATAGACGCTGTGTAACGAGTAGTTAACTTATGGTTATCCAGTTTTTGCTAAATTATTAACAAATGGGACTGTTTTTTGTATTTTGTTTTTAGAATAATTTCTAAAATTTTTTTTAACAATATAATCAGTACCCCATTCTAAAATTATTTCTTTCCTTAACACACGAATTAACACGTGAGTTAATTAACACGGCAGTCATTTGAAGCAGCAGTGTTATAAGATCTTAATAACTAATTTTTCAGTCAATTTTCAACATTTCAGGAATTGATATTTGCATAAGATTTAACCAAAATTTCAACTCCAACAATTTTACAATTGAAATTTGCTACTGTTAGTTTTATGTAATATTATGTTGATACATTGACATTAAACATGAAAAATTATATCGGCCAAATGGGCACCACGGCTGGCCTTTAGACTTCCACCCTTTTAATGAAATTTTCCATTACTTTCCGACATAAATCCTGCGGTAGTTCACAAATAACGTTTCGAATCTCATTGGTCATTGGCATACATCTTGAGTTTCGCATAACCCCAAAGAAAAAAATTCAACGGCGTGATATCGCACTGTCTTGGTCGCCACTTTTGGTCGCCGAAATAAGAGATGACATAGTCGGGAAACTTAGTGTGCATTAACTGCATTGCCTCTCGTTCTGTGTGGAAGGTGGCGCCGTCTTGTTGAAAGCATATGTCTTCCACATCAATATCCTGCAATCGGTGTCAAAAATAAATTGTTTCATGTCCCGATAACGTTCACCATTGACTGTTGAAGCAGCACCACGCCGCCGGCCGGTCCAAAATCCGCACCAAACGGTGACATTTTATGGATGCATTGGTTGTTTGTGAACAACCCGTGGATTTTCATAACGCCAAATGCGTCAATTTTGTTTGTTAACATAGTCATTCAGTTAAAAGATGAGTTTGTTCAAAAAATCGCCATCAACTTGGTGGTTCTCTAACATCCAATCAACAAGTCACGAGGCTGTTCGTGGTCTGCTGGATCTTGTAGGCAAGCAGATGCAGATCTTTTGTTAAAATGAGCTGGGTGGAGTTGTAGGAAAGTCTTAATTGCTGGCAAGGATGGCGAACACAGTTACTCACTGCGATGATATTTTCATATATTCAGTCATTACGAGTACGCACTGGTTTTTGCTCACCCAACACTGATCCAGTTCAATCGAATTTTTTCATTAATTTCTTAACCGCGGTACGAGATAGACGGTTAAGTATACTGACATTATTTCGTAATGCCCGAATCGTGTTGGTTAAATTTTCCCCATTTCGGAGATGAGTTTTAACAATTGAAATGCATTGTTCTCTCGTTTAGAATTACAAATGTCAATTCACAGATGTCAAATATTTCATTTGTTCATCTTTGACAGAATCACAGTAGTGCCAGATTTAAATTGTAACCTCCAAATGAATAGCCTTTTATAAGATTTAACCAATATTTCAATTCCAACTGTGTTTGAATCTAGTTGTATGAAATCTCCATTTTAGATAATGAATTTTCTTGGCTGAAAAATCCAAGCATGAATATGCGATTAATTTTGAATGCAAATCCAAAACCAGCCGAAAGAAAACTATTAGAAGTATCTAGAGGTATGTATGTATCCTCCTTCTACAGAGGTAGGCATTGCTAGCTTGGGGGCGAATGTTAAGGAAAAACCACTGAAATCAAAAGTTTGTTTATATTCTTGGCCTTATTCTCCTTTTTATAAAATACAAAGCTGAAGATGAGGATGTTGTTACTACTTTTTCTTTGAAGAAATTGAGAGACTCTGATAGATATAGATATTCACAATAAGACTTAAATAGTTTTGAGAAAGCAAAATACCCCAAAAAGTGGGCGTGGCCTTGTGTAATGTATGAACGAATTGTAGAGAACAGTAAGATTTATATGATATATTTAGGCAAGGAAATATTTTTAATTTTAAGACACAAAAACTAGTGACATACAGACAGACGGACAGTCAAACGGCCGACATGACTGTATATCGACATTATTTCTCAATTTTACAAACTACGTGTCAAAACTAACATACCCTATGGGATAGCATATAAACAGACAACGAAGCAACCGAAAGCTATAAGAATATTTAGTTGGGCCAATTTTCCTATCGTCTATTATAATCCACCTTGAAGCATTAAAGTAGGAAGTACGTTTTCAAAGATTAGTTGAAGAACCACTGTAAGCATTGGGATTTTTACATTTGTACAAGCCTAGACGAAAAAGTAAAAGTAAATTATACAACCATCGACAGTTTTTCACAGGGAAGAAAGGATGATTTTCTCAGCGGCCGTGGTCTTACCTGATAATTGGATATGCTTTTATGATAGATAATCCTGCTGAAAAGCCACGAATGTCTATGCCCTCCATCCAGAAGAATAATCCTGCTGAATTCTATTTCTTCTAGAGTGTGGATAACATCCAACGACATCACTATCATCACTTCACTATATAAATAAAGAGCAACACATATATTTTGTGGACAACATGGCTCAGTGATTAAATGAGTGGGCCATTGAGTGGGAAACTCAGGCTTGAATCCCATAGAACAACCAAAATAAATAGTTTTTACCATGGTGTCATCTGTCACGAACTCTTGACAAACATCCGACAGTAAAATTGTTTTGAGCTTTTCTTAATCGAAAAAGTCGTCAAGTGCGAGTCGGGCATCACTTGTTAATGTACCGTCATTTTAAGTGTATATTTGTTTTCATACAGATCGCTCGAGACTCACTAGACATTTTGATGCAGTCATTTCGTCTAAAAACTATCAGAATCGGATCAAATATGAGTGGGGTGTGGGGGGTACCGTTTAAAAAGCATTTACGTAATCTTTGTTACCAGCCTAACTCAAGAACCACCAGACGGATTTTGGTGAGATTTATTTGCAAATACATTTTTTCTCAGAATCACTAAAATCTGATGAAGACGGGGTTAGATATGGTGGGGTGACCTTACAACAAAAAGTTTAGAATACAACAAGATCGTATTATAAATTCCGTTATTTTCATATATGTACTAGCTACCAATCGACACCTTGTGCCTATTTTGCTAAAAATTAGATTTTTTTTCAGCAACTTGAGCCTCTATGTTTAAAAGTGCTAATGCAATTAACGTTCTTGTCAAGTTAAATCTCTAAAACAGTTTTCAATCGTTTTTAGTTTTGGCGAACGTTCTGGGACAGTTAAATAGAGCATGTCTATTGAGCATTTTCAAATGATATTTGCTTGAAATGTCTTACGAATCGTTCAGCAAAATTATAAGCGGAAACATTTTCATTTGTGTAAGCAAAGCAGTTTTACTTTATCGATTGCAACTCTTTCGGGTCCGGGTCCCCCTTTTATACTCTCATTTTCATTAACAGCAGTAACGTTTTTTTACATATCTATAGAAAAGTATATGCTAAAATGCGGCTGGTTCAAAGTACAACGTACAGCCGCTAACGGCCTAAGGTATAACCGCCGAATGTACCGTGGACCGTTTGAGGTTGCCATGCAAAATTCAATATTTCTAGTTAATATCAGGTAGAAAACAAAGAGTAAAATTCGCTCCAAGATAAACGCCCTTCCCTTCCCCTACATAATACACATGCATCTATTATGAGCAAACAATATGTACCTGAACCTTATGAATGAAGTTAACCAAAGTGTTCATTTTCTAATTGATTTCTACCAACTATATTTTTTAGTTCCCTTGCTCAACTGTCCCAAACTCCTCTTTAACTGGCAAGGCTGCCTCAGGTCATGTTTTTGAGGACTATTCATTCTTCTTTCGTTTGGGTTAGTGATACAGTCTGGCTGGGTTTGCGGTTTGTATAATCACATCTGTATGATACAGGACACCCCTAAAATACTTCTGAGACAGCGACTAACAAAATCTGCAACTTTAGTGTAACATTAGTGGGTATTTCACACTACGTGCTACATTCAAATAACAGAATTGAAACCGAATCGTTTGAACAGAAGAGTCGCAACTTGATTTTTAAGCTAATTGCACTCAGTGGCGGCACGTTCTCGGGGGTTCAAATCAAATTACTAAAAAAAAACATTCACATTGAAAAATGATTTTCATTTTAATTCGGGGTAAAGTCGAACATTTTGGACAAATTGAAATAATTTTTGCAAAATATTTAAAATACGGTGGCTCATTGTATGTAGTAAAATCTAAAACCTAAAATTTTAATACCACTATTTTTTTTCGTAGAAAGGACAGATTTCGAGACATTCGCACTCAAAACAAATTTACAGTAATTTTTAACATTCCGGAAGCGTTAAGACAATTCGACATTCTGCTTGTAGAGAATTTCAAAGCCTTAAATTTCGATCGTAAAAATGTTTTTCTGCTGAGATATTCTGCGAAATATTCGCACTCAAACAAATTCGGGTTAGAGTTGTACATTTTCGAAGACTTGAACTTCCGAAAATTTTGAAAAACGTCGACCGTTTGAATTTTCTTCGAAATAACCATAGTTTTGGAAATATTCTCAGTTAAACCCGAATTGACTACTTACGATTACCATGATCGAATTTCGCTACGAGACCAACAAGTTGGGTATGTAGCGAAAATTAATAAAAAAAAGAGGACGTGTCATTTCATTCCCTTGCAATATTTGTTCTGCAACAATATTAATGAAAGACGCTGTTGTTAACATAATGCAAATGACAACAAATGAATGGTGGAAAAGTGTTTTAAAAATATTCAAAATAAATAATTACGTGAAATTTTTGAAAACGAACGCAGTCTTTTCGACTTCTCAGATCTAACGCAGTAGGTACAACAGCCTATCAAAACAATACTTCGAAGATACCGGAAAATCTGTACTCACTCGACCTATTGTCCAGCAATGCGTACTTATGATTGGAAGGTTGTTAATGGTGATGAACAACCGACGAACGATCTGCAAATCGTCACACATTATAAACCTTTTTCAACATATGAACATAAGGCATATATATTTTTCCGACTGAACGATGTCAAAACAGAAGGTTCATCAAGGCCATTTCATAATATCCACTGATCACAAAAATTAAAGTTTATAAATCTACAAAAAACCAACATACTAGTATAACCAATTTAAACGAAAAAAAAACAACCTTGTCTTCTGTTCAGCAGCCAACGGGTGGCCGTGGTGTAGTGGTAGCATCATCGCTTGTCACGCTGTTGGTTCACGGTTCAAATCCTGATGTCAAGAATCATCTATTTATTTCGCATGAAATAAATAAAAATGTCAAACAATTGCGAAAGCTAAGTCAACTCTACTGCGAAGGGATAACACTGGCAGTAGAGTGGTCTTATGGCTGAAATGCTGATCGTGATGATGACATCAGGAGGACGGAAAAAAATACTGTGAATCCTGAGCAACGACAAAAGCAAAACAAACAAGCTCCCCAGTTATCTGGAAGCTACCCTTGGAGTTTACAGAACCTTAATACCATCTGAGTTTCAAACCACTACATTAAAATCGTTCTTTCTCTCTCTCTCTCTCTCTCTCTCTCTCTCTCTCTCTCTCTCTCTCTTCTTCACAAAGCCCGTGTCCTGTAATAGTATAAGAGTATTTATATCCTCTTTGACGCGTGCAAATTATACAAAAAAAAACGCGTGTTTTGAAATTTTACAAGGCCGAAACGCATCCATAGTACTAAGATCGAGAAGGGTTTTCAATTCTCTTTACATAAAAAACAGTCATAACCCAATACGATTTTTGCGTAGAGGTCGAAGAGGGTTTCACTTCAGCATTAAAACAGCAAGGACAAACAAAAACGAAAACAAGTTGCTTTGACGCCAAGGAGCCTTGATCCTTCATATCAGCACGTGTAGTGGTCTCTAAAGCGCTATTGGCTTCTGAAATTACTTACACTTATTCTACTGACGTGAAGGAGGTTCTACAATATTCTAAATGTAAAAATATAGGATATTACTGAAACCATCCTTGATTACAACACAACCGGTGTGCTGAGACGTAGTAGGGATTCAAAGTAAGATTCGGTAACTCTATTGGTAAAATACTTGCGAAACCCTTTTTTTGTGCTGACTTGAAGGGGTGTTTACAATTATAGAAGCTGAATTGTATTACTCCATAGTAGAGTTTCAAAATACCCACAACCAACACATGCTTCTACACATCGACCGATTTTACATTCAATTCTACGAAAAAAAGACATTTTCGATATTGGCCTGTTAATTTTGGACTTAGAATAAAAATCGAATCGTGTTCTGAGACTTCAGAGCAAATCCGTCCAACCATTTAAACTGCAGTCTGTGAAAAATGCAGACGAACGGAACTGAGGGACTCACTTTTTTGAGTTTTTTATACACTTTCCAGAAATGCTGAAAGTAAATAATAATAATGAAATGACATCGGATGCACGGGCATAAGAAAAGTCACTCTGTTACCTATGAATTAATGTTCTTTAGCAGCTACAAACCGTATAGCAAAGGACTCATAAGAGTCGTATGATGTTGGAGAATTGATCAGAGAAGAAGTCATCAGGGATAGTTCAGTTGGTGTGTTGGTGGCTAAAAGCGTATCTATAGCAGAATCGTTCTCTGCCCTTGGATAAATGTTTTCTTCTTTGTGTAATTTTTCAACAATATTTTTTTCTTTATATTGGCACAGAATATTTAGTGTACATAATTTTAAATACATTATGGCCTACAGTTTCTTTGTAAGTTAAATATAAACCCGATTTTGGGTGATTTTTTTTTTTTTTTAATATTTTTCGGTTTTTATTTTTTGAGAAAAAAACTAGATACTTTTGCTTCACAGTGCGAAGTGCTTAAAAGAGCTACATATTTCGTAGTAAATTTTGTTTTTAAGTAAACCTCATACTTTGTAAGATGTGAAACAAACAAAATTGAAACATCACAAATTCTACAGTCAAATATTCAAAGTCACTGTTCCGACCAAATATAACAGTGAAAAATTACACTTTTTTACACATTTTAATTTCTTATGCATCTTCTTATAAAGTATAAGTGTTACATAAAAAAACACTAGGACATGATCTGTAGCTTTTCAATTAGATATTATATTATATATTAAGATAGGGTGAAGTTAAGAAGATGGTAAAAAAGTATAAGAATTGGTGAAAGTTGGATCCAAACTTATAACATATTGTTTGATCCTTATTCTATTTTCTACCAGGCTGCCAGAACCGAAAGTAGCGGCATTTTGTCTGGCATTTCGGAAAAAAAAATAAAGTTCACGTTCTTACTCCATATGCGCTGTTTGTCTGAAAATTGTTTAGATTTCAAATTTAAGCCAAATAGATAAAATGCAACAAAAATTGGCTTTTTTCGTAAAATGTTTTAAAATTTTTTTTTGAGTATATGCTACAAAACTGAATGCCATATCTTTGCATATGTTAAAAATGACATGACAATGCAACTTGATAGTGATGATGACATCAGGAGGACGGAAAAAAATACTGTGAATTATAAGCAACGACAATAAAAGCAAATCAAAAATGCTCCCCAGTTATCTGGACGCACCCTTGGAGTTTACAGAAATTTAATACCACCTGAGTTTCAAACCACTGCACCAAATCTTTCTCTCTCTCTCTCTCTGTCTATCTATCAAAGCCCGTGCACTGCAATAGTATAAAGGTATTCATATCCCCTTTGAAGCGCGCAAATTATAAAAAAAAAAAAAAAAAAATATTGGCGACCCTAATTTTTGAGAAAAAATCATCATGAATAACGAGCTCATTTTGAGTGATTTAGCTTTGTTAATAAACAAAATATCCTCTATTGGGGCACTGGAAATTCTGAATTGATACACCAATGGCCCTTACACTCTCGTAGAGTTACTGTATGGTTCGCCATCTGGGCCGGCGGCATCATTGGGCCAGAAGCCTCTTGAACTTGCAAGAGGCAATGTTGTAGAAATTACTGGTGATAGCTATCGTGACATATTGCCAAACTTTTTGATGCCCTTATTGCATCGATTGGGCCTACAACACATTTGGTTCCAACAGGACAGTGCCTCATCACCTACAGCTAACGACACGATGTATATTTTGCGAGAAATTTGATAACACTTGGCCATTATACGGTCGACTGCTGCCTGAACGACTGGACGAACGTACTTCAAACTTCATGTCAGCGGTCTGCTAATGACCGATGAAAAATTCGATTTTCTCGAAAAAGGCTCTAACGATTTTGGTCAAATTTTATATTTAAGTTGGAGTATTTCACTTATTGGTAGGTTTTTGGAAAACGGCTCATTCTCGGATATGACTCGGGCGAAATCGATATTTAAATAATACTTGACATATGGAGGTCCATGGCATACCAAGTTGTGAGAAATTGTTAAAACATTTTTTTTTTTTCGATTTTTAATGGATTTAAATAAAGAACCTTTGTTTAAATATCGAACAGAGCATCTTACAAATAAACAATGTGTAGGTACAAGTACGTATGTACGCACTTCAGTATGAAATCGATACCTGTGTTGTATGTATTTACATTTTTCTAGATTCTTGCTTGTGTTGCTTAGAAATTTTACATGTAATACACTTAAAACAAGCCATCTTCAGGACAATTCTATTTTCATCCTCATTCGGTGCCGATGAACTTAGTTAATACCTACTCATATTATTTCTACATTTTTATAAAATGTGATTGTATCTTTGTATCTTGTATCTTCATGTTATGTACTACTTTACATATATAAATTTTCCAAAATGTTTGCTTATTATTGCTTAAAAATATTGTACATACTACAGCCAAAATAATAGACACACTCATTACTTTTCAGTAGTACTTGTACGTAGCGGTTATTTTATTCGAATTAATTGAAAACTATGTATTACAAACTTAACTGTAAATGTGTTGTCAATACGTTCAATAATAAAATGGACGGAGAAAAACATTGCTGCTTTAAACCTCAACGCGAAATCATTTTGGCTTTAGGCAATCGTGGTGAATCCATTAGAAAGATCACAGAAATAATAGGATGTTCATCATGAATGCTACTAAATGCTCTACACTCCTAAAAACTCCCTGAAACTAGAGACTACCGGCCTAAAATGTTTGCTAAAGACAAAACTACCTTGATCAAAACAGCAAGAACAAATCCTTTATATCCTCCAAAGACATTAAAAAAGATCCAGGATTTCAAGTAAGTGCCTTGGGTGATTGCTAAGCTCTACTCTCGAACCCCAAGAAAGGTACCACTGCTGAAAACAATACATCTCCAGAAGCCTTCACACAAGAATGATGTTTAGAGAATCCTCCAGAAAGTTTGGTCTCCAAGTCCATCAGAATTTAATAAACTCAATCAAAAACTGAGTCGATTAAACGTTCTACTACTACTATTTTGCTTTTAAATTAAATAAAAAATAAAATGAAATTATGTGAAAGTGTTTTTCTTTACTTTTAACAGGTGGCTGTAACAGAATTCTTACACCTGATCGAATATTCTTTCATAAATGTATTGCGAACACATTTAACATTAAATTTGTACTAAACAAATTTCTTACATTCGAATAAAATAAGAGCAACGTAACATGTAGTGAAAAGTAATAGGTGTTGCTTTAATTTTGACCATAGCTGAATGTACCTACATAATTCAAGCATCCTTCAAGGGAATTCAATTCTCATCCATGATAGTGGAATATTACCTACATCGAACGAATCCAACGCAATCATCTACACATTTTCTTTCAGTGGAAAATCCCTTTTATGTATAAAATGCAATTCATTGTCATTACCAAAACAAATACTAAAATAAATCCATCATATTTGTCTAGCATCATCAAGATGCATGACAATTCATATGATGCCTATACTTAGGTTCGATGATATTGCATCTTTTTAATGTCCTACATATCCAGCCAACAATTTCGATTACAAATAACATTATTGCCCACATTCATTCAATAAACATAAGGAACACTTAGGAAACTTAACACTCGCCACTGGTACACATCCTACTAATCTCATCTCGCTTCTCTTTGCGTGTAACTCAATACGTTAACATTTTATAAACAGACACAACAAATCATTACTTTTTGCATCCATATTGATTCAGCAGTATCTTCCCAACGTCAATGCGGACAGGCATAGCTTTCGTTTTTCCAACTCTCAAACAAGTTAATAGGTCTCGAGATACAGGCACGCTGCAGTATGCACTTCGGGACGAGACGAATCAAATTATGACACCACCGAGAAGTCAAGTCATATACCGCACGTCATTTAGCCACCGAATTTACGACTCTTTTTTTTAGAGCCTTGGAATCACAAACACCAACTGCTGTAGTACGAGTATTATGCGCGCGCCCAGATCACTGACTAATGGTTGAACCCAGAACTCGAGCCCTATGCAGCGGTGCGCGAGTGCAGTTCACCAATGTCGCCTTCATCACGGACAATGTCACTAAATCAAAATAAACAACGACTTGTCCGTGACTTGTGCCAGCTTGCGAAAACTGCAGCTTGTATGCTTGGTATCGTTTAGCGCTTCATCTGAACTCTATGTTCAAATCTTTTTTTTTATTATTTGTTTAATCACCTCGAATTAGTTCTTTTGTCTCTAGAAAAAAAAAAACGACCAAGAAAAGTTGTAACGAGCTCTGTGGACAGTGAATGACTGGTCAGACGTAGTGCATACGTTTGTGATTAGAAAGCACGTGCTGACTCTATGGTCGCTGAGAAAGTTCTCAATTATGTTTAAAAACCGTGACTCAATTTTAAGGGAACTTATCCTCCTTTCAAGGAATTATCTTTAATGTTTTGTAGAATCGGTCATTTTTCGTTTGAAATATAGTGAGGTTAAACCTGATCTCTTTATACGTTGTACGCTATTTAAGTAATACCTTTGCAATGAAAAGTACATACTCGTAAAATGCAACACTTTAATCTTTACCTATGCATAATATTTGTATAATTAGGTGTATCTAATTAAAAATCTCCAGTTGCTCTTAATATCGTTTTTAAGAAAAAATACAAGCATTCATTTCCAAATCAGACTCTTTCATTTCAATATAATTTAATAGCTTTGAGCAAGGTTATGTTAAGTAAGGTCATGCTGGTTGGTAACAGATTATTTTAAGTATGTAAGCTTCAAGCAGACGTAATCAAATGTGCTACCGCTGTCGCCGAAACCTTTTATAACGTTCCACTAGCGAAAAGAGGGCAAACATAAACTGAATTACATCGAATAAAGTAAACAGGGTGGTTTGTAGGTTACTTTCTCCGATGGGGCTTGAACCTACACCCTTAGGATCACAAGCAAATTCGCTAACTACTACACAGTAGCAACCCATACATAGGTCCATAGTAAGAGGTGTCATAGCAGTCAATAATGGGTTTGGGATTCTTATGCCATCCTTTTTGCTTTTTGATGCGCCAATGGGTGTAGCAATCTTCTAAAGATATTAATAGCACGGGCTACCAGCATGCATTATTCGTAAACCCGAATAATCGATGCCAGAAGTGCGGCTACGTACAAATCCACACCCTGTACACTCCTACAACTGTCCCCGCGGGACTGCTGTTAGGTATTACTTCGCGGGGCTGGTTAGCAACTTCTGCTATATTATGTGCATTTTCCGTTTCGGCTCTTCTTAGTCTTTCGACTCTTCTCAGCTCGTTCTGTACGCTCGTTATAAAGATACAAGTCTCCAGCCAGTCGTCCGCTGACCTCGTCTTCTTCTTCATGGTGTCCAAATCTGTGGAGATATTTTCGATAGCCTCTGTGCCGGAACAGAAACTGCGCAAGGTGGTAGTTGCAGTCCGAGTGCGCTCTCTTTGTCCAGACCTCGATTTTGGGGATCAGCTTGTGGGTCCATCTGCCTTTTGCCGTGCTATCCCACCTGGCTTCCCACACTGCTATAGATGTTGCCCTTTCTTCTCGTTTTACCCTCCTGGTAACACTGGCTTCTTGACGGTTCGCGGTTCGCTTAAGGTAAATTCTTTGCATCTCTTTGGCGAGAATATTGATGGGGATCACATCGGCTATAAAACAGGCCGCTTCATCCGAAATGCTTATGCCATCCTGACTCCACTCTATTGGGGTTTAGACCGTATTCTAACGATTTGTAGGGTCGGTATTAGTAACCCTGAGTCACGTATCTTCGCAGAATATTGCATGTATCTAATACTATTTAGCATTGAATTGAACTTTTTGGGATCAACCTTGTTGCCAATCCGTATCGCTCGGTACATACTTTACAGTTAATTTGTTAGCTCTATCCGTATATTTTAATTGTTGGTGTGTCGATTGCTGTCTGGATATTGTTGTTCAAGTCTATTGCTACCGGTATACCGAAGACCGTTATTGACTTTATTACTTTGTCGAATGAAACGACATTGTTCATTGCTCTATTGTAAATATCGTTCTGGAGATTCAGGCATGTTTTTCGAGTCACAAAATCATTTTTCAAAGTAGTATTGAGGAAAATTAAAAAAAAATTTGTATAAATATTTTGAAAACACCTCTTAGACACCAAAATATGTGTGTATATATTAAGGTGCTCTTTGATATTCTATCGGAATATTCTGCAAAAAGGTTTATTCACATTCGTGCATTTTGGCAGAAGTGATAGTGAAGGACGCAAGAATGAAAGTTGTATTAGATGGATGTACTTCTACACCATTCTCGACTAATGCCGGTGTTGAAGCAACATATGCTCCAACCCCAATTCATGCAATTAAGGTATTAAAAAGTCACGTAACATTGTTCTGTAGTGCTCACCAGTGATAGTTATCGCATTGTCAGCACCGTCTTCGGAAAAATAAGGGCCCAATCACCCTTTCAGCTCAGACGCCACACCACACAGTAACTTTCAGTGGATGCAAAGGCGATGAATAATTCGCGGTTTTCAGTGCCCCAAAAGCGAGTATTCTGCTTGTTGAAATGCCAGGAAATGTGATTTTTAAGGAAAATTGTCCTTTTCATGGTTGAGGCCTATGATACGGACTTGGTGGTCTGCGGACAGAAGCTGATACACCACAGGAGACACCTTGATAGTAATACTAACATTTATCAAAATCTCACTTACGTGCATGTTTACGAAACCAATACTTGCTCTTTTATGTGCAAGTAAAACGAAGAATCAAAAATGTGGCACTTTAACTTTGTAGTGTAGTACGCAAATAATTACAATAAGAGTTTTATAAGTTGATGAAAAAGAGAATGAGTCTTTTTCGTTACACTTAATTCTGGGTAGTCATGCTGTTAATTGGTGCTTCCAAAAATATGAAATCTATCATAAGTATGTACCTACCTACCTAGATAATTTATGGGTTTCTACATATTTATGTGCACTATTCATATATATCAACGAAATAGACGTATATGTATGTAGGTACTGCTGCGTATCCCTGCTAAGTAATATAAATATCTAGCGTATTATGTGAACGTGTAAAAAAATCAGCCAAGTTTTCTAGTACTGAAATCCTTAAAGTCACGAAAAGGCGTGAGATATAAAGAGTGTTAGATTTGTTGGAATGCCTTTCAAAATAAATTGTCATCTCTCTTGTCTAAAGCCGACGAAAACACGAAAAATTGTTTGACAAAGAAATCAGGCATGTTAAACTTATCTTGCACTACGGCTGCCAATTTGCCATAAAAAAAGAAATACGATTTTAAGATAACAACGTTATTTTACTTGCATACTCGTAACAAAATCAGATGTCATTTTTCATAAGGTATGCATACATAGAAAGCTTGTTACAAGCGCTTGTGAGTCAGCGCTGATAACCTGCACCAAACATACCCAAAAGAAGTGGGCTGGAACCGAACATAGATGTTTGAAATTTTGTAGAAAAATATACCTTAAGATGGACTCTGATATATACAATATGCGCTTTGAGTGAGAAGAAACAATTAGCAAAAGATCCTTTTACAGTTCATTTTCAAGTACAAGAAAAGAAGGTGTGGGGGCAGTACCTAATTCACGGTTAGTATTGTGGACTTTTCAGTTCTGCATTCCCCTGCAAAAAATTTCGCCCTCTTTGGAATATGATATACCTATACACTGCAACGAAAGGTTTTCAGCAATGCGCTGGCTTACAGCTTCTTATGTGTTCGCTGTAAACTCGAGGAACAAACTTTGACCGACCACCACAACAAGTAAAAGAGAAAAAATAAAGCCCAGAAAGCCAGCGAAGCACAGTCGGAGTTAAAAATCGAAACAGCAATAGGAACTCCTCATTTTTCTGCTTGAATCGACAGTTTCAATATATGTAACAGAAATTACAATTTGAACTGACATTTTGCTAAGATACACTCAGCAAATTTATACGTGGGATCGATCACAAACAAAATACATATCTACATACGAGGGACATCCGAAAAATACCATATTTTCGAGTCTGCCAATAAGTAAAATACCTTTGCTTGATTGATCACCAAAAGCTGTTCGTTAACCGCGATCGTTTAAACTCAAACATGTGACTTCAGTTCCCTCCCAAACATGCGAGTTATATTCAAGTTTCAAGTCCGCAGAAGTGAAAACCCGTTTACACCGTTTGTGGAATACTAAGCTTCAGTAATCTGATGCTTCCACTGAAAATCTGGTCTAACTTACATGCCGAACATTGAAAAGTTATTAGAGTCCTCAACATCAATTCCATCCATTCTGAGTTTGACCACATTAGTATACCGCTTCAGAGACCGAATACAACACTGGGTTTTGACATGACTGAGTTACCCGAAAACGACTTCAACAAATTTGATCAAATTTTATATTTAAGTTTGGGTAGGCATATGCTATAGAATTTAAAATTTAAAAACTGGATTTTATTTTAAATTAATTTCCAAGAAAAAGAAAGTATAACTATTAACATTTAATATTTTAACGATTTCATTTATAAATTTAGAATACTAGTGATGTGCAAACAAAGAACAACCCAGTTGTTATTTTCTTTATTAGGTATGTATGTACATACACTTATGTACTCCACTTCTTTTCGTGTGTACCTTCAGCAATCCCCACGTTGAAGCTCCATGAGACTGATACCAGGTGCAAGTAGAAACAGGACATTTATATTAAGTCTATTCATATGCAAATGCACATTTGCAAGCATAGGCTTTCATTGTCGTTTTTAGACAGCATTATTTGCATCACTAACCTGGCTATGCTTCATCTACTTATTTTCGCATAACAATAAAGTCATTTGAGATCTTTTCAACAAAATAATATTGTTCTCAGTGACAAAAAAAATATACCCGCTAATGTTGAGTCGTATCTTTTTCATATTGTGATAACATATTTACGTACCTATACTATATGCATGAAAACGTCTCAAAAGTATCTTTTTATTACGCGCAATCTTCACACCCAAAACAAACAAATGCATGGACACACAATGAACAACAAAAAAAAGCGAAAATTCGAAACGAATTGTAGGCGACAGACCCAAAGGCTGTTGCATACAAAAAGTGAAATTCGAAGCTGTGACAGCGCATTAAAGGGCTTCGAATTTATCGCTTTTGAATCTCCCTCTGGTTCAAGCCATAAACAATTTCTGAGGAATCATAAACGTTGACATGCGCATAGTTTGGCCATTCATAAAATTACAAGTAATTTGCATTTAAATTCAAAAATAAAAAAATATACATATCTACATAATACAATACTTGTGCGACTCTTGTTTTGTTGGAAACGCAGTAATTACATGGAGCTCTTGGAGGCTGTTGTATTTTGTCCCCCTGTTCAGAGTGAATATGTGGCTCCTCGTAAAGAACATTTTCCGACAAAACAAATTCCATAGCCGCGGCGAATCGCAATACTCAGCAGACTCTAGTGAACGCATAAACTCGCATTTGCCGCAACAATCATAGAACAGCCGACTCAGGCTACTAAAAGGTTCAAGGTGTTGGCGAAGCAAAATTCTCTGGTTGTAAGTAGGTACGACCATAGGTAGGCATCTGAGTCTTTTTAAGGAATTTGACGGATGTCAAATGGGATGCATGTGTGAGCATGGCCAGTGATTTGTTTTCGTCGTGGCTGCTGTCTCGAAGAACATTGGGGTTTCAATGTTGCGTCACAATTTTACGCTCAATGAAATTTGTAATTGATCCAATAAGGGCTTCCGTAATGTGAGAACACCAGTCGTGGAACACCATCAAATGATGCGAGAAGAGAAAACCAATTTACATGTAGGGCGAAGCACGAGATTTCTTTGCCGTACTATCATGCTGTGATGCACACGCAGAAGGAAGTCCTTCCTATGAGAAGATTTGTGTATTTTTGTGGGTTAATCATAATGTGCTCAAGAAACAATGGGTGGTGATGTAATAGGAGGGTTCGGTACTTTGTTGAACGGCTGTACGACACAATAACAAAGCATTCGTTGTTGTTCTAGAACCAAAGTTCCTAAAAGTAACTGCTAGTACTGTTATAATATATTAAACACAATGTTGTTAAATACTTAACGCCACATTTAGTGGAGCATTGATTAGTAAAAACATTTTATGACAATTCTATTAATAGGCGGGACATTGTTTTCTTTAAATGATGTTAGGAAGATATATATATATATTTTTTTTTTTTTTTTGTTTGAGTAGGTAGTCAGAAATTAACGTTCTGGTTGATTAAAAATTAGAATTGGAAAGTTTTGAGACCTGATTTTGTGAGAATCAATAAGGCTGCAACTATGTTTGCATGGATACTTAATAGATTAAGATTTTAATTCAGATATACAGTCGAACTTGGTTAAGTGGACTCTGTAGAGGACATTTATAGACGTGTTCCAGTTACCCAGTTTACAATTTAATTTAATTTGTATTAATTTATTAAAATGTGCCAGTGCATCACAATTGGATCCAGTAAATTTGGTATTTCACTTATCCAGGTACCACTTAACTAGGCCCGGCTGTGCTATGTGCAGTATATACTTTAAACCGTTTGATTCTGAAAATTCGACACGTACAACATCGCTTTAGGTCGCTGCCGTTCTGTTAGATTTTGATCAATGTCATTGCCACTTTCCGCGAATGAAACCGTCATCCAAATAATAACCTGCAAGGTATGTGTCGCATTTTGTTGATAGATACATAGATAAATGGATATTTATTCTAGAAGAAATATACATTTTTTTCTAAAGCTTAGTTACACAATTTATAGAGAAAAAAAATTATCAAAATTATTACAAAGCATAACAGATTTAAGTTTGATACTTTGAGGAAAAAACTAGTATAAAGTAAACCTACTCGAGGGTTACGTTAGATTTGCGATATTTACGATCAACACTAAATCCAAATGCCGCTTTTGAGTAACTTTATCATAGCTTTCATCATTTCTCCTCCATAAAGCAGATTTTGGTTTCATCCAATAATAACCAAATGACAAAATAATCCGATGATATAATAACTCGCGATAATAATAATAATAATAAGCGACTGTCCAAAAATGAAACACACGCACTACGACTGACTCAGCAAAAAAACGGGGTTATTTGCATTTACAAATATTGTCAGAGCCCGACTGACTTAACGAGGCCTTGTAATTCGACCTTTAAAATTGCTGAAACAGCCACATCTTACTCAAAGGAACATGGAGAATCTTTAGATGAATGTTAACCGTAACATATTTCCAACTCCGCGAAACAGAGTGGAGCGAAGATGTTTGCATGTGAACCATCCATGTATAAATTTGGGCGGATAATTTTTCATGTCCCCAATAAGGACTAAGTGCATCCAGGTGGCAGCGGAAGAATTCTCCAGATGGAGTCAACAGTGGCTCGACAGCTCTAGTTAGGACTGTTAATGGGCCAACGGCAGCGCTCATATCCCCGTATTGAGTAACTGGCATCGGAATATCCGGCCCCTTGTCCTAGGGGTTTTAACTAAGGATCTGGCCATCCAGGTTGTGATGGCCAGTGCGTCGGGATAATTCCCCTAAAATGGAAAAAAAGTGATTACGAAGCAACCACAAGCCTCGAATGAGGATGATTTTAAGGTTGACGAACTTCGCAAACGAAATAAGGTAATGACCTTCGGATCTGCACGTGGAATGTTCCGACTTAATAGGTCACGTGTAGCCGTACAATTAGCGGAGGCCCTAGACTGCTATAACGCAAATATCACGGCCGTCCAAGAAGTGCGTCGTCCGAGGCAGACTTAGAGGCAAGTAGCTAAAGCTCTGGAGCTATAGGCATGTAAATGAACGCATGATGACAATCCGGTAAGGTAAAGTTTAAAAACATCAAAGGATAAGGACGACGTGATTAAAGATAGCTTAATCAGCTCCTCAACAGGACTTATAACCAATGTCCACGTTATGACGTCAATACCTACGGAAACAGAAACAGGCTAATAGACTTTGCGGCGCGGCGGCGCGAAACATCACTGTAGCTAGCAAACGATTTCTGCACGTCAATATTCATAAGACGAACTGTCGCTCTCCGGATCAACTAATTGTCAACCAGATTAACCACATCGCGATTGACGTAAGGTCCTTCTCCAGTATTTTGGATGTTCGCACCTTCCGAGCAGCTAAAAATGACTCGGATCACTACGTTGTTGCTAACAAGGTACGTATGCGGATATCCAAAACACCACGACACCAAATAAGTACTGTGAAAGTACATCCAACGGCTACAGTCACAATAGACTGCCAGAGCCTTCCCCAATCGAGTGTGTCTGAACCATTTAAGAACTCCAATGCCACCAACGTTAAGCGCAGATGAGTAATGTCAGCAAGCCATCAAGTTTAGTTTCTCGCATCCACCACAAATAAACTGCTGGTTTAAGAAGAATGCCGCCAAGCGCAAGCAGCAAAGCAAGGGGCTTATAAAGCGACGCCGGATAGTGTGACGAGAGAAGCTTATATTATATCTACAAGCAGAAGAAAAGTGAAGAACATTAACTTCAAAGAAAGAAGAAGAAAGAATATGAAAAAAGCAAGATAAGTCTGAACAGAAGCTTGTATGGATGAAGAAGGAAATCTAGTAGTAGAAGCACAGTCGGTGCTGAGAATTTGGATAGATCATTTCTGCAGATTGTTAAACAGCGGTGACGATCAAAACTCCGCTAAGGCTGCTGGAGCCTGATGTGGTACGGAGCATACATCAACTCATCTGTAAGACTTGGTCGGATGAAAGTATGCTCAACGAATGAAACCTCAGCGTCATTTGCTCGATCCTCAAGAAAGGAGACCATCTGAATTGCGCCAACTACAGAGTTATTAGTCTCCTCAACATTGCGTACAATATCCTTTCTGCCATATTATGTGAACGCCTTAAACCTTTTGTCAATAATCTGATTAGTCCGTATCAGTGTGGTTTTAGGCCAGGAGTGTCCTCCATAGATCAGGTATTCACATTGCGGCAGATCTTGGAAAATATAGAGAAACTCGAAATAGATACTCCCGATTTTAAAGTTGCCTATGATAGTGTCTATAGAGAGGAGCTATATAGAGTAATGTCTAGTTTTGACATCCCTGCCAAACTCGCCCGTCTGTGCAGGATGACGATGGTGAATGCTGCTTCGTCAAAGTCGGTAACAACATCACCGAGGCTTTTGGTGTCAGAAAAGGATTACGACAAGGTGACGCGATGTTAACGTGGCGAATATAAAATATATGCTGTCATAAACACTGGCGACTCGGACAGAACGTCACAATAAACAGTTACAATTTTGAGGTAGTGAAAGACTTTTTCTACCTAGCCTCCGCTGTAAATTCAACAAATTACATCAGCGCAGAGATCAAGCGAAGAATCACTCTTGCCAAGCGCTGTTTAATTGGGCTAAGAAGGCAATTGAGTATCAAAGCTCTCTAACGGACCACTAAGGTGACTTTATACCTCATCATCCCAGTCCTAGTATACGGCGCAGAAGCATGGACAAAGGCGGATGAAAACAGCCTTGGAGACAAAAATACAACAACATTGATTGCTGTTCTCTACTCAGGCTCAAATTGGCCACCCAATATATTCTTTCCTACAACTAAATGCTATTTTTGTTAAAGCACGGAAAATTGAATGTGCTGCCAAAATTATAGGTGTTAGATACATATGTAGGTAAATGCATTATAGGTACATCGAAACGATCCATGAGAGGTAAATATAGATCTTTAATTGTTCAACAAAAAAAGTAAGCGGGGGCACACAGCCTACATCAATGAATAGCTAACGACAACATAATCAATATTTCTAAGTTTTGTATCTTAATCATTTTTTCTTTGGTGAAACTAATTGTTAAGAACTATCAATTTTAGTTCGGATACATCAACTAATGGAGGGAAAAATTGCTGGTGAATTGCTGCCAGATTAGCTGACAGATAGGACTCATCTGCCCACTGAAGGAAAGAAAGTGGGATTTGATAGCTTTATGTGGTTTTGTCCGCCTTGAATAGCAACTTCGTCCATCTGGACATGTAACAAAACCTCACCATCCAGGTTATCAAATAAAGGACTTTTTAAGAGGTATCTGAGAAGTTCTCAACCCCAGAATCGCCGTACAGACATGCTGTACATAATTATAATCTCGTTATCACTCTATTAGGGTATTGATACAGAAAGCCTGTTTAAGATTAACAGTTTTTTAGGTTTGCTGATATCTAATTTCCACAGGATTTTTAGCTGACAGGATTTTGATGATTGTTTGATTGTCTATGCAAATGGGTATCCTCATGTGATATGTTGAATACTCTCGCCCTAACTCTGAGCCAGAATCTCGACTTGAAATACACTGCACTAGTTCGGAACGTGTGGATACCTATGCCAATTTGTTTTTCAAGCAGATACCGGCACCTTTATCCTTTGACCCGTCCGTTTCGATTGCTATTTCATGATCAGATACGACGGTGTTAGGCGCACATTTTTCCATATTGGGTATCCCAATCGAGTAACTACTATTGAAATCCATTGAACTGTGGCTACTGCTTTAAGGTGAACTGCATTAAAGGTCGACTATCAATCCTAGTGAGGTAACAGACGCAAGATGTTCAAACACCAGGTCGCGAAAACCAGAAAATTACGTAGGTGGAAGCAAGGTCCTCTAGACTGTCGAAAACGGAACGCTACAGTGTCTCAAACAGAGACTCCACAAATTAACTGTCAAACAAATATACATATGTATGCACATTAAATATAGAATAAAAAAAAAAAAAAAAATTGTAAATCATCGTACAACACTAAACACAATTTCAAGTTTATTTAGCAGATGTGGCACATAATCGATCAAGTATTCAATTGTTTACCCAAGAGCATGAAATCTAAATTTATGCATAACCGCGTCTTATGGGCTACAACCTCATAACCTACTACTATCGCACAGATTCCTAACATTGTATCTTCCATTCAGAATGTCAGAGTCCCAGAACATGAAAACAGAGCTCTTTGTTACCAACAGTATCCTGTCATAGATCCTTTGTTACCATCACGTCCATTTAATCGAAACTGATCGATTAACACAACAGGCAAACCCGCGGACACATAAAAGGACATTATCTCACCGCTGTAGCAATAGTGCGATAAATAAAACACTGCTATTCATATTTTGTTCAGAGGAAAAGTTCACATCCCTAAGATGACGTACCCGCATCCTTTTTTAAGGAACGCGACTGATTATTCCAAGGGTTCGATATCGAATTGAATTTCATAAAGATCGCGAGACTATAATAATTCCATTGGACTTTCTTTCAGTGGGCCGAGAATTGATAAAAGATCGCCCGAAATGATAAACAGACTGACATGGGAACTCAAAAGGTCATTCTCTTGATGTTTTTTTTTCTCACCTTCTGTGTGGAAGTTTTATCCTTATTTGATTTTCTTTGAACACTGATTGGATTCCCAATAGGATGCCGCAATCTAATTAAAATATCGCACTTCACACATCATTTTAGTGTAAATATCACTTATCACTTTAACTTTTTTTTTATGTAAAAATTACAGGTACATACTACATAGACACACTTCCGATTGAAAAATAAATCTTTTTACAACTCCGATTAACAGCCGCAAATTACCGTCGCTAGATACAAGGATACAAGAATACTGTTATCGGTTAGCTAAAACGTGGAAAAAGTAAGGAGTTCTTGATACGTGTCCAACATTCACGATGAGTGTTTCGCGAGATGTGAGCGTGTATGTTTTCCCTTTGAATTGTCGTGTTTTGTCTCCGACGAAACGACAAAAACAGGGGTGAATAGCAGAGAACAGCCTCCGCGTAAATGTGTACATAGGTCCTCGACATCGACAGCCAACCCGATGTGGAGGAAACCCCGAACCACCGATACTTCCGACAGTTGTATGTACACGCGCTTTTGTATTCTCTGATTACGTCGCATTCCTACCTATAGGGTAGAAGTTCAACGCATTTTTTCACTCGACGCCAGTCGTCGCGCATATACATACGGATACTATGCGTTTTTATTGATGGCTGTTTTTTTTTTTTTTTTTGTATATCAAAATACGATGACGAAATGACTCCTGTTGTCTTTAGATAAAAGATTTTGCTTTTGTTGAAACTTTTTCTGTGGTTATATATTTTTTTTTTTTTGTTTTAACTGAACGGACAAGTGTGGAACAGATGGAAGGTATTTTCAAGCTGATGGCAATTCGTTGACTGGCGACTATGGCGTAGCCGACAATTATGAAACAGGAGGCTGCCCATAACAACGAGGAAGAAAGTCGAGAGTGCGCATGCATTAATTGTTATGCTTATGGATGAGAGGGTCGTATATATTTATTATTGTATATAATTTCTATTTGCTTTTTTTTGTTATTACTATTTGAAGATGTTTGACCGGTGAAAATGGTGGCATGAAAGGGTTTTTTTTTTTAATCCGAAGTAGATAAATCTATCTGCATGTGTATATGTTATATTTTGAAGTAACTAAAAATACAGTTAAAACTCGATTATCCGGAGTGTGTGTGTGATGATATTAACCGGGTACCCTATTAACCGGGAAATTTAAAAATATTGATTTCTCACTCAATTATCTGTGATGAAAATAAAAAATTTTTCATAGTTTTTTTTATGTTCTTACATACCTGCATACATACTACACAAATGCATATGTAGATACATATCTATTATTATACATACATATGTACATACATTCATATATATTTTAGTGATCCGTACCAGATTGGTATAAACGGAACAGTAATAGATTCAACACGGTGTCTGTCCGTCCTCTCGTGTGTCTGTCACAAGCTTGTAACTTTTGAACTGTTTGAACTAGAGTTCTGTTCAAACGGCTCAAATTTGTATAAAAAATAATTTGCATAAAAATAGTATGCGGTGTCCCAGAATAGTTAAAAAAAAAAAAAATAAAATATATTTTTGTGAGCGGGATTTTGGGGGTATAATGTACTCCAACAAAAAACACACACCCCATCATACGACACATCAAATTAGATCTGAACTTAAAAGGAATCGATCCGATATAGTTTCTTGAACAAAAAAAACCTCAAATTCCAAACCAACAATTCGTTTTTCAACAAAAACACTCAACTAATTAATAAAAATATAAAACATACGACAATGACAATATATGTATCTAGTAATGTCATAAATACTGGTAGGTACACGTTTAAGCGCACTCATCGTCAAACTAGTATTGAACACGTCCATTTATATATTGACAGTTATTCAATGAGTGACACTTATACTAAGTTAACGCGCAAGAAGATTCACACAAAAGTAGCTTATACATACGTAGTAAGTACAATAGTACTGTTACACACATTTATTGCTATAAAACAAAGACCTCGAAAGATAATTTAATGAAGCTTTCAGGATTTAGTGAGATATCTGAATATAATAATCGAAACTTTAATTAAAAGGACTTTTCTTGGCCTTAATGCAAGTCTTTAGTCCTTTTGGCCACTCATCAATTAGAATACGCATCTCATTAATTGGGAAATTGGCCACAGCTTCTGTCAGAGCTCGCTTTAAGATTTCCATGTTAGCGTATCTTTTGAGGCACATAATGTCCTTTAAAACAGTCCACAATTTGTGATCAAGTGGATTAAGGTCTAGGGTGATGGAAGGCTAGTCTTTGTAACAATAAAATGGCTCTGGAGCCAGGTATGGGTAGTTTTCGCCTTATGAGCTGGTGCACGATCTTTCTTTTTTGGTATAGAGTATGGTTTAGAGGTTTCACAAAGGGTCCTTAAATGGTTTGTTTCGAAAAATGCAGGTTGGTGACCGCGTCATAAGAGACGCGGGTGTCCTTTACGGACCCTTGAGACTGGCTCGAACACTTCCCTAGATGACCATGCATATACCCTATCACTTAATTTGTTTAATTTCTTCTGCATCGTGAAGCTTTTCTCATCGGTAGACAGAATTTTTCTGTACAGAACAGCAGCATATTCCACCAAGAGTCGCTTTGATTTTTGGAATTTTTGTAAAAGCCATAGTCAGCATTTTTCTAGTATGGCGTTTGAAGGCCCCCATCCCCAAGCCTATCTTGATATGTGAATCATTGACTTTTGTGTTACATTCATCTCGCGTACCAGTGTTTTCTGCTTTTAGGGACCTTTTTGAGCCTTTGATGACAGGCGACCTTTAATGTCGCCCGTATCCCCGAAGAATTTTATACACCGATAAGCAAACATTAGGCTAATATCTATTTAGCTGCTGCGTGTCTTGAAAATCGAACCTGTGTTAACATCGCATTTATGAAGCTCTACGACAGAGATGCGATTCACTTTCTCAATTCATTCAAGAGCGCAATTGTAAGTAAATTTTAAATATTTTTATAAAGAAACAATTGTGACGTTAACTGTTATTTGAAATATAAATGTTATGTCAATCTTTGGGTACGACTAACTCTTGGGCGCGCAATGGGTGCAACAAGTATTTTTGTCCCTACTAGGTAAATGTGAAGTAGGGCGATATTGAAAACCGTTGTGGTAATTGGCCTTCTCAAGTGTAATATGGAAAAAGGCGATATTTTCCGTACCTTGCGACCGCTTGAAATCATCCGGAATTTTGTGTATCGAACTGTTAAATTATGTGAGGACACTGGTGGAGGAACTGACCGTCAAAGATTCGAACGCCCTCGCACTGTCAGAATTCCACAGGCGATTAAAACTGTTAAAGACAGGATTAATCAGAAACCGTTGCGAAAGCAGAAAATCTTGTCGCGAGAAATGTAGATATCGTAGAAAACCATGTCTCGCATTATCAAACAAGATTTGGAAGTTAACGCATATAAAAGACACTCTGGCCACTTAATCATAGACTAATTAAAGCAAACACTGAATGAATGATCAAAAGCTCTATGCCGCCGGTACGTGCTAAATGATCACAGGAAAAATTGTTTACTATTGAAGAATCATCCAATATGCAAAATGTTCAGAAGTTATAGCATCTGGTGTGCTTCAATTGAATAAAATATACTTTTTCCATAAATCGTAAATGACCACAATAGACCCTACATTCAACACAATTTGTTTTTTTTTTTGTCTGGATCCAAGCAATCAATCTATGCCAAAATTATGAGAATCTTTTAATCTCATTTCATTCAATAAGTAATACGACTTAACTACTTTCCTTTTGTTTACACGTATAAATATTCTATAGAGCTTTTATAGCGAATTCATTGAGGAATAAAACTGCATAATAAAAAAATAAAACTATTTGCAGATAACGGATTTTAAAATAAAAGTTAAAAGCAAAAATACAGTTTTTTTGCGTTTGTAGAGCTGTAGCTCCCTAACAGTTATCTTAAATCGCCAAGTTTTTTTTCTGTATTAATTTTACAGTTATAGTATGGTATAATAAGTGATGGGACCACCAAACCAGAATTTGAAGATGGAAAGATTGCGCGTGAAGAACTTATAACAATAAACCAACTATACAATTTCAATGGACAATGCTTAATCTTATATTCCTTCATTCATGGATTGTGCTTTCAATTTAACAATAAGAACACACAGTACAAGATTTTTTATTTACATTCGTTACAGATACAAAATTCACACCCTTCCACATACGGAGTTCAAATGCTGCAGAATTTAAAAATGCGATTCTCCTTCACTTTTCTTTACAAGTATAAACTCATTTTTGTCCAACTTATATTTTTGTCTATTAGCTCTGTTTTTTTTTTTTGTTTTTTTTTCTAAATTTGTATTTACACTACCATTCAGAAGTTTAAGACCCAATTAGTTATAAGAAAACAAGGTGTTATTACAAGAAAGTGGTAGACTGTTTTTTTTCTAATTTTGATTTATTGGAGTACACTCGTACTTCAGATACATTTTAAATAGTATTCAATGAAATCAGGAAATACAAATGATCAATATAAATTATTTCTAAAAAAAAAAAAACATTAAACTTTAACTTCGTAGAACTTTTAAAACAGCTTTAACAAGTCTGAACATCCTATCTATGAATTTTGATATTGTTTCGATTGGAATGCTATTCCAGGTGTCGTTCAGTTACTGCCAAGAAGAAGACATTTGAAGTCCAAGTGATCCCATATAAGTTCAATTGGGTTCAAATATGGTGACTGTGGTGGCCAAACCATGTTGATTAACATCGCTTCCTCATAGTTCTTTGCTGAAAGTTTGAACACAACTTTGAAGTGTGTTTAGGGTCGATATCTTGTTGAAAGAAAACACTTCTCCAATCAACCGATGACCAATTGTAATAGTGTTCTCATTTAGAATGGTTCTGTAGCCCTCTTTGTTCAGAATGCCTTGAATGCGAACAAGATCACTGGTTCCGTTGAAGGAAAGGCTCTCTTTTCTAACAGCTTTAAGGTGTTGTTATGTGAAACGTGGAACGAAAACCCATCACTTCGTGCCAAATAGTTTAAACTTGGATTCATCAGTTTAAATAATCCTTCTCCAGTCCTCAATGTTCCAACTTGATCGTGATGATGACATCAGTAGGACGGAAAAAAATACTGTGAATCATAAGCAACGACAATAAAAGCACAAAAAAAAAATGCTCCCCAGTTATCTGGGCGCTACCCTTGGAGTCTACAGAAACTTAATACCATCTGAGTTTCAAACCACTACACCAAAATCTTTCTTTCTCTCTCTCTCTCTTCTTCATAACGCCCGTGCCCTGTATAAGGGTATTCATATCCCCTTTGGCGCGCAAATTATAAAAAAAAAGATATCTCTTTCAGATTTACCCCATTTACGAAGACAAATAATTTGATTTTATATTCGAATGGATTGGTGGGCGTCGTGACGTAGTGGTTAGTGTGTCGGATCACTACGCAAGATGTTCCAAGTTCGAATCCCAGAAAACACAAAAAAGTTTTTTCACGATCCCACCTCTCGCGAACGTCTGACAAACATCCGAGAGCATTGTTGTCAGGAGAAAGCTTCTCAAAACAAATTGCCGTTCGGATACGGCACTAAACTGTAGGTCCCTTCCATTCGTATGAAAAATATAACGCACACAACACGAGTGGTTGCGAGAAGCTAGGCCCTGCCACTTAAAGAGCTGTTGCGTCAAATATTTATTTATTTTATTCGAATGGATATTTGCTTCTTGTTTTTTAACCTTTCACTTTGAAAACTGATAGTTAACTAAAAAATTCATCGTGTGTAACTCTTTTAAATAAATCCTTCGTAGGCGAGATTATACCTAGTATTAAAGTAAAGTATTTCACTATCATTAAAAATTGGAAATAGCTCACAATTTTTTGTTGCCTCAATTCAAAAAATGTTTGGAAAAAATCCTTACAGTGTGAAAACCGATTATACCGAAATCTTCATGCGTCTACATGCAAGTGAGGGATGCAATTATAATGCATATGGCTAAAGTTACTACATATTCCCACAATGACTTGAATAAAAATAATATCCTAACTTTAAATGGTTTGGGGAAAAAATGGGTACAGTCAACAAAATAGTGGTTATATCATTATTGAATTTAAAAATTTTGGGTTTTGAATACTATATTTACGTATCAAGTACTATAAAAGTTTAAGGTGTACATATCTACCCTTATAATTGATTTAGCTACAATCTATTTTCTAAATTAAAAAACGATGTTTTTATTTTTCATTATTCTTATTTAAACCTTGAATTTTATTCCATTAAGTGCTGAAGATGACATCGTTCAAATATTGGCCTCCAATATTTCAATAATTCCGCCGGTATGCTCTCTATTTCTGGTCTAATGTTGTTTTTCAGGGCTGGGAGAGCCTGCGGCTTATTTCCAAAGCCAATGACTTGAAATAACCCCGAAGAAAGAAGTCTGAAATGGTCAGATCGGCTAATCTTGCGGTCCAATGCAAATCGCCAAAACGAGAAATAACACAGCCTGGAAAAGTATCCTTCACTAAGAGCATTGTGATATATATGTAGGTGGCCACCGTGTAGTGGGTAGTGTGTTCGTTTGTGACCCGAACTGTGCAGGTTCAAGTCCGGACGGGGAACAGCAACCATAGCCACGCGAACATAAAAGAGAAATGAATAACATCTAAGTTTCTCCAACCACTATAATACCAAAAGGAGTTCTGCCTGGTAATACAATGGACACAGAAAATTGAGTCCGAGTGCTCCGGGATTTGGAAATTTCCTTTATAAAAAAAAAGTGCATTGTGTCGCCCATTGTGTGTGCAGCCTTGTTGAAACCACATGTGCTCGAACCCCAATTCATCAATTTCGGATATCAAAAAGTCACGTAACATGATTCTTTAACGTTCGTCAGTGACAGTTATCGCATTGCCAGCAGAGTCTTCGAAAGTGTAGATCCCAATCACACTTTTAGTAAAGACGGCGCACCACATAGTAACTTTCAGTGGATGAAAAGGCAATTCTTGAATAATACGCGGGTTTTCAGTGCCCCAAAAGCGAGTATTCGTCATATTGAAATGTCCGGGGAGATAAAAATGTGTTTCGTCACTCATGATTAATCTTAAAAAAAAAATCGCCCTCTTCATGGTTGAGACCAGATTCCAGACGGGCTTGGGGTCTGAGCTTTATACGGGAACATCTTCAAGCCTTCCACCAAAATACGCTGCAGAGACTGCCTTGAAATTACCATTGTCTCGTTAATGTTTATGAACACTTTTTCAACTTTTTCACATCTCGCACAGTATCAATATACTCGGCCGAACAGCCTGTCCTTCGTCTGTCAGCCCTTGCCCTCATTTATGTTGAGCCAGTCTCTTCGAGGCGTTCGGCTTGGCGTCAAATTGTACTACCAGTCGGTGCCGAACGGTGGGGAAATCTTCTGCGAAATTCATGTTGTAGTCTTATCACTTGAATTATTCCTCAAAAAGTCGACACAATTATTCCACGTTCTTGAGGAGTATAGCGTTTCACTGTTCATCGTCGTGTTTTTCGCATCTGTTTACTACACAACTGTCAATATCACGATAACAGGAGACGCCATCATAGACAATTAATACTATTTTTGCGCCACCTTATATTGTACATAGGCATTCTTAATTCGGGAAAAATATATTTGTAACATGAGAAACTTGAAATATGAGTAAAAAAATAGGAAGATGATAAAAGCTCTTTTTATGAATGAAATTCTATCTGATATGAACAAAGAATTGTTGTAGGAGGGCTTGTAGCGAGATTACGGCTGGCCTGTGAACAAGTAATATTCTCGAACAAATAAGTTGGATGCTGTTTGAGAATAGGATTGTAGAGAGAAAGACAATAGTTATGCAGTTGAGGAAAGTTTGAAGACTATACATCCAAGAATTTGGTAAATATAAGATGAGACATGATCATACCTTCTTATGTTTAAAACGAACGGTGCAATTGAGTTTACTTCACAGCCATAGGTAAATACTAAAAACATGAGCACTTTACCCAGTCTTAGTTTTACTTTCACTGGAAGAAAAGTTTTGGTAACAGATAGGCCTCGTAGGCCAACATAAATTTTGGACACAACGCTATTGATGTCACACCATGTGAAAGCATTGAATTAACATTGAAACAGATTTAAATCGGCATAAAAATTAGGTACATTGGTTCTGAGTTCGTACTGTAGTATTGGGACAGCAACGACCATACAACTTGATCCATAGAGATTTTATCCACCTACATGAATTCGTTTGGTCTAACTTTAATCATTCTTGAGACGTTCAGTTTATACTACCTTTACCTTTTCTTAAACAAATTTCTAGTTCAACTGGGATATAGTATGTTTTCCAAAAGATAATTGCTAACGATCTCAAAAACATAAAGAAATGTAGCTTGTGAAATAGTTTTTTTTTTTTTTGTTTAAAGGTATACTTTTCCAAAATATCAACAGATTATATATGTACACACATAGACATATTATCCATTTGCCAGAGATCAATAGAAGAGATAAAATCTTAAACAGACCATTAATTCGAATAAAAAATCATTTCCCTTCAAAACTATTTATAAATAAATTAATGAAAATGGAGGCAACCATGTTAGAATCCTCCCACACTGCAGTGAAGAGAACTACGACAGCTGGACATCGTTTTGGATAATACTATTAATAAGGTAGTTTAGTATTGGTGTACCGCCCATTAGTTTATTCAGTAGAACATAAGCATCCGATTTAAAAATAACTTAGATCTTCAGCAACGCTTAATGTTACATGGGATTGAGGGCTGCCCACAGAAGATGTTTACGCATTAAGCACGCGCCAACCCTTCCACAAATAAACACTTTAGTTTAGTCTAATGAGCAATTGAGCTGTAAAGGCTCTGCCTTGTTAACGCATTCACAAGAAATAGATTTAAATGATAAATAAAATAAACGTTCAATGCATGTAGATAGGTATAAATGTACCTACCTACATATTGTTTCGTTATAACTTTTTAATCTTTAAAAATGTATCTTCATTACCTCTGCACTGTGACTGTGAAATAGTGAGGCAAAGATGAGTCTGACTTTACATACACGTAGGTTTTATTGCAATTGAAATCTCGGACCTGCGCAAGTATAGCTGGCTGAACCAAAAATAAATCGGATTCGACGCAACCAGGTTCAACGACATTTATGTACTCTGGTCTTTTGGACTTCTTGTTAAAATTCCAAAGCTGAAGGTGCAATATAAAAGAGATACCATAGGTGATGAGAGGATGAAAGAAACCCCAACACTAAGTACTGCGCGCAGACCAACTAGCTCGAGACAGGGTAGTATTGAACCGTTGGGCAAATCTAGATTCATCCGCAGACTTAAACCTAGAAGGTAATCTGAAGAGGCCCATTATGAACCAATTATGATTCTAGATTAATTTGGTCACTCCAGAGCATGTCAAGATGTAGATTACAGGAAGAATTGCCGGTGATATGAGTCTGCGGAGGTGCGTCTTTAGGAGTCAGCTATCGCTGATAGCGCCAATTGGAATTTTGAAAGTGATCCTCATAGGAAACTTGGATTTTTGGTGGGAATATTTGTCTGGTATAAGCTCGCGCTGGAGGGATAGTTCCACTATGTGTTTTTTGGAATATCATCTGTTGTTGTAGTAAAGGGACTTATTGCACCAATTTTTGCCAGCGAGTCAGTAATTTCATTAGCCTCCATTGACAGGGATCCAGTGCAGGTTGATCAAGTTTGCCTTTGCCAGTTCGGATAACATATTGACGTTCTCAGATATAGCTTAGGACGCATCTAAGCCAAGTGCTTTCAAGTCCTTTGCACAATTTTGTATTTCATTGTGGGGTGATCAATAAAACATATGTATATACATTAGGAATATATCATAATAAAAAAAAGAAGTAATTCAATAAAAACGATCAAGTAAATTAGAAGTGATATGAAACTAAGAAGAATTTGTCTATAAAACGATCATCAAACAATGTAGCGAAGAAATAATTCTGTTTCATATACATACATATATTAAAACCTAGAAGCCATAACTTTACACGTTTTAAGAATGTTAACAACATTTCGTTCTAACATTTCGTATATCTACTGGGAGCTTGTTAAGCAATTTACGAGACACGATAGTGTTAGTGTTTCTAAAAAATGTAGTCCGAAAAGTAGGCAAACTAACAGCAGCGGAAGAATTGCTGCGTAAGCTGTATGAGTCAAAGATAGGACTTTGCATATACCCACCTCTCATAAAAAATATTTTAAGGACCTTAAAATAAAACAAGTGCCTTACTGGAAGAATGTTCATCAGTCGAAAGAGATCCATAGAGTGGGCTAGCCGAATCGCATTACAGACTTTCCTTACGGCGGCGGACTTTTGCAGTAGAGTAAGCGGTTGCAATTTATTAAGTTAGGCTCCTCCCCAGCAGCAGATTCAATATTCTAACCTGGAATTAAAAATTATAAAATAAATGGTTCTAAGAGTAGTATTAGAGACAAACTTGCACAGACGGTAAAAACATAGAATAGTTGATAGAAGATATTGCTTCAAATTAAAGATGTGTTCAGTCCAGCTTAATTGTTTATCTATTGTTAACCTCAAATACTTAAATTGCTGAACTATTTCAATTTTAAGACAATTGACATTACAAACACTTTCTTATCGATACAAACATGTAGAGTTAAGTCCTGGACAGCTGGCATTAAATAATAAGTGTTTAGTACAATTCGGAGCATGAAATATAACACTTATATCTGTAAGCTCTTTAAATCCAAGGCTAAACAGCATTAATTTAGTTTGTTCACTGACCATAAGCTTATGTTCAGCGAACCAAATTCTCATCAAGTGAACATCATGGTTAATGTCAGCAACTACATTCAAGGAATTAGATGTGTCGTAAGCGATAGCGAGATCATATGCAAATGCTTTTACTTTTCCTATAAATGGAAGCTCAAAAATTGAATTTATATATATATGAGGAAAAGAATCGGACAGAGGACGGAACCTTGCGAAACACCCAGATTAGTTGTTTTGATGTCACTAAAAATGGTACCCACTTTGACTTTTTGAGTCCTATTTTTTAAAAGACGAAAACCACTTGAAAGCAAGACCACGAAAACCAATATTATACACATTGTTTAAAAGAATATTGTTGTCGACCATGTCAAATGCTTTGGTTAGGTGAAGTCCAACAGCGCATCTTCAGTGGAAAAACCTGTCCTAAACCCAAACTGCAAAGGACTTACAAAATGTATCCTTGTTAGGTACTGCAAAACTCTACGTTTTACAGACTTTTCAAATATCTTTGAAATTGCAGGCAACATGTTTTAACGTGACGTTTTAATCGTTTCTAGCTCTTCGATAGAGACATTGGTTTCCTTGGAGGATATTTGGTATGATAATGAAGACGGGCGGACCGAACCATGTTCCAGACTAACTGAATTACTTGGAATGAAACTTTGCTTGTTAAATTAAGTCTGTAGTCATCCCAGTGGTTGCATTAATCGAGGAAAGATAAAAACCATTTAGATATATTATACATATATGCCATCCGCACCTGCGGTGTTGTTTTCGCACTTTGCACTCGTAAAGTGCGCTTCCAGAAGGTTCCCGTTTGTCCCTAGTTTGTGCGCTATCTTGCACATCCTTTCACGAACTAGTACAAATTTATAGACTTCAGATATATTCTCCGTGCTCGAGCGTTTTCCGCCTTTGTAGAGGCTCCATTAAGGGTTTTCATCACAATCTTTTTTAGCGATGATCACTGGAGAGGTATCTGCGTGCTGCCTGCTGTAGCCAAGATAATAGCTAGAATCATCCTGGAGCGAATCAAAGAACACCTTGAAGACACACTTGACGCCGAACAAGCAGGTTTCCGCTCTGGATCCTCCTGTGTCGACCACATCAACACCTTGCGGATCATCATCGGGCAATGTGTTGAATATCGATCACCACTTCACCTGTTGTTCATCGATTTTGAAAAGGCGTTTGATAGTGTCAATCGGGAATTTATTTGGCGTGCCTTGCGCAGGAGAGGCATTCCGGATAAATTAATAGCAATTATCAAAGCTACATATGATGGGTCCACATGTCACGTTTTGCACAGAGGAAGGCTGTCTGAGGAATTCGAAGTCCAAAGTGGGGTTCGGCAAGGCTGCATACTTTCACCAATATTGTTTTTATTGGTGATTAGCGATGTGCTGAATGCGGCCTTATCAACAGGAAACGGAGGAATTCGATGGACTCTTACATCTGAACTCAAACACCTCGACTACGCCGACGATGTATGCCTACTGTCTCACAGAATAATGGACCTTCACCAAATGACAGCAAATGTGGAGAGGGAAGCAGACGTCGTTGGGCTGAAAATTAATTCGGCAAAAACAAAAATGATCAGCCTAGGACCAAACTCATCAACTCATATATGCATTGCTAGACAAACGGTTGAGAGAGTAGAGAGTTTCCAATACCTTGGGAGTATTGTCTCAACCGATGGCGGAACCGAACTGGATATAGCCAGCCGAATAGGTAAAGCAAAATCTGCGTTTGGGATGCTATCCATAGTTTGGCGAAGTAATGCAATTAGCTTAAACACCAAGCTACGACTGTTCCGTTCCAACGTTGAATCCGTGTTGCTATATGGATGTGGTACCTGGAGAGTGACCGTCACTATCACGAGGAAGCTGCAAACGTTTGTCAATAGGTGTCTACGTTATATCTTAAGGACATTCTGGCCAAACCGTATCTCTAACGAACAGCTTTATCAGAGAACGGGCCATGAACCTATAGGCACAACCATACGACGACGAAAGTGGCAGTGGATCGGTCACACTCTCCGAAAGGGTGACAGGTCCATAGCTAACCAAGCGATGCAATGGAACCCGCTTACCCAGGATGGCAGGATACGCGGCGGTCCTAGGAGTACGTGGCGCAGAACAGTTGAGAAGGAAGCACGGCAACTGGGAAAGAGTTGGGGAGAGCTGAGGTACATTTCCAGAAATCGCACACGATGGCGCGTAGGCGTTGTAGAGGCCCTAGGACCCACAAGGGGATACAGGACATAAGTAAGTAAGTTTTTAGCGATTCCGGTTCTCCAAGCCACCAAAGCGTATGAATTTGTCCTCCCGTTAAAGGATAAAGTCTAGACCTTTCACTACATCACTGAGTTTTACATACTTCAAAGAAAAAAAGTAGGAGCACGCTCATTTCGGTATGACTCCTCAACATCTGTTTGCAAATATTTCAACATCGGTGAACTCCCGTAATACATCCAGATATTTTATCTTATCTGTGTTCGTTAAAATCCTGATCAATTTCCTATCGTTTTTTCTGAATGTCAAACGAGATGACTATGCGGTCTGTCAGGTCACACACTACTACAGTATTGTGAGCATTTGCATCGCAACAATCGTCTGTCCTATTCCTGCTGACTTTCACCAGAATCTACATATATTACTTGCGAGTAATACGATACGCAATTTACGCAGAGGCTGCGGCATTACAACAACGATATATACAACAACAAATCAAACACTCTATGTTAGTTAATATCTTAAAATATATATTTTTTTTTTCACAAAAAGTCTGTATTTTTTAAAGCCCATCATGTGGAAATGTATATATATATATATATTTTTTATATAAATATTGTTTAATATTTATAGAAAAGCAAGGAAAAAAAGCCAACGAAAAATGTAAATCCTTGTGTTCTGCAGTCGGTCATAAATTAGGGAACCCTCGGGGGATCTTCCAAAATGTTTAAAACATCAACAACGTCTGCTTCTTTCTTCACTCCATTCAAAGTGACCTGTAAAACAGAAATGAAATAAGAGAGCCATACAGTACACATGTTTGTTTTTATCGACTATTTGAACTTACTTCCAATCCAGTTACAGACTCTTTCATTTTATCTCTATTGAGATCGAGAAAACTTTCAATGAGATCTCCGTCTATGAATCCCTCACAGGGTTCACTCTTCTGTTTTGTTTTAAAACTACGATAATACGAATGATCAATTTTTCCAACTGATTTTATAGTATTAGTGAGGCAATTTTCCAGACTATGCAAAAAGTCATAAAAGTCCAGAGGTATTTGAGTAACAATACCGATTCCTCCATTTACAGTGACATATAGAACACATCCCTGCGCCGACATTTTGCACAACCAATGAACCGTGTCGAAAAAACAATGCCTCCCAAATGGTATTTTGCCACTTCTGGGAGTAGTTGCTGTTCTTCATCTGTAGTAGCAGCACTGGATTATGGATACACATTTATATAACCTATAACCTATATTTTTGACATATGAACAAATTACCGTTGGTTTCCGAGCCCAAGAAGGTATCATCATCTAGAATTTCAACAGCTCACATCCATTGGGGATCGCAATCTCTACGAAAATTCCTTCCATTTGCTTATGTTGCAGTATAGTCATTGATTTTATTAAATCTCCGACTAATATGTAGTCACCTGAACAAATGGGACAAACTCAGTTTAGAAGTTACAAATTTTATTATAAACTAGCTGTTGTATTCGGTAGGGCGATCGAAGTGTACACATGTGTAATATATGAGCACAAATTACAACACAAAAGCATTTCTCTATCTACACCTACTTACGATATACCCTGGGTTACCTAGTACAGTCATGGGACAGTCGTTACAATCAGCAATCGTTAAATCCGATAGCCCAAGGTAGGTAAACCAATGATGAAAAAACCAACCAACCAAGAAAAAAATTGTCGTTATAACCGAGGTAGTTATATGTGACGTAGACTGTATTAGCTTTCGAAGTTCGTCAGTAGTAGCTAAGAGATTTTTACTTTGGTGCAGCTGACAGCATAAAATATCTCCCAGATAGATTCAATGATGGCGTGTACAACAGTTCCAGTCAGGTGGACTTGCTTGTTACTCCTGTACGATCTATCATACATCAACATATTGTGAACGCAGGTAAATAGAGTCTTTTGAAAAAGGAATCCCTTAGTTGTGATTTACATCAAAGCCACATTCAACAACATCAAGCAAATATATGTACGAGCACATATGTATATGCATACGTTCCAAACGATGAGGCCGAATGCTCTATCAATAATGAATTGTATGTCCTCCTGGATGGAGATTAGGGAGCCTGTGTGGAATGACACCTCAGATCGTACTCGAGGACTGAAAGCATAGTCTCCAGGAGGCAACAACAGACAGCGACTTCCGATTAACTGATTTTGCAGCAGCTAGCTTCATGCTGATAAGTATCACATGGTTTCCGCACAAATAAGGCCAACCAGATCAACCAGGTCCCGTGTTACTGCTTATTTTTGTTTTTTCAATTATTTCTACCATTTAGAACTGTATTCTTTGATGTTAGGAGTGAGAGAAAAAGGTGACAATTCGCTCTAGTAGTCTTTGCAGATTATAGGTTTCTAAAAATAAGGCCTGTAAGCAAGCTTTCTAAAGTGTACGCAATAGTAGCAAGTGTACGTTGTGTGTGTGAACTCCTGTCAAAAACATGCGATTGTATTAAAGTTTTAAACAATCATGAACCTTATATAATTGATCGTAGCCAAGTCTGTAGGAGTGATAAGTATTTAAAATGAATTGAAGTCGGATACAGCAACAGGTAGCAATTTAAGCTATGGCTTTACTATTTTCAATAGATTGGCAACATTCTTAGATTCAATTGCTAATTTACGTTTTTTGAACACAAATTAATTATGTTGTAGTATGCAGAGGTTTTCATTTTTTTTATTTTCTTATTCATACACATTTGTTTGCGAAGTTATTTCTTATATTTGTGTTTTGCTAATCAAACCATAAAAATAAAAAGATTACAGAACATAATTCTGTCGTGTTCCTAACCTCTCAACGCCCGACCGTCCTGAAGCCACATTGGTGTTGTGACAAATATTATCGGAAGTCGGTAGAATGCCTGTCAAAAGCGTATTTTGCCCCTTAAGTTTTTAGCACCGAATTAATCGGTACCTTCAACTATTGACTAAGATCCCTATCGTAAATGTCGATTATTGATCGATAATCGATATTTATTGATCATCCTTCATGGATTGTGAATCATCATCCTTCATGGATTGTGAATGTCGATTATGGTCGACATATGTATGTATGTCGCTTTCGCAGTCGACTGTCGTAGATCATAATTTCCTTTACGACATTAATAATGTAAGTCATTTCAATAAAATATACAGACAATAATCACCTCTACTGCAGTTGTCTGTCGAAAGTGACTAACAAGCTGACTCTTTTCTGTCCTATGGCTTAGGCGTTCGAGAAGTTAGAAAAAAGTACACTAGCTGGTGTCAACAGTTCGAATGTGCCTATTTATTGTGAAATGGGTGTGGAAAGAGTCGATTCGCCTGTTGCTTTCGATGGACGATTTCCGTAATGAATATATTGTAATTTGCCATGGAGTTGATTATGAATCGATAAACAACCTGGCCCCTACTTTGGGGTCTTACCCTTTGCCTTCAAGTACAAGATTGTAATATTATTTATTTTGTATGTTGCACTCCTTACGTAGTTCCTTTTCATTGGTCCACTTGTAAAGACGTACAACACTATTGATTCCTGCTAGAACTTTCCCATTGAATTCCACCAGAGAATGGTAAGATTTTCGGTTCAGCCACTTGCGTTAGCTTTCCACCCACTTTGGGTTCAGGCTCATCGCTGTATATCAATGCCGTAGATACAACATAATACGTATTTGGATCATCTCCCAGCTTGGCCGACATTAATGCAATAGCGTATTCAGACGGCATAAACTGATGAGCGTGCAAAACTTCAAATGTATTTTGATCGATAATAAGCAAATTGTGGATTTTCAGTTCCTGATCCATTTCAGCATTTGTCGAAGATGCATTCGCACCACCAGGTTTGGGTACCATATTACTTAAAAAAGTAATATTCTGAGCCTGTGTAGATGCACTTCGTCTTGAAGGTTTTTGTCCGCCCCTTCCTTGCACATTAATTCGTACTGTGGCTACACAAAAAGTTTGTGAACTCTTCTGATAGGCAATTCTTAGCAGTTCCTCACCCAGAGGTACGGTTCTAATATGCAGTTTTTGAATCTCATCAATTTTACCCAATATAACTGAGTTTTTGGTAGCCAATGCTAAACTATCAGGATACGCTTCGACATTCAAAGAGTACATGTGATTTACTTCCTTCATGTGCAAATTAGAGAATACTAATTTATTGTTTTGAAGAGTACATTACTGTTAGCCGATCTGAGCACGCAAATACATTGGTGGTGGAAAGTGATTTGAATGTTCGTAAAATTGTCAGCTGTGTCAGGCGTTGTTGAGATCGTTAAGATCATTGAAAAGGCATTCACCTAGTGTAGCCTTTCTAATGTTGCCGAGCGTGGGGCATGTACACAAGAAGTGTGTTACTGTTTCTTCTTCCTCCTCATCTCTGCAGCTCCTGCAGTGCTCATTTTAGGGGATGCCCAACTTTTGAGAATACCTACCTAATGTTAGTTGAGGGTTTCTCTCTTGCGTTCCATAAGTCCACTGACCTCTTTTGATCTACACAGTATTCTGGCGGTATTAGAATGGTCTAGATTCTCCTATTTAAGGTCCGCCTTAACGCATCGGCGTGGATACGGTATTTAGCAAAATATATTGGCGCCTCAATGTCGGTTATGCATATTCTGTTCGTACCGGAAAATCCTAGTCGGGCTAGTTCATCAGCTTCGCAATTCCCTGGAATGCCACAGTGACCTGATACCCAGCAAAGGGTGAGCTTGTACTGTCCAGCTATCTCGTTGAGAGATACGCGGCAGTCTTTCACTGCCTTAGACCTTATAGTGCTGGATGTTACGGATTTGATGATAAATAACGATATCAGTCAGGGATACAGTATTAACCGTCCTAACCAGCAGTTTGGCGAACAGCGTTGACTTCAGCTTGGAAAACGCTACAATGGCTGTCCTTGGTTTTGGACCCTTCCATGAAAATTGACAGCGCTTTGGTGTCGACAGCGCGATGCATTCACTCTGATCTGTTCGGTATTGAGTGTTTGTAGCACAAGTTAAAATTTGATTTGGTGGGCAGATAGTCGGTGACTCTGAGGAGATGAGGGTGCATCAATAGGATATTGGCATGGTCGTTATGTTGTTCTCTCAATTGCTGGCAGTCAGTTGTATGCCGACTGCGTCGATTGGGATAAAGTGCAGGATGGTTTGAAGCGCCGCCGGCGAACATTATACGAAGAGTGGTGTGCCGCTCAGTTTTACGTGTTATAGCCATGTAATTGAAGAAAGGCTTAACCGTTTTCGATGACGTTGATTAGGAAATTTATCAAAAAATATTTGTGGATAGCTCAACATTACGCTACGGTCTAAAAAAGCTGACCTGTTATAACAAATTTACGGCGCACGCACAAATTTCAATATTATACAATCAAAATGTTCACAATGACTTATCCGATTCAATGTAATTTTTTTTATCAATTAGATCATTAATTATTGCATCTTTTAAGGTATAAATCATCCTCCTACGTTAGCCTAAAACTGAGAAATAAGCACAACAAGGACTGTATTCATCAGCAAATTTTAATCAGTGGTGCGGCAGTGGATTAAGATCACAAAAAGAACTGAACCATTATAGAAGATAAAGTCGTTGAAAAAGCCGGTGAACAAGCAACAACACCAATTCGTTTACCACCGGGCGGTTGCCATTTCTGCTACAAGAGTCTTTGTACCGCTCTTTACTAAACGAGCGGTCAGTGGTGTAATTTGTATAATCTGGAAAATAAGAAGAGAATAATGTTAAAACTGCAAATGATTTTTCCATACTTCCTTTTACCTCATGATCGACATTGGAGCAATGGAAAGTTTGTTGATCGCTTAGAAAACCAGGAATATCGGTTTCTTCGACTTCCTCTCAGGTCAGAGTTAAAATGCGTGTATGACCGACAAATGCTAAAACTAATGTATTCTCAAAAATAATATCGTCAATTCTCACTTTTAGTGACCACATTCCTTTAATTCCAGGTAAATTGATGCAAGTGTGTTCTTCAATTCCAATGCCAATCCTTAAATTTATTATATGAGTAGATCAAAAGCAAAGTGATATAAAATTTCCATTTTCCATTGGAAGGTGCTACATAAATAAATATAGTATGTTTTTTTTAATTATTTATATTTTTGCAATTGTACAATTGCAATTTTTTTACGTGACATATTTTAAAAATTGTATCAGATGGCCTCACAGTCTCCCTCACCGCCAGGTTACTTATATGTTTCGTTATTCGTTTGGCTTAGAACACTTGAAAGTTTGTGAAAATGAAGGACAAATGTAACGAAGAGCACATTAATTGCTAAAATTTATTAAGTTATTGCTTTCAAATGGCGGTCAGTTTCCATCAAATACCCACAGTTTTTGGGTAAGTTCCTCAAGACTCATGTATGTACATATATATGTACATACTATCCATTTCTTTCACATTTTTCTCATCGGAGATAGGTATGTAGTTTTATTTCTGTTTTATGGTTAATTTCATCAGACTATATTTCTGACAATTTCAACTTTTAGGTCTCTTTCTTTCGCATACGAACTGAACAAAAGCTAAAAAAATAAAATTTGAGTCTTAAAGAAATCATTTCGCATTAGTTCATAAATGCTAATAAATAAGTCTATTAGAGAAGCCTTTACCTTCTTTTTTTCTAATTAATGCCCGAGTCAGAAGAGTAACAGTTTTACAGAAAACTTATAGAACCATAATCGAACAGTTTGCCCAACCATTTGAAACTTATAACAACAAACTCAACTTTGTATAATAATTTACCTAAAGGTATTGGAACCAGAGACAAAGCGTAGCCCCAGTTTCTACATTGTTCTGCTTCCGAGGGATTTTCATAAATTCCTTATCCCTCAGATTAATCTCATGAGTCTTCACATGACGGCCATTGTTGTTTTTGTGTATTAGCCATAAAGGAATTCCACATCAGATACGAACAGTTCACCCATGCTGCAAACAAAATAGAATTAATTTAACTCTTCAATAGTCCATGATTTTCTCACCGTAAGTTTGTGGCTTTCAACTCATTGCTCTCCTTATCTACCGGTATTATGGTAAACAAACCCATGTACAGGCACATTCCAATTACTCGTGGTTTTGGATCAATCACGGCTATCATACCGCCTCCTCTTTCACAACCAACCTGGTCATACACGATACCATGTGCCTTCGTATGAATTGTAATAGTATCGCCATAACATTATACCGCTGCGTGAGAATGAACAACACATCCTTTTTGCTATCCTAAAAATGTAAAATGGAATCAGCCACCAAATGGAATCAGTTTAACCAATGATTTACCACCAACCTGAGGTCGGAAGTGTCGCATAACCGTGATTTGTCCATTGATGTTTACTTCCTTCCCTTCCGGCGTAACAAGATAAATGTCCAACTGATTGTTCTTCGCCACAACTAAATCAGAAAGTTGCCTAGGAGGAGAAATCAAAATTATGCACGCAATCAAATAGAAATTTCGCCTTAATCTGGTTTGCTACGAATATTTTCTGGGAATTGCGCTCAAGCGGCACATTTAATGTGAGTTGTCCTCAATAACCTATGCGAGTTGATGGTAAAAACTTACCGGTAACACAAGCCACAACTGCATTGGGTTTTTGGGCAGTCACTACGTATGATGAAACATTTTTGTAGGACGAATTGCAACAAGTCTATATTCCGCGCTCCAAGCACTCTGCTAGAATGTAGCAAAATGACCCACGATTTGACAGATGCTTGTTTTTGCTGTACATTCATGTGTATGGCCTTCAAAATTTCGGGTACTATCGTCAGCGGGGAAATGAGGAGGGGATAAGAAATTCTCGGTACAACTCTAGCTAAATAAGAACGAGAGAAAAACGTTAACTGTCAATGCAATCCATTAACGATGGGGTCTTGGAATGAAATCCGAATACAGTCCATATTTAAAAAAAGAACTATCGATAGTAAATAGCTATGAATACATCCAGCAAATACTCGAAATTATTTGTTTTTCAATTAAAATCTGAGCATTAGTCTAACACTAACTAAGCTTTCTATTACACATCAATAAAATTTTATTAAATTTCATTTTAGATTGCTCTTGTATTTCAATGGCTTCGTTGGAATGAAAAATCAAAAATCGATGACCGAAAAGTGTTATCGATAGAGTCATTCCATAATTAAATCAAAACAGGTATCTACTACACCTGTTTTGAATTATTGGTAATTAAATGTGTACAATGACATTGTACACATACATTATTCTAGACGCTAACTATTTAGTCATCGCTGATTTGTACAGAAACCTCGAATCACTGCAAAAGTAGTTAATTTTTTCCATTAGTTGACTGTATTTTAATCAAAAAATTCTACCTGAAATTTGATTGAGTTGTACAAAATGTCGAAATCAGTTAGTTAGAAAGAAATCGTTATTTCGCTTCGGAATTTTATTCAATTCAATTAATCAAAAAATACTGCCTGGATTTTTAGTGAGTTGTACAATATGCCGAAATCAGTTACGAAGAAATCGGTATTTCGCTTTAGAATTTTATTCTAAATCTAGATTTTAATAAACGGAAACTAATCTTATTCAATTTGGAGTTCAGTAGATTAGGTCTTGACAAACTGTTTTTAGACTGTTTTTGTTAGTTGAACTACGTTTTATTAAAATATTAAATCAATTAAAACAAATGAATAGTATCGATAATTATCGAAAGTGATGACTACGGAGTTTCTAGCTATCAGCTGTAAAGGCGTTTCATGTTTTTGCTACTAGCGGATAGCAAATTTGTGTGCTTGGAACGAGCCGGTTTTCAAATTTTATTAGCAAGTTCTAAACAAATTACATAATTAAATGACACCTTCGAAAAACAGGAAAAAAATCATAAAGAAACACCAGTCAGAACGACAACCAATTGAAAAGTTCCTGACATTAGATTGTAATAGAACCAACTCCCATTGTTGCTGTTCGGAAATGCAAACGAATCTATTCAGTACAGTCTGCTTACCCTACGTTTGCATAGGGTGCGTTTCTTTACTATTACACGTGGGAATGATTGTTTCCGATTCGTTTGGTTCATTGGCAGCTAAAAGAAGAGAGGGGACAATTATTCAGAATCGCAAAATGCATGGTGTCAACACACTTGCATATTTTCGACAGAAAATGTTTACTGCAAAATGCATGGTGGAAACATTCTCTCACGGATCCCTCAAAGATTTTCCTCTGATTCCTCAGTGGAGAATATTTGCTAAGTAGAACACGAATTTCCTACGGAGGAGGGAATTAGCCATCAAAACATATGTTTTTGTTGTAGTAATAATTTAATTCCTTAGGATTGCGCGGATGAAATATTCCAGTGTACAGAAAAGAAAACTTGCAGGTTTGATGGTTAACAAGAGAGAAAGTTTTGTTCAAGATATAAAATATGACATTAGCAATGACAGTTATTATAACTCCGAATTCCTAATTATTTAGGTGTACACACAATATTAAAAGATGGTGGAACACTAATAAGCAAAGTTATTTTACAACAGTTTTTGTTCTCTGATACGAAAACACGTTCCAATTTGCACAGACAATTATTCTATTATTATCAAAAGAAAAACAAAAAAAACTTACAAATGAGTACGGTAACTCACCAATGAGATTGGTAACTAGTGTCTCAAGCTGCACATTTAACATGTTCTTGTGCTTGATTCTGGCACGCCCTCTTGTAGTGTCAACTATCAAACCAAATGAACCGAATATAGTGTAAACACATGGAATTGAGTTATTTGAAATCACCACAGTTGGCTTTAGTGACAACGTAGTTTTAGTTTCTGTTACAGTTAACTATTTAATCACACTGTGAAATACTATTTTTGCCCCTCTAATCTTTATTGCTAGAGGCTATAGTATCTCGAATACAAATTTGGTACAAGAATATTTCTATCACGCCAAGTTTTTATTATATTGACGTTTGAAGGTCCGTAAAGTGCCCTTTTTGGCCTATTTAAAATCAATATATTTAGCTTCGAATCGGTGCATTCTGGATACTTTGAGTTTATCCTTAAATGCAGCTTAAATTTTCTTACAAAATTACTAATCATGATTGTATCGAGCATGTACTCGTTAAATCTTGTGTCGGAGAGTGAGGTGCAATAATACGTCCGTCGCAATATTTTGCAAATATTTATTAAAATTGTTGGGCAGAAAATTAATAATTTACACTTTTGAACATTCAATACCTCAGTACTGTGTCTACACGCTCAATACAATCCTATCTGTGCGATTGCATGAACTTGGCCTTAAAAATAGATTTACAGAACCCGATTTTCACTGCTAAATAATATTTATGTAAATATAATAAATATTATAGTACAAATCTATTATTTAATTTTAATTGATATATTAATATACAGCGAAAAATCAACTGCGCTACATTCCAATGTTATTTTTAAAGTTCGAACCCTGAACAGAAATAACAAAGATCATGAATACTCCTATTGTCGTTTTAGAACTTTGATATAATACATAATACAATAGTATGCACCTATGTATGTATAATATCTTCATTAACTTCACAATACGGTTCTAAATTAGTACCCCCTTTCGAAAAAGGGGATCCCTGTTTATGTCATAAAAAAACATTTTTTTTGTAGTATTTCAAATTTAAATATAAAAAATTTTGAAATAAACAAAAAAAAAAATGCTTTAAATATCATCCGGTGTCTCTGAAATTCAAAAAACTGTATTTTTTCATATGATGTATTTGCCCATTTTACAGGTCAGACTTCAGTTACAAATATCAATCGTTTTGACCACTGCGAGAAAATACTCACCTCATAAGTTTTTGGGAATAGACTTTTTGAATTCGCTGGGTTTAAACCATTCGAAAAGAGATATATGTAATTAGTCGCACACGAGTGATTCCGCATGCAATTTGACAATTGTAAATTTTGCAATGTACTCGAATTTTAGTATGCACTGAATGTTTTCAATTTCGTACAAATGAGAATGAGGATCGTTAGACATTCAAGATGAGCAAAAAATCACGACCATTTTCTTCTTAATACAACTTCGAATATGGTGTTTATTTAAACTTTATCATCGGTTTTAAGATTCAACTTGAATTGCAAGTGAAAAAGAGTTGTTGTCATATTTCTAAATTCAGCGGCCAATTATTCATTGATGTTAGTGTTTTTTATTGTGTACACGGAAATTTTCTTACGTACTTACGTACTATAAGATCCAAGTACCAGAAAAGTAATCTAGTTTCATGATCATAAAACCAACAAACCTGCCGAGGTCGAAGTTTTGAACGAAGCAAATGGCCGTCAATAATTGACAACATTCTCATAGGGTGGCACTGTTTTGCTGACATTTAATCTCGTTTTGTGAACTTTTCTATCTTTTGTTTTCGATTAGGATGGAGGTGGTAAAGTTTATCAAATTAAAACCTCTGAAAAAGGTCGCGATTCGTTTTATCTCCAATGACGCACGACGTGTTGTTGTAACTGGTCTAGGTGCAGTGACACCTCTGGGTAAAAATGTTAAAGATTCGTGGCAAAGAGTTCTAAATGGAGAGGCGGCAATTTCCAAGTTAGGAGATGACTACAAAACTATACCATGTAAGGTTGCAGGACAAATCAACAAGGACAACTTGCAACTCGAGAATTACTTTTCTAAAAGTGATCTGAAAATCATGAGCCCAGCTACTGTTCTGTCGGTGCTTGCTGCCCAAGAAGCCCTAGCCGATGCGAAGCTATTAGATGTCACCGATGAAGAGGAGAAGAATCGGACTGGTGTTTGTGTGGGCATGGGAATGTTCGACCTAGCCGAGGTGTACAACTCGCATACGAGTCTAACGAAAGGCTACAATCGCGTCAGTCCGTACTTTGTGCCCAGACTACTGCCTAGTATGGCGTGCGGTCACATAAGCATGCGATTTGGGCTTCGAGGACCTAATCATTCGGTTTCCACTGCTTGTGCAACCGGGGCGCATGCGATAGGAGATGCATTTCGTTTTATAAAGTACGGAGATGCCGATGTTATGGTAGCTGGTAGCGGCGAGTCATGCATAGATCCACTCTCAATCGCCGGGTTTTGTCGATTAAGAGCACTTTGTACTTCGTTTAACGAGGAACCTAATCGTGCATCCCGTCCATTCGATGAGAAGAGAGATGGATTTGTCATGGGCGAAGGTTCGGCTATACTGATTTTAGAAGAGCTGCAGCATGCCAAGAAGAGAAATGCCACCATCTTGGCGGAGATACTCGGCTACGGTTTGTCGGGGGATGCCTATCACATTACATCACCGAGTGAAGACGGAACTGGAGCCTTTTTGGCTATGACCCGAGCCATAGCGGATGCCAAGATTGATCCCAGTCTAATCGGTTATGTCAACGCTCATGCTACGTCTACTCCAACGGGAGATAAAATCGAATCCAGGGCCATCAATCGAACGTTCAAGGAACATACTAAGAATGTCAGAGTCTCGTCAACGAAAGGAGCTCATGGTCATCTGCTGGGCTCATCCGGTAATCTCGAAGGATTGTTTGTAGTGAAAGCATGTCACACTGGGGTCCTGCCACCGTCGATTAACATTGATAAAATTGGAGAAGGTATCGACGTGAATATCGTCACAAAGGCAGACAACTGGAATTCGAAACGGAGAGTTGCTCTGAAGAATTCCTTCGGATTCGGTGGTACTAATGCCTGCATTTGTATATCCAGTTTTGACGAATAGAATTAAATTTGTATGATTTGTACTGACTAGGTTGTTTTCTTTTTCATTGTACTGTGTAATGAGATTGTTAAGAAATAAAGATGTTACTTTTATTTTACAATTTTGAAGAAACATTGTTGAGCTACCGTCAGATACTCTGAGATAAACTTGGGCATAACTTATTTTGAACCTTGTAGACAAGGCACAGTGCAAGCAAGCGAACCTGAATGGAAACTGAAGATATGAATGACTAAAATATGGCGAACTGGTACCTTAAAGATCTTTTGTGCCCTCTCCAGGGCACTGACACAGGACGCCCTGGGCGGTGGTCGTTTTCACAGCATTCTCGTCCTTGTTGAAATAAGAGAGCCCATATTTTGACCAAGGTATACGAAGGCCCAGAATCCTGAAGAGTCGACGACATGTCTTCGAAAATTTCTTTATGCGATTTTCCTTTCATCACGACGTACTTTGTCACGGTGCGGTGCTCAAAATTGCGGGAACTTCCGATTTCGGTTGACATGGTGATGTTTATCCTACCACAGATAATAACAAAATGAAATTATTATTGAAACAAGGTGATATTTATACTACTAAAGAGTGCCGCAGTTAGTGTTATCACTAATGAGAAGATGACTCGTAAAGTATCTCAGGCCGCGAACTTACCAGCCGCCCCTCGTAATTTGGATTTCAAGACATACTCGTTTAAAATATTGTATTTATAAAAAATGCATATAAAATTGAAAAGATAAGTGTGTTATTTAGTGAATATCATTCGCCATTTTTGTTAGAACTTAATCGTATGATATTGTCCTCCCGTAGGACAAAGTCTACTCCTTTCACTACATCACTGGGTTTTACATACTTCAACGAAAAAGAAGTAGGAGCACACAGTTGTTTTTAACTCCCGTAATACATCCAGATATTTTATCTTATCCGTGTTCGTTAAAATCCTAATCAATTTTCTACCTTTTTTTCTGAATATCAAATGAGATGACTATTTGGTCTGACATTATTGGACGGTTCGTTAGTTCCCAATTTAACACTTTCTTAAGCTTCCGTCTACAGATCACATACTACTACAGTATTGTGACCATTTGCATTCTGTCCTGTTCCTGCTGACTTTCACCAGAAGCTTTATTACTAGCGAGTAATACGATACGAAATTTATGCAGAGGCTGCGGCATATAAAAGAACGAATCAAACACTCTATGGTTAATATCTTAAAATATTTTTTTTTATTTCCACAAAAAGTCTGTATTTTTTTAAAGCCCATCATGTGGAAATGTATATATATATATTTTTTTACATAAATATTGTTTAATATTTATAGAAAAGCAAGGAAAAAATTATTTGTAATTGTAATAATAATAAACAAATCCTTTAACTAAGCCAACGAAAAATGTAAATCCTTGTGTTCTGCAGTCGGTGATATATTAGTGAATCCTCGTGAGATCTTCCACAATTTTTATAACATCATCAACGTCTGCTTCTTTTTTCACTCCATTCAATGTGACCTGTAAAACAGAAATGAAACAAAATAGACATACAATACAGTATTTGAACTTACTTCCAATCCAGTTACAGACTCTTTCATTTTATCTCTATTGAGATCGAGAAAACTTTCAATAAGATCTCCGTCTATGAATCCCTCACAGGGTTCACTCTTTTGTGGTGTGTTAAAACTACGATAATACGAATGATCAATTTTTCCAACTGATTTTATAGTGTTAGTGAGGCGATCTTCCAGACTATGCAAAAAGTCATAAAAGTCCAGAGGTATTTGAGTAACAATACCGATTCCTCCATTTACAGTGCCATATAGAACACATCCCTGATTTGGAGTGGTACGTTCGCCGACATTTTGCATAACCAATGAACCGTGTCGAAAAACGTTAACAATGTCTCCCAAATGGAATTTTGCCACTTCTGGGAGTAGTTGCCGTTCTTCATCTGTAGTAGCAGCACTGGATGATGGACACATTTATATAATTCTTTTTTGTTTAATGAAAATTAACTGAACAATCTAATTACCTATCTTTTTGACATACGAACAAATTACCGTTGGTTTCCGAGCCCAAGAAAGTATCGTCATCTAGAATTTCAACAGCTCGCATCCACTTGGGATCGCAATCTCTAGCAATCTCTACGAAAATTCCTTCCATTTGCTTATGTTGCAGTAGAGTCATTGATCTTATTAAATCTCCGACTAATATAAAGTCACCTGAAAAAAATAGGACAAACTCAAAGTTTAGAAGTTACAAATTTTATTATAAACTAGCTGTTGTATTCGGTAGCGCGGCCAAAGTGTACACATGTACAATGTATGGTGGTTGAATGTGAACCACACCTAAACGTCAAGTTTTTTTCTGCATTTCATTTGACATTTCTCAATTTCAGACTAACTCAATTTGAACCATGGAAAGATACACAATCGAGTAACGCGTTAAAGTTATTCAGGCTTATTATGAAAATGGGCGTTCAAATCAAAATGCATATCGTGCATTTCGTGATTCTTTCGGTCAATTTAATCGTCCAAATGTGCGTACAATCGGAAAAATCGTGCAAAAATTTGTGCAAACCGGGTCTGTAGCAGATGTGAAAACACCAGTGCATGTTCGTACAGCTCGTACTGCAGAAAATATTGCTGCTGTTCGCGATAGTGTGGCTGAAGAGCCATCCACCTCAACTCGTCGTCCTGCCAAACAATTGCACCTCTCACGCTCGTCGTTGATGAACATTATGCATACAGACTCGCATTTACGCGCTTACAAGGTGCAATTGATTCAAGAACTAAAGCCTCTTGACCATTTCAAGCGTCGTCAATGGTCACAATGGTGGCAAGAAATGGCAACAGTGGATGATCAATTTTCGAAGAAAATCATCTTCAGTGATGAGGCACATTTTCACCTCAGTGGATTCGTCAATAAGCAGAATTGCCGCATTTGGGCGAATGATAATCCAAGAGTGATTGTCGAAAAACCAATGCACCCACAAAGAGTGACTGTTTGGTGCGGTTTATGGGCTGGTGGCATCATCGGGCCGTATTTTTTCCAAAATGAGGCCGGTCAGGCAGTTACTGTGAATGGTGTTCGCTATCGTGAGATGATAACGAACTTTTTATGGCCCGAATTGGAAGATATGGATGTGGACGATATGTGGTTTCAACAGGGTTGTGCCACTTGCCTGTGTGGCTCTTTTGTGCGACAAATTCAATGGCCGTGTTATGTCACGTGGTGGCGATGTCAATTGGCCGCCAAGATCATGTGATTTGACACCGTTGGACTTCTTTCTTTGGGGTTGTTTGAAAGAAAAGGTGTACGTCGATAAGCCAGCAACAATTCAAGATAAGAGATAATTCGGCACATTAACGGCATAGAACCTTAATTATGCCTCAGCGTCATCGAAAATTTGGACCATCGGATGGAGGTGTGCCGCCGAGGTCGCGGCGGCCATTTGGCCGATATTTTGTTCCATACATAATTGAACCATACCAATATTATCATAATAAAAAGAAATGACAGTAATTTCCTAAATAATTTGTGTTTTATTCAAAATCAACATCGGCCCTTAAAACTTAACCACCCTTTATGAGCACAAATTACAACACAAAATCCTCTCTCTATCTACTCCTACTTACGCATAAATTAAATTTTTACAAATTGAAAATCATTAAAAAAAAAGTTTTTCCTTTTTTTTACGAGGAGAGCCTCTATATTCATTTAAATTCACTTAAAAACTAAACTAATTACAAACTCAAAAATGAACTTAACATCTAAATTAAGCTACACGGGACAACGTTGGAGAATGTGGGTACAACAAAAACATGAGAGGCTCCAGACGTCGAGTCAGCAACTTGAAATTGGAGCGTGATTCTATTGGAATGTGGAAATGTGCTAAGGTGTGGATATGATAGGATAATGTGAAAATATGCTGAGGTATGGATATGATGGGATAATGTGAAGGTTATTAACTTATACCCTGGGTTATCTAGTACAGTCATGGGACCGTCGTTATAACCGGCAATCGTTAAATGCGACAGCCCAACGTAGGTAGACCTATGATGAAAAAACCAACCAACCAAGCAAAAAATTGTCGTTATAATCGAGGTAGTTATAGGTGACATAGACTGTAGTAGCTTTCGAAGTTTGTCAGTACGAGTAGTAGGTAAGAGATTCTTACTTTGATGCAGCTGACAGCGTAAAATATCTCCCATATAGATTCAATGGTGGCGTGTACAACAGTTCCAGTCAGGTGGATTTACTTCTTAATTCTGTACGATCTACATCAACATATTGTGAACGCAGGTAAATAGAGTCTTTTCCATAAGGAATCTCTTAGCTGTGATTCGCATCAAAACCACGTTCAACAATATGAAGCAACATACATATATGCATACGTTCTAAACGATGAGGCCGAATGCCCTATCAATAATGAATTGTATGTCCTCCTATATGGAGATTAGAGAGCCTGTGTAGAATGACAGCTAAAAATCGTACTCGAGGACTGAAAGCATAGTTTCCAGGAGGCAGCAACAGACAGCGACTTCCGATTAACTGATTTCGCAGCAGCTTATCATGCTGATAAGTATCACAGGGTTTCCGCACAAATAAGGCCAACCAGATCAACCAGGTCCCTTGTTACTGTTTATTTTTGTTTTTTCAATTATTCCCACCACTTAGTACATAGAACTGTATTCTTTGATGGTAGAAGTGAGAGAAAAGGGTTACGATTTGCTCAGTAGTCTGCAGATTTTAGGTTTCTAAAACTAAGGCCCGTAAGCAAGCTTTCTAAAGTATACGCATATATCATGATAAAAACGATGGGTGTGTGGGGCACAACTATATACACGATCACGGGTCTAAGGATGAGGAAGAGAGAGCATTACTGCTCTTAGAAACTCACTTCCCTGGAAGTATGCAGAATACAAATGGAGGGAGCACGACCAACATAACAAGACCTCGGAAAGAAGATTGGAAAATTGCACGCACAATCTGTTCCAGAGGGAGAATTGAATGGGCAATGAGCTCTTTTCAGCCGTTCAAGTCACCAGGTGTGGATAGTATCACACCAGCCGTACTACAGAAGGGATAAGAAAGACTACTACCATACCTAGTCAGAATAATGAAAACTATTCTTGCACTGGGGTATATTCCAAAGTAGTGGAGACGAGCGAAGGTTGTGTTACCAAAAGTGGGGAAAAAGGACCCAACGCAGCCGATGTCATACATGAGAACATGTCCAACTGCTGCCATGAAAGTATTCCTGGAACTAACTCCGCTTCATATTGTAGTTGAGCAATACTCACAGCGGACGATCCTAAGGATGGCAAAAGAGGGCATCGAGAATTCCGTACGAAGTTAAGTAACAAAATGGCTTGGAGCAATGTATCCATAATATATGGATTGAGTAACCACACAATAAAGTGGAACAAGTGGACGACTCGAGAACTGAAGAAGGAACAGGGTCAGGTGTATTTGGGCCAAGAACAAAGTACTCAGAACCCATGGGCAAAAGTATCAGCATCTTTCAAGCTGAAATATAAGCTATAAATAGAAGTGTTCAATTCAATCTCGATAGAAGATACAAAAATGCAACAAAGCAATATTGTCAAACAGTCAAGCAGCTATCAAGGCACTTGACTCGCATGTCATTACACAATAGACCATTAGGTCGCAGTGCAAGATAACCCTACACAAATAATAATAATATATAATTGATCGTAGCCAAGTCTGTAGGAGTGATAAGAAATTAAGGTGAATTTAAGTCAGGTACAGCAACAGGTAGCAATTTAAGCTATGGCTTTACAACATTCTTAGATTCAATCTAAGTTATAATGCATCTAAAATATATATATATACTCCTAAATTCTGTCTTTCCGAAGGCTACAAAGGCACGGAAATCTCGCTACAGACAAGCACCTCGTGCGTATATATCTCATCTTAAAGAAAATGACAAGTTGCGTCGGAACTATTAAAGCTTTGATGGCCTGTCATCGATAGGCCTATCGACTAGTAGATATATATTATGTTAAATTATTGTCTATAATCGTGAGATACTCCGCAATATGATGCTAGGGAAAACCAGTGGCAAATCGTTAGGGTGTGGCAGAAATATCATATAAATCAGATTTATTAATTCTTCTTCGGTCTGACTTTCGAACAGAGAACATAGACTTATTCTTCATAATCGCAAGCTTGTTTACTCTTTCTAATAACCGTACTCTATACTCCCTTCCCTTGATAACCACAGTAATCTCTCCAAAAGTGTGCCCGACAACTGAAGCTTTCCCTTTCGAAGTAAAAACGGCCCAGGGCACAAAATAGAACTCCGAGACCGGTTCTCTGATCTTGCAGAAAACTCGTCACCCAGACCGACGATTGCAATTTCGTCTCAACGAAGGACGAGCTCATTCACAAAGAGTTCCCGAACATCATTGCTAACCATAAAAATCACAATTGGTGATTGGTGACCGCAATTCTTGCGGTAAAGAACAAAGATGTGGATCACTTAAACTTCACAATTCAAAATCTAGTCATTGGTCCACTGCATTCCTTCAAATCCACCTCTACTGTGATTGTTGTCTGTCGAAAGTAACTAACAAGCTGACTCTTGTTCTGTCCTATGGCTTAGGCGTACGAGAAGTTAGAAGAAAGTACACTAGTTGGTGTCTAACAGTTCGAATGTGCCTACTTATTGCGAAATGGGTGTGGAATAAGAGTCGATTCGCCTGTCGCTTTCGACGGACGATTTCCGTAATGAATATAGTATATTGTAATTTGCTCCGAGTTGGTTAAGAATCGATAAACAACCTGGCCCCTACTTTGGCGTCCCCTAATGTATTGTTATATCAAAAAATATAATAATCAATAAAACTTACCCTTTGCCTTCAAGTACAAGACTGTAATATTGTTTTGTATGTTGCACTCCATACGTAGTTCCTTTTCATTGGTCCACTCGTAAAGACGTACAAAACTATTGATTCCTGCTAGAACTTTCCCATTGAATTCCACCAGAGAATGGCAAGATCCATCGATTTTCGTTTCAGCCACTTGTGTTAGCTTTCCTTCATTATAATGGAAAATAATAATTCTACCCACTTTGGGTTCAGGCTCATCGCTGTATATCAATGCCGTAGATACAACATAATACGTATTTGGATCATCTCCCAGCTTGGCCGACATTAACGCAATAACGCATTCAGGTGGCATAAACTGATGAGCGTGCAAAACTTCAAATGTATTCTGATCGATAATAAGCAAATTGTTGATATCCAGTTCCTGACCAATTTCAGCATTTGTCGATGATGCATTCGCACCACCGGGTTTGGGTACCATATTACTTGAAAAAGTGATATTCTGAGCCTGTGTAGATGCACTTGGTCTTGAGGGTTTTGGTCCGCCCCTACCTTGCACATCAATTCGTACTGTGGCTACACCAAAAGTTTGTGAACTCTCCTGATAGGCAATTCTTCGCGGTCCCTCACCCAGAGGTACGGTTCTAATATGCAGTTTTTGAATCTCATCAATTTTACCCAATATAACTGAGTTTTTGGTCGCCAATGCTAAACTATCAGGATACGCTTCGGCATTCAAAGAGCACATGTGATTTACTTCCTTCAGGTTCACATTAGAGAATACTAATTTATGATTTGAAGAGTAAATTACTGTTGGCCGATCTGAGCACGCAAATACATTGGTGGTGGAAAGTGATTTGAATGTTCGTAAAATTGTCGGCTGTGTTCCTAGCGTCACCTTTTTCTTATCCGATAATTTGCCGTCTGCTCTATTTAAAATGAAATAGAACATGGATCCATCACCAAGGGCACAAAGTAGATAGTGAATTGACTCAAATGTTGTCATCAGAATTGAACGAGGAATTATTTCTAAAAAAAAAGTTAAAAATAAACATATCTTAGAACACAATATATTTTTTTTTAAATATATAATAATCTTAATACCGGGTCATTGTCATGCAAATATATGCATCAAGGTAAAGAAAAACCATCACCGATTCCACAAATTTAACACATCAGGCGAACAATATGGTTAGTTGGTTTGGAGTGACCCTCGATAAGCCACACATAGACCAAAAGTAGGTCAATTGTGTTGGCACTGAGTAAGGACGGGTGGTTCACAGAATTTCTTTTCATAATAATTTTTTTAATTTCAGCCGTGCAGGCGTTGTTGAGATCGTTAAAATTATTGAAAAGGCATTCACCTAGTGTAGCCTATCTAATGATGCCGAGCGTGGAGCATGTACACAAGAAGTGTGTTACGGTTTCTTCCTCCAGTTGTTTGCCGACTGTGTCGATTGGCTTAACTGATTTCGATCACGTCCGCTTTGTTGATTAGGAAATTTATAAAAAAATATTTGTGGATACCTCAACATTACCCCACGCTCTGAAAAAGCTGACCTGTTGTAACACATTTACGGCGCACGCACAAATTTCAATATTATACGGTCAAAACGCTCACAATCACTTATCCGATTGAATGTAATTTTTTGGCAGTGAATTAAGATATCAGAAGAACTGAACCATTAGAGAAGATAAAGTCATTGAAAAAGCCGGTGAATTTGTTTGTACGAAATGGATTGTAGCAATAGATTAAATCCAAAAAACTGATATCAGAAATCATATCAATAAAGTAAGACAAGCCTCCTGCTACACCAATGTAAAGCTTGAAAAAACTTACGATAATCTTTCACAAGCTTCGGCGCTGTAACAGCTATAGAAGCTACTTCGAAATGATGTATGAGAGATACATATGAGTTAGACAAAGCCGCGCGTGCCCTCTATTTTAAACTAACTTTTACACATACGTAATTCACTTTCTTTAGATCAACTTACCACCTCCTAATTTTTCTATATAAATAGTTTCCAGATTTGGCAGTGATAGAATCACAGCAGAAATGTCTGTCCACAGACCAACTGCAACCAAATCTGATTTTAAGCTGGAATCATCTAATGGTGTGATATCCAAGCAGGCAACCTCATATTCCAATGACTTATGACTTGTTTGCACCAGTTTCCCATCTTTAATGTCTATGTAATAGAGATCACACGCTGAGGCAACGACCAACTGAGTAGTATTGCAAGCAACAACACCAATTCGTTTACCACCGGGCGGTTGCCATTCTGCTACTAGAGTTTTTGTACCGCTCTTTACTAAACGAGCGGTCAGCGGTGTTATTTGTATAATCTGGAAAAAAAGAAGAGAACAATGTTAAAACTGCAAACGATTTTTCCATACTTCCTTTTACCTGATCATGATCAACATTGGAGCAATGAAAAGTTTGTTGATCGCTTAGAAAACCAGGAATATCGGTTTCTTCGACTTCCTCTCCGGTCAGAGTTAAAATGCGTGTATGACCGACAAATGCTAAAACTAATGTATTCTCAAAAATACTATCGTCAATTCCCACTTTTAGTGACCACATTCCTTTAATTCCAGGTAAATCGATGCAAGCGTGCTCTTGAATTCCGATACCAATCCTTAAATTTAAAATTTATTGTATGAGTGGGTCAAAAGCAAAGTGATATAAACTTTCTGATATTAAAAGTTTTTCATTGGATGGTGCTACAAGTAACGATAAATGAAATTGTGTTTTTTAATTATTTGTAGTTTTTTTTTTCTTTTTTTAAGACAATTGCAATTTTGTGGTCCTGCTACAGAGGAACTGATAAGGTCAGGTAGGTAGGCTATTTGATAACATCAGGTCGGGTATAGATTTAAGTGACATATTTTAAAAATTGTATCAGATGGCCTCACAGCCTCCCTAATCGTCAGGTTACTTATGTATATGTTTAATTATTCGTTTGGCTTAGAAGACTTGAAAAGTTTGTGAAAATGAAGGACAAATGTAACGAAGAGATGTGGGCAACTATACAGTCATAAGTATGTGTATGTACATAAAGGAGACTTTTTTAATGTTATCGACCAAAAATTGATGAGGTCGCGTACTGTAGCCTTGACTCGTTACCACGACTAAAGCTTCAGGTTGCTTTTAATGATGCAGTGCGATATGTTCATGGACTTCGTATATATTATAGAATCTCAGTTCTCTCTAGGAGCCTGCGAGATTTTACATTACAGCAGTACCTAAATGCCAGAGCTTGTATATTCCTTCACAAAATCATCACCCTATTTATTTTACAAGCTAGAATTTTCCCGTTCTCACATTTAGCATCAATATACCCTGCTTTAAGTATCTTAACTCCTCTTAGATTATTTTTCATTCACGTCCGTAGATTTTGGAATTCCTTACCTTTGCACATCAAAGGTACGCTAACAACCGCAAACTTTAAAATCGCTACATTTAATCACTTTTCGAGGCAGCAATAGAAGAATGTCATCAAATTTTTCTTTCCTTTTCTGTATTCCTTTTCCTTCTTTTTTTTTATAGATTATGCACATATTGCACTTTCAACTGTTATGCAATATAATATTAGTAGTGTTTTTTCTCAGTGCTATAAGAGACATTGTCTTAATATACACAAAATATAATGAAATAAATTGAGATTGAACTAAAAAAAAATTAAAAAAAAGCTACTTGTTTGGACTCCGGGTCGTATTGGCGAACCCAAGTCTCATCTACAGTTACGATTCGGTTGGAAATTTCGTCGAGATTGTCCCCGGCTAACTCCATAAATCTTCGCAGCATTCAATCTTTCACATTTTTATTCTTCAGTCGGCCAAACTAATTTTTAAATTGATAATAAGCAAGCCCATTTTTTGACCATGGTATACGAAGGCTCAGAATCCTGAAGAGTAGATGACATGTCTTCAAAAATTTCTTTATGCCATTTTCCTTTCTTCACGAGGTACTTTATCACGGCGCGGTGCTCAAAATTGCAAGAATTTCCGATTTCGGTTGACATGCTGATGTTTATCCTACCACAGATAATAACAAAATTAAATTATTATTGAAACAAGGTGATATTTATACTACTAAAGACTGCCGCAGTTAGTTCTATCACTAATGAAAAGATGACCCGTTATTGAGTATCTCAGGCCGCGAACTTATCAGCCGCCCCTCGTATGTTAGCCTAAGATATTGGTCAATGGTGATGGTCAAATTACAATCATTTCACTAGATAAGAAAATGGTTACTACTAAACTGAGTTGAGAACGGTAGCTATTACGGGACGCATCTTGTAGGCATTACCAATCAGGATGATGGCTGTTAACCTGATTCTTAGCTAACAAGCCCAAACCGAAACCAAACAGTGCGCCTTGCTTTTATTGACTTAAATGTTAATATCTACCGCAACGTTATAATGCTTAACATTTTAATCATATGCTCTTGATGTGTTAAAACACGTCTTCTTCTACTAAGTTAAAGAACATTTCAGGATCAAGTGATATGGTTCCAACCCATCAAATGAATGTCAGCCGTTAATTCGCAACAACGCTTAATTTTTCAATATCGCATCGTACTTACAAATAAGCGATCTGAACGAACTTAGTATAGATTTTCAACTCAACAAATACATCCCATTTCTTACCTTATAATCCTCAGTGAACCATCTTTAAAACTGCCCGAGCATGTGATTATTTGCCCTTGGCCTTGCCGATCCAAATCGACAACTCCCAAATCCAGAATAGGTCCCAAATTGGTGAACACTTCCATTGGGATTACATAAGAGCCACCCTCGTTTGGAGTTGTACTCAAGCGCACCAATTGCGAGTCACCATGCTTCGAACCAATAAACAAAAACCCATTATCCAAGTATGTGATACATTCAGGAATAGATATTTCGCCTGACCAAAAATGATAGTTAAGTCATCTTTATTTTAAGGAATATCAATGCGACCTACCGAGTAGTTCGACTTTGATCTCTTTCACTACAGAGTTACCCTTTCCATTATCCGCGGTCTCAAGGAATAGCATAAACAGTTGGCCGAACATATTTCCAAGCAAATAACGTTGACCCTTGCTGTCGACTCGAGCATAACAGTTAATTGTACTTTGCTGAAATAAATACAGTATTTGCATTTTAAACGAAATAAAAATAATAATAATGTATATAAATTACCTTAAATGTTGAAGGTGCAACTGCATGATAGTTGCTGCCATCGTGATATACAATCGACTCCCGACCAATGACAATAGCTCCTCCTATCACAAAAATACGCACATTAATAAATATAAACAAATCTTCTATTAAAAACCTAAATTGAAAATTTAAGAACTACTAGTTCACCATGCCCAAAAGAATAGAACTCAAATTTCGACGATGGCCCGTTAAACACCTAGCAGTTTTCGAGGTGACCTCAATAAAATAAATAAATATCATGTTGTTACACATGAAATGTCCGTTTTATCATAAGTCTTGTCTGAGACTTCAGTGCGGCAACATCTGTATATATACTTTGAGAATTGTTTTTTTAGTTGAATAAGTGTGCAATTATTTTCCTCTTAGCAATTTTTCGGTTATCGAAAACCATCAAACATCTGCCTTTTTTTACAGAGTTGCTTACTACTACTAGAGTTATTAGAATGATTTTCCTTTTCGAATTTAAAAGACTACTAAACGCAGTGATAACAGCTTGAGAATTACCCAGGCATTTATTGAGGTGTTGTGTAATGAACGGACAGTGAGGAGTTGGTTTACCAAATTCAGTGAGGGAGATATTGATATGGAAAATGAAACCCGTGCAAGACCGTTGACCAGCATGGATGACACCTAATTACAGTTTCAACGTGATTCGTTGACTACTGTACGATGCCTTACAGGGAAGTTAGGAGTATCCACAACAACCATAAACTATCATCTTGTACAGATAAGTAAAATCAAAAAACGTGATAGGGGATAGATGAATTGACTGAAGCTAATAAATTGCGAAGACTGCAAATCACCAGTAACAGAATTAAATTGGATTGTTACGTGTAATAAAAAGTGTATGTTGTATGACAATCGTATACGACCAGAACAGTGGCTAGATCGCCGTGAAACCACAAGGCCGCATGCGAGACAATCGCTTCAGCCGAGAAAGAGTATGGAAACCGCTCTTGTCATAGACGTCGACCAATTTTCTTGCACGACAATGCAAGACCACTTACGTGGCAACGATCAGTGACAAAGCTTACAGAGTTGGGATATGAAGTTCTCCCTCATCCGCCATAATCCATGCCTCGCTGATCGAGATGCAGTAATTTCGACATTTGAAGATTTCACTCGCCTCAAAAAAATATTTTTTTTTTTTTTCAAAAATAGCAACAAACAATCAATGCTATTTGTAATTATTTCGAAGAATAAACTTTTTCTCTTAAAAATTAGGAAATCCGACATTTCATATGCAACAACTTGATACATTGTTCTACTTTCTTTTTATACATAATATACTAAATATGAATTTAGTACTCAATGCTATTACTATACACTGATTATACCCTATCCAGATAGTGGCATACTAATTTTGATGCATAGTTTGTAACATAGACAAATAAACATAAATTATACTTGAATATACGTACATATACGAGTACCTATACTCTGCCGTCTATTAGTTTCCGAACAAATAATTTGTTTTCCACATTTTTACAAAGGAGTGGAATTGATGCATAAAACGATGTAGGGAGTATTAAAACAAAACTGCAAACGCCATTAACTTATCATAAAACCCACCATAAAACGGAAATAATTTGTTTTTTTGTACAAAATTTTCCCAACTGCAATTCGGGTATTTTTTGGGAAAACTAGGTTTGTTTTCTAACTATAAAAACAGTTTGCGTATTCTTCCAGCGCCAGTTAGTCTTGAAACTTACATATTTAAAGGTAACCGATAAAGGTTAAAAAAACCTCAAATGAGAAGAAATAGGGAACATAATGAAGTGGAACGTTTTGGCGTAATAACCTTACATAAAGGAGGGCAATAGAGCTGCTTTGGACGAATTTAACACAGAGGTTCGAAGACAGGGTCCAACAATGAAAAACAAACTTTGGGAAATACTTCAAGTAGCCTGGAAACTATAAACATTGGAAACTATTAAGAAGCTAATCGATAGAATGCCTATTCAATTCATTTGCTCATTTGACTAGATAAACTTAATATTGATGAAGCTATTTACAATAAATTTTGTTTATTAAAATGAAGAAAACAAAGAGTTTTATATCAATTTCTCTGACAAAATGTATTGTTTTATGGACGGCAGTGTATGTATATACATATGTATGAACAGTGTCAATAGTGAAATTTTGTGTACCATATTCCTCCGTCCGTATATAAAACTTTTTGAGGCCTTAAATAGTGAGGTAGACGAATCAAACTTGGTACAAATTAAACTTGTACGCTCCTTGCCTCTTAGATTTAAGTGTCCGATTTTTACAACTATACCCACAATTATGTTAAATGTCAGTTTTAAGCAAGTTTAACTAGGAAATTGACGTGAAATAAAATCCCGTGACATGAAAAAACACAATCCGTTACGGACGGATTGCAACCGTGACGTTTTTTTTTTATTTTTAACAATTTAATCACTTCTTCGATTTAGATTTAGATCTTAATTTTTTTTTTCTACCCTACACGAAATACGCAATTTGAAAGATAATAGCTTGAACTAATCAATAAAATAAACAACTGCACAGATAATAGCTATAAACCCTCAAAAAAGTGTGTGGTCGACTAAAAAATGTTGTCTTTAAAGTTGAATATCTGCTAATTTGCATAAAAGAGATGATAAGAATGTGTAAACTAATTTTAAGGTTACATTTGAAGATAACACATTTTCAAAAGTAGACTTTTGTGCACAATATGGTACCAAAATCAATTTCGATAAAAAATGGCGTTGGCTGGTTTGCAGAACCATAACGTACACTACGTTTTGTTCATAATTAATCAACTACGTGTTTGACAATTAATACGTAATAATACGAAAGATTTGTGTAAACAAATTTTAAGAAATATTTATATGTTCAGTCACAATATCTGGGAATGGGTTGATATATGAGTGACCTTAAAAATTGGATTTATTCTAGTTCGATAACTTCCAGGGTTCCAGTATGTACATTTTTGAATCAATTGTTTTTGATTGAAAATATTTCCAGGAATAATACAATAACGTTTGACTGAGTGGTTTCGGCAGAATGACTTGCTCAGCGAATTTTAGGCCTTTGAAAAGGAGTATTCGACAGAATACAACATATTCATAGTAACAAGCATCGTACGGTCATGCCTGGACAACGGAAGAAAATTGTACGCATTCTTCATCGATGTTAAGGCAGCCTTGATGGTAATACTCTTTTCTATAAGCTAAACAACCTAGGACTTTTGTCAAAAATGCATAACGTCATCCGAAGTTTCTATGACAAAAACATGACAGCGGTGTGAAATCGAAGGAACACATCATCCTATTTCGAATCGAAGCAGGGGAGTAAAGCATGTCTGTCTCCTAAGTCCACTTCTCTTGTCACTCTTTCTGGATGATCTTTCAGTCTCACTGGCAGAGGAATTATTTTCAATGGATTCAGAATTCCGCTGCTTATGTACGCAGGCGACATTGCATACTAGCAGAGATCCCAACGAAGCGTCGTTTAAAAAACATGTGCAAGCAAAACTCAAGAAATCAAAAATGGCGATACACACCAATTGAAGAAGCTTTCTTGCTAAAAAGGATATTGCATCAAGTGCAAAATATAAGCTATTTGAAGCAGTCATAAGGTCCATTACGTTGAAAAGCTGCTGAGAAACTTCATAAACAAAAATACGCCGACATACACTCCGTCTCACTTGATTACGAACAGGCAGTTTCTTGTTTTAATTTTACAATATTTTTCAAACCCTTCGCTAATCTGGGAAAAACCAATTGCACAAGGAATGAAGGATATATTATGTTTATATTTTTCCCAAAAAGGTAATAAAATTTACCTGTTTTACCTGCGGGCTACTCAGCGGCTGTTGAGCAATATTCAGGCATCCATCCTTGCAAAATTTATATTCAAAGCCAGAATCAACTTTTGGATTTCAACTACAATCCACACGGGACTGAATAAAATGATGAGTGTACTTTGTGCAACTTACGGTCGGGGGAAGATATAAAGTGCAAAACCACTCTGCATGAAAATGAAGTTGTAGCCTTTTTAAATGGACAAAATTGGACTCTGTTTACTACTACTGTTTAACTACATAAAGACTGCATAAAAGTATTGTCAACTGATAGTAGATGAGACCTTTTGAATTATCGTGCAAACAATTTTTTTAAATATTTAATTATGTATAATAAAATGACTTATCAACAAAACAGCCGTACCAACCAGTTTGATATGAGTGAGTTTAAGACTGATTAATACGATGAATTTAAGAATGCGCATTTCTCTAGAAATAATCATTCTTTACAAGTTATTGCTATAAAATGGGGGTCAGTTTCCATCGAAATACCGTGAGTCGCTCAAGAGTCATGTATATACATACATATGTACATACTATAAATTTCTTTCATATTTTTGCCATCGGAGATAGGCATGGAGTTTTTTTTCTCTGACACTTTCAACTCTTTAGGTCTCTTTCTTTCGCTTACGAGATGAGCAAAAGGTAAAGAAATTAAATTTGAGTCTAAAAGAAAGCATTTCGTAATAGTTGTATAAATGCTAATAATTGAGTCTATTAGAGAAGCTCACGCATTTACCGGCTTTTTTCCTAATTAAAGCCCGAGTCAGAAAACTAAGTTTTACAGAAAAGTAACAGTATTACAGAAAACTGACAGTTTTACAGAAAACTTATAGAACCAGAATCGAAAAGTTTGCCCAGCCATTTGAAACTTATAACAAAAAACTCAACTTTGTATAATTTACCTAAAGGTGTTGGAACCGGAATCAATAGGGTAGCCTCAGTTTCTACATTGTCCTGCTTCCAAGCGATTTTCATAAATTCCTTATCCCTCAGATTAATCTCATGAGTCTTCACATGGCGACCATCGTTGTCTTTGTGTATTACAATTATGGTAGGATTTGCACAGCCATAAAGGAATTCCACATCATATACCAGCAGTTCATCCATGCTGCAAACAAAATAGAATTGATTTAACTCTTCAATAAACTGAACCATGATTTCCTCACCGTAAGTTTGTGGCTTTCAACTCATTGGTCTCCTTATCTAGCGGTATTATGGTAAACAAACCCATGTACAGGCACATCCCAATTACCCGTGCCTTTGGATCAATCACGGCTATCATGCCGCCTCCTGTTTCACGACCAACCTGGTCATACACATTACCATGTGCCTTCGTATTAATGGTAATAGTGTCGCCGATCATTCGGCACTCAATAATCATAACATTATACCGCTGCGTGAGAATGAACAGCACATCCTTTTTGCTATCCTAAAAATGTAAAATGAAATCAGTCACCAAATGGAATCAGTTCACCCAATGATTTACCACCAACCTGAGGTCGGAAGTGTCGCATAACCGCGATTTGTCCATTGATATTTACTTCCTTTAAAGGGCGCAGCCCTTCCGGCGTAACCAGATAAATGTCCAACTGATTGTTCTTGGCCACAACTAAATTTAAGTCAGTAGCCGAAGTAAAGTTGCCTAGAAGGGGGAAAACAAATTATGCACGCAATCAAATAGAAATTTCGCTTTAATCGCAGCGTCTAGTTTGCTAGAAATATTTTCTGGGAATTACGCTCAAGCGGCACATTTAAAGCGCGTTGTCCTCAATAACCTACGCTAGTTGTTGGTAAAAACTTACCGGTAACACAAGCCACAACTGCAGTGGGTTTTTGGGCAGTCACTACGTAATGATGAGACATTTTTGCAGGATGCACTGCAACAAGCCTATATTTTCAAATTTTATTAGCAAGTTCTAAACAAATTACACCTACTAAAAACAGGAAAAAAAAAGTCGTAAAGAAACCCCAGTCACGACGACAGTCCCTGCCGCGCTTTGGAAAACCAGGGTTGGCAATTGAAAGTTCCTGACATTAGATTGTAATAGAATCTACTACCATTGATACCGTTCGGAAATGCATACAAATCTATTCAGAACAGTCTGCTTACCCTGCATTTGCATAGGGTGAGTTTCTTTACAACATGTGTTCCATTTAGAAGGTGTTTCCACCATGAATTTCTAAATCTTTGCAGAACGATGAGTGAAGGTGAAGTGTACCTTGGCGGCATCTTAAAAAGAGGAAGTTGGCAATTTGCATAATGTTTTCACCGTTCTACCAGCTTGCAGACAATGCCTATTACCGGGGATAGTCCCCTTAATAATATATTTCTTTATTTAACAAAAAAAAAAAAAAAATTTCCAAATATATTCTCTTATATAAAATATTCATGTAATAGATTAAGTAGCCATTAATATAGGTTTTTTTTAAAAAAAAAAAAAACCTTAGCCAACTAGCCAGTAGATATACGTTGGGCCCCTATTGTTGAGCCAACATTAAATTTATAGTAATAAGTCTAGTTTTAAGCCAATTTGTAAATAGAACGACTAAATAATAAAAACCTTAATCTGAATCTGAAACTTGCATAATGTTTTTATTAATGTCTTTTTTTAAAACTCCGTTTTGTTTAGTAATAAAAAAAATGATCTCTCTAACAAAATCTGTATTCAAATTTCAAAATGCAAACTTCATTAATAAAGAAAAAAGCAAAATCAGCATTCAGTTTCGTTTGGTTCATTGACAGCTAAATGAAGAGAAGGGAAAATATTCAGAATCGCAAAATGCATGGTGTCAACACGTTTGTATATTTTTGACAGAAAAATGTTTACTGCAAAATGCATGGTGGAAACATTCTCTCACGGATTCCTCAAAGATTTTCCTTTGATTCCTCAGCGGAGAATATTTGCTAAGTTGAATACGAATTTTCCGCTGAGGAGGAAACAGTCAAAACATATGTTCTTTTTCTCTGATTACTTTCTACATTTTTTTAAAAAACATTATTATTATTAAACATATTCTTCTCTTTTCCAACATTAATTTTCATAACGTGTCACACCCGCCTACTTCCTTGGCTTCCCGATGGCAACTGAAGCAAATCATCCCTTATTGAGGAAATAATGGGAGGAGTTATGAAATTTGCCCATCGTCTGGAAATCAGTCCAGATATCAGGAGAACAATAAACAAGTCGTATGATTTGCCGTCATACATGCCAGATTTGGAGTGTCCTTACGAATTGGTCCCTGTAAATTGGTATATGGTTTGGTATATGATTTGATGTTCTGAATTATTTGGATCGTTCTTATTTGTCATTTTTAAACAACAAAATACTTTTCTCTGGATTCGCGAGGGGGAGTGAGGAGATAGATCCAAAAATTATAATCTCAGAAAATTCAAAAAAATCTTCGATTCGTCAGCTGAGAAACTAACTAAGAACAGTGGATCCCTCAAAGGAAAACAGACATAACGCATGTCGCGGTGTAGAGCACTTACACCGCGACAAAGTGTTTTGTGCACAGTTAAGGAATTTTAGGATGGTTTTGTGTGAAGCAGATAAAGTACGTATTCTCGCTCTTCATGGTGAAAGTTTTTCAAATATTTAAATCGCAGACGTTGTGGGATGCCACGAAAGAATACGATTTTTGACAGCAGTATGGAGAGGCAATCTGCGAGCAGAAGACAAAAAAAAAAAAAACGACAACACGGCAGGATCGGATTTTGGAGCGCGTGCCTCTGAAAATCTGGTTTGCAACTGCTAAGGAATTGAGAAAGACATGAACCAGAGATGTTCTATTAACATCAGCACGTTGAATGTACAACGCCGGGAATCTTCAAACCCGTAGACTTCCAAAAAAACAGTAGTGAAAAAAAAGATTGATGTGGGCCAAACAGCATCGGGAATGGCCCGCCAACGATTGGAAAAGGGTCATATTTTCTAACGAATCCAAATTTAAGACAGTGCGAATGAGAGCTAAGGAGCGATATTTAGACGAATGTTTGCTTCCCACGTTAAGTATTCACCATATATTATGGTTGGGGATGCATGACAAATTTGGATCTTGGCCGTATTTTGCTTTTAGAGGGTTCAGTGAATGCAGAGCAGAATGCAAAGAAATTATTGCTGATGGTGTTGTTTCTACAATAGAGGAGTTATGCTGCTACATCCCAAAACCCATGTTTCAGGATGATTCCGCACCCTGCCATCGCACTCATTCCGTAAGTAAAAACAAATGTTGGCCTAAAATTTAAACTCAAAATTTAAACCCAATGTAAGCTACCATGGCAGCTGGTAGCGACGAATCATGCATAGATCAACTCTCAATTGCCGGGTTCTGTCGATTGAGAGCACTTTGTACTTCGATTAACGAGGAATCTAATCGTGCATCCCGTCCATTCGATGAGAAGAGAGATGGATTTGTCATGGGTGAAGGGTCGGCTATACTTATTTTAGAAGAGCTGCAACATGCCAAGAAGAGAAATGCCACCATCTTGGCGGAGATACTCGGCTACGGTTTGTCGGGGGATGCCTATCATATTACATCACCGAGTGAAGACGGAACTGGGGCCTTTTTGGCTTTGACCCGAGGCATAGCGGATACCAATACTGATCCCAGTCTAATCGGTTATGTCAACGCTCATGCTATGTCTACTTCAACGGGAGATAGAATCGAATCCAGCCATCAATTGAACGTTCAAGGGACATACTAAGAATGTCAGAGTCTCGTCAACGAAAGGAGCTCATTTGTCATCTGCTGGGCTCATCCGGTAATCTCGAAGGATTGTTTGTAGTGAAAGCATGTCACACAGGGGTCCTGCAAACGTCGATTAACATTGATAAAGTTGGAGAGGGTATTGAGGTATATTGAGGGTATCCTCAGCTCGTTCGACCTGGTTTTCCTTAGGAAACGTGGATTATATCGTTATACCTTCGTCGTGCTTACTCCATAGCAGTTTGCTCTCCAGGATATTTTCTAGGTCCTTGACCTCATGCCAGCATTACATACGTTAGTTAATAAAATCGAGTACACGCTGTATCATAAGGAGTACACTATGGTAGCTTTCCTGGACATAAAAGGCGCTTTTAACAACGTGTATTCATCTGCGATAACGAAAGCACTGTCTAATCTGAAGGTAGATAGCTCACTTGGCGAGTTGATTAATTTACTGCTTAATAGTCGGATTATCAACTCAAAGCTGGGTGGGTCATCTGTTAGAAGATACGTCAGTAGGGGAACCCCGCAAAGGGGCATCCTATCCCCACTTCTTTGGAATTTGGTGGTTGATGAACTATTTATAATCCTGCAGGCTGAGGGTTGTGAAGTTATCGTCTATGCGGACGTCGTTGCTATAACAGTTTCTGGTAAACTCCTTATTACCTTAAAAGAGCACTTACAAAACGTTTTGAATAAGCTATCCAGGTGGACAGCTCGGTGTGATCTAGGAGTGAATCCCCACAAAACCAAACTAGTCCTCTTCTCAAGGAAATATAAAATCCCACCCATTGACCCTCCATCCCTTAATGGAATAAGCTTAGCATTCTGCAAGGAAGCAAAATATCTGGATCTTATTTTGAATAGAAAACAAAGCTGGAAACCTAACATAGAAGAAAGAGTAAAGAAAGCCCCTGTCGCATTCTTCTCTTGCAAAAAAGCCATTGGAAACAAATGGGGCTTGCAACCCAGATTAACTCACTGGCTCTATATCTCGGTCATCAGACCGATTCTTATGTACGGGGTAGTTGTCTGGTGGATTGTCTTGGACAAGGCGATAAACCAGAAGAAATTAAGTGAAGTCCAATGTTCAGCTTGTCTGTGTATTAGCTATGAACGACACCTTTTGCAGCAATGGACACTCTTTTTCATATAACACCCCTCGACATTTTTGGTAGGCAAATGGCATCTAGCTCAGCTATTCGCCTTAAAGCTACTTTTTAGTGGTCCAGGAAAGTAAATGGCCGCGCCTCCATTTTAAACAAGTTTAATATCTTCCCTGAAAACATTGACTACACCATACCCAAGTTAAATTTTGACAAAATCTTCCAAGTTACTATACCTTCCAGAGCATTCTGGGAAAAAGGTAGTTTTACGGAAGATAAGTCGTTACATTTTTCACCGACGGTTCAAAACTAAGGACGGGGTGGGTGGCGGTGTCTTCTCTGATAGGCTTAATCGAAACCTCTCTTTTCGTCTCTCAAACCATTGTAGCGTGTTCCAGGCGGAGATAATGGCAATAAGAGAAGTCTTGTCTTGGCCAAAGAAAAACGTGATATCAACCGCTGATATCCGCATCTTTTCTTACAGCCAAGCAGCAATTAAATCCTTGTAATCTTCCTCCATAAATACACTAACAGCTCTAGACTGCCGATCGTCTCTTATAGAGATGGCGGAGCAGTTCAATATTCACCCAAAGGAAATTGTAAGGCTGACGAACTTGCCAGACATGAAATAACAATACCCTTCCTTCCAGACAAAAGTTCACTGTGTATGCCGATCGCTACATGCAAACTTAAATTAAAGCTGGATGCTATTGAAAGGACAAATTCTAGGTGGACAAGTGGTACAACGTGTCGAAAAAACAGATTTGGCCTAAGTTGGATCTGAAAGGCTCTAAAAATTTGATTTCTCTCAATAGATTGCACATCAGCGCTGTAATTAGTGTCATCACTTGACATTGTCTAATAGGCAAGCATACAACAAGGGTTGGCATATTCTCAAATTATTTCTGCAGAAGCTGTGTGGACGAGGAGGAGGAGGAGACTATTCTTCACCTTCTTTGTACCTGCCCAGCTCTCTCCCAAAGAAGGAAACTCCATTTAGGAGCTTTCTGTTTCAACGACCTAAATGATGTGAAAAAAAAATAGACGTTAGGGACCTCCTACGATTCATCAGAAGCTCCAAATGGTTCAATGAGTAGGCTAGAGACCGCTTTCCAAACCCACGTGGTATCATAATGGAACTATTATTGGTCTTAGTGTGTTGGCTTTTAGCTGACAGCCACCTCAACCTAACCTGACCTCATGCCATCCGTATAGGTCTTAGGTGAGGCAAGTCTATTTCTAGAAAGGGTTGATGTTTAGGCCTACCGAGAGACGCGATTTCCTTCAATGTTCAATGTTTTATATATATTTTCGACAGCGTATTCAACAATGTTTCTACTATCAGGATCACATTAAGGGTGTCAGTAATAATGAGCTTTGTTCCTTCATCTTCTCAAGCTATGTTAAGTCTTCCTGGAAGTGATGTTCTCACAGAAGTTGGCTGGACGAAAGTTAGCATTTAACCCTCCTACTTTAACAAAAAAAAAAAATATTAACTCACACCTGGGAGCAATCGCTTGAATGCAATCAATTAGGTTATTAATTGCACGACGTGGGTTAAAATGACGGACAGACTGAGAGAGAGAGGGATTGGTCTAGTGGTTTAAATCGCATGCGGTAGGTTCCAGTAAACTCCGAGGATGGCGTCCAGATAACTGGGGAGAATTTGTTTATTATTATTTGTCGTTGCTTTATGATTCACAGTATTATGCCTTCACAGTAGAGTTGACATATGTACATATGTACACTGCAGGCCAAAAGTTTGAGGCCGCCCTCAGTGCTCAAAGAAACCAAAATTAGAAGAAAAATATTTTCATTTTGTTCTTAATATAAAGGAATTTATTAAAAAGGGGAAAAAATTACTTCAACCGATTTATCGTCGTAAAACCCTCCTTTATATTCGATTACTTTTTTTAACAATCCTTGGCATTCTAACTACCAGTTTTTGAATTGTTGCCTGCGGTATATTGCTTCAGCAATCCAACAGTATATCCCACAACACAGATTTTGATGATGGGCATTGATCCCGGATGCTTCTATCCAGTTCCTCCCACAACGACTCTATAGGATTTAAATTTGGTGATTTCGGCGGCCATATCATGATTTGTAAGATTTCTTCATCTTCCCACTGTTTCAGATAGTATTGACAAAGTCTTGACGTGTGTTCAGGGTCGTTGTCCTTTTGAAATAGGAATCCTTTGCCAATTAATCTTATTCATTTTTCCAATCACTCTAGATTTCCATTTTTTTACTTGGGGTGCTGTTTTTCGTCTACTTCGTTTGCTTGTTATGACTATTAGCCGATCCTCGTGTTTAGTTGTAGCTCTAGGCCGTCCTGACCGTAGTTCATCGTTGAAACCGAAAAACTTTTCATCCTCGGTGATGGAATGACAATATGCGTTAAAATGAGCGCACATATATTCGATGTCGCTAAGAACGCTGTGAAATGTCTAGGTTTTCTTAAATGATGCAATAAATATTCCACCCCTTCTGCTCTGGCCGCAATTTGTAAGGCGTATATACGTCCCAAACTTGAGATTAACTCATATATCTGGTCTGGCACCAAAATCATCCTTGCGCGATAAGACTTATAGGAGACAGGAACATCGTGAATTCTAAAGATTCGCTCCACCAACGTCGAAATGTCTCCTGGCTATCACTGTTTCAACGGTCTTACAACAATTCAGTCGCAATACTCGCTAAATGCAAATCAGTACATCCTTAAGCCTGACGTACTCTAAAATCTAGAGATTCTTTCTTAAACCGTACAGCGCGAATATGGAATGCTCTACCAAGCTCTCTTTCCACTCTTTCCTTTCTATTAATATACAATTTACAGATTTTTAAAACTAACATGCATCGATATCTCCTCTCTATCTCACTTCTCATTTCCTTAATGCCCGCACTGTGTAAATCACTATAAGGGAATCCAAAACCCCTTTAGAAAGCGATATTTTTTTTTTAAGGAAGGTGGAAGGCATCGAAAACCAGAGTGTGGGACTTGAATCCTAACTAAAACCACCTCTGCTTTCAGCTCTATTTCCCGACGATGCTACTAAGGGCATAAAGTCTTCCGGGGGAGTTTTCAGCCGTGGATTGTGTAGTGTGGGAAAACATCACAAACGAGAAACACCTTCTATTATTACAACTGAGAGGAAGTCTCATCCAATAATAAAAAGTAATATATTATTAACGTTTTGGAGGGGTGAAGCTTATTAGCTGACCCCGAATTTAATTGACTAAATGTACTTACATTTTATTTACAGATTATAGATATACCTGTGTATGTATGTATAATACGATTATGTGTTTATATTTATGTCTACATTTTCGTTAAGAATTTAAGTCTTAATCTTTTAAGCCCCCTAAATGCATATTTTTTAATAATTTCACTAAGATTCTCTACTCGTAAATTTCTGTGTTGGTTGCCATTTCTTATATACTAAGGTGCATTAACGATGCCTATTATTACTTTGTTTTAGAATGTTTTTATCATTCTTAGATTTGATTTTTTGGTGCAACCACAAAGATGGCCGAACATACTTTTTTGTTCTCAAGTGCTTTTTCTACTGTACTCGCAATTCTATGCACTTGTTGTATAGTAGTGTTTCTCTCTAAACCCATTGTTGGGAAAGTACAAGATTTATTTCTTCTATTGTATTATTGGCTTGAGTCTTTTCAAAAGCATGTCTTATGTCTCTCCTTGTTTTATCGTTTTTTCTACAAAAGATGCTCCAGCGAAATAGCCAGTTGCATTCCTCCCCTTCAAAATTTCACCCGCAATACGCGACATGCTTCGAATGCACATCATTTCACCCTAAAGCCTAACTTCGGTCGTCAAATATAGGGATTCGTTTATAAGCCGAACGACACGAATGTGGAATGATCTACTGTATTTCCCCTTCACTACACCCTTCTCCTCTGTTCCTCTTCCCCTTTTTTCCTAAAAGCCCGTGCGCTGTAACAGTATAAAAGTATTCATATTCCTTTTGACGCGCGCGAATTATAAAAAAAAAACAGTTTTTCAAATAGCTTTGATATTACGGGTAGGAGCGAAATCGATCTATACGATTTCTTTTCATTTGGCGACTTATCTGGTTTCAGAATCATGATTACTTCTTTTTGCATCAGAGCGTACTTTAGTCTGAGTGCTACGTTAATTATATGTAACAGTTTATGTTGAACTTTATCCGGGAACTCCTTAAGTATTTGTCCTGTTATCAAATTATGGTGCTTTTTTGTATTTATGTTACTTTCAATTTCACATTTTAGTTCTTGTAATATTACATGTTATATGTTCCTATGATCATTTCTGGGCTACAGAAAAAGGTTTTCGTCTGCAATTTGCCTAGTAAATGGTTCGAAGGTTTCCTCTGTGAAAATTAGCACGCGATAATTATAAAAAAAAAATCAAGTTATTTTTGGAATAAATTTATCTTTCCTTTTGTGTATGATTTTTGCAAAATCATTTCTGCTGATCAAATAATTTATTTTTGCTGAGAAAACATTTTTTCAAAGAATTTTTCTTTTATTTTCTGATAATTAAAAAACTATAAGATCTCTTACCATATATATATTTTTTTTTGCTGATAAAAAAACCACTTACCGCTGATCGATTAAGTGGTAGTCTTTTTTTATAAAATGAAACCCAATCGCACATTTGTAAAGTGTCTTAATCTTTATTTGGAAAACTTCGTAAAAATTTACATGAAATAAAATATTATATGTATAATTAATTTTTTTTAAAATATTCTCATTATCATCCTCCCCTTCATGCTTAACTGTGAACACAAGTACGAAATAGATAAAATTGTAATTCCGTCCACAAAATATGTGTCTATGAGAGTGTTTTAAAAGTGTATATTTTTACAGTTTTTTGTTTTTAATTAAGAGCTTAAAAATATTTTATTTTTTTTTTCCTTTTTTTAATAATTAATATATGCTAAATTTTTTCATTACACCTACGATAATACAACTACATTTATAAAACACTATATATTTATATTTTGTTTTGTTTCGCTTGTGTGTGTCTGTGTGTCTGTGGTTTGATAATTCTTTATTTCACTTTGAATTTTACTTTTCATTATTGCTAAACAATTTCCGAAATGTATCCCACCCTTATCGCTTTGAAGCATTCAAATAATAATAATATTAATAATTTCTAATAAAATACTTTTTTTTTTTTAATTAAAGGCTGGTTTTTTTTTTTAAATATTAATATAAAACACCAATAGAAAATTCATATATTTCATAAAAAGAAATTGTACGGGTTCGCCCACGTATTTTTGGATAGTTTGTAACTGGGAAAGGTTTTATTTACTTTGCATGTGTATGACTGACTGTGTCTGTTGTGTTTGTATTTGTTTTACTGTTTTATAAGATTTCAAATTCTTTATACGTATTTTAAATTTGCGCAAATAGCTTCACTGTTAAACACGATCAACTGATTTAATGCATATGCGTTAGAAGGTAATATATTTTACATTTATAATTGTAATATTTTCATTTATTTTTCTTTATATTTTTGTAATCACATAAAAAGAGGAAGTTTCCAAGTTTATTTCTTAGTATAAAAATATTTATTTTTTTTTAATTTTTTGTTTTATTTTAATACGCTTATTTTCTTTTTATTCAATTAGTGTATGAAAAAGCAGAGGAAAGAAAAATAAAACACAAATTCATTGAGCTCTTTGAATGTCGCAAACAAATTTTTTTTTTATTATTTAATTGACAAGAGATTTTTTAAATATTGCAATAAATAAAATGAAAAAAAAGAAAAAAAAAAAAAAAACAAATAATTATAAAAATAACGCTAAAAATAGGATACAAGTTTGATGATAATGTCCCAAATTACTTTTGAAGTAATGCGATGGGTACATTTTAATTGCATCTAGTTCAATTAAATTTTAACAAACGTAAAATGGAATAATTTCTGAGAAATCCTCAACATTGCATTCAATGTTTTGCATATGACTATGGCAGAAAAAAAAACTAAGTTCTTGATATTTTATAATTACATAAATACGTAAATTGTGGCGCTTCCAACAATATTGTTTGTTTCTACAATTTGTAGAATTTCGCAGAAAATGATTTAAAGAAAAAACTTGTATGGATTTATAGTCTCATCCACGTGCACTTGTACGTATGACCCTAATGGAAGTGATATGTACAAGCATTTGGATAGACTGTATAAAACTAGTTATTTTTAATTCAGAAGCGCATCCATTGTGTATGGATAGGGCTGTTGGTGTTCTGTCGATGTAGGTCAGTCTAGTATCACAACCTGTGGATCAATTGGTCTGGACACCATAGTTTTGATTGGTAAGTTTCTCCATGGTTTTCGTGCAGCTCTTCGGAGCTCGATTACAGATAATACTTTTCTAGCTTTTCTATATTTATTAAGAGAAAACAATTAAATTATTAGAGTCATTGTGATACATCGAGTTAGTTTAGTATGAGATAAGTTCTTTGATTCAATTTAAATCTATTCAGACAAATTTGTTTTGGAAACGATAACCTATGATGAGCCATGATCAAAATTATTTTAAAGTATCCAATTCTATAAACAAGAATCAGGGCACAATGGAATCAAAGGAAACGAATTGACAGATAGCATGGCGAGAAACGTATTAGCATAGTCATACACAACACAATATCCTCCGTCAAAAATATACTTTCTTAAAAAAGTAAACCAGTACAACCATTTTTACTCCATTATCAACCCGAATGCTGAACCGCCACTATATCCGATAAGCACCACGTCCAACATGCATAAATGTTTTGTTAAACTTCGCCTTGGACACACAAAAATGACGCACAGCTATCTCCTGAACAACAACTTCCTCACATACCATCTATGCCAATCGGACCAAGCATTAACCATCAAACATACTGCGTAAAAATAAGCAAACTGTGTATAGACCTTTTTAACAATAAATTATTAGACCTATTACTAGAAACATCAGACCAAAATATTAAAAATGTGTACAAACTCCTATTGAAACTTATGTTAGAAAATAGTATATAAATAAACATTAGGACACCTACCTCGGGGGGCGGCTAAAGGTTACATCCTAGTGTTGAACACCTCCAACCGCCACCTAGGCAAATATTACCACACTATCATCTACCACTATCTTTATTAAATAGCTCAGCCGAAAGCTTTAGTTACTAGTGCTAAGTTTAAATTAAACTGTGCATTTATTTCACTGTTTAATAAATAATAAATAAACAATCCGGTCGGTAGATTTGTAAATTTTCACGTGTTGTGCATCTCTTTGAACATATGTAAGTGAATTAAAAAAACCGCAACTAAAAAGGTGGAGGAAATGAAATTATATATAGACATAGAGGTTGAAAGACCTACTACGCCACACTTAGATTAATGTAGATCCATTGTGATGCCCATTGCCAACAACTACATAAAAAAGTTATGCGAATGGGAAAGGGCTATATAAATGTGTTGAAGAATGAACGATACACAAACTTCATCAATTTTCCTACGCTACTTTTCTCTCACTTTGAGGCGGTTACCCTAACTTCTAATATTAATCTTTAAATTATGCTTATGCGTTATTTTCAAGCTCATCAATTAATATTTGAAAGTTGAAACTTGAAAAACACAAATGATCTGCACTCAGTCAAGTGCACCCTCAAGGTAATGAAATCATCTCCTTTTTGAGACTCTTTTCCACACACATAGAATTAGAATATTTATTAAGTGGAACGCGAATTTTCCGCTGAGGAGGAAATTAGCTGTCAAATACATGCTCTGATTCTCTTTTTATTTTTTTTTTTAAAAAAAAGAAAAAAGACGTAGTTTATTGTTTCGCACTTTTTTTTTTAGCTATTTGTCATTTTTAAATGTCTGGATTCTTGAGAGAAAAAGTAAAATGTTAGTTTAAGAAAATTCGAAAAAATATCCGATTCCTCAGCTGAGACATTAAGTTGAACAGGGGGTCCCTCAGAGGGGTAATCTCCCTATAAAAATATGAGCATGTTCATATTTGCTTTAAAGGGCGAACATTTTGGTATGATTTGATATGATGCTCTCTCTCATACCATTGCTTTCATCACTTTGAAAGTTGGCTTCTTCCATCCCTACTTAACGAGTGAATTATTAGTATGTCTTATCATTATTTAGTACCAGCCGGAAGATGCAGAGACATGTAAATTCAGCATTACATTAGGGGTATTTACGCTTCGTTGTATTTGGTCCTGCAAAAGTGTAAAAATGTTGCAGCAACACTGAAGCTTATTTCAAAATCCATTCTCTTGAATGTAGTACAAGATGAGAGAAGTTTCCTTATCATATGAATAAATTATAGTTTTATATATAATAATAAATTTTAGTTTTATATATAACTGTATAATACATTTACAGATGAGATATTAATTGAAATACAGACAAAATGGGAACATCAACAACTTTTAAATGTATTCTTTACAGCAGTTGGTAGTCAGCTATTAAGTAGCAAGATATAGGAAAAGGCGTTCGGCGATTTATCATAAGTTGTTGCGCCATAGCACCATGTTGCCGAACAAGCCCAATGTTTCACTTCTTCAAGTGAATGGATATGCGAATAGTGGAAACGAAACATTCCATTTGCGAACAATTTCTTTGTTTGAACGAATAGTGTCATAGAGAGCTGGCAGTTTTCTCCTATTCCTGTCGCCTGTAATTTGACCTCATGAAAACAGACGAAATAACACAAATCTCCCGTTGAGCATACACAACCTATCTATAAATAATACTACAATGTTTTATTTGTTAGCTTTATCTTTACTTGTATAACTAGTATATAAGATTTATGACATATGGACAACCTCAAACAAAAGTTTGAGATGAAATCTAAGACAGTAGGACCAAGGTGTGTCGTACGATACATTTTTATTTAATTTTGGTCTAGAAACAAATTAAAACAAATTGTTTTCCTCGCTGAGCCAGCGCCCCGAGATGGTTGTAGATGCCCGGTTGATACTGCTCTTGAATTGTTGGAGATTAAAGCTTTCTGGAAATATGTTTCCTGAGAGTAAATTTCAAAGTATTACCAGAAAGAGTTTTAATAAAGGGATGTCCGGTAGATGGACATAGAGGTTACGAGCCTGGTGGCTTGCCTAGTAGAACGCTCAAATATCGCATTTCTAGGGATCATTCTATTAAGGTCTTCGAAACATATGTCATGATGCGAGGGGCGGCTGATAAGTTCGCGGCCTAAGGCATTAAATGAAAGAAGAGATCCGATAAAACAAATTTTATTTCTCAATATTCTCCCTCGAGTGAACTGAATTTCGGGCATACAGTCGGGCCTTAATACAGTGCCTTAATACCACCGAAAAAATATTCTTTTTCTTTTCGTTCTCATTTGCAAATCTCTGGCCTCATAATTTCTTTTCCAAATTGGAAAAAAAAAGAAAAAAGTCGCTCAGGGCCAAGCCTGGGCTGTAGGGTGGGTGGTCTATCGTTGAAAAACCTGTCTTTCAAGGCCACAAATCTTTTCCGACGTTTTCTTCAGTGACCACTGACACAGGACGCCCTGGGGAGGGGTCGTCTTCACAGCTCTCTCGCCCTTGTTCAAATAAGCTAGCCCATTTTTTGACCATGGTATACGAAGACCCAGAATCCTGAAGAGTCGATAACATTTCGAAAATTTCTTTAGATGATTTTCCTTCTTCACGAGGTACTTTATCACGGCGCGGTGCTCAAAATTGCGAGAATTTCCGATTTCGGCTTGCATGATGATGTTTATCCTACCACAGATAATAACAAAATGAGATTATTATTGAAACGAGGTAATATTTATACTACTAAAGAGTGCCGTAGTTAGTGCTATCACTAATGAGCAGATGACTCATTGTTGAGTATCTCAGGCCGTGAATTTATCAGCCGCCCCTCGTAATATCTATAGTATAGGCATAGGTCTGTTACCAGTCTTCGATGAGCTAATGCTTAGAAATTGGAAGTGCAGGATCTTCTAATAAGCGAACTGGTCACCTCTATATGCTGTCGAGCAGATGAAGATAATGTTGGTATGGGGTCGAACTTCAAACTTGAGAACAATACTTAAGTCCTAGTATAACTTACTCTTTGTAAAGGAGAAGGATCTGTTGCTCTTAATAGGTATATCAACTCCATAACAATTTTTGAACTCATAATAAAAATAATTAAACGAGTTATTTTTTTCAACTTTGGCTGTTAGTAGGTTAAAGGGCCTTAGAATGCATGCAACTTAAGCGTAAGCCGTCATTTTCATTAAACGCAGACGTATTTTATGTTGCTTATTTTTTAAATTTGAATTCCACTGCCCGAAAAGTACATACTTTGGAGTTCTAAATCCCTACCTCGAGTCACACACCCCGAAAATGACGGGTTATACTTAATTTGCGTGTATTTTCAGATATTTTAAGGAAATTATAAAATGCTATAACTTAAAAACTCATCGCGACCGCAAAATAAACAGCTCACGTTGCGCGTACTTGCATATATGTGCTCTTCGTTCGTAAATTGTTTAGATATACAATTTATGCGAAGCCGATAAGAGGTGATAAAGCTTAAATTTTGTAAAAAAAAAAAAAAACTTTCAAATTTGCAGTCCTGGCTAAGATATTAATTTTAAATAAAATCGTCTAAGCCATAAAAGAAATATGACCAATTTAAAGAAGTCAGCTAAAAAAGTACAGTGACGTTATTTTTTAACGATAAACTCAGTGTGCGCTTTTATTATTCATCGAAATCTGTAGCGCCGTTTTTCACTTTTTTAAAATGGGTTTCAGGAGAAGTACTCCCAATTTTGAGGTTAGAACAAAAATTCCGATTTTGACTGCAATTGTGACCCCACAGATCCCAGATATGTAGTTTGAAGTAAATTCGTACAGCCGTTTAGGCTGCAGTCAGTGGTACAGCCTAAAAAGAGACGGACAAAACTGCGAGACCCAGTTTTTTGAATTTCTCTAGAATTACAGTAATACAAAGATTGACCAAAAGCTCCAAAAACAATACTTACTCTTTATATGAGCAACTAAAAATATAATAGCTAATATTTCTATATATTGGTGGTACTCATTGGACTTGTTAATATCCCAACAAATATGTTCGAAACGAATATACGACATATAACAATACAATTCTGTATCTATTTCTACAAGGTGCATTATTTTTCTTAAGAGTACTTCCAAAATAAACTCATAGTTCACATAATGATTAACGAGACCTTAATACTTACTTGCTAGAATCGGTGGCTCTAAAATATACATCATCTGGGGCATCCATCCAACTGATCACTTGTTTTCGACCTGAACCGGTCCTTGACATTTGTGTGATTTTTGGTTTTCCATTTAACTGCACATAAATATTTCAGGTTACTCTGACTGCAATTTCAAATTATTACAATACTACTCACGTGGTGCCTAGCTAAAGGTTGTCCAGAAGCAGCCATCATAGCAGCAAATTGTTCTGGACTGGGACAATGTGATGGCATTGGATCTTTATTGGGCCGTTTTGTTGGTGGTCCTGGTATAATTGTAACTAAAAAAATAAATAAATAAATAAAATTTACTATCTAATCAAAATGAAATGAAAGAATTACCATCTGTACCATTAATTTCTTCGTTTGGCCGTTTCCGTAAAATTGCAGGTGGTATAATTGTCAAATCTTTTTCTATTTCTACGACTTTGTTCGGAATTCTTTCATAAAGTAGAGACCCATCTGGTGCCTTTGGAGGCTTTGGAAATGCCACTAAATCAGGTTTTGGCAATTTATCTTTGGGCGTCAACACCAGCCACTCGTGTGGGCCAGAGCCCGGAGATCCTAAGCGATTTGCGATTTTCGTCACACTGCCCCTATCCTTCTTCTTAAGTAATAATAGTTTCTTTATTTCCAAATGAGATTTTCCGGTCAAACGTAAATTAACTGTAATATAGAGTTAGAATCACCACCAAATAACATGGAGTAGATATATACTCACATTCTTGCTTAACTAACTGTGTGTTGATTGCATAAGATGTTTGCCGGGCGGCCTTTTTCGGTTTAATAAAGTTTCTACATAAAATTCGAGCTAATCGTGTCATAGGATTTGTGTGAAGATAAAACGCCGTGCGTGTTTTCATAATGGGACGCGGAGAACCAGAACTGATCGCTATACCATGAGCTTGAGCGTAGTGCCGCGCTAAGTGTGTTTTCAGTTTGAATTCTTTACCACAGCTTACAATTGAACACCTAAAAAATATAGATTGCACATATTTTATATAAAATAAGAAATTGTCGAGTATATCATTTACCTGTGCAATTGACGATTAGACAAATCATTGACTTTCTCTTCGTCTGGTATACCACTATCGACTGTAATCACTGGGGTGGGTGTAATAGGTCCTAGTGGGGTTGTAACTGGAGTTGGTTGTTTCTTTTTAACCTCTGTATCACTACCGTCGGCTAATCTCGTTGCATTTTTTAGACCACCATATTTCTTCCAATAGTTCCAACAGTTCTGACACAGTCGACATGTCATGTGGGAAGGTCCCCAAGGGTACCACTAATATGATTGCAAATTATATATTTTTTTAATTTTTAAATAAAAATACATAGGCACGAAGTTTAAATATTACTTTGAGTAAAACACTAATAAGTGGCGGTCAGAAGCACATCATCGCCGCCCGTCGATGCTGCGATGAAATACCTGAGCTATGTTCTCAGCAGTTAGGGGACTATGCTAAGAAGCGTCTGAAGAACCGGCTAGGGATCCAATATTTGCCTCGGATTTCAGTTTCGACGATCTCAGCTAACGTACTATGGATAACGATTTTCTCATCTCCTCGAACATCGTTCCATTCGCACCCTAAGCACGCCATGTTCACTTGATAAATTAGTGGAGATTCTCAACTGCTATAAGAACAAACAAGAACGAAAACCTACTAAGGAGATTGGTACCGCGAACAGAAGCAGCGGGAACAGAAGCAGTAGCAAATATCATTTCTGCGAGCAGTTCGACAAGACCTCCTATGAGCAATTACCGAGATAAAACATTAAAATTTTCCCTGCAGATTTGAACGCAAACACAACCTAAACGACATCACATCCGGAAACGAAATCAGAAACTACAGAAAACCATTATATGTAAGTGCCACAACTCATGTGTAACAAGAGACAGATTAAATGTGAAATTTTTTAGCAGGAGAGCAATCTACAGAAGATCACAGCGCACAAGGTAAGATTTCATTCCTGAAACTCAAGAGGTGCACTAAGAACCATCCCTCCGTTATCGCATTGGATATACTTTTTCATCGGTTGCCCCTAGATATTTTCAATAAACAGACGACTGCACAGTTATACACAAATCAAGTAGGCCATTCTTTGATTCTAGATCAAAAATTACATATCACTCAAACTTAGATTTGATATGGAGAAGTTAACTTCTTCACCATTTTCCCTTACATGCCAGAAGTTATGGCCTCTGTTTAAACTATTTATGCAGGTGTTTCTGGGACGAAGAGGAGGAAAAATCTATTCTGATTTTCTTTAATCCTGTCCAGTCCCGTCTTCTCTTCGACGACCTCGGTGACCTGGTGAACATTGACGCAAGAAACATCATGCGCTAGAGAGTGGTCTAGTGGTCCAAACATTGCCAAACATAGCCAATAGAAACACCAAAAGGGTTTCTGCCTGATGTACTGTACAAAAAGACCAAATTAAGTCTGCATGCACAAACTCAGCATACATCGGAGTTTTCGGTAGTACAGAAGCGGCAAAGATGAGTCTGTTTATAAACGAGAATACGACGAAGTATATACGGTCAACAATTAACGGTGCTAACCACTGATGCCTTAATAAAATGGTACGATGAACAGACATAACTTTGATGTAGTCAAGGTCTGTCAATGACATCAGTGCAGAGATTAAACGGAAAATTACTCTTTCCAACCACTGCTTCATTAGCATATGCAGGACGGACAGACGTTGGTATGCGCAACTCCAGAAATATTTCGACCAGCTTGGAGTACGCATCGGTAGCAGCTACTGATTAAGGATCGTGCTGGCTGGAAAAACTTCATGGTGAGGGCCAGGCGAGATAAAATCGCGTCTAAGAACAGTAAAATCGAGTTTAATCAAAAGGCATACCTGAGATGATGAAACAGTTGAGCACGATTCACATGGTTTTCCATTGTTAGACAAATCAGTTCCACCATTGGTTGTAGTTCCATTGAAAACTCCACCTTTGACGGAGTTCATCGCCGGGTTGCTCTTTGTGTACTGTGGAATGTAAACCTGCTTCAGTTTTAATTCCGCTTCAACGGCTTTCACTCGTTTCTGTTGCACATATCTGTCTGTGGTCTTCCACATGTAGTAATATTCTACAATTTGCTTCAATGTTTTCCAAGGAAGCTGTAAAATAAATGAAACAACACATAGTTTTACCCATACAATTGTTTCTTTCTTGTAATAATGATTGAAGCAAAATTTTGATATTATACTCACGAAGTCCTGTCGAATATCATTGAAGTCTTTGCCATATTTATCTAATGCTTCCTCAAATAGATTAGCCTCAGATGCACTCCAATCCTCTATTTCATCCCTACAGAGCACCGGTCCCGTAGAAGGAACTAATGAGCACATAGCATCTTCTATACAATAATTGTGCTTATGAAGAATATCCATGGCATGAAACTGAAACGAATACAAATTAAATAAAACTTATACATCACATTTTTTTCGTAGTAACATACTAAGGTGATATCTCGACTGGCAGCTGCCGCTGACATATGCAATGATGGTTGTTTAACAGAACTACTACAATCCAGCGCGCGGGCAAACGTACCAATAGACCGTGAAACAACCAAAAATTGATCTATCTTTCTGTCGGTTAAATTGTGATTTGGCGTCCAAACAAGTGTCTCCAATTCTTCCAACTTTCGCTCGTCCATTTGTACATCTTTTAGTTTACCAGGAATCTCACTTTGATATCGGCTTCCTACACGTATCTCACCCTTATCCGCTAGTAACGTTTTTTGATTGGGATCAAAGACCAAACAGTAAAAAAATGTATCCTGAAATATTTCGAAAAAAAGAAAAAATCAAACAATAATTATTTCCTTTTATTGAAGCACTTCAAATTAGCAATAATTTGTCGTAGCAACAATGGGACGAAATTTACGACTCACGTCTTTATTGAGATAACTATTGAGCGATTCCGTTTCATTCAGTAATGTCACAGAACATTTTCCTCTAATGTGGGTGGCGGGCAATGTTTCAACTTGTCGGGATAAAAACAATTCTCGATGTTTTATTTGATGTCGTTGTTTGGATGACAGCGATTCATTATTTTTATCCGATAGGATATTCGCCGCTGATGTACAAATCGGACTAGTTCGATCTTCATCCAATGATGCTGTAATGGAAAAAAAAAGGAAAGGCAATATTTAATACCATTGTTTGTTCATTTGAAATTATTGTTCACATAAAGCAAGCCTTTATATTTCTGATAAGCGATTGCCCGCGACCTTCGTCGCTATTAAACAAATTATTTAAAACAAAGTCTAAGAATTCAGCAAGTCATGACCTTTAAAACGATATCCAACTCGACCTAGTTGCAATCTGTTTCCAATCTGTTATGGAACAAACAAATAGACAGAACAATACTTAAAATTAATAAAAATATCAAAAAACCATCCGTGCTGACGAGGTTTGAACTTACGGCTTTCGACACAAGTTTGAATAGTCAATACAAGTGTAATCGCTACGCTGGTGTTGTTCATGGCATGGTCAAAAGCTATACTGATCATTCTGACGATGCACTCAATAAGTAAATATTCATAATGAAATATTATTGGACACATTGCCTATGAATTACTGTTTTTAATCAGCTTTAAACCGTATAAGACAACGAATTGCGATGTTGGAGAATTCATCAGAGAAAAAGACATACAGGGATAGATGAGCTGGTAGAGCGTTTGTGGCTAAAACCATATCTATCGCAGGATCGTTTTCTGCCCTTGGATAAAAGTTTTCCTCTTTGTGCAATTTTCCAATAATGTTTTTTTACATTGAAAACAGTTCAATTTATGTGACAGGCGACACAACTATGCTGGGTTTTTTTTAAGGAATATTTTTGACCCATTTGTGAGCAAAAATCTATGGACTCTGCAGAGACATGTAAGTTGACGGAGGCCAGTAGAAAAGAACAGTAGCACTTTCCCTTCTAAGTGGGAAACATATCTACATGTTTGCAAAAATTTACCATAATATATTGAGACGTTCAAAAACAGTCTCATGCGACATCGAGTCAATGGAAAAGTGTTATATCAGGAATGATGTTCGAAAGTTTTACCAGGAGGTAAAAAGAGCGTGACAAGGCTACAAAGCTTGAACAGAAGCCTGTAGGGACGAAGAAGGAAATCCAGTCACAGTCAATGCTAAAAAGAATCTATCTGCCATATTATGTGAAAATCTTAAAACTTTTCTCAATAATCTGATTATATTTTGTTAGTAATCCATAGATCAGATATTCACAATGCGGCAGATCTTGAAAAAAAAAACCGAGGAACTCCAAATCGATACTCACCACATGTTCCTCGATATTAAAGTCCCCTATGATAGCGTCTATAAAGACGAGCTATACAGAGCCGTCAGTCTGTCTGTGCAGGATGATGATGGAGAATGCACGCTGCTCCATCAAGGTCGGTAACATCAACAAGGCTTTTTGTGTCAGAAAAGGACTTCGACAAGGTAACGCTCTGTCATGTGATTTCGTTAACATCATACTTAAAAGGATTGTACAATTCTCAAACTAACATCAAGGGTACGATCGCAGTGGGCTTTCAATGGTGCTTTCGGCAGTATTGAAACAGAAGCGGCGAAAAATAAGTTTAGCGGTTAACGAATCAACACTGGCGGCTTTGACAGAACGTCACAATAGACAGCTACAATTTTGAGGTAGTTAAAGACTTTGTCTACCTAGTCTCTGCTGTAAATTCAAACAATGGCACCAGCGCAGACATCAACCGAAGAATCATTCTTACCAACCGTTATTTCTTTGGACTAAAAAGGCAATTGAGCAGCAAAGCCCTCTCACGGACAATTAAGGTGACTTTATATAAGACCCTCATCATCCCGGTCCTGCTATACGGCGCAGAAGCATGGATGTTATCAAAGGCGTATTTACTTCGCTGTAACTCAAAAACTATTAATAGGAACGACTTGTTCCATATATGCTGTTCGTTTGTAATTTATTCAGATTTCAAATTTACGAAACGTCGATAAGAAGCAGTCAAATCGGCTCTTCGCAAAATGCTAAATGAAATTTGTTGGCATATTCCAAAAATAACTTACATAGCCTTCTCCGAGAAATAACTAATTTTCGCAAGTCCGCTATTGAGTAAATTGCCGTTATTCAAAAAATTAAGTATGTGGACTTATTGCAAACGTCCATATTACCCCAGATATGAATTTTAGAGAAAATTGTATTTTTTAACATTGGCCCTTAGTAAAGTATTTAATTTTGAGGCTAGAATGAAAATTCGAATTTTGCATCTGGACATTAGCACACAGACCCTAGATATGAAGTTTGGAGAAAATTCGTGTAGCCGTTTAAGCTGCAGCCAGATAGATTTGCGAGGCACATTTCTTTGAGTTCCATATTATTTATCAAAATCTCGAGATCGAAAATTATCATCGAAAACAATACTTGACCAATAGGAGCAAATAAAAAAGTGTTAAGATGATAATTGTGCAAGTTATCTCCTCTACAATACTCATCATAATGATTTTTGTTCTAGTATAGAGGAGATACTTTAAAAAAATAACTAAATTGGGCACCATTTTCTCACCATAGCGGCACGATTTGGGGTGAGGGAGGATGTCCAAAATTCAGTTTTTTTTTTTTTAGAGCAGACTCAGGTCTTCCAGCCTTTTTAAATTACATGTTATTTTGACACAGACAGCTCTTTCGCGTTCAAAAAATTGACAGAAAAACAGTAACATATTTCCGCGGTACGAAATTAATCGACTAACGTTTGAACAACGTTTGAGAATATTGAAAATTTATTTCCAAAGTGAATGCTGTGTTGCCGAATCAGTGCGAATTTTGAAAAGAAATTTCGGTCGAAGAAATAAATAACACAAGTTATCTTCATTGCTACTGCGTGTGACTGTTTGGTTTGGTCTGTGGAATGGCGGCATTATTGGCCCATTTTTATTCTAAGATAGATGGCAATAATGTTACGGTTAACGGAGAGCGCTACATAGGCATAATAAACGATTTTTTCTGGTCAGAAACTGAGGAAATGAACTTGGAAGATCTTTGGTTCCAGCAAGACGACAATTTATATTTTGCGCACTATGTTCAATAATCCTGTAATCAGCCGTTTTGGTGATGTTTCTCGGTCTCCACGGAGCTGCGATTCGACGCCGTTTGATTTTTTTTTTTTGTGGTGTCGTTAGAGATTGATGTTATGCTGACAACGAAGAAACGATTCAAGCACTTAAGTACAATACTGATCGAGCTATTCGTGAAATAGAGCTCCGAACCATCGAAAATATACTGCAGAACTGCAGCCAGTGTACTTTCTTCAATAAAACAAACAACTTTAAAAAATATTAAATGATGTTTTGTTTTAATGCAATATTAAAAAGAAACCAACAGATTCATTATTTTAATCGACTTTCGAGTTCCACAATTTCACAAAATGGCATCCAACTGTCTGCTATGTAATAAGCATAAAGATACATAATTACTGACACTCCCGATATTTCAAAGGATCGTTGTAGGACTGAGTTATAAAAGTCGATTTAGCCGTTTAGGCAGTATGTTACATACATATATGTACATGTATACACTTAATCTTCCTTTGACTTCCCGTAGTCGGATTTTTGTTTTTATTTCATTTGACTCAATTCAGTTTTTTTTGTTTTAATTCGCCATCTAATGGCCAATTCTAGTTCCGATTTATCTAACTAAAATTGGAAAAAATACAATAGGGTTTGCTCCATCAAAATCGGTTAAGTAGTTTTTGCCATTGTACTAATACGCTATCTGACGACCAATCATAGTTCGAACGTCACTAGAAATATTCCTGATATTCAAATGAATAAATAAATAAATATATGTTGGCCCTAACAGCTACCCGCAGCCACTCGTGCTGTGCGTGCTACAGTTTATTGAAGGTTTTTATGATTTTTGAAACTAGAATCTTAGCGATCTTTTATATCTCTCTCCTTTTCGTCACCGAATAGTTTAAAAACTTTTCTACTTGAGCCATATTTTTACACTGATGTTAACATATTTCTCTAAATGTTATAAACTATGTATCAAAATTAATATACCGTATACGCCGGGGTACAATGAAGCTGACTGATTAAAGCTCTAAACAATATATCGTGGAGAGTCCATGCTCCGTTTTCATTTCGAATGTGGATATGCTCGTCGGAATATTAAATAAGCATTTCCCCAGTTGCGTCGGAACAGCGATATTGGGTGATGCCGTTCCTTTCAGATTATTTTAAACAGTCAAAACAGGGAATGGTCGTCAAGGTTTTAAAATAGTACCAAAACTGAAGAGACTATTGCAACACCACATACCTAATATTCAGTACCAGGTCACAAACGTTCAACGGATTGCAGTATCGTACATTTCCCTTCTAGTAAGATGAAATATTTCTCGAAAAAGGAGGCCCCTCGTAAGTATAAAAGTTACTAGGACGAGATTACTCAGGATCTGTGTTTAAGAATGTACGACCTCCGTTTAGCTGTTGGATGGATAAAATTAAAAAAAAAAAAAAAAAAAAACACAAAAACTCAATAGAAGCGCCTAAAAACACCCATACAAAACATATCATCGAACTTCCTTTTCTCTCAGAAAATTGACCCTTACATATGTACATGCGAACATGTATACTAGGTGTGTATATTTTAAGCCATACTCAATTTACAAAATCATGAAATTAAAATTACAAGGACAAATACTTGAATATGAGAAGACGTGAACATACATGCGACTCCATTGAGTAAAAATAAAAAGTTGATATGAATGAAACTAAAAACAATAAACAAAACACTATAACACAATCTACGTGCAAATATCAACAAAACTACGTGCAAATCTAAGAAATATTGGTATTTTATTTGAAGTTAGTACCTATGGACGGATCTAAAACAGCTTGTGCGGCTTGTTCTTCTCCGACAGGTGTGCGAAGCCAAGTCTTCTTCAGTTTCATCGCCAGTGGTGAGTCTTCAGCTGTTGCCACTGTTATGATGAAAATTAAATGATTATTAATGCTGTTTCGATATATTTTACGTTTTATCAGCAAAATAGAATCGATATCAAATAATTTCATCACTTTATGAACGAAGCCTGTTTTTTTGTTTTTGTTTTTTTTATACCCTTATGGTTAGGATATTAACATACATATAATTTGTAACATAAATAATTTGGAAGATTTCAATTTTGAGATGTACAAGCTCCTTGCAATATGAAGCAGTACAAGTGTAAAAGTTTTTAAGATCCACCCACCAGAGGCCAGTAAATTTAAAGTGACTTCACTTCAAATTTAAAGTGACACTTCAGTGCTGCAATATTTAATACCAAAACGCATAAATCCAATGACCCTTAGTAAATACTGAATTTTAACTGGAAATTTTCTGAAAACCAACTCTAACTCAGAATCGGTAGATAAAAATAATAGGTAAACGATAAAAAAAATCTCGAATGTCACTTCTAAACTAGGAAATAATTTAATTGTAGTTCACCCGTATTTAAGTCGAATTTAAAGTCACAGGCCCTTAGAAATAAAACAATTTTGACTCTATTTCTAAAGTTGTAGAAATAATCTTCGACCGACATTTTGAGAACAACACGCAAAAGAGGACACACTTATACAATAAAGTTCGTTACTTGGTCGCACGTAATTGCACCTTTGTTTATCTGCAAAAACTTTGAATTTGATTTTTTTTAAATCCGTTAAAATTAACAAAAAAAAGTGTCTTCATATCTGGTGTCATTGGGTTCACAATTTGAAGCAAAATTAGAATTTTCATACTAACCCTAAAATTAACAGTACTTTACGAATTGCCGATTTTGAAAAAAGTCGATTTGCTCAAAAACGGCTCTAACGATTTTGATCTAATTTTTTGAGTTAAAGTGAATATACGAGGGGCGGCTGATAGGTTCGCGGCCTTGGATACGCAACTACGAGTCATCTTCTCATTAGTGATAGCACTAACTTCGACACTCTTTAGTAGTATGAATATCACCTCGTTTCAATAATAATCTCATTTTGTTATTATCTGTGAATAGATCAGTTTTATAAAAAAAAAAAAAAAAAAATATTAAATAAAATTTTGTAAATTAATTTAAAAAAATGATTTTGCAATTTTTTTTAAAACTTTAGATTTTATCAGGTTGGCAACTAAGTAATTGCCGATTTCACACATAGATGTCTTTGACCATATTTTTTTAATGACTTCTGTCAATGACATATTATTTTCTTTTTGACATTTGTTAGCTGTCAGTCATACTTTGCTTTAGAAGCAAATTGCGCGTATTTTTGTGAAAAGGTATTAGTTTGGCGTCAGTTTTAACATGGAGTGCAAAAACGAGCATTTTCGTCATATTTTACTTATTTATTTCCGTAAAGGAAAGAATGCAGAATGTATGGTGAAGAAGCCTTAAAAGAAAGACAGTGCCGGAATTAGTTTGACAAAATTCGTTCCGGAGATTTTTCACTGAAAGATGAATAACGATCAGGTCGACCAGATAAGCTTGATGATGATCAAATTAAAGCCATAATCGAGTCGGATCGTCATGTAACTGGACGAGAGATAGCAAAAAAGTTAAATGTGTCACATACAGCGATTGAGAAACATTTAAAACGTATGTAACTCGTTAAAAAGCTTGATATTTGGGTTCCACATGATTTGAAAGAAATTCATTTAACGAAGCGCATCAAAGCTTGCGATTCGCATCTTAGACGCAATGAATCCGACCCCTTTTTGAAGCGAATCATTACTGGCGATGAAAAATAGATTGTTTACAGTAACGTCAATCGAAAACGATCTTGGTTGATGAGCCAGCACAGTCGACCTCGAAAGCTGATATCCATCAAAAGAAAATTTTGCTCTCAATTTCGTGGGATTGGAAAGGTGTGGTGCATTTTGAGCTGCTTCCAAGGAATCAAACGATCAATTCGAATGTGTACTGTCAACAACTGAACAGATTAAATACAGCGATCAACGAAAAACGGCCGGAGCTGGTTCATAGGAAAGGTTATTTTTCATCAGGACAACGCTGGGCATCGTTGGTTACTCGCCAAAAATTATTGGAGCTTGGTTGGGAATTGACGTTACATAGCCTTGACCTTGCTTCATCAGATTACCATTTATTTCGATCTTTGCAAAACTCTTTGGATGGTAAAACTTTCAATGATGATGACGGTGTGAAATAGCACTTGATTCAGTTTTTGGCCGATAAAGACCAGAAGTTCTACGGACGTGGAATTATGAAGTTGCCAGAAAGATGGCAAAAGGTCACCGAACAAAATTGAACATATATCATTGATTAAAGTTTATTCGTTGTATTTAAAAAAATGTGTTTTATTTATTTGAAAAAATCGGCAATTACTTAGTTGCCAACCTGATATAATAAATTAAAGAAATCAATTTGCATTTTCATGAAAGGGCCTATAACCTTTCAAATGAGACTAAACTTATCAATTCCTGACACGTTTTACAGCGTTTAGAGCAGATACACTCTCTGCAATAAATATTCCGTTGTCAAGACGAGTCAAAACGATTATATTACTTTCTTTTGTAATAGAAAAGTGACAAGAATCTCAAACAAATTAAAAGTAAGCTGCTGTCAATATTAATTTTCCTTTATAAAGTATATTCGCAATATGGATTTTCCGTTAATTGCTACGCTGTAGTACTGTTGTATTGCAGCAAAATGTTGTTACTTTTACAACGTGAATACCCCAATTAAAATGCCTTCCCCAAGGTGAAGTGCAATATTAGTGTATTTCCAGACACCGGTGTAGTGGACATTAGTTCATGGAATTGATTCAGCTTCATGACCCATATGGTTTGGACTATAGTGATTGAGATACCCTGTATTCACTAGACATACACTTGTGCATAGATATAAACGCTTACAAATAACAACTTTAATTATGAAATAAGAAGTTTCAGTATCATCGACCAACATTGATTAAATTTTAGCAAATAATTGAGATACAAAATAAGTTAGGGGATGAAGTTTAGAATACAACCGTTCAGCCATTCAGGCGTTCAGGCTTCACTCGACTGTACTTACACACAGAGGGGCAGACATAATTAAGACACTCATTTTTGAATTCCTATACAGCCTTGGCCATAAATGAAAAGCACCCCCTATAAAATACTTTTTTAAAAAACTACTGCAGGCAGGTGAATATTTTTGACTTCGTCCCAGGATCCCAGGCCTTAGAGGTTGCAAGGCCAGAAAAAACCCTGGCTTTCTGAGGAGAACAAGAAACGACGTGTTGAGTGGGCCAAATTGCATAAGCATTGGAGCCATGAAGATTGCAGCAATGTCGTGTGGCTCTATGAGACAAATTTTGAAGTAAGTAAATTGCATACTTCTAAACACAAAATCAAAAGCGGATTTACGAAAACATTGGACAAAGTCAATCTGAACTGAACACTAAATCAGAATGTGTTTTTACAAATTTTTACATTACTGGATTTCGGGACTGGCGGAGTCTACCTTCGCAGGAGGAAGGGAGAAGAGTACCATCTCGATTGTGTGATACCCAAAGTCAAGTTTGGTGGTAGTAGTTGCATACTGTGGGGCTGCATGGCGGCAGGTGGCATAGGAGAGCTATTCACTTGCTAGGAAAAAATGAATAGCGACAGCTATACTGATGTTTTAGGGACCTCCTTAAAGGCATCCTATCGTAAAATATTTAGAAACAGGTCTCACTGAAGGTTAATTGTTCAGCAAGATAATGCTCTATGCCATAAATCTCGAAAAACGATGGAATGGTTTTCAAATCAAAACTTGGAGTGGCCAGCTCAATCGCCAGACCTAAACCCGATTGAACACCTGTGGGCACTTCTAAAAAAGAGGATAGACAACAATAATCCGACATCCTTAGTAGTCCTGAAGCTATACGACGAAAGTGGCAAAATATCAGATAAAGGTCAATGGAGGGCCAACTAAAAAATAAATGTTCGTCTACATACAAGTTGTTTTTTTTTTATTTATATGCCTTGAATTTTTCAGATACAACGGCATTTTATATATAAAAGGTGATTTAATTGGAGGTTATAATTTAAATTTAAAATAAAACATGATATCGGACAAATGGGCGCCACGGATGACCTTGTAAACTTTTGCCCTTGTGATGAAATTTACCATTACTTTTTCGCATAAATCCTGTGGTAGATCATAAATAACACGTTGGATCTCATTTGGAGGTCATTGGCATACACCTTCCGCTCACATAACTTCAAAGGAAAAAATTCAATGGCGTGATATCGCACAATCTTGGTGGCCAATTTGCGGCCGGGACACTTTGTGTGCAATAACTGCTGTTGCAGGTGCAACGTCATGTTGAACCCACATGTGTTCCACATCAATATCGTCCAATTGGTACCAAAAATAATTTATTATCATGACCCGATAACGTTCACTATTGACTGTTACAGTAGCAGCACGATAATTTTCGAAGAAATACTGTCCAATCACGCGTCCGGCCCAAATCTGCACCACACAGTCACTTTTTGTGGGTGCATTAATTGTTCGTGAATGGCTCGTGGATTTTCATGACCCCAAATGCGACAATTTTGTTCGTTTACGTAGCCATTCAGTTGAAAGTGAGCCTCCTTTCTGAAGATGATCTTATTGGGTTGACAAGAAAGTAATTTCGTTTTTTTAGTGTGAAATAAAACTTTTTTTTTACACAAAGAATAAACTTTAATCAATCATATATTTTCCACTTTGTTCAATGACCTTCCGCCACCTTTCTGGCAACTTCATTATTCCGTGGCCCTTATTATCACAAAACTGGAGCAAATGCGATTTCAGGTCATCATCATTGGTGAAAGTTTTACCATTCAAAGAGTTTTGCAAACTCCGAAACATATGAAAATCTGATGGTGCAAGGTCGGGGCTGTATGATGGATGTGACATCACTTCCGAACCAAGGTTCAATAATTTTTCACGAGTTACCGAAGATGTGTGTGGTCTAGCGTTGTTATGGTGGAATACGATTCGCTTACGATTTGTCAATTCTGGCCGTTTTTCTTTGATTGCTTCCTCCAGTTTCATTAGTTGTTGACACTAAACATCTAAATTGTTCGTTTGGTTCCTTGGAAGCAGCTCAAATTACACAACACCTTTATAATCCCACCAAATTGACAACATAACCTACTTTTGATGCAGTTCAGCTTTCAATGTGGTTTGTGCTGGTTCATCACGCTTAGACCATGATCGTTTTTGATTGATGTTGTTGCAGACGATCAGTCACATGACTAAAATGATTCAATCAAGACTTTGATTTGATCATCATCAACTTCAGTTGGTCTACCAGAACATTGATTATCCTTGAGTGAAAAATCTCCAGAACGGAATTTCCTAAACCAATTCTGACACATGCCTTCTGTTCAGCAGTCAACACCATCAACTTCACATATCTCTTTGTGAACCTCAGCTGCTTTCTTGACTTTACGGAAATAAAAAAGCAAAATATGTCGAAAATGTTTGTTTTTGCACTCCATGCTATCATGAGAAAAAAAATCATAACATTCACAAAAGCAAGAATTAACAAACATAACGCCATCTACTTGTAAAAACCGAAATTACTTTCTTGCCAACCCTATCAAATTTGATTAAAATCTCGATATCGAAAAACTTTTAAGAAATCAGTACTTGCCCTTTATATGTACTCGGGTGTAGGTGCAAATAAAAAGTTACATAGTTACTGTCCAGATTGCAAATAACGTATATTAATTAATTATACCCTAGAATCTTCGTGAAATAATACTCTGCATTACATGCAGAGAAATCGATAAAGTCGTCCTAAAGTTATAAGCGTGATAATTCGCGAAGGAGACAAATATGTACTCATTAAGTTTTCTGTTGATGACTATGTACATATGTACATATATTGCAGACTCTTCATTCCTAAAAGTTTGTCATGCAACAATTTGACATAACTTTAAACGTTGAACAGCTATACCACATTGAATGGGCAGTACACACAATTTATTTCCGTCTTTTTAAACGCATAGCTACTACATCTCCCCCATTCCTAAATACAGAGAGTAAAACTTTATTAAATTAAACCACTTATATTGCTTCAACTCTTTTAAAAGTACAATGGAAGGAAACAAATGAGTGAGTTAAATACGCATGTTTGGAACGCCAAATGAATTTTCTATCAACATTATTCAAAGCAATCTTTATTTCTAAGCGCCTGAGAACTGGAAAACAATTTTCCTACGACGGATCTGTGAACGTGACAATAAATATTTAACACAAAAGAAAAATGTCTCTTTTCTCTTCAACGTACTGAAGTCAATCGCAATATCTAATAAATGCATGGAAGTTAAAAAAGAAATAAACAAAACAATAAAATTATTACTTGTACGGCATTTTTTTCTTGTCCTTCCCATACCGAGAATTTATTAGACGTCCCTCGTTTATACATACTCGTATGTACATAAAGACAAACAGGTGAAACATAACTCTGCTTAGTCAGGAAAAAAAGAAAGCAAATACTGACCCGACCATACCCAATATTGAACTAATTCATCATTATTTGCTAAGAACTCCTAAACTTGTCTCCCTTTAAAAACTGAATTGCAAATATTTTATAAAACATCTGCGTGAAAATAATTGTAATTACTTTAATCTTGTATTATAGTTATAAAGTGCACATTGCACTGCATTTTATATTTCAATAAAGTCGATGTCAACCAATAAGACAATCGAAACCTTTCAATTAATTAATCTCATATGAACATGCCTCGCTTTGATACACACATTAGCATTAATTACAACAAAGAAAAAAACTAATAACTAACGCATACTATATACACAGAGGAATACTTTAAAATTGGGAGGCCAATATGCGTAGCAATCTCCAAAAATGAAAATGATAAAAGAAAAAAGAGACAAAAAAAAGGTATAGAAACAATGCACGTGAATAATTGGTGGGTAGCCTATATCCAAATCCGGATGTTGGTATACATGCGAAATCTTTGAATTCTGTTTGAGGGTTGAATAATGCATGGGATATTCTGGTCTCTGTGTAGGAGGTGGTATCGCTAAAAACTTATATCCATACAAATATACATCTATTCACATGTAGTTTGGACATGCTGGGTATGCGAATGAGCAATGTTAGATATGGTTGCGGATGATGATGTTGTTGCTGATGATGCTGGGTAACAGGGCTAGACTGGTACTTAAAAGTGGGTGGTAGACAAAAAGATAACCCCCTCGAAGTGCGGAAGGGGTCCCATCTTAACAAATCGATATCATGTTTCCTTTTTGTACTCTACTGTACGCTTAGCAGATGTGTACCTTTTTTTTAAAAAAAAAAAAAAAACTATATTTGCGTAGGTAGTTAGGTAGTTACTGCATACTTTTTACACAAAAGTAAAATTATAAATTATTTCAAATAATGATATTGCTTGTATAAGTAGATGCAATGTAACATAAGTCTTGAACTGAAAAACTAATGTTTTACTTATACACATTTATACCCAGCAAATGTATACTTTTCCCAGCAAACACCCCGCAAATTATGTATTTTTCATACTCACATCAAATCTCGGGGATTACACTTTTCCAGCGACTAATTAAAACCGACATCGCAGATAAGGACAGTTGCACGTAAAGAATGAATTTATAATATTTTTACATTAACGCATCTGATTGTGTTTAAAAGCCTGACTACAAGGTTGGAGCAAGTTTGCTGGCCGCAGGGCAGGAGTGGTTTGTGATTTATGTCTGTTTTATGCCATAAAGCCAAAAAAGGGCAGAAAGCTTCTAAATGAGAGAAGATCCAAGCTCTCAACTAGTCTGGGACTTCTACTGTCACCAACCCAGTTAAAACACAGTGGAGAATTATGCTCAAACGCACAGAGGAGGTCCATATATGCAGGAAGTTAGTTTATATTTTCCTTAATATTTGTATGTAATTAATATTTCTAATGTACAAATGAAACAAACAAAGATACTGGGATCCCCAAGGATACCGGATCTAACACACCTCAATAAGAAAAGAATCGATGATATATTGGAGTTCGTTAGACAAACAAAACGATTTCTCCATCACTATACGAAATAGTATTCTTTTGATACTCCCCATGATCACAATACCTACATCCCCTCTCAACGCATAATTACCAAATCACAGCACTATTCTTTACAGTTCGACAGACGAGGGGTACACAACGGGCCCAATGGAGGCTTAAGTGAAGAGCATAAACTCACTATCTAAAACCAACCAATTAATATTTTTCAAATAGTAGTTAAAAGTTATGTGGTAAGCTCAATAAGAACGCTGTAAAATGCACATTGATTTTGAAATTCTTCTTCCCTGTAAATTCTTCTGCTTTTAAATTACCCCTGATTTAACTCCTGCTGGGATTTTGTGAAATTACTGTGCATTACTATGGCGAATGAATCTACCACTACTACTGCTGCTGCTACCACCACAGTTGCTACGATCACTACGGCTACTACTACTGCCACGACTGCTGCTATTATCACCTCTGTTGCTGCGCCAGAAGTTTCTGCATATACTGGAGGAGTACCGCCAAATTTTTCCATTGAGTTCTTCGATGAGACCAAAAGTAATTTCGAACGATGAGTGCATTCTCCATTTGGGAGGAGCATTCTCCATTTTCAACATTAACGACCCCAACTTGAACGTCAATTATCTCCTGCACTACATCGGTCCCAACACATTTGACCTTCTATGTGATGACATATCTCCTTCTACACCGCAAAACCAATCATATACGGCATTAGTAGATTCTTTGAAGGAACATTAAATTACCTTTAACCTTTGGAAGTAGCAGAATACTACAAGTTCCATCATCGCGAACAAGTGGAAGGCGAAGCTGTCCGAGACTATATTGCTACATTGCGTAAAATGGTTATCAATTGCAATTGATTACCTAAAAACTGCGTTATGCAACCAATTAGTCTGCGGTATAAGGGACAAGCGCATTAAGGATAGTCTGCTGGAGACTAAAAATCTATTGTTCGAAAAAGCTGTGGAGATTGCAACAAGTCTAGAAATGTTACAAAAGTTTGCTCGACTTTAAGACTTCTTTAGAACAACATCATAATAACATTTTGTTGACTAATTTGATGATTTAAGTTATTTTTTAGTGTTTCGTACTAGAATGGTATAAACGGGGTGGCCCCGGTATAGTGAGTAGTGTGTTCGCTTCTGACCCGAACTGTGCAGGTTCGAGCCCGTACAGTGCACATCAACCACAGCCACCCGAACATAAAAAAGAAACGAATAAAATCCAAGTTTCTCCAACCACTACACCAAAAGGAATTCTGTCTGGTAATGCAATGGACCGAAAATTGAGTCTGAGTGCTCCGGGATTTGGAAATATCCTTTCACAAAAAAATGCTATAAAGAGAATACTAATGGATTCAACACGGTGTCTGTCTGTCCGTGTGTCTGTCATAGGCTTGTAACTTTTAAACAAAATATATTTTTACACCCCACCATGCGGCATATCAAATTAAAGAAGCCCAAAAATACCAAAAAAAAAATTGTTTTTCAATAAAGTTACTTGAACAAAAAAAAACTCAATAACCAGGGTATTGGCTGGTAACACCATATCTTACATCCGAGTTCTTGAGTTAGGCGTATGATACAAATAATTTGGAATGTTTTAGGCCCCTCCCCATATCTTACTCTCACTCTATTTAATTTCGATCAATTTCACGCGAAAGGAGGTTTTGAGTTAGTCGACTAACAAAGATGATTTAAATATTAGACAGTTTTGAGACGAAACAACCTACATATCAAGATATACTTGTACATAAATACGAAATAAATTTCATCAAAATGTCTTTAGTGGTTCGCAAGCGAGCCGTGTGAGGAAAAAACATGTGGGCCGGCATAGACCAAAAAGTGTTTGCTTGGCCTGACCCTTTCAAGTACAACCGCCGCTTTTGTCTTTTCCGAGAATTTACGAGAAAGAAAAATAAAGATACAGTTAAAATAATGGTGCGGAACACTGCGCGATGCCCGAGTCGCACTTGATTTCAGTTTAACTTCGAGCCATTTTACTTGATGATTTACAAATTCCAAGGCCATTGCACGGCAGAAGACCTTTATCAATTTCATTCACTAAACCTGATTATTGTTTAACTAATCAGGAGTTAACATTCTTCCCTATTAGAACTTAATTGAAACAACTTGTTTTTCCCTCCTACAAAACTAACCCACCCTAATGTACCTAGACATATGTATGTATAGGTATCCGGTATGTATGTGATGCCAAAAAGCATAAAAATAATGGTTCCAAAGTTTTTAAAAGAAACAAGAATTTTATTCAGAATTTTGATGTGCAACTTAATTTAGTTTCGTACATGACCAATACGTAATTATCTTCCACGCGCTGCCTGGACTGGATCGCACGTACTTGTGCCATATGTACTGTTTATTCGTAAATTGTTCAGATTTCAAATTCAGGCGAAATCGATGGGTGTTTGTAAAATGCATTAAAAATCTTACCATATATTCAAAATTTTAATGTCCTAGCATAATGTCGAAAACGACATACGATATCAATATTGAATAAAATCGTCGTCGATCTCAGTAATGCAGAAATTTTAGTCTGAAATTTGAATTGAATTTCTTCGTTCTGTCGAAAGTCAGATGTGAAAATACACAGTAGCGAAAATGTGAAAATGAATCAAATGAGGGTGGCCGTGGTGTAGTGGTAACATCATCGCTTGTCACGCTACAGGTTCACGGTTCGAATCCTGATGTCAATAATCATCTATTTATTTCGCATGGAATAAATAAAAAGTCGATCAATTGCGAAAGCTTATGTCAACTCTACTGTGAAGGCATAACACTGGCAGTAGGGCGGTCATATGGCTAAAATGCAACTTGATTGTGGTGATGACATCAGGAGGACGGAAAAAAATACTGTGAATCATGAGCAACGACAAAAGCAAAAACAAACAAACTCCCCAGTTATCTGGACAGCCACCCTTGGAGTTCACTGAAACTTAATACCAGCTGAGTTTCAAACCAACTGCACCAATCTGTCTTTCTCTCTGTCTCTTCCCCTTTCCTCAAAAACGTGCAAATTATAAAAAAAAAAATAAAAAAAAATAATAACGGGATTTTAAACGCAACTTACCATCGACGAACTAACAGCGACTTTAGGAGTTGCTTTTAGTATCTTTATTACTTAGCCTAATCCAAGAACAAACCGATACAACAAGCGGAAATTATGAACCCTGCAGAGTGCAACCGCTTATCATGAAAACGGCATATACGAGTATGGTCTTTTCACCCAAATGCCTTCTGAATAGAGTTTATAAATTGACATTGCAGATTTCTTCATATTAAATAATTCTTCCTTATATAAAAATATAGTTTACAAACACATACACTACCCACTCATGCTTTTTACCTGCACATATCAATCTCAAGATTTGATAAAAAAAATAAAAATTTAAATCTTTCCGGATCCTTAAGCGGCAAGTCGCTGGGCAACGTTTTCGAAATAAAAAGGAACTCATGTTTGCCTTGAAGGCAAAATGGCAAAGCATGGATTCGAAAATAATTTCAAACCTGATTTCTTCGATGCGGAAAGGTGTGCAGATGTACTCAAAAATAAAGGATATTATACGAAATATTGTAAGTTGCTTATATTTTGCACAGTCAAAATCGAAAATTTTCTTTATTTTTGTGGTTTAAAAACATGAAGAAGCACAGCACAATACTGTATGTATATACAGTTTTGCAAAATTATAAAAAAAAAATCAAATCTGAGGCAAAATCGGAATTTGCTTTCTAACCCCAAAATTAACGGCCGATTTTGAGAAAAATTGATTTTCTCGGCAACGGCTCTTACGATTTTGATCAAATTCGATATTTGAGTTACGGTGGATATATGCTATCAGATGGCGTGCCAGGTTTATTTTTCTAGAAAATTCGTTTAACAGTACTTCGCTTATTAGCTGGTTTCTAAAAATTTACTATTTTTCGGTTATGATTCAATTGATTTTGTTCGAAATCAATATTTGAACCATATTTGACAAAATTATGCCATACCAAATTTTGCAAAAATTTTTAAAAAAAAATTTCTATTTAAAAACTGAAAAAAAAACCTTAACGACTTTGTTTAAATTTTAAATCTGAATGATTTGGAATTAAACACATATCTACCAACATACATATATACCTACATAGGTGCAAGTACGTGCGACCCAGTTGCACACTTTATTTTATTTAAATTTATGCATTCTGAGACAACTAGACTCAGCAAATGGCTTCATTGTTTTTTTTTTATGATATTTAAAATATTTCTACATAAATTTTGCTATTTTGCGATGTAGGTAATAAAATGTGTGACGTTTTTTTTCGGAAAAGTGATCTTTTTGATGGAATTGTAGGTAACTTTCTTTCTTTTTTTTATTGTTTTCAGTTAGTGGTATTTATTTTCAGTTTTCATTTAGCTTCCGTAAAGAAAATATTCAAATTTTGTGATTTTTGCGACGTGCTAAATATTTTTTTCATTCAGTATAATTGCTTATCATTAGAATGGCAAATGTAATCGTCAACTGAAGACATCAAGACGAACAGTTGTCTATACATAACGTTAAATAAAGGGCACGACTGGGTCGCATGTGCTTGCTCTATATGTGCAGTTCGTTCGTATATTGTTCAGATTTAAAATGTTTGCAAAGTCGAAAAGAAAATTTGAGGTGGAGAGAGTTGAAAGCGTTGCTGAAATCCGAACACGATTGCGAGAAGGCGCTATTGACGCCCTAGAGCCCACGCCCAGACATAAGAAGAAGAATACTATCATGATGACTATGATATATATTGTTGCAGTTTATGACGAACTGAGCTACATCTTTGGTCAGGGTAGCAGGTAAAAATTGAATACTTTCTAGGTCGATGAGATAATACCGTGAAGAGTCGGAAGAAAGCGATCTATTCGTTTCGGAGTCTTCGGTCAACTCTCTCCCATGTTGTACTGGAATACACTCATTACCAGTACATGTCTTTTTTTTCTTTTTAGCTCAACAGGGTCAGGTTACAAATTTGATCACAAAGCTTACCTCACTGCTGTTGAGTTTTTGAGTAGCAGTAGTTTTTAATTCATTCAAACAATATCTTCAATACTGCAATTCTTCAATCATTTTGGTGTTATTTCTTCTCATTTTATTGTAAAAAGGGAGCGAGTGCAATCGAAGAATCTTTTTGGAAAATGTCTGCTTGAATTCCAGCAAAATGACAACATGCAGAACAGAATAGTTTATTGCACTTTTTTTAAGAGCCTGACAAGTTGCAAGAAAAATCTGAAGGCCTTACATTGGACACATAGAGAGTATCTTATATTGGATTCCGACTTAACAAAAGCAACTTAACTGTCATCTAATATAATTTTCCCACATTTGACTACCCACAGTGTTAAGTAACTACGAGTTAATACTTGATACCACATACCTTAAGTAATCACATCATTACCTAAGCACATAATAATTAAATTCAGCAATCTCAAGAACTACAAAATTAAAATATGAATTTTCTATACTTACATTGATGTTTATCCGCTAGTTGCACTAGGGGATTAGGCAAATCTCTCCTTCGGTAGAAGCACATAACTTTTGCCTCTACATTGCCCGTTGGATTTTTATTTAATTCTTCTATTCTCCGTATCAGATACGGAGTTGATGAGGACGTTTCAAAGTAGACGTAGTCTAGAATTTTTCAAAAAGAAATGCAAAAATTTAAACAATACTCCATAAATACATTGTAAAATATGAAAATAATACAAAAAAAAAACATTTTGGCGCTGAAAGCCCATACTGAGTCTGGCTCGGCTTCTCGCAGTCATTCGTGCTGTGTTTTTTACAGGTTTTTCCACTCAATGAAGATGATTTTCTGCACCTACTATTTAGTTTTATTCATATCAATTGCAGTGGTAATTAAGTTTGCATATCTAATTTCGAAACACTAAAAGAAAAAGAAAAACCTAACTTAAAAGCTAAAATCGCTCGCTTACTAATAGCTAATTAAACTTTCGAAAAATAGATTTTTGATAGGTTAATAACCTGAAAATATCAGTGCATTTTCATTTGCACCTATAAGGGCAAGTATTGTTTTCCTGACATTGCTATGTACCTAGTCCTGTCATAAGTTCTGTTACACAATTTCTAGCGCTTATCGTTCAAAACTTCTTACGGAAATAGAACCGTTAACTTTTTTATCAGAACACATGCACTGATCACTGAAAAATACTAGTCAGTTTGATTTCAGTTTGCAAACTATTAACATGGAGTGTTGTTGTTAGGGCGAAGGGTGGTGCTACGAAGTACTAGAATCATTTTTTAGTATTATGAAAGTCTTAAATTATGTAAAAAGGTTTCTTAGTTAATAAAAATATGAAAAAAGAAATTTGCTTTTCAAATTGTTGCTCTTTTTTTAATTTATGTATATTGATAGTACTTGGGTAATATCAGTGATTAGTCATCATTTATTAAATTTCTTCAATTTTGTTAAAAATTACCATGTGCGGCTTTTTTTGTTGCGCGGGGTGTATTTGGCTTAAATTTGAAATCTAAGCAATTTTCAGACGAATTGTACATATGGAGCAATTACGTGCGACCCGATTGATCAAAATATCGAGACCGAACATTTTCAGGAAACCAATACTTACTCTACTACAGGTGCAAGTACAATAGCCAACAATAATCTAAAATATACGAACTAAAGTTAGATGTACATACATACATATGCATGTTCAGGTTTGACAAAAAGCATTAGGCACCCTATATCTCTCACTCTATCTTTTTTACTACTTGAAGGAATTACCTGGTATGGAATTACCCAACGAGGTTGTGAAGAAAGGAAAGGTGGCGTTTGGGAAAATCTGATAATTAATGCAAATATTGCTTTTGTAATTTTAGGCGCATTCTGCAGGACGCGATCTGTGCGCGATCTGTGCACGATTGTTGCTTGAGGTGAAAAGACCGGCTGTTCATTTTGTATTCTTTTATCGTGCTTTTAAAGTTTTTTTTTTTTTTGCAAAAATGGCCAAAACAAGTGAACTTAGTCTGTCATAACGTTTAAAAATTAAAAGACAAGAACCAAAGTAAAATTGCAAAATAAGTGAAATTATGCCTGTTGTTCGGTACAAAATGCTATAAAACGATCCCAACAGACTGGATAACACATGAAACACAAAAGAACACGTAGAAAAAAAATTACCACACATAGGGAGAACTTAATTTTAACACGATCGTCTTTAAAAAAAAAAAAATAAATACGATCTTGTTTAGAAAAAAAAAAAACGGCTGGCTCTATCGAAGAAACGTGAAAAAAAAATCTGCTCCAGAACGAAGAAAAGGGCTTGACCATGGCTCTCGAAATAAACAAAAAGTCTGATAGTCTGTTTCACTGCGCAGTCTCAGATCTAAATCCAATTACACTCAATTACATCAAAAGCTTCACCTAAAGTCGTTTTGCAGCAAAAGTGGAACGAAATTACTTCAGACGAGTTACTGCCGAAAAGAATAGCAGGAATAATTAAAGCTAAAGGTGTCTACGCTAAATATTAGTTTTTAATTCTAAGGTGCGCGGTATAAGGAGTTTAAGTCAAAAATTGCAATTTTCCAGGAGAGGGAAAAACTTAATAAAACTTTCAATTTTCTGATTTTTGTTAACTCAAACTTTGAATTTGTATTTTTATACCAGACTGAAAAATACAAAAAGATTTTTTAATATTATGTAGTAAATAAGGAAATAAGGTGACTTGTACTCATTTGATCATCAAGTTTTTGTTTGAATGGTAAAGATACTGGTAAAATCAAGTAACAACATAACAAATCAAAGTAAAGTATATTTATTTCAATGAAGTATTTATACAGAAAAAAAAAGAACGAATGCTGGAATGAGTGGGTTTAAAAATTAAACTTCTTCTTCAAATTCTTCTATATCCGGAAGTCTATCAACTGCAGAGTTGTGGTGCAAAATCCATGAAAATCAGTTCTTATGACGGCCAGAAGACTCAGTAAGTCCTTTTTCTTTTCTTTTGAAATAGGCAAAGTACCTGTGCACAAATTTATTGGTTTTAGTATCGGATCCGGGTTTCCTCGCCTTAAGAAAGACACGCTTATGAATGGTTCATCCTCCTGCAAACTAGTTTTGTAAAAACTTCTCTAGGTGGTCAAGTATATTGTAACCATTTTGCTTTCTGCTACTTAAAAAGCTAACCTGTCGAATCCTTTTTTTTTTCTTAAGACCAGTACGAACTTCAGCAATGATGCGTAATCATAAAATTTATCATGTGTCACCTCATTAACAGTAAACTTCTTCTTCTTTCCAACAGTCCTGACAAGTTGATACCAGTCGTATGGATGCGATATAGGATATTATTTTATTTTTTTTTTCAATGAGGCCATGATCTATGTATGTCACATTCCATTTTGCTTTCTGCCACTTAAAAAGCTCACCTGTCGAATCCTTTTTTTAAGACCAGTACGGACTTCAGCAATGATGCGTAATCATAAAACTTGTCATGTGTCATCTCATTAACAGTAAACTTCTTCTTTCCAACAGTTCTGACGAGTTGATACCAGTCGTATGGATGCGATATAGGATATTATTATTTTTTTTTTCAATGAGGCCATGATCTATGTATGTCACACTCCATATGTCTACAACCATAAACTTATGATCAATGATTTTTAGTGTGGTTTTGTGTTGCATAGCCGTTAAAAACATAGCTGCAACATGCGAATTTTTGTTTTAACCACCACATGCATCAGAATAAAATACAACATAATCGACCACATCAGGCAAATTTGTGAGCTCCTCATATAATGCAGTGGCTATTTGATTAGCTCCACGCCCTCCTTCTGCTTTATGTTACATATGACGATATGTAACATTTAACTTCATACCATCCAAGGTTATGAACAGTCAGATTAAAAGTTCATAGTTGACGTTTGTAAAAAGCAACAGATGTATTCAGGAAGGCATTGTTGTAGATCGAAAACAAAAGTTCGTAGAGTTGGTGTTGTTTTTGCTCGCTCTTTGTCAATTCTATTGCACTTATAGGCTGCTTCCGCAAAATCGTGGTGTTCTTTTAAATCGTTTATATATTGTTCCTTCAGATGGAGCATCTGAGATTGAATTTTAATTCTCATTGCTAGAGTGTCACATGTAAATGAAATTCTCTGGAATAAATCTTCCTTGATACTGGAGCAGGCACGTTTTTACAATATAACGGTAAACTTTTTTTTTTTCTCCATTTATTTTGAAAAAAAAAAAATGTGTTTGTGGTGTTTCTTTTTCTTTTATTTTCTTCCGGAAGATCTTTTCTTATCCTTGTTACCTTAGTTGGAGAAGTATCAATCAAATTTCCTAAATATTCAACTTGTTTGGTATGATCCGCCAAGGACCAATACTCATCAAAAAGCTGTTGGCTTACATTTTCCGGAAAATTTTCATTGCATTTAAGATGACAATTTCCTAGAGGTGTCATTAACATTCACTGACCCGTAGCTTGAAGTAAACGAATCAGGCAAGTAGTCGATATCTTTTAGTGAATCATCACTATCAAAATCAGTTGGCTGGTTTAGATCATTGCTCGTTGACGGAATTTCCTACACATCTTCATTATTGTTCGCCTCTGGCAGAAACAGAAAATTAAGAATTAACACTGTGAAGACTTTTTGTGTTTTTCCACTGAGCTTTTCTATTGGACACTTTCTAGTCAATGAAAAACATAATTAAGCAATTGTAGATTTATAGTTTTATGATATTTCACGTCACGAAAGCGTACCTGTTCGATTTACGCTCATTGCAAGTGCAACCATTTTTATAGCTCGGTTAGTCTTGGAAAACATTTTATTTTTTTTTTATAAAAAATATACACTATGAACTACTTACTTTGTGTGTTGGAGAGCTACTAACGAGTAATAATGTTACTTTGGAACTCAAAATGCTAACATCCGTTATTCATGTTAACTAAGTGGAACACGAACAAACGAGAAAGAATTACGAACGTAACATAATTATTTGGTCATTTGAGTAAAAGTCATAGCGACAACTAAGAATTGTCAGTCAAAAAAAATTACCACTTGTTTGATCATAATAGTATAAGTTTACTTATACTCTTTTAACCTCCCACAATTATGTTCCATACTACTTGCTACTTGACCACTGTCTTTTTTAACGATTTGTGTGTGCAATAGACATATACCGCTTCTACCAAACATGACATATAAAATTTGCAATCGAATGGTGTACTTATCTCATTTTGACCACATTTTGACTTATACTTCTTCTATAGAATTAATAAAAGCAAATTTACACTCCGGAACAAAATGATAAGACACCCCTACAAATTCTTAAAAGAAAAAAGTGAAAATTTCTGGAAAAACGCTTAATTTTTTTGTTTTGGACAATATGAGAGGAAGACAAATTTTAAATTCAGCTCAAGTACAAGCAATTTTGAAATTTAGGAGTGAAGGCTGAAATATTACAAAAATATCAAAGTCAGTGAAGAAAAATCGAACAGTAGTGACAAATTTAATAAACGATCCCGAAAATTATGGCAAAGGATAGTCTCCTGGAAGACTACCAGCATTAACTCAAAGAGATAAACGTGCGACTTTGCGTTAAGCTTCAAATTCTTCTTTAACGGCTCGTCAAATCGCAGTTAAAGCGGGAGTTAAAAATGTGAGGAGTTTTACAACAATGCGAACATCTCCAAAGGCAAAAACTGCTTCGGAAGCCACCTTTAACCGAAGCTCACAAAACGTGCCGTTTAGAATTTGCTCGCAGGCTTTGCCATTGGAAGAAAAAGTGGAGAAAAGAGTATTCATATCCTCTTTGGCTGGCGCAAATTACAACAAAAAAAAAAAAAATATTCACGTATGAAAAAAAACTTCAATTTAGATGGACCTGATGACTGGAATTACTCTGCATTTTCACGATCTGCGTAAGGATCAACGAATTTTAAGTGGCCGTCAAAAGGGAGGAGGTTCTGTAAAGGTACGGGGGCTGGAAAAGAAAGTACAACGGGTGGACCGAAATAAAATTTGTCATTCGCAGAATTAACAGCACCAGATATGTATGTATATTGAACTTATTAACCCTGCAGTCGTCGCGCGGATTACTATTGTAATCCACCAAAGTTCCTTTTTTTCTACAAGAAATCCGAAATTTTTATTTTTTTAATTTATATGTTTTTATTATAATTTATGTTTTTTATCTTTAAGTAATATGTAATTGCATTTTGCAGCAAAATAAATTTGAAAAAATTAAAGCATACGGGTTTTACTTTAATTTTAAAATGGATTACATATGTAATCCGCGCGACGACTGGTGTGACTTTTTGATGCGCGACGACTGCAGGGTTAACGAACAAATTGAGAGGTTTGCTTCAATTATTGCCGAGGTTCATTTTTTTTTCAACATGCTAATGCGGCAATCCATACTTCCCCCAAGAGGACTTTAACTCAAAAAATATATGCCTTCTTAACTGGCCAGCAAGATCACCTGACTTGGAAATAATTAAGAACATAGTACAGAATGAAACTAGATGGATCAAAAATATGTATTGTTTAAAAGTATGCTTAAGGGAATGTTAGATGTTGCTAAAATAAAAGAGCTGGCACATATTGCTAATAAAATAAAAAATTAAAATTTTCATGTTCTTATTTAATTTTAAAATCCACTTTTCCTATCTTTTTGTCCCATCCAGTTTTCGGTTTTTCCCCCAAAAACCAGAAAATTAAGGGTTTTTCGGAAATTATTTTATGACATTGCTGTCTTATCATGTTGGCCCGGAGTGTATAAAGTGGTTGCATACTTTAAATTTTTCTGATTTGATGCTAATAATTGTGGCCAATTATCCGCTATACACAAATTAAAAATTCAAGCAACAGTCTAAACTTTTGCTCGGACCAGTTTCTGCCATGCAAAGGTGATGTTATACTTTTCGCACCCACTCTTGAATATGAAAATTTATAAGTTTCCTCTAGTGCCTTCAGTTCTTTATACAAAGTGCATCTAATTTAAAACATTCTCTAGTCAATTTTTAGCAGCGATTACACTTCATTACTTCTAATTAATACGTATACCCATGAATGTAACAATTACTGCATTAGTTTTCAATTAGTATGAGTACCTATGTACATAAGTACGAGCATCATCACTCACAATTTCGTGTCGAACGCACAATGATTAAAAATATAGATATACAATCGACCACGTAACAGCAGCAGCACAACACCCTCCTTAATCAGTCCTACAATCACTTTCAATTTAATGCATGAACAGGTGAAATCCAAATGAGTGTGGATAAAGAAACAAAAAAAAAAAGTTTCATTATCGCATACACTACTTCACAAATTAAATCCTAGCTTCCCGATGACCTTAAACCAATTCTAACACGGACGTCGGCGATGGTTTCTGCGCCTCTGTCCCGACAGGCCATGGAACCGATTCAATAATCCCCATGTAGGGGGGGGGTACCTGTCTCGGTGACATCAAGATTGCTTTTCCTTCTATGATCTTCGTATTCGTGTACAAATCTTCTTTTATAATCGCCGTACATTGGCCCCCCGTTTCTTTTCTTTTTTTTCTTTTTTCCCATTTTTTTACGCACATCACATCTGCAGCCTCTTCGGCGATAAAAATTATCACACAAAAAGTTTTATTAAAAACTCCACACAATGAAAAGAATACGCTAAACGATGCATTTTTCAATTAAAACTTCTAATAATCTAATGAGAAGGAAAGAAAAAAATTGTAAGCGGCGCCTCATCGTATCGAAAACCCTTTTTTTCGTTTGCAGAGTTAAAAGCATTTTTGGGGGAAAGTTGATTGGGTAGCTCACCTCCTACTCGGTACATGTTTGTTGCCATTTTCACATTAAATTAACACAGCTTTTCACGTTCAATTAATGTGTCCAACTACAGCGATTGTTTTTAATGAGTTTTTATCAATTTTCCGACATTCATTTGCGTAAAAATAATGTTGTTATGATTACAATCACACAAGACGCGTTTTTTTCGTCGCCATCTTAAAAAATTACTACTCTCAAAAGTTTTATATTTTTTCCATCGTGTACGGTTGGTAGAATTGGTTTTTTATTTGTGCGACCTGCATTGCCGAGATGTTGGCAAATCATCGTTGAGTTTGTTGTCGTTGAGTGCGGCGTCGGTAATATGTGTGTTATGAAATGTCAAATTGAGTGACGTGGCTGAGCAAGAAAAATAAAAAATTAGTCGACTTTCTGTGTAAGTTGGTTGGTTTTTCTCTGGAATTCTTTTTTGTAATTTCTCGCGTGATTTGTGGGAAATTGGATTGAGTATTCGCATTTATCACGATGACGACCTACGAAGAGTTTATACAGCAAAACGAGGATCGGGATGGAGTGCGCTTGACGTGGAACGTCTGGCCGTCCAGTCGGATTGATGCTAGTCGCTTAGTTGTGCCGCTGGCATGCCTGTATCAGCCGCTGAAGGAGCGGCCAGACCTTCCACCAATCCAATACGAACCTGTACTGTGTACAAGGAGTAATTGCCGGGCAATACTGAACCCTCTGTGCCAAGTCGACTACCGTGCCAAGCTGTGGGTGTGCAACTTCTGCTTCCAGAGGAATCCGGTAAGTAAATTTCTTTTAAAGGTCGGTGTGGTGTTCGTCTGAAATCTGAACTCACGAATAGAGTTTATAAAGACAAAATCCCTTCAGGTATTAACAAGAGTAAGTACCACCCAAACCTGTCATTTACGTTCCCAATCAGAACAAGGGTTGACCTCACCAGCAACCATTGAAGGGCAAAGAGAAAGCATCAAGTCACTTGTGGCGTCAAACGTCAACACCCCGGTTTGATATTCATGTCCGGGTAAAAAGAAAAACTACAAAATAGGAGGTGTTAGTGGTATAGTCATAGAATCGACACGTTAATATTCCAGAGTGTACTTATGTTGTACTCTCTTCCTTTTCTTATGATGCCTCTCCTCTTACCATTACTGAATCTTTTATTAAAGATAAAGTAATCAATTTGATTTTTAACTATTCTTCCATTATTGCCATACGGCGGTGAGGTCCATTCACATATATAGGTATAATCTCCTCTTTGGCAGCTTAAACCAAATATTCATGATGTTAAATCATTCAGTTCGCAATATTATATAAGTTTCTGACCCCTATAATTTCTTACACCAGCGCCAAAGTAGCCAATTGTTTCTCCGAGTCTATCTTTGTCCATATTCAAGTAGGAGTTTCCTAAGAGTATTGTAACTTCGTAAGTGACTTTGCTTGATTGATTTGTTCTTAAAAGCCATCAATAATAGATTCGTCACAATCTGTTGTTGGTGCATAATTCTGTATAATATTCATTACCGTTCTATTGTATTTGATTTTTATAGCAATAACCATATCAGACACTCTAGCTACACCTGTTACTAGTTTCTTTAATGAGACGTTAAAATAGACATAGGGGAACAAACCCAAGTCACAAGTAGTTAGATATGAGCTGTACGGAGGATGATCTAAAAAACTTATGCCAGTGCTCCTCAAACAGTCTGCCTTCATCAAACCCGTCTCTCTGAAAAATTAGTTTGCTAATAGAACGAGATCATCGGGATTGAGTCCCTTGCTCTAGAAATTCGTAATAATTGAACCAGGCATCTTCGCTCAATACAATTGAAATGGTGTCCTTTGGCTTTTCCATTATTGAATGCCTTGATCACGTCCCGTACCTGTTTCACTCTGCAGCCCTTAGTTTTGGACGTAAGGGCATGATGTACCCAGAGAGTACAAAACTTCATAATTTTGAGATGTACATATGTATGTATGTATGGGGCTGGTCGTCTCGGTCAAACAGTTACCTACTAAATTCCTAATGCCAACTCTGTACTATTCTAAAGGGTTTAAGGCATCCAGAAGAACAAAAGTCATCTCGTCGAAACACTTCGGCACTAAAGTCATGTCGATTGTAAAAATATCATTGCTCTGAAATCGACTTAGTCGACTTAGTTCTGTCGTACTACTCAACAGCTCTCAAATGAATGATGATATATCGTTGAGCGGGTAAAATAGAATGCAGAAGGCAGTAACTGCATTCCACATAAATTATTGAACGACTTTTGTAGAATTAAGAAAGTCAAAGCGAAAATTTGAGAGTGTTTCCTCACAGAAATTATCTATAAGATTAATCAAACAGCTGAACAATACTTCGGAAAGCTGTGATCCTAATAAGCTAAATAAATTTCCTCTTCGCTCGTAATCGATATAAAACCGAAGTAGGAAGTCAACTGTAGGGCTGAATTTCCCTGTTCCTGAAAATTATTTTCAGTTTACCTGGCACAATATTTTTTACTGCAAACGAATTAAAAATTATATACCGCATGATAACATGCCGCAATTATTAACATATGGCTCCGCCCCTTACGAGTACATTTTTATGAAAATTCTAATTCCTTTCCTTTGTCTAAACCGCAAGTACTACCACTGCACCAATTTTCAGGATTTTACGTTGACTGAATATACCCCATAAATTTTTATGGCCTTAGAGCATACAGATACATACTCCCTCAACCCCAACGATTTTCTGGAAACGATATTTAAAGGTTTATTTGACTCATTTTATCATTTGTTTATACCCCGAGCACTACTTTTGTACCAATTTCCAAGGTTCTGTGGTTGACTAGAAGTACCCTACAGATTTTGATACTTTCTGTTATACTGTCGCAGCATTACCCCGCCCAATTTGTGGAAGCCATGTTGAAAAGTCCAACACCGAGTACTACCGGACACCACTTAAATTTGGTATAATTGCTAATATGGGTCGCCTCAACATGGTGTACAATTTTTGTGTTCTGGTTAGAGGGGGAAGGATAGATAGAAGTTGTTTCGGTAAATAAGGTGGTAGTATATACTTAAAGTTTAAAACACTATTTTTCTTCTTCAACCTTAACTTCACTTTACTTCTTTGACTGGAGCTACAGTTCGTTCCAGCCAGCACGATCCTTTGCCAGCTGCCTTCTATTATGTACTCTATGTTTGTTGAGGTCCTCCTTCTCATGCGCACGTCGTCGAAGAGGTCGAAGTATTGGTGTTCATACACTGTATGATCTAGCCACCTCATGCGCTGAATGCGTATCCTCACTACGCAACCCGTACAGTTCGCTATTTAATTAGTGCACACACCAGCGCGGTGGTGAATGTGTATAACAATGGACCCTTGAAGGCTTAAATCTTCTCCATAGATCAAATGAAGAAATTTTCTTTCGAATATTCCGAGAACACTTTTATCCTACTTTGATAAAGTCCACGATTATGCACCATACACCAGGATTGGGATGACGAAAATTTTATAAAGTTCTTCTCGATAGGGCCTTACTACTAGGTTGCCTTCTTACCCTAAAGAAACAGTGGTTGGGCAAGAGTGATTATTTCGTTTTATTTCCGCTCTCATGCCGTAACAGCAGAATCAGAAGTTATCGGGTGGTTAGGAATATTTTGCATCTTTTATTCCATTTTTTAGTTCTCTTGCTGGTACCACAAAATTTGTATATTCTTTAGCTTCCAATAAATCCCAAAACCTATGAAACACAGCAAACCGTATTCTACCCAATTTTAGAAGTGTTCATTTTTATGCTTTAGGAAGGTTAAAGAAAATGTAGGATTAATTTTAACGTCTGTTTATTTATTTGTTTTCTTAGTTCCCTCCGCAATATGCTGCCATCTCAGAGCAACATCAACCAGCTGAATTGATTCCAAGCTTTAGCACCATCGAGTACACAATACCAAGGGCACCGTGCATGCCACCAGTGTTTATATTTTTGGTGGACACCTGCATGGATGAAGAAGAACTCGACGCTCTGAAGGATTCGCTGCAAATGTCTCTTAGTTTGTTGCCACCAAACGCACTTGTTGGTCTTATTACCTTTGGAAAAATGATTCAAGTACACGAATTAGGCACCGAAGGCTGTTCAAAGAGCTACGTTTTCCGTGGGACTAAAGATCTAACGGCAAAACAAATCCAAGATATGTTGGGTATTGGACGTGTTCACGGCGGTGGAGGAGGACAGCCCAACATGCCACAGGGACCGCAACAGCAACGAATGCCAAACAATCCAGCTGTTCCACCAGCAAACCGATTCTTGCAACCAATCAGCAAATGTGATATGGCATTAGCAGACCTTTTGAGTGAATTGCAGAGAGATCCATGGCCAGTGCCACAGGGAAAACGTTACCTACGGTCAACAGGAGCAGCCTTGGCAATTGCCGTTGGTCTTCTTGAGTGCACGTATCCCAATACAGGAGGAAGAATCATGTCATTCGTAGGTGGTCCATGCTCCCAAGGTCCAGGCCAAGTGGTTGACGATGAATTAAAACATCCTATCCGTTCGCATCATGACATTCAGAAGGATAATGTTAAGTACATGAAAAAGGCAATCAAGCATTATGACTCGTTAGCCCTACGTGCTGCCACCAACGGACATTGCATTGATATTTATTCATGTGCACTCGATCAGACAGGTCTCATGGAAATGAAGCAGTGCTGCAACTCTACCGGTGGTCATATGGTAATGGGTGACTCTTTTAATTCGTCGCTTTTCAAGCAGACATTCCAGCGGGTTTTTGCTCGTGATCAACGTGGAGATCTGAAAATGGCATTTAATGGAACTCTAGAGGTAAAATGTTCCAGAGAACTAAAAATTTCAGGTGGTATTGGGTCGTGCGTGTCATTGAATATAAAGAGTCCATATGTGTCTGATGTGGAAATCGGCATGGGCGGTACGGTTCAATGGAAGTTGTGCACGCTTAATCCAAGCTCCACAATGGGTTTCTTCTTTGAAGTCGTAAATCAGCATGCTGCACCGATGCCGCAGGGTGGACGCGGATGCATACAGTTCATAACGCAGTATCAGCATCCCAGCGGTCAGCGGAGAATACGTGTAACAACGTTGGCCAGAAAGTAATTATTGCTTGTAGGAACATTCGTTTCAAATTAATTTGCAATTGTTCTCTCTTTAGTTGGGCTGACGCGACGTCAAATATTCATCACATAAGCGCTGGTTTCGATCAAGAAGCAGCTGCTGTAGTAATGGCACGAATGGTTGTGTACAGAGCCGAGACAGACGAAGGTGCTGACATTCTCAGATGGGTGGACAGGCAACTTATTCGATTGGTAAGCTTAAAAACGCATTAAGGTTAATTGAAAAATAATACGATATCAATTACAGTGTCAAAAATTCGGTGAGTATGGAAAGGATGATCCAAACAGTTTTCGTTTGGCGGAAAACTTCAGCCTTTTCCCGCAATTTATGTATCATCTGAGGAGATCGCAATTCCTTCAAGTATTCAATAACTCACCCGACGAAACCACCTTCTATCGGCACATGTTGATGCGTGAAGATCTAACGCAGTCCCTGATTATGATCCAACCTATTCTATACAGTTATTCATTTAATGGTCCACCTGAACCAGTTCTGCTGGATACTTCATCCATTCAACCAGATCGAATTCTTTTGATGGACACCTTCTTTCAAATTCTGATCTATCATGGAGAAACTATAGCACAATGGCGGGCTCTCAAGTATCAAGATATGCCGGAGTATGAAAACTTTAAACAGCTGCTTCAAGCGCCTGTTGACGATGCTCAGGAGATTCTGCAAACACGTTTCCCTATGCCGCGTTACATCGATACAGAGCACGGAGGCTCTCAGGCACGTTTCTTGCTTTCGAAAGTGAATCCTTCACAGACTCATAACAATATGTACGCCTATGGTCAGGTAAGCATCAAACTAAAGCAAAATATTTTTTGTTTTTTTTATTAATCATGCGTTTTTATTATTTGTGTGAATTTCCTTGAATTCTCCTTCCCAATTGTCATTGTCGCGATTTGCAGCCTCCAATTGGCACATCAACGGTATTTATTCTTTATTTTTTTATTACAATTTGGTTTGTCTATTATACACTTGGTGCGGGACACTTTTACTATTTCAGAAAATTCAAACGTAATTGTCTATTATTTTGTTATAAGCAAAAAAGTTGTACAATATAACAAACGGGTTAGAAGCACAGTAAAGATATATGTAGTGTGGACATTATATGTACACTAGAAATTTATATAAACACAATTTTCCCTTCTGCTTTCATAGAGACATCCAAATCGATGGTTAGTCTGTTTAATTGTGTCTGCAGCAACTCAACTTTTCATTTTCCGATGTTCTGTAGTTGATCAGCACTCGCTGTTTGTCTGTCTTGCTGGCTCGGACAGACTCAAACCGTTCTTTGTCTGATTTGTCTAACTTTCATTATTTCAAAGGCACGTTTATATAGTACATTAGATTTAGATTTTGGGGTTGAGTAGGGCAGGAACCGGTATTACTGCGACCAATTATGTGGGTATTGAAATTAGATTGAAATTTTTCGATTTCGGCTTGAAATTACCTTTGGTTGGTTCCGTTTGTGTACTTTATGCTTTCATAATTTCTTCCTTCAGGATCATAGGACCTGATCGATCTTTTATACAGGGTTAGTCATTTTGTGCTTTAGGATTTTATTTTTAAATAAAATAACAAGTATTAAAGATTTCAATGAAATTTTACGTAGCCGCTGGTGAGAAATGGGCTTCATCGTTGAGGAAGATTTTGTTTGAAATATTGGCGTCAATTTGTGAGCGAGAAGTTCAAGGTCCGAATCAAAGAAAACACAAAAAATAAAAAAAATAAAACAGTTGTCTCACGGTTCCACCTCTCGCGAACGTCTGGCAAACATCCGAGAGTAAAATTGTCATTAAAAGCTTCTCTCAATCGAAAAAAAATTGCCCTTCGGAAACGTCATAAAACTGTAGGTCCAAGGCGCACAGCACGAGTGGCTGCGAGAAGCTGGGTCAGGCCCTGCTTTGGGATGTCAAAATATTTATTTTATTTATTTATAGGGATGAAGATACAAATCCAAGTGCTAAATATGCCAAACGGAGCTGCAGGAAATGCCCAATTACTGAGCGCGGCGTGGTATTAACAATTCCGATTCTTCGGCCATTGAGGAAATCAGAGTGGCTATGTTTTCAGTTGATCGAGCATTACGATGATGCACAGGCCTAACGACATCACAAACACTACCGATTTGTTTGAATTTGATGATTATGTTTCGATTTCTTTGCTCAGTTGGGCGATTATGATGACCATAATTTGTCCTTAAATCGTGGTACACAGATATTAAAAACTGTTTTTTTTTTTTGCAGATGCAACAATTTTAATGCGTTGAGGTGGTTAAACGATCCATATTGTAAAATGGCAAGGCAAGAACTAACTATCTGTCACTATGGATGACAGCTGAATTTCACAGACGTCATATGGCAGGGATGTGAAATACCAATCTCGAAATGAATTATGATTTAGTACTACTTGCCTCTTGTAGTTTCGTTAGTTTCTCGTTTGAATCCAATGGTCTTCCTCTCTTATTCTTCAGACCGTAAATAGAGTTTTTCTTCATGTTTCCGGTTACCTCTTAAGTTTTTTATGCATTTAGTAACTGTCGTGTCGTTATTTTCATGATGTCGTTGTTGATTATTTTCTATCTATTCAGGTTCCATTTGTCTTTTCTTTTGTTTTCCATTATGTCCAGGATTTCTGTTGTCATCCAACATTTGTCTTCAGTTACCTTTTATATGTTGATTCTCGATGCGTTCCAGAGTTGTCTTAATTTTCTTCTATATCTTCTGTTGAATCGTTACCACCTCTATGCCTTCAGCTCTCATGTAACTATGTTCTTCCGTGTTTGCTCCGTTAGAAGTTCAGTATTGATTCTTCTGTTCTGCTTCAGTCTGATCCTTTTAAGCCTAACGCTTAGAATAGAAACAACTGGGTTGTGTCTGTTTTAGTCAACTTTATCGCATTTCTAAATCTTTTGTTTATTAATATATAGTCGATTTGGTTTCTGATAATTCCGTCGTTTGCTGTGTGTCTCGGGTACGTTCATGTGTATAATCTTCTTGTTGGTAGTTGAAACCAAATGTTCGTGATTGTTAGGTTGTTGAGCTGACAGTATTATATGAGCCTTTGACCTCTCACATATGTCTGTCCGAGTCCATGATGGCCTTTTCTACTAGAGATCTAAAACTAACCTCTCTTCTTGATAATTAGAAATAACGTAATATCCGAGTATGCTCTAGTTGAATATGGTGTCATGAGTGCGTGTCATTTTCCCGATTGTTGGGGGCGTTTCGGTATCATTTCATTCAAAGTTATATACAAGTCATTATAGTGTAAATTTTGTTTAAAAAACTGTGCAGTAGTTACAGAAGTCGCAAAAATGACATTAACTCCAGATATCATTCTCTATATCTGCAATACAGGGTGGCGCAAAATAACCTTTATGGTTTGAATTCGTTATGATCTTTTTATTTCAGAGTAAATTATATTTGCAGTATAGTATGTATTTTTTTTTTGGAAAATTTTGTTGGCATAATCGTGAAAGCAAATGGTGACTACTTTCTGCTTCGCACTTTCGTGCTCTTTCCAACACATTTTTCATCACCTTTCGTAAAATTTCAGGTATTATGACACGGATTTCATTGTTATGTCATGGTTTTCAGTTGAGGGTTATTGACGTACACTCGTTGTTTCAAATAGGCCCAAAGAAAACAGTCGGAAGCGGTTAAATACGGTGAACGCGGCGGCCAATTGAAGTCACTACTGCACGAAATAATACGCTCGTCGAAGATGTTCCGTAACAGAGCCATTGAGTCCAATGCAGTATACGCTGTGGCTCCATTCTGTTGGAACCATAGTTTTAGATGGTTTTGCACAGCTGACCTCAACAAATTTTCCAACATCGTCCCATATTGAAAGGTAACTGCGGCACCGACATCGTTTTCAAAGAAATATGGGCCAATGATCCTTTCGGACGATACACCACACCAAACAGTACACGTAAGTGGTTGTAATTATCGCCGATGAACTGCTCTTAGATTCTTCGTATCCTATTTCCTGCAGTTTTGCTTGGGATTAATAGTTCATTATTAAATTGCTCTGCTTTTTGTCGCAACAAAATGGCATAATCAATCCGTTACTGGTAGTCAGTTCTCTTAAATTCTTGCACAATTTGGACTTTAATGAGAACATGTGCAATGTGGCCAAAATCCTCTGAACGGACCTCCGCGAAAGCCCGAGTTGATCCGAACGTCTCCTTGTTGATGTTTCTGGACTATCCTGCACATTCTCCAGTACACGTTGCATATTTTCATCCGTGTGCGCCGTACGTGGTCTCCTGGTACCCGGGAAGTTCCTTACTGAACCTTCTTTCCGAAAACGTGGAACCAGACGATTTATTGCTGGCACTGTGGATGCAATCCGTACATAAAATATCAACGATATGCAAGCTGCGTCAAAACAAATTACCGTTGGTTTTCAAAATGAAATTCGATGATTTTTATACGGTGTTCTGTTGTGTATCGTTCCATATTAAATTCCCCATTCTTGTTTGCAAAATCCTGAAAAAAAATATTGAATTAAAAAAAGTTATAACGAATTTAAACCATGTATGTATGTATAAACAATAACCAATAAAATTTTCCAAATGGGTACCAGTTTGTAATCTTTTTTGTTTTTATTACTAAATAATAAGAATAATTCCAAAATTTTGAATTCTAAAAATTCAAAGTTATGTATATATTTTATTGGCTTTTATTAATACAAACAAATACACAGTCCTGTAGTTATTATAAAAAATAAATGTGCACGTAATAATTTTTAATTATTTAAAAAAAAAAAAACACTTAGCGGGCTCTAAGATTTGATTATACTTACCTATACGATTTATTGGTGAAACAAAGTAGCTGCAACGAAATCACAATTCCACAACACTCCTTTCTATCCCTTTTTCAAGAAATTAAAAAAATAAAATGTTTAATTTACATTCCACTTTTATTTAAAAAAAAAAAAGTATGTTCCATGTTAACATTATTTTCCTATCCTTACTAATTGTTTAAGTAATATTGTATAAATGGTGACGGCGAATGGGTTTTGGTGGAAATATTCAATCAATATACAAATTAATATTTATTTATTTTTTAATTTCTTTAGGATGGTGGAGCGCCAGTACTTACCGATGACGTTTCATTACAACTTTTTATGGAACATTTGAAAAAGCTTGCTGTTTCATCGACCACATAAAGGATAAAAAACAATATGATAGCAAAGCGACCGAATTTCACCATAATGTACTCGTGATAATTTAGTTAAAGAATGGTGATATTTCGATTATTACGATTTAAAGAAACACATATTTAAACAAAAGTAAATATTTCCTCTTAAAATAAAAGTTCACGAATATAAAGTTTCGATTTTCTTGTTCTGTATTTATTCAAGAAGAATGTTATGTATTATACAGAGGGGATTTTTTAAGTTTGCGGAATAGGCACGAAGGTAAAGGGTTGACCATCTGTTGGTATCTTTTTAAAATTGCTGCAATAAATAAAACCCTTTTAATATTTTTCAACGTTTTTTTGCTTTATCGAAGAGAGCACACTTTTTTCCGATTTAAGTGGCTGCCGCGTCTGGCTTGGTAGTAGCCCATCCTGTCAACCCAATTTTGCAGTATATTTTCGATGGTTTGCGGCTCTGTTTCAAGAATAGCTCAATCAATATTGTGCTTCAGTGCCTGAATCGTTTGTAGATTGTCAGCATAACATCACCTGTTAGTCAGTCACCCCACAAAAAAAAGTCCAACGGCATCATAACGCAGTGCCGCGGGGGCCAAGCAACATCACCAAAACGGCTGATTACACGATTATTGAACTTAGAACTCAAAAGATCGATTATTAGATGGCTAGTATTGCACGTAGCGCCGTCTTGCTAGAACCAGAAATTGTTCAAGTTTACTTCCTCAGTTTCTGGCAGATTACCCTGCCTCTGTAGAGCTCTCCGTTGACCGCAACGTTGTTGCCTTTGGAAATAAGTTTTCAATATTTCCCAACGTTGTTCAAACGTAAATCGATTCATTTCGTACCGCGGAGATAGATAGGTCTTTCTGGTAATTTTTTAAACGCGAAAGAGTTGTCCGTGGTAGTTTAAAAAATGTCATATTAAGTTCCGCGCAGTAATTAAATTCCTGACAAAACAAGAAAAAAGTGTGAAAAATATACTAAGTGAAATGCAACAAGTTTGCGGAACTTGTTGCCCTGGTAAAACCATGGTTTACAAGTGGGTGGGCTTATTTAAACAAGGTAGAGCGTCATTGAGTGCTTGACGTCACAACACATGAAATGGTTCTGAAAGTCGAATATGCCCTTATGGAAGATTGTCGACGCATCTGTAACAACTAGTTTAAAAATTCTACACGAACATCTTGGGATGTGAAAAATCAGCTCAGGGTGGGTGGGCTTATGGCCGCATAAAAAAAAATAAATACCTTGTGGAATGTTGTAAACAGTTTTCGGAGCTGTGTAGCGACAACCCAACAGAAATTATCAATAAAAATGTTACTGTAGGTGAAACCACGAGTAACAACGAGTTTAAAAATTCTACACGATCATCTTGGGATGTGAAAAATCAGCTCAGGGTGGGTGCCCATATTGCTTACGCCGCATAAAAAAAAACAAATACCTTGTGGAATGTTGTAAACAGTTTTCGGAGCTGTGTAGCGACAACCCAACAGAAATTATCAATAAAAATGTTACTGCAGATGAAACTTGGGTTATTATTATGACATTGAGTCAAAGCAGAAATTTATACAGTGTCATAAAAGTGATCCAGCTCACAAGAAGTTTAAGGTCGTAGTATTGGCTGGGAAGATTATGGCAACAGTGTTTTGGGACTCACAAGAAATCGTGTTAATAGAATATAAACCAAAAGGCACCAGCATGACAGGAGAATATTAGGCTAATGTTTTAAGATGCTTAAAAGAATCTATTAAAGTAAAAAGGAGGGAGAGATTAACAAAAGGCGTGCTCTTACATGACAACGCACCAGTTCACAAGACAAATTGTCACGGCAGCTATGAAGGCATATGGCTTCCAGAGACATGAAGGACTAACTGTTTATTATTGTATCATATTTTTGATTAACTCGGATACCGTCACGCAAAAGCGTGTTGTTCGTAGGCCTACCAATAATATAATCCCAAATACACACTTTTACGTGACGATTTATCCGATCGCGGATGAAACCTGAACCTGAACTCCTCACTTAGTACTCTAGCGCACTAACCTCTGAGCCATGGCGCCTTTCCAAATCGAAACAATCGCACGAAATTGACAACTTTTTTAACGATCAACAATTGAGGACTTCTAAGTCACTGCAAGAAAGTTAAATGTACGGGAGTAGTGTGACGACAACCAACCAACAAAAATTAATCCAAAGTATGATGGGGAATACAGTACAGTATCAGGAGGCATGCAAAAGACGTTGAAAGGCAGGATTCGAGCTGAACAAAGCACTTACAAACACACGGAAGAGAAAATCACACTCATATGGAAGCAAAAAAAATGTGAGAAGTGTATGGCAGAGAAGATTGAGTGGTAAATATACAAGCAGAAGTGCAAGTCATCAAACACCGCTTTACCGACTAATAAAATAAAGGATGTCATTCCAAGTCGAGTTCCAAGTGATGTTCGCACACCAAACATCTTAGGGGATATGACATTTTTACCTGTCAGGAGAATTTGTCTTTGATTCGGGGGATTAGAAGTGATAATGTTCTGTATGAAGTTCACAACGATATGGGAGTAAACAGAAGAGTCAAAAGCAATACTGTCTTTAACAGAACAGTAAAATTTCAATTTGCGCTTAGCGGAAGATTTGGGAAGGCTAGATTTTTCAATGGCTGGACGAAGACTGACTCTAACAGAAAATGTTTTTTTTTTTTTTTTTTGTTAAACAGACAAAAAAATTAAACTTATCCAAAAGGTAATTGATTCAGTATTATAAAGAAACAGGAGAAAGAGGACGACCTATCAAATAAGTCTAACTTCATCTCTTTCGTAAAATCGTCTGAAAGTCTTCATTAGACTTTAGAGAACAGATTAATTGTCGTGCTAACGAATTCTGCATAGCGTTTCGACCGACTAGTGAAGAACATTTATATAACGGCTTAGGTAATGTTACAATATGCCAAAGAAAATATCATTAACATATCCTTTTAAAAGCATACAAGAGAATTATCACAGGCTTGGTTTCCCAGAATTATTTTTTGATCTTTGGTAGCTCAGAGGCATGAGCGATGGGGTTTCCAAGAAAAATATGTGAACTTCCAGTATAGAACTTTGTATGTTTCTGAAATAAAGAAAATAAACAAAATTTGCCTGCATATCCAATATCTTTATTGATAAGTTGCTATAAAGTACATAGTCCACTAAGCACTACAGTTTTAAAATAAATCCCTCACACATCGGAATGAAAATAAGAAAACAAAAAATTTGTGTGCACACTTTTTACATAAACTTTATGTTTAAATAATACTTTGAACTTCCTAGTTTTGTGGAATCTTAATTAAGAAATCTGATAGACATTTTCTGTTCAACATCGGTCCTATCAAGTGCCTTACAAAAGTCTTCAAATGAAATTTTTCCTTGGCAACACATATCAGCCTCTAGAATTGTTCGCTCAGCGATGCTAATCAATTGGTCCTGACTGATATTTGCACCGACCATCATGTGTAGAATATTCAACAGTTCATCACGGCTTATGACACCATCATCATCCAAATCGTACATTTTAAATGCAACTAAAATTGAAAGCATGCATGGTAAAGATTAAATTTAATGTAATTATTTGTGATTGCGGTTATACATTTTAATTTTTCTTCACGACTGTTTAACTTGTTTTCTTTCTTTTGATTGATTGGTCGAAAATGCGCCAACACTTGCATGAATTGTCTAAAATTTACTCGATCGTCTGTGCTGTCAGCAAAGAATGCATGTACAATCCGTTCGCAGAGAGGATTAATTGCTAATTCTGGAATCCGAAGGAAGTCATCTCGGGATAATGTACCACAGTCACCACGATCCAAAGAGGTGAAACGTGAATACAAACGTTCTATTTGATTCGGCGTGACTAAAAATAGAAAACGAATTAGAGACATTCATCTATATATACTTAGAGAACAAAAATAAGATAATTTTTCCCCAATATTTTCTCCTTATTTGGCATTTTCAAACTTTTGCAAAGTTTAAAATGGATTAGATAATGAGAGTTTCTTCTAAGAGCTAAAAATACAGCTATGCCTCATTCACTAAAAGGAGAAATCTAGACCTGATCGCTCATTCTATTCTAAAAGACGAAACTTAAAGCCAGAAAGATAAATTTCTTTCTATGGATTTTTCCCATTTCGGAAAGAAATGGACGAATTTCTTTTATTAGAATTATTTTTTTTAACTACCTTTTTTATTTACCTAACTACCACACAATCGCGAATTCTATTTGAAATAACCGAATCCAAAACATTAATTTATGTGTGTTTAAGAGGTATTCAAAAAGTGGCGTAATGTAACTCAGTGTTACAAGTGTTACAAGTACAAGATACAAGCATCTATCAAAGAGTGACGAATTTTCTTAGGTGATCGTAAAACTTTTTTTTTTTGGAAAGTTTGTTGAATGCTGACATTTTTTAAGTAATAATGAATTAAATTACAATGAAATTACTCAAGGTTGATAAATAGTCTAATAGGTTCACAATTGACCAGGCTTTCCTCTTAAGACAAAATCTAGAAAAATGGTACGAATTCAACATCGATCTGCACTGCTGTTTATTCATTTCAAGCAAGCATTTGATAGTATCGCCAGGAGAAATATACCTTATAGAACTAACCATAAATAAATAAAATAGTAAGGCTTGGCGATACTAACTCTAACAGAAACAAAAGGCAAGGTGATCGTACAACAAAATCAATCGGATACCTTTAATATCAAAAGTTAAGCAGGGTGATACACTAACCACAATGATCTTTAAGCTGATGCTATACTAAGTCTGTAGATTCATTTAGGAGCAGTAACATCTTCAGCAGGTCAAAATAAACTCTTAAAATAAACAGAGGAACTTATCCATTCGAGAGAAAGGTCTGAGAAAATCTTAGGACTCCTCATCTATGAAAACAAAACGAAATAAGATTTTCGAGAGTAGAAAGAAGGCAGAACCCCCAGAATATATCGTTCGGGGAATGTAGACAAGGTTGTGTCGAGCTTCAAATATATTGACATACTCATTACAACTGGAAAGCCGTGGCCAATAATCAAGAAAGCTTAAAATTCCTAATAAGCGTGTAATCAATGTTCTTCCATGAGCATGAAATTCCCCGGGAATTTATTCCATAGAAACCTGATGGTCAAACCTGAAATCAACTCATAAGAGGTTGAAATACACAATGACGTCGTACTATCATATTTTTCAAGATATTTTAAGAACAAAACTATGTATAATTTGATCATGCATACCACCGTTATCCATCTCTGCATGAAAACTGGTAATGACCTCACCAATATCTTTAATATGAGAAACGATCCTAGACGTGAGTACGAAAAGAAAAGAAGCGATTGAGCCACCAAGATGCAGCCACTTCGGCCTGAGAAAAGTACATACAAATATGGCGGATAAACGCAAATGCGTCAGCCTGAAGAGTCTTCTTTTTTCACAAAAGGCTGCACAGGAGAGGCAGATCTGATCTTCTAAGTATTGCGTATTATCAACATACGGATACACGTTTTTCCCTATGTTTACTTCATGCACTTTAACACCAAACACTCGGCGTTTGAAATAGGACTAAATATTTGTATTGGAACGTGCATTGAAAAAGGAATACGTATTAAAATAGATAAGTTTTATTGAAGAGTTATAAAAATAGAGTATTAAAGCATTTTACTACAAGACCGCAGTCGGCCTTCAAGAAAGACAGGAGAAGAAGAAAAGCTCAAGGGCTTGTGCCTATATCCCGGAGAAAGGAGGGTATAACAGATGTAAACTATAAGATTAGCCCTAACCTATACCTAAACTAACTTATATCCTATTCTAGCCCTATACTACGGTATCTGTATCCCCTAGTCACTCCAAAATGTGGGTTCGCCTCATCCCAGAGACTTGCCAGGTATTGATGGCACTAGCATGGCCAACCCACCCTTGTGTCTGGATGACACAATCTTCGCCATCTCCTTGGCCCATGTTCATTGGAGATGGCCCCTAATACCTCAATCCAGCCACTACCGTATGATGTCCCGTAAGCGAAGTGCGTAGGGTCGTCACGTCCGGTCTTTGTCACGTCAGTGTTGTCGTCCTGTCAAGTCATCGTTGCGCCTGATCAGCGAAAAGACGGCCTTCCCATTCTCCCACACCATCGTCGCACAAAGAAGTCTACCAGCACATCATTATCTTACCAAAAGGGAAACGAAATTGCGATACACTTTGAATTCTTCCTTTAATATAGGATATCTACCTCTATTCAGAGTTATAAAAATATTTCCAGCAACAGAATTCTAAATTATTTAATATAAAAAGTAATTATTATAGATCTAACCTAAGTAACAAAAAAATCGGCTCTTAACAATGGCGCCCAACGGTATCGAACGGTTTTAGAGGCCGGATTGCGACTCAAAGAGGACGATTTTCACTCTTTGAAAGTCGTCACCTTGGATTCATATCAATCAGCCTCATTTCACGAATTAGTATATTTTCAGCTTTTATAATCAGTTCTACTTTTCTGTCTTACTTTTGGTTCAAGGGCTGTTCAGATTCTTTGTTTCATCATAGACCAAAGACGGCTGTCCAATCTTCAGGTCAAAAGCCAGAGGATCTCGTGAGGTAGTTGGAGGTTTAAGAAGAAACAAAGAGTTAGTTAGAGTGGAAAGGCCTAATGCAAAGCAGCTGTCCAAGGGTCAAGACTTATGCCAGATCATCGGTGAGGAGTAAGCATAGGTCTTGAAACTCTATCCGTGTTGGAGTTAATTCTGAAAGTCCTAGCCAACCATCTGTGGAGTTTACCTGATGGCAAGTAGTGATAAGGACAGAAGGAATTTACGACAACACTCATCGAGTCCCAGAGTTCCAGCCACAAGTAGACAGAAACATATAACGAATAATAGAATCGAAGACGAACATAACGAACTTGCTTAGTCAGCGGAATGGTTACTGAAGAACCCGACCGTGAATCCACACACCATTGCACATCATTATAATAGACAATCACAATTTTCGAAAGGCGATGTTATTAAGGCTTAATTTTCTTTTCAGTTTAATTGAATTTACCTACTTAGTTATTTTTTTTATTATTTTGATTAGTTTTTATTTTTTTGAATTCGAATTTTTTTTAGCTTTTGAACCTATAGTATAATTTTAGAAATTTAGATTTCGCTTTTTTTAAATTTTTGAATTCCTTCAGGTGAAAAATTTTTTTTTTTTGAATTGGTTGAAAAAAAAAAAAAAAAAAACTTAATCTGTGTAACTTGGCGAATTTCCAGGACTTGGGTCAAGCCTCTGCAAATTTTGTGGAGCCGTGAAACCGCGAGCGTGCCACCGTCCCCTTCATCCACACTGAAGATGCCTCCGTGGCCTGCCCCTGGCTCTTAACAGCAGATGAAGAGAATGTTTTGGGGCTGAAATCCAAACGTGAAAACAATACTCATGACCCTGTAAAACTTATGCTTTGTACAGGAGAAGAAAAAGCAACAGTAGATGACAGTTTACAAAACGACTACCTGATTCCTTACCTGGACTTGAAGCAGGAGGAGGATTTGGATACCCAACAGGGAGGAATGGTATCAAAGATGAGGGAATGAACATGTGCAGGTGTCTTTAGAGAAATTCCATATCCACCTCCATACGTTTTCCGGATTCAAGTAGAAGTTTTGGCTATTTTGGAAGCCTCCCATGATACTGAGCATATCCAGAGAGGTTATCTCCCTTTAAGTAGACAGCCAAGCAGGCATTAAAGCAGTGGCAGCGGTATTAATAAAACCGAAAGTAGTTGAACTCCAATAGATATCCGCTTGAGTTAACAGGATTAAGACTTAAGATAACTGAAATACACTATCAGAAATTGTAACATATGGGAAACAGCCCTTAAATGTAACTGTTAAAATGTAATGTGATCAAAAATAGAGACATACTTTGAATTCTACGAATTTCAACTAACTGACGTCAACAATGAATGTAATGTACATCAAACGAAACAATTCGAAAACCTTGGGATCGTACACTCGTTATCTAAAGTTGTCAACCATATCTCCGTCTATAAAGCACCCATAATTATTATGCGTTATAAAATTTGACCAAAACATGTCTCTTTTGATTTCAAAGTCCATTTGTCAGATAAGGAGATTGAAGAATATTAATTTGTCCCTTATATAATTATTTTTACCTACACGTACTTTCTGGAGAAATTTTGCAAGGTCGAACTATGCATTTATTTATTTTAATATACAGCTAAAATATTAAGACGACATATGTATCTTTTTCACTAAGAAGCTTCACTTACGGATTTTATAAAAGCATATAAAAAGAAAACGTATGACATGGCCAATTTGCTTTGCAATATTCATTTGAGTTTGCTAATCAAAGTGTAACCAGTCATATTTTCAATCACTAATGCCAATTGTGCAAACAAACTTTGTGTACAAGTATTCAGATTCTAATTTAATAGCTTTTTGACCCTCACCACTGGTTACCATCTATGATATGAATGCGGAATACTTACAACCGGTGTCGTCTTGAATCTGTGCAATTTCTTCAGGGCGAAGAAGTAAGGAGGATTTGTTACCCATAATAATTTAAATCCCGGAAGCAAATACTAATACAAAGTATTAAAATATATTAATCCCGAAATTATGACGAACCAAACGATTTGCTCTAAAGTGCAAATGTCAATTAAATCGATCTGTCAAGGAGCAATACGAGTGCGTTCAACACGAACTGAGGAATGTAACTAACTGGGCAGTGTTCTCAGTTTCGACCTTTTTGACTATTTGAGTTATTGTGGCTGTCATTTCTGTCTTCTTCTTCTCTTAAAAATTAACTAGCTATGTTCATTGACGAAAAAATAGCATATTTTCACCACATTCAGTGCATTTGGTTTGACAGTTGGCACAACATGAGGATTGTGCCAAATTCAAGAACTAGAATTAGGTATGTAAATTAGAGCGACCAGTTGTAACTTTTCTCATATGCGAGCTATTGTTGTATATTTATAAATACACTCCAAACACCAATTCACAAAACTGATATTTCTCGGGTTTATATGTGCGCAAGAGGTAACATGGGCATTATTTAATTATTATAGCTATGGATCCGGTTAACAGTGAATAAGTATTTATTAAGTATACAGTCCCGAACAAGCAGCGGATGTTTAATAGGTGTGAAGGAATTTGAAGTTTGGCTCTGTTATCTCCTAAGAAAAAGCATATATACCTGGGTCCAATATCGACAAGGCGAGTAGATGTGGCCTTCAAATAAGCATCAAGCAATCATCCCCTTAGCAACGTCTGACCAAAAATGGGCGAATGAGAACAGTGTCTGTTTTCCAGGCTAGGATCGATTGATATTACTCGGCAGCACGCTGGGCTAGCACCGCGTTTTTAATCTTGCAAAATGTATTCTTTTCATTCTAATCTTTAATTCTCCTCTGTACTCTTTCTTCTCTCTTCATCACTGGGTTAATAAACTTTAACAGATATAGTCTTAGGTGATACAAAAAATTAACAAAAAAATAAATAATTGAAAGTGAAATAATTCAACACCTCATTTGTGATTCTTTGATATAGTCATTTCATTCGGCTGTAGCGAAAAGTAGTATTACTATGTTTTCATGCACAGGGTTAAGTTAAGTTTCAAGGCCCATATATATTTCTAAGCAAGGTTAAAAGTCGGGTATACCCCCATACAATACAATTGAAGAAAAATTCAGTGCCCAAACGATTTACAAATATATATAAACGATTCAATTATATTGATACAATATTTAGAATCTCTGCATTTTCGACAGATCGCATTTTCGTAATAAATGTAAGTAAAGCAAATAACATAATAAAAAAAAGTTTAAATATTTAAGTTTACTCTTGTGTTAATTAGCCGCCTTAATTACGAGTACAAAGCAAAATATACTGTTGAGTGACCCTTTTTCATCTGCGCATAGAGTTTCGTCAATATTTTACAGTGTTCTTTCTTCAAAAGGTTTTTTTTCGCACTGCATTATCGTTTTGGATTCAAAAATTTGGTCTATTATGACGTTGATCAAGTATTTTTTCAATTACATTGAAAATGTATACCTTCCTTAACAGTAAAGGGATATACAAGTAAGTAAGTAAGTAAACTTTATTGAGATTTTTTTTCTTTTGAACATTTGTTTCATTCTAACTACGTACATACAGCAGTTACATTACACAGGAAAATTGCCGACTTGGACTTGGTCAGGCTATACAAGTTTTTTATTATATATTTAATTTATTTATTTTGTTAAACAATTAATAATTTAAAAGGAATTACCCTATGTTTAAGATTGAAATATGTCCACTCGATAAGGACCATTGGATTGCGCTGAGAAGAGAACTTAACCTAGAGAAAGAGATAGGGGTAGGGAGAAACTTGACAAAAGAGATATATACCATGTAATATAATTGACAATATAATGCACTGCATTACCATATTGAGTGTAGAAATTTGGTCTGTTATGGAGACAAAACATATGCAATACAATGGACAATGTACTCGAAAACGTTATAATAGACTAAATTTTTAGATGTAATATGGTAATGCAGTGCATTATACTGACAATTATATTATATGGTGTATATCCCCATTTATTTCGTTGTTCCATTATATTACAGGTATGTACTCCTCTTATAACTATTTGTTGACCTTGAAACACTCGTAGCCAATTACCAATTTGACCTCTTAACCTGAGAAAATAAAGGTTATATAAAAATATGAACAAAATAAAAAAATTGCTAACTGCTTTTTAACGAAGTACGCCACATCATTGTGGGCATCTGTTGCTTCAAGAGTGCACTATACACTTGTGCCAGTTAGTACTTCAGCTTCAGAGGCCGTTTTGCGCTACAGCTTCACAATTGTATTTCGGAAGTTGTGTCTGATATTGACGAATGGAGGCTTAAACTTAAATTAAATTATTATCAAACGAGACAATCTATGTAATATAATAGTTTTTCATTGAAGAATTAGTATTTGCATTTCATTCTGCATCCACCTTTGCTTATGGGAAAACTGTACAAATGGTGAACTGTTAGATTGGCGAACTTTTCCATTCGTCAGTTACGAAAACGTTTCGCTTTCGTGTCGCATAGAGCTAATCCGCATTTATTTTTCTTGAAAGGGGAAGCACGCAAAACACCAGCTACCCATGATCAGGTTTACCAATAGCAATAATCGCAGAAAAAAGAGGGTAACAAGGATAAAAAGAGGCAGTAACACTTTTCTGTTTAAAGTCTTAAAAATCGATTAATTCGAAACTACTTAGGACCAGGTTTATAGATTTGTAACTCTACTCCATGTCAAGTTAAATGTCTCCTTCGACTAAATAAATAGATAGAGTAGACCCACTTTCAACTTAAAGTTTGTAGAATTAGTGATGAAGTGATAGAAATTCGAAAATTACAAGATTGGTCAGGGAAGAAAAAAGATTGAGGAAGTGACATACGCTAGTCCAACTGCGCCCAACACTGAGTCCCAAACTCCGAATATAAACATAACACTTAATTTTCAGACGAATATATGCCTCAACTGTTAAAGGACTCGGTAGAATTATATTACTTAAAAGACTTCCTGAGGAACCTAAACTCTCCCACATGAAATTTTCCAGAATTTAAATTTAATTTTTTTTTTTTTAAGACTGGCTGGTGTCCCTAAAGAACCCCACGTCGTTCTTTAATGGTGAAAGATCATAGTCTTTTGGGAGATCCAAAGCATTTAAACCCAATTGTAGTATTGGTTTGGAGCCTTGAACTCAACTCGATTTTTCTTACCTCAAATTCGTTGCCGTAGAACTTCCACTATTTGCTACACCATCTGTGGAATTTTAAAAGAATAAGAGAAGGAATCAGAAATGCTGTCATCGACGAAGGAATGGATTATATGGGAAGTAAAAGTTAGATGGACTGATATAAATCGAAAGGGATGACATAACATTGAAGAAGATGACATAACCTTGAAGAAGACCAGCATTAATTATTGAACCAATTTTTTTCTTAACTATCAAGCTGCGTATCTAACCTGATTCGCACACTTAAATAGAATTAAGAAGAATGACAAATTATTTGGAAAAATGATATTATAAACAAAGTTCTAATGTTAGTTATTCATGCCCGATTTCACGAATATACACTAGTAGAGGTTTTAGCTAATTTTAAAATTGATCTGCCTATTATTTTCAATTGTGTTTCACTAAAGGTAGATGGTGAACTTTTAGGTAACAGGCTGTTAGTATTCTCTCTCTGTATTCCATGAAATTTTTAATTTTACTGTACGTCAAATTTAAATGTGAAAGAGTGAAATAGATATACATCTTACGAATTTAAAATTTACATCGTCATATTATTCAATTGGACTTCTATGGTCTCGATGAACTCGTCAACAAACAACCCGTCCCCGATCTTCATCATTAGATGAAGACGAAAATTCTAGAATACTAATAATTATGTAAAAAAAAAAAATACGTAATATTTCAAAATGCATATTCATTCTTATTGGTTCTAACCAATTTTAAAGTTCTTAGATGTAAAAAATATCAAAACTCTCAGTTAGTTTTCCTTTGGTTTGTAGGTTATGGACGTGCTTTTGAAATTTACCTAGAGGAAAATGGGCTTTTAGTTTATATATATAGCTTGTTTAACAAGCTTTTAAACTTGGAAGTGGTTGATGAAATATAAATATGTAATTTTTAAATGGAAGTGGTTGGTGAAACCGGGAATCAGTTTGGGAAATTATTTTGAAAAAGGTGAAAGGCCGATTATTGAAAACTGGTCTCATAATGGCAAGACGATGTAAAAAGGGTCAAATTGCGACATCAGTAGCCCTGCCCATAGGCTTGTTCCACTTACGGATCCCTCAGAGATTATCCTCCGATTCCTCAGGGAGAATATTTGTTAAGTGGAACACAAATTCTCGGCTGAGAAAATAAAAGGCGCACTCTTTTGTGTGCTATACATTTGTTGTAGCTATCTTATATTAAAATAATTGCAAAATAATGTAAAAAGTTCAGCTGTTTCTGAATTATGTGTAATTGCAAGAATCTTTTCCACTAATAAACCCTCTCTCATTTGATATTTTTAAACGTCAAAATATCGCTCTCTGGATTCCAAACAATTTTAGTCTCAGAAAATTCGAAAAAAATCTCCGATTCCTCAGCTTAGATAATACATGAACCAGCGGATCCCTCTCCGAGCGATCCGTAAATGTAAAACACCTCTTACTGAATACAGCCACACTTTAAGGAGCTCTTGCCCTTTGAAATGTTCGACTAATTGTGGCAACGCTACCAGCTAATGCAAAAATTTGACAGATGACATTTAAGATTCTGTTTATCTCTGGGCCTAGTTTTTATTTACTTGCATACGGTTATTAATTAATTTCAAAGAATTGTTAATAAAACCCACATAAATGGAGAAACTAATTGCCACCTTACAATCCGTTAAAGCTTTAAGGTCAAGCGTTGGCCACTGCTTTGAGCATCTAGCAGATGGGATGCGAGCAGAACATGGCGAGGATAACACGGATAAATTTCTTCGGGAATTTCAGGAATATTTTAACAATGTTAATATTAATTTAAGGTAATATCTATTGGACATATCAGCGCATTAAATAATAGCTCATATTCTAAAGGGAAGTGGAGACTTTGATTAACAATCTGCCTACTCCTCCGGCTCCGTATTACTTAGGCAACACCACATACCTTGCACAGGAAACAACCCAGGATCGTCAGGCTTTGTATCCACAGCTTGTCAATAGTTATAAGTGGATCGATAAGGTACGTTAAGTTCCAAAGCTAAAGTACGAATCAGTCCAGTAACAATTAACAGGTACACGAGCATAGTTTATTGGCGAATAACTTGCTGAATCTGAATAATCTACGAAGGTCCTATACTTCAACTTGTTCAAACAAACGTGGTCGAATGCCACTCTCCTCGTGCAACAATACAGATCCCGAGTATGTCTCTAGAGTTCAAAAGTTAGATATAGTATCCTAAAGTGTTTGTCCTTTTAGGCATACTGACAAACTGCTGAGTGAAATCAATTTGAATTCCGCAACAACTAGTTACAAAGTTTGCAGGCCGTTTGGATCTAACGCCGTTGTTATTGTAAGTACACACTGGTATATTATTTTTAAACTGTTCTTTTTAATAGGTGATCTTATAGGTGAACATAGCGCGGGTATTGAAGGCGGCAATTGTTTGTAAAGGAGTACTTATTGAATGGGTCACGGTAAAAGGTGTCGATGAGCCTTTGGACGTTGACGACTTATGGGCCGAGTCTAGATATGAAGTTTTCAGAAAGGTGCAGGAACACACGCATTCCGCGATGCTACACTTTTTTTCGCCAACGCTTCCTGATTTGGCAGTTAAGAGTTATATGGTAAGAAGCATTTTCGTATTCACATGTTAACAAGAAGTACTCTAGAATAGCAAAATGGCAATCTTTAGAGTTTTTAACGGGAATAATTGTCGCCGTGCGCTGGAAACAATGTTCCGCTTGCTTCATGTTGATATCTATGGCTAAAGCAGCATTGAGGCTTCGGGTATCCTCACAGTTGGCTAACGCTAATTCGGGCCACTCCGGGATCCTGTCCGGCAAAAAAGGTATTCTTAGCAAGACGGAATATATTGTCCCTCACATCGATTTTAATGTAAAGTTTAAGACGAGAATTTTCAGCGGAAGCGTTTGGGTATCTGAGTAAGTTTTGAACAATTCTGCGATAGAGATATACACAAATGGATTTAAAATAGTGTATGGTATTGGGGCAGGAGTTTTCTCCAGTACACCTGATGTAAGCATTAACAGTGGACTGCCGGGTTCGAGAAGTTGCGGCTTGGCTTTCAGTTAACGCGGTAGAAGGTAGCGCTATTGTACTATAGATATATATAGGTAGATAGTCAGGCAGATATAAAAGCCTTGGAACCACCGACAGTACGATCCAATTTGGTAAAGCAATGCCGCATGTATCTGAATGAGATCACTGACAGATGCGATTTTCCCTGAGCAGGGTTGTAGGAAACAGGGACGTTCCGGGCAACTGTAGAGAGGACGAGCTGGCAAAGGAAGGTAGGGGTCGGAACTATAGAATCGATAAAGTTCTGCATCAAGCTGAAGCCAAAAGAATGGCAAACCGCAGGTGGAACAATACCAGTACTTGTGTTTCGTCGAAGACGTGTTAAATTCCTACAAGACCAAAAATGCGGTACAAAATACAGCGATGTCCTAAAGGTAGTAAGTCATTTTTGTCTTTTGTTAGAAGAATAAATGGCTTCTGCCTCATCTCCAATGTTACGGACTGCAAGTGAAAGTTTAATCTTAAAATTTCACTTTACCAGATAGATTTTTCCACATTTACTGCACCAAGTTGACTAAGTGTTTATGACAAATGTTTTTTCTAATCTATTTAGTTGCTCGGGTCCTTAAAGATATCAACTGTTACAATACTTCAAAATGTTTTTGAAGAAATGTTTTCCCACCCTTACAAAAACCGACTTAAACTCTTCCATCTTCCGGATAGGTGGAAACTTGTATCCGGCCAATTCCTAAGAATGGACTATTAAAAATCTTGTTTTAACTACTGACCCATTGTTTAAATGCCAGTTCTTTCCAAGGTCATGGAGAACATTGCCAAATACTACCTTAAACTCATCGTTCATAACAAAATATACTCGATTCAACTAAATACCGAAATATCATATGCAATAGGCTCTTTCAAGCCATTGGCTACGCGGAAAATAGCTAATACTATCAACTAGATAATAAAGAATATAACTGAAAATTGTTGATGTTCTCATTTTGCCTGGAAAGATAAACCAACAATTTGCTTAATATTTTCGGTGATATTCGGTGCTTAGCTAAATCGAGCATATATGTACATAGGTATGTTGTTATATGCTGAAAATTTCAGCGCTCTAAATATAGACTCAGCATGTGTGCTCTGAGAATAGTATGTATATTATGTGAATACGCACGTTCGCCTTTTCAGGTCCTTTGATCCCTATGTGTCGCTTTACCCAAGATAGTGTCATACATTTTGTGCTATACCTACATTCGCTGAGTTTCTAGACATATTCCATCACCACTGACACTGTTTAATTGGACAGTGATATCCTATTGCAATTTGACATGATAGATTAAGTTCCTCTGAAAAGATATCCGCTCCAGTTCTATCATAGATAATTAATCCATCCATCAAGATATTTACTTCTCTCGTCTTTTTATCTGGAAGTGATCCAGCATCAATCAAGCGAGAAATATATAATACAAGTTTTGTACCAACTAGAGTTGTTACGATATCGGCCCAACGGTTGTATGAAGCACACACACCGTACAACGGCCGCAATTAACCCTCGTTAACTAGTCTTCTACGACTGCAGGTTTTCGGTCAGCAGCGTGCAACCGTCGATTTCTGTATGCACACCATACAATTGTCGCCAGCAGCGACAAGTTGGTCCAACCGTTTTATAGTGTATTCCCAACTTAAAAGTTGTGTGTACTCCTCGGTAGTTTGCAAATCTCTTCATCCTATTCATAGGCATAGTTAGTATTTCACGACATATTGGATAATGGCTCACTCATCGTGTACATCCAGTGATGTGTCTCGGTGATATTTCCTAACTCTGTATACATACTCTTTTACCACTCATACACGTCATACTCCAAGTTAGTCCCGAATTCAGGTATACTATAAAATACTTACACAAATTTTCTGTGCAACTTGATTTCTGTTCCAAAAATCGTCGAGGATAGAAACTCCAATGGATTGAATTTGTACCCCCGTTTTTACAGAAGAGGATAAAACACCACCCTGCGGACAACCTTTCCTAACTCTACTGAACTTCCCGTCTGAATATTTACGGCCCTGTTCTTCAACATATTGTCCGCCCATAACAAACGGCCTGACCCTACATCTTTCTAAAGCGATTCATCTAAAATCAGACTTTCGACAATTTTTTTTCGAAGGCACCTTCAACGTCTATTATTATGGTCATTATTATATCTGAGGTGTATCGCTCCACTTCCGTAACACATACAATGCACTCTATAGGCATGTTGTCTACTATTAACTATTAACTAGTAAGGGAATGCATTACAGCGCTGTTCTTTCCATATCACTATACGGAGAGATCAGCAATCTTTTCCATTCTTTAATCTTTTAACCGAAAGCTTGTGCTATGTAATATGAATTTTATGTTTACATGTTCAAAAATAAGAATAAGAATTATAAAATTATTTATTTCAGACCTGGTTCAACAGCTATGGCAAACTATTTATCGAACCTTGTAGGCGGTGTGGAAAGCACGTCAACAATGGACTACCACCAACTTGGAGAGACTTACGAACTTTAGAACCATTCCATGAAGAATGCAGAAACTGTTAATTTGCTGCAGTGAATTTACAGCGTACTATGTAGTTTCATAAATAATAAAACTTCATATTATATTTTTAAGTTAGACTTTTCACTTATAACATTTGTTTTTATTTATTATTTATAACTATTCCATGCTGAACACGTTTTTTCATACACATATCAGCAAATTTTTGCTTCAAAGTTTCTCGCAACTCTTGTCGCTGTTGATTTACTTTCTCCTGGTGACTTTGATACTCCAATACGACTTCATTGGGAATGTAGCAGTTTTCTTCGTCTTCCATGTCCTCGAAATCCTCCTGAGTAAATGATAAGAGAAAGAATTTACGTTTTATTAATTAATTTAGTTTTTCTTCTAAATATAATTAAAAAATAATAATAATTTATGCCTCTAAAAGGCCACGAAACTCATGTTACAGTATACACATTCCACTTATAAATTTAACGTAGTTATTCCGTCAGTAAAAAGTCGGCAGCACTACTTGTATCCTGGGACGGAAGAACTCTGGTTTGAAAATAACAAATTAAAACTCTATTATTGGGATGGATCTGAAGAACACATCGTTGCTGCGCCTGTAAAATCCGACAAACAAAAAACAATTTGAAGGAAGTAAACGAAAATAGATTTCCAATCACTCAACGGATTTTTTAGTAACAAATATTTATAGAAAACAAATAAGTTATAGAAAACTAGTGCGCTTAGATGTTAAGAAATAATTTCCCATACATTTCGTTTACTAGAAGATCCGTTGAGTGCTTGAAAATTCCATTTTATTTTACCTCCTTCAAATTTGTGTTATGTAAAAAAAAGGGAAACGATCCTGAAGTCAGGCAGAGCTTAAAATGATAGCTTCTAAGACTGTAGTGGAATGGTAAACTTGTTCAAACATACTCGTATCATTGTAATGCAGACGCAGCTCACTCAGTCGATAGACACGACAAATAGGATTCCTACCCGCAAATAAATAAGGAGTGGATGAGTGACGATACGTGAAATGTCAAAGAAAGAGGAGGACGAAGCTTGATAGAGACAAAATAATAACAACAGAACGCAGCTACAGAGGTATGTGTTAAGCGCTATGGAGGTAAAAAAAAATGTATTGTAGAGCATTTAGATTTAAAACCTAGTAAAAACGAAGGAAGATGTTATAAGAATTAAATATATTTCCTCTCTATTATCTTAGTCGTGTCACCTGGCTCGAAACTGAGTTATATTTTTGGTAATTTACGACAGAGTTTATGTAAGTGATGCGGAATTTGTTTTAAATTCATACCGCTATTGTCATTTCAAATTGTATCACCTCAGTGCGCTTATAGCTAACGGATCCAGTCGAGTCGGACTGGTTGATATGATTCTGTTATATTTGCAGAAAGGCCATCCGATAAGGAGTTCTCCTAACTAAAGCATTTTGTTGAAATTCTAAACGCACGATTCTTAACTCTTGCAAAATACCGAGCGGTGGCACAAAAAAAAAAACGTTAAGTATTTAGGCAGCTATTCGAATTTGCATCCAAGTTCGTCGGCATCCTCTGCAGTCAAACGCACTAACCACTTTGAGTCACGGCGCTAGCGGCTAGCCTAGCTTTCCCAAGCAGCCATTCGTAGGTCACACACGAATGGTAGTGACCTACATTTTTTTGCTTTTTCAGAAGCGACATTTTTTCGGTTGATAGAAGTTTCTCATGAAAATTACGTTCCGCTAGATACTAGACAGCAAGACCTACTGAACTCAGAATTGAATCAGAATGAAGTCAACTTAAAAAAAAAGTCAAAATGCGGCATTTTGTTTTCATTCCAATTTATCCTGCTATTATTTTTGCGGTGAAATCGTTTCCGTCACTTTGTACAGCTCACTAAAATTAACTAGTTTTGCAGTCAATTCGAGATCTCTCTACGAATCAGCGACGACTATATAGTTTGTGTCTTGAATATTGTACGTGTACAATATTTAATTGTGGAATGATACAATCGATAACATTTTCCGCCCATTAATTTTCGATTTTTCATTCTACCGATGACATTGAAATGCAGTTTAAAATTGTTTAATCAAATTCTATTGATCAGCAATGCAAAGCTTAGTAAGTGGTAGACAATCCCAGAAGATTTTAATCGAGAAGCAAATAATTTCGATCATTTATTACATGTATTCTATAATTATCAATAGTAAACGACAGTTTGTTTGAAATATCGATTATTTTAGGCTTTTATTCAAAGACCCCATCGCTAATGAATTGTATTGGCAGATGACACTTTCCTCTAGTTCTTATCTAGCTGTATGACCTTACTGCAGTGTTTTCCGGACTGAAATAACCGCTATTCATGAACGCTTCTCTGGCTGAATACTTTTGCAATGATCATAGCTATATGGCTAAACTCAAGTGGGCCAAAGGATAATCGGGGTGGAAGACCCCGTCTGCTCCAAATGGCAGCAGAATGCACATATATTAGGAGTGTAGCTAATAGGACAATCCAAACTAACCAACTTGGACGTGATTACAAATAGAAGTGGACATGAGTAAAGACGATAAACAAACTGTTCAGCTACCTTATAAATATGTACACAGCTCAATCTTTAAAGCAATCGTAGACACCAAACCCCGTACATGGAGTTCAATCGGGAGTACAAGATTCGGAAACCAAATAGTGGGGAGTTATAGGCGCAGATTTCTCAGAGAACCTCGATATGTCCACATTCCGAATCGACGAAATTTCTGTTGAAGTAAATTATTAGGCCACCAGGTCATAGTTCTTTCTTCGGAAATGAAAAAAAAAAAAAAAAAAAAAAAAAAAAAAAAAAAAAAACAGATGAATTGTACTCGTCACGGATGTGGTAATTTGGCTCCAGGATGGAGTATCAGTACGAAATGTACCGGCAATAAAACGAAAAAACAACTATGGTTGAGTTTGTATTGACCACTTCGACCCAAAATAGGTAAATTGTGTTGCCACCTAGTGGGGGCGGATACTAAGTATTGACATTTGTAATTATGGAGCGGTATACGATAGAACTACGCATTTTACTTGTTGAAACCCATCTCCGAAATGGGGGATTCGGGATACATAACTATTCATCTCGTGCCGCGGTTAAAAAATGAATGGAACAATTCGATCGAACCAGGTCAGTGTTGGATGTGCAAAGACCAGTTAAAGGCCGGTCGCGTGAAAATATCGCCGCAGTGAGTTACATTGTTCGTGTATTTTAACAAAAGACTTGCATCTGCTTGCCGACAGGTTCCAATTAACTCAGGAATTGAAGCCTTCAGATCATGAACAGCGTCGTGACTTCATTGGGTTTTAGACAACCAACAAGTTGATGGTGATTTTTTAAATAAAATCATCTGCGGTGAGGCTCACTTTCAACTGAATGGCTACCTAAACAAACAAAATTGTTGCATTTGGGGTCGTGAAAATCTACGGACCATCCACGAACACTTGATGCAAAGATACTGTGTGGTGCATATTTTGGGCCGGAGGTGTGATTAAGCCGTAAACAATTAATGATGAACGTTATCGGGACATGATAGCAAATTATTTCTGGCATCAATTGGACGATATTGACGTGGAAGATATATTGTTTCAACAAAGTGGTGCCACCTGCCACATAGCGCGAGAAACAATGCAGTTATTGCACACAAAGTTTCCCGGTCGCTTCATCTTTCGTTTCGGCGACCAAGATCGTGCGATATCACGCCGTTGGATTTTTCTTTAGGGTTATGTGAAACAGAAGGTGTATGCCAATGCCAACTCGGATTTATGCCGAAAAGTAATGGAAAATTTCATCAAAAGTGCGGAAGTCTGTAAGGCCAGCTATGGTACCCATTTAGCCGATATCGTGTGGACATCGAGCATCTCACACAACCCACAGCTCATATACCACACCGCAATGAACAGCGCCAATCTGAACCAACGAGGAACGAAGTCTTCCTCAACAACACTGACTCAGTTTCGTTCTGGATTATGCCGCCTCTTAAACCACTACTTACGACATTTTACTTCTATTTTTCCACTTAGGTTGGCGTTAACGTAAGCCTATGCGAGCTAAAAGTGTCCACTGTACAAGCAGACCAGAGTAGTGCTAGAAAGCCAAGCAATATTGCAATAACCACGTCAAAAGTGGACTGGAAAAATAGAAAAACAAGAATCACTGCACTTTCACAGTACGACAAGGCACGTACGTGGCTTGATTGCGAGAGTAGTCGAATCTTACCAGTTTTTTCTGTGTTCTCTTTATTTCTCTTCGTATTTTTCAACATTGTCGTCATTGTGTTGTGCACAATACGTACGCGCAATACGTATTGTACACGAAATATCGACACACGTCGATGAAAAGAATGAACGTCTAAATGCATGATACGTGCCCAAAAGACAATTGGTAAAATCGCCAGTGCTTTGTCGTACCGTACAGTTATAGCTTCTAAGCGATTTGTTTCCTTTTTGTGAGTGCCTCTAGACTTGTTTTATTGTGCTGATTTTTAAATGTGTAATAGCTCTTCCTGTTCCAGTGGCATCAGCTAGCTTAGGAGCTAACTTGCATTTGTGCCAATAGAATATATCACTCTTGATAATGACAACCCATCCAATAATATAAGACTATTAAAAAAAGGTATATCAAACATCCAGACAAGCCACCGAAAAAGCCCAATATAAAATAATAAATTCAATTCCAATCTTCATACTTACAAGCATTTGCAACAAACTAAGATTCTTCTCGCGACCGCACGATATGAATGGATCGTTCTCAAAATGATTTGAAGAATCAAATTTATCACCGACAAAGTCCGTCCCGTTGTTGTGCTGATCGTGATTACAGAATCCATCGGAACAAGACACCTCAGACCCCTCCGTAGAGCTCACTACACTCGATGTCCTCGAATTGCCGTGAGAATTCGGATCCGAGCCATAACCGGCATCCAACGACTTCGTACACACATCACCATCACTCTCGCACGGACAATTTGGTATATCCTCATTGCAATCGATGCACTTCTCTTTCTGCGTATCACTCATTTCGTGCTCATCTCCGTCGTCGTCATCCAGTTCAAGAGAATCGTCCACAATACTATTGTCACATGTCCTATAGCTATTCTTCTTTTCGTTCTTCTTCTTCTTTTTCTTGAGTTTCTTCTGCTCGCGCTTGTGCTCTTTGGCCTTCTCCGCCCTGCTTATCTCCTTGTATAAGAGTTCTAAATTGCTAATCCCCTGTTTCTCTTCAACAGACATATCAAAACTGCGACATAGCGCATGCACACCCACAGCAGCCAAGACCTGACAAGCACGTTCTTCTTCTCTCAAACTTACATAGATCCTACGCAATCGTTCGTACATTATCATGCCAACGCACGTGAGTACCTCTTCTTGGGCGATTTCCAAAGTTTTTGCATGACGCTCCCTTTGCTTGGAGTAGCTTTTTTTTATGAATAAAAAAAAAAAAATAAATAAACTCTTTAAGCATAAACACTAGTCGACGTGCAATTCTATTGATTTACCTGCCATTCACTTCGGGTTCCGCTCGTCGTATAAGGGCGTCGAGAAAATCAGCCTTAGTTTGAACATGAATATGATGCTCGGGTTGGCACTTTTTGATATTCGCATAGAGTGCGGCCACATATCCTTTCTCCTTTGTTGTTGTCTCCCCCACCAGGATGTTGTAAGCTTTCTCAATCTACAAATCATAAATATGTACCTTACACTACTGCTTCCTAAGGCCAAGCAAACTCTCTTACCTTAGTTCGACATCCCTGACAGAATTTATGTTTCTTCAAGTAGTTCTCCAGCACTTCGTGCAGTTCAGTATTTTTAATCACAGATAATTCTTCACGGCACCTCTGCTTCATAGATGACCACACCTCGCGCCAGGTCTCCGAGAATGGCTTCGAACGAAACGCATCCAAGGAATGCAGGACACACCGAGTCTTGTTTCGCAATTTATTTTCAACTAAATTGTTAAGAACCTCATGGTGCCGATAGAGGAGCGTTCCAAGTGCTTGCGGAGTCTTGATTTTATCTTCAGCTATACTCAAGATAACAGAACTTTTAAGTACTATTGGATCAAGTGTGGGATGCCCGGACAATGTTAGTTGATAGAACAATCGCTCTACACTACGTCGACAACCGACACATTGAACACATTGGTTGAGAACAGAGAGAAAAGCCGAGCTATCTATTTCGAGAGATTCCCTTAGTTCGTCGGGGGTTAGTAAATTGAATTTTCTCGTAAACTCTTCCAATTCTTTGCCTTTGATGTGGGGACTATCTATCGCAAGCCCTTTGCTATTTAGGTCCATTAGCATCTGAAAATGATAAAAAATTGTACACCAAAGTCAAGTGAATCGTCGTTGTTCAAGGTTCATGATCACTTTGACTAGAAACAAAATACACTAAAATTTAGAATTGATGTCTTTGCATGAATTAATTACAAATAGGTCAAAAACATGATCTTATCTTCGCAAATTTCGTGGAAAATCTAAGGCCGAACATTAGAAAAGGAAATCGTTTTCTCTCCACAGACGAGTGACTGTGACCCCACTCCCAATGCAATGGGCTCACAGAAAATTCTACGGTAAAAACCAAATTTAATGCGTAGACGTGCATAATATAATCGTGGACACTGAAAATTAAGTATTTTAGTAAAAAAAAACTTCAAGGGTACCATTAAATTGTCGCCAGCGATCACGGGTAGCTGCCTCCTCCCGATTTTTACGCTATTTATATTCTCCGCATGGTACACATTCGTTAGACGTGCCATTGTGGATTATTTTTTTTAGAAAAGTTTTAATTGCGTTCTAATTTGAAAATTCTCGCCACAAATTCAACTTAAAAACTGAAATAAATTTTTTGAGATTTTTGACAAAACACGTAGATCTTACTTTACACTCTCACGGTCGCCATTAAAAAAAACTTACCCGCATAGTGATGCCAGGTCTATTTTTGGTAAATATGGTCGGTAAGAATAATTCGAGGCTCGAATCGAGGGGAATGTTCAATTATGGCATTGTTATTGGAATCAGAAATGCGATCTTCATTGGCCGCGTTCCATACGAAGAAAATTTGGTAAGCGCTTAGGCGCCGAACAGAATGTTTCTGAACCGATCAAATTCCTGTGGTTCCAAAAAGTTGAAAATTTTACAGCCCGTATATTTTATTTATTTTGTATCGACATTTTACACATTTTACTAATAAAAGCCAAGAATAATAGAATACAAGAGTAGGCATTGCGCATGCTCGCCACGTTTTTTTTTTTTTTTTTGACAACTGTGTGACGTCACAGGGGACCTGACAACTTTTGTTCTCGTATTTTGTTGTGATATTTACAAGAAAAATAAACAGCTGTCAAATCTGAATGTACAGCAACACCAAACAGCTGTCAAATCGCGAGTCCCCTGTGACTAACTGCGCAATCTTGTATTATATCAGTCTTGAATAAAAACTATATCAGGATCCCAGGCTACAATGTTTATCACACGACGATAGAGCACATGGAGGAGCTGTCATAATAATACAACAAAACATCGATATAGAGAACAACAAAAAGGATCACGCACAATTCAAATTGAAGATGCATGAAGACCATTGGTAATATCCGCCCTTTATTGCCCACCAAAACACATCATTAGCCAAACACAATACGAACAGTACTTTATATCTCTATGATAATGATTCATAACAGGAGGAGATTTTAATGCAAAGCATACCGACTAGGATTCAAGAACTACCAACAAAAAGGAACCACGCTACTAAACGCACTTAAAAAAAATAATATAAAATACCTAAGCACAGGCTAACCAACTTACGGGAAGAAAAAGCTGAATTAATAGAATTTTGCGGTTTTAAAAGTGTTAAAACACAAAATCTTTCTAAAATTGCAATTCACCATTTAAACTACAAACAAATGTATTCAACAGAAAAACTGACTAGGATACAAACAAGAACCAACAAATTCATGCCTCCCTCACATAGCCGGACAACATAGAGAAGGCTATTATCTACACCACCTCTAATAATACAAAAAAAAACTCAAGCCTTTACGCCGACAGCAATAAAAGGTAAATTAAGAAAAAGAGAAAGCTCAGGAAATTTTGGCAAACTAATAGAATACAAGAAATTAGGACAAAGCTCAATCGAGCGACATAAAAATTAGAAACATTGCTTACATATTACAGAAACACCAACAGAAGGAAACAGTTACATCAACAACAAATTACTTCATTTGGAACGCAACAAAAAATCAAAAAAGGTTGAGAACAAATGCAGAAAAGGCCGAAACATTATTATATCAGTTTGACAAAAATGTTTAAGAACGAAAATAAATAAACTCATCTCTGAAATAGACAACAGGAAAACCCCACATCATGGCATGATTAATGGAAAATCAAAAAATAACTCCCAAACACCACAATTTCATTCATTAAAAATGTATTTAATCCAGTTATCCGACACAGATACTTTGCAAGAGTGGGGAAAATTGCTGAAATATTAGTTATTCCAAAACCTAGTAAGGACGAAAGCTAACCCATCAGCGTGCTACTAACTTTTTCAAAACTCCTAAGAAAAATCCTATTCAACCGTCTTGACCCAATTATAAGCTAGTGCAACATATTACCAAACCATCAATTCGGTTTTCGACGACACCACTCCACTGTACAACAAATATATAGGGTTGTCAACAAAATCACTACTGACACGAAACAAAGACTTTGCTGTATTATCAAAATAACACTTATCAAAGTCTGGCATAAAGGCCTTCTTCACAAACTTAGCTGTTTACCTACAAAGAAATATTTACCAACTTATCAGGAATTATGTGACTGTTCTCTATTTCTATGTAAAACAAAAAGACGAGCGTTCAACTATACAGAAAATAGATGCTACCTTATCACAGGGAGTTGTACTCGGACCTATTTTATACCTGGTTTATACAGCAGATATTCTAATACCTAGACTTAAAAACTCACAACTAGCAACTTTTGCGGATGACAATAATACTCCGCTCACACAGAAATTTCCCAAACGCGGTCGATACTCTTTAAACGCCCCTAAACGAAATATTTAAGTGGTTTAAAAACTGGGGAGTACAAACAAATTCTACAATGCTAAAAATTCAACAATATCGAGTAAAAACATAAAAATGGATAATGAAGCAAAATACTTAGGAATATATATTGTCAGTAAACTGACATGGATGCACCATATTACCCAAAAACTAAATCAAATTAAGGATAAGTTCAGGCAGGATGTTGGGACGCAACTCTAAACTTTCAACCGACAACAAATTAATTATATACAATACAAAAGCATAATTAAACCAATCTGGACTTACGGACGATATCATACGGAGACTGCAATACAAAATTCTTGGGGCTATAATAAATGCAGCGTGGTGCCCAATGTTGACATGCACAAGGACTTACAAACTTCAACCCTAATGGAAGGAATACGAAAAACTAGTAATAAACACATATCTCGACTTTTTAACTATGATAATGCTGAAATTAATTCAATACCGAACAACTAGACTAGAAGGCGGAGATTAAAACATATAAGACCAAATAAATAAATTGACCTCGTAAAAGATAAAAGAATCAATAAGTGTACCTTATCTACTTAATGTTAGTAATAGACAACTTTACACTTAAGCAGAAAATTCGTGTTCCACAAATATTCTCCACTGAGGAATCGGGGGTAAATAATATCTGAGGCAAAGATCGGCCTTTGCCGTATAGGTTGGCGGGCTTAACATATAAATTTGCTATTTGTTGGTAGAATCGGCCCAAATAAGTGTTCCACAGATCAATTTAAGTAATGGAAGATTTCATTGAGAAAATTAAATTGCTTTTGGAAATCCACAATAAAAAGAGTTGAAGTTATATTCACACAAATCAAACACACGATCTCCGTTAATATATTGTTTTTGTTTGGTTTTACACAAAATACGTGTTATAAATATCATTTATCATTTCGGAAGGGCGAGACGCCAAATAACGAATCGGATCGGAAGCATTCTGTGCAGCACTTTTGCCGGAACCAACGGATAGGATCGGAAGCATTACACGACTTTGCCTTTCCTGACTAAATTATTATAATTGTAAATAATTTGCTTCAGTTTTATTGTCTCTAGCAATAAAATATAGGCAAAATGTGCTCCCAGAGCGTAGTAAGCGCTTTGTCCACTTGCAAGTGAAATCTGCAGTTTTCTGTGCTAGGTCTGGCAGCATTTTCCAGTCGGCTTGGAACTAGCCGCAGCAAACTTACTTCTCTGAGTTTTGTTGTAATAGATTTCAAAGCTTGCAGTCGTGATCTATGATAGCTGCTATAGAAAAAAGTGTGCCCATATTGTTTTTTCCACCTGTTATCGATAACTTCCAAGGAGATGTCACAAACCATTTCATTCGCCATTTTTACGGATCCCATTAAAAATCAAGAAGGAGCAAAAAATAATTGATGACCATTGATCCGTCTTATTATTATTTCCATCTTATTATTATTTTTTCAACGATTTTTTTTTTTTATAATATTCGTGAACAGCTGTCATTGTGATGCATTTTTATGATGTATGTACTCGTATAGCGAAGATGTGAATTTTTTGGTTTTTTTTTTCTAGCTTACATAGGCTACCAACAAAAAATCTAAATTCACTTTTAGTTTAGTTTAACTGAACTTTATTTAATACTACAACAATTTAACGGCTATTGTGAAATTAATTTTTTGCAGAAAAGTTATAAATTGATTATTAAAAAATATTATAATAAGACTCAAAAATAAAATCATTTTGTCTTCATCTAATAAAATAAACATAAATAAAATTTGTTAACCACAAAACGACTTGTCGAGATGGCACGTTCCGATTTCAAATAGGTGGTAATGTTTGAAGTAATTCAAAACCTATAAAATTTAAACGCTGGTTTTCATGTTCGATTGGACAATAATAGAAAATCTAAGATAAAAAGCTGAAGTGCCTAAAGTATATTAAAAATACATGAATTTAATAGCAAATAAGTGCAAGTCTATGTGCATCGTGGCCGTCGTGATTATGTCAATTTTTATATTTTTGCATGTGTAAACCTGGGTTTTAAATTCGTAAAAAATGCATTGTGGATGGCATTTTCACTTCATGGCAGTTTGCAAATTGTTATCCATCCATTGTACTGCAGGTGTCTCTTATGAATACATATTTCAGACAAATTTGTTTTACAAAATATTTAATTCTTGCAAAAGAATGAGTAAAATAAGTTGTCCAATCAAAATAAAACACAAATTAAAAGATTTCATTGACATCTGATAAAAGTCATTTTGGTTTGTATATTTTGGGCGGTGGTGCATCCTAAAAGGTGTTCGAAAAAGTTGTTTTTGAAAATTTATTTTTTTTAATTATCGAATTACTTTTAAGTATAATTCGTGTAAGTATTCTTAATAAAATATGCAAATATTGGGTGCCTTTTTTTGGTATCCTATATAAGCTAATAACAAATTCGAAAAAATCGTACACCATACAAACTTGGCAGCACGTGCATCCCAATGATACTAGCAGTCTGAAAACTAAAAAGAAAAAATTGTTTGGAAAAATGGGCATGTTCTGGTTTCCATTTCCTGGCTGTTCAGTTATGCCAGACTGCACAGAATGCATAGTCTGACTTTATGGTATGGTAAGATAAACGCCAGACTCTTTCATCCGTAATTTTTTGCGAAATATCGCTTAGAAAAACTGATTTTTATAGACAAAATAATATTAAAAAAAAAACAAAATTAGCTACGACCGAATTCTTCTGAGCACGATAGTTCTAATTAAGCAAAACAAATAAAAGAATTTACACAAGCTGTTACAAATACAAAGCTGTTGCAGTGATGTTGCAGCTGTGTTTGGGTGTATTGATGTCTGAGTACTCATGGTGGAAGTTTCCCTTTTTGATTTGCAATGGCATCCTTAAAAATGGCGGATGAAATCATTTGTGATATCTCCCTGCAAGTTATCGATATGGTATGGGCGCACTTTTTTCTATTGCAGCTAGGTCATAGCAGCAATATTATCACGGATATCTTTAGCCGATATAGATTATCGTTGTTGTTGTATTTTACACACACATTATTCGATAATCTTGTCAGACAGTTGCCGATAGATCTTTTCGCGATCTTTAAGCTATTTCGTAGCTATTTCCGATTGCCGTGTGCGGACATTTCAGGTATTGTTTACTTCAAAGAAAAAAACTAAATGTGGTTAATTAGTTAATAAAGCTATTAAAATATATTTATATGTTTGTTGATGAGTTTTTACAAGTACTATGCACATTTCCCATAAAATTAAAGTGAACTGCCTTGTGGGATCAGCAATCTTGCTGATATTGCAAAAATGGACACAATGTGATTTTTCATATGTCCGAAATATCCACAGATCATCTAAAAGATGATTTCAGATCACTAAGTCGAATTAGATAGCTGAATGTGTTTAAGTCTGTCTGAAGAAGATATGCGCCTAGTCAGAGCAATAGATTGTTTCCATCATTAATTAGGAGACCAGCAAATTTTGTCTATGTAAATCTTCAGAAATTTTGACATGTATGCAACCCTGCCTGAAAGATATAAAAAAATAAATGGTCGTTTGAGGTAAGGTGTCAATTGTCCTTGTTTTATTAAGCCATTGATAGCCAGTGAAACATATCTAGAAAATTAAAATTTTAACGCGCCATATCCAGTTCTTTTTTTTATCTTCCACCAGGTAGAAGAAATTAACAGTACTGAATTTGGTTCATGTCAAGTCGCTGTCAAATTTGACGTTTCCGGGTTTTCATATTTTTTTACACTAGTCGCAGTGCGGTGCATTGGTTCTTAATTTTCCTAATAATTTCTGGTATTTATGATGTTATCAGCAATTTGTCGTTATAAAAACTTATTGCTTCTGCATAGACAAATATCCACAAGTAAATGCATCAACGGTTACATAGTTCTGTAAGCATTTTGCTTGGTTTTATTCTATTGCTGTATTCACTTGGCGCACACCTTATTATGAAATCTTATTTCAGGGTGCCAGAGATAGGTGAAGATGCTAGTTCTGTTGAAGCTATACTAAAAGCCGACGGCTTACCACAGTTTAATACCATAACCATCGAGACCTGTATGGGTGCGATAGGTCAACAGGCATTGGATGTGGAGAATACAGTGAAAAAGTTGGAGGAAAGGATCAACGCCCAGGAGAGAGTTGACACTGACAGAATATTTACAGAATTGGACGAAGTCACTGGACCATTAGACACAACTTGGGGGATTGCCAAAGCTCTGTATCTAGGCAATAGCACACTTATACCCACAAAGTCCTATATAAACATCCACGACCGAGCGCGCAACGCACGAGCTTCGAAATTCACAAATAAAATTCTGTACGACAAGATTAAGTCCGAATATGAGGAAAAGTCAAATATCGAACCGGAAAAGAGGCGTCTAATGGAAAAGTATTTGCTGGAGGGCAAACTGAATGGATTGACTCTATCCGGCAATGACAAAGAACTGCTTAAGGAAATTCTTTCAAATCTGGGCAAGGAACGAGCCAACTTTAAGAATAAAGTGAACATGTCTGTGAATACATTCTCACACAACATAAGTAACTACAACTTGGTTCGAGATTTTCCCAAGAGCGTGTTGGAGGCCATCGCCAAAGATCCAAACCAGCCGGCCAATGGTCCATGGCGCGTAACCCTGCAACCACAAATGGTCGAGAACTTCCTTAAGTACTGCCCAGATCGGACTGAGAGATGGAATGTCTGGCAGGCTAATAACCGCAAAGCCTCGGGACAAACAGAAAAGAGTTTAGAAAACAGTACTCACTTGGAGAAAATTCGTGCACTGCGGAAGCGGCAAGCTAACCTCTTGGGATACCCAACGTATACGACGATGTCGATGCAAACGAAAATGATAAAAGATGTGAAGAACGCAAAACAAGTGTTCGCCAAACTGTTGCAGTACGCCGGCCCACGGCAATCTGTGGAGATCCATACGTTGCAGGAATTCGCCGTGGAATGTGGCTTCGAGCACCAATTGGATCAATATGATATCTCCTATTGGCAGCGTAAATATTTGCGCAGCAAGTTTGACATCAATGAGGACTCGATTAGGGAGTACTTCCCATTGCCGAAAGTATTCGCGGGTCTTTTCAAATTCACCGAGGACCTCTTTCACATAAGAATACTTGAGCGAACCACCGCGGAAGTTTGGCAACCTAATGTTAAGTACTACGATGTCTATGACGCTAGTAATTCAGCTAAACCAATCGGCGGCTTTTATCTAGATTATTACTCGAAGGAAAACAGATTCGAAAGGAACTCTGGTTGGATGGTGAGCATCAGAAATCGAAACAAGTCGGCGGGTAACAGTCCACTGTGCGCACTAGTTTTCAATTTCAACGAACCGATGTACGGTAAGCCATATTTGCTAAGCATTGATGATCTACGCATGGTATTCAAGACGTTTGGCACTACACTGCAACACCTGCTAACTCAGGCGAACTATACAGACTTGGCAGGCCTGTCAAACATTGAATGGGATGCATCTCAAGTTAGCGGACAAGTTTTGGCGAATTTCTTAGACAATGATAAGGCATTGAGAGCAATTTCTGGCCATTATGCAAGCGATGAAATCCTTCCAGACAAATTAATTGCCAATATAAAACTCCTACAAACGAGCATGGCAGGCTACAAACTTTGTAAAGAGCTGTACTATTCCGATTTAGATTTGGAGCTCCATCAATCTGATGATTTTTGGCTGGATGTAGTGAAGAAACTTTGGCCCGTATACCGTTGTTTGCCTTTGGACAAAAAAGACGCACATCCCTGCTCGATGACTGATATCTTCTCTGGCGATTGGGCAGCGGCATACTTTAGTCATCTATATTCCAAAGTTATCGCCGCTGATATTTACGATGCATTTGTAGATAAAAAGGATAACACTCTGGAAACGGGTAAACGTTTCCGAGATACATTCCTGGCATCAGGTGGTTCGGTTTCCACAGCAGAAGTTTTTCGAAGATTCCGTGGACGGGATCCATCCGTGGAGGCTTTGCTTAAATCCCTTGATCTATTGCATCCATCGCAAACAATTTCTGATTTATAAATGCCATGTTATAATTTAGCTATCCGTAATTAGTCTGTTGTTATGCTTAAAATATAAACAAACAAAGAACACGTTAAAATTTGAATTTCAATCGATAGTGTAGGACTAATTTAAACGGTGTAAGACAACCTTTAACAATCAAGCGCTCGTAAAAGCTTAATGACGGTATATTAATGATTAAATTTGGGGCAAGATTCAGAATAGTTTATATCATCATTATAACGCAATGTTTGCTTCTGCGAGCATTAGACGTTGCAACACCCTTAGCGATTTCAGGAGTACTAACCTGTTTGCTCGCCGTCAAACCAATACCAACTTTTACAAATTTTACAAAGCAATACCAACTTTCACAAATTGTACAAAGCAATAGTAACTTTTACAAACTAATACCAACTTTTAAAAATTTAATTGCTGGTCGACAATGCGCCGAATGATGAAAAAACAGGACATCTTCTAATTCAACTAGGTGTTGTCCATAATTAAAGACCCTTAAGGACATATCGGTGACCTTAATATCAAAGTAGGTGATGACACCGAAACCACTCGGTGTCACCTGAGTAGTAGTTTTGTGATGCAGACGACGTTCGTTCGGGTACACATACGCAAATGATGGTTGAAGTCACTCTCCCGTGTCTTAACCCACACTGGTGCAGTTTTGATCATTTTCAAACTAGACTACATTTACTAATTAAACTGCAAAATTGTAAGAATATTTTTCCATAACGATCCTCCCTATTCAATTTGTAATTAAAACTGTCTTTTCGAGAGTTCAGCGCTGCAGTCCGGGATGGACCTGGGCTTCAATCAATAAGCTTATCCTGCCAGATTGATGAAAATTCAATTCTGTCTCTTTTTGTAAACGCTGTCTTTTTTTTCCAATGCTCCGCCTCGGACGCTGTGAGGAATACCTCGTTTTAGGTGGCGGGCACAAGTCACCTGAACCAACTTGGAGTAGTGTGCAACTGGATGTTGTTGACTAAGAACCAGCTTAACTGGAGAGGTTTTTTAGTTGAGGCGAACTGTAGCCCCACCTAAGTAAGTCCAAATTTTGTGGAAAATTTATTATTTTTTTTTCTATTTGGTATTGATTATTGATAAAGATCCGGGGGCCAAATCGTCTCATCCGTGAATTTGTAACTCGTCACGTAAAAGTGTGTATTTGGCATTGTGCGCTCATATTAACGTGACGAGTTATATGTTCACGGATGAGACGATTTGGCTCCAAATTTCAGAAATAATTGCGAAAAAACAGAGGTAAGTCGGATTGGTTCGGACTTTATTTTGTAATAACCTCTCGGGATAGCCGAATCTATAACGCTGGTACAAGAGCCCAGAGATGCCCGTTCATTCTGCTTTTGATTATGTGGGTATTAAAAGCTGTTCTGCCCCTTGACAAGGTAATCAACCATGATGATTCTCTTTGAGTCGATAATTCAACTGAAGATTCCTTCGACGCTGGTGATTCAGATCCTCTCCAATCTTTTGATTGCTGTTTGGTCTCCGGGGTATAGTGGTGAACCCAGGTCTCATCTATCGACACAAATCTGTACAAAAAATTCTCTGGATCGATTTGAAACCGCTCCAAAGACTCACGAGACATCGTGAGTCTATTTCGATTTTGTTCAACTCAAAGCAGTTTCGGAACCCATCTTACAGAAAGCTTGGGGTACCCAAGTTCGTTTTGAATGATGTTTTGGGTCTATTCATACGAGATGCCGACGATCTCAGCTACCTCCTGTATTTTTCGCTGATTTTATAATTTGAAAAGGATACGTAATATTTGTTTAGTTATTCCTTCACAGCAATGATAAGCCATATGACAAGTTATAGCGTTGTCCATCCCTTGTGCTCACAACTACAGGGTATTTGTTATGTTCTGGCCAATGTATTTTTTACTAACTATGAATGAATGATTTTTTTTTTTTATTGACCGATTATTTGGTTTATAACAATTACATATGTATGGAATATTATATCTGCCAAATGGCCGCTTGTGGCCACGGTGCAGATGCGTGGTCTTTCAACCATATTTTGCATAATATTTTGGCACATTTCGGGTGTTATTTCACTAATTTCTTGAATAATATTGTCCTTTGTTGCCGTAGACCTTTCCCTTCAAGTAACCCTAAAGAAAGAAGTCGGGGGCGTTCAAATCAGCGGGTCGACGGGGCCAATCGATATTACCTCTTTTTGACATTATGCGGCCGGGAAAAATTTCTCACAAAACATCCATCGTATCATTAGCTGTGTGATGTGGCACCGTCCTGTTGGAACCACATACATACTTATGTGATGTATCGAAACCACGGAACGAAATCGCGTCTTCAGAAGAACAGCAACCGCTATGGTCTGGCACCGAAGTTGACGACCACCTACAACAGTCAAAGAAGTCAATAACCATGCAAATGCTCTACGAAGAGATTCTCTACTTAAAACAAATTAATTGTGATTTTTTCACCACCGTTAATCAACTAAGAGAGGAAAACAAAGAATTGAAGAGAATGGTATTGTCTTTTGAGAGCAAATTAAACTGGAGAGAACTGAAGAATGTGGAGCAAGTAATTGAAATAACTGGTGTACCTGGACTTAACAACAATAACGCAGCCGAGTGTGTTCAAACAATTTTTGAAAAGGCTTTGGAGGTGTCCATTTCTCACGATGAGATTCAGCGATATTACGTCAAACGCACCTGGAAGAGAATGAATAAGACAACTGATGGCTATGCTAAGAAGTACAATGAAGTTCTCAGTTTTAATTTTTCTTCATAATTTGCTAAAAAAAAGGTAATGAAGAGCAAAAGGACTGTAATTAAGAAACTAAATTCATTTTTATTTGTCGAGGGTAGTATTATAATAATAGTATTTTTATCAATGATTGTCTCACAACTTACGCTAGGGCTTTGTTGTTGGCAGCAAAAAAAAAGGAAAATTAAAAAAGGTTACAAATACACCCCGCGCAACAAAAAAAGCCGCATACGGGTTTTCCATTTTTTTGCGCTAATTACCTTTAAGGGATTCGCCGAATTGTATTTTATTGCTTCCGAGTTAGGTAATGCACATTTTGGAATGTGTCGGAATTCATTCTGGCAGTATTTAACAGTGCGTGCAGTTGTATTTCTTAAATAAAAGTGAAAAGAGTATATCGCGATGTCTAAAAGGGTACAATTGAGTAAAGAAAATAAGGCAGTAATCGTCGCCTTATCCAAACAGAATCAGTCATTTCGTGAAATTGCTCGACAAATTGGATGCAATGAGAGTTCTGTAAGAAGTTTCTGTAACAAATATCGTCGGGATCACAATCTGGACAGAAATATTGGCACAGGATTGAAGAGATGTACCACTGTTCGGGAGGACCGGGAACTGAAGAGGCTAAGCTTGAGAAACAGGTTTAAAAATGCATCGGAGTTAAGAGCTGACCTGCGAGAAGCTACTGGGGCTGAAGTTAGCGTCAGAACTATCCAGAATCGTCTCAACGAGATGGGTTTGCTAGCAAGGAGACCACCGAAAAAACCACTTCTGACCAGCAAAATTAAGAAAATGCGCTTTAGCTGGGCTAAGGAAAGGCAAAACTGGAGTGTTCAAGATTGGTCAAATGTGGTGTTCTCTGATGAGTCCAAGTTTAACCTAATCGGACCGGATGGGAAGCAGATAGTTCGTCGTAGAAAAGGGGAACGCTACAGCGACGAATGCATAGCTCACACCGTAAAACATTCTCCTTATGTTATGGTGTGGGGATGCATCACCGCAATCGGAGTTGGATCTCTAATTATGCTCGAGGGCACTGTTAACGCCATGCAGTATAAACAAATTATCTTAGATGGTGTTGTACCGAGTATGGAAATGATAACAGCAGAAACATCAAAACCAATTTTTCAAGATGATTCAGTACCTTGCCACCGAGCGAAATCTGTGAGTAATTCGAGTTTTTTTTTTCATATTTATGGGTGTTTTGAAAATCTAATGAAACTTTGAAAGAAGAATTAGGAATAGAATACCTAATTTGGCCGGGAAACAGTCCAGATCTCAACCCCATCGAAAATGTCTGGGCTCTTATGGGAAAGAAGATCCAAGATAAAAAACCGAAAACCATGCAGCATCTAAAGAGCATCATTGAAGAAGTGTGGTTCAATGAAATTAATAACAATTACCTCGGTAATCTCTATGCCTCCATGCCAAATAGGGTTCATGACGGTGTTAGGGCGAAGGGTGGTGCTACGAAATACTAGAATCATTTTTTAGTATTATGAAAGTCTTAAATTATATAAAAAGGTTTCTTAGTTAATAAAAATATGAAAAAAGAAATGTGCTTTTCAAATTGTTGCTCTTTTTTTAATTTATGTATATTGATAGTACTTGGGTAATATCTGATATTTTGTAGTCTGATCTTCACGATCATTACTTTTTTTCAATTAGGCTACGAAATGTATTGTCAAATTGGGGAATGTGTTAACTTAAATGTTAAACATCAAAAATACAAAGTGACTACGCAGTGATTAGTCATCATTTATTAAATTTCTTCCATTTTGTTAAAAATTACCATGTGCGGCTTTTTTTGTTGCGCGGGGTGTATGTATGGTTACAAAATTCGCAAGTTGTAATGAGAAAAGTAGATAAAGGAAGGGTTATTGCTATAAGATCGTTAAATGATTTGGAGGCATTGGTGGACTAATTCTTTGTCGCTCGCCATGTTTTCTAATAGTCTTGATCGCGATCTTTTAAGCAATACCCCTACCGTTAATATTCGAAGCATTAATGATCGCATCTTTTATTCAAATTTTAACGAATGTAATTCCTTTTTTTATTGTACATCAAAATATTCGTAGTATGAGGCAAAACTTTAATTTAGCGATTCTTACCTTGCGTTAATAGCTGAACATGACAGGTTTAGCAAAATATCTGTAAATCATTGTGTTGGCGTCAACTTTGATTTAAATATCACAGATCATTGCATGACTGCAATTTTGTTCAGTAGTATAAAAATAGGAAATGTGCAAGTAATACTCCTCCACCTATTGTAAAAAAGATAATGTTTGATCTCCTAAATAATGCGCTTAGTTTTGAAAACTGGTGGATGTTTTTCCTGAACGTAACGCTTCTACAGCTTACGATAAATTTTTAATAATATTGAAAAAATATCTAGAATCCTATCGTCAGTCTATTGTGTTGAGAAAATGTGAAGTTAGACTAAAGCCTTGGGTAAATAGTTATACATATACTTAAAAAAATTAAACTCAAAAATAAAATGCGCAAAAAATGTTTTAAATATTCACTCAATTTAAACTTGAAGTCTCGTTTGAAGAAATTAAGTAAAGAAGTAAATAAAGAGTTGTGCCGTGACAAATATTAAATTACAATATTACAATATTAAAGTACAAAACTAACTTGGCAACCCTAGAAAGGAATGAAAGGTAATTAATGGTATCGTTAAATAATTCTACCAGTATTCCCAACCCTATTGTACTAAGTTATGAAGGTACTGATATAGTAGATCCTACAACGATTGCCAATGTATTCATCGACTTCTTTGCTTCTATTGGGCAACTGTCTTCTTCAAGTGTTGGTGATGCGTTAATCCTCTTTTAGTGAATATCGCATCTTGCAGTAAGTTTCTTTTTTGACCAAATTTGTGGCCTAGAACTCTTACGCTTTATACACTTATTAGACAACTCAAATTCATATGGGGACGATGCCATTTCTAATATCACCCTTAAGAAAATAGCTTTCAATATAGTTGATGTTCTGGCACATATTTTGAATTTAAGTATCTCCATTGGAATCTTTCCGGATAAATTAAAGATTTCTCACGTCACACCTCTTTTTCAGAAAGGATACAAATAATTATAGGCCAATTTCCTTGCTATCTTCTATTTCGATTTTTTTTTAAAAAGCTGTAAGAAGCCGAGTGCTTAATTATTTAAAAAAAATAAATTTTTTTAGTTCTGATCACAAAGGATTAGATGATCAAAAGTGTTGCGCTGGCCTCTTCGTTGACATATCCAAAGCCTTTGATATGGTTAACTACACTATTCTTCTGAATAAATTGTATTGTGCAGGATTCCGTAGTTTTATGTTCATTTGGTTCGAGTCCTACCTAAAGGATAGAAAACAAAAAGTGAAAATTGGGGAATACTACAGTAACTGTAAGATTATTAATTTAGGGGTACTCCAAGGATCTGTTTTTGGTCCTATATTGTTCCTTATTTACATTAATTTTCTCTTTACTCCTTTACTGGGTATTGCATATGATTCATTTAGCCCTTTAAATTTAATTGCTGACATTAACAACGATGTTAGTATATTGCGAATATGGTTTGCGGAACACAAATTAATCGTCAGATTGGAATTTATTTTGATTCTCCTAATTGTACGCGACATCGTGATCTAATTTGTACATGCAATGCTGAGAGCTCCAAGGTATTGTTTTATGACGATTCAATTTGTGATGCAACTTGAAGTAGTTAAGATGAAGATTGAAGTAGTTAAGCAATTTAAATACTTGGGTATTCTAATTGACCAAAATATGAGTTGGTTTAATCACATCTCAACCTTAAAACAATATCTGCGTTCTTCCGTTCGTAGTCTTTAACGTCTTAAAAAATTCGTCAACAATAAAATTCTGAGAATGGTGTACATTGGAATTTTTCACTCAAGGTTAGAGCATGGAATAAGCTGTTGGGGAAGCGCTTACCAATTAAAAATGCAACCAATTGCAGTCTTGCAAAAAAGTGTTGTGAGAAAGGTGTGTAGCGCTAATCGATTAGCGCGTTCAATGCAATTATTTAGGGGTTTGAATATTCTCCCAAGTACTACTATAAAGTCTTGAAAATTGTCTTTATGAGAAGTGGCTACCTACAAAGCCCAATCTCTGAAGTCCGTAATTTGCGTAGTTACTCTGATACTGTTGTCAGTATTCCTTCTTTTCGAACTACTCATTTCAGAAGCTCCTACTCGATTATATCCTGCAAATTGTTTAATAAGCTTCCTACAGGAATATGTTGCCTCAGAATATCGTCTATTTTTTGAAAAAAATAAAATTGTGGCTTTTTGATTTCGACCACTAAGAAATCAAAGTTCTGCTGTCCTTTATTCTTTAGTATGTATTTATATATGTACATATGTACCTATGTAGTACATTTATCTTATTTAGTGCTTCGTTGCTATTTTGAAATTTAAAATTAATATTTAATTGAAATCTTTTTTTACTATACGTGTACATTAAGATTTTTCCTTTTTCGGGCTCCATTTATTTATTTTTTTGGATTTAAAAAGAAAAAAAAATAAATAAATTCACCCACAAACAAAACAAAATTAGAATTTGGAATTTGTTAATCTGAAGATATTTAAAATTAAGTTTTCACCAAAGTTATGTTTTATTTTTTGTTTGTTTTTGAATTGACATCTAACTCTATTTATCTTATAAATATAATGTCACTAATTTAGTCTTACTTCAATATTGATAATTTTACTCACTTATTATTAGTTTACATTAAGATTAAGAAATATCAATAAAGTGTAAAACAACATAAGAATAAAAAAAAAAATCGATCCAATTCGAGCACCAAGAAGTTTTGCACCATGTCACGACAGCGATCAATAGTAATTGTTACAGCATTGTCTCTTACACCTTAAAAAAATGTAGCCCATACAGTAACTCTACGAGGGTGTAAAGGTCGTTGGTGTATCAATTAATTTGCAGTGCCCCAATAGCCGAAAATTTGTGTATTAACAAAGCCAGATAACTCGAAATGAGCTCAGTCACTTATGATGAGTTTTTTCCCTGCAGCAATCTCTCACTGCAGCAATATTTTGTGCCGTACTTACTAGGTACTCGACCGGAATTGACTTTACCTGCCAGTGTATACTGAGTTTCAAAGTTATTCATTCTACGCTGAATGGTTGACTTGCTAGGCACATGATTTAAACCAAAAAAATTAAAAGAATTTCTTCGCGTTTTTACAATTGAACGATTATTAAGATAAAATGTTTTAATAACTTCAACACGTTGTTAAGGCGTTAGATGCTCCATAATATATTATTATCGACTGCTCTCTGCGTCCGTTAAATGACAAATATCAACTAAACCAAAATGGCGGCCAAATAACATCTGGAACATAAAAACACTCTGTTTTTCGATTTTATATCCTAGAGCCGCTGCAAGGATGCAACATATAATTGATTCATACATTTATTTAATTAATTTGTTTTGAAATGCTTAGGTGTTTTTTTTATATTACCGTAAAACATAAAATAGAATACAAAAAAAATTGTTGTTATTATTTCTCTAATAAAAATAGAAACAGTTCCAATTTAAAAAGACATATCCTTTATTATACGAGTAGTTCTTCGACTGATATGCGTTAGTTCATTTGGCACTCTATCAGACACGAAACTTTTTCGCGAAGCTATGTATTATCTCATAATTACCCCTATTAGTGCTGTCATCTGTAAAACGGCAGGCGAATTAACTTTTTTTCTTTTCGCCCTCCATAATAAATTGGCGGGTTCAGGTTTGTTAGACACTAGCTAGTGCACTTTCTTTTAACTTTCTGAAAGCCTTAAATAAACTATCCCAAATAATACTATGTGTGAAATATGCCGCAGACAACGGGAATGGGGGTGAATAATTTGTATCCCTGGTATGCACCATTATTTTGTATGTCGTCATAATGCCATTATGTATTCCGTAAGCCAAATAAAGTGATGATAAAATAACGACTTGAAATTGTGAGTAGAGGGCAACACTTACTCTTATTTCGTGTACTGTGCAAAATTGTCATAAATTTATTGATAAAATATTGCTGTTTGTTATATATTTTTACCCGAAAGGTACCTACAGTTTTTTGCCGTATCCGAAAGGCCTAATTGGAAAGCTTTTTGATATGGTTTTATTGTCGGATGTTCGACAGACGTTTGTAAAAAAAAAATTGTTAGTTTTGTCTTCTGGGATTCGAAAACGGGAGCTTATTATGTTTGACGAATCTTGTTATCTAGCTATCGTAAATGCTAAATCGCAATTAAGTGTTACGATTTCTGTCACCCATATCGTTATGGCAACGAGAATGGTTTTTGTTATCTTTTTAGATGTCATTTGAGATAGCATGAGGGTTGTTTTTTTTATTTCCTTGGAATTGAAAAATTGTACAGTTGGCGCATGAAATTCAAAATAATAAAATATTTAATACAATTTTTATAATTTTGTCAAAGAATATTCACTATTTCTAAACATTTTCATTATTTCATACAATTGTCTTTTCTTTTTGACACAATACCAATAGATGTGAAGTTAGGTGCGCTTCAAAGTAGCGTGGTTTATTGCCTTTCATCAACATGTTTCCAGTAACACTTTTTGTTACCACTCTCGTCACACCCAATCATTACAAGTCTTGGGTATCGTTATCTGAAAATCATTTGTCATGCCTCGTCCCATAAGTAACATGTAAAAAGGTCCCTAAATCTTCCGCTCTGTAGTACACGGACTTAACCACTGTGCCCATAAATTCGCTGATAAGCAGGAATAAAGCGAAATTGCATGAAGTTTGTCTTTAATTTTTACTTCTTGCAACTCGCGGAATCCGTAATTTACTACCAAAAGACCCTGTGGTAAGCTCTTTCGTCAACCAAAACAATAATTGAAAAAAACAGTCTTTTTGCGTTTTTTTTTCAGTTGGAGTTTTTAATTAAAAACCATTGGTTTCATTATACAAACATAAAAATAGAAAATCTTACAATATGTACAAGTTTTTGTTTGTTTTTTGTTGTTGTTTTTTTTTTAATTTTCTTACAATTAGGTAAGCGCTAGAGGTTGAATTTAAAATATAATAATTAATTTTAATAATATTAAGAGTAAACAAAAATCAATGCTATACATTTACATAGGAAATGGGACATATGTATGTATTACCAAAAAAAGGATAGGGGGTGGGCAAGGGACAGGATGCGCGAGCAAAGAGTAAAAACAATGGGAGCAGGGCGGCTGGGCGGCAGGGTCACTAATGTCAAACTGTGTACGGGCGTGGCTTGTATTTGTAGCTATGCGAAGATGAAAAACCATTTTTTTCTTGTTTCTTTTCTTTACATTGTATTATAAGCGGCTGCGTTGAAACGTTGCTTTGGTAAACTAAGTCTAGCGAGAGGATGAGTTTTGCCGTGTTGTTGCACTCGTCGGTAGTTGCAGCTCAAGTTTTGTGTTAAAATGCTATCTGTCATGGTATGGTGTGTGGTGGTGGCGTCAGTTGTGTGATTTTTTATTAATGGAGGCACCGGAGGCCGTGTGTGGTAGTCATGCTCCTTTGCAATTAGACCAGAATTGCTTACAATTGCACTATTGCCATCGGTTCTGGATGAATTCATATCTTTATAGTTTTGCGAGGCGGCTGTCGTAGAAGAACAATAACTTCGACTTTCGTAATAGGAACGAGGACGTGCTTTGTATGGGAGTGTTGCTGCTGATGTTGTGGTTGTTATTGCTGATGGCATTATTGATGACGATGTTGATGGTGAGTGGTGATTCGAATGAGATCTGCTTGACTGATACTTGTTCACTAAGCCTTTTACATTACGATCTTTGGATTCGCTAGTGATGATGTTGCTTGTGTTACTTAAAACGGGGGTGACAACTAAAGAGCTGGTAACCGTAGTCGTAGTCGAAGTGCTGTCCGAGTCTAGACTGGTCGACTCAGAAGAGGCAGGTTCACTACAGTGTTGCGCTACAGGTGATGATGGCAGTGATTGACCCTTCTTTGGACCTGACCCAGAAGTTGCTTTCGCCTCAAAGTTTTTCTTCAGAATTTGTACATTTCCGGAGATTTTTTCATCGGTGGATTCTTCTTTTGTAGAGGTGATGGTGCCGCCGGTGCTTCGGGTAATCATTCCTGCGGTGGAGATATCAGATGAACTCTCCATGTCACTCATCGTGTATGAATCTGGGGCTGAAGCAGACAATTCCTGGGTGCTACTACGGACCTCGCTACCACCGGGGAGAATTATCTCCTCGCTGTTACATCGACTCGAATGATAGCGCTGCCTCGATGCGGCCGATTGACTACGGAATAAATTCGAGCTTCTTTTACTAGTGTTACTATTGCTACAACTACTGCTACTTAAAGATCTATTAGCTGTTGGACCAAGCATAATACTACCGCTGGTCGTGGTAATGGTTGTCGCCGTTGTGGTCGCGCTGTTGGTGGTAGTGCCTTGCTTTGCATTGTCCTGACATCGTTTTTTTAATACTGTACACTCCTCAAGTTTTTGTTTCGTCCTTTTCACTGTCCCAGTGTTGCATGCGATGTCGTCTTTTTTGGCAGTCTTGTTGGTTAGATTATGAATTTGACCTTCGAAAATGGCAGAGTGGTGAAATGTATTCCGATTGGTGTCATAAGAGCCCCACGAACTGTTCCGCGATGGCAACACCCGATTGTCTCCCGAGCCCCAGGAAGAGTGTCGGGAGGGAAGTTCACGTCGCTCGCCTGGGTAGCCTAAGACCACGGCTGAATCAATGCTACTGTTAGAGCTTTGTCTTGACGGTGTAAAGGGATCTATCAGAACGCTGTTGGGTGCCCAGGATTGGGTTTTGCGAGTTTGTCGCGTTTCCTCTTTGTCAAATACATTGTCCACGTGTGATGAAAACAAATCTCCACTCTCCCGTCGATGAAAGTGCCGACCAGTTTTCCGATGGATAACTGACGACATGTCGTCCACTATCGTTGATTGTAAATTCGACGTTTGCGTGATTAGCTTAACAGATGACGTCCACACTGGGCTTCCGAGGTTTTTACCACTCATTTGCGCATCATCAGTGTCTGTACGAGTTCCCTCTACTGAAATGGAACGACCGATCTGAAGGTTAAGCGATTTCCTATCGTCCGTAGTTTTTTTGTCATTCGATTCCAGACCGCTAACAATTGTCTTCACGGACGTTGTAGGAGTATTTTTCTGAATATGCAAAACTTGGTTCTGTGTTACGCTATAGTTCTCGCCATTACTACCGGGGAAGCGAACGTTTTTCGGTTCATCTGCCACACTTCGTTCGGGAGTGAGGTTCTCAAGCGATTGACTTTGTTGTTTCACTACGATGGCGCTTTGTATGCTTTTTGGTGATGTACTACTGGAGCGTCGCATCAGCTTGCGCTGCTTTTCGCTAGCAGATTTTTTTGATTGATTTAAAGCTTGAATAAGCGGTGTAGGTTCGCTGCCCGGCAGAAGTCTGGCATCTTTTGTGCTTTTTAAATTTGTCTCACTCTTGCTACGTTGCAGTTTCTCTTTGTTTTTCATGGCATCCAACATCCCCCGGTAGGTCTCCAATTGGGTTAGGAAGTTTTTATTTGGTTTAATGCAACTGCGGCGTTCCTTGACGTGCTGCAATGCTTGCTGGAACTCCCAATTGTATGCTTTCATGGCATAGGCTATTACCACTGATGCTGATCGACTTACCCCCATCTTACAATGTACTAGTACTTTTGAGCCTTCCGACCTGGCACGAGTAATGTATTTGAAAGTATTGTCCCAATGCTTTAGCAAATTGGTCTTCTCATCGTCGTACACTCGTACATTGAAATAGTCGAACATGCCGGGAAAAAAGTTATCGATTTCACGGGTGACATTCAAAATATGCCGCACTCTGTAATACAATTGAATTTCTATTAGATACACGGTCTGATGTAATATATTTCATACTAACCCATTTCTTTGTAGCTCCTCTAAGTTGCTAGCATTCCACTCAGAACCTAAGTATACGTGTTCAAAGATTTCCGTTGGAGCGTCCATTTGGCCAAGTATAATGAGCATTTCTTCGTCGATAAATGATTTATATTCTCCCAAGTCCATATCGAGTTGGTCCTCAAGGCGGCCTCTAATGTATTTGGATGTTACTTCATCTAGATCGACAGACATCATAATTTCTTTCAGCTTCATTTTAATAACACGTTGCGTTTCCTCCTTTTCTCTTGGTCTATAAACGGGAAATAAACGGTAAATATTGTGAAGTTCTATTTAATGATTGTTTTTTTTAATTGCATTTTAAATACAAAATTAGCAGTGAGGTTTACGAGCAGTCAGCAGCTCAATGGCGCCAAATATTTAAACCATTTGATCACGTCTCGACAGTAGAAAGTTTTTCGGTAGATTCGAAAGGAACCACGGAAGGCATATCGAACCAAAAATAATTTATGTAAATTAAAGCAAAGCGAGGTAGTAGAATTATTTAATGTCATCATTAAAACTCATCATCCTTCTGAATGCTGACCAAATTGAAAAAAAAAAATCGTCAAATACTTTTCGGGCCTCGTCCTTAATGTTCCGTACCCATGATCGATTTTGAAATGTTTAAGTGAAAACATTCGCTTTTTGTTCTATGTTTGCCTGTATTTTGATTAAATTTTCTTGATATCTAACTAGTTTCACCAAAATTGAATTGGTTGTGAGTGAGGTGTGGGGATCTAAACAATGAACAATTATAAAATTAGATTGACATGCTAGAGATCCACTCCTAACTCAAGAATCACTTAGAGGATTTTGACGAAAGTTTGGATTTAATTTAAATCAAATATGTATGTAGATGTCATCCGTATGAAAACTGTCAAAATCGGTACATTTTCTAAATATTTAAACTTATTGGAACTCCAGCTTTGATGTATCTCATGATGGGAAAGAAAAATATTTTGTTTCTTGGCCCCGCCCCCCGCCGGGGGGATTTTCAGGATTCTACGTAGACTGGATATACACGGTTTGCTGTCCTTGGAGCATATCTGCATACATCCTGCTCCCGCCCTTTTATTTATTTTATCTATACCCCGAGTACTATCTTCATACCAATTTTTAAGGTTCTCTCTGTTATACTGTCACAGCCTTTCCCCGCACATTATTTGGAAACCGCGTTGAAAAGTCCAACTTTCTTTTATAAACTTTCCTTTGTCTAGACACCAGGTACCACCTCTGTACCAAATTTCAAGATTCTATGTTCACGGTAGAAATTAAATAAGCGTCTTTTGAAGTTTTGGATCTCGGCAATCGCTTAAGTTAAAAACTTTGGTGGAGTTGCTAATATGGCTAATCTCAATATGGTATACAATTTTTGTGTTCGTATCATTATTGGTAGCCGATATAGACGGGGGAGAGAATGCTCTAAGTATTTTCGAGTAAATAAGTACCAGCGCACACGTTGCGGGAGAATCGTGCACCTTAATATCGTGCCTGTTATATTATATGGTGTCGACTGCTGGACTGGTCAGATATTAGGCTCTTTCGAGACGAAAACTCTTCGTCGGATATTTGGTTCCATGTGCGAATAGAACGAATGAAGAAGATACAATCGCGAACCCAATAAGTTATGCCAAGATGTCTGTCGGATGGAGACTCTTCACGGGTAGGGAGCCCAAAAAGTTAGGAAGTTAAATAGAAGTATGCAGTTTTATTTTATTGTAACATAGTGCAGAAAAGACAAGATCTACTCTGTCGTGTTACAAGAGTAGATCTTGTCTTTTGTGCATTATGTTACAGTAAAATAAACTTACATACTTTTACTTAATTTCCTTACTTTCGTGGACGAGATCATCTGCGGGTTGCATCAACCACACGAATCGAGTTTCTAGTAGAATATTTTTTTTGATAGTTCGAGTGGTGCATGAATATTTTGTTAAAAAGTCGAATTTCGAGAAGGTGAACTACATATTTGAAAAGATAAAATCGCGAATGAAAGAAATACCTTCACCATTAGAGAGAGATGAGCGGGAAATAAGATGAACGAACTTTGCATAACTTCGTTTTGTTCAGCTTTATTCCGTTTATTTCCGCTGTAGGAAGTACTTACTTTTTCAGTAGGAACTGCATTTTTATGAAAGCAAGAAAAGTTAATTTGTGAACTTTGGGTCAAGTTCATAAGATCAACAAAAAAAAAAAAAACCTCCACGGATACCTCAGTTTGTCAGAGAGTTGGTGGTGCGTCTTCTTTGTGAAATTTGTATGAATGTAATGTAATGGGTCATGCAGTTCCCAATATTACAAAATAGGTTGAAAATGTTCTTTTATGCGTTCTTATTGCACTCCTGAACAAGACCATCTTTTGTGCATTGTTCAGCGCGCACAAGAAAGACACTTCTGCGCAACTAACTGTGACCCACCTTACATACCACTCATTGCTCAGATGTAACTATTATTGGTTTCTTTGGCCTGATTCTCAGGCTTCATCGTTCGTAAGGAATTACTGCCGTATGTCCTTTTTTTAGTTTAAATCTTCCAGCGGAAATTTACTACTTACTTGTTTCTTATGGCATCAGGCGAAGGAGGGCGTCTACTTTCTATAGAATCCATGGTATTCCATTCATTTAAACATGACTGATCGGACTCAATACGACTTTCATAGTACGTCAACCAATCGTGCGATGGTCCACCTGGATAAAAATTATTCTCACGAGCCTTTTGAGATACTTTATGAAGCGTTTGTAATGCCGACCTTTATGAAATACACAACAATTCTGAGTATCATATTTGTAGTATAATTTTTAACAAGTACTTACCACATTGCTTGAACCGAAACTGGTTTAAAAATGTGTGTCTTTCCAAATACGCTCACACTAAATCCACTAAAAAAATAAATCCATGTAAGTATTTTCATATATAAAATGTTCATAAAAAATATATTTATGTATATAAATAGTCAAGAGGCACAAACCCGTCACCGTCTAGATGAATTGTTGTATCAGCAAGTATTGGAACAACCAGGCCAATTGTGGTTTTCTCATTACAGTCTATACCTAGTAAGCATGATTCTTCTATATCTTCTGCACAATTTTCATATTTATCCGAATCGGATTTTGAACAACGATTTGTCGAGAGCAGTTGATTACTCATTGCAGCTCTTCTTTTGTCTAAGATATCGTCAGTTTCTAAAGAAGTGTTTAGTTGTTTGTTGCCACTACTGTTGTCCTGGGGTTGTGAGTGAAGGTGATAGTCATGAGTTTTAGTATCGTTTATTTGTTGTTTTCCACACTTGGACTGGCATCGTGATGATGCTCGGCTTTTCTTTTCCGTACCGTTTCTAAAACAACAACGAGATGCAATAACTAGATATCGTGTACGATTTGGTCGCTGGGATTCCAGTTTGACAGCCTTTAAGTAATAAAGATGGTTCGACTTTATATATTCATTGTGTATGCAAGAACTATATTTACCATTTTTAAAGTCTCTTCATGTCTAAGCAGATTGAACATCGACTGTAGGTGCTGTTGAATATCCGAGTTATTGCTTTGAGTGCTATTGGTGGATCTGGTTGAATCTGTACTTAGCCGACGTTCGGCATATTGAGGGATGTCTTTGAGGGCCAACACCAATGCTGTGCCCTTACCAGCAAAGAAGCACTCACTAGAAGTAGAATAAAATTAAAAAAATTATAATTTTTTTTATAGGCTATACATAATATTCGATTTAGACTACCTCCTTTCGTATTTGCCGCCATCGTCTTCGTCAGCCTCGCCGTCCTAAATACGAAGAACATTATTTACAATTATTATTACAAAATAGTAGTAACTATACAAAGGAATGGCAGACTAAGCTTTCTTGTAAGCTTACATTTTTATATAAAAAAAGTTATTGTAAGCATTCATTTTTAAATTATCTTAAGGGTGGGCCATCTGCTGGATTCTTTTTAAATCACGTTATTTTGACACAGTTTCATGTCTCCGCGGTACGAAATGAATCGATATAAAGTTCAAGAACGTATTCAATATTTATTTACAAAGTGAGTGCTGTATTGCCGAAACAGTGCGGATTTTGAAAAGTGCCTGCTGTACGCAAGTTTGTGAAGAAAGTTTGTGTTCGTCCTGTGCACTCAGCCGAGAATATTGCTGCTGATGCGGAAAGTGTGCGCCTAAACACAAGAACCTAAATAGCGGCATTATTAGCTCATTTTTCTTCGAAAATGAAGATGGCAACAACGTTACGGTCAACGAAGAGCGCTATAGAGAGGCATGATAACCGATTTGTTTGGACAGAAACTGAGAAAATTAAGTTGGACAGTTTTTGGTTCCAGCAAACGGCGCTACGTGACATACACGCCGTCCATCAATCGATATTTTGCGCTTTGGTGATGTTTTTTGTCTCCGCGGAGATGCGATTTGACGGCGTTGGACTTTTTTTTTGTGGAGTACCGTTACAGATCGATGTTATGTTGAAAATCCAATTCAGAAATTATTCAGGCTCTTAAGCACAGTATTGATCGAGCAATTCGTGAAATAATAGAGCCTCGAACCATCGAAAATATATTGCAAAATTGGGTTGAAATGATGGGCTACTGTCAAGACAGCCGCGGCAGCCATTTAAATAAAATTATTTTCCATAAATAATCGGAAAGTGTACCTTCTTCAATAAAGCAAAACACTTTGAAGAATATTAAATTTATTTTTTTATAGCAATTTTAAAAAGAAACCAATAGATGGCCCACCCTTTATGTTCAAGAAATACAGCTTCGTCAAAATGTTCACTACCAAACTGAGTAACAATAAAAAGGAGTGAACCAATGAATTCAGCAGAAATAAGAAATAAGAAATTTTCTTGGCTAACATCTTTTTAATGTTATCAGATGGTGAAATGGAACATTTATACATACAACACGCTGTTTTTCTGTCTGTAATACACTTGTAATTTTTGTACCGTGTGACCTAAAAAGCTAAAATTTTCCAAGAAAATGTGGTGATCCGCAAATGAAAACATTTTTTTAAGGAATTCGAATATGTCTATGAGACATATTTTTGCCTGACAAAATTTGTTGGACAAAAAACATCAAAGGATTCCGTTAGAATGAAGATCTTTAAAAACTGTAACTATTATTCCATGCGAAAATCAGACACAGAGTTCTGCCGATTTCTGAATTATTGAACCGATTTTTTTTGTTGGTTTGAGAACATTCTTGGAAAGCCTCGAGATATAAACTTTTCTCCGAACGCTCCTCAAGGACGCGTGTGGAAGCGACATGAAATAAACAATCCGATACTTACATAAGAAACGTTATATCACGCAAATATAATAAATAACAATATAGAAATCAGATTTATTTGTTGCTGTAGACCCGAAAATGCTCTATTACCTTTTTTCAAGTTTTTGGGAAATGCGCTTTGGAAACGCAAGTGGAAGGGAAATAAAACTAAAAATAAATAAATAAAGACGAGGTATGACCCATCATTTCAAGCCGAGAAAGTTGACAACTTTCTTTATCTATGAAGTTTTCTCTCGGAAGACGACTGCACCGAACGACTGTGAGCAGCGGAATCGGCAGCTGCGTTCGGTATCAGTCAAAAAATCTGGAAAAGCAATGGACATTAGTAATAGAAATATTAAAAGCAACTCCTAAAGTCGTTTAGTTAAGTGAGTGTAAGTTGCTTTTAAAATTTCGTAGTAATGAAACAGATTTAGTAGAAGTTAAATTCAGAAAAGTTCGCGTGCTCTATTATTCGTTTTATCATAAATAATCGGCGCGTTCCAAACACTGTTAGAATCGAACAAAACCATTTTTTGTACCAGGATGACAGAGCCTCAAAACTTTCCGCTGAGGAAAATGTCGAAGTGATGTAGCGAATAAACTTTCCGCTGGAACACTTAGCTAGATAAGAACAAGAACATTAGCGATGGGGTCTTCGTATAAAAAACGAAAACAATCGATATTTAAAAAAAAAAAAAAAAAACTATCGTTAATGCTCGAAATTATTTGATTCTCAATCAAATTCGTCTAGGGTTAGTATGCCACTTACTACCCGATTTCAGCGCAAAAGGAATATATAATATCATATACAATAACGGACATAGTGAAAAAATCAATTTTAGTAGAATAATTTTGGAGATTTTAAAAGATAATCAAGATCCATCTTTACCGAACGTTAATTTGTTGAAATACATTTCAGATTCGGAAAACAATAAACCTATTTCCGAAAAAAGGGCACAAACATTTTTAAATTGTGCTAAGTTTCATTGAAAAAAACAAGTGAGTAAATGTGTAAGCATAATGATAGTTTTTATTGCTATTCGAGTTTATGGTTTTTATTACAGGAAACAGGCTTCTCAAACTTCCGAGAACTGAAGATGTTAATACTTTGTAGTCTCTCCTTTTTTTATTACGGTTTTTATCCGGTCGTTCATTGATGTAATCATACAACACTTTTTCAATGAATTTGTCCAACTCGGTTATTGTCCGTGGCTTTTTCTTCGCTACCTGAGCCTTAATTATGGACCAAAGACCACTCCAATGTTGCAATACTATTCTAGGTTAGACAATTTTTGACCTGGAATGAAAAAATGCATTTACAATAATAAAACGAACGTTTTGCTAATATTTTGGGGAAGGTACAAAAAATGGCACTTACCAATTTCGCGCGGTGACAAGGCGCAGAATCGTTTGGAAAATCAGTTTATGGTAGCACATTGTCTTCCAATATTTTTTTATATTTTTCTGCGTTCACCGTTCCATTTATTAGAGCCAGCCGTCCAACGCCGTGATAGGAAAAGCATCCCCAAATCATCCTTGAGCCTCCTTGTTTCATGGTTGTTGTCACGTACTCATTATTGAATCCTTCTCCAGTTCTTCGTCTCACGTATCCGTCAGAGCCGAATATGTTGAACTTGAACTCCAGCTTCTACAAAGTCTGTCCTTAAATCTTCAGCAGTTTTGAATCGATCACACAGACTTATTCGTTTTAAAAGCCGATCTTTTTCCCCTTTTTTCTTTGCAATGAGCCCGTTGCCTCGAATTTTTTGATGGATTCAGCCACTGACGACTTGCTGAATCCCACTTTTCGCGCTATATCACGAACACTTAATTTTTCATTTTTTAAAGTCATTATTTCGACTTTTGTTTTTTCACTCATTTTCTTTTTATTTTCCATATTAATAAAATTATTTCCACTTTCACTCAAACTACTTCTTTTTTCAACGAATTATTACAAATTAAACTAGAATAACGTCATCAAAGCCTTTATATACAAAATCCTAAAAAACTACCTGCTAGTACTCAAGATAATTGAAGTTAAAGAATTTTTTTACCCTGTCCGGATTTCTATGTCCGTTACTGCATAATAAGAATTGCCGCATATTAATATTTATGAATTTGAAGTTCTTAGTTAATTTTAAGTTCAGTAGGTTAGGTCTTGACAAACGTTTTGGTGCCTAGTTAAATTTTACTAAAACTCTCTTTTGTTAGTTTAATTAGATTTTATTGAAAGGCTCAATTAAAACAATCGAATGCTATTGAGAATTATCGAGGTGACCACTACCGATAGTTACCCACCTCTAGTATATCTAGCGAGTTTCTAGCTTTCAGCTGTTGTAAGGTCAAACGGACGTTCCAGGATTTAACTGTCTAGTGGTCAGCGGAATTATCAAATTACGTACAATTTGTTCACTTGAAATGCTATTGACGGTCAGTTTAAAGTTAGTGGTGACTTTAAGAAAAACGCGGGCTTAAATTTGTTTATTATTAAGGGCCCATGTTTTTAACACAAAATCAAAGCTGTGGCTGTTCCTTTACAACGTAAGCTGTAATCCTTCATAAAGATATTGTCTTACAAGTGGCAGTGGATAGGTCTTACCTTACGGCTCAAATAATAAAAAATAAAGCAATTCAGTGGAATCTTCTTACCCAGTTGAGGAGGGATCGAGAACTTTGAGAATGAGTTGAAAATAGTTGAAAAGCATTTTTGCAAAACACTGTCCCCACATAGAACGATTTTTAAATGCTTTATCGTCTGTTAACGGAACACACTAGAGAGGTCTACATTAGCTCACAGTGTTACTCTTAACGTGAACTTTTGTCTAAAGGTGAACTATTTTGCATGTGAACTTAAGAACATTTGCAATTTTTTATTAGATTAGAATTTACATATGTGTAGTACAAAATCATTTAAGCATGGCTTTGCCGTCTGAGAAAAAAATAAATTTGAAAATAAACAATTTAACGCATTCAATACCTATGTACATACACAGTGTATGTATGTATTATACTTCTTTTCCTTTACGGCGAAGTTATGATCCGGAGTAGAAGGATCTTCACTTATGATAGCTCCATCATCAGCAAAGAATAACTGATGCACTTTGTGGTCCGTTACTTTTCCTTCAAGCAGATAATCGAGGACTGCAATAAATAGCAAAGGACTGAGGACGCTTCCCTGGTGTACACCGACTTTGATTGGGAACTCTTCGGTGACTCCTGTGGGACATCTTACTCTTGTCCTCGCTCCGTCATACATGTCCATGATCATTCGCACGTACGTTTCTGGAACCCATAAGCAGAACCCATAAGAGATCTCTTGGTTGACTATCAAAGGCTTTTTTCAAAATCAACCAACTCCATATGCAAGGAATTACGATGTTTTTCCATTATGATCTTTATACTTTGGATTGCATCTGTTGTTGATTTATCCGAGACAAACTCGAACTGGTCATCAGATAGCCGTATTATTTTCTGCAGTCGGCCATCTAATACCCGCTCAACGATCTTCATGGTGTGTGACATCAACTTGACAGAACGGTAGTTATCGCAGTTTCGCGTATCGCCCTTTCCTTTGTGCAAAGGAAGAAGATAACTTTCCCTCCACTGATTAGGCATTGGATCACTGCTCATCAGTTTGGAGATAAGAATCATGAGCCATCTGGACACGATGGCTCCCACCTTTTTCCAGAACTCAGAGCCTCCTTGTTTCAACTGGCCCAACCGCTTTTCTTTTTTTGGAGTATTTGACCCGGGGAAACTGTTCGTTCAGAAGTCTTTCACAATACTGTCGCCATCTGTGGAGAATTTTGTCGTCTTCCACAAGAAGCTGGCCTTGAGCATTGTTAATGAACTTTGGGGAACGAATATCCTGAGCGCACCAATTTCAAGCAAAAAGTATGGAAGGCCTCTATCGGGAGTTGGAGGCAATATCGATTTCGGTGTCTGATAGGAACCAGGCTATCCAGAAGATTCAACAAAACAACTTGAACAAGGGAACAACTATCTTCAAAATAGCCGCCCAGAGAAAAAGAAATGATCAGGAGATTCGTTCTGCTTTGTGAGACCTTTGCAACATCTATATATCACTTAAAGGTGAGCTTTTTCATCTCTATTAGGAGAAGAGCACTTTGACCAAGCCTTGAAAGCCGTTTTCTTTTCCCATATCAATACTTTAGCTTCATCTGTCCACCACCATGTTCTTTGACGTATTGGCAGGGGCCTTTTACGTTCCAAGCAGTGATTTGGCTCTCTCCAAGCAAGATCGCTGTAGGGAATTCCACATATCTTGTGCTCTGCACTCCTCATCACCGACCTCATCGATGATGGAAAAGAGGTAATTTATCATGCTGCTAATAAAAGCTTCGCCTTTTCCTTTGTTCAGTTTGTACCAATTGATTTTCTCAGCCATCTTTGTTTGCTTATTTATTTTCTTCCCAGTCTCCATAAAAATTTTTGTCAGGAGACGGTGTTGCTGGGCAATCGCCTCTCCCAGGATCACTTTGCAATCTTTAACCCGGGGCTTCATGAAACTGGCTACCAAATGGTAATCAATTTGGGTTTCATTTCTGCCATTGCTGTAAGTGATCTGGTGCCGGCTTTGTTTGACGAACATGGTGTTTAGCACGATAAGACCATATGACTAGCACATGCTTAGGATGTCTTCAACTGGAGAATTCTTGGTGCCGTACTCTAGTCCTCCATGGCAGTCTTCATAGTCTTCGTTTGCATGTATTATACAATTTTAGTTTATTTTTGGCAGGATAATTTTCCGCTATAATTCTCTCACTATAATTGAGTGCTTCAATAAATAAATAATTTGTTGACATTTAGCTCATTTAGCAGGGATATAGTTTGACTCTCTGACAAAAAATAATTTCCGACATTTTTTTTCTTATTTCGCGCATAGTTCCTACCGGTGGGTCTTCTCTGTGAGGTATGTAGTTCAACTTTAAAAGTTCTTCTCTTAGCTTCATTATCATTATTAAACTGTAAACGTACCTCTTTAGCAACTGTTGCCATTAGTTGGTAGAGTAGTGTTGTTCAGTATCTATGACTAGCCACATTCCACTTGGTTTCTATCCCACAGCTTCGAGCTACATATTTCCAATGAGATCCCATTCTATCGTGGGCGCCGTGGGTCAGTGATTAAATGCGCTATCATTGAGCGGGAGGTTCAAGGTTCGAATCCAAGAAAACACAAAAAAAAGTTTTCTCGCGAACGTCTGACAATCATGCGAGAGTAAAAATTGTCGTGAAGCTCTCCCATTAGGAAAAATTGCCATGGGTATATACAAAATGAAGTGCACAACTGAAGCGCACGAAGGTAGAAAGGGGTGGGGTTAGTTACCTATATTAGTTCGCCTGCAGTAGTCAAAAGTGTAAGTTAAAGTCTGTGGTAATTTCTGATATTTTGAACCTTTCCGCATTTAAGGTTCAAAATATCCGAAACAACGAGTTTCAAAATCCTACACGATCATCTTGGGTTGCCAAAGATCATCTTACGATTGCTGCTCAGAATGCTTACAGATTTCTGAAATGAATCTGTCCACCTGTTTAGGCTGCAGTCGACTGCACATATGTATATCCACAGACAGACAGAATTGAGAGACCTTCTTTTATTTTTGAGATTCTCTAGTAAAGTAATATCAAGATTGATCAAAATTTCGAGACAGACAATTTTTACGAAACCAATACTTGCCCTTATACTGATTCCGACAAAACTAATGCACGCAATGTTCCTGGTTAACATTTTGTTAAGTAAAATTGTTAAATGTGAACGCACTCTAAATTGTTTTTAATTTTTCTAATAAAAATATGTAATACATACGATTAACAATTTACTGTTCATTTAAACAAAATTTAATCACAAAAAAAGTAACAATATGACCGAAACTATAGCAAATGCACTCAATCAGCAACTGTTACAATTAACAGTTGCATATTAACCACAGCAAGCACCGTTAAACTAAATAATTTTCATTCTAGACACGAGTTGACATTTTAAAAAATTATACGAAAAAACGTATACAAGTGGTTGCTGTGTAAATTTATTATAGTATGTCACAGAATAAGTACTCTGAACAATTTAAAAAGAGGAAATTATATATGAATTTAATAAAGTGATACCTATTGCGTCATTCGGGAAATAACGGAATAGTGAATCGTTATTTCCAGAATGATAGGACGTTATCGCACTTCTATCGCCAAAACTATTGCGTTCTTAGCCCAAAATCGCAGAGCCTAGATAGACAAAATCCTTAACTACCTCAAAACTGTAGTTGTCTATTGTGATGTTGACTGTCCTTTTTTGATGACAGCATATATTTTGTTTGGCCCTCATTAACCGCTTAACCAAATTTCGGCGCTTCTGTTTCAATACTTTTGAAAGCCCGCTACTAATCATGTCAATGTCGTCGGCGTATGCCCTTTTTTCACGTCAAAGGCATAGGTGATGTTTTTACAGACCTTAACGGAGTAGCGTGCATTCTCCATCGTCATCCTGCAGTTTGGCAGGGATACCAATACTAGACATGGCTCTGTTTAGCTCGTATAAACGCTATCATAGGCGACTTTAAAATCAATGAAAAGGTGGTGAGTATCGATTTGGAGTTTCTCGGTTTTTTCCAAGATCTGCCGCAATGTGAATATCTGATCTATGGATTTCCCCTTGCCTAAAGCGATACTGACACGGACTAATCAGATTGTTGACAAAACTTTTAAGGTGATCACATAATATGGCAGATAGGATCTGCGATATTGAGGAGACTGATACCTCTGTATTTGGATTTTGTTGGCTTTCTTCCTTGAGAAATTAGGCAAAAATTCGGATATTTAAAAACAAATAATTTTTTAAACTGAACTTGAACATTTTCAAAAGGGCTACTCAAAACCACACTGTCGACTTAAGTTTATCCTTATACAGAAGCGTAAAAAAGCAATTCATTTGTCAAACAAATTGACAGTCAAGTCTTGAGTTTGCCAAGATCCAAGTTAACTGGACTTTTGCAAAATTAAGAACTGTGTTATTTTCCGATGAATAGATTAAAGCGAGTTCGAAGACCAAAAGGGGAAAGATTAAACCCACGATATTCTCGATGCGCGTTGAAACACGGAGGAGCCAATGTTAAGGCTTGGTCATGTTTTCAGATTAAGGGTCTGACCGGTTGACGACATAATGGACCGTTTCGAGTATTAGTATTATGCTGTTTCATGTGGAAAAAGAGATAATTGCATTAAATAAAATAAAACTACGTTTTTGTAGTGGTCAACATAATCTCCCGACGTCAATTCCATAGAGAATCTGCGGGATACTTTACGTTCAAACAAAAATTATCAGGAAAAATTTCTCAGAGTAGATCTTGAGCAATTTAACGGAGTCCATGCCTCGGAGGTGTAGTACAGTTATTAGTAATAGAAATACTAAAAGAAACTCCCAAAGTTGTTGTTAGTTAGGTGATTGTAAAGTGCTTTTAAAATTTCGTAGTAATAAAACAGATTTAGCAGAAGTTAAATTCAGAACAGTTTTTCGCGTATTTATATATAATATAAGGTATAATTTTTTCATCTCCCATTTTCACTTGAAATACTATTGACTACGACTTTAAAATCGACTTAGGGGTGAGTGAGCCACAACTAAATTGTTCCTCATTTTAGGAATGACATTCGTATTTATTACTGCCGATTTGGATTTAGAGGTGACTTTACAAAAAACGAGGATTAAACTTCCTTCGTTTATTACTAAGAGCCAATAGCTTTATCACAAAATACATATGTATGAAAACACTTTTCCTTTTAAAAAGATTTTTATGATCTTCATATGAAACATAACCACAATTCCAAACAAACAAACCAGATTTCATCAAAATCTGAGCAGTAGACCTTAGGTTAGGCGTGCGACGGAGACGATTTATGCAACCTTACCCAGCATTTATACCATCAATGGTTAGTTAAACTGAAACTCCACCCCAATATCTTACCACCACTTCAAATGTTGATGATTTTTATCTATAAAATCAAGCTAACAAGTCCAATTTTATAAAAATTAATCAAGGGGTTCGTGAACTAGGTGTTAGCCAAAGAATTAATTGACTCCATAGTCTGATGATGATCCTACCTAAAAACCAATTAAAACCATCTAAAAACAAATTTTCAATAAAATCCATTTGGTGGTTCTTAGATGTGAAGGAAGAAAGGGACAGACAGACAGACAGACCGGTATGAAGTATTTGTTTTGAGCTGAAATTGAAAGATTAATTTGAAATTTTGAAATCGTAGACCAAGAATTGTTTGATTTTCAGAAATGTGCACTTTATTTTTAATGCTCTCCAGATATCAGGACTAATTTCATAACTCCTCGCCTTATTTCCTCAATGTGGTGTGATTTGCTTCAGTTGCCATCAGGCAGTAAAGGAAGAAGGTGGAGTGTGGCACATTATGATAAAAAAAAATTGAACGTGGGAGAGTAGTACACTATTTTCCCCACTCTAATAGTAGTCACTTTAGAAACTCATTTTTTCCTACTAATTTTCATCGAATTCATAGTCAAAATGAAATTATTGACTTTGCAGGCATTTAATTTTTAGTATCAGCTTGAAGTCAGGAAATGTGAATTTAAAAAAATCGAATTCAATACCATTTTTGAAATCAATAGAGGGTGCCATATTTCTCACTCAATCTTTTTTATTAGTATCTGCCTGTTTTTACTGTGTTATGGAATTACCCAACGAGATTGTAAAAAAAAAAATGCCACCAATTGATACAAATCTTGCTTTTGCAAATTTAGGCGCATTCTGCAGTACGCGATCAGTGCACAATTGTTGCTTGAGGTCAATGGTCTATTCCTCTAAAAATAGGAAATAGTAAATACAGAAGATAAGGTTGTTATGCTTTCGTCTGGAAAAAGCCACCAATTGATGCAATTGTTGCTTTTGCAATTTTAGGCGCATTCTGCAGTATGCGATCTCTGCACGATTGTTGCTTGAGTTGGATAGACCATCTGTTTTTTTTATTCTTTTGTCGTGGTTTTAAAGTATGATATATTTTTTTATTTTGCAAAAATGGCCAAAACAAGTGAACTTAGTCTGTGGCAACGTTTACAAATTAAATTTTTGTATAAAAAAGGAAGGTACCAAAGTGATATGTTCGCGTTGTTCTGTACAAAATGCTATAAAACACATGAATTGCAGAAAAAAAAGTTACCCACATCGGGAGGACCGGATATTTAGCCCTGGTGTTTTTTTTTTTTTTTGTGAGATGAAGAGTAATGCCAACTGTAAAACCCGAAGGAGGGAGGGACCTGCATGGCTGCAGACGGAATCGAAGAAATATTGTGTGATTGTCGGATTAACTCAAAAAAGTACATAAACGTATGTGGAAAACATGCTGCAATACGTCAAATTCCAGTAAAACAACGCACCCTCCACTCACCATGAGATGATTTGTTGAAAATAATATTGCACTGCTTCTATGGCTTTTGCAGTCCCCAGATCTAAACCCAGTTGAGCACCATTGTACTCAATTACATCAAAAGCTTTGTTTAAAATCGTTTTGGAACAAAATTACTTCAGACAAAACAATAGCAGCAATAATAAAAGCTAAAGTAGGCCACAATAAATACATACTAGTTTTTAATTAATAAAAGCATATTTATAACGTAACTGCATACTTTTATTTTTTCTAAGTTGCAGTTTTTTTAAGATATTTTTTTTCCTCGAGGGTAGATGAAAATCTGCAATAGACACTATGAGGATCGAAAGCGAGTGCTCATAGTAAAAATTGTACTTCTTACTCACCAAAAACACCTCTCTTCGATATAAATTTGTTAGATATTGGAACCTAAGTTAAGACTTATCAAGAAATTTGTTTATCAACAAATAAAGACGTTTAGCAGGTAATTTTGTAACAATGAAAGTTCCTGCTTGTTCCGCTATTTAGACGCGGTTAATATTTATCGAGCTAATTCGAAAGGGCTGGTCCTTTGTATTTGTAGGACTGTAATATTAACATGTCCCTTTAATCTAATTGTTTGGTTTCGTGCGAGATTTTGGTTGCATCTTTTTTTTTCTCTTTAGCACTTTATTTTCGAAAGTTTGTAAAATATTGGCATTAGTTTTCTTGGTACAACCACAGAGTTGCATACCATAGGTCCACTCCGGCTTCAGCACTTGCTTGTATAGGCAGTATATTCTCTGTATTTGTTTTCGAGTTCTTTATGTTTATTTTTCATTGCGAGATATTTAGGCTCGCTTGCGAACTGAATACGGACCGAGTTTTTATAAATAGGTCCATTAATTTATATTATTCAGAGCACTTTGCAGTTTTACAGTTGTTTCTTCGATCGCTTTACTTATTGCTAGGACAGCAGGGTCATCGGGATATGTAGCTAAGACCGTGCCTTCTCTTGCAGTATATCACGGGTAAATAGAAGTGGACCAAGAACCCCTCTTTGCGGTACGCCAACTGAAATTTCTTTAAATTGCGAGTATTTGTTTACGTGTCTGACACGGAAGAGTCTATTCCCGGGGTATGTTGTTAGTAAGATACTATATTGGCGTACAGGCATAACCTGTCGTAATTTGAACTTCAGGCCTTCATACCACACCTTATCAAAGACTTGCGAGAAATCAAGAAGTGATTCTATGTACCTGGTCAATGATTCAATGCTTGCTTCTGAACTCAAACTGGTGATTAGAGATAAGATTTTGTTTCTCAACAATCGGCTGTAAGCGCTTGAGTAATATACTCTCCAAAATTTTGGATACAATTGGGACCATTATAACTTCCACAACTTTCCACTGACTCGGAACGCATTCCAATTTGAGCGCAGCGTTTATAATATTGGGAAGCTTAATTAATGCTTTTCTAGGCAACATTTTTAGAACTTTTCCGGTTATTAACTCGTAGCCAGGGACTTTCTTAGGTTTTAATTTCTTTATTTCTTTGTTAGGTGCTATTTCCGACGCATTAATATGAATGACTAAGTGTTTGAGCATCGAACGGCTTGGAAGTCTGTAGAAGATATGATATGGTCACCACTTCTTCACTCTGACCAATGTAGTACTAGCTCAGGGAATACCCCACTCAGAAGAATGTCTCTCCAGTTGCAGTTCACAAAAACACTTTGTTTATCTACTAAAAGTTATTTTTAAAAACTCACATAAGTTTCCATTTTTAACGAAATAATCATCAAAATATTATATTTTCGTAAAAATGTCCACCGACAATTGATTTGCAACCAACCCTTGGACGTTTTGCGTTTCAATACTTCGGGTATTTATTTATAAAACGCGCTCTTGGAGCTCTCAATGAAATGTGTGTAAAATAAAAACATTTGTCTTATGTAAAATAAAGACCAAATAGGACTGCGCATAAGGCCGTCTTGTTCATCCAATTTTCAAGAGGCCAAAACTAAAACATTTTCCAATTTTCCACATGCGAGAGCAGACTCAACACTGTCGGTGGCGGTGGCGGCGGATCTGCCTCACATTTTATTAATAACAAAAATTTTCGCCTTGAATAATCAAGAACAATTTTAATAAACACACACTCGTCTGCACACATAGCTCTAGGCGTAAGGCGTATATATTTAGACTCATTTTTTTTTCTAGTCAAGGCGAGAAAACTCTGAGGAAAAATAGAAAACTCGAATCCGTTTGCCGTATGGTGTAAAACATCGTTTTCCCCCCGCGCATTCAATTTTTTTACTCCTCGTTTTGGCAAGGAACAAAGGAGGTAATAGGTGGGAAAATGCAAAAGGCGTATTGTTATTGTGCGTGCAACAAAAACAAAAAAAAAAGTAAAGAAAAAAATGCAGACCCAACGTTTCCTTAATATCGCGGAACACAGATCAGTAAAAATTTGTTTGTCTGCGGCATTTAGTGGGATATAAGCGTAAATAATAAGTTGTTTCCTTTTTTGGTAACGACGATGAAATGAAAGGAGGAACAAAAATTTTCACAGGCAGGGAGGTTTTTTTTCTTTTTCGCTTACCGAATTGGAACATTGTGGAGAACCAGTAACACTAGGCGATCGTTGCACTGTCACCAATGCCATTTTTGAAATTGCATCTATTTAACTTATGAACTTATGCATTTCTTTTGTTTTGAATAAATATTTGTAGAATGCACACCGTATAAATAAGAAATAATCTACAATCAAATAACAAAATTCTACGAGAAGACAGAAGACATTTTAATGCGACGCCATGTTTGATTTTTTTCCTACAATCCATGGATTTGACAGATAGCAAAAGTGACGGACATATTTTGGCTAGCAGCTTGATTTTATAAGGGCGGATGGTAAGTATGCAAGGGGGTTGAGAATTTGTATTTATATTTAAGGCGAGTTTTACACTAATGGCGGATACTTTTTGGGAAAAATGTTGCACTCTTTTTGCTTTCTTTGGAAATTTTTGTAACTTGTCGGATGTGTTTTCCAATGCACCAACATTTGAAACAATAAAAGTGCATGTTGTTTTTTAATTTAAAATTTTCACAGTGTTGCATTTATCGGAAGACATTTCGTGCAACTTGTTGTTTGGAAAATCGTACGGTGTATTATGTGGAAATTTCATACAATTATTTGTTTTACATTTACACTAAACGCATCGGGCATCGGGCATCGGGGTACGATGCACCCGACACTTAATATTCCTTCAATTTCTATTAAATTCATATTTTTATGCACTCTGCAGGAATTATTATATAATTATTCACAAGTTGAAAAAATAAAATAAAATATATGTAGAGAGAACAAGAGCATAAATTTAAAACACACAGAAACTGCCATATCTATTGTACTTTTTCATCAACAACACAGAGCAGGAAGTGAAGCAAACTATGTATTTTCATTTATAACGGGGCTAAAAGACTCAATAATGAATTCAGTTTAATTCATTTTTATAATTAAGGTTTCGTTTCTTGAACAAATTTTGCAACTTGGATGTGCTTAAAGCTTTTTTTGTTTTAATTTTAAATTGCATAATACCCATGATCGACAAAAATGGTTAGTCCCGCGTAACTTACTGATCGCTATCAGGAAGGTGGTCTGTCACCTATGACTTAGTTCCAAACGATATGAGCGCGTTGTGGAACTGGCTTAGGCTGAGGTCTTTTTTTTTTGACAGCAGAGCTAAAACATTTAGAAAATTGAACCGGAGCAGATTCGGAAAAGTCAGATAGATTTTATTTATCGTGCTGGGGAAAATCACTTTAATTCTTAGTAAATATTGCAGTTCTTTTACTATTCAATAAAGCCTAATTAATACATTATTTGAGAAAATATAAATTCTTGTTAAGCTCCAAACTATATGAAAATTTGAAATCGGCATAAATTATTGCTTTCCTACCTAAAATTAACAATTAGATTCATCATTAAAGCGTTGTGAAAAAGCGCATAAAGTTCTAGTATAGTATAATATAAATTAAATATTATTTTCCTATTTGCCAAAAAAAGAAAAGAATATATCTTGGCACATTACAATCAGATGTGCAAGTACATTGTGTTTTTTAATTCAATGAATGTTAGCAGTTTAAGAATAAAGTCCAAAAAATTGGGCGTCCAATTGAAATCAAAATAATATACCTCCTAATGGGATAAAAAGAAAAAAAATTGCAGCTTAGGGTTGCGATATCGCGAGATTTTGATGATGTTGAATAAAGAAATCCTCATCGGCATGAGTTTATTATTATTAGTGAATATTGACTTTAACATTTTGTTTGAAATCGAAAGTTTCGTGGAGTGTTTTGCAGTCAATTTGAATAACAGAAGAATATGAACACGACTGCCGTGATTATACACTGTACTGTTCAGTACACGTGTAACTGGTTTGTAGAGCGGTTATAGTAAATTATAAGACATTTTTTTTTAAGCTTATTTTCATATTTTTGTTTAAATTGTTCCGAGAAGTTTGAAGGTCCATTTATTAATGAATAAAAATAAACATTACTGAGTTTTTGCGGTTAGTTCTTTGCAAAATCTAGATATTTCTTTTTCACGATATTTATTGTCCAACTATTACTCCGCGAGTAATCTTGACGTTGATGATGCTAACTTACGACAGCTTACTCATAAAGCTGTCAAAAAATATTGAAAACATATACCATGTTTCCATGGTGAGTTGAACCTGGGTTGAACTCAAGTCGGGTTGGGTTTTCTCAGTTATTTTCAATTCAACTCAAACTCAAACGATGACTAGTGATGGACGTAAAGATCACGGCGTTGTAATATTGGTCCAATTTAAAAAATTTTACGCATCCAAATGTCAGTTAAGCGCTATCAGCTTCTTGTTTCTTGGCGTACAAATATTAATTCGTATATTTCATGATAAAAAAAATAACCTGCAGAGTGCATAAAAATGTGAATTTAATAGCAAACCACTGGATAGAAATTAAGAGAAAATAAAGTGTTGTTTGTATCATTGCCGTAGGAATTGCCTCCACTATCGCATTTTAAACGTAGTTGAGTCTGCGTCGCGGCAATCCTGAGTGTTGAGAATGCCCCAGCTTTAGTTGTGAGTGAACTCACCCTTTCGCAAGGGTGACAAAATCAAATGATTTTGTTTAGAATTGTATTCAATTTAATAAAAAGAAAATATGAATAATGCTCAAATAGGCTGTAGGATATCAGTTTATAAATTCGTTAATAAATAAAGTATTGTTGAAACTTTACTTACTTTAGGTGGCGCTACAGTCCGGGGTGGACCTGGGCCTCAACCAATACGTCTCTCCAGTTAGCGCGATCTTTGGCTAACTGCCTCCAGTTGCGCACTCCAAGTAGGTTGAGGTCCCCTTCCACTTGTGCGCGCCACCTAAGGCGAGGTCTTCCTCTACTGCGTTGTCCCTCCGGGTTGGAATCGAAGACTCTTCGGGCCGGAGCGTTGGTGTCCATTCGCTCTACATGTCCTAGCCATCTTAGACGACTGATGCGCACTTTTCTGACCAGCTCGTAGAGTTCGCTGTTAAATCTTCTTCTCCAAAGCCCGTCAACGCAAACGGGGCCAAAAATCACTCGAGAAATTTTGCTTTCGAAACGACCAAGAAGATCTTCATCCGCTTTTGCTAGGGTCCATGCTTCTGCGCCATAGAGCAGGACAGAGATGATAAGGGTCTTATATAGAGTCTCCTTAGTATTTCTTGACAAGGCCTTACTAATCAATTGCCGTCTTAGGCCAAAGAAACAGCGGTTAGCAAGTGTAATTCTTCGCTTGATTTCTGCTGAGGTGTCATTATCAGAGTTTACCGCGGAGTCGAGGTAGACAAAGTCCCTAACTACCTCAAAATTGTAGCTGTCTATCGTGACGTTCTGTCCGATTCGTCGATGTTGTGTGTCCCTTCTTGTTGACAGCATATATTTTGTTTTACCCTCATTCACCACCAAACCCATTTTTGCCGCTTCTGCACTAATACTTGCAAACGCACCGAACTCGCTGTGTTCTGCCAATAATGTCAATGTCATCAGCGTATGCAAGAAGTTGTACAGACTTTTGGAAAATTATGCCTCTGGTGTTGGCTTGTGAGTTTCGCACAATTTTCTCAAGAATGATGTTGAAGAAGTCACATCACAGCGCGTCACCTTGTCTAAATCCTTTTTTGACATCAAAGGTCTCGGTGAGATTGCTTCCAACCTTTATGGAGCAGCGAGCGTTCTCCATCGTCATTCTGCACAATCTGACAAGTTTGGCAGGGATGCTAAAACTAGACATGGCTCTGTATAGCTCGTCTCTATAAATGCTGTCATATGCGGCCTTAAAATCAATAAAAAGATGATGAGTATCGATCTGGACTTCTTGGGTTTTCTCCAGGATCTGCCATAGTGTGAATATTTGATCGGTCGTGGACTTACCGGGCCTAAAACCGCACTGATAGGGACCTATCAGATCGTTGATGAATGATTTCAGGCGCTCACACAGTACAGCAGACATGATCTTATACGCAATGTTCAGGAGACTGATGCCTCTATTGTTGAAAACTAAGTATTATTATTACTCGTAATGTTAAGCATTTGGAGTGCTTGATTTTAGCTACATTTGAGTAACTAGCTTCCTGCAAACACACAGTTCCTCAATCATTAGCTCCAGTTGTTGTGTTGGGACGCAATAAGGTTTTTATTGGAAACGTTTTTGAACAAATTGACCTTTTAAAGTACGATAGGTTCGTTATTTTTAGGGTTAGGTTCTGATATTGCCTCGAATTGTGACTCCTGTAAATTCGTCCAGACTTTAGGCTACGGTCCGAAGTACAGACGGATAGAATTGCGAAGCTCATTTTCATTTGTCACTTTTTTAAATGTAGACGTACCGCAAGCATCGGCAATTTATTGCACACCAGATTTTATTTCCAAGCTCAAAAAAATATGCAATGGTAAACAAACTAAGGAAATATCAGCGCCAATAAATCTATTACACAAAATTGTATATCTTAACTACGTGTTCTCAAACTGTTGTTGTTTCATCGAACAGCCTTAGATTATGCAATATATAATTTTCAGCCTATAAGGCCGCTACGCAAAATTTCTAGTGACGCTTAAACTGTGTATCAAGTTAGAATCACAACTTTTCTCAGACTGGTAGGTAAGTGTTTCGCTAACGTTTTTGATCTCTAGATTTTGATCAAACTTGACATTACTTGTTTAGAGAAACTGAGGAAAGTAGGTTTCTCAGTTCTGTCTGTTTGTTCATCTGTTTGTATATGCAGACGACTGCAGGCTAAACGTCATACGAGTATCTACGGTCTGTGGTACGAAATTGGAATTTTCATTCTAACCACAAAATTAGCGGTACTTTATCAATGGTCGATATGGAAGTTGATTTTATCGAAAACGGCTCTTACAATTTTGTTCAAATTTACTAATTTCAGTTAGGTTACACATGTGTACGCCATCAGATGGCATAACAGGTTTTTGAAAACCGGATCGATATGGAAAATTTTGATTTTCTTGAAATGTCGCAAACGTTAACGACTTTTGGGGCAATTGAACAAGGACTGAAATTGAGTTTTGGAATGCGATTTAAGGACCGTCTTCAAAATTCGGGATATTCATAAAATGTGAACATTTTGAAGCCAAATGACTTGGTTAGATATGGGATACTATTGGTACCAAATTATTTAATATGGTGCTAATTTATTCTGGTAAGTCATCTGGGAGTAGATATGTACTTATCTGGAATGCGCTACTGCCATATTTCACACGATGAGTTTAGTTTTCCGTACCGAACCGATACAACACAACACTTCACATTTACCCGGCAATGTATATACGCCGGCGGTTATCCGGATCCAAGTATATGGAACTCAACTAGAGCGTTCACGCATTTTCGGCACCGGATGTACAACATCTCTATATATTTCGAGGACTACGCCGTATATTCGATTTGTGAAACGGGGCTTACGGATTATACACGTTGTCTATCCGCCTGTCTGATTCATTTTAATTTTTTAACCGTTTAATCTAGAGAGCTGAAATTCATCAGAAATGTAAATGTACCGAATCGCTCGAAAATAATCTGAACACTAATAATAAAAAGGTCTACAGCCAACTCCGCTATTAATTTTGCATACGAAGTTATTTGAAGTCCCTTTCCAATTCTGTGTGCACTTGTAATTGTTTAAATTTAAATTTAGAAATAATACAATTTAAAGTCCACTCTTAACTAAAATTTGAGTCTAACTCGAAAGTTGTAGAAATAAACTACAAAATTTTACAATTATAGATTCGATTCATCGGTATTTAAGTTGAATCTAGTGTGTCAACCGAGATATGTTTTTTTTTTGTTGCTTAACTAACTATGATAGCTTAACTTTTAATAACTTCCAAGATGGCAAAAAAGAACAACAATTAACTGGGTATACAATATCAGTAAGTTTCGATATTATCCACAGTTATCACTAGCTGGGTATAGGACATTTCGGCAACAGATAACGCAAAAAGCGTCTTTCAGGAAAGTGGAATTTCATATCTTTAACTTGAGAAATAATTGAATGATTAATTTAACAACAAAAAAAGCGAGGCGATGGTAGAAACACTAATTTTCGTTGAACTTTAATCCGCGAATAAATCAGTAGTGCCAAATTATCCGAAAAAATAGGAAATCGTTTTTTTGTGAAACTTAACTAAACTTTATATAAACTTACATACAAAAATGGCCGATATTAGCACATTTCGATTAGATGGCGTTTACCAACACTCACCCAGGAGTGTTGGTAAACAAGAAGAAAGCGTAATTTTATGTCTTTGTTTTTAGATTTTGTTTAATGTTACTAACAATGGAAATGGAGATTAAATCAGTTGTGTCAAATTGCAAAATAAAAAGGATATAGTTTTTTGTTTAAGCTTTATATAAAGCTACAAAGAAGCATGGCCATAAGTGACTTTAAAATCTATGAAAATGTGGTGAAAATTGTTTTGAAGTTCCTGGTTTTTATCCAAGATCTGCCGAAATGTGAATATCTGACCTAAAACCACACTGACATGGGTCAATCAGAGTGTCGACAAAAGTTTTAAGACATTCATATAATATGGCAGGTAAAATCATAAGGAGGAATCGAAGAATATGTCGCAAATCGAATAGCTAAAGCAAAGTCAAACTTTAGAATGTTGTCCAAAATATGAAGAAGGAATGGTATTAGCACCAAGCTAAGACTGTTCCGCTTCAATGTTGCGTCCGTGGTGTTATATGTGTACAATACTTGAAAAGTGATCGCTACTATCAAAAGAAAGCTGTAAACTTTTGTGCTTTGGTGTCTATTTTGTGGCCGAAGAGCATCTCAAATGAACACCTTCACTAGAGAACTGACCAGGAACCTATAGGCACCACCATGCAACGTGGCAGTGGATCGGTCCTACACTTCGAAAAGGTGACTGTTCCATAGCAAAGTACGCGATGCAATGGAATCCGCTAACTCAAGATGGCAAAATAGTGGAGAAGTACGAGGGCAAGGTGAAAAGTTCTCAGCCTGACGCAGAGATGGCGTTCCAATCAGAAAAAAAATTATGTTTCCTGCCTGGGTGCACTTCTCATTAGTTCGTATGACAAGTTTCAACTTGTTCTCTCAAGTAGTTTCTTTACACGAATTTTTGCAGTAGACGTCTTGCATGTTTATCGTTAAAATGGATAAACTTGAATATCGTGCGGTGATAAAATTCTTCATTTGGATGGGTTAACCCCTAAGGAAATTCATCCAAAGTTGACAAAAGTTTACGGGGACTCTGCTCCTTCCATGTCAACCGTTAAAAAGTGTGCAGCTGAATTTAAACATGGTCGCACGTCCCTCGAAGATGACTCACGTGAAGGACGCCCAAAAACCACAACCACACTCGAAACCATCGAAAAAGTGCATGATATCGTGTTGGACGATAGGCGAGTGAAGGTGAGTGAGATAGCTGAGGCTGTGTGTATATCGAAAGAGAGGGTGCGAAACATCTTGCACAAAAACTTAGGGATGCGAAAGCTCTGCGCAAGATGGGTGTCGCATTTGCTGAATACCGATCAAAAGCAAATGCGCAAATGCGCAAACGATTTTCGCGGCAATCTTTGGACCGGTTCAATAGGGATCCGACAAATTATGTTCGGCGATTTGTCACCATGGATGAGACATGGGTCCACTACTACATGCCAGAAACGAAACAGCAGTTGAAGCAGTGGGTGCAAGCCGATGGTTCAGCGCCAAAGAAAGCGAAGTTGATCGCATCTTCCGGAAAGGTCATGGCCAGTTTGTTTTGGGATGCGAAAGGGATCCTGTTAATTGATTACCTTGAGAAAGGCAAAATAATTACAGGCGAATATTACTCCAACCTTCTTGACCAGCTGGATGCCAAAATTCGCGAGAAGAGGTCTGGCTTGAAGAAGAAAAAAATTATCTTTCACCAGGACAATGCACCTGTACACAAGTGTGCGTTGGCGATGCGAAAACTGCGGGATTTGGGGTACGATTTGCTCGGCCATCCCCCCTATTCACGTGATTTGGCACCCTCAGACTTCCATCTGTTCCCAAACTTAAAGAAATTTGTTTCTGGGAAGCGCTTCGCATCCAATGCAGAAGTTGAGAGGGTCGTAGATGAATATTTTCACAGCCTTCCAGACTCTCACTTCCGAGAAGGAATACTGATGTTGGAGAAACGCTGGACCAAGTGTGAAATATCTTATTTGGTATTTTGTTATTTGATGTAGTAGCGGATTGGAGTGCAAAGAAGACTAGTGTTTCTACTATAGTCCCACTTTTTCTCTTGTTAAATTAATCACTCAATTATCAACATTCATGAGCAAATCACCTTATTGCACCATCTGTCACCCGATAGCCGAAATGTGCTATACTCAGTTAGCGATAATAGTGAATAATATCGAAAGTTACTGAAACTATATATGTACTTAGTTAGTTGTTGTTCTTGTTTGCTATGTGAATTTTTTCTGAACTACGGACAGTTTTCACAAAGAAGCACAGCAAAAAAAATCGCCAAGTATAAATAATATGTCTGGTATTGCCGAACAAATTAATCGCTGTTTAGAGATAGACATGCTTTCGACATTACTCATGTTGAACATTTATAACACTGAAGTGAAACCAACAAAAATTAAGAAAAAGATCCCCATAAATAAGACAACAATTAATTTTTCATAAAATATTTATTTGTATAAAAGGACACTTACAATTATGCCGGATAATTTCGTTATTATAATATTATTATATATTATAATTTGAATACAATATCCCATCGTTCACTTAAAATGTATGTCCTCAAAATTTTACGCAAAGAAAAACAATTTTTTTCGATAAGTAACGTCAAAATAATTTAAATAAATACTACAAAAAAAAAAACCGGCGATTTTAAATTTTCTTATATACTTTTTGTTTTTTTTTTCTTGTTGATAGTAAAAATTAAAAAAAAAATCATTGTAAAAAAAACATACACTTAAATATAGTATTTTTTTTCTTTTTATTTATACCTATTTATATATAAAAAAATGGTTGTGCGCTTGACAAGCCTATTAAAATCCAAACATAAAATTTGAATACTAAAAATAAACTACAGGCGACTTGCGCTATACATATGTACTCTCGCATAACTAACACAATAAATATATAACTAAATAAAATTTATTCCTACATATCTAAAATTGTTTATATTATGTATAAAAAAAATTCCTAACTCGATTAATTTTAATAGAAAAAAAGAAGATACATCCTAAGCTCAAGTAACTGAAAATCATCTCATCTTTCATTCTCTTTTTTTTATTATTATTATTTTATAATGCTTAACTATCAGTTTACACATACATAGTTTAAATGGTGCGTTTCGTTACAATTGTAGTTATGTTTTTAGTAAAAAAGTAAAAAACTATCATTGGATTTTCAATCAGTCGAACAATAGGATGTGCATATCTGCATGCGTATGTCTTCTACAACTAAATCTCTTTTTTTTTTTTTAATTATACGATTATTATTCTTTTTAAATACATAGTATACCTAAAGTTAGTGTAAACTTTGTTGCAAAATTTTTCATTGAACAAAGTATTTGATTCATTTAGATATATCTATCAATCAAACAGATACATCTAAACAAAAATTGAATTTATGTTATTCTACGAGTTGTATGTTTTTTGTAAAAACTCCTCCTAAAGTCACTAAATTTATAATTTATAGGTCGTAGTAGGAAAGTAGACGATACTATAGGTATTTAGGACTTGTTGCTCTTACAACAAAACGAAGAAGACTAGAAGAAGAAGCAACAATTTACAAAATATATAAAAAAAGTATTATATTTAATAATAACATTCTTGTAAAATGCCTTAAAGTTGATCGTTCACAACGTAATTGATTGATTGTATGTTTGTTGTGTAGCGGTAATGCTGTCAGTTGCAACAAAAAATTACGTTACAAAATTCGATCGCTTCTTGAAATAAAAAAAAATAAAAATTGTGAAAGATCAATATAATTGATATACATATACTAAATTGTAATAATAATAAGTAAGTGCGAGCTAAATTAATTGCACCTATACTATGTATACAGCACAATATCACTGGTTGCTTCTGACAAAACTAAACTCTAATTAATATGTTTTCTCATGTTCTTTTTTAAATCAATCCAATTGTTTCCCTATATTCAAATTGTTTTTCTTAATTTAATTTTCATATGGAATTGCCTTGTAGGGATATTCTTTTTTTAGAGACTTTTTTCTTATTTCAAAAAAAGGAAACTATATATTTTTTTTTGTTTTTCATTTCATGTTGTTCCGGTGTTAACTGGCACCTTTTTTTTTTTTTTAATATTGCTGCATTCTTTGTTTGCTAATTTATTGATGGCTAGTTCTTCATCTTCGGCGTGATGCGACGACTGCGATCATTTGACGAAGCATTGGCTCGGGAGAGCATGTTTTTGGGTCACACTTCATTTGTCCATCGCCGCCACACCTGCAAAATAAAGAATTGAAGCATCAGTAAATGTAACCTTAATAAATTAAAATTGAATTGGTTTTGTTTTGAGTCGGTAATTTGGAAACTAGTGGGCTGCGAGAAAATCTTATTCACCCGTATTCCATAAGTCGTGTAAAATAAGTGTTATGAGCTTTACCGTAAGTCCATTGAGTTGATAAAATTTAAAATGATAATGGATGCAAAAAGTATCAGATAATTTGGCAGCACTTATTACATAAACTGTGAAAAATAAGCCATGTTTCTTTGTAATTTTATCTGAAGTTCAGTTAAGTTTCACAAAAAAACAACAATCATATTTATTTTGAAACTTGGCACTGCTGATTTAGTCGTGGATTGGTATTAAAAAAAAGTATTTCTACCATCGCTCCACTTTTCTCTTGTTAAATTATTCTTTCAATAATTTAACATTCAACAGAATCTAATAATAGATATCATCGCTCTTCATTCAAACATTTGTCGCGCCATCTGTTGCCCGATTGTCGAATTGAGCCATGCTCAGCAGCAATAATTGTGGATAATATTGAAAGTTACTGAAATTGTATACCCAGTTAAATGTTATTCTTTTTTCTATGCAAACTTTTACAACAAAATACTGCTATGTATTTCAGAAACTGCCAAAAATAAAGCTCATTATCGAGTCGAGCAGGGCTACACGAAATAGAGTGATTATAGAGAGCGTTAGGAAAGCTAATTGCTTTTGAATGATATTTTGTTTTTTTATAAAAGGAAATTTCCAAATCCCGGAGCACTCAGACTCCATTTTGCTGTATCCAGGCAGAAGCTCCTTTTTGGTGTAGTGGTTGGAGAAACTTAGATTTTATTCGTTTCTCTTTTATGTTCGGGTGGCTATCCCCCGTCCGGGCTCGAACCTGCACAATTCGGGTCACAAGCGAGCACACTACCTACTACACCGTGGCCACCTTGAAAAATATACTCCAGGGTCACATCCGAATTGAATCTGTTATTAATAATAATATGTTTTTAGTTAAAATGGATTCTAATACAGTTTCTCTAGACGCATACACCAATGGGTGTATTGCAGATGTTTATATTTGGAATTTTTTTTCGTTTTTTTCGAAACTTGAAAAATGTCACATGTATCATTTATGAAATAACAGACTCAATTGCAATCGTAGCCTTCGTATCTCTTTTTAAATGTTAAGAGCATGTCTGCACAATGTTCGGACAGAACTTACTCGTCGACCAAAAGTAGGTTTCGCCTATAGAACCAAACTACTAATAAAGTATTCGAGGTTCTTGACAACAGCATTTGCCTGAGGTTATCGAAGAGAAAGCTCCCGCATGAAGTTTATTTTTGCAGTGTAGAATACTCGACCCGTGCAGAGAAGACCAACAGTTTCGATCTGGAAAGTCTGTTAGCGTCCCTGCGAATTCTCGCTGGATTGAAAAGTTGTTGACGGATTTAGGAGCTTTTATCCGCCTTAGGACATTTTGGTTCATTTTCTGAGAATAATTTACAGGCAAGGATATCATCGTCCAAGGTCTCCTGAATATCGGCCATTCAAAGCTTCATAAGTATTGCTTAGAAAAGTCCGGCCTTTGTAATTGATCTGCTTGAATGGTTTGAAGATGGAAGAATTTTGTATTCAACTCGTTGCAGCTTTATTCATAATCTTCTCTCAGGAGAGAGAAGATATTTGTAGATGCCTTTTGATTCTGCTCCTGAATTGTTGGAGATTAAAGGTTTCAACGTTTGGATGTCCGCGACGTTGCTAGGTAGATGTGCTCAGGTAGCTTGCCTCATAATAGTATCTAAAGGTCCGGAAAATTGAGGTCTGGTGCAAAAGAAGAGGAAAAGAAATTATAGAAGGTAGGCCTAGAGTCCTTATTACATTGTTAAACTGAAGGTAGCCTAGAGCCCACAAGCAACCGAAGGTGCAACTATGAGTTGACATGTGGCTGCTGATAGTACCAATGTACAATAATGGTACGGCCCCTTAAGGGTGAGGTTGCTTGTGAGCTTCATTGTAGACCCAAGGTAATGAAACCCACTAAATCAAGATCGAAGAAAATCGGATGATAGTTTGAGGGATTAACATAATCGGCTTTAGCACGTGGTATTGGTAATAAATGCGAAAATAGCCACAGAGAGATCTTCATTGAGCAGTATGGAAGATTTATTTGGGGTTTATTAGACACGGACTTCCCATGTTTTGAGACTTTTTAGTTTCAAACATGACTCCTAGTGCAGTTTATTTTAGGATTTAATTTTTTTTACAAAGAGTACTTACGTGCAATGCATGCATGGCCCGCTGGCTGAGTCAATTTTATCGCCCACCCTGTATGACTTTCCACTGATATGGCACCCATTCTTTTCGGCTGCTCCACGATAGGCATGATGCAGGAAGTGAGGTGGCAGGGTAGTGCTTGTCGTTGTTGTGCTTGTTGTAATGTTAAGTACGGTTGCCATTGAGACAGGACACTCATAACGTGGGCAACAGAATCCACTGATTGGTTCCTCATGGCATCCAGAGATTGGTGGCGGACATGATTGCTGCAGGCAAATGATATCACTTCGGAAGCAGAAACAGAAATCACATGGATCATCACGTGGTATCTGTTGAGCTGAAACAAAGAGTTTGCCACCGTATCGGCAGGTACCAGGTCCGAAGACTTCAGTCTCATCCTCATCGGTATATTCGTCCTCTGGGTACGATGGATATTGTGGAGGAACATGACCATAGGTGGGTGCTTGATGTGATGTTGGTGCACTAGTGACCGCTTGTTCTGTTGTGGGTGGTAATGTGGAGGAAGATGCGTATGCAGGTCTAGCTGTTGATTCGGAAACATGGGCTTCATCGTCGACCTTATCGCTTGCGTTTAGCGCGGGTCGGGAGGTAGTGCGATCTAGCTCAATGTGTGGGAATAGTGGATGCAAGGTTGTTGGAAGTGGAGCCTCCTGTTCTTCGCTTGTTTCTTCATCTGTGGCAATTGGTTTGGGTAGACCTGTGTCGAATTTATCCTCCACTGGTACAATCGGCTTTTCTGTTGTGGTTGAGGGGATGGCACTTTCAGTTGGATGTTCTTCCGACTTTTGGTCTTCTTCAGAGATTTCGGATGGAATCTCAGGAGTTAGTATCTTTTCTTCTGATTCCGGTGCGCTTGCAATAGCAACAACCCTTTCTGTGGTTATGGACACTTCAGGCTCTTCTTCTTCTTCAGATGACGATGTCGTGGATTCTTCTGAGGATATGGCAACTGGTCGTTCGGGAATTTCTTCCTTCTTTGCATCTTGGATGGGTAATACAGTTGTTGGTTCATGTTCGGTCACGAATTCAGCAATTGTTTGAATCTTAACATCATCCTTTGGTGCTTCAGTTTGTTCACTTTCTTCTTCAGATTCTTCTGAGGAAGCAGTAGTACTTTCAGGTACAACTGGAGCAATTGGAGTTTCACTGAGAGAAGGAGCGATAGTCTGTGCAAGATCCACTGGAGCAATAGTGGAAACATCTTCCTTCTCTGCTTCTTCTTCAGATTCTGATGCGGAAGTGTCTTCAGCAGATTTGTCGGTTGTATCTTTAGTGATTTGTTGGTCATCAGAGACTGGTACAGCAGATTCTTCCAATGAGATTGGCTGGTCTGTTTGAGATGGGACACCTTCTGGCTTAACAGTCTGAGCGGAGATTTCTTCTTCCACCTTAGGCACTGATGGAACAGAGATTGGACTTTCAGTTTGAGCAATAGCGTCTTCAGAAGACGGTTCTTCTACAGCGACTGAAACTGGTGCTGGGCTTTCAGTTTCCGCTAAGGATTCATCCGCAGATGGTTTCTTCTCTGCAACTTCGGATATCTTTTCGTCGATTGAGCTTTCAGTTTGAGTTGGAATATTATCAGCAGAAGGTTTGATAATTTCAGGTAAAATCTCATCAACTGAGATTTGATCACCAGAGTCAGGCTTGCCGGGCTGAGAGGTAACTTCATCAATTGCAACTTCTTCAGGAATTATTGCAGCATCGGTGCTTGAAATTGTCTTTTCACCTTCAGCCGAGCTTTCGTCTTCAACTGATGCTGGCAATTCAGTAGCTGGTTGTTCTAACTTTTCTTCGATGGCGGGTTTTTCCTCTAACGGACGTACCGACTCACCTGTTGGCAGAGGACTTTCTGTTAGAAGTAAGGTCTTGTCTTCTGAAACTGGTCCTTCGGTAGGAGATAATGGCTTTTCGGTTAATAGTTCTGGTTCGAGTTCTTCCTCCGAGCCACGATCTGCCTTAGATGGATATACATCAGTGCTGACTGGTGTTGGGGTCTGAACGGAGCCATCCTCCCCTTCTTCTTCAGTCTCAGAAATAGAAATAGTACCAGGAGATGCAGTTCCTGCCAACGATTCATCTTTTTCCACAACAGGAATAGAAGTTTGGGTGTCTGCAGGAGACTTTGTGGTATCGAGGTCTTCATCTCCTTCTTCAACCGATTTGCTGGGAATAGTGCCCGTGGGAACTTCAGTAGCACCCAGTAGTTCTTCTCCTGTTTCGACAGCCTTAACGGGGATAGAGCTTGCAGGAGCTTCTGTAGTATATAGACCCTGATCTTCAGTTTCAACTGCCTTGACGGTGGTAGATTCCACTGGCGCTGCTGCAGTATCCAAGACTTCATCACCAATTTCAACAGCCTTGACGGGAATAGAGTCAGCAGGAGTTTCTGTAGCATCCAAGTCTTCTTCTCCAGTTTCAATAGCCTTGACTGGGATAGAGCTTGCAGGAGCTTCTGTAGTATATAGACCCTCATCTTCAATTTCAACTGCCTTGACGGTGGTAGATCCCACAGGTGCTGCTGTACCATACAAGTCTTCGTCACCAGTTTCAACTACCTTGATAGGAATAGAGGTAGCAGGAGCTTCTGTAGCACTCAAGTCTTCATCCGAAGTTTCAATACCCTTGACGGGGATAGATACAGTTGTAATATCGGACTCCTTTTCTTGCTCATCAAGTAGAATCGAGACAGATGGTTCTTTATCCCCAGGAAGTATAGCCCCTGGATATTTATCTTCAGCAGTTGGTCTAGCAGTTTCAGCAACTATTTCTTCTTCTACTTCTTCAGACGAAGATGTGGTACTAGATGAAACATCAGCTTCTTCTACTGCTGCAGAAACTGTTGTTGGAGAGACAGGAGCTTCTGAAATTAGTCCTTCATCCTTTTCTAACTCAGATTCATCAGAAGATGGTGCAACAGTACCTAGAAGTGGTTGATCGACGATAGTTGGGGTGCTGGTTTGACTGGTAATATCTGCCTCAGATTCTTCTGCTGTAGCTGGAGCAATAGTACCTGGGAGTGGTTGTCCGGCGATGGATGGAGCGCTGGTTTGACTAGCAATCTCTTCCTTTTCTTCTTCAGATACTTCTTCCGAACCTGCTGCTACAGTTGCTGGAAGTTCTTGGTTAGCAATAGCTGGGGCGCTGGTTTGACTGGCAATATCTTCCTCAGATTCTTCTTCTGTAGCTGGCGCAATAGTACCTGGGAGTGGTTGTCCGGCAATGGATGGAGCGCTGGTTTGACTAGCAATTTCTTCCTTTTCTTCTTCAGATACTTCTTCCGAACCTGCTGCTACAGTTGCTGGAAGTTCTTGGTCAGCAATAGCTGGGGCGCTGGTTTGACTGGCAATATCTTCCTCAGATTCTTCTTCTGTAGCTGGCGCAATAGTACCCGGAAGTGGTTGCTCGGCGATAATTGGAGCACTGGTTTGACTAGCAATTTCTTCCGCGGATTTTTCTTCCGATCCTGGTGCGATAGTACCTGGAAGTGGTTGATCGACGATAGATGGAGCGCTGGTTTGACTGGCAATATCTTCTTTAGATTCTTCTCCCGTAGCTGGCGCAATAGTACCCGAAAGTGGTTGTTCGGCGATAGCTGGGGCACTGGTTTGACTAGCAATTTCTTCTTCCGATTTTTCTTCCGATCCTGGTGCAACAGTACCTGGAAGTGGTTGATCGACGATAGATGGAGCGCTGGTTTGACTGGCAATATCTTCCTCAGATTCTTCTCCCATAGCTGGCGCAATAGTACCCGAAAGTGGTTGTTCGGCGATAGCTGGAGCACTGGTTTGACTAGCAATTTCTTCCTCGGATTTTTCTTCCGATCCTGGCGCAATAGTACCTGGAAGTGGTTGCCCGACAATAGCTGGAACGCTGGTTTGACTAGCAATATCTTCCTTTTCTTTCTCAGATTCTTCTTCCGTAGTTGGAGCAAGAGTACTTAGACCAGCAATCTCTTCCTTTTCTAGCTCTAATTCATCTTCTGAAATAGGTGCAACAGTTCCTGTAATTGATTGATCATCGACAGCTGGGACGCTGGTTTGACTAGGAATTTCATCCTTCTCTACTCCAGATTCATCTTCTGGAATTGGTACAATTGGGGCGCTGGTTTGACTAGCAATCTTATCCATCTCCTCTGTGGATTCGAGTCCTAAAACTGGTACAGCAGTTCCTGGAAGCGGCTGTTCTGCGTTAGTTGGAGCACTGGTTTGACTAGCAATTTCTTCCTTCTCTACTTCGGATTCAGCTCCTGAAATTGGCGCAACAGTTCCTGAAAGTTGTTCTTCTTCACTCGTAGCTGGTGTAATAGTTGAAGAAAGTGGTTTGCCTTCTCCGATGGAGACCTGTTCAGTTGATTGATCCAATGATTCTTCTTTCTCAGGAATACTACCTTCAGTTGCAGGAAATTTATCCTTTTTATCAGAGATTGCAGGCAGAGTGTCAACCTTTTGCTGGTCTTTTTCAGTGGGTTCAACTACAGTGAGAATAGTACTAACTGGAGCCTTTGGCGGTGGAACATCTTCAGAAGTCTTTTCTGTACTTTCTTCGCTTTCTCCACTTTGCTCTGATTCCTCTGTGCTAACTGGGGACACAGGCTTCTTGGGTTCTGTTACTAACGGCAACTCTGCTTCGACCTTAGTGTGGGATAGATCTTCAGGCATTTCTGGTTTCTGGTAATCACTGTCGGGAATTGTGGTGCTGCTGTCGGCGGGCTCGATTTCTCCCGCAAGATCTGTGTGAATGGTCTTAATTGTAGACTGATCGACGGCGACTGGGCTAGCAGTTGTCACTTGTACTTCTTCTTCCTGAAGAACCGGTGATTTGGTGTCTTCGTCAGATTCTGTTGATTCTTCTCCGGATTCGCTGGAGCCTTGTTCAGGTACTTCAGAAGTCTCCTCACTCTGTGCCGAGTCTATACCCTCTGAATCAAGAACCGAAGATAGCGATGGTGCTTCTGAACCTGTTTCGGATTCAACTGGTCTTATGGTAGAAGACTCACCCTCGCGAACGCCTTCAGTGGCGAAAATACTTTCATCAATCTTGGGAGCACCTATACCGACCTGAGATTCAGTTGAGATTTCTTCTTGGGTTATAGCAGGTTTTCCAGATTCCGTTTGACTATCAACGGTCACTGAGTCATCAACACCATAAACTCCTTGTCCTATTGGTGCGACAGTAGCTGATTCTAGTCCTGCTTCATCGGCTGCCTTTAGTGTAGTACTTTCTTCTACAGCTGAGGGTTTCTTCGATGGAGCACTTTGCTCAGGGATTGCTGTTACTGGTACTGCTTCCTCGATGTCACCAGTGACTTCTTGTGCTGGTTTTGAGGGTACACTTGGGAGTGGTTGAATCTTTTCTTCAGATATTTGTGGCCTTCCAGTAGAAGTATCCTCTTCACCAGATCCTTCAGCTGAGGAAGAAAGTTCTGTAGATTCTTCTTGGACTGCATCATCCTTGATATGAGACATAGGTTCATCAGGTCTGATAACTGGCAATTCAATGTCTATAGACAATGGCGTCGATGTCTCATCAAATAGAACTGGTTGTTCAGTCTTGGCAGATTCATCCTTGCTACTTGTTGGTACAGTATCTTCTTGTACAGGTTTGATTGACTCCTCTTCTTCCACAATGGTTGCGACTGTTGTAGCAGCTGATTCCACTGGCTTTTGTACTTCAATCTCGGGTTCAATAGAAAGTTCTGGATATTTCTTTACAGGCGGCAATGTAGTGAATTGGATTTCTTCATCTTCGATATCTTCAGGTGTAGTTGGTCGGTGTTTTTCGGCAAAGCTGTCTACACCACAAATGTACTGTGGGCAACATCTGTCTGTGCTAGATTCATCCAGGATACAATTGTTTGGCTGTGGCGGCTCATAGCATTGAACTCTTTGACAGACCACAATACTGCTGATGCAACTGCACGATAGCTCACATTCACTAGATGTTGGAATTGAGGCGTTATTGGCGAATGTTTTGTCATTGACCAGGCAATCTCCTTCACCAGGAATAGCTGACGGAATAATCTCGTGCGACTGTTCGCCACTACCTTCGACAGCTTCAATAACTTCTGAAGATTCTTCATCTGAAGTTGAAATAGGAGATAGTGTTGTTTGGCGAATGTCTTCTTGTGTGGTTTCTTCAATTTCATCGACTTCTGCACTTGGTTGCTCGGAGTCAATAGCGGCTGGAGCAATGGTTGTAGAATCAGCAATACCTTGTTCTGGTTGTTCTTTATCTTCTTCTTCTTCAGCGCTTGGTACTTTAGTTTCAGCAACAGATGGAACAATAGTTGTAGAATCTGCAATACCTTGTTCTGGTTGTCCTTTGATCTCTTTTTCTTCTTCAGAGCTTGGTTCTTCAGAGTCGGCACTGGATGGAGTAATAGTTGTTGAATCAGCGATACCTTGTTCTGGCTGTCCTTTGACTTCTTCTTCGGTGCTTGATACTTTAGAATCGGCAATAGATGGAGCAATTGTTGTAGAATCAGCAATACCTTGTTCTGGTTGTTCTTTGATCTCTTCTTCTTCAGAGCTTGGTTCTTCAGATTCAGCACTGGATGGAGCAATGGTTGTTGAATCAGCGATACCTTGTTCTGGCTGTCCTTTGACTTCTTCTTCGGTACTTGGTACTTTAGAATCGGCAATAGATGGAGCAATAGTTGTTGAATCAGCGATACCTTCTTCTTGTTGTCCTTTGAATTCCTCTTCGACGCTTGGTACTTCAGAATCAGCAATAGATGGAGCAATGGTTGTTGAATCAGCGATACCTTGTTCTGGTTGTCCCTTGATAACTTCTCCTTCAAAGCTTGGTTCCTCAGAGTCAGATACGGATGGAACAATTGTTGTTGAATCAGCAATATCTTGTTCTGGTTGTCCCTTGACTTCTTCATCTGCAGCGCTTGGTGCTTTGGAATCAACAATAGATGGGGCAATGGTTGTTGAGTCAGCGATACCTTGTTCTGGTTGTCCCTTGATCTCTTCTTCTTCAGAGCTTGGCTCTTCAGAGTCAGATGGAACAATAGTTGTTGAATCAGAAATACCTTGTTGAGGCTGTCCCTTGACTTCTTCGTCTTCTGCGCTTGATGCTATAGGCCCAGCAACAGATGGAACAATTGTTGTTGAATCCACTATACCTTGTTCTGGTTGTTCTTTGATCTCTTCTTGTTCAGAGCTTGGCTCTTCAGAACCAGGAACAGATGGAACAATGGTTGTAGAATCAGCAGTATCTTGTCCTAGTTGTCCCTTCAGCTCTTCTTCTTCAGAGCTTGGCACTTCAGAGCCAGCAACAGGTGGAGCAATAGTGGTTGAATCTACAATAGCCTGTTCTGGTTGTCCTTTGCCAGCTACTTCTGCGCTTGGTACTTTAGAATCGGTGATAGATGGAGCAAGGGTTGTAGAATCAACTATTCCTTGTTCTGATTGTCCTGTGATTTCTTCTTCTTCAGAGCTTGGTTCTTCAGAATCAGCAACAGATGGAGTAATGGTTGTTGAATCAGATATACCTTGTTCGACTTGTTTTTGACCCTCTTCCTCAGCAGAGGAATCAGCGATAGATCCGGCAATGGTTGTTGAATCAATAGTTTCTTGTTCTGGTCGTCCCTTAACTTCTTCCTCTTCAGCGCCTGGTGCCTTTGATTCACTAACAGATGGAGCTGTGGTTGTTGAATCCAAAATACCCTGTTCTGGTTGTTCCTTAATTTCTTCTTCTTCAGCGGTTGGTACTCCAGAGTCAGAAACGGATGGTGCAATAGTTGTGGAATCAATAATTCCTTCTTCTGGTTGTCTCTCGACTTCAGTGTCAGCAACAGATGGAGCAATGGTTGTTGAATCAGAAATACCTTCTGCTACTTGTCCCTTAATGACTTCTTCTTCGGCGCTAGATACCTTAGAGTCAGCAACAGATGGTGCAATGGTTGTTGAATCAGCAGTACCCAATTGGACTTGTTTTTCGTCTTCCACTAGTTCTTCTTCTGAAAGAATTGGAGTAATAGTGGTGGAATCTTCGCCTACTGAAGTCTTAGATGTTGATTGTTCTGATGAAACATCTGAACCTGCTTTGATCTCTTCTTCTTCGGCGATTGGTACTGCATTGTCAGTAACAGAAGGAGCAATGGTTGCAGAATCAGAGATTCCTTGTTCAGTTTCTCCTTTAACCTCTTCTTCTACAATAATAGAAGGAATAACGGTTGTGGAATCAGCAATACCTTGTCCGGGTTGTCTTTCAATTTTTTCTTCTGTTTGGGTAATTGGTCCTTCAGAACCGATAGGAATTCCGATTGGAAGAGCGCTAGTAACTCCTTCAATCTCTTTTTGTTCATCTCCAATTGAGGATTCTGTTGATTGTACCTCTCCTTCCTCGGAAGACGTTTGCTCCTCTTGGGACTCTTCAATTTCGCTGACATCTTCAACGCCAGAATCCGTAATAGGAAGTGCAGTCGTTTGATATGTTGTTTCTTCCTCACCTTTAGGAATGGCTCCCGAAACAGGTTTACTCGATGTTTCAGTAATTTCTTGTACCACAGCTGGAATAGCATCCTCTTCTTCAATTGGTTTTTGAACACCTTCAGCAGAACCTTCGGTGCTTTCATCTAGTTGCGACTCTTCCTTTACAACAGAAGGTCTACTAGTGATAATATCTTCCAAGTTTTCAGCTTCAGTTGATGTTTCTTCAGACTCAATTGATTCAGCTCCTGGTTGTGATGCTGCTTCTTGTTCGGGAACAATTGTTGTACCTTCAGCAATTGCCGGTATCTCGGGTTTAAGTGAACTTTCGGCTGGTAAAGGTCTCGAAGTTGTAATTTCTTCTTTCTCACTGACAACTGTAGTCTGTGGAAGTTCGTCCTTCTTAACCACATCAGCATCAAGAGGCGTATCTGTGCTGATCTCTGCTTCGTCTTTTGGTCTCTTTTCAGTTTCAGTTTTGTGGTCTCCAATTTCTGGCATAACAACGTCACTATCTTCACCTTGAGTAACCATCTCATAGACTGGAGAAACTGTTGTGCTATCAATTGAAAGTTCAACAATGTTCTCGTCAATTTTATCCTGGCCAATTGGTTCTGAGCTTTCAGAAGATGAAGGAACTGAAGCATCAGTGGCAGATGGTTTTTCTTCTCCTACAGAAACCTTTGATGGAGCTTCGGTGGCTGGTACTTCAGCTTCTTGTTCAGCCTTTTCAATTGGTGAAATTGTTGTTTCATCGATAGAGACAACTGGTTTCTGTTCATCGACAATGCTAACGACATCCTTCTCAATTGGTGCAGCTGTTGTTGCAACGTCGTTTTCTTCTTCTGATGATTCTGTACTTTCCTCTATTCCCGATATAATATTATCCTCCTTTGATGGCACTTCCGCTTCTTCTTCCTTTAGTACTTCTTCAATTGTTGGAACAACAGTAGAAATTCCATCTTCGATTGGTGCTTGAGTTGAATCATATTCCTTATCTTGGCCAATAATGATATGACTATCCTCGAGTCCTCCTTCAGTCTTATGAGTAATGCTAAGTTCGATTGGTGATTGTGTCGTTTCGTAGCTGGTCTCCTTGATAGCTGACACGGTTGTAATTAGAGGCCTTTCCTCTGCTTCTTCTGACTTCCTATCGTCCTCTGTGCTAGGTTGCGCAATGTCACCAACTATTGGTGCAACAGTTGTTTCTATGGTTTGTCCTGAAATTCCATCATCTCCACTGCCTTGTTCAGAATCTGGATGCTCTACAGCCTTCTCGGGAGCTTCAGTTGCGGCTACCTTATCATCAATATGCTCCTGCAATTGTACATCCTCTTGTGAGACAGATTCATGTAGATCACTTTGAACCTTTGGTGTTAGTGTGGTCAAAGCTTCTTCAATCAGTGTGGCTTCGGTTGGCACGGTGTCATCATCACAAACGTAATTACTTGGGCAGCATTCACCAGCAGCTGGTGGCAGGGCACGGCAGGTCTTGGCTCCAGATTCTAGAGTTGGCATTTCACACTCCTGTACGGCACAGACAATATCGCCGCGCATACAGTAGCAATGTTCACATGCGTTTTTACCAGTAATCGATGCACCATCAGCATAAACTTCATTATTGTGGACGCAGTCGGTGCTCACTATTGGACTTGCTGTTGATGATAGAACGTATCCTGGAGTTGGACGTACCGTCGTGGTTGTTGTTGAGAAATCTTCCAATTCCAAAAGTTCATTTTCGTGATCTGTAAAAGAAAATACTTGCATTAATGATTGGATAGATTTGAGTTATTCTTGAGTATCTTACCGCAGTTGTATCTGACCGGGCAGCAGGATCCTTTGTTATAAATCGGTTGACATCCATCAATGTGGAGGGTACATTCTTGCATAAGACATGCGGTACGATTTCTGATGCAGTAACATAGTTCGCAGGGTTTGTTTGGATTCGATGGTACTTGGGCTCCTTCTGGATAGAATTTGCTCTCAATACTGCAACCGTATTTCTCTGGTATGCTCAGTTCAGTACCGGGCGCATGAGTTGTCAATTGATTATTGTGATGGCTCACATCAACTGGTACTGGAAATTAACAAAAGAATACTTTAGAAACTGGACAATATTTTAAAAGGATTTTTTTGAAATACCTTCAGGACACGTGATAATTGGACAACATTGATCCTCTCGCTTCTCGACGGTGCAATCATGACCTATAGGCTTAGTGAATGGACACACGCGCAGGTAACACATTAACATCTTGTTGTGGCATGTACAATTCAGGCATGGTTCGTTTGTTAATATTCTGTCACCTTCACTGTAGTGGTTGTAGTTATAGTAGCATCCTTCTGAAATATCGAACAAAAATATGAAAGTCAGGAGATTGTTTAAGGAATATTGGTTTGAGTTTATTGAAAAAAAAAAAAAAAAAAATATGTGACATCTAATTGAGAGGATAAGAGAATAATAAGTTGGACTTTTGATAGAATTTGGAGACTAAACTCCAAAACCAATACTTTCATAGTGGCATCGTTGCTTAGCACCGAGAAAACACATAAAGCTAAAGGTCTTCAACAAGCGTGATGAGAAAAACACCAATAGCGGGGTTGGAAGCTATTCTCCATATGCTTCCAACAGATTTGCAAATTATGCAGGAGTCCGCAGCTAAGAGCGCTCTTAAAATCAGCCAGTAGAAAACGAGTACAAGCTGACCAAAAAGTCGAATCTGCATAGTAAACTGTTCGAGCTGCGTAAAATTTCTCATGCAGAAAATGACTTGGCAAAATTCAAAGTAAAACTGCTTGAGATTCTGCTTGACGGTGGGCAATTCCAGCAAAATCGAAGGCACTGTTTGTGTCTTAGCTTAAGTCTCCACCAACATTTTGTTAGCATTTGATTGATCAGGACAATAAAATTGAAGTAAAATTGCTGACGTTTACAATTATTTCGACAGAAAAATCTCTTAATTAAAAAGTCTTCCAGAGAGTCTTTACAAACTCATTTGGCCTGAATATTGCTTGCGTAATTTGGAGATCACACAAATGTTTATTTTAGGCTTTAGATAAGAACTAATAAGCTGTGTATGTAATTGGGTTAGACACTGCTATTTGGAAATACAAGGTGGCCCAAAAGAAATGACCCTATGTGAATTGTCTATGAACGCTATACTTCTCAAGAACTTGGAATAATTCTGTAGATTTTTTTGCAAAATTTTTTGGTTTGGTTCATCAGTGATAAGAACACAAGGTGAATCGTCAATGATTTCCCCACCGTTTGGCAATAGACTGGTAGCAGAATTCGACGCCAAGCTGCACGCCTCGAAGAGAGAAACGGTCTCATCAGACATCAGACATCAACGAGACGATGGGCCATGCAATTGGGCATTTCCAGGAGGTCACAGCAGAGTATTTTAGGTGAAAGACTTGAGGATGGTGCATCAGCGGTTGCCTATAAAGGGGACGATTTTCCTTCAAAATTAATTATGAGTTTTTTTTTTTACATCTCTCCGTCTGAAAACCCGCTAATTATTCAAGAATAGCCTTTAAATCTAACTAAAAGTTACTGCGGGGTGCGGCGTCTGTGCTGAAAGGGTAATTGGACCCTACTTTTTCGAAAACGCTGTTGACAACCCGATAACTGTCACTGGCGAGTGCTACAGAACCATGTTACTTGACTTTTTGATACCCGAATTGGATGAATTGAGCATGTGGTTTTAACAAGACGGTGCCATTGCATACACAACGGGTGACACAATCGATTTAATGAAGGACACTTTTCCAGGAGGCCGTATTATCTCCCATTTTTTGGTGATTTGCCTTGGCCAGTAAGATCAGCCGATCTGACCATTCCAGACTTCTCTCTTTGGGGTTATTTAAAGTTATTAGTCTATGCGAACAAGCCTCTCGCAGCCCTGAAAGACAACATTAGGTAATAATTAGAGAACATGCCAGCGGAAGTATTGAGAAAAGCGATGGAAAATGCCATAAAAAGGGCTCAAATTTGTATAAACGCTGGAGACCAATATTTGAACGATATCATCTTCAGTACTTAATGTAATAAAATTCAATAAAATCATAATTTTTTTATTTAAAAAAAATTATAGCTAACTCAAATTGGCTCATTACTTTTGCGCCCCTTGTACATATGACACGAAGTATAATTTTAGTAAAGATAGCCATTCTAGCACATATTTGAAGACTTATAATTCTTATGGAGGAGCGTGTCTTCCCCGGGCAATGACAGGTTAAGAATATCACTGCAGCACCCCCATAAATACATAGCGCTTGTCGTAAAGGCGACTAAGCGGAAAATCACATCTAGGCAATTTTTTTAAAATATCCAGGTGAGCCTAGCGATACATATACCATCTTAAAACTGTCCAGCAAGTGTGCATGCGAATCCGTGGGTTGGCACGACTGGAGATCAACGGTATTGTAAAAGTAAGATCAAACATAAATCAAAAATTAGCAGTAAAGTGGGAGGGTTGTGATCGTTCTACTCCGGATCATAACCTCGCTGCCGTAAGGAAAGAAGAAGATGAAGGAGCGTGTCTTATCAAAGCAGAATACAAGATCAAACACAGGCTAAGAGAAGAATGCAAACTGCAGGTTATCCATTGGTAGATTTGTATGGAAAGTCATGGAAGTTCAGATTAGAAATTCTAATAGCCTGGTTATAAAAAAGTTAAGACTTATAAAAAGGCTTATAGCTGTTGTTGATGTAAACTTTAATCAACGAAGAATGAATTTAAGTACCACCTCCATCTCATGTTTAAAAATAATTAGGTTTTAATTAAAACTTTGCCCAAGCACTTATGTATCTGTCTATTGAGACAAACTAAAGTAAAATATTCAAAAAATTATATCAGAAATTTTACAAGTGCAATAATAGTTAAAATAAATATTCACCCAGCAGTGTGCAAAGCCGTCAGATACATTATGCATGTTCCTATGAACGTGAAAAATGATTGCACTTCTTTGCCTCCGAGAGTAGGCTTAACTCGTACATGTCATGCAACAGCCAGTTAAAGACTCCGATCTACCATGTGTGTGTGTGTATGCTTACTTTACACAGAACCCATGGAACCCACCTAATGCAGTTTTATTGTAGGCAACAATGGAGCAGCTCTTCAACCTTTTCCTCCAGGCTATGGTTTTTTAGATACACAGGGACCCCGTCCAGTTCTCTTGTGGAATTTAATCCCAATTTGTATTTATTGTACTTTTTAACAATGCAAAGTATAACACAACATTTGTGCGCTCGTTAGATGGAGTCATTTGCATGCGACATGATTTTGGACAAGTCTAATTGGAATGTCATCAAATTCCAAATTGATTCATAGCCTTCCGATGCCCTTTTTCCGTCCATAAATCAGAGCTCTAAGTGCGATTTAAAGTTATCCGCGCTTCGTTGCCGTACGTGTTTCATCGGACAACAGCAATAAATCTTTTCACATACCGTAGAGTCCGTGTAGGTGCAATTAATAATTTGTCATTTGGTAAATTAAGACAGAAATGATTTAATCAAAACGTACGTATAAATGATAATAATGCATGTTTCTCTTCGACGTACAATCTTTCTGGGTGAACAGGTAGTCATCGTTGGCGTTGTCGCCAGCATCATAGCCGACAACCGGCGGCTGTTGGTAATGAATCGGCAGGAGATATCAACGATATGACCGCATCGTGTTCAAACTGAGGATATGAATGTGACGCTGCTGCTGTGCACGCCTCGCGTCTGTCTGCGATGGCGGTTCTTTCCCATTGCATGGGTTGTCACTAATTGAAATGTGCTTCAGCAACGACGATGATGATGATGATAATGATGGGGACGGTGACGACGACAACACCGGCGGTGTCAATAATCTCATTAATTAATTGGTTACGTATATTATGTGTGTCGGTGTAATTATATTCAGGACATAATGTTATTGCACTCATTCCACCCTGAGATTCCCGATGAAATATTCGAGATGCATCATTCAAGGTGGGAGGATAATTGGGTACAAATTGATATTACTGGTTGCTAGAGAATTATTATAATTTATTACCTTACGAAAGATATGCTTGGATCTTAAAGAGAATCTCAGAAATTTTATCAGCAAATCAAGGCAAATTTAATGGGTTCTTTTACGTAATATACTGAGAAGCTATATTGACCGTTATTGTCATCATTAATTTTGTTATTATCATAGCCGTCGCAAAGGAATTGGGCATGGGTGTATACAATTCGATGGGAGCGGATGTACGACAAAGACGTCGGGAATACGACTTTCTGAGTGCCGAAACAACCTTAGCTGTATATAGAGGATATCCCACTGAGTGTTTACACGATTTACCCGTTAATCGGATACTAGACGTCAGATACACGATTTTTGGTACTTTTCAGAAGTACCCAACGTCGAATAAATGGTACGATTCACTCCTTGATCAACACGTATGTATGTATAACAGAATAGAATTTTATTAAACTTAGTGGAGTTGGGATTAGATGTGAGTGGTTGAATGCCGAAAGTTTAGAGCCTGCACACTGATCATCGTGAGAGATCTCTTTTCAGCAAGTCCACATAAATGTGGTTTGGCTTGCTTTCCTCAGAAGCTTATAATATGCAAAGACTCAAAATCAACGCTCACCATTATCTCACTCTTCCTTTCACCCTATCACTGGATTTTAAAAACTTCAAAGAGCACAGTTTTCAGTGGCGAAGAACATTTAAAAATAAAGTTTTATACACAAATGTAGGAAATTTGTGAAGACTGCTCCAATTTTCGTATCCGACGTTGGATATCCGATGCTGAATATGTGTGGAAAGAGTATTATTTTAATGATGTTTTTTTCCAAACACGGATTAAATAACAGATCATTTGACAACATACCCTAAAGTCAACCTAAACTTTTTAGTAACAATCTCCACAATGGAAGATTGGATAGAGTCGTACAAAACATCCTGCCGGCGGTGAGCGGTTTCATGTCTCAGCTAATAATACTTTCACATCAATATTTTTGGAGACAGACTATTCACTTGAAAATACAACGTCTTACTGTTTGGGTCCTGGAACGCGGAAATATCGAGTGACTGACAAACTGATCAGGGAAGAGTTGTTATACCCAGAAGTGGTAAATTATTCAGTTCTGATTCCTATGCAACAGTTCAAAGTCAGCATCAACATGGATTATTATGCCGCACGTCAATAAATTTGAGGACGCACTACATCAAGTCAAGTAAAGACTAGCTATTTGTTCTAAGCAGACCAAATTTAATATGCGTTTCTCCATCACAAACTTAAAAGGACTAAGTCCTAAGTGAGGGAGAATATTATATATATTCAACTGCGACTTTCATTCAACCGGTAAACTAACCTATTGGCCCTCGGATCTCAATAAAATACCCGATCTCATAGATTTCTTTTTTGTTAAAGGGGTATTTAAACATTACATAAGTCGAAGAAGGATTTAATATGTCCTCAGTCCATTCGCCATCTACACTGACTATGATTGAAACATGCTAAAAATAAAAGAAGTACCTTCTAAACTAATTAACGGTGGAACTAATTGAGAGAACTTCATAAAAGAAACCGAGCATAACATCGAATTAAACGTTCCACTGAAAACACCCTTTCAATTAGAAGACGAAGTCGATCGCTTCATCGAAATTATACAGAGTCGCGTGGTGTAACACTCCCGGTCAAAAGAAAACCATAGCTGATTGTAACATTAAGTACTCGAAAGAGATTCTAGAATTAGTAAAGGGAAAGAGGCGAGCAATTATATTATTATTTATAATTATTATAAAACCAACAAAGCTCCTGGCTACGACTTAATAAGAGGGTAGGTTCTTAAAGAATAGCTCTTGACAGCATTAGCTAAGCTTCTCTTTCTTATTAACGTTGCTTTTAAATTGTAATACGTATTGTATTAAAGCCAGAAAAAGCGCTGAATGACCAAAAGTCAAAGGTGTTCGACAGACTACAGCCTGTAATAGAAAAAAAAACACCTAATTTCGGATCACCAATTCAATTTTAGAATCAAACATTCTACAATCGATCAAGTGCATATATGATAATAACAGATGTAATTGAGATGGTTTTGGAAGGAAAAAAGTTCTGAAACCCATTGATAAGCTGCGACACAAAAAATTGGAACTCAAGATACAGTACGTCTTTTTCGACCCGCTATATAATATTCTAAAATTCTATCTTGCAGATAGACTCTTCCGTGTTAAGCACGGTAACGAATAATCTGACTTTAAAGAAATCTCAGCTTGGATACCGGAAGAGAGTGTACTTGGTCCGATTTTATGCTTGTTATACACGTGAGACATTTGGTCAAGGAAGCTAATAGAAAGTTGTAAAAAGCTGAAGATAAGCTACATGATTGGACACAAATTTGGCGCATCGTATTCAAAGAGACGAAGTATACAAAAAAAGTGAATGAAACGAAATATCTGGGTATGACATTCGACGTGAAAGGCATACGTAAAAAAGAAGCAAATTTGAACTAGAAAACAAGTAAAGAGAAATGTATTGGATGTGCGAACGATATTTTAAGCTAGATATCCAGAAAAAGCTGCTTCTATACAAGCAAGTGCTAAAATCGGTGCGGACGTATGTATGGTATACAACTATGGGTTTGTAACAAACTTTTGAAAATAAAGTACTAAGGGGAATCGTGAACGCACCGTGGTCGACGATATCCACAAAGATTTAAGAATAGCCTCCGTTGAAGACGAAATTACAAATTATTCACAAAAACATGAATGTCGTCGACTCTACGGTGTCTTCAGATTTTGCAAAAGAACAAAGAATCAGTAAAGCTTTTATAGTACGAGCAACTATTTTACAATTTTGTTTGCGTTCACTACAATATACTCCTTCAACATGCCAAAGTGCGAAGTTTTAAAAGCAAGGAATCTTGCACAAACAGCGAAACATGCTGGAAAAAAGTTCGCCCTTATACAAGTGACAAATAGTGTATAGGTACATACTAATTTTATTTAATAAATTACCTATAATCCGTTTCACGAACTATACTACTAAGTCTGCTATCGGTAGGTACATTATGCTTGAGACAAGATTTAAGTTGACTTTTCAATTATGACACTTTGCTTAGGTTCACATATTTTAGTACCATGTACCGATAAATTCACTGCAGAAATTCTGAGAAATGGGGATTTGTGACTATTTTCTTTCAAGACCCCACCTGACAGATATACAGTTTTGAATAATCATCGCTAGTAAATTTCTTGCTCCATGCAACTTACTTATTGCACTAGCGTAACAAATGTCATTACAAATTCAATCCAATAACATCAATATTTGAAGTAGGTACAGTTTTGCACTACACTTTAATTAGCTTAATTTTCGCCACAATCATCTCTCTAAGGTGCTCTCAAGTCAACAAACAAAATACTTTCAACAGTCCAATTATATTCCTTAAGTTGTTTTGAAGGCAAACATTTAATAATATTTTATTTATGCATTTAACATCAATAATTCAGAGCGACTCATTCAAAACGTATCAATATAACGTAACAAGTGTCATTGAAGAGTTTATCGATGAAAGTGTTTCGATTTTGATACGATTGAGCCAATACTCGTATTACAAATTGAATGGATATTTATTAAATTATCTCCGGTAATTTGCCGACTGGCATTGGTATCTGCCGAGTTTAAGACTTGAGTTATGCCAATATGATGTTATTTACATTGCACATACTGGTAGTAGCAGGTTAAGGATAATATTGATTGGTATATTGTTATAACTGAAGGGTGTTTACTGATCAGACTACGGGCAAGTATAGTTTAATCAGAGGGAAGTAATCGATTTTATTTTTATTTAAATTAAGCTTCTTAAATAAATGCATTATTAGATATTGTTTGAAGAGTTATAAACAAATTGCATTGATATTATTCGGTTGGAAATAATACTAATTAGGGTTTTCTTGTATCTAAACCAACAATTTATTTTGACATGACAAAGTTTGAACTACTAAACTTATGTTACACATATTATTTTGGGTCCCAACTCTAGAGAGTTTATTATATGATTTATGAGGGGGTTACCCTTAGAAACGAAAAACGGATGACGTACAGGCATACAAATCGAAGGACGGATTGGCCGAAGAATGCGTCTTGGAAGTCCTAACAAGAGACGGAGGGAGTGCCGAAAGGTACAAATTTCGGAATTGTTCCCCTTTTTTTAAGTCACTATTGGACCCACGAAATTTGTAATAACAAATCTTGAACCTGGATAAGGATGATTTTATAGATATGCGCGTAGAATATTTCGGAACGAACAATTAGCGGAGGCCCTAAACTGTCATAAAGCAAGCATCACTGCAAAAAAAAACCCCCTACCTCCATCTTTTACCTTGCCTCTAATAAAGTGAGAGCTTTTATCACAAACTGTTGTTACAACTTTTTCTTAGCAAAAAGTGGGCGTGGCTTCGAAAGCCGAAGTTCACGGATTCTGATAAGATGTTCACAATAAGGCTAATCATTACAGTAAATAGCTTTGAAAAAGCAATATGGGGTCTTTTTTAAGAAATCGTCCTCAAAAAGTGGGTGTGTCAAAGTCAACGTCTATATATCTTACGCAGACAAAATTTTCAGTTTCTAGCAAAAATATGCAGAAACCCGAAATTTTTTTAAAAGTGGGCGTGTTGTGGGCGAACTCGTACTGTTTCGGATTTCTAGAAAGCTTAGATTTCATGGTCCTGGCTAAAATGTAATGCCCAGAAAGTGGTAACATACGGACATCGATAGATCGACATAACTTTTGATGCTGATTATTATCTCAATCTTAATATATATGGATTTAAGTCGCCTCGTATGACAGGCATACCTCAGTTCTATTTTTGGCCTCTACCCTGTTGGCTGGGTTAAAATTAATTGCAATTGGGTCATGAAAAGAACTATAGCCCAACGTACTGAATGACCCCATGCAATTTGTTTCAAAATTAGCAAGAATATATGATACTCAAAATAAAATATCTTTTTTTTTTTTCTTCGGTTTAAAAAATCATTCCTCCATTCTCTCAATACATATGTTGTTTGTTTATTCTAATAATCTACCCCCAGATAATGGATCTGGCCTTGCATATCTATGAAGTTGAATTGCAACTCACCTGAATATTTTTGTAGGTCTGCATGAGCATCTTGAACTGGAGCTGAAATTAGAAAAAAAAAATCATTAATTATTTAAATTCGTCACACAATGTTGGTTAAAATTGTTTTCTCAATTTGATTGATAACCAAAGCGAGTGTTGAACTATTGCCCGTAAATGAGTCGAACGATAAAACCTTCAAAGCGGTTGTAAAAACATCAACACGTTCGAAACAAATCTCCAGAAGGAAGTCTAGGAATAGCAATGAACATTCAAAAGAGAAACAAAACCTTTTTTTTTACGACGAAGTAGGTACTATGAGAACTCGACACAACAAGAAGAACACCAAGAAACTGATTCTTAACAAGTGAGGTCCAAGTTGTCGCTAGCGTGTTCCTCTTGAAGTTACACAGGATTTATAGTATGTGATTTCAAGTAGACGCGCGTTTGATAGGGATCCCTATACACAAAAGCCATGGATACCCGATCTGGGGCTACACACTTGTATGATTTTTTTTTTCTTATTTCTAAATCATGTGTGTTAGCCCGTAGTACATCTTTGCTGCTTCTCAACAACAACAAAAACAAATCGCAACCGAATGGAACGAATGCTCAAAGTAGTCCTCTAGCTCTGACTTTGACTTTGACCAAGAAACGCCTGAATCTGTAGCCAGTTGCTGCGAATGCCATAATACATAGTCATAGGTAAACGAAAGCAAGAAGATGAATAAGAGTAGGTACAACCAACTTAGTACAAAAAAAAAAAGAACATTAGCATTACCGTCGAGCTACGAAGATGATCATGATGATGAAGAACAAGAAGCGAAGAAGCAGAAGAAGGTGCTTCTTGTGCACAGTGTACACACACGTACGTGTGCATGAACAATTTTTATTTTTTTATTTTTTTAAGTTGAATGACCCATGTGTGCAAATGTACTTCGACAAGACCCCCGACTTGGTTAGTAGTTTCCTTAATTCCTAAGCTGAACTTGAACATGCATACATCCGTACACACAGACTAGCCTGTTGGCAATTGTTGGCTGTTGCTTTAAGCCAAGTCTAATAGACAATTTATCATTGCGCGAAAAGTTACCATGAAATTGAAACTTTGCCGCGAAGCATTGGGGGAGGTTTGGGTGGTCTAGGCTACCTCTTTGCCTACCGTGGAGGCCCATCTTTCTACGGTGCGTGTGTTCCACGCATTACATGAGTAAGAAAGACTCTAGTCAGTGATGTCCAGGGTGAGGTACGTATCTGTATGTAAAAGAAGTATCTCTTGCATTAGCACCCCCTTAATAGCAGTTGCTGTTGAAAAATCATTTTCACCAAGGCGGCTCTGCGGTTAATTTATTTTCTTTTCTTCTTTAGTGTTTTTATAACGAAGTCCATCTTGCGCTTGTTGGCGGATTCGGATTCGGAGTCGGATTTGGATTCGAATTTGGTTTTTGTTTTCTAGTTTTCTCGCGCGGCAGCGGCAAGTACTAACCAGGAGGAAGAAAACGAATGCGAAATTACGGATGCATAGAATTTTCATTTTCCTTCGAAACTGATGTAATTTAGTTGATTATCCCTGGCGATATGAGAAACGACGAGAGTGTGTTTATGCCCGTAGACACACACAGGTAGAAGGGGAAGACTAGGGTTTCACGTTTCGCAAATTATGTGAAAGAATTACACACAGTCGAAGGAAGAAGAGGAACACAGGGTCGATGTGGACGGTAACCAAAGTCATCGACTGCAGCTGAAGCTGGTATAACAACAGTCGTATCGCATCTTGGACCGCGCCGCTCCAATATGTCGAATTATTTAACTTTGGCGAATTTAGACTGCACGCGATAGGAGTAGTTGTGTCTGAGCATAGAGAGATGTTCTCGCGATGATGGTCATGCATTAGACCATAGATTGGATCTGAAACGAGCGTAGAGTAGGTGTCATTAAGTGTGCACTGGAGAGTAGCAAAAGAGGCCAGCTAGGTACATATACACTGCATACATTGCACTTGTGCAGTGCTCATATCTCTGATCGATCTAGAACAATTTCCAACGAATCTTATCTAATTGGAGGTACACAAAAGAAAAGGAAGTCATTTTGTCTATCTCTTTGTATATTTATGTGTGTGTGTATAGAATGTTTAGAGTTATCCTGCGCGAAACTTATTGCTGAGAATATTGCAATCAATTAAATGGTCATTGGCATTGTCTATTGGTAATACTACCAGAACCAGAGATGCAGCATATGCAGAATTATCGAAAGAATCTCAGCGTCGAGGATGGACTCACGGTGCATCTACATAATTGCAGTGTTTATGCCAACGAGATGGGCTGTAATGTTGAGAATCTTTATTTTGATTGGACATTTGATTACTGGCTGATGAGGGCTGCAACGTACTATTATATGTGATGTACTGAGTTAGTTTTTTTTTTTGTTTGAGTGGATCAGACCGATCGAGATTAACCCTGGGAAATAGCTGCTGTGATGAAAATAATTCGCCGCAGGACATTGTAGCGTTGGGAGGTCAGATTGGTATTATTTTCTTACATAGCATTCTTAGCAAAATAATGTTTCAAGTGCACTGTGATCATATTCCATCTAGAGCAAATCAGTAACAACTTTAAGAAAAAAAAAAAAAATACTAAAAATAGTAACCAAATGCAAAAAATTGTACAAATTCTTCATGATTAGTTCAGACGACGCCTCAAACTGAAATGAATAATACCCGAGTTTCAAACTACTTCATCAAATCTTACTCAGATCTCTTCACGTTTAAGTTAATTTTATGGAGAAAGATATTCACAGGAAATTTTGCTCTTATGTAAGAATATCAGGTGCTAGGTAAGACTAGGTGACTTGGTTATTTTAGGTCTAGTTCACTGAACTACCAAAATAAAATAATCTTTCTAAGCAGGAGATTACTGGTATAGGAAAAGATGTAGACATTCAAGGTCAAGCTAGATCACCTTAGAAAAGGGAGATTGGAATTTCTTTTCAAATCGTACATAACTTTACCTTTATGTTGTACCAGCAAGGTAAAGGTTTTATTCTAATACGGTATCACTCTTAGGTTATCCCCAAGACAGATATATTTAAGGTGGGTTAATGATATACTTTGCACAGGAGGTCTACTTCCCCAAGTATGCAGAGAAATCTTCAAACATCAGAATTGAATAACTACACAAACAAAAATTGGTTGGCCAAAAATAGTCATATTCCACAAAACATGCTATGAATGAATGAATCTCCCGCAACTATTCATAGTACATACAAAACCATCCACTGGTGCACTGCTGCACTGCTAGTGGTACCGGTACTCGCAGACTAAAATTAGGTAATCAGTGGTGATTTTACATAGTGGCCGTCTTCAAGATAGAAGGTGATTCATAGCCTAAAATATTCGATAATGGATACTCTAATCAATAAAACACTTTCATGAGTTTTATGATTTTTTTTTAGAACAAAATTTATATGAACAGATTTGGTTTCATTAAGTACGATTCGCCAAATCTTTGTCCACTCATTTACCCTACCTAATGTTTCTTATCATCGGCAAATGATGCTAATACGATGCCTTCTTTTTACAGTATGTTATGAGTATATAATAGATATAAAAGCGGATCAAGAACGCTTCCTTGCTGTACCCCAGTTATTATTTCTTTAAAATTATTTTCCGTGTTTGACGTGGAAGAGTCAATTTAAGGGGTACTATGTCTTCAAAATATTATATAAGTGCTCAAGAAGACCTTGGCGTAATTTGCAATTCAAGCCTTCGTGTCATACTTTGTCAAAGGCTTGAGATACTCGTATGTCAAGGAATACGCAAATATTTTTTCTACAAGAAGGGCTTTCTCAACTACATCAGTTATTTTATGTACTGGGACAATTGTAGAATCCCAAAATCCAAAGCCCTTAATCATTCCAAAAGAGGCACTACATTTTCAGCGCGTCTAAAAAAGTTTAGCAATTATATACATAATTTGTAGAAACAAGTTTAATGTTGTTCCTTCATTTTAGCTACGAATAAAGACCTTATTCCTAGTTTGGACACAAGCCTATGAGCGAAGCTTTACTTCTTCCAGAAATGCTCTGAGTGTGTTATAAAAATACGGGATGCGGAATATCAAAATTAAATTCTGCCATTTAGCATAAAGTACTTCCGATTTTTTTTACAAACTACGTAGTTCAGATTTCTGGTTTTATGGTATTAATGCGAATAATCTGAATAAATTTTGATTATTTTAAAATCTTCTGGCATTCGCAGTATTGAGAAACAAAATTGGAAGACGTGGTGAAAGAAGTCACCCCATCATATTTTACCCCGTCCACATCCGAATTTTATGGTTTTTAGACAAACGCAACTATGTACATAAGCCAATAGTCGTTTTTGAGTTTTTGAAGCCCTTTTTACCTCCACTCAAGATTTTGATTCTTTGGTGAGACTATTAACATATCTGTTTAAGCTTGCTAGCAAAATTGCGTTAAAATCTGTTCAAACGTTGTTGAGTCAGGCTGATAATAAGGGTAATTGGATGTTTATATATTTTTGAAGACCCACCACCCAACATCTTACTCACACTTCATCCGATTAAAAACTTGTAGATTAAACTAACTTCGTATCAGAACAAATATACAAACCAAATTTAATCAAAATCTGTTCAATCGTTCCAGCGCAAGGTGTGTACGAATAAACAGACAGACAACCATAGAACAAAAAGTGGTTCCAGAAGTACCTACATTATTAGTCAATTTTTTAAAAAAAGTATCTTCAGTCTCTTGAAAACCCAGAGTGAAAATCGCATTAAAATCGGTTCAGGAGTTTTCATTTTGATCGTGAAACTACTATCTGATACTGTACCTAAAGCATACCATTTTATAAATAGTTAACAAGTATTTCTTTGAGGCAGCGATTTATTTCTGGGAGTGAACACCGCATCTGTGATTAACTTTCTAACTCCCACGAAGCATTTCGACCAAGAAGTAGCTCAACCAGTCAATAAAGATAACTCAGGTCAACAAAAATGATAAAATCAACTGACCCAAAAAAGTGTGATCTGCATAACTGGTGATTCAACAATAGTCGATGAGTAAGGCTCAGAATTACTATACGACATTCAAAGGAAGTCGTCAACCAAAACCTGACACAGTTTTCGACATTCTTGTTAAAAATAAAAAAAGAGGTTCCATGACTCCTTACCAAATATACGATATCGATTCAACAGCAAGTGCCAGTCGAACCAGTTTCGTTCGATAATCACACATAGTATTCTATTTTGAGCTCGCGCCAGTTTAAAAGCAATCAACTTCAAAATTATTTCTTTCGTTATTCCATATTTATTGCAAATATGAAAATCAATATTCACGTGAACCAGTTGCGAATAACGGAAGTATTCGTGTCCGAAGTCAATCCTCGTTCTTGCATTGCGCGAATTCCTGATCTCATTCTGCGCACTCGGCTCAAATCTGGTTTATTCTATTTTAAGATCGAAAAACAAAAATAAAATCGTATATATCTTGCACGATATTTATTCTACGGATACTTCCGACACTTGTGTTAAATTGCTTACAATTATCTTTACGATGTTTCACTTGAATTGATTAACTACTGGAATTGAGTAGGTGACATGATGGATGACCATCACGCATTAGTGCTGCCGGCATTGTCTCTTCGAAATCTGGTTCTTCTCGTGAAGATGAGTACCGGATCAGTAGTTTGTGGTTAGATGTTCTAACAAATTAATCTGCTTAATTGGCAATGGAAGATAAGGTATGCGTGTGTAACTGTCAGGCAATTGCGATTGTACCTTGAGAAGAATTTGAACTACATATATAATGATACCCTTGAGGGTGGCGCCTCCTGATCCCTCAATGGAGATGTTGTTCTCATGCGATGAATTTATTCTTTCGCCCGTATCTGTTTGTTTTAATCCATGAAAGTTCGTCGGTCTTATAATGAATTTAATTAAAACACCTTATAACTTTATCGTGTCGTAATTATCTGGCATTATGTTCCAGTGTAAAAGACTCTCAACGAGTTCAACGATCGACTTGTAGCTTCTTAAGATTCTGAACTCAGCACACCACCATCAAGATTTACATGGAATAGCGTGAGATAGTTTGTGGCACCTTATACATACACTCATCATTGTCAGACTTTACACATTTAATGAGAACAAACGTATAAACAAAAACAAAAAGAAGAAGAAGAAAACGAAAAAAAAAAAGTAAAAACAAGACTCTTGTGGCGACGGAAGTGATCGCGCAAAAATGAATAAAAGAGCAAGAGACTTGTGAAACGAAAAGTACAATATACAATTACCTAAGGCAGTGGTATTCAACCTTTTTAGAGAGGGCGGGAGACTTGCATAACACCTAAGGTGTACTTGGCTACATGAGGAGTATGCTAAAAAGAGATATGATTGACCAAAAGGATCTTATCGAATAGGTTAGGTTAGGTTAGCTTAGGGTGACTGTCTGCATCTGTGTGCAGATACATTTAGACCAAAGGCGGTCCACTGTGATACCATGGTATCGAGTCATTATTCTATTCTATTTTTATCGTTATTTTATTATATGCAGCAGATGTCAATATTTGCAAGGTCGTCTATTTCAGACAGATACAAAGCAAATGGAGAATCGTTTCCTTTTCCTTTTCGTTTCTGCAAAACCTGCAGCTCCTATAGCTTTTTAGAGTGTAGACCTATAGTATAGTGACCCTTTAGGAACCAGACGACTATGCTGATTTTCGATCGTTTTAGCAAAACTAATCTATTAGAGCGTTTTCATTCTACCTTTGGCCAGATCTGTCTAGAGACTAGACACGTCGTGAAATCTTCTCATTTGTAGTTGGCTTTGTTAATTGCATCCAGCGTGGTACATATTTACATTTAGCCAGGGGCATACCTAATATTTACCCTCCGGCAGAATTCCTGGTGTGGTGCCTTTCTGGTGAGCTTGTCAGCCTTGCAGGTTCCCGAAATGTTTATGTGGCCTGGCGTCTTAAGCGGTCTTTGAAGTAAATTAGCACAATACCAGGGACTTGCATAATTGCCGCTTGGCGTTTTGTGAAAATGTTAATATTCTGAACAGATATTATATTACATTTCAGACAGGAGAAATTTTCATTCTGAAACCATTTCTAATAAGGGAATTTTTGGATCTGGGGCTCACAGCTTTTCAAGAATCCCAGTAGGTACTGGAGTAAGAGGAACGTATTCAGGGACGTAGGAATGCCATTTACGAGGTTGGCTCCAAAACCTCGGTTGCTAATTTACAAATAGAAGTGCACTCTGAAATAAGTACTGTATCACCAACTACTGCTTGCAGGTGATGTCTCCTACAGGACCTATGTCCTGCTCTATTGGTCTGTACCAACAGACTTTATTAGTTTCCCGCAGAATCTCCAAAGTTTGCTCTCTGCTGGTTTTGGAAAGGTCTCTACACTGCTCTGATACAGACTAAGCAGAAGCGCAGTTGTCATAGGAGTATGATTTGTCGTATACCCTCCAGTAGACAAGTTCAGCATTCCAGACAAACTGCAAACTTTATACGAATAGACTGCCAAAAGAATTTGAGATTAGAAGCGGGTACAAGGTTGCATACAAAAGCACCTACTTTTTATTTGCACCTATAGGGCAAGTATTGGCTTCGTAATCAATTCTGGTATGTACCAAGTTTTATATGCCAAGTTTTGGAAAATTGTCAAAATAATTTTTTACTAGTAGGGCTGGACATAAGCTTCAATAAAACTAAAGCCTTACTTACAACCCACGAACCTCACAAGTACCGAATTTCTGGTACCTTGGAACTGTAACTATTGTGTCCCGTATGTTGTCTAAAATCTGGTGAAGCAGTGCAATCAGTTTAAACACCAAGCTGTGGAGTCAGCTTATCTCTTATAAAAACCAACAGCAAAATACGAATCTTCAAGTCAAATGTAATATTAATTATTTTCTAAGGGTGTAAAACCTGGCTGGTAACCGAAGTTAGAAAAAGTGGAAATTTTAAGCTTCATCCACAGATGCGCCAAACACTACGTCGAACGATCTTCTGTACGATAAGTGTAAAAGATCTGGATGAGATTTGCAGTAAGGCTCTTAATTGGAAGTCACAGGGAAACAATGAAAGAAAAATTCACCCTAAACCATCTCGAAAAAGAAGCCTAGAGAAAAAATTGGTAAATCCTGGACAGCAGATACCAAATGATCCACTCAATGATATGAAAAAAAAAATAAATGTTCGTAGGACGCACCGATTTCGATTAACTTGAGTAAAGTCGGATATTTAGGAAGATCGTGTATCTACATTTTTCGAAAATTTACAACAACAAAATCGGCTTCTATCTTGTAGGGAATTTCAAAATTTTTAATTTCGACATTTATATTTTTTTCGTAGGACTCACCGTTTTCGAGATATTCGTACCCAAAAACGACTCGCATTATTAAATTGGCCTAGGGGTAAAGTAGGACTTTTTGGAGGAATGCGTAGTGCGTACATATAGTTTTAGAAAGCTTTTAAAAATTCTGCATAAATCTAGTAAAGAATTTCGAAACCTAAAATTACGGTCGTAATTATTTTTTTCGAACGATGCAAATTTTTCGAGATATTAGCACTCAAAAAGTATAATTGTCATAAAGCTGAACTCGTGAATAATAAGTCATGAAATCGGGAAAAAGCTGATACCCCCTCCTGTAACTTTTTACTTTGGTAAGATCTATCAACTCTTAAAAGATTGATTGCCTGAAGTGGAATAACCTGCATAAGAAGGCAACTTACATAGAATTTTGTTCATTTCTAGAAAATTCATCGACTTTTCGCGGCTTTAACTCGGAAATGATCAATTTTGTGAAGAATATGGTTAAAAAGTTTTTTGTAGACAATTTCATTCTAAACAATAATGGTCTTAAAATTATTGCTCGGTAAATTGACGTTTAGCGATATATTCGCGAGAAAGCTAATTTTCTAAGGGAGAGGGAACAAAATTGATATGTTGTTCACTGGCTACGTAAGAGTAATGAAGCGATTGAGACCATTTTCAACTTTATGGAAATTATTAACGAATTCAAATTCCTGACGCCTGGCCTACTCGTATGTAGAGAATTTCGAAACCTGAAATTTCGAAAATACGAGTTGTAATGAAGAAAAATTATCGAATTTTAATAACTATCGAATGAATGAATATTTCGATACTATTTTATAGGTCAGTAGCTTTTATTCGACAGTTCCCATTACTAGCTTTCACCCTTAAACCTTTTATGTCTCTAATTTTAGTGATTGTACTCAAAACTCCATTTACTATGGTAGGTATACACATGTTCACCGAAGTTAGTGTGTCTATGTATATTTTTCAAAATGAATTCTGAAATGTGGACATTTTTCCTTAAAATTTGGCGTACATACGAGTAGGTATGCATTTTACCATAAGCTATTCACCATGATACACTCCATATCGTTGTTGTCAAATTTCATAAAGATCAAGCATATTTTACTATTTCTGAGAACTTAAATCGTAGCCCTCAGATGGCGTCAGACTGTAACACATTCCAATCTTTAAGAAACCCATCTACAATTACACTACAGAATGCAATAGTCATTCGTACTTATTGCTAGATATGTATGTTTTCGACTTCTTTTTTTAGACTATTATCTACTCCTCAGGTTCGTTCATTGGGTCTGCGATCTTCGGTGTAAGATGATTTGCGCGCACGCGTAGCTAAAAACTGATCATCTCGTATCTCGTCTGTTCAGTGTGCGGCAACGGTAAATATGTTTTATAAATGCTAAACGAATGCTAACGCATGGTCCAACATCATTGTAACCCTTTCCTTCCAACTGCTGTGCACTGGTGGTGTAGGCAAACAAAAACAGTGAGGCAAGGAGTACCAAAGAAAGAATTTGAAATAAAAAGAAAGAAAAAAAAAAGTAAGGAGACGATGATGAGTAGGTACACTGAGACTATCTAAACATCTAACTAAACATTGAGCTTATGCAGCAGTTTCACCAATGCAGTTGGCCTATACATGTTGCCTATCAGAGATTCCTGTAAAGATGACCAGTGACCGAATATACACGACGACCGACTATAACGACAATGATGACAAGAACGCGTTGGCGACTACAATCTAGAGATAGATAGAGGGCGAGAGAGAGAGAGAGAGAGAGCTAGAGGAGGTTTGGAGGACATACATACGTATATAAAATGCTCCAATGGCAAAGATCACGATGTGCGCCGCCCGATGTGTGTTTGGTGTACGAAACGGAAAATTATTTTACCAGACCGTGAAATTCGTGCGCACAGCAAAACGAGCCGGGTCAGTTGCAACTCTAGCTACACAACTATGGGCTACACCGCTAGAGAAGAATACTTGGTGACGCGACGACACAGTGTTCATGTGGTTGATTTATTCTGTTATCAATGAATGTGAAATTGATTAATTGATCTTGATTTGCTCACGGGAATCAGGGGTGAAAATCGTCGTCCATCGCACGTTTATGATAAGTATTGATAGCATTCCAGAGTTTGGAGTGAGACTATTGCTCAAGAGGTGTATACATACCTATATGGACATTTTCACACAAAAGGGCTAATCGAATGCGGAAGAGATTATTTCGTTGCGATTGCGAAGGTCAGTTGCAGAGACGTGCAATATAACTTTTAGGATAATGTATGGGGTGTACGAGTAGATACCTGTAATGAGATCTTTTGGTATTCAGCGGGAATGAATGCATATTATGGCTTTGTTATGTCTAACCCCAACCGGTAGCTCAAATACGGGCTTGAAGCATATCCCAAGTATAAAGAATTAAATTTGATGTAATAATGAAAATTCAGATTTCTCCTCTGAGTATAAGCCCATAGATCCCAGATATAACGTTCAAAGAAAATCCGTCCAGCCGCCTATGCTGCAGTCCAAGGTATGTACATACAAACAGACAGATGGACAAATATTGCAGAGTTGCGTAAGTAATGGTAAAGAGATAATATAGATAAAAATCGACAATTTTCACGAAAACATTACTTGGTCTACATAAGAGTAAGTAAAAAAGCATAGATTGATGAAGGTACTCGTATGTATGTGTATTTGCTAAGAATATACGCAAACGGTTTCTGCATTTGCTAAAATAAAACTGAGGTTAAATTCTACAACTGCTCAAAAGGACATTCCATTCAGCATCACTAGCAAGTATTTGCATTTACATACTTGCTCAGGACCAATGGAACACGGCTATCATTATCACTTCACTACGACAGGATACAAGAAAATGTTGCTGTGTCTGTTTGCCAGTAGAAAAACCTTAATTTCGGTTTAATTTGTATGTATACAAAACTGTAAGCTGTGCTCTTCGTGGGGGCTACGGCACTGCATCATTTATGGACGAAGATCCTAGAACTCGTGATAATGAAATAAAAGAGCTGAGAATACGTATGGAGAACTTTCACAAAACTCTAATTGACGATGGAATTACTTCCGGGTAAGAAGACAGGAAAATAGCTTCTTCAGAAAGTCATATAAGACTGGGTACAAAAACTGGGTTTATCAAATCTAAATAGTGGGTCTGGAGAGTCAGATTCTGGGGAAAAAACAACCTAATATAACTGGGTAATCAAGTAGTAATCGGCGATGGAAAGCCTCCAGAAATTCAACGAATGTGCAATTCAAAATGCAGTGTCACTAGTTTAAGTGAAGGAACACGTAGGGGTTGAAACGTGTAAAAGTGCACAAATTGCAAGCTCTGCCAAGAAAGAAGTACTAAGCATGAAGCGAAGAAGGCGTAAATCGGATGTACGGCGTCTGGATCGAAATGTACAGAAACGCAGGCAAATGCTATCGTTGATAGGAGAAACCTAGAATAAGGGGGAACTCTAAAGAAATCCAGAGACTTACTCTGGACTAACTCATAGGAGACCGCCCAGTCAATATAAACGTATTGAGACCGAGTTTTTATATAGCTGCTCCTCCGAGCATTTTTTTTTTAGACCGCGTGAATTGCCAGACATGATTTTACCTATTTGATTTCGGCTTTTATAAGGACTATCGCGCCAAATAGAAACTATAGAAATTAACGTCATAATTTTCCCAGGCTATGTCCCAGTTCTACGATTACCGCTAATCTTACCATATCTCGACTCCCTAATTGACAATACACAAAACAAACAAACAATTTTTATTGTGGGCTCTGCCATTCAATCTTACTTCATCTGTTATGTCATTTATTACATTCTGTTTATTAGGTTATACAATACCGATCCAAGAGAGATACTAATTACAGAAGCTTGCTCCAAGACTCTGATTTCTGAAAAGATGACTGACCTCAGTGGTATGGTAAATTTTTTGGTAGTGCTGCTCTTCGTGAAGACGATTACGCATGAGAATAAGGAATCAGTAAAAAAAAAAGGTTTTTGCCCTCTATCTAACCATTTTTGTGTGTTACGTTCTTCTTCGGTGTTCGTCTCTTATTCTTGGGAAATTAATTAAGTTCACGTGAAGCAGTGAATTGGTGGTCCTCTTGCTTGTGGCACCTGTTCATCTTATCACCAGTGAAAGGTATTTAATTAACTTAATAAGTTGATGAATAACGGATAGTTTTTTGGTCTTCTACGTAGAATTTAAGATGAATATGAACCGCTCTATGTAACGTAGGTACACGTTCATCTGTGGTAGATCTAGATTCGGAACTTCCGGACAATGTGTATAATGAGAGAAGAAGTAATAAGTTTTTAAATTTTTGGCAATTATACCGCAGAAGTAACGTTTTAGAATCATTTATTCTTCTTTGTGTTATTCTAAGTAATTCCCACCATAGAAAAGGTCTTAAGCTGGGCCATAATGAATGGTTAAACATTAAATGGAAATTAAAGGAATATAGAAATGGAATGTAATGGCTGTTACCGTTTGGATCTAGTAATTTTAAGATTGAGGCTATTGTGGGGTCAGATACTCGAAGACGTCCGTACTCAAGTTAGTAATCGATTGTACTTTGTTTTATTTATAGTGAAATATAGGTAACCGAAAGTTATAGCAATGAAAGAAGGGGGGAGTTATAGCCACAGGAAAAAGTGTGCAAATGCATTTTCACATTTTGTCTTTATATTTTTCTGAGAATCCGGATAACGATTAGTTTGGGAGATATTGACTCCTTTAAACATGGATTGAGATAGTAGCATACCACTTACTCGGCCTCTCGGCTATCTACATTAAGGTTGTACAAGGTGGCGTAAACATAAGTAATGATCCAATTTGATTTAGCTATAATCATTTTTATAAATTAAAAAAAACGATAATCTTACTTTTTATTATTTTTATTTGGACTTTGAACTTTGTTCCATTAAATACTGAAAATGATATCAAATATTGGCCTCCAGTGTTTATGTAAATTTGAGCCCTTTTTATGGCATTTTCCATCACTTTTCTCAATACGTCCGCTGGTATGTTCTCTATTTATTTAATGTGCTGGAACAGTTACAGGCAGATCTAAGATATAATAGACAGAAATAGAGCAGATACCACCGGGAAGGAGTAGAAAGAAAGACGGTTACACCCAAAATTAAGCATACTAACGAGAGCAAAGGCAGTGTCTAATTGGAGATACGTTATCAGAGGAAGACAAGAAGTCTTGAACTTTAGGCATTTGAGCTAGTTTCAGAAATTGCATTTATGCATCCATAAAGTGAAATTCCCTGACCATAGTGTGAAAGTCATACCGAACAACTTCAGGACATCCTCAACGTCATACAATTAATAAGTAAGAACTTGGATGTTGGAAACATATAAACGCAAGCTTTGTCAATCATACCCACTTAGAACTGTTTAGGTGTGCCAATACTGAGAGTAATCCATCAAACCGTAACTGATGTGTTAGGTGATTAGGCATTAGCGCTGCAAAGCAAGGCGGAATTTGCTCCTAAGCTCCACGAATTCCAGGTTGAAAAGACAGGGGGGTATTACAACTGTTTGTGCAAGTTTTACCAAAACCGACCGCCTGCTCAGATAACCAAGAAAATCTCTTAGTAGAGAGAGTAGAGAGCACCTCGCAGTCGGTGCTGAGGATATGAAATTCAACAGACTGCTAAAAAGCGAAAGCTACTACGCTGTAAATCGACGATCTCCCATTCCGTCCATTTGACTCAGTAGAGTTTAGCACCTACTCAATCCAAGCTCAAGTCCAACAAATCTGCTAGAAGAACTACCTTACATAATCTTCAAAATATATTAAATGCCCAGTGAATGGAATCTCAGTCTTTCTTAAACGATAAACTTGGTTATAAACCTAATGCGCAGATGATCTTGTCCAACAATCAGTAAAATCATATGAAGGGGAAAAATGTGGGTGATTAAGTGCCAAACGCTCTCAAAAGTAGTGCTTGTCAAGAAATGCCCGATCTCTTTGGGCTTATGTGTAGATGGCTATTTCGCTGGATAGATGGCCCTCTTGAGGAAAGTAACTATTCCGCCGGAAGTTTTTTTTTTCTTCAAAGCGCCGTACCAGAATACGTCTGTTCGTGTGTCTGCCACAAGCTTGTAACTTTTGAACCTTTTGACTTAGAGAGATGAAACTACCCACAAAAATAGTGTGCGATGATTTTAAATAATCAGGGTAACCAATTTTGTTGGAGCAGATTTACGGGCTTAGCTTACCCCGAGAACACCTAATTATGTAAAATATATCCAATAAAAAAACAATTATTTTTCATTATAAAATTTGTTAAATAAAAAACCTCAAAGTTGAGCGCGAGAAGGATGTCTTGAATATTTTCCAAACCTACTCCCACTCCATACGATTTTAATAATTCTCATGTGCAGCTACTCTCACATCAGTCTTAACTTACGAGTCAAATTCCATCAAAATTCGTTCAGACGTTCTTGAGTTAGTGGTGATTTAATGGTTTTTTAAATCCCGCAACCAACATTTCACCCACACTCAGTCCGATTTAGTAAAATTTTGGATGAAAATACCTAAATATCAGAACAAACTTATTAAGCAAATTCAAAATCTATGTAGTGGTTCTAAGCAAGACGTGTTTGAGGACATATAGGCATTGAAAACAAAACCCCTTTAGAAATAGAAATTTTTGAAATCGACTGTGAAGTAGACTTTTGTTAGTAAGGTCCCTGCAAAATTTCGTAGAAATGAAACAAACTGAATAAAAATTAACTTTTGTGAGTTGTTTATATATTTTCATCGACAGATGTCAGAGAAACATAATTTCCTTGTTTAAACGGTATTTAATTATTTCTCTGCTTTTCACATTGGCTGCCACTTTAAATTCGACTTAACCAGTGACACGACTCTACCTATTTCTTAGATTAGAGTAGACGTTATGAAATTCTACAGATTATTTTTAATTTTAGAATTAGAGCCAACTTTTAGATAACAGTGGTCTCTAAAGAACTTGATTACGCATAACCCATTCAAAAACGACCATTAATTTCTCTTATTCTTCGGATTTACAAGAAAGTTACCTAAACAAGGAAAAAGTTAAAATAACGGTAGAAACAATCAACTATGGCACGAAGCCTGACTCGCACTTGAAGAATTACAGTAAGTTCACATTTTGAACGTGTAAGGATTTTCGTTAAATTTCTTTTTTTGAATTTTGTTTAAATATCTCAAATTGGAAACAAAGTCTCTGGCCTATTAAACTAAATCGAGAACTATTATCAACAATTATACGTCCACCTGTTTCAAGGTGAATAAACAAACAATCCAATTAACTTATTTATAAAATAACTACATATTTCAAATTCCCCACGAGCCAATATTGATTTGTTAATATATTAACTGGCTGTTATTCTAGTCAGAAATTTGGCAAATCTTTAAAATTATTCAACACCAAATTAATTAACTTTTTTTCTCCCCTTTGTCAACACATAGTAATTCTGCTTGTTTACCTCTCCTTATACAGAAAACATTTCATGTTCTATTGTTAGACAATGATTTGTTTCTTTGTCTAAAAAAAAACTAAATAAAATGCGTAGAATAAATACAAAACACTACATAAACCATCACCTTAAAATGTATTACATAATCTCCAAGAAAAAAAAAAAAAAAAAAAAAAAATCCCCATCAAAATTATAATCACCAGTCAACGAAATTATATCTTTAAGGTTCATTAGCCCCTACCACCTTCCCCTAAACAAAAGTGTGGCCAATATATTCTGCGTACGTACCACACATTCCGAAAAACTGGAAAATTCGCTCATCACCAGTGACCGTACATAAAACACAGATTTACACCTATAGTGTACGGAGCGTGGAAAGCTCATACCGATAACATCTCCAAATCAACGAAAGGTGATGCTGAAAAGATTGAAAATGATGATGGACGCGTCATGATGATGTTTTGTTGCTCTTCATCATCATCGTTTCACCTTGAATGCTCCAAGATTGAAATTGAACTTGAAACTAGACTTTTGCCCGCCAAACTCGATGCAGGTGCGCGTAGGTATGATCTTTTTTTTTTTTGTTTTTTTTTTTGTTCGACTTGAATGTATCTATCTGGATTTTCTGCGTGTATTTTTTATTTTTAAATTAAATAACCGCGCCAAGCGCTATTGTTGTTTCTGACGTGTCTGATTTTTTAACTTGCTTCGCTGCCGTGAGAAATCGGTCCAATGAAGCATCAAGTCTGTGTGAAAAATTCATTCACACCGAATTAGTCTGGTCTGGTGGCTATTCTAAGCGCACATCTTGGTGCGGATAAATGAGTCATGCAAGCGCAATAACGTGGTAGAGTTATTTTCGAGGTAGAATGTATTTCCTCGAGTGTCCAACTGATCACATTTTTGTTTGGTTTACCCATTTGACCCTTGTTGTGCTGTGTCAACAGTCTAAACCTTATTGGCTATATCATGTTTGAGGTCAATATTTGCCAGGTGATCATCACCAAAAGGGTTTAAACCTATACGACTTTTCAAGATGCAAATGAGATACCTACAATTTGTTTTAAGCAGGTACTTTTGGCTCTTGAATTGCATGACCGACTTTAAGAATGCTGTTCACATATCAAGTGGGATGGTTACAGTTTCCACAAAAAAAAAAATCTTCTTCTCACCTTGCATTCTGTGGTAATTAGGTTAACCCGAACGGTCAATCACTCAAAAAAGAAAAAAATTCCAAACAGAACGAACATTAATGTGCATGCCTCATCGGTGAGCAGTGCAGCCTCTATAAATAACTTCTTGGCGTTGCAAGGTTTTTTTTTTTTTTGTGGCGTGCGTTCCTAAGAAACAGCAAAATACCCACGACAACCACGACAAGGCATCCTGCGTGTTACCTGTCATGTAAATTCCTCTTGAAATAAGATGGAATACAACACGTGACCATTATCGCTATTAAGCGCTTTAATGACTGGTTAACGCCGGATAGGAATTTACTGATTTTTTTTTCTCTATAATAGGACGCATGATTTACGAAGTTATATAGAGTTCGTGTGTCAGCGGGATGTGTCAATTGTGGTTGACTTAACTATTCGATCTGATTCATTTGACTTGAGGCCATCGAAACGATTTTAAGTAGTAAAATGTTCTAAAGGATGGGATGAGTACCTACCTACCTGGACACACATACAGTTCGAGTTGAGATGTAGCCTCGCGGGAAGCACGACTTTAAATTACGTCAATAAACACTTACATGTATGCGGTGTATTATATTGATTTCTGGTAATAAATAAGTTCGTTTTATTATTGGCTATAAAGAGCACTTTATGTATGAGACCACGGAACCAATGAATCATTAAATTTACTGGTTTAAAAAATTAATAACTTAACTTTAATCAGAACACGATCTGGTTATGGTCATTAAGAATGATCTATTTGTGGAAGCTGTGTATTGTATAGGTAGTAGGTATAGATAAAAGAGATATTATTGTGTAGTTATGTGCAAAAATGTATCTCAAGGTGGTCTTACATGTCCTGTGGATGCTAAAGTATTCAAATGAGCTGCAAATTCAAAGAAATTAATTTCCTGTGAGTTTGGAGAACTTGTCTTTTGCGTATTCGACAAGAATGATGAGTCCACATGCAAATGAAATGAGACCACTACCTGATCAGTTTTCTATAACATCGACAAGACAAACATGAGGTGTCATTTTTCTCAAGGAGTAAAAAGAAGAATTTTGACATCCTTGCCAGAGTGAAGGTGCTGCAGCGAAACAAATCCACTGTATTCTTACCGAGCTTTAAAAGTATCGACAACAAGAACGATTAGATGAAAAAGAAAGACGAATCGACAAGTCATCAGAAGTTGACGGACTGGTAACGATTGTCTCCTGTTTCGCAGAACAATGAACTTAAGAGACACAAGTGTACTGGAGATAACTTCGAAATCAAAATTTTCAGCCTTCTGAAGTAAACGTAACTGGACAAAAAGTCGCGAAAGATTACAATTTCATGGAACATTCAATACTGTGTGTGGTCTGGCTGCAGTCCGATCACTTATACTATCTCCACTCCTTCTGAGTAACTAACAGACAAACTGGCAGAAATACTAATAATAAGAAAAGGCTTCAGGAAAGAAATTGAAGAGAATATTGAACTGAGCGTACCACTTAAGATGCCCTATGAACTTGAAGTTGATCACATCGTGCAATGCGCCGCGTGGAATAATACTAAAAAGCCCACAAATTGTGGTCTAAAATATCCACCGGAAATAAAAGAAATGATAAAGGAGAAAAGAAAATCTCGTAAGAAATGGCAACAAAAACGAGCTCCACAGCATAGAGCAAACTTGAATCATTTGTGTAACCTGATGAAACAGGCATTAGAAATTTTAAAAACCGTGCAATAGGTACTTATTTTGAAAGCTCGACAGCGGAAAAAGAATCCAATTATTCGTTTTGAAAAGCTGTAAAAGGCACTAAAAGACCTAAAATGTCTGCGCCGCCGCTGGGCGAAGGGATGGTCAAATGCTTATTCATAATATTAATGGAAAACACATAAAGAAGTGAAACGCTAACGGAACTCAAAAAAGAAGGAAAATTAAAACCTAAGAATGCTCTTTTTTGAGAGAAAATTTTGAGATGGAACCCAAATTTGTAAAAAATTTTGAAAACTCAGGGTACACAATCTTCCAAGGTAGGTGCATTGCAAATATCTCGCAAACGGTATTACGTATTCCGAGAAATGTTATCGCAATCTATATTTAAGGTTTCGAAAACCACTAAAAGAGCTACGGAATTTTTCAAATGTCAGATTTTACCCTGAGAAAATTATTTCGATCCAAATTTTAGGTTTTGGATTTTTCTACAAGGTGGGTACCGAAAATTGTTCGAAATCGTCCAAAATTTCCAAAATGTCTGACTTTACCAAAAACTTAATGGAAATCGATGAAGAAGATGGATGATATGCTAGCATACGACTCTTTCCAGATGTATTGCAACTTCTTCATATGTTGAAAACCATAGTTTAGAGGCTAGGAACAGGAGGTGAAGACAATCATTCTTGTGGAACAAATGAATAAAAAAAAAAAAATGTTCAAATCCTTCTATTCCTTAGAATCTCAAATCTAGCTAGAATTCCTACTTTTTTTTTTAAATCGAGCGTCACATTGAATGGAAGTTGTGGAAATTCTTTGATTAAATCCGCAATTTAGAGGTTTGTCGGATTGGAATCTGAGATATAGTTAAGTACTTATTTGGTCTTAACTGAGATGGATTGCATTTAAACTTGGGATGGAGCAAAACGTGAGGCATTCGTGCAAATCGGACATCTGCTGTATACAAAAATTACCCGCATGAAAGTGATAATTCCATTTGATGTCTTGTTTGGATGACAAATGCGTAACAAAACTCATAAAATTGTATCTAACAATTGGTTGCGTACTAATCCACCTTCCACCCTCCTGCAGAACCAAGTACCTTCATTATGTTTGCAAATAATAACTATAACGACTATTGACACTTGTTTGTTATATGCTGAGCACCAGCCATCCCAAATGAGTTTGAGATAATTTGCCAAATCTCCTGCACAATGCAGTGAATCTTCCACACTAATCCCAATACGAAACGAAATCAATTGCTGTATCTCTCTCGATGCATCGATTGACAAATTAGTCATTTAAGTGAAACCAAAGGGGCTGCTGCTTCAAACCCAAATACAAATTCCATTCTCCACTGCAAATAGCGTTCATAGTAGTGCAGCATATTCACTCCCCTCTCAGTAAATATACCAATAAAATGTCCCACTTAAAATTTACCACCCCTCCAGGGAGTAAGTGCGAATCCAATTTAATCCTGCAAAAATCGACTGCATCGCTTTCCTTTAACACCGCAACAATGTACGAGGACGACACTTTCCCCCGTTTATATATGTGAATTGTATTGCCCTTCAACCCTACGACATACCGAGCATCATCAGCACAAGGCGCGCCGGGAAAAAAAGGATATGGTGTGGTTTCAAATTTCCATTATTAATGATCATAAAAGGAAGCTGCAGAATAATAATACGTAGTACATATACAAAAGCCATAAGTACTCACCTCCATGCGACAATAATGGCAACACAACCAGCGCTAACACCACCGACATAACTAATTCGAGTCCCAGCGGACTCGAACGTCTCCTTGTCATGATGGAAAGTCCTGAAAAGACAGAAAACACAAGGAAAACAATAAAGAAAAGCTGTCATCATTTTGTTGTTTTTATATGAGAAAAAAAGGGAAACCAAGGCTATAACAATAAAAAACAAATATGTTTGCAATTGGTTTAGTTGTTTGTCCAAAAACGCAAGACAATATGATCCTTGACACCCGACGACGTACGCATACACCCACGACAGCCAATTCCTCACATAATATTAACTTCAAAGGACAATATATGCAGGCACGAAACAAAAGAAATACTACCATAAAAACGTTCGCATATTTTGCGCAAATATTCGCAAAGTAAGCGAGGGTGGCTGCACAATAATTCCTCCCTCACTCTGATATGAAGGAGGTCCACAGTCCTAGCTTCCTTCTCGTACTTTGGTTTGTTTGTTTGTTTCTTGTGCGTATTTTCCAAACCGAATTGATTTTCACAGTTGTCGGTTTTTTTTTTGTTGGTTGTTGGTCGGCTGTCCGGCTTGTGACAGATGTTCAATTATAAATATGCAATGGGGGGAGGACATACATCCATCTACCATCTACCACCCTCCTCCTTCGTCCTTCTTTCAGCTTCAATCAGTTTGCTTGAGAGTTTTTTGGGAATAATTCGTCAAAAGCAAGGAAGAATGTTAAAGTGAACAAATTGCCAATTATTATTGTTTTTTGATATTGTCCTTCGGAAAGGACAGATTAAGGATTTTTTTCTCTTTCGTTAGTTAGGGTGTTCCTTTAACTTTTCTCAAACAGAAATTGAATAAGTCGACGACATGTCAAAGGAGAATGTGGGGAAGAGAAAGTGATGTGCACAATGAGGGTTCGTCTGTTATTGATATCCTTCAATGAAATAAGAGGAGAATGGTCTGTTGGTGGCATTCGATCTCGAGTGATAGAAAAACACATCTAAAACTGGTAAACGAAATTGTGTTGAATGTGCAAGTAACAATAAAGAGGAAAAAGTTTTTGTGTCACTTTCATTCAAAGCTCCTGCCTGTGTACATTATTAAGTTAAAATTGTCCTTTTTTTCGTACAAGAGGTGCTGCAAAGCTGACATTCGAATATAAAGGAAATAGAAAGTAAAACCTTTCAATCGCAAAATGGGAAAGAGCTACAGGTCAATAGCCTGTGGTATGGTAGAAATTTAAGTTTAAAGAGAACTGCGAGGCAACTGTGCTTGAGTGCTTGATGTAATAAAGTCTTTGTTTTGGAGTAGCTAATCCTCCGATGATAGTTCTTTTATGCTGGAGGATATTTTATTTAGTTATTGTACCTCCTAATAGGCAAACTTGCCACTTGAAAGCGCAAGGAATAATTTGAAGATTACAAATTCTATCGTCACTTCCACGTGACTACACGTATATCTTGAAAAAAATGCTTGAAGCTCTATTCATATTAAACCTCTATGCTAAGTGAAGTTCGGGAAGAACAGGCTGTTGATTGGTTGGATATACTCTATAGGTAGACTTTTTTTTTCAAATAAGTACAGAACATTAGGGAATGGCAAAAACAACGTAAATCGTAGATACGTGTACGGCAGCAATGTTATAAATTCCAATTTTAAGTAGCGGAGCTCATGTAGTAATTCCGAAATAAAAGAAGATACATATGTGCGAATACATATCTGAACTAATGGGTTTCTGGGTTTGACGGCTATAAATCATGAGCATTGTCAAAAGTACATACCTAAATTAAGGGACCAAAGTTAACAGAATTCGGCATTTAAGCGCAAGGGCAGATTAGTTGAGCCTCAACTCACATATAATGACCATCTAACCAGATTGACTACTTGGGCATCACCAGAAGCTTTAGAAGTTGCCTCCTATATGTCCGAAATAAGCGTTATGATACGCCTTTGAACTGCACAGCTGTGAAAGCCATTTTTGTAACGGATAGACGAACTATATTCGGACAGAAACACCACACCATATGGCTATCTCTGGAAGACTTGTTCTACGAAACTGAAAGGAATAGGGTCCAAGATGAAAAGGACTTTCATCAAAACTATACTCAACCCTTTAACCTCTTCCAAGAAAGTTAATTAACGCTAAGACTGGATATCTGCAAAATGTAAAGATTTGTTTTGTTTCTGTGATCAAATCGGTCCACGCATAAAAGTGGAGCCTGTTAGTAGCATGAGTCAAGAAGACCGTAAAATCTTTACATGCTGAATGGAGAATTCGGCATGTAAAGTTATTGGTGCAAAAATTCGATAAATATGTAAGTCGTAATACAAGGGCCTTCAAGAGCAGCCACTTAACCTAATCCAATCTTGTGTTCAACTCGATGGTGGTGACCCTAAATCTGTGAAAGATTGCCCCGCATTTTCTGTCTATTTCTATAGGCTTCACCTTCAATATACCTTACGAGGTTTGCAAATATCTCTTTTTTTTTGTCTCCTTCGCTTTTGTATATTTTTGCTGATTTAACATTTAGCTACATTGCGACCCACCAACGATTTAAGAATTACTGGTCCAAAAAAACATGCATTATGTTATATAAATAACGACTGTCTGTTCACAGAATCATGTCCCTTGTATTCTATGCCCAATTCAGGATTTACGTTTAAGTTAATCGTATTTAACCTTCAAATTGCCGTTGTGAGAGAAAAGCTCAAAGTTAAGTTATGGTGGGGCTTAGTACATAGGGTTAGGCTTCTCTTCTCAAAATATACTTAACCTACAGCTAATTGTTGGTCCATATTGTTTTGCAGAAGCTTATTATATATATATTTACATCTAGGTCTTGTTTACAAAAGGTCCGTAACTATAAAAGAAAGTCCCATAAAAATGGATACAAAGATACAAGCTGCATTGAGGTCTCTATTTAAGCTCTAACTTAAAGGTGGGATAACTTCTGATGAGCAATAAAATGCAGGAATTTCCCAGACCATCCCTAAAACTACTGCAATGTGTGACATCGTGTTAATTTGCAGCAATATACCTAACTATGTTATAACTCAGTGTGCAACATGAAGACTCTCAAGATTTGGTGTAAATATCGATAAGTATTGACCGAATCGCACAAAGTTGACTCAACTCACTGATGCCACTGCAAGCAAAGATTTTAAATTATGCATCACTTGGAATCATGAATACCATGGTCATGATTCATATCCCGTTATTTTCTTACAAAAAAAGAAAATCCCCATACTCTGTGGTTACATCGTGTTAACAAATTTGTAAATATCAGGTGTTTACCTGTGTTGTACGCGAAGCATATGCATTCTTCTTTTATTTATTCCTTGTGTAGAAAAGAATTTTTTCCTCACACAGACTGGTGAGAATCTAAGATGGCAAGTAAATAGCCGGAAGGTGCAACATCAGATGAAGGATTCTCTTGTTCCTAGCTAACGTTCAGACAAAAAAAGCAACATAACTCAAGAACTGTTGCAGATGGATGAAATGGTGGTGCAAAATCAAATTCATGAAAAATATTGTTCTTGTAAGAATTCAAATATCTGCCGAAAGAACATTAATTAAATTTCATATATCATTTGTTATATGCATCGAAAGGTAACCATTTATCAGAGATATACGAATACAAAAAAAAAAAAAAAAAAAAAAAATCAAAAAATCTAACTTCTCCCACTTCGGTCACCTAAAAAAAAAGTTCGTATTCTTAGGATCATTAGAATACTGACTTCCTGCTAAGTTTGTAATTAATAATGGCCCATGCGTGTAAAGACTGAAAACTTTGATCTCATCGTCGTCATGCTAAATCATTATGAATGAACTTGTTCTACACAGGTAATATCATGTGGAGAGAGTGAAGTCGTGTGGTATTGAAGAATTAATAACGTTGTCAGGTTGAAAGTTAGATACAAATGTACTATATCTCGTTATATATAGGAACAATTGGGTGCTTAATAGCGCTATATCGTGCTTAAGACGTCAAAATTGTACATAAATTTAATTTAAAGTAAAAAACAAGTGTCTGAAGTGGCAAGAATTGACAAGGTCATCTCTGGTAAAATTTAAATTACAAACTTTGCGTGAAAAACAGGAGGCGGCTAACTGTTGGTCGAGGCCCAGGTCCGCCCGGACTGCAGCGCCATCTAAAATAAAAGTAAAGAGCGATCTTGTCTGTCTCCGGGTCCAAATGGTTCCAATAAATTATGAAACAATGTAACCGCAACGGTTCGTTCCGTTCGTTCTATTCCACAGACAAACTCCAAGGATCACAAATTAACCAATTCAATCTTTTCTAAAGAGAATTCCATATTAAATTGTTATGATTGCAAAGTGATCCGATTACTAATCATATTACAACGGATCTATCAAATTGATCTAATTGAGCATTTGCCACAGCTTGGGCTGCCATCTTACATAGCCTAACCAACAGGCAGTTGGTTCCTTCCTACGAAAGAATTGTTTTTCCTTCCTTCTTCGGGCATGACATTCTTTCATCATTGCTCTTATTTTGACACAAACGTGACTGGATATCTGATTTTAACCAGGCTGGTTCCAAATAAAAGCATTAAATAAACAAATGTAAGTATGACGCCTCTAGTGAGTTAACCCTCGTTATGGGCTTACAATTTAAGTTCGCCCTACAAATAAATAAACAAGCACATAATTGAAGCACCTAATGAGATTAACGTTAGATAAAGAAGTATCTTTCATCTACGAGTATCTGTTAATCAAGTTTTCTTATCAAACATTTTCAGTTTGAAGGTCTATTGCCAGGAGGTCCGTATCTCACATCATTAGTATGCACAATGCGCATTCCGTTGAATTTTCAAATTTCTAATAAAATTCCTCCACTAATTGAGAAATTTCATTTGCCAGTTGCAATAGATAATTTTCCAAATTCTATGAAATAACAAAAAAAAAAAAAAAATATAATACATTGCGAAAATTGAAATATATCTCCAAATGTCTTTTTCTTTCATGTTTATTTTTAAAAGAGTTCAAATCAATCCAATTGCTTTAACTACCTGTAATCGGATTACTCACAAAAGGCCTTGACCACCTAACGATGGTTATTTTATTATTTCTTTTTTTGTATCTTTTTGTCAAATAAACCATAAACTTTTCGAGTCTCTTTCAATCAGCTTAACCGAATTATCTACTGTCCGCGCGTACAAACACTCTCTATCGGACTGTCTAATTTGAAAATTCTGAAGGTGGGATTTTTTTTTTATGTTTACAATACAGACACAGGGCACAGGTCTCATTTTCAATTTATTCAACGACAAGAGCTTAATTGCTTCACATGCTTTCCGAACGCGTTTTTCCCAAAAAGTTCCTCGCACATTATGTACTCGTACATTCCTCCTCACACCCGCATGTTATAAAATCAAATTAAATCGAATCTAGCAATTCTGTCGTCGTCAAAAAACAAAACGTGTGTCTATCAAAAGAGAACACAAATCCATCCGAAAAAAAGGTGACAGAAACCTGACTCAAAATTGCCAATTATCTATACCCATCCTTTTTTGGCACTCATTAATATGATTAGTCAGTGAGTAAATAAACGATCAAATTATTCGACAATGATTTTTACGATACGGATACCTTTCGGTGGTCGGTGCTGCTGCTGTCATCGCAAAATATTCCAATCAGTCCATGACTGGATTTCATACGATTCCTCTTCGACATAGAACAAGAAGTGATATTGATGGTGGACGGCGGAGAGGGAGGGGGGCCTGTCAGCAGGCTGTTGCCATTGCCAATTCATCGATGGAAGAAGGAAAAGTAAATAAAATTGAAAATAAAGGTAAAGTCAAAAAAGCATCTAGTAGTTAGGTATTCGTATATGCATCTTTCATCATGAACAGGCCTCAACACAGGGAAGTACGGATACGTACCTACTATTGATTCGTTAATCAATGTACACATATGGAGTCTCGAACCCACCACCATCTATCTATTATAGTTGGGGACAACGATGAATGCATGACCACCTGACACATAGAACCTCCACATCCCGATGATCACCATCATCGTCGTCATCGCCGAGAAGAGGAAAAAAAGATTCAGCAAATATGTGCAGAAGGAATTTCAAATATATATTTAAAGTCCCAACGTGCAATCCACCGTACAAATTCCACTCGCTCCACCATATTCGTTAGGCACGATGACGACAAAGTAGAAAAAAAAAAAAAACTGAAAACAAATAGTATAGTACACCACCTCGACTGCCATCAGGTCCATGCCGAATGGCATAAGTAACACCATCATCATCGTCATGTCACCATCACGCAATTTTCTGATCAGGTTTTCTAGTTACAGCTACACTAAAAGCATGCAAGCAGCTCCAGCTCCAGCTTCAGCTCCAGCTTCACCAGCAGCAACAGAAGTGGAAGTTTTGCTTATACCCGGAATAGATGCTGCCTGGTGGCGCAGCGAAAATCATTGTGCCTATATAGTGTGTATGTGGGTTTCATCCATATGTAGTTGTACCATAATGTAGCTTTGAAACTAGGCACATAACGGTAAGCCAGATAGATAGAAATTTGTACAAGATCGCTTCTTATAGTCAATGGGTCAAGCAACGTATGTGTACGATATCTCTATCTCATGTGGTCTCAGTCTATCTGTAAGTGCATATGCCTTCACGTCGCAATCTCTGGGGAACGCAAAGAACAAACAATTCTGTGCGCCCTCAACCTCATTGGGAATTTGTTTCCGCTTTCGCATATTTGTCAGTTTGTATGGCCTGGCTTAAGGAGATACATAGATCCTTTGCTAAACATTCAATTTGATTTCGCTATTTGGAAAATGTGTGTGATGGGTGGGACATGGGATTATCATGACAACGCTTAGAGAGAGATGACCTCTCTAGGTTCCGCAAAATTGTAAAACCGCTTTTGATGTAAAGAAAAAGAGGTTTCATTGTTTTTGGGACTTTTTTTTTCAAGTTTACAGTCCATATTTAGAGTGGAGCTGTCACTCACGGTGAAGGGTATTCAAATTGCTCATGAATTCAACACAAAACCGTTCAAAGTGAATTCGAAGTTTTGTGGACCTATTGTAACCGAACATCTTACAGCTCTATTAGTATGACCAAAACTGAGGCAAGCCAAGATATTTCTCTGGAACTGTAACGTTACGAAAAATAGGCCAAGGAAAGTATACTACATACAAACTCAAAAACACCCAATGTATCTAAGCCTAGAAATCGACGGAATTTACAGATTTTGTAAAGAATCTAATAAACTGCGGGCCAGTGTTTCGCAAAAGAATGAACTATTTGGGTGCATACCAATTAAATATTAGACACTCGATCCAGGCTTCTGAGATCGAAATGATAGTTTGAGATTAAACCAATCCTTTGAAGCAATAGGAGAAATATGTTTTGCCGCATTGGGACACCGAAGTGCGCAGCAATTTATGGACCATGGCAAGAATAGAAGAGCACTGTAACTGTAACTAAGCTGGTATTTTCATGCATTAGCTGTAGATATTTTGTTGAAGTATCATATTGCGGAACTTTACTGGTCACGTAGGTGTTACTTACGTACATAGTAAAGAACTCACTGACGATATTGTCCACTTTGATCACTTTTGCAGCCTATAACATGGTAGTTGCTTAAGCTTGAAATACGCTGCAGTTCTAAGCCAGTGTCACTAAATACTTGATCTCATATCGAAAGCTCTTGACCTCGTAGATAGCTAAGCCCAAAACTCTAAACAACACCTAGAGTCTATAGAGTTTCTTACTGATTTCGGATGAGGATAGGTCTGATATAAAAAACTTACGGATAGGGATGCAAACGGAACATCGATGTGCAACATAAGCTTATGCGAGTTGAGGGCTAAAACTTCTTCGTACTTAACATAAGCTAACTCAGCAGCCCTTGGACTACACGCCTAGACATAAAATCTTATCTTAGTACAATACATAAAATCAGCGTACTTATGAGCTATATCAGTGAAACGGGCTGCCTAACATGTATGTTGGGGTTCCTGGTCAAGTAAGATCTCTAATTATTTATTCTATGGGATAGTACTCTGGCAGTGTAGCTATTGAATCTAAAGAGCCATTTAGAAAATCTTTGCTAGAAATGGAAAAGATTTTGCGCAAGCGCGACGGTTTATAAAGGGATGGATCCAATTAAAAAAACACCAAATAGATTTGAATGACATTAAGTTTCTTGAGCCAGCTTAGTCGTTCGATTTCAAAACCATTCATTAAAATTGGGCAGAGCTGGAATAAGATATGGGGGATTGAGTGCTTAAAGTCTTTAAAACTTCAAAATGTCAAACAAGGCCTCCTGCCACACTCAAGAAAAAATTTATAGCATTTAACAAATTATAAATCGGAAGGCTCTATTCTTCACTGTTACGTTGTATGGTGGTCGACTTTCAACAGTCTACGCTCATACGCGGATGATATTGCCGTAATTTCCGCCGGATTGTACCTAGAGGCTGTTTGCTTTAAGGCGTAGTTGATCGTAGACGTTATCGATTAATGGTGCACCTGTCTTATGGATTGCTATCTGACACAATGCCTCAAACTCTGACTACTTTGACCAGAATGCGAGGCACGAACGAATTTTAGAGGGTGATGATACTGCGAAATGCTTTCACTACGTCCTGCCTTTGCTAGTATCAGGTGATGAATGCTGAGCTGCTAAGCTCCTCATCAAATAATTTCATTAAGCACACATTGATATTGATTTCAAGAATTCAAAGTGCAAAATATGTATGTAGGTCGCCTTCGCTATCAAAAACTTCGGAGAAACCCAACACATCACATTTCCGTCATCAAATGCCTTATAGGTACATACATCGATGGTGTCATGGATACTTCCTTTTTAATATTCCAAGGTGCTCTGCTAGTTGCTGTGAAAAACGTATTATCATACTTCCACCAGAAAGTCTTTCCTTCAATTAACCCCATCTGTGTGAACGTTTTTAGAGACTACAGCAAGTATTTCCTAGGCAAAATGATAGCGATAATAAAACCAATATCAACTGAGAACCACCATATTCGGGCATTAGTATTCATAATATCAAGCCCGATGCGTTCCACAAATGGCAATGTGTTACCGATGAATAAATACAAATTGGACCTGACTTGAATATTTGCAGAAAACAAAAGGAGCGCAGTTCTTTGGGGGCGACAACATGGGTACACGCTGCTGCAAGTGTTTTTTTTTTTTTGTTGTCTTTTGCAATCCACCAAGTACCTAGTATACTACTTGACATTTTGCTAGTGTTTTGCTATGGGAAATTCAATGACTGCCTAGCTGCCGCCATCCAGTTGATTGAAGAGAGCTTACTCCAACATATGTTCCAGAGTGTGTGCTGTACGTTCCTTAAGACCACGCACGAAGGTCTGGAGAATGAGATGGAAACCGCGGAGAATTTGTTATTTGTTGCTTTGGCCATTTGTTACAACTGCTGCTAACATGACGCCAGGAACGCGGGTAATTCCAGTCGCCGTTTGCCGGACAGTTCTTATACATGCGATTGTACAATTATTTATTTTTGTTTTTTTTTTGTTATGCTTCTTCAACAAGTCATGAGAATTCGTTCCACATCATGCACTAGCTCGACATCGACATGAACTCTATGAGAGCGATTTGTAAGATACATACTAGATCGAGATTTGTTAGTAGCTACTATTCCTGTAGTTGGTGAAGCTTTGCGTAGATGGGGAATTAATTCGATTGTTTTGCAGAGGAATTTATATCTCGGTTAGCTGAGAGATCTATGGAATATCTGTTTTATTTATGGGTTAGCTACCATTCTTTAGTTACAATCCGTTACAATTTAAATTGCATTCAAATAGAATTCCAATTAAATCGAAAGATAGATAATTTATGGTGTTTTGATATGAAATGGATTCGTGGGATTTATGATCTTTCATCAGCTAAGATGAACTACATAATTGCAGATACATAATTAATCTAAGTGTAGTGTTGTATTTCTATGAACGAGGAAAAAGTTATGATAGCCCCGTCAGAAGGATGTTGGTAACCAAAACATGATTGCGCTGTATAAATTCCTCTTGAGTTCTCCTCAGAGTAATGCAATTTGGTTTGTATCCGTATTTTTAAAAGCAAATCGTTACACAGTAACGCAGGCGTTAGCGTAAGTTGGAGAAATCCCGATATTATTAATTTCTCTTAATACCCCATGGTTGGCAGTCCAGTCGTAACCAGGAGGCCTTTTTTTTTGTTGTTCTCTGTTGGTAGTTGTACCAGCAATTACCCATCACAAGAAGACATCTTTGGCAAGGCCATTGAACAACGAGGCCACATGCTAATCAACTTTTCAACGAAACGAAACACTGTAGTGTGCAGCACGTCGTTCATATGCTTCAGTATCTATGAGGGAACGTGAAAGTCACCTGATCAACAAAGCGTCAAACAAATTGATCACTTTGTCATCGTCCAAAGGCAAAACTGCCAAGTTGAAGTGAATATCCAAAGTTTAGGAATACTCTATACCAATACGCCTACAGTGGTTAAGGTTTAAGGTTCGAATCCAAGAAAACACAAGAAGAAATTGCCCTTTCGCATAAACTCTAGATTCCAACCATTCGTGCCCCGCACAGCACGAGTGGCTGCGAGAAAGGCCTGTATAAGGCTGTTAGCACCAGACTATTTATTTATTACAATACGTCTACGGATCGGCAGTAAAAAAACAGATTAACGACGTTTGTGAAGCCTATTATTAGAAAATAATGAATGTCATGATCTAAAGAGCTAATGTTTATAGACGAGTAAAGATGTCAACCCAAGGTTTCTCTACCCAAATCCCAGTCTACATAATAGAAAAAGTTATTGAAATTCTACTATTTCTTCGAACGGTGGCGAAACACAAAGTATCTAATTTCGTAAGCAGACTTTTCCACTATACGATCAGTTCAAAGCCGAACAAAACTGTTAGAATATCGACAATCGGGCAAAGTTCCACCTTACGTCAAATGGATTTTCACTGGATTTTTTTTTATTTCAAGGTCACTTTTAGCACACGTTTAACTATGCAGGGCACAACCTAGGATTTTAACTTCTTCAATATTGTGCATATCGAACATTATCTTTTAAATGTCGGTAACTACATACGTGTATAACAATGGCGCTAGATTTTGTATCAGAAGGGGTTAAGATGGGTTTGAATTGTCGTTCGTTTTAAGCTCCTTTAGAAGGAAATTCGGGAGAAAACTGAACAATCACATATAAAGATCATACTTAGTGCATCGCACCATACGCCTATGATTTTAAGTTCAATCGCCTTCACAAGAACTACCACCTGTCGCAAGCCCCAGAAGAACATATTGAACTATTAGCTGCAGGGTTCAAATCGAAAATATAACATAGAGTAACTACTACCTGCGCATCCGCATTTCGCGTATTACCTAGGCATGCATTATTTAAACAACAGTAATGTGAAATAGGTTGATCGAAAACATCCTTATTTATATGTGATGTGTGAATCGTAGACGTAGACCTACTACTTTATCCTCTCTTGCTGTGGTAGTCTTTAGTAGACACTTAATTGTTAGGCAAAAAAGGTTTTCGAATTGTCAGTCTAATAAAACATTGACAGACATGCGTATTGGTCTTCGGATGCCCTAAACAAATTCAAATGAGGGATGCGGAAGTGCAGGGTTACTACGGGAAATTTTAAATTTTTTTCAAAAAAATAAGAATTATGATTTTAGAAACACTACTAGCCCTCTATTGACTTTCATCTTTGTAGCAAAATGCAAGAGAGTGCAAAGAAGTGGGTATGAGTGCGTGTAGTGTTATACGTCTCCGAGTAAATATTTTAAGTAGTCTCCCTAAACTTACGGTTTCGGGATTAATGAGGACTTTTGCCGGAGACAAGCTAAGATGTCTTAAGTGGACAATTTTAATCAACAATTGCTTAGGTTATTAATCTCATTTCGTTCTAAATATGACCTCATTTTAATCAATTTCGCTCTACAGGAACGATAATAGACGGTATACACCACATAAAAGATTTAAGAAACAAAACCTTTCTAGGTATTCTCGACTTGAGGACTTTTTTCTTGTCGGCAGTTTAAAATAGGTATTCTGCTACACTGGAACACTTAGACACAAAACTGATCCATTATACTGCCATATCAGGCAGCAGTCTTTTATCGTACTAAAACAGAAGCCACTTTTGGTGCAGTGTTTGGAGAAGCTTTGATAATATTTGGTTCTCTTTTTGCTAGGGTGTCTGCGACCATTTGGGTCACTTTGCATTCTTTGACTAGTTTGGAAGAGGTGAAAGGATTAATTAAGTAAGTCCTTTGGGGATTTGTCATAAATATGCATCGAAGTGAATTTGAAAGTATCCCAGGGCTGAATGACCAAAATAGATGGCCAGCTTTAGACGGTACAATATTCACACTCCTCAGACTTTTTCACTGCGGTTTCCAAATAGCAAATACGACCAGTTAAATTATTGACATTTTGAATTTTGGATTCATTTGGTTCAGTTGCTATTTTTTTTTCCTAAGAACATAAGGGAACGATAGGTTGACCGTTAACAAATATTTTACAGTCTTATAAACTGATACTATTGTATTGTGGTATTATCGTTTTATATGTACTTTAGTTTTTAAAGTACATGATTCAAATCACTAGTATTTATCACGGTGATTTCAAAGTAGTTGTCTTTGGAAGTAGCAGTGATTTATAAATTAAGTATTTTTTTTTGTTTGAATCCTTGTCTATCCGCTGAATTAATTTGATTATATTTATTTACATACTTACAAATATTGTTCCAGAAGTTGTATTAAAATATAAATAATTCAGTACTCCTTGCACTTACCTAGAAATAAAAGAAAGAAATTTATGAAAAATATTGTAAGTATATACTAATTGTTATTGTTTAAACTATAAAACTGAATTTAAAGGTTTAAGGATTAGATGAAGGAGTTGTTTTAGAGGAATGATAATTCCTCTAAACCAGATTTGCTGAGTAGGTTTTTCAAATTATGAGCTGATGAATATAAGAACACCATGACGTTCTTGAAATTTGTTTGAACTGTTTTGGAAAAAGGAAGATCCTTCTTTAAAATCATTGTAGTCCTTGATTGTGCATAGATAAATCCTTCTTATTACAGACAAGAGAAACAAAATATGTGAGGTAAGACATCATATATTCCATCGTTTTGATCACATAACCAGATTGTGTAACTCATTCTTTTATCTCACAATGACGGATACTTTTTCTACTAGTTGACGCCACTCATTTTGTTTATTCTATTAGAAGAACATTGGTAAGTTATGGTACCTAATTCTGGCCAGTAATCAGAGCGAATCGAGTTTAAATAACGCTACACGGCTTGTCTTAACAAAAATTGACCACTTAACTTGTGCTTAGTGTATACCTAAGCCGCCGAATAAAGGTGGATTGCGCCTTTTTCATAATTCGTTCTTCTTAAAAAAAAAAAAAAATACAATAAAAATAGCCTATAAAAAAAGGCGAATAAACTTTTATACCAGGGAACAATACCCTCTCCAATGCGTCATGGGGGGCTAAACTTAAAAATTTACGAATATTAAACTATCCAACAACCGTACTGACTACGACTTCCCACGTGTGAGGTCGGCAGAAGCCATTAGTAGAGCGTATCTTTTGCACAAAAAAAAAAAAAAAAAAAAATCCGCAATGACAATTTAATTGTTTAATATATTTTTCTTCGATGGATAGCAAAAATATAAAGAATTTACTTATAAAGACTCCGTTGAACTTCATGGCATATCAATTGTTTTAGATACTTTTCTGTTTTATTGGGTAAACTAGTACAGCATAATAATTACTATCGGACTATACCACTTCTAACACTCATAATTAATTCCTGCTGCTGGTGCGGTTCGCTCATCACCTCAATCCACTTTCACTTGCTTGATTTTATATGAATAATAAAAGGCGAGGCCAATGCGAAAAAATGGAAAAAAAAGAATATTCTTTGCAAGGATAGAGTGAGCCATTCTTGACATTTTTTTACCCGCTTTTATTTTCACCCACTAATTAGAACACAACATCTCTCTCAATGTGACAGGCATCAGGCATATCACCATCGTCAGCTCTATGCTTTGATTGTGAAATGCTTTTGGCGTTTTTTTTTCGTGATTTTAATTTGGACATGGTAATTAGGAGAAACTCGAAAGGAATCCTTCTATTCAAATTTGTATTTTTTTTTATTACATTAACGAAGTGGAAGTCTTATTATTATCATCATCATTTTGTATTTTGTTGTTGCCATAACTGTCAAGGTCTCTCTAAATGAAGATGATCACTACACAGAGAGTGAAGAGTGCTCCTGGGTGCTGTGCGCGCTAAAGCAATGTACATGGAAACGTGACGGACGCACCATCGTCGTCATACATCGCGGCTCTTGGGCCAAACAACACTTGAAATTTGTTAAATATTGGAACCATTACGCATTTTTATTTGTGAATTGAAAGACAAAAAAAAAGTGTTTCCGATTTGAATGTGAGTAAGGTCTTGGTATGTAAATTAAATTGTCAAAATGTGTTTGATTATTACATATATTTTAGTTGGTCAAACATAATTGGTATGCGCGCACACTTTAGTCGAGCACTAAGTACTAAATGTTAATTTGAAAAATTATACTGAAATTGATATTTGCACATAAATTTATGGAGATTGTTGAGTAGCTACATACAAACTCGTATGTGAAGATTGATGGGGAGTTCTGATTGATAAGATCATGATGATGCCGAGAGCACTATTACTGGAAAGATTTTTAAATTTATTTGCTTTAATTTATTTTTAGATTAAGTGGATTTGTTAAGAAATCCGGGATAGTTTTGTAAAATGTTTGTACAGACAGTAAATTTGTTTGGTTACTGACAGCTATCAGTTTGACATTGACAGCAGATTCACTTTTTTTAAAGTCTCCATGAGATTATGAGGTGTCGAGTGTGTAGAATGTCGTACGTTGGGCGCCACCATAATTTTGAAGTCTATTTTAAAAATCATTATTTATCTTGTTGCATTCAATTTGTGCATTTGCACCAGATAAATAAGCGCTAATATTATTTGTTATCAGCTACATAATTAAAAGAGCAGTAAAATATGTTAGCAAACAAATTTACCAGCAAAAAATTAGTTCTTCGATCAACAGAAAGTAATTTTTTGATTTACAGAAATTAAAGAATTGAGTATAGATGGGATAGTTAAAAAGATTCTAACCCGTCACCTAAAATGGAAAAGAAAAAAACAGTAATCAAAGACCTAATCTCAGGTTACGCGCAAGGGTTAGTGTTTGGAACTAGGTACAATTACCAAATGATCGAGCTGCCTTGAGAAGATCGTTGGCTTATGCTAAGCTCCATCTCGTACTTTAGCAGAATCTGCAAATGGTTGTTCCATTCACCATCTAGAACATTATATTTTATTTATACAGGGATTTTATTGCAGTTTCGCTAACTGTCGAGATACTAATGTTCTTAGCAAACATTAGGTGGGAAACGCATGATACAACCGCTCCACCAATTTGGGTTGTTACTTCATTTATTGGCCCAATCCCAACGGTTCTAATTACAAAGCCGGCACATCGTTCAATTCGCATCCAACCTTCACATATAACCGGTCTTATATGACCACGAGTTTTCGTACGAGAGCATACATCCGTGCGATATCGGTCCAACCAATTGATTTGTATGCACCATACAATTGTCGCAACCAACCACAATTTGGTCCAACCTTTGGTATAATCGTTGTAGGTACTTGTCGTGTTTTAATATCATCTTACCTCGAAAACCTCGAAGAAGAGAGGAGGGCTCTGGCTCTGCAGAGTGAATTCCTCCTTCCACCCCGCTATCGGTTTTAAAGCCGATCGTGAAGCGCTCCTTAAGCAGTGTCACATTTCACATCTCCTTCGCGAACACTCTGCAACGTAGCTTTAGCTACTTTGTATGATCCATTGAGAGGTTAAACATATGCATATACATATACATATATGTATATTACAGGATTTAGAAGTTGTTTGGTCTGTTCATTATGCAGGAGGTTGATCGATGCAAAACGAATGGAGTCCAATGATTAATGGCAGAATATCTCAGAAACTTGATTATATCTCAATCTTTAAACGATTACAAACTGTAGGCGCCACGGAGAAAATATCTTAATTAACTTTGGTTTCATGTGTATCTAGGAATCTACTACTTGCATAAGTAAACCCATTTTAAAAGCAATCGATTAATGTTAAATCCATCCCATCTCAACTGCACTTATAACAAATGCATTCTGTCAGTTTCAATTAAATAATTCCACAGACATTATGGCCTATAATCTACCAAAATATCCACTCAACTGCACTAAAGTGACAACATAAAAGACAGTATGAAGCCAAGCGGAAGAGCGCAACATTTTCCACAGCAACAACTGATGCTGCACTTAAATATTATATTTTCCTCTCGTCCTTAACATTATACACTATGCATATCCCAAAGCATGGCACAGACAATTCCAGTCAAAAGTCCAAGGACATACCGGCATATAAATACAGAAAATAAGAGAAATCTACAATAGGTACGTGTAGGTATATAATAAGAAAAAAAAAAAAATACTAGACATAAAGGTTAAATTGCACATACACTCTGCACAAAAAAAGAAGTCAAGGGGAAAGGTGTTGACTTAATCGAGAAAAATAAGAGGATAAAACCCCAACCGAACACAGACAACGAAAGTCCTCTGACAATAAGTCGGCGCTGGAAAAGTGGTTAATTAAAAATGCACAAAAAAAAAAAAACCCACACCCAATTGGAGAAAGGACATTAAATATACCGCAATAATGCGGAATTCCCATATCGTGCAAGGATCATTGGTTTGCTTGCAGCACATTTTTAACAAAGAAATACTTTTTTAAAACTCCATCCAAGGTGAATGCAAGCATTTCTGTTTTCTGAATGAGAATTGAAGAAAGAATAAGACCAATGAATACAAAATGTAAATCTTCTCAAGATTGTGTATTTATTGAATGCCACTTGAACAAAATGCACTTGCCGCGCTGTTGTTTGTCTCAAATCCATTCTTGACCGCGGACTTAATTCTCGATGACAAATGTTTGGAATTTTCAACTCAACCTCAAAGCATCTGGGTCAAATGCAATATTATGTTTAATATGATGAAAATTCAAATACAAAGGAGGAAGAAAAAAAAAAAAAAAAAAAAAACCGAAAAGAAAAAGATGCTGTGTTCATGCCACATTGCTATACAATCTTAAGTTCTTGAGTGGTTTTTTCATTGATGTTGTTTGTTTATTTGTTTCTTATTGTTGACACCCAGTGCGCATACTACACATACTCCCACTTGACCTTGTAGTATTATTATTTCTTAATTTATTTATTTTTTCCCCTTCCGAAAATTGCATGCATCTAGAGCGAATCCACAGTCAATGAATAGATACAAAACAAATTAATCAGCTAAATCATGAGTCAAAGTGATGAAACACACACGAAATAAATTCAAAAACCAATCAAATGTTAGTCAAATTAATGCTGTGCGATTGGGCCAATTCATATAACGCGATTAAGATTATAATTAATTACATCTAATGATTTGCATAACTAAATGGCACCTTTATTCCCTAAAGGGCAGTGGAAACTTCAACAAACTTGGAATATTAGATGCTATTCTCAGAGCGCCTCGCCGCCGGATTGGAACTTTCATTGGACGAGTTATGAGAAAGAATGGAAAGAATGAGAACCATAAATCACCAAATTATTTGCATTTTTGTTTTTACCAAATGTAGCAACCACATGCAGATACATACAGACACCTGGTTGTCGGGGCTACGCATATAATTAATGAAATTAGCTTGAACCTGCTTTCAAATTTTCTTTCAAAAGGTGAATGGCTTGAGTTTGCATTGGATGACAATTATGCACAAAATAGTTTTTTTTTTTTTTTGCAAATTTTCAACAAAAAAATAAATACAATATAACGGTGATTGCAACATGAACATATCTAGGTATACTTTTTAGTAAGAACCTTGACCCGAATTATGATACCAACCGGCGAATGGATGAAGCTCTAGAGCTTCTTGTATTTGGCTAACTAAAAAAAAATTAGCAGACTTATAACGAGACACTAATCGAATGAATTTCGATTAAAATTTGACCTTCAAGCCGCTGATTGTTTTTTGTAGAAAAAGAAAGCACTACCGACGGACAAGTAGTTCATATTATAAATTAAAATTTGATTTTATTGGTACATTCCCACCAACCTGAAAGGCGGGCGTGGATGACCTTGAAAGCTGATTGTTTGGTCTTCTTTTTGAAGCAAATATTAATTGACTTTCTTAAGAGAATGGAATAGTTATCGAAAAACCATGTCCAGCAATGATTGGAAATTCATTGGGTCCTTCGAAAGATTGAGAAATACAACCATGAGCTGTGTATACTCGTAGTTAAGTTGCATGGTCAAGTCTTTAGTAGAAATCAAAAAATTGAATTGATCAAAAACCACTTTAGGTAGTGAACATCCGGGTCGAGTCTATCCCAAGCTTGATTGTTTTTTATTAACTTAAATTAGGAATGCTGGCGCAATACAGCTGTCTTGCACGATTTCAATGTGGTGATTAGTTAAGTCTAATTAATCATTACTGGGCTGTTCCTTTACTCCTCAATAGATCAGTGTTTGGACTCTGAATCGGGATAAAGAATGCAAATGCAGCTTCTAAAGAGCTCTTTTAGAAATACAGAGAAACATTTTCAAAGGTGTGACGTAGTACATACACCAAAATCTCATCAATCCTTCCAATATTACGTCGGGAGATGACCAGCCTGTGATCAGCGAAGGAACTTCAGACCTATAATCTGTAACTCCTCCCATTTACGAAAGCCTACAGATTGACAGTATTGAGGAACAATTTATTCAAGGCGTTCTGAAACAGAAAAATTTAACATAATCCAATTCTTCGAAGTAATGTAGTAACTACCGGGATTCCAAAAGTTCCATATATAAATTTAAAGAACTCTATTTTTCTGCTCTCGATTCTATAGACAAAACACTTAAGCATAATCAGGAGATCAAGTGGTACAAATATCTGCAGGTCTCCGAGAACCATCCTCATAGTAAAACAATAAGACGGCGAAAAATGAAAAAAAAAACTACAAATAAAGAAGACTTGGTCAAATCTAAAAGAAATATGTAACATTCCCATATCTTCGACAGGAAAAAACAGCGAAGTATCGCTGATCGAATATTAGAAAGACCTTCAGAGGATGCGATCAATAGAAGCGGCCCAAAATAGAACAAGACTTCCATTAGTCTTGAGAACAACTTGGTAGACGTCGCAGGCTACACTGGTCAATATTAATTAAATTAATATTGGTAATTCAATTTGTAGTAGTAGTAGTTATTTATTTCAGCTAATTCAGGTATGTTGCCGTGGTATTCAATTCATTTGCTTGTAAAGTTTTCACGTGTTTTCGGAATCTACAAACAGACATTAAAGGAAAGTTGTACAACATTTTCCAAGGATGTACGGGACTTTGGTTTAATTTCCTCCCAAAAAAGTGCGAGACTATAAATAAATAAATATTTCGGTACTAACATTCCATACAGGGCACGGCCTAGCTTCCTGCAGCCATTCGTGTTGTACGACTAATAAATGGTAGTGATCTGCCGTTCCAGAAGAGCAATTTTTTTCGATTTTGTCAGACATTCGCGAGAGGCACTCATCTGCTCAATTTTCATCTTCCAAGCAGAGATGATATGACCAAAAATGCAATACAGATGGATTGAGCACGTCTAACCAAACACTCGGAACCAATGAGCACATTTCCCAGTATCTCCCAGGTGTAAATTTATGCTACAGGGACTATCACAATCAAAACTTTGCGATTTTGTTAGGGGCAACAAAGCTGAAATCCAACCGTTAAGATCCTACGAAATCACTTATAAGATAGATTCGCACACTTTTTATCAATGCCTAGATAAACTTAATAACTTGGTTGAGATCATCTGAGTTACCCTAGTGGGTGAGAGGCCGAGTTCGAATGAATGATAACGAGAGGATCGTTAGGCTGGCGATACGAGGGTACCGACTCTATTCGTATGATCAAACCCCTTTTATGGAACAAGAGGATATAACATCCTGATGAAACTAAAGAGACTCCGGATCGTTGTGGAGCTAAATATTGTAGAAAAGAAAAGGCCTGCACACACGCACTCACGCAAGAAAAAAGGCCTGCATTCCTTAGATCCAATATAGATTCCTAAGTTTCTCGTAGAAATTAAGTTGAACGAGGTGCTTTATCCCGAACTTTATCCCGAAAACAACCTATGTTGACACCAGGAAGGGACACAATAGATCGTAGTGTACATAACCTTGCCGCAATTCATTCATATCAAAGAGAGGTCCATGCAATTTAGTTGTATGCCGGATAATACATTAGGTGTAGGTAATATCCGAAGATCACAAATAAACATATTTTCAGACAGTCAGCAGCGTTAAAAGTTTCCGTATGTGAGTGCCAATGCATGGAAGGAAATGAGATTGCAAATGAAATTGCAAGCAATCGTTCACAATCTTCCTTCTTCAGCACTGAATCCTTTTGCGGCTTCCACTGCATCACTGCATCCCTATAAGCTTCTCAAAAGTTCTTCAGACTCAGTCGGCCTTTATCTTGAAGAACAAGAAACTGCTGAGCACATTTTGTGCGAGCACCCTGTCATAGATTGCTGCAGACTCAAACATTTTGGTAGCGGGTTCAGTTCTTAGGTTCCCGCATGACCTGGACCTTACGCAACATCAACTCAACCTCCTGCCTTAAGTCATTTGGACTTTACAGTCCACATCAGCCCCCACTCCATTAAGGCAGAATCTATCTTACATAGGCATCTGTACACACTTGTACTGTAAATATTTGCCGGAAATCTTAAACATTCACAACGACACAATGTGTTAACTTTTTTTTTTAAATTGCCGATCGTTGACTTATGTACTTATGTATGTGCAAAATATAAGTGTTAACGGCTACGCTTCCTTCTATTTACGTTTGTAAATTAAGACAATTTCTTTCGCACACTTTGTATCAGCAAACCGTCCTTGGAGGCCAATCAAAGCTTAAGTACTTAAGTACCAAAAAACATAACGGAAGAAAGCATAAGCACTTGCGACGTATCACTAGCACACTTTTTCAATTTACTTCTTCCTTCCGAAAGCTTAATTTGAAAATAACTTACTAGGTAGTTGGGCTGTGCGTTAATGTCTAAATTCTATCTTTTCAACCCCCTCTTTGGAGGCAAATCAAATTCACATATCTAAGCTGAGATAGATAGCAGAAAATAGAAACCCCTGTGTGAGATCTAAGGAACGATTATCACAGCGTCTGATCTTTTTGTCTTTGTTCTATATATCTGATTAAATTAAATTTTATATTAAACTTAAACGAAACACAAGGGGCGAAAACATGCGTGGGAGACCTATACGCCACTGTATCTACATGTGACCGTGCGCAGACAAGGCATTCAAAATTAAATATAATGATCAAAATGTATATTTGCAGGGGGGAAGGCGGACGGGGCCTCAACGAGAGTCTATTTCCTAGGGAGGTGTGCGAAGCTTGATTTATGCATACAAAAATTATTTCATCGATTTATTTAAGACTTCTTGTGAGTGCGTATATGTTCTTGGGTTCTGGGCTCTTAACCTGATCTAATTTTGACGAGTGTTGACTTTGGTTGCCGTCCCGTCGACGACCGGTTGAAATTGATTGGCATCACGCAGACGCGCAGCACACTATGGATGAATAATGAGCTTGAAGGCTTACTTATGTATTCTATTTTGTATTCGTTTGTTTTATTAATCTATGTAGGTTACTTTGAGATAGAAAAGTAGGTATCTCTGATGGTTATCTGATTCCATATTTGGTGACGATTTCTCGCCAATTTTTATATGAGATACGATTAAATGTTGTCAGCGTCATCAAGCGCAAATGTGTATCTGTGTAACGTTTAAAAATGTCCGGTTTTCGATCGTTAAAATCTATCTTTTGCTTTAAATAATATACCTACGCTTGCAGTATTAAGTAATGACTGCATAAATAATAAACTAATTCTTTTTTTTTGTATTCTTTTCTAGATAAATGTATGTCAGACTACAGTAATTCAAAGAAATGACTCTCGATGGCATTTGATTGATCGAACACGAACAGACCTGGGAATATATGAATTTCTTCTTCAGATGTTTTTTCCAAATTCGGTGGTTTGTATGGGTGGATGATCCGATCGGCAGAGACATTAAATATTGTCATAACGGAAAATGTGTCGTCTAGAAATGGTTAAAATTAATCAGCTACGGTTTGAGATTGACCATATTATGCTTTTGTTTAGCAAATTTTATTTTTTTGGTTTGTCCATAATGCAGTCTGGTTTCTCACATGACTCAGAATGGATAGTGGATTAGTAGATTTTTGGAAAGTTAGCTTTACAAATTTAATGATCACTAATGGATGTATGTAGGTATATTAAAATTCTGGCATTTGTAGATATTTCTTAAGTGAAAGGAAGGAGTGAGTGTTGAATGGCACTAGATTGTAAAACGTTTATTAATGTTATAATGGAATTAAATGCATAAAGCTTTGTTAAAAAAAAAAATAGTGTGATCCATAGGTCAGAAGGTGGGTTGCTGGGTGGATCTAACTTTTATTGATGGACGCTTCGACTATGTATGTAGGTTGACTGGAAATGTCCATACTGCCATTTGTTTCAACGATTTAGATAAAATTACATCAAACGGTAACGAACGTATGAAAACATGGGCGTAGTTCACTCCAGGCACTTCTCCGCCCCTCTCCAGTCTGTAAAGAGCAAGGCAAGTTTTTTGTTTTCCAACAGGATTACCCATCCGGGTAACGAACACATTTCTGACTGAAAACAAAAAACACGACATTATGTCACGCGAATAACACACGAGACTTTCACTATACGGACGGATAAAATCAAAGTCCAATAGATTTTTTTGAAAGCCCGCAAGGAAGGTTTTCAGTTATAAATGTCAATTTTGTGACAAAATTTCGCTCGGACGGATAATCCTGCCACCTTTAGATTAAAGTTCGTCAGGCTGGATTGCCGCTTCTCTCGAATGTGGCGAATTTCAAAATATTTCTCAAAATTTACCCCAAAGTTCCATTTGAATCGTGGCTGATCATAACATATGGCATTGGGGGTTCACACTCTGCAAACTCTTTAGAATTGCACTCTGAACTCACAAACCGATTTTTTAATCATAAAGGTCCAGTTTATATTGCAATTAGTTGTTCAATTTCAGAATTTGAGCATCCAATTCTAGAGTGTGTGGCGAAGTTGGATATACAACATTCGATCGAAATAGAAGTTGCGAAATTGTGCTGAATTGCAGTACAATTTGCGATTGACTACAATACTTGTATCGTGTGTAGGCAAGTTAGCGATTGTTCACAATTTTATTTGAAATTCAAGTAATATAAGATGATTTCTTGAATATATTGTGCAACTAATTGTAGTGTGTATGGGGAACTTAATAAGTTTTATTTGTTTATTTTAAAGCTAATTAAAGGTAACAAAAATTCAAGTCAAGTGTGAGTCGGCCCTGGCGTGGTTAGTGTTCCGTACCGATATTTTAAGTGTTTGTGTGTGTGCACACAATTTGCGTGAGAACCAGCAAAAGACGATGAAATTTAATTCATATGCATACATATCCTGATACAGATGATCAAGTTTGAGTGGGATGTGGGGTAGGGATTTCAAAATTCATTAAATCATCTTTGTTAGCCGCCTAACTCAAGAACTTCTGAACGGTGTAAAAATACTTGTTTTTCTTGAGGTATATTATGCCACCAAAAGCCTCTCCCCACAAAAAATAATTTTTCCAATTTGTTGTACTATTTGTGTGCAAAATTTCAGCTCTATAGCTGACCATACAATTTTCCCTTTTCAAAATATCCGCAGTGGAAACCGATTATATTTTAAATGTCAACTCCTAAATCCATACTTATCAGAAGTGAATTTAGTTATGATAGCGAAAACTTAAAAAAGGCTGCACAATATGTTAACATTAATCTTACGTTCCCTAAAGAATTTTGCGTGATTTTGTTTAATAGTGAAGACTTTCTTATCAACCTTTTTCGAATGTAAGCAAATGAATTGTACAAGAGTGGCTTTAAAATATATCGGAAAGAGTAGGGGCTCACATGCTCAGCTGCTCTTATGGACAAGCCGCCACTCTACTATATACAGTGCAAAAATTAAGCACACTGCATCGCATGCTGTTTGATGTATGTGAGTTTTTTGTTCGCCCTAATAGGACATTAGGCTTAAACATTGAAATTAGCAGGTTGTGCCATATTGATGAAAGCATTGATTCCATTTTTCAGATACATAGATAGTCTTTAAGACCCTCTTAAAATTCTGTGTCCTTAAACAATAACTGGTCGTTTCTTTCAAGTTAGATGGCACTGAAAAGCACCGATTTGTGAACTCGGTTCTGTATAGTAGATACATATATTCTATTCATTGGATGTTCGATAGGAAAGATCTTATTATTCGTTTAACGAACGACTACTGGCCATTGATAATTGTGTTATTTTATTTTGGTAATGCAGGAATTTCGCACTTATGAAGATAGTGTGCAACCCAAGTTGTATCTGAAGCGTGGAGTGGCAGAAATCCATTATTTGCCAAAGTTTTTTAAAACCGGAGTTGTAAAAGATTTTTCAAAAACTGAACATACTTATAAAAGCTTAGCAACCAAAAAGAAACGTTACAGCACAACGCAAAAGGTGTAGAGCAACGCAACCATAGTTTGAAGTCTGGTCGTAATGAGGAGGCGTTTTTATTTGAAAGCCAAAATATTCTCCTTGGTTGGACTTCAACCTACAACTCTCACTCATACTCTCAGACATACTCAGTATAATCAGTTAATTGTTGTTCTTGTTTGCCATGCAAACTTTTTCTGAACTAGGGATAAATGGCACGAAGAAACACGGCTATTGTGAAACAGCTTTAAAGACTAATGGATTTTTAAACATTTTGGTAAAGCTTGTCTTTTACTAAACGGTAGCACTGTTTGCAGCTCCAAAATTAGAAGTTTTAAAAGTCTTTTTGTTCTTTCCAAGGAATTTTTAACCTTGCAGCCAGTAGGTAAAGTGGGCTAAAACATTTTTGCTGACACCTATTGATTGCTGGTCCCCTAAAATGGGATTTGTCAACAGACAATTGACAGGTTTGGATAAGATTATAAATGAATTTAATTTAAACTAAGCACTCCAATTTAATGGTAAAGAATCTTTGGGTATTTTAATTGCAGAAAGTTTACAACATCGAAAGTCGTTTCAAGTTTATTTTTCCATCGGGATGCTTTTGACTTGGATAAAGTAAAAAACTTAAAGTTAAACAAAAATACAGTAGATACACCATTATACCATAAACAAACATCATCCCTCCGCTTTAGGGATCAAATGCGAATGCAAATTTCCGCGTTCCTTCATCCCTGCATGAAACGTGCTATCATACAAGAAACTCACATTAAAAACGACATCAACTTTAGTACAGTGCCGTTGAGGATTCATTCACCCTTCATGGCGCAAAATCTTCTATTACCCCCACTGTGTGGTTGGAAAATAATGATGAATGAATTCTAGGGTTCTATGTCATTATCAAACACAAAAAAGCCTTTAAATCTCTCCGAAGCACGCTTAGGGTACATAATAGACTTACTAAGCATACTAATTACCTATCTAAGAAACTAATTAAAAAGAAGAGGCGGCAAAACGCAAAATATAGTTCACACGTGAATTTTTATCACCTCAAAACCAGCCGACCATTCAACAGTTCAAGTTCGCGCCCAAATGGTATTGTGTGTGCCGCAAAGTTCAAAATCATACCAAAGAGGTATTAAGCGAAAAAAAAATAAATGGTTCGTGCTCGTGCCGATGTCAGCATATTATTAAAAAAAAGAAAGAAAGATGGATTTTACTAAAAGAATTCACGAGATACCTTACTCTTGGGCCGCCCCACATTAACATGTCTTAAACTTTATTTTTCTTCTTGTGTCTCTTGGGCTTCCGGTGATGTTAGCTGGACAAAAAAAAAAAAAAAAAAAACTTGAAACCATCGCATATCGTCGGGAAAAGGTCATTAACCATTATAATTCGATGGAAAAACATTTCTTATATAACCGAGTATCTTTATAATCTTCTTGCAAAAGGACCGGTGTGTGCGCACCGGCTTTTGATGCAAAATTCAATTCAACTTGTTGTCTTTGTCGTCCACCTCGATATGGCTTTGTTTTGTTTTCTTTTTCTTTTTGGTGTAGTCTTTCCTGTAAAAGTTTTTGGGAAAGTTCACAGGACGTCCATATCTTTGACAGGAAAAAATAAAGAAAGAAAGAAACTTTGCAGTTTACCTTATCTTGACTGTCCATCTATACCTACTTTGTGGACTTTTAAAGACGCACACAAAACATTCATCTGAAAAATATCTACAAGAAAAAGGATCACTGAACCCGTTAGGAAAAACAAGAATGAATGATGTAAAGAATGCAATTAAGATTGCAAAAAAAAAAAATATAAGCTGAACAAGTTTTGATAATGTTTTAAAATTATCTGAAGAAAAAAAAAAAAAAAAAAAAATTGTATCCGTAGAAAAATCAAAGTCAATTGGCTAAACTAAACACAAACATTAGTTTCTCGCTCAATGACTAATTTGAAATTCTCAATTGCACTTGTGCACATCAGCTAGAGAATACGAATGAAACAATTTCAAAGTAACATTTGAATATGTTTGGGTATTTGAATTCCACAGTGACGTACATACATATGACTTCTGGTGGTGTTTGAAGTGAAGAATGTTCGAAATGAAATTAAGTCATGTGTGTGTAATGATTTTGTATTATTGCCGTCTGTTATCTATTGAATAATGTATCAATTCTTGATGTGATATTGATGGAATGGCAAAATCTGTGGGTGCCATTTTATTTATAGATGATGGCTAAGAGTGATAAAATGTTCTAGAATTGGTGGACTTGGCGATCATGAGAGCTATAAACGCTTACGGCTTCCGTGAACTCAGTATTCGAGGAGCGTAGATATTCTAAAATTTTAGGCAATTTGAGAACAACCAACTTGAGATTTTTACCAACCAGTACACAATAAATTGGCTGCGAATTGAACTTTCTCAGACTGAACAAATTTTATAGGGAATTTATTGCTTTAGTAGGTTGCTTATCATTTGTTAAGCCAGTACCTTTTGAATTTGCTTGTGTATGTGTGTTTGTATCACTTTGTAGGCGAAAGTAAATTTTTGATTTGTTTTGATTTGGCCAGAGTATTTTGGCCAATGGCTCGACATGGAGGTATGAAATACTTTTAAACTGTAAGTTTAAGGATGTCGAAATAATAAGAACACGGATAACGAAGCTGATTTGCGACAAGGAGCAGACATGAGTTGAGTAAAATATTTGATTTTTTATTTAATAGTATGAGCTACGTATTCAATCGTACATATGTACATATAAATGTATTATATGCATATGCTGGATATGCAACTGTGAGCAATTAATTGAGGTGGAAAAACGTTCTCGACATATATGTACATACATACATACATATGTCCTTAAAAATATTGATTAATTTTCTTAGGACCATTAATGAAATTTGCTGAATTTCTGTCATCAACAAATTATATTCTGCTGATCAAATAATTAATTTTTTGCAAACCATTTACTTCTCCTACTGGTTTCGTATTTAATTTTCTGCAGATCAAAATATAATTTTCTGATTATCAACAAACTAATTAAGTAGTTTTACTTTGCTGTTCAAAGAATCCTTATTGGTGCTGGGGGAAACCTAGCCTAGGTTCGATTGACTATCATGATAATGATCATAGACATATTTAAACTAGAAGCAGATTCGTTACGATACCACAGAGATCGTGCGTGAACTGAGCGGGACACCCAAGTCCAGAAGCACCGGCACAATTGTGTACTGCCCCTCGTCTCGCGAACGTCTGTATCATTCGAGATTATATCTGTAATGGAAAAGCTTTTCAATTATGTCCTTGGTAACATTCCATTCGTGTTAAAGAATATAACACGCACGGCATGAGTTGGTGCAAAAAGCTAGGCCGGCATTGTAATGGCTGTTAGTGCCGGAATATTTATTTTTAAATTTAATTTTTATCTAATGGGGACAATAAATGTGGAGAAAATAAAGAGTTGTAATTTTTCCGTCCCAGAAGATCCTGGTAAACTCATTTGAGAAGAAAACAAACCTGTTAGCGTTCCTGCCAACGAAGCAGTGTCCCATAATGATACCATTTGCTGCATTCATGTGTAACATTTAAAAATGATAGGACCTAAGAAATGTGCAAATATCTTACTGGTAATATTTGGTCAAATTTACTATTGATTATGAGGTTAACTGAACTATTATAGCATTTGATTTGAACTTCAGATAATCTGGCTATAAACTTACGACACGGACTTACATACTCGTATGTGGTTCAAAGTTCAGTATTTTGCTGAATGTCACTTAAATGAGCTTAAAGTCATTAATTATTTTCATTCATAACTACGATATTATATTAACAGATAGGAATACAATTTGCAGAAATGTAACTGTAGTGCCTGCTATAGATAGAAAAATATAGCGGCAAAATCGTATAAAAGTCCACCGATGGTAACATCTGAAGTATCAAGTATCTAAAGTGGATCTAGAGACAGTAAGTCTCTCTTTTATCTTGTAGACCCACAAACTGTGCATTGTATAGCGAGTCAGCGCTATACCTTAGTATAAAGTTCAATTTTTGAATGAAAAAAAAAAAAAAAAAGAAAACAAGAAGGTGGTCTTAAATATTATATTGATTGCATCTGGGCAAGTGATTTATAGTAAAAGCTACCAAATTATGTTATGTTGGAATGAAAATAACAAAAGATCTTTACTAATTCATATTCAAACATGTGCATAGAATGAAAACATGCGATAAGGCTTCAAATAATTTAAAACTAGTCAGAAATTGCTAGTGGAATCGGATACGAATAAACAGCTTGTCATCAAAACAGTAATGAAACAATTCAGAAAATAAATATTGATTAAGGTCAGTAGTTGGTAAACAACCTAATACAAAACTCTGATATTATGTATCCACAGATATATAACCGCTGTCACACGAAGCATCAGAGAGCTATCTATGTTTACCTCTATCACTTACAGCTTACAGTATAACTTGATTTTAAATCTATAGGCAGTCGCTATGTCGATATAGCTTTTGTGATATACAGTTTATGGTGTTTATGGTTTATGGCAACGCATATGGTTGCCGATTCATTTATTTCCAAAGGGTCTGATGTAGTCCACAACAGACATCAGTTTACCAGAGCCAAATCTCTGCGAAGATGATAAATTAACTGCGTAGATTTCATTTAGATGAACAATTTGATAGACCTCATTGAATTACTCGCTGCAAAACTTTGAAAATGACACATTAATTGACATCAGACTTCCAAAAATTATTAGGGCTTGTTGATACAATGCAGTGATAATTTTCTTTTTTATTTATTTTAGTGTCCGCTAATTTGTCGATTCATTAATACGAATTAGATATTTGTGGTTAAGAATATTTAAATTTATTGATAGCTCACTGCATGTGAGATGATAGCTTATGAAAGAAAAACCTTGACCTCGACACCTTCCAGTCTTGTGTGAGTATGGGATAACACAGCATTGACCATACATTTACAGATTTGAAAAAAATATTCTCAGAATAAATGCGGGATATTTTCGACCGAATCGTATGAAAGGGACTTCTAATAACAAGTACAAATTTGCAGAAAAGTCTGTTCTAGATATAGACTGGTCAACAGTGAGTTGTATAGTTGTACAGATAGTACATAAGAAACTACATACAGGGTAGATCATATAGAGTATACCTATATAATTTCTTGTTTAAGAAAATCTGCAAAACAGAAAAGACTCAATTCAATTTCTGGGCACTGTTTTCTTATTGCATACATTGTGCGGAACAAAGAAGTAACTACTTTTGACATCGCCATTAGGCCACACTACCGTGGCCGAGATAGTCTGCTCCTAGCGTCAACAACTTGAACAGAAGTTCAATAGCTAATGATGCATAATTCTTTTTAGTTTTTTTTTATGATTTTTTTTTTATTCGTTAATTGAGTGACGCTCAGAAATAAAAAGAAAAGATAAATAGGGCCTAACTCAGATGAGTTTTCCATGATCTGATATGCAATTTCGATCGAACTATTTTATTGCTTGACTCGGATCTACCAATCCACCAAAGAAAGTTCTGCGAATTATTAGAGAAATAAAATTATCCCGAAGGTCAATGTTGCAAGGCTTTCACTGATAGGGATTTACCTATTGAAAATGATATTTATTTTGAAATAAATTATGAATGAACATTAGAATGGAGCACATCAGATTCGAAATACGAACCATGAGGTCCTCAGGCCCAGTACGCAACCACTGAGTCATACCCAGTGAAGCATAATGAATTATTTCAGTGCACAATTACGATTGGTAATCTTTATGAAACGAAAAGTCAGGTACAAGTCAATTATGAAAATATTAAATATTGTATTATACGAGTAGTAAATATTGATAAAATAAAAAAAAAATATATATAATTGACCCATACAGGGCCAGACATAGTTTCTCGCAACCATTCATGCTGTGCGACACACGAATGCTAGGGACCTACAGTTTCATGCCTTTCCGTTTGAAAAAAGCTTCATGACAATTTTACTTTCGTAGAAAAACTTGTTGATGTTTTCTAGGACTAGAACCTTGAGTCTTCCACTCAGAGATTGCGCACTCAACCACTGAGCCACGGCGCCCATAAAAAATATTGATAAACACCTGGTTAAAACATAGAACCCCTAATTCGTCACTTATTCTAAAATATAATTCCATAGATGATTTTTGCTAATTGAAGAATAAATGAGAAAAGTTACTACTTTACTGCCTGCCTTGTACATACAAACATATGTATATATAGCCATCGTTCACAGGTGGTTGACAATCATTTTCTCACAATTGTTTTCACCCGTCATGGAGTGTTTCTTCCATAAGGATTTCCCATGTATCAAAAAAAAAAAAAATCTTATTAACAAAATCCAATTCATAACGGCGATTTCGTCACAATTGCTCAGCTTTGACGAAACTCGGCATGATGTTCATCTATCTAAAAATTGTCCTTGAGTAAACTCACAAACAAAAATACAATCCGCATTAAAATAGGTTTAGGTGTTTTAAAGTTACATGGTTATAACGCGAAAACTGAAAAATTGAATTCTTAATTTTATACTATTAGGGCTTGATCAAAATTCAAAACAAGTATATTGCAAAATATGTAAAAATAAAAGATCTTTTTCTATCATAAATCTATGAATATGTTGAACTTTATGAACAATTAAACATGAAACGCCACTAATTTATCTTAGATATAAATTTTGAACAAAGTCATAGAAAACATTTTTGGGGATAATCAACATTTTATTGGCATTGTTTCTCAAGAGAAATGTGCAAAATTTGTTGAATATTGACCACTGTATCATCCTTTTATGTGTGTCTGCTTTTAATCCTCTTGAATTCCAATAATATTTAAATAAACCAGACAACATTTTTGACAGGACCCATACTACCTCCATAGTTTTTCGTACAATACAATAAAACCTCATCTCTAAAAATTGAAATATCCACATTTCGAGTGTGCACCATTTGTGCACCATGCACAGTATTGGCACTCAGTCACAGATGATATCACAGTCCATATGTGGTTTACCTATCCCATAGTAGTTTTCCTCAACTGGATGTGCGGGCGGGCTCGGGGGGAATTTCATACGTGATTTATATGAAAGCGCACTTACATATAAATTGGCAGAAGGAAAAAAAAAAACTACAACACACGAATGCTTTCCTTCTATGTTTTTGGTACTTTTTTGGAGTCTGGAAAACTGTATTGGTCATTGCTTGTGTGTGCAGCACTACCACCAGACATATGAAAATGCTCAAAATGTATTCATAGAATGTGTGTGGTTTGCCAGTAGCCGTAGACATATAGTCCACCCACAAAAAGGACACTTAAATATTTGTGTCTGTGTTAATTTGTATGCATTTTTTTTTTGGGTGGATAGGTGATGCAGCAACAATTTAAAAAAAAAAATAAATTCGTTAAACCGCACATTTTTTTTGTTTAAAAAAAAACTGCAAAATTTTCCTCGACCCCAATACACACATACACCACATAAAGAGAAACAAAGTCGACTTCCCACATTCGAGACAACCGATACCACCGGTGAAAGCCTCTAAATTGTTGATGCTAGGTGAGCGACAACGAACAGCAGGAGTAGCAGCAAGTGTATATCCTTCTTTCACTAATCATGTGTAAGCTACACACAACTTCTATGAATATCCTTTTTGAATGAACGTGATGCTGCTTCTATGAATACACATACTTCCCTCTCTAAACATAAGACGACCTTTCCTCTTTTATGCCGGGTAGAAGATACAAAAAAAAGACGTGTATATATAAATCTTTGATGCCGGTTAAAAAAAAACGCAGTAAAAAAAGGAGCAAATCCTTCTTCTAGGTACACTCTTAGAATTCTTTAAAAATAGAATTTGTTTTTTTTTTTTATTCGCTCCCATTGAAGAAGGAGGATGTGTGGCTTCTTTTTTCAAGGGTAACCATAGTAACTACGAGAAAACTTTTAAAACTTTTTTTTGTACATTCACCATTCAAAAAAAACCGAATTTTTTCACGTAATAGAATATCCTTGAAACGGCAAAACGCCGGCTTTATTCAACAGAGAAAAGAAAAAATCCAATCTCACTGAGACACTCACCTTTCACAATTATTTTTCTAGCACTAAAAACAATCGCGCGGCTATTGAAATCCGAAATTTCCACCACAATGCCCGGTATTCTCGTTATCCTTTTGATTTCTTTTAAATATAATATAATTCGTCCTTTTTTTGTTGGTTCACCTTAATCACACTGTTTATCTCACTGCACAAACTATTTTTTTGAAAATTGTTTTGCGTAACGCACACAAGAACGTTTGCTATACTATATCTGCACACGTTAGTTTAATAACAATTTATTCTTAAAGGATAATGTGCCGAAATTTAATTAGTATCTGTATGTATCCTTTAGCGATTTAATTTAATTTTTATCCATGCGTTGTGTGCGGAGTGTACAATGTATCTGTACCTGAAGCTTAGAAGGGAGAAAAAAAATTGTATTATAGTAAAGATAGATAACGAAGATACAACCGCTTCATTTAGTTCAAAGAGACTCGGAGTAATAACTTCTCTACGCTTATTTATATAGCCTCTGCGAAGCAAGTGGAGAAAAGCTACTAATTCAGAAAGAAAGAAAAAAAGTGGGGAGGCGAAAAAGAACACTTTGGCCGCCGCGCCGGATGGATGGATTGGATGGTAGATGGTTCAGAGTGTAGCACTGCTGTTTGGTGGCTGGGCTGTATGTTTGGTAGGTTGGTTCTCATGGTTAGACGTATCCCGTGGTGGATGCTTTGACCGTAATTTTCTCAGAAGAGATGGTTTGATTGGGTTGTGTCGAGGTTTAGCGTTTGAAGTTGCGGTTTGATGTTGCGAGTGAGTTTGTTGGGTTCGATTGTCGATTGGTTGCATTGAAACAAGTTGCGTATCTGTGTATCTCTGTTGAACCTGAACGTCATGGTCACATACAGCAGCAGACAGACAGAGTCATCGTCAGCGCGGTAACTATGGTGATTCAGTGGGATGTAATGTTTGGGAGATTTTGTGAGATGATGACGATGGTTGGCATTGGGCATGGACCAGCTACAACATACAACGGGCAGGGTAGCTTAGAGATGGTGGATGCTAGATACCGGCAATGTTTCATTTAATGCGTGTTGCTGGTATTCTCCGATTGACTGTGGTACCTGGCAGATGCTGTGAGATTTTTTTTGTTTTGTTCCAGAGTGCAAGGTGGATAGAAGTAGCATTTGAAAGTTAATTGTGTGGATGTGTTGTGTACTTAAAGGATGCTTTTGTTCGAGGCAATTGGGCATAAGTTGCGATAGTGTTGCATAGTTGATTTTTGGTTGGGTAGTATTTTGCAAGATAGTTTTGGGGGGTAGTATAAATTACAGTGAACGTTGTGTCGTATAGTTCATTTGGATTTTTTGGTTTTTAAATGTGATTTTGAATTTTTTGAAGAAGTTTTCTTGCGAATATTTTATTATTATTATTGGGGAGCAATTGATCCGGCACTGGCACTTCAGCCTCTCGGAGAGACCTGTCTATAGGGTTATAGAGTAAATTGTTTACCCTATTCTTAGAAAATATGAAGAGAGGTTTCGTGACTCTCTAGATATAGTCTACAGGTAAAGCTCGGAGATAAGTTAAGCCTGTGCAGGTACCTTTCCAATAGGCAGTGGTCACTGATGGCCCTGATTCTTAAGAGATTCCTGCTCAGATTATGTAATGGTCAGTCCAGATAGCATTTTATTTGGATTGGGCCTGTTTGTTTGTATGGTTCTTAAAAACGCTGTTGCTTACTCCGCAGAATGGCTTGGGACCAGTGAAGGAGGTTGATGAACCGGTCTTGATAAGTGAGTCGGTCATTTCATTGTCAATTTAACTTTTGGGTGCAGGAGCACAATGTATTTAGTACGACTAAAATTTTATTTGCTAATTCTGAAAGCATTTTGACTGTCTCCAAGACTGAGTTCAACGCTTGGCCGTCAGAGAACATGAAAAACTGAAGTTTAAGCTTAGGTACAATAATATTTTTACCTCCAAAATGGTTAAGTATGTGAATAGGCTGAAAAAGAGGCTACCGCTAGACGGCTCGCCAAAGATTCCAAATCGAGAGCGATCTGATGAACCGGGTTTGAATTTTCCCCAGTAGTCCCTTGGGGAGATCGTCTAAAGACATGTTGCATTCTCCACTTTGTAGCAGAGAGCTAAGCAGACTGAGGTAATCATCGTGCCATCGTGGAGATGGCTGGAACAGGATTTTTTCCTTTTTTGGTTTTAGATGGAAGACAAGCTTAGTCTAGCTTCCATCTCTTTATGAACTTGTAGTGCACATAATTTAAAAAATGCAGTGGGGGTGGAGCGCAGACAGCTTGTCATGTAGATTTCGGTTAGACGTTGGGCTCGTTTCAGTTTTTTGACTGCAGTGACTTCGTTAATCTTTGCCTACCACTGCCGCATAGGCTAGGCTAGCTATGTTGATCAATCTGTACAATATGATGCATCATTGTGGGACCTAGTCCTCAGTTCACACCATAGATGTGACAACAGATCCATAGTGCTCGATTGAATCTATCGATTGCTCGGTCAATGTATGAATTCCAGGACAATTTACATTTCGTGATGACCTCAAGGTACTTTGCTTCTCACTAGAACGAGCGGGTTTAGATATCTTCTTTTGGTAAAAGGCACAATAGTTACCTTTACAGGTTTTTAAAGAGATCTTGATTAGTACACCCATCTCTACAATTCAGATAATGCATATTGCAGCACTTCTGAAACGGTCATGAAACTCTTTTTACTACCTTCAACAGCTTTTGAAAAACTTTTTTCATCCTTGAAACTTGTCATGTCAAATGAAGTCATTTTGACAAAATAAGATGCAAAAGATCGATGCCCACACATTCCCAATGTCTTCTGCCAATGAAATAAAAATAAAATAAAAATTCATTGTCAGTGCGAAAATAATTCAATGTACCTAAGTTGCAAAGCAATCACTTTTAACTGACAACTGATAAACGAAAATCAAATCTGAAATCCCACACACGAGTCTTTGCTTATAATAAAAATGTATATTTTGTATTCCCATACTCGAGCTTAAATTGAAAAAAAAACATACAGAAAAGTTACAACCGTCTGGAACAAATCGTACGATACTCTATCCCTTATCCTCTAACCAACCCCTAATAAAATGGGCGTGGCGTTGTGAAATTTTTCAATCAAATGCAACTTTCTACTTACAGGATATTTTTGCAATTTCTAAGAAATTTTTAAAAATTGTTGTTACGATCTTCTCTTAGAAGAAAAGTGTCTCATCAGAATCCGTGAACTTCTGATTCTGATGAGACTTAGACTTAACATTAGGACTTAACCATATACACAATATAGCTCTGAAAAAGCGAAATATGTTTCTTTTGAAGAAAACGCCCCACAAAATGGGAGTAGCCAGGGTATACAAATTGGGATAAATTACAATATATAATTTTTTAAAGATTTATAGGTACTTCAGTCAAGTTACTGCTAACCAGTTTTCGAATGGCCGTGAAGTAGTAGTAACGTCATCGCTTGTCCCGCAGAAGGTTCACGGTTCAAATTCGATTGCAGTAGAGTGGTTATGTGGTAAAACATAAAAGCAACGACAGTGACATAACAAATCTGGACGCCACCCTCGGAGTTTCAAACCACTACAACAATCGATCTCTCTCTTTGTCCGTCTTTTCAACTTACATACATCGTGCAATTGATAACCTAATTAATTGCATTGAAGGGATTGCTCAATTTGCGGAAGTTAATATTTTTTTTTTAAAAACTACAAAATATTTGCCATCAGCTACGAAGAAACAATATCCACGTGTGGAATTGTTTAGCGCACACTATACTTACATTGATAAATTGTAGTCAACCATGCTTTCATTTTCATACGGGCTCCGTAAGTCTTCTGGAAACAAGATACGACTCATGCTTGCAACCCACCGCGTATGACCTCAAGTAGTGATACTGTGGAAGAAAATGACATACTACAATAAAATTCCCCTTAATATCCAATGCAGTCAAGTTCAGTAATCAATTTTTCCTAAAAATACTTTATCTGGTGGACTTTGTCAGAAGAAAGATCAAAGTAAGTCATTACTACAAATGGCAGTCTCTACAAAGTCAGCTGGTATATGTATAAAAATGCTGCGAAAATTTCAAATTGAAGTAGATACACAACACATGCGGAAGAACCTTAAGATTTATAAAATGGATAAGTTCGTTCTACATCAGTATCTTAAGATGTCAGGGCGATAAGAAGAACATCAAGATGTTCAAATCGTAAGCTAACATACCCTAAGTTACTCGTAGACGTTAACAAGGATGGCATTCTGTAAAAAAATAATAAATCTGTGGAAATTTTATTGAGTAACAATTGCTGTTTTTCTAAAATACAGTGGTTAGACAAATGTGAGGTCGTTACGGCGTTACGCAAGGGCTTTGTTTGTTCGCACTTATCCTAGAGCGTAGTGAATATGCATTTGGTCAACACCCAAAGAAGAATCTAGATTATCAGTGACGGTTTTAGTATAAAAGAAAAGGTGATTGAGACATTCTACATCTATTTACTGGTATATATACGTATAGTACAAACACGAGTACTCAAGCACATGTAAATGTCGGCATTAGACATTATTTATCAACTGCACATTTACTAATAGGTAAATTTCATTTCATATTCTATTTAAACTTAAAGAATAGTTCTTGTTTTATTATCCGATTATTTTATACAGATCCCACTTCTATCTCAGACCAACAAAGACAAATAGACGCAGATAATAAAGCAAATGTCGTCTGCTATTTGAAGGGGCTCGTCTGAGAGTACGATATGTATCATACGAAATAGTATCATACAAAGCGACTGCCTTATGTACTCGTATGTACCTATATACGGAGAAGCTGCTACATGATCTCGGGGTTGATTTGTTTTTTTCTATGACTTTGTTCCAATTTGTTTGGTGCATTACTGGAAACTAGTGCGATTAGGTTGACTTTTTTCATCTTTGCTTATGGGGAGTATAAAATGTGTAAATTTAAGTGGTTTCTTGTTAAATTGTTTCATATCAAACACTAAAATATAAATATACTATGCAAAGCAGCATACAGAAATACACAACGTAGGTAAGGGATTGTTTACGGGATCCGAACCTCCCTTAGAGCAAATTATTATTACTTCCGCATTGGATTTGTGAACATTTTCGAAATTTTGATCAAACTATAGGTACATAGGTATAGAGGAACTAAAAAAAGTGGTTCTATCAATTCTGTCTGTTCGTCTGTTTGTTAGATTGCAGACTAACGGCTGGAAGGATGGACTACAAACATCATAGCTGCCTAGTCTGTGAGGTTCATATTCGAAACGAAATCGAAATTTGTGCTCTCACTTTAAAATTAACAGTACAGGTTGCGGAGGCTATTTGAGGACCTGTCTTTGTTCAGTCGTAGTGTTGATCGCGTTCATAGCAGACGTTTAAGTTTTTCCTGGGTACAATGTCAGACAAATACCTAACACAAGAAATGAAAAGACACAACGTGATTGTTGCCATATTGCCAGAGCACAGTGATCTTGAAATATCACGCTTTTTGAAAGTCGCCTGATCGTTCGTTGAGTAGGTTCGCATTGAGATCGTATTAACCAGGACGCTGGAGTGTGGATCTGGTCAATTGCAAGTGACCTTCAAGTGTCTGAGTGACTAATTCACGATGTGGTTCATGAAAACCTCCGATATATCTAAGTCGTATACCATCAGAAGTGGCCAATATTTGTCAGAGAAAATGAAAAACCAGCTTGTGTTCCGAGAAAGGCGGCTCCTCAACGAGTTAAAACAGCCGGAAGATCCAGACCTTCTTTGGTTATTTTCCGATGAACAAAATTTCAACCAAGACTAGAAGGTCAATAGAAGGATTGACAGATACCTGTGTGCAGCGCCTTTAGATGTCCCCGTGTGATGCACACCAAGTTTCCTGGCAGTGTCCTTGTAGTGAGCAGTGAACAGTGCGGGTCATATTATGCCTCCCCACTTTTTTCCACAAGGTCTTCGAGTGAATGCCACCGGATATTTGCCAAATTAAGTCTCTTTTTCTTTTTTAACGGATTTAAACAAAAATACCTACATTTTAACTATTTCTCGTGCGATGTAGTAGTGCACATTATTTGTAAGAGGAGAGGTCATATTCATCATTAGTCATGTTGATGAAGTTCCTGAAAAAGTCTGTTGGTGGTGATGATTGCTTTGCGTCCTTACGAAAGTTCAAATAAAGAAATGCTTATAGAAAGGAAATGCTAAGTTCTCATTTCTTAATTTCAGCGAATACAGTGCAACAGTTTCTATTGAACTCATATACATAGCTTATGAGCTACTAGCCGTTTTAGTTTCCCTCGTTTCATGCCCAAACTTCATAAATTATTGTTGATATAACCGTACTATTAGGTGTTCCACCATACGCTAGATGGCGCTTTTTAAATAAATGTCAAATGTTTTACTGTCCCATCAAATATGCCGCTTGCTAAGCCCGCGAAGTTTATTTTGAAGTAATAAAACACAATGGAGATGAACACAAGTAAATAAAAAGCTAGTAACTTTACGGATGATGAGATGCGAACATTGTGGAACAAGAATTAATGGAAGCATATCAGATGACGGCTTTGAAGACAATAGTGACATCTATGGATAGATGGTAATCAATGTATGGACTAAATCCTTATATTGTCCTGTTTGTTGTAAACTCAAAGGACATAGACTTAATTTTAGTGATGGTCCGGACCGTATTCGGTGGTGTAAACTAGGTTGGAAAGCACGGATTCCTTAAGGGGAGGTCAACAACCACTAACTTAACGGAATTCGGGCAAAGAAGTTTATGTAATTGCCATCAGTTTTAGTAAGGCGTTCGACAACATTTCTCACGGAATCATCTTTCTCAAACATAAAGCTATTGATTTTCTATCGGGGCTTATTGCGTGGATCTAATCCTACGTTGAAAAACGGTAGCACAAAGTTCTCTTTAGTTCTTCTGTATATTATTCGAATCCCAGAAAGGATACACAGAAAAAACTGAAGAAACTTTTTATCTATATCTTTAGGCATATATCTATGTACATCAACTCCCGCTGAATTTCGCCCACTCCAAGATGACCTGAATAGGTTTTCAGCCTGGTGCAGACAAATTTTTTTTATCCTCAAAGTCAACAAATGTTAAGGTATCACATATTCACGAAGGTATCTTTAACCAGCCCCTAGATCCTATTTCATCTGCCTGTCCCCTCCATCACTGACTTGGGTGTTACCTGCGACAGAGAACTCAATTTTCCTTGACATATAGATAACATTATTAGCAGATTTAACTCTACGCTGGGTTTTGTGAAACGCTGCTCCAAGGAATTCTCGAATTTATGCCACAAAATCCGGTTTACATATCCTTTAAAATGCTAGCTAAGTCTGGTCACCCTATTACGATACCCATTTCCGAACGGTTCATCTATTTTGCTTTACGCGGTCTTTCTTGGTTCGATAGATATAATTTACCTCCTATGAAGGTCTTCTGAAATTGATTAGCGTACAGTCTTTTGAAAAACGTTGAGAAATGTTGCTGATATCTTCGATTACCTGGGCTACTCCAAATGATCTCTCTTAACACCAACCTAAGGTCTAGACCCATAGTATTATAAAATTATAAACTCCAAACATGCTTGCTCTATTGATGTGCCTTTTTATGCTTTTTGTGACATTTTTTGCATACCTATATAACCGAGGTTTAGTGATATTGAGTCTCACTAATTTCTGTTTCAAAAAGGGTCTGGAATTTAAACTCCAGCCTTTTTTTCTACTTCTAGTAAAGATGATCAAATCTTGTTTTCTCCGCATTAATGGTAAGGCACAGTTTTTTTTTCTTTACCCAATTGCTCTACAACTTGGAGTGCATTTTCGCTGCTCTATATGAATACTTGCAGTACAATGCATTTGTCCCTTGTTATTATTGCCACATCGTCTGCATAACTGACTGTATGGATGCCAGTTTCTTAAAGTCTGTCTAGGAGAGACTCCAAAGTGATGTTTCGCAGAATAAGGGATGAAACTCCACCCTGTGGAGAACTCCTGCTACCTCTACCCCTAAGATATGAACTTCCTGTCTGAATATTTATGGCCCTGCTCCACCGAAAGTTTCAGACTTTCGAAGTAGAATTTGTCAAAGATAGCTCCAATGTGCACTGTTGTGGGCGTTGCTATATCCCCGGTACTAAGCTTCCCTTACGCAAAATATACAACTTGATATAGTACTCTATAAGCATGTTGGGTTCCTATGCTGTTAAGAGAATACATTTTCAGCAATGTTCTCTGCATATGGTCCAACACAATTCTTGCAATTGCTTTTATAAGAAATGATGTTAGGCTGATTGGGCTAAAGGATCTCGCTTCTTTTACATCCTTGTTTTCATAGTTATTTTCGACCGTAATACCGGCATACGAGTATATCCTGTTGCTCCTAAGTCTATGTGCAATTATTTCCGCATCCCATCTATAAAACACAGGTTTTACAAACAGCAAAAGTGGCTATCTCATTTTGTATCTCTTCCAGCGTCACTATTCTACCCTATCAATCCTGCTAGCTTATCGTTTTATTAAAGCCCAATATTGAGCTGACTTGTAGCCTCCACCAAAGTGAGCTGCCATCGGGATTTCGTTTGTATGTTCACGCACGAATCTAACTTGAGAAGTTAGATCTCTAATGATTACCTTTACAAAATGCTGACGTCAGACACATATACTCTTCATGCTCTAGCAGAAGTCCCTCCACGTCTTCCTTTTTCGTGGCCGTAGAGCTATCTTCAAAACTCAAAATTTATAATTTGACCAATCTTTGATTAGTTCGCCATGAGGATATTGGCACCAAGAAGTAGGCACTTGTACAAATAAAATAAAAAAAATTTTGAGTAAAATATAGAACCCCTGCTTTAGGCCTGATTAATCGTTTTTGCTTACTTTGGGGTCAAAAAATAAACAAAAAAAAAACGCACACCATTGCGTGTTATGGTCAAAGTATCTTTAAACTTCCTTAAGTGTACCTTTGTCCACTCTGAGTTATTCTTCAAATTCTGAGAAATGGGCTTAAATAATTTTTTTTCTTCTTCCTTTGATACCACATGACAATATTGAAGATTAACACCGAATGAAGATCCTCTTAGTGCGAAGGCTTAAAAGGCGAGTCCCACACTCAACTCAATTATGTTGGTATATTTATGTCGCTGGTGATTATCAAGATGAACAACGTAAATTACATTTAGGTAAAGTTCATTGATTTCGGAATCTCAAATCCAAATTGAAAATTGAAAGTTCGACAGGAGAAAAAAAAAAGAGAAGAAAAGGTGGCGACACCTGAAAGGTGTTACATGCGATATGTCTTAGGCGCAGAATAATGGTAAGCATTGGATAGCAAAGATGAGTTGCAAAATTATTTAGATAAACAATTCGCAACTGCTGCTGTTGCCATGGCTGCTGCTCAATGAAGGAGAAGAAGAAGAAAAAAAAAAAAAAAAAAAAAAAAGAAGAGAAGACACAGAAAAAGTATCTTCGTTCGTTTACTTAAAGGCAAGTACTCTCCTTCAATGTCACATAAATCAATTCCCACGCCATCAGAGGCATCTTGGCATGTATTTGCTTGTACATATGTCAGCGCTAAAATAATTAATGCTAGCATGTGTAAAACGATAAATTATAATCCATTATTTCTCAAAGGCCACAGGCGGAAGTACAAAGCTTGCATTTCAAATTCAGCACTTTAGGCCATGAAATGTGCATGACTGTGATGGGTCAATCAATAACACTACCGATTGTATGTTTAGAGCGCTTTTTAATTATGCGGGACGATGGGAACGTTTGTTTGAAGATGAGAATGGAAAAGAACTACATGTTGATGTACATTTGTGTACTTCAGCCAAGCCCAAGGATGCTACTGAAGTAACTAAAATATAAGATACAAATTTGGAAAGTCTTAGAATTTCATCGAAACTTGATGGGTAAATAAAAGATCATGACCAGTAGCCACGATAGCTGAAGAGAACTTGATCGACAGCAATGCAAATTTCTTCAGTTTGTGGTTTGAGTATAATTTAAAAAAGTTATTGCAAATTGATGCAGATATTTCAAAAAGCCACAATAGTTTCCATCGTCGTGGTTCTTAGCTTATAATCTCAACTGAACAGTCTCGCATTGCTTCCTTATGAAATCATAACAACCCCGTGTGTCAATAAATTTGCTTTCAAGTGTGTGTATCTATCTAAACGTTATTGATCTCATCGGTCTACCGGAAACCTGGCTAATACTTTTGATTGATCGACGCATCTGGCATGAACTCACAAGAAACAAGATGAAGAACATAAGAACATCATAACATCTTATTCATTATTCTTCTTTAAATGTTCGCATTGGGTCATTTTGTTATGACATGAATTAAAAAATAAACACATTGTAGGTAGCTGAATCAACAATTAATAAAATTTGGGCACAGATCCTCCTTTTTCTTCATCTGTACACCTTGGGCAAGAGCCTTTGAAAGGATGATAAATAAGGCGATAGAGCTTCATTATATTCCTGTGGGTCTTTACAAAATACTGATAAATATATGCAGGTGAGGCACATGATAATATGTGTAGACGAGGTATATACACTCAAGTTAGGTCAATGACTCACAGGATACACGATCCTGTCCGACAGAATCTCCGATAATTGAGACTTGCTTAGTTGCGTTTCTACTTGATTCAGCTAGTAATCGAACAAACTAAAAATTAAGTAATAAAACACACATCTGTCTTCCAGGCAGAAATATATGCTATCCTAATGGCTGCGGACTATATTGGTAAGAACAGGTGGAAGGGGCGAAGTATCTACGTCTGTAGTGACAGTCAGGCTGTGCTTAAGGCCTTCCTCACCTTCCTAACCACTTCCAAAAAAGTTCGAGAATGCAAAACATCCTTGAATTCATAACAAGAAATGAGATCTCTGATGAGCTTTCTAGACAAGGCTCAGAAGAGAATTTCTCTGAACCTGAACCCACGTCGGGTTTGCCAGCGTCCTCGGTTAGGGCTTCCATTGACGACTGGGTTTTCAGTGAACACAATCGAAGGTGGCATGACTCTCCAGGATGCAGGCAGACTAAACGAATGGTCCCCGTCGTCTGTAAGAAATCCGCAGCTTTCTTGCTATCTCTTAGCAGAAAAGATTGCAGACAACTTACTGGCGCTTTTACGGGCCACTTCGCCTTTGCCAAGCACTTCAATGTGCTAGGTTTGAGCGCTACCCCTGTCTGCGACTCCTGTGGAGAGGGCGATGACACTGCGGAACACTTCCTATGTGATTCTCCTGAATTTGCTCAGATCAGGTGGCAGATTTTCGGTGCTGATGTGGTGAGTGCTGATGACCTAAGCTCTTCATCACTGAAGCGTCTACTCGTCTTTTTGCAAAAGACGAAAAAAACATTAAAATGGGGTTCTCTGCTTGGTTGTACAATGGACCTGTTTTTGAGTCTGAGGGCTCCATCCGCCCCGACAAAAAAAAAATAGAGCAGGATTTTCTTAAATGACTTTCCCGGTTAATTGCGTGCATTTTAAGTCGACGCAATTAACCGAGAGTTATTGAATGCTTCTTTTCTTCTTCGAGATATGGAGCTTCGGGGGCTGGAACAAATAGTTAGCCGGTACGGAAGTACGTACTTGCGACTTATTCCTTCTTAACGTAGTGCAGGTTTTAGAGCTCTATCGTTTTTAATCTTAACTAGTTTGCAGAGTTTGGTCATACTATCTTGAGGCTGATTTCGTAGAAGCTCAATGCTTTGATGTCAGCAGGGCTATTTGACATAATCGTAAAGTCTTACTCGCGATACTCCCTGTCGAGGTTAAGTTGGGCACACCTTTCGACCGCGTAAATTTCCTCCAGGAAGATGCCCATAGGTTCCGAATATTTGGCCCGAATATTCCAGCTCTAGTCCCCCGAGCTGTACTGGATTAATCTGTATCAGTGCTGCCAGACTGAGGTAAATTTAAATAAAAGTGGTAACGTCATACGATTTTGGGGTAATAAAGTAAAAAAGAGGAAATTTTTTTGGCAAAATAGGTAAATTTTGCATGGACATTAATAAATTGTAAATTTTACCAAGTTCAACATATATTTCCCTCTAATAGTCTAACCACAGTAAGTAGCTCTGTCGTTCGAGGACACCAGAGTGTTCTGCTTTTGTCCTATGATTCAATTCCGAACAGTTCCTTCACACGACCTGCTTCCTTTGTAAGGTAGAACATATTTGTGAAAAAAGTCAAAATCAGCTGTTTTGGTCCGGAAAATATTTATTGGTGAGAAATGAGTTTTCACTCCATATACTCGTATATGTAGTATTCTTCGATTCCTTTTGGCTACATATTGATATCAATATCCGTGTTATTAGTCCCGACTTGGTTATTGTCTTCATGAAAGCTAGTTTCCGCACCAAAATCCGTTCAGTGGCTCTTAAGATTAGCGTGTTCCTACAAACAAACAAACAGACAGACGGACATAGAAATACGTGCTATGTAGTGATAATGTATAGTATGAAATTCAACTTGTTAGCCAAAAGTTGTAAATTTCCGTAAAAGTGGTATTTTTTTCGCTAAGTCAACAGCAACAATGACATTTTAGGGATACCATTTTAAGGGTTTACGGTCTATCGCTGTTTTCATTTTCCAAACTATTATCTCGCAACTATTGAAATGTATTTCCTCTATTTCGCAGAAGTCATGTGGCAAATTGTCATTTCATCTTGCATTCATCTCGCATTCCTTTTTTTACACTTCTATGTTTAGCGCTTCTTTCAAGCGGCTTCCGTTTATCTCCCGGGGCTTACCTGGCAAACCGTTAATTCGCGCTTTGTTACTTAGCCATTTGTTTGCTTTAAAATCCCGAAAGTGAATCTGAAAATTTTATTGTATGTAAAATTTGGTGTTTGGTTACACGCTGCAGCGCCTGAGCACCTGCATGTGAAGCCAAAGGCCGTCCGGTGTATGCGTCGAAGAGATGCCATTTACAATTGTACCAACCAAATTTTTCGGGATTTTGAAATAAGGGAACGAGTAAAGCTAATTAAGTTAAAGCTTATCAAGAAAACACTAATTTATCAAAAGGGGAAATTATAATTGCGAAAAAATGACCTAAATAAGAATTTGCCAAATAAAAATTGCGAACAAAATGCGAGTTGTTGAAATGCGAAATAATAAATTGCGAAACGATCGCAGCGAAACAACAGAAAGCGTGAAAAAAGCAGCGAGTTGTACCATAGGGGTATGAGGTATACATCATGAGTTCATTGGTCCAGCAGTATTTCTTGATCATACCATCTTTGGGAATTTGCAGCACAGGTACTACTTTGAGGACGGAGTCCTGTGACTTGATTTGGTATGGTTTTTTCAACTTCTCCAGAGTTGTTTTATTTTTTGCTTTGTTTAAGGCGTGCAAATCTTAAAAAACACAAACAGTCACTGGTCTCTGATCTAAGATTGATACATTTCAATTCCCCTCTTTTACGAAATGTGCAGGTGAAAGATAGAGTTCCTTCATAGAAGCTGTCGGGCATGACTACTTGACATGCATATGCAACCAGTCTCTTTGTTTAGAGTTTTCTTGTCTTGTTTAGAGAATGGGCTCTAGAAAATAAAAACGCTAATTCATTTGAGTCAAAGAAGGAAACACTAACTATATTCTCAGAATTAATCAGTAGCTAGGTACCCACAGTGAAGTGCAATATAGCAATATCTAAAGTTAAATCCAATAAGGCTGCTGGATTTAAGTTGATCTAACTGTCGAGCTATTTAGTGCAGTTGAAGATGATTTGGTACAGTGCATACATTAACTCATCTGTAAAATATGATCGGATGAAAGTATGCCCTACGAATGCAACCTCAACACCGTTTGCCGAATCCTCAAGAAAGGAGACCCTCTTAACTGCGACAACTACAGAGGTATCATCTATTAGATTATATCTACCCTATTAAGTGCCTTAAATCTTTTGTGAACAATCTAATTAGTTCTAATAGAGCTGGCTGGAGACACATGTTGGTTGAGGTCCAGGTGCACCACGGACTGTAGCACCATCTAAAGTAAAAGTAAAAGGTACCTCATCATAAAAGTTATAAAAACGACGTTTTTTGAAATAAATCAGCATAATGATAGAATGGAATATTTATTGAAAAGTTTCACAAAGTAGAAAGCATAGTACACGGAATAACTCAGTTGAATGACAAAAATTGACAAAAATGTTTTTACCGACGGGAAGACCTAAAATTAGCTAAGCATATTTAGAGGGTGGGGAGAAAAGTCCATAGCCCACATGCTCTCCACATGTCCTGCCCTTGCCAACATCAAGAAAGGTGAATACCTCCTGAATCCATATCTATGTAAATCCAAATGTTTTATAGCAAAAAACAAATGGTCCTCACCTGGTAGCAACATAATGAACTTACTTTGTCCAAAGTGTTCCTCATCGAGGGTCACTCCAAACCAGCAACCGACTATTCAAAATATTTCGTTTATCTATGTGGTTCTGCAGATATTTACATACATACCCATGTAGTCACAATGAGTTACAACAATATTCATAATAGCCAAACGAAAGTGTTTAGATATTAGTATCTAAAACTTCAAATGAAACTAAGACATTTTTTGTGTTACATACACACTGACCGTCTTCTTAAACAGAGCTCTACATACATGAAAACTATATCCTCTGAACTGGCAAACAGTAGCAATTGAAATATACCCAAGAGGCTAATAATGCCATACCATAGCTAACATACTCTGTATAACTACTTAAATACCTGTAATAGCTGTAATTTGTCAATTGGCTATGCAGCAGCTTCAAATCAAGTTGTCGCCGGTCGCTGTACTTACTCCATTCCAGCACAATTTGCTGCGCGTAGAGCCGCATGGATCAATTGACTCTCGGCAAAGTGAACCATTATGTCTGTGCACCATAGGGCTTTCCAAGACATTGGCTTGATAAGACGTGACTAAGAGATGCCGTACACTTGTTGCCGCCGAGCGTTAAATACCTGTCATCTATGACGATCGTGTTTACTTCTTTCTATTCTTGGAAACAAGAAATGCAACTACAGCCGATGGTCTGGTTCTAGCGCAGTTCCATGAAAGGGAATCTTGCTGGCACGGTGCACTTTCCCGCAAATCTGTGACACATTAATTTCGATCGATTATTCAATGAAAATGGCCCCAGCAGCAGACTGTCGAACGTCGTCTCACGACGACAATGTCGTTGTGGGTAACTGCGTGTCTTAAATGCAGACACTCGAACCCGGTAGTTGTTATGTTACGCGTTATGCAATAAATTACACGCAGCATAGAATAAGTCTAATTTTCAGAACCAATGTTCACATTGCACAATCCCTCTGGTCAACTAACAGCTTATTATTCCAGACGGCAAAGCCGTGATTTCCAAGACTTCTAACTTGCGAGCATGGTCATTCAACTTGCAATTCAAAGTTCGATTTGTTGTGGATTTTTCTCAGAGGTGACGACGCAGAGCCTATCCCTAGACGCGGTGTTGAAGTACAGAAGAAAGCAAAACCTCACACTTTCACGTACGAACCAAATTGTGATTATTTTCGCTAGTACTCGTACCAAGTAGCAGAGCAGGAGGCTGCCCCAAATCCCACAGTCACACTTATACAACATAGTCGTTTTGCCTCACCAGGCTTCGTCGGTGCATTATGCATCCACAGTCCATTCATCCAAGTTGGAGTACCTACCTATACCTAATCCATCTCTTGGTTAGTTTTTATACCCTTTTGGTTTTGTTCTCTTTGGTTTTCCATTTAAAATAGGAAGCTAGAACAGAATCGAGTCACCAATGACGGAAGGAGTGCACGTCGTCTCTGACGACGAGTACACCACTTGGTTTATGCCCACGGCGTAATAGTGTATTTGGCGCCTAGAATGTGCCAGGAATTAATAACTCGAACTCGATCGAATGATGAAAGGAAAGGACTGAATGTAGCCGGTCGCATTTTGTATTATGTTTGATCAGTCACATGCAGTCATGATGGGCATAATAATTTCCAGGAGACTCTGTCACTGCCACTGGCTATGCCTTTGCCTGTTTCGTGTCTGTAGGAACTTGTACTGGTACTGGGTACTCCTCCGCGCCAGTCCAAAAAAAATGTGCATGGGTTTGGATTTTTCCTGCGTACTCTGGTTGTTTGTGAATGATTTGCCATTCTGGAGTGAGAACAAAATGTTAAAGACCAATCAATGGGAATTGATATCGTTTGCATCGTGGAAACAAATAATGGAGGTCGCGCCAACTATACAGGAGTGATTGTCGATAATTTTCAAATCACTAGGCTGAACGGTTTTTCATTTTTTTGTTATAATAAATTATGCAATGTATGCACTGTTTAATTTATTAACCCAGACTGTGTCCCGACTTTCTGTGCAGACCATCAGATTAGTCCACCTGCGCAAAAATCTTGGCAGTGGCATCATAGTGGTGGCACATGATTGTATGCTATTGCGTTTAGAGAACAAAATATTTGCCACTAACAGCTAAAATAGTTGAATTTTAGCAGTAACTACAATTTGAAGGGCAATTAATATATTTGTGATTAAATTAGTTTTAGTATATAAGGATGACTACTTTTTTTTTATTTGTGGAAAAAGTAGTTTGTATGGCAACAATATAACAACTATGATAATTAGTAATTGATGATTGACAACAAATGCCTAATTTCATTCTTTTAATCTAGTCAGTTGATTTCTAATTAACACTGAAACTTTTTAATTTTCTTTAATTATAATAAATAATTGTCCATAGCAACTAAAACTAATTTAATTATAAGAAAATAGTTGCACTTCAACTAATATTCAAACGTTAGTCACAACTAATTTATTCATAACTAAATTATTCAGTTGTAAATTTAGTCAACTAAAAAAAGGAGTTGGCTAACAAAGACCTCGTAGAAGTAGCATCTCCCCATAGGCGATAGTTCGTAAAATGACGAGAAAATACATGCAGCGTAACGTCGGATCAATGCCTTTGCTTTACACGGTGAAGAAACAGCGACTAGGTGAAACAGTATGTAATTAAGAAGGAGTTCGTAGATAGTCAGAACTGCAAAATATACACAGAAAAGAGTTTCGACGATTTTTTGCTGAAATTGGACGAAGATCAATTCAAAAGGTGTAAAGGACATTTCACCGGGCTACTAAACTCTTGTGAACTATTGTGCTGAAAGGAAAGTGGACGTGGATGTCACCATTTATAACTCATATTCTAGGATTTTGATAATAAATTTCTTTAAAATAAAGCTCAATCAGGGTGAATACATATGTACATTCGAAAAGCTAAATTTTGCCTTTAGAAGAAAACGCTCCAAAAAGAGGGCGTGGCTGTATATAATTATAATTGTGGAACGTCTATTTATTTTAAGAATGAAGATTTCGAATAAATATAGCAACAAATCGGCATTTGTCGTAGCAAACTGGTCGCCTTTGTTGTGGGTGGACCTTGTTGATTTCAAGATTGTACTGAAATTGGTTTTAGCTAGACATCAGGAGGACGGAAAAAAATACTGTGAATCATAAGCAACGACAATAATAGCGAAATCAAACAAAATACTCCCCAGTTATCTGGACAGCCACCCTTGGGTTTTACAGAAACTTAATACCACCTAAGTTTCAAACCCACTACACCAATCTTTCTTTCTCTCTGTCTCTTCCTCTTTCCATAAAAAAAAACGCACGTGTTCTAAAAATTAGTATAAGGGTATTCATATCCCCTTTAACACTTGCAAATTATATAAAAAAAAAAAAAAAAAGCTCTAGCGGATTTTGGCACAAACTGACATTCAAATGAGTCCTAAAATCCCTTTAAAAAAACAAAAAAAAAAAAATGTATGAAACTCTTTTGAGTTTTTGTTTTTTTCATTCCTGTTAACAAACAAGACCTTGGGTGTAGTTCCTTTTATATATTTTTTTCTTTTTGCGTTACAAGGTGGGAATCTTTTAAAGATGCACCCGAGCCGGTACTCAGTAATAGTGTGGGATTTTCACCCACTGAACCTTTGTCCTCGCGGGACTGCCGTCAAACATTTCATCGTGAGGAGAGGTCCAGCCGTAGGCTCATTCATATTTACAGCCTCTTGGACTGCGTTTCGTTGTCAGGGTGGTTGTCACAGTGTCGTTAACTGTGTTCCAGCCATTGTTGGTGCTTATCATCTGCCTGGTAATGTTGTCTGGGCTTAAAAGCCGTACTTCATCATACAGCGGGCAATGGAACATCACGTGTTCCGCATCGTGATCATCGACGGTCACTGTGATAGTCTCCAGCTTCGTTGCGATCATACGCCAACTCCTCCAGGAGTTTGGCTACCACAACGATTGCTATGTCGTCATCGAAACCAATTATCTGATATCATACATCAGGTTTCACAGTTGCGGACCTAGTACAGAGCCTTAGAGTACACCGATGGTGTCGTACTTCTGTACCCTATTTCTGAAATAGCCCGCCATAATCTTCTGCAGGTAGTTTGCACTTTTCTGCCAGTGAGTGCATACTGGTTTGCGATGGCGAACGCGTTTTTGACGTCCAGTGTGATGATGACGTAGTACTGTTAACTCCCGCGCTTCCATCGTCTTCCTTTAATGGCTTTTCTCGCCATACTGTCAACTTTATCGATAGCATCTATCGTGGAGCATGCCTTTCGGAAGCCATATTGGAGATCTGCGAGGACTCCTGCATCATTGATCGTAGTCTCTAATCTGCCGCTTATTATGCGCATCAGTATTTTTCCCACGGTGTCCAACATACATAGAGGTCTGTACGATGAGGGATCCTTCGGGGACTTATTTCCTTTTGATAGAACGACCAGTCTTTGTTTCTTTCATTGATCCGGGAATATTAATGCATGTGCAGTGCCAGGGGAATTGTTTGGGTTTTGTTCTCCCCGTTTGTTCCATTAATCTCTCTTGCCTACGGCGGCCCTTCACCTTCAGAATCATCACTTAATAGGCACCCGTGGGATTTTGATCGACTTCGTTGCACAGTTCGACGAAGCTTCTCCCTTTGCTCACTTTAATCGCATTTTTAAAATCTTTCCCGTCGATTATGAAACTTTATTCATGGTTGCTGTGTTCCCTGTAGTGCTGGTACAACCGCATTGCCTGGTGAAACTTCGGCGATCTCCTCATTCCACCAGTACATGGATGGATAATGCACGTCTAATTCGATTTGTAGGGGGCTGATACGCTTGGAGATACGTCTTCTATCATCAGCTGGAGTAGCCTGTCATCCAAAGTTTGAATCTGTCATTTCCTCTGTGGTATGTTGAAATCCTTTACAGCTTTTGTTATTGTTTTTATTACTAAATTATCTTTTTACGCAATTTTTCTACTTGTTGTTGTTCAGTAATTAAATCGGCTATAACGAGACAGGGGGTGATTTATGATCCCCATACAATAATTTGTTTTCTGTTGTCTGTCTTGACCTAAGGAATTATTCCCCCATGAATTAACCTCTTTATACGAAACACTCTATATATGCTTCTTTTTAGGAATTTATATTTGTTATTTCCCTGCTTCCTAGTTGCGGAATATGGTAAATTTTGCGAAAGAAGGCTTACAGACGGGTCTACTGAATGGGTCCACGGGTTGTGAAGGCAACTAGACTTCCAACGCCGTAAAATAAGCATCAAGACATGATCCCCTCAGCAGCGTCTGACCCAAACCGAGTCTATTTCTCAAGGTTAGAAGCGGCTAGGATAATGAACTTGTTAACACGCAGGGGTAGCGTGGCGATTTCAATCTGCCAAAATCTATCCTTACCTCTTTAATCTTTAGTTATCCTCTATACACTTTTCTCTCTTTCCCCATCACTGCGTTAATAAATCTTAAGAGACAGGCTTAAGTGGAGTAAATTAAACAAACAAAAAAAAAATTACAAACTATGTGTCATAATTAATTCCCCTATGGATCAGTCACACTTTACGACACGAAGAAAATTCCATTGCAAAATATATGTATAATGCAGTGGAAACCACTTACTCAAATCGGCATCGTATATCCGCCATCTGGGGACGCGCTAAATCACCTGGGTAACGCAACATTTGTATAAGTGAGAAAATCATTCAGTAAATTAAGGATGCGTATCTGAATATAAGAGGAAAAACAAGAACGATGGAAAGCATTCTTGACAAGACTTCTGTAGGGAGCTGAACAAATAAAAGTAAAACCTAATCCTCACCTTAACCACAGATATACACGTAGATGTAGGTTCTCGTTTTTAATAGGAATGGAAAATAGTAAATACATTTTTTCTCAAAAGTGGTTAATGGATGACACACTATTATAAAATTCTCCATAGACGCAGTGCTACATATATTTACATGAAATTTGCATGCCACTCGATATCAATTCTTAATGTTCTTATTCAGTAGAAAAATTACCATACTATACAAGTATGGAACATATTCTGAGAAGTATCTGATTTCATCTTTTCCCCTCTGATTAAAAAAAAAAAAAAATCCACTGACACTCTTTAAAATATGGGTAAACCCCATTTGCATTGATTCATACGACTACAAGCAATAACCAACAGAGTAAATATGGATAAAAATGATTAAAACACATTTGACATCAAAACTGGAAAAGGGCTAATTAGTATTAAAAGAAATCAATGGGATTCTTTTGGGAGCGTGACTACTGACCAGCGACTCAAGTTCTTGGTAGTGAATTTTTATTTACATAAAGCGCTAGTAGTCATTTCTAGTTCTAAGACTATAATTGGAAAAAAAGCTGAGTTCGATGAACTCTCTGTTTCAGGTTTCATAACTAATACTGACATTGCAAACATCTTTTCGAAGAATTATTCAGTGACGTACATAATTCAATTATCAATGAAAGTGCTGAAAAATAATGATTTTCTTCTGCTTAAGATGACTTATAGCCAAGAAATTTTAGGCGAAATTTGTCAAAATAGGTCTTAGTTAAGTATACTGAGCAACATATTTAAATGTCCCCTAATTTTCCATGTGCGTCGTGGTTTTTTCCGCGAAAATTATTTTGTTTTCTTCTGAAAAAGAGGCTTGAAATTGATACTTTTAGCATAAAGAATGCATTTTCAGTTCTCTACACGGGACCCTGATCAATAAAAAATATGATTGCTTCATGATTTACGTGAAGAAATGTAGATGATTAATGAAAGCCGAACCAGTTATAAGTGTTGGATTTTAGTATTTGCACTTGTGACGTCCCTAATAGGGTTTCTCATTTCCCGGGGTTTTCACACTCCCGGTATTCTGAGGAACAAATTAGAACGATCCTGGCATTTGAAATAGTATGTGCAAAATATGTAAACGTTGTATAATATTCAAAATCGAAAAGTATTTCATTATTTTAAACATTAGTCAATTTAAAAAAAAAAAAAAATTGTTATATACGTATATATAATGAAATAAAATGCATTTGTTTAAATTTTCACTGACAGCTCTTTCGGGCTCAACAAATTAACAGAAATACAGTTTCATATACCTTAGCGGTACATAATGAATAGATTTACGCTTGAACAACTATTCGTGAAATAGAGCCCCGAACCCTCGAAAATAGATGTATACCGCAAAATTGGTTTAATAGTACGGACTACTACTATTTTCCATAAATATTCGTGTACTCTTCAATGAAACAAAACAACTTTGAAAAATATTAAATGGATTTTTTTATTGCAATTTTAAAAAGAAAAGAAACAGATGGCCCACGTGGTCCTCGATGATTTGCAATTAGACCAACATAGGTCCATATCAAAGGTGCAAATCCACTCCTTTTGATGAACTCATTGATTTCAACAATGGAGCAGTTTTTTTTTTAGGTCGTTCAGATTGTTGAAAAGTATTCCCTTAGAGCAGTTTCTGCAGAAATCACTGCTTTTTATGCCCAGTCACTGAGCATGTCTGCAGATATCGGTGATGACGTTTGTGAGTTTGGAAATGCTATCCGTAAGGAGCCTCAGCAGTACATTTGACCTATTAACGTAAAGGGTTGGGCATATTGAGGGTGGCCGTGGTGTAGTGGTAACATCATCGCTTGTCACGCTAAAGGTTCACGGTTCGAATCCTGATGTCAATAATCATCTATTTATTTCGCATGAAATAAATAAAAAGTCGATCAATTGCGAAAGCTTATGTCAATTCTACTGCGAAGGCATAACACTGGCTGTAGGGCGGTCATATGGCTAAAATGCAACTTGATCCTGGTGATGACATCAGGAGGACGGAAAAAAATACTGTGAATCATGAGCAGCGACAAAAGCAAGAACAAACAGCTCCCCAGTTATCTGGACAGCCACCCTTGGAGTTCACTGAAAACTTAATATCAGCTAAGTTTCAAAACCAACTACACTAATCTGTCTTTCTCTCTGTCTCTTCCCCTTTCCCCAAAACGCCCGTGTCCTAAAATTAGTATAAGGGTATTCATAACCCCTTTCACACGTGCAAATTATAAAAAAAAAAAAAAAAAATATTAACATATCAGTGTTGCAGTTTTTTAAGATGTGCCCATCCATAGTTCCCTTTGTCTACTGCATCAACGTGAGTCAAGGTAATTGACAGATGACAGTGGAGCGCCTGCATATCGAGTGAACCGTGTTGATATCGCAATGACCAGGCACTCAGCAGAGTATAATACACGCATTATGTATTATTATAATTACACATAATTTTAATTAACTAATGTGTAAAACTGCTAAGGGTTTCGCACAAAGTAGTACCGAGTTCTTTTCAATCCCGTATCGAAAGAATTTTTTGTTTGATTCGTCTTACGAACGTATTCGGAACAACCCTTTTTTAGAACAAAAAGAACCTTATTTTTACGTTCCAAAAATTTCCTTCGATTCTTTCCCGGGATTATAAGTTGTGCATCTAGTACCCTGGTCCCTAACCCAAGAGCCACTGAACGGATTTTGTTTATAATTAATTTTCATAGATTACAGATATCTCGCCCAATCTACTGGTATGCACTATTCACAAATCTGAATGATCGATGCCAGGATACGCCCACGTACTAAACAATATTCTTCTTCTCTCCGTGGAACAACCGTTAGGTGCTACTTAGCGGAACTGCTTAGCCTTTTAGGCTCAGCTCTGCTCTAACGCTGTTCTTTTTTTTTTAGGCGTTCGATTCTCCTGAGTTCGATCTGGACACTGGTTACAAATCCATTCACTTCGCGCCAGGTTTCCTCTGACTGGATCATATCTACAATGAGCTGTCTGGAATCTGCAAGGTTGGTATCACTCGCTTTCTAAGCATGTGTGTATTATTGCCTCTATTGAAAAAAATTTGTTGAAGTATGCTATGCTATAGCTCAGTTGGTCGAGGCGTTGGTGGCTCAGACCATATCTATCGCAGGATTGGTCCTTGCCCTTGGATCAAATGTTTTCTTCTTTGTGGAATTTTTCAATAATATTTCATTTTTTGCATTGACATTAAATCATTGAAAAATAATTGCTTGTATGTCTAATTTGTTGATATGATATTAATAATAAAAAAAATTAATACAAAACCAAAGAAATCATCGGTTCCGACAGTATTTGAACTTGGGACTCTCGTCGCAGATTTGAATAGTCAACACAAGCATTAGCTAATTCGGCTAAGCCGGTCTTTTGACTTGTTATTGTAGACTAGTTGCACTTAATAAATAAAATAATATTAATGATGCGAACAATAGCCCCAAAAAATTATAAAAGAATTTTGGGCGATTATTCATTCTGGTTTGTATTATTTCATATGTTCTAAGATGTTGGAAAATCGTACTTCGGGTGATTTTAAATTTTGCTTATTCGCGCGAATTTTTAAATATTATTTTCCAATTTTTTTTATACTTATTATTAATAATATTTTTAATTCTAAAAATATTTAATAATATTTTTAATTCTAAAAATATTTAAGAAAATAGTTAAATATTCATTTAATTTTTTTTAAATTTAAAACAATAATTAGTCGATTATAAAAGAAAGCATTAAAATGTTTATATATTTTGAAATGGTTTTTTATACACAATTCATTAGCGTTCTTAATTTTTAAAAAAAGAATTAGAATATAATAGTTAGAAAAACGGAAAAATTTACCAAAATTCGTAATGCAATTAATATGAAGTATAAGTATACACGTGTGAATGTAAGTTCGGATTTTCTTTTAATTTTTTCCAATTTTGGGCGATTTTTCATAAATTGATTGGGAACGAAGATTCAAATTTTTCATTGATTTTGCATTTGCACTTTTGGGCAATTTTTATTAATTGGACCTAATTTGGTTTCCTGAAATTTGTTGATCTAGAGATTTTGATCAAACTTGACATTACTATGATAGAGAAACTCAATAAAGTGGATTTCTGAATTCTGACTTTCTGTCTGTCTGTCCGTATGCACGACTGCAGCCCAGCTGAATAAATTTTCTTCAAACTTCATATCTGGGATGTGTGGGGTGACAATTCGAGACGATTTCAGAATTTGCACTTTACTAATGGCCGATTTTGATAAAAATAGATTTTTTAATAACGGCTCTAAATGCACATGACCCATTTGATCAAACACCATATTTGAGTTACCGTGGACTTATGATATCAATGGCGTACCACGATTTTCCCAAAAAATTCGTATATCTGTACTTAACTTATTGACTGGTTCTTAAAAATTTAGTATTTCTTGGCTATGGCTTTATTGATGTTTTCGAAGTTAATATCCAAACAATATTTGATATATGCAAAGTTATGTAATACCAAGTTTTAACGGATTTTGAAAAAAATTTAAATCTGTTGTCTTGTACTTTGATTTTTTTTTTTTTTGTGATTGATCATTTTTGGTTTTGTGTGATTTTATTTTGGACTATTAATCACGTAGCCGTTAATTTAATCGTAGCCATCCTAGTTGACCTCCTCGTTAATTAAGAGGTGAATTTGATAAAATTTAATGGAGTTTAGCCTTTTCGTTAATCAGGAGGAAAGGAGTATGTATCGTATTTGTAAGGGTCAGAACTACGAGTAAGATATGGGGGGCGGGGTATAAATATTGGAATGATATTTATTAGCCGCCTAAGTCATGAATGTTTGAACAAATTTTGATTAAACTCGGCTGACAGGCATAGTAGTCTCACCTGGAAATGATATAAGATGAAATGGTTGTAAAATATGAGAAGGAGTTTTAGAAATCTCTGCACCTCAATCGTTTGTCATAAAATCATCAAAATCGGATTAAGAAGGGGTAAAATATGGTAAGATGATTTGAAACCCACGTCTTCGAAATTTGTTCAAAAACGCCTAGTGCCAGAAGATGTTTTATATTTTTCGCGTAACCTTCTTACGATTCTACAATTTCTATATTTTCCAGATTCTTAGCGCTAATACTTTTGGTGGTGGAAAGGGGGTTGGCAGATATTGGTTTTGTCTTGCTTTTTGAGGTCATTTAATAATAATGTTTCCCCAATTTATTTATTTAAACTATAAATCATTAACAAATTAATTTTACGCATCTTTTTTCGATAATTCAACCATTTCTAAGCTGTTATTATCTGTCATGGTGAATGCTTAAAGATACACATCCGTTTAATCGGCTTCCACTCATTGAATTTGTGAAATAAAATTTCATGAGCCTTACGGACGAATAAAAGTCTATCATTTATAACGGTGGTAATTGGTTTCAATATTAAATAAACATGCACAATTGGGACAGCTGTAGGATCGCATCTTTGAAATTGGTATCGGATATTCTTCATATTCTGTTTGTTTAGCATCTACAAAAATTTTCAACTGAAACTTCGTTTGGGTTCTGTTAGAACGAAAATGAAATGAAAAGCAGATCGTTCTGTCTGTTGTTTTCCTATAAATTAATTGAACCGATTTTGATGATTTTTTTTTCTGGTAGATGATTTTCTTGTGAAATTTCGAATCAGACCTTCAAGACGCATGAAAAAGCGATATGAAATAAAGAATTTGTTGCTTACGTATGTACATAGAAAATGTACAAATAAATTCAGTTGAAAATAGTAATTGCCACAGCTATGTAAATCCTCTTCGGATGAGTCTGGATCTTACCATTTTGGTTAAAGAAGGGTTCAATCGTCTCACACGTCAACGGATAACTTGTCACCTAAAAGTGTGTTTAGTAAGAGTTATCATATCACGCCTACAGGTTTTGATGAACCTGAAAATCATATTTTCACCTCCACTCTGTGAAGTCCGATTACTTGTATCAAGTCTGAAGTAATTTGATGACCAATTGGATGGAGCCCGTTTTGCTTCTAACATTGTGTTCCAACTATAATCAAAATTTTAAAAAAAGACCCACAGCCACAAAAAGAAAAAATATCTTCGAATCCATAGATTCAGAACAAAAAGCAAAGCAAGAAACAGATGACACAATGTACTCGGGATGGAAGGCTGCGGTTCAGGTCAGAAAACACCCAAAGGCACATATTTTGTAACAGTAAAATTTTTGTAGTAGTAACAGTGAATAAAATCCAGAAATGAATAAGTACACACAATTTTTGAGATGAAAACTATTCAAACAAGCTCATATTAGACAAATGGCGTTAGTTTCGAATACATCAACTCCAGAACTCCCCCTTGGCCACGGCTCTGCCTCTTCCTAACACATCTTCCGATGTTACACACATATATGTTCTATGTATCTATTATTCTCTTTGCTAAGCATAACCGAATACTTTTAAACGAAATTTATAGTTTTGCCTCCTCAATCCGTGATACAATTTTCAAACTGATAACTATTTGAATTAAAGAAAACTTCTTCTTCTTTATTAGCTGATACCAAAAATCATTTAAAATGCTGACCTGAAATTCTAATTCACGGAGCATATTGTGTCTACTAAATCAACCTCTGTAAAAGGAAGACGTTTATGACATAATGTTGGTACTTATAACTTAGTACGTGTCCATTCCGAGAATACTAATTTCCATATTACACTTCTTTTAAAGGACTGAATGCGGAATGACTTATTGCACCTTAATAAAAATAAAACATTTGCCTATGTTCAACAGAAAATTTCAATATTCTGGCAGAAGCGTTCCTGCACAAATCTTCTTAAGGCCTCTAAAGAATTTTGTTTACTTAATATGTACATATATTCGTTTACAACTTCACGGAATGCACATGACCCATTTTAATTTAGTGTTTTCTTCTTGTAACCTTTCAAGGCATTGGGCTCAGCAAAGCCATATTTTAGTCAGGCATATCCATTTCGTCAGCTGCTGCGTGCCGGTCCGCAAAGACCTATTACTAAACAAACATTAATCGCCTCGCGCATATGCCTATTTAATGCGCAAACACACAAACCTGGCCATCGGTCGTAGAAATGCTAAACATATTCCCACTAGTCCAGGAGGCACTTCGTAACGCTTCGCGTGCTAGTCATTTTGTTTTTCGTTGTTATTTGAGGGAAGTTACAACTACCTGCTTCTTATAATTATGTATTATTTGTAGGAAAGAATGTCTTGAGAGTACGCCGCTGCATCGCTACCACCAATATCGGATGCATTTTGTTGACGTTAGTCAAGTCTCATCTGGTGGCCATACTCGTACTGCAACTAGACATCATAGTATCTATGCGCTCCCACAAACGTATTCATATCCTATTGGCAGGCTAACTAAAAACAATCATGTATGTTTGTATGCATGTATGTGTGTGGCCAGTTTCACATATCCTACACTTGCATGCATGCGGACAGAGATGACAGACGGACAGACACAGGGGTCTTGCAGTATTTTTCCGTGTAGATTTATTCGCTGTTTATAGGGCTCCCAAATGATTCTGGCGGCGTGAGGCGAGGCAAGGCGGTCGCAAGATGGCAAGCGAGGATCTTCAGCGATGTATCTGATGGGTGTACCAAATCAAGTCTAGAACTTTTTAAGTGCCTATATTGTAAGTTTGATTGCATTCTTTTATTACACCATATATGTACGTATATGTGCCGGTCAGACCTCAACACTAGAGTTGGTAGGTCGACAGCAACGCCTAGTTACGACCGTAATGCATGTACAACGCTCTCACATGGTACCTACATGGTTAAGGCCACGAAGTGTGTACAGCGTGTGTAGCTGGGGAGAAAAATACTTTAGGTAATTTCATTTCGGTTGGTTTGTTGCCAATACCAGTTTGCGGCATTTATTGCCAAGTTAGTATGTTCGGAATGTAACGAAGTTAAGCTTATATCCAACAATATGTGTACTTCGATGTATTGGGGGGTATTCTAGGATGTATCGAAATCCTGAACGATACATAGAGTGGTTGTGTAAGATGCAAACGCATTTTCATAGGCTTGTACGCAACATATCATTAAATATTCTGATAGAAATGCACAACAAACTGAATCAAGTTACAGGGGGACCATGAGCTAATTGAAAGGTAATAAGATTTCAGAGTAGATTGTGAGGCGATAACAAATTTGTCTACTTTTTGGCTATTAACGGGCCCTTTTCCTCGTTAATAGCTAACACCAAAAGTCTTAAATCGCGACAGTCTCATAATATAAATTTTACATTCCGAAAGGGCAATGAAAGGGTTATATAGTATGTCGGTTCTAAGAATAAGGATAAAGGTTATTTGAAGTGCTTGATTGGAGCATGAAAATCAGAGAGGCCTACAGAAGTATTCGGGCACTGTAAAAAGCGCTACAAGCTAAATCAAATAAGCTAGCTGTGGCAGCAGGTCTAAAAATAGAGTTGAAAGGTAAAGGTAAAGGTTAGGACTTACGTCTAACTATCGGCGATTCTCAGTTTAATTAATATAAGGATCTGCCTTAAGGTGCGTGTTCATTTGAGAGTACTCGTACTTTCGCTAGTAAACTCTTGAGAGTTACTCTCTGATAGCTGTCCATTTGAGAGTAATATTTTCGAGATTTTTATATCGCGAGTTCTCTGAGAGTACTCTCATAACCGTGTCTACTTGCTATATTTTTTCTGCTAGTTATCAGTTGGAAGTAGTGAAAGTTACATGTATTCTTACAAGCGGAAGGTTGCAGCTGCTTTTATTTTTGGCACTGTTCTTCAAAAAAAAAAGAAAAAAAAGAAACAATGCTGGTTTAAACCATGGATAGATCGTCGTCACTAATTCGGTACGGGGTCTACTATTACAAGAGAAAATCGGTTAATATTACATTTTTTTTTGTTTCTATAACGAAAAGATTTATCCGTTTTTTTTTGCAAGGTTTCAAAAGACTTATTAGTTATTTGTTTCCTCTTATTTTGCTATGTTGACTATCGACAGCTACTCGCAAAATACGAACTGCGTTGGAATTCTGCGAGCTAATCTCTGATAGTGATCAAAACATGTGGCTACTTGCGAGTGACTCTCAAAAGTTCGAATATCGAGAGTAAAAGGCAACGCTCCGCGAGCTACTCTTAAGACTGTGTCCACTTGCGAGTTTGCTCTCGCGAGCTGCTTAAGAACTGCTCGCAGCATTTTTACTTTCAAATGGACACTCAACTTTCAACATCAGATTAAGCAATGCGAGGCTTCAATCAACAAGATATCTCTCACCAGCCAAATTCATACCTATTTGCTTAAAAAGCTTGAACACCAAATTATTTGAGGTGCCTTTGTACTTGTACGAGTTATCTTAGCTGAGGCATCCTTCACCACGTCATACCTCTAGGATGTATATTATCTGCATTTTAGGCAATAATTTCGAAATTACTGTTCGTAGTTGTATCTTCTTCTCCATAAAAGCTGTACAAAAATGACTCGAAGGTATTTTCAATCGCCTTTGATAAAAGCATGTAAGTTTGCAGCATATAGCACGACTGGATTGATGAGGTCTTATATCTATATAAAGACGCCTAAGTTGTCCGTGAGAGGGTTTCGCTACTCAATTGCCTTCTTAGCTCAAAGAAACAGCTTTTGGCAAGAGTGGTTCTTCGCTTGATCTCTACGCTGGTCCCACAACCCTTTCAATTATGATGTAAACACTGCGTCGCCTTGTTATTCGTAGACCTTTCTTGCATCAAAAGTGTTACTGGCCTTCATGGTGCAGCTTGCATTCTTAAACGCCATCGCCTGGTCTAAAACTGCACTGTTATGGACCAAACTAATTATTACTAAAAGGTTCACATAATATAGCAGATTAGATCTTTACGCAGTTTTACGCAGTTAGCGCAGATAAGGACAGTCTCCTCTCCTGAGCATTAGGCAAAATACACTGAGATTATATTTATGAGACATATTTTCATCTGAGTATATTTTACAGATGATCCTCTGGTACTTTTTTAAACAGCTTGACAGTTGGACAGTCAGCTTGAAGAAATTTGTTGGGTTTAAGCTTAGATATTGCTATCTTTACCTCACTTTAGTCGGGTGGATGGAAATATTATTTGTCATCGTCCTACTTGAATGGAACATTCTGCCAGACAGCAAGTTCTGGTCGTTACCGCCAGTCAGTCTGCAGAAGTAGAGCAGAGAGGTGGGTGTCATTCCCTTTTCTTTTATAGGTCTCGTACTCTCGTTCTTCTATGACCGCTTTTTATGGCACTTGTTTTGCTGCATGCGTCTGACGGAACTCGCCTGAGGTTTCGTGGTATTCGGGAGAAATCCAGCCAATAAACTAACTGACCGATGGCAAAACCTCAATGAGAGGAGCTTCCGAATCCTGTGTTGTTCAGGTGTTGGCAAAGTTCAGGTGTTGACAAAGAACATAGGTAGAGTTTGTGCAATTTTTTTGATAGTTATTGACAACTAAACTTATCGTTTCCTGTTCTTCTCTCGTACTAGTTTTGGATTAAAATTTTTGCTGTAACTCACGTAAATTAGGCAACATTTCCGTGGATACAGTCTCAGGTGAAGATTATTACGTCAATACGCAACGTGCCATCCCTTAGATATACATTTGTTTCTGGATGCTTTTCGCGGACTACTGATTGGACCTCAGGCAGAATTGTTCATCAAGGGTGCTAGTTCAGCTCCTTAGATTTCCGAAGATCATGAAATCTGACGATGGAGTAGTTAGGTGAACCACAACGTTAGCCGTGCCTGTTTTATTGCAGATGACCTGATGCGGTGATTGTACTATCACATCCCCGACGGTGTCCAGTAAGCAGTAGCAAATAGCTTTTGTCCTCACCAAAAGATCATAGGATCCGGATGCATAATCAAGTTTTTCACTGTCTGTTTTTTTTAGCAGTCTGCCGACTTCAGACTCAAACTGCTCATTTCTGACTTCCAGACTGAATTGTTCATTGGCTGGGGCGCTGTGAGAAGCTTTTAGTATATCCGGTTTTAATGCAAAGGACGTTCAAAGTCATTTATGGTTGGGAGCGATTCCCCTTTTCCTAATTAGCCTAATTGACTGAAATATTGCAATAAATTTTTATATTCCGCTAATGTGATGGTGTGCAATACTATTACTGAGATAGGAGATATCTTTAAGATTTTTGTTCTTATTTCATCCGAGAGTAAAACTGATAGAAAAGCTTCTCAATCGCAACAAACTGTAGATCCCTTCCATTCGTGTGAACAAACAAATATAAAACGCACAGCATGAGTGCCTGCAAGAAGCTAGGCCAGACCCTGTATGAGATGTTAGCGCCAAAATGTTTATGTTTTTATTTATTTATTTTGAATTTAGAAGTCGGCAAGTGGAACCATTCTCAGTATATTCAGGTGCAGTCGATTAGAATGTACGTCACGGTTTTTCCATCCCACTCAGTAAGGGCACTTATTAAAGAATTCAATATGAGTCCCCCGATCTTATTTGCAGGTACTACTACAAGAAATCCTAAGGTATCTTCCTGGAATCCATCAATTCACCGTATTTATTATCATTCGCAATTTAGCCCTATTGGAACTTGTTCAAGTCCTAAGCCTACGATTAAAAAGAGGAGCAAAGATTGAAATCTTTTTAGTTCCAATATCGTGCAAAATCAAACCATTCGGATATTACTTCATTACGAAGCACATAATTTATTTTTAAGCTTTGGTCCCACTGTGCTATTACAATCAGATTTGTAATGCTAAAGTGTGTGTGTGTTTAGTTTTCCTATTGATGGTATTTTATTTGAATGTCAGTGCAAAACAGCGGAAACGCATTTCTGTTCTACAGCTCAACAACTACTCTGGGTCCCTTTTGATTTATCTTGCAAATTCAGAAGGGAAAGTAATTTGATACTTGGCTTACCCATTCCACGATGGCAACAAAGTCGACAACAACCAACTAGGACATGAGAATACGACTAGGGGAAACGTTAACTTTGAACTTAATGAAGATAAAAGTCTAAAATACCAGTTATGTGCTGTACGAGATGCGTCTATTCTCAAATGTTACACCTAAGTGATATGTTTCCACAATTCACTCCCTTCAAAGTATCTACAACACCACAGCAGTGTAAGCAGGAGCATAGTCGTTACACCAACATGCTTAAGATGCTGCCTAGTTACAGTCCATTACATGCGCTTGGGGGATGGGGAAAGACCTGGGTACTCACTTCATAACCCACCCACAGTCAGTCGCGGCGTTTGAAGGCCTTAAGGTTTGTTTTGCATTCTTCTATGATTGTGTTGTGTCGTGTTGTCCTCCTATCCGCTGCGGCCCAAAAAGTATTCCGGAGAGAAAAATCTCATCCGCAAAATAGGTAAATTATCCTGCATAATATATGTAGCTGCCTTTTTACAGATTCATACGGGCACTTGTGCACGCACTTGATGTTATTAAGAGCGAAGCGGCTTCATCTTGGATAAACATACACGGCAGGAACATGTACATAGTACAATATTGTCGAGAGCAGCAGGAGCAAAAGCGGATGGAAAGTCAGAAGCATCAACACGTTTTCTGCTAAAAGTGGTGGCAACTGCGAACACATGTCAGATGTTCCGGAATATTCAAATAGGGTATGGTAAGATGGATTTTTATGTTTTGCTTCCTTGTTATTTGGAGATGTGATCATCATAATGAAAGCTGAAAGACTTTGCTATATAACCTTATCTTTGCATTTCGAAGAGACTGTGTTCCGTAACTATCAGTTCTCACAAAAATAATTTTGAAATAATTTTGAAACATATTTCGATTACATTTGGTTTATATGTCCGTTCCTAATCTAATACATTGGCTTTATGTGCTCTGACGCACGAGCTTTTTGAGAGTATCTATGTACGATCACTACTCGAGATATGACTTGTAGATTTTAACCCCAGCACAGAATTTCACCGAAAACATTTAAGCTGATCAACTTACATACCAGCAGTGGTACAATATAGCACATCTTACTGTTTACCTTTATAAGGCATCCATTTGTGAAATTGATTCCTTCCTTTGTAGCCATGGCGGCGGGACTGAGATTTGCTTTGGAATGAGTTTCTCGTGCATGATTAGCTCAAGAAAAGGCTTCAACAGCAGAGACAAAATCACTAGGAGACAAACCAAATAGTTTACAAAATCAAAATAAAATTCTGGTGGCAAAGAAACAAAATGTTACAATAAAGCCGGGTGAAGAAATACACTCTATACAAGTCAGTAGAGACCACGGCTAACGAGTAAAGGGGATAAATTGCTAGTGGTTGTTGTAGTTAGAACACCTTTGTCTAGGCATTGTCATTGGCATATACCTTCTGCTTTACATAACTCTATAGAAAAAAATCCAACGGCGTGATATAGCACGATTTTGGTGACCAATTTTCGTCAAAGAGTGAGAGACTCGGCCGGAAAATTGTGCAATAATTGCGTTGTTCTCAGGCTGTGTTTTGTTGAAACCACATGTCTTCCACGTCAAGATCGTCCAATTGATGCCAAAACTAATTTGTTATCATGTCCCGATAACGTTTACCATTGACGAAGAAGTACGGCCCAATCCCGCCACTTGTGACTTGTGACAGTGACTTTTTGTGGATGCATTGGTTTTTCGTAAATGGCCCGTCGATTTTCATAACCCCAAATATAACATTTTTTTTTGTTTACGTAGCCATTTAGTTTAACATGTAATCAACGAAGTCAAGATGCCCTTCATTCCTTAGTGAATTGGATCACATAGGCATACAGTTGCAGATCTTTTGTTAAAATGCCTTGCGTGGAGCTTTAAGAAAGGTTCAATTGCTGGGAACGATGGCGAATGGATTTTGACGGATTATCACGAACACTATCACCCACCGCGACACTATTTCCACGTGACGGGCCTGGGCCCTGTACTACGAACAAACAATTTTGATTTGGTTAATTTTTAATTTATTACTAGAGTTTCTGTACCTCAAAACAACAAAGTGAATACATGATAACAATTGTTGAAACTGACTAAGGTTAGGTTAGGTAACTGGGTGCCCTTGTTGACAGGGTTGTTAACAGCGCACTTAGATCACTAAAAGTTCATTGTGCCCAATATTTAGAACCCTGGGAACCTAAAAATTTAAATCTTCGACCGCTATGCTAAACCACCCAGAGAAATGTATGAATCTCAGGAATTTTCTTAGCTCAATGGTGCCTAGCTCATCCAGTTCTTAAAAGAAGTATCCCAGATTGGCCAGAACTGGACAATCACACAGGAAATGATGAACGGACTCTATTTCCTCTACGTCCCTACAGCTTCTACAGTAGTCATTATGAGGTAACACAGTGTCGTGTCACGACACCAACAGCTATACGGATATCTCTTCGTCTTAGTTCTATATATAAGATTGATAGATCCCTTTTTGTCGTAGACTGGCCATAATGATGGCTGTAGCGCATGTATCTAATCGACACCAGTGTTCATTAGCTTCCTCATTAGACTCGATGTCTATCTCCCTGTATAGGGTGCTAAGCGGTACACTAGCCTCGGAAAGGGCCCGCGAAGGGCTTACAAGTGAACCTTCTCTGGCAAGTTCGTCTGAAGATATCCATGTGACCCGGTACCCAGCACAGAGTCACTGTGTTGGCCGCTGCGATAACATCTAGTCGCATTTTACAAATTTCTACGAGCTTGAATCTTAGTGATGTTGACTGTAACGCCGCTTGGCTATCAACATAGATGTTGATTATTTGCCTTAAAATATATTTTCATTCTAACCCCAAAATTAACGGTACTTTACTAATGACCGATTTTGATAAAAATTGATTTTCTGGAAAACGGCTTCAACAATTTTGATGAAATTCGGCATTTTAGTTAGAATAGACATATGCTGTCAGTACAAGATTTTTGCTAAAAAATGCGTATAACGGCACTTTATTTAATAGCTGGTTTTTAAAAATTTACAATTTTTCGGCAATGATTCAATCGATTTTGTTCGAAATCAATATTTGACATAAACAAGATTATGGTGTACCAAGTTTTGGAAAATGTTGAAAAAAAGTTTTGTTTTTTGTTTTTAACGGTATTAAAAAAAACTTTTTAACCTTGTTAAAAATATTGCTTTATGTAATTTTCTTTCCGCTTTTTGATGAAGTAAAAATATGAAACTATTTATACTTATGGCCGATAATGTAATGTCGACTCAAAAAAAAATAAAAAATTATGTCACCTCGTTCATCTAAGAAAATAGTATTAAAATATATGTCACCTTAATATAATTTAGCCCAAAATGATCAGAAAACCAATGCACAATATATAGAATAGGAAATGTATTTCTCATCTTATCCAAATCAAAGTAGAGAATTCGTACAGGATTTACGATAAAATCGAAAGTTATAATTTGTCACTTAATCTGACAGTGCTAAAATATGTCACTATGTCACCATAATCTGATTGTGAAATTATGTCACCACCGAAATAATTATGTCACCAGTGATATAAATTATTTTACTATGACAACAATGTAAGTAAGCTTGCTAAAAACCAAGTCAGCTTGAGAGCTTGATAGATCAAAAAGTAGCTCACTAGATGGAAGAAGTGAGCTTAAGATATTGCTCAACAAATTGTGAGAGATGGAGCTCTTTTAAACCAGTTTGCTCCGCGTCGAAATAATAAATCGTGGTAACAAGTAAAATCTTGTAACTCGACAAAAAAAGCAAATTCTAACATACAAATACACACGAATGTGCGAATGTAATTGATATAGTGACCAACTGGACGATACTAAGTGAGAAAACGGTCATAAATAACTTTGGTTCCAGAACAGTTGATCAAAGCCAAACCAATAAATGTGCACTGCACAGGTATCTAAGAAGGGACATTGAAATTAGAATAGTCCTCACGAGGATCCACAATAGTGCCAAACTTGACGTAAAAGTTGATATGTTATAAAGTTGTATTATATTCGTATATCACATCGCTTGACAAGAAAAGGAGACTTGCGCAAAGCTTACTCATAGGTGGAATGCGAAGCTATCAGGAAAATTGTTATTGTGAAAAGTTATTCACCAAGAAATCCATCGTCAGGACTTCTCATGCAGATTCTTTGAAAGAAAATAAACGGCAGGTCAGAAAAGCCAAGATCACATTGAAGTATCCTTTGACAACCATGCTTTTGGTAGATTTGAATCAGCTTTAAGAGAGTGAAACCCACACTAGAGAAATAGATTTATGCGATTCGACGGTTAATCCTTATAACAAAGTAACAACCTCTAGCTTGGGCAAATATTCAAAGGCAGTCTGTAAAAGGCTTTCACATGGAAAGGTGTTATCAACCATCGTGTGAAGGATACCCTGCTATTGTGTTTGCTGATAATGACAATTAGATTAAACGAGCATAATCAGACCATATCCTGTCTGGGTGCGACCTCTTTGTAGTTATACTACTCCCAATGCTGCAATGATTGCAATATATAGCTTCACACAAAAATGAAAATGTTTTCGGCGGGTTTTTATCCCGAGTACAAGTAAGCGAGTCTACGAATACCATGAATTCGGTCTAACTTTCTTCTATCGGACTTAAATACTTGGGGAGCATTTAAGGCCGCCATATGTGACATATTCTTAAAGGATTCAAATCTAGGCACCTGCGTTCCAAACAAAATTCAAAGAGATACGAGCAAATCTCCACGAGGTATTGCGTTCGATTGAACCAACAATTTATCGTATGTGTGTACACTCTATGTATGAGACTACCTTATTTCATAGGGGGACTTAATGTTATGCAAACTGAATCTATTCATGAATCTTTTAACGAAGTAGTAAAATTATTCAGGCAGCTTTGGGCCATTTAACCAAGTTTGCCGATAGAAGAACACCATCTTGAAGTGTTATCTCCACTTCACTATATCTAATGTATTGGTCATGAACATAATTTTGGGGAGACTAGCTAGAGGTAGGTTCAAGGTACTCACATGAGCAGATGACCTGGTAATCTAGTTGTCAGGGCCCACCTGCAGTAGGGCGAGGATTGTGACAATGAGTATCTACGAGCGAGCTGCGAACTGCTGCAGATTGAAGAGATGATGCTTATCCTAAGTTTCGCAGAATGGATCTACGATTCACTTAGCATGTTTGTTAAATGTACTATAAAACAATACATGTACCTTAACAACTGGGCTATGGGAGATGTGATATTAAAATTGGGCATAACTGCTCTAATCAATACTTCTACCAAGAAAGGGTAAGCGTAGTTAATATGATCCTTAGGATTACGTACAAAATACCGCAAATACCTTACAGTAGACGTATCATCTCGCATCATCGTTAGATTACACTACTGTACACCTCCGCCACGGCGAGGTAACTACCATAAATTAAAGCTCACTAAGGCATTGAAACGTTTCTCAGGGCATCAGTAATTACTGATAAAATCTGCAACACCCTATTTCGATTGTGAGTAACGGAGTAACACGATTTTATGACGACTGAAATATGCCCGTGGCATGTCATAACGAATATAATATCCAACACAGGTGTGTAGCAGGTTGACGGTTGACAGGTATACTACATCTAACCTTAGAGCGTCACCACCATCGTGTTGCCATACCCATGGCCATCATTATCATCATCATCATCGTTCGCAGCTTATAGAGTACAAAGCCAACGCTCCTTTGATATGGATTCTCGCAGTGATGGTGGCTTACCCATTGCCACGGTAACTGCCAGAAGAAAAGTGAAACAAACAGCATCCAAGGTGTAGATAGTCGAGTATCACTACCCTCCCCTCCCACTAAACACCGCATACGTTTTCATTTTCCATTTCACAGATAAAAATTTGATGTGACACTCGCAAAAAAGGTATCTCAGAAGAACTGAAAGATGGAAAAAGGATAGGAAATGAAGATAATGGAACACAGTTGCACGGCTAATGACTAGAAGATGATAATTGCTCCAATTACTATCTAATTAACTGCTAGAGAAAAACGACACCGAATCATCCATCCTGCAGAGATTTCCAGGCATCATCTCCATGTCTGCCCTTTTCAACAGAAAATTATCTGTTATTCCACGAAATGGCTCAATAAATTGCTGAGGTAATTGCCAGTGGCCCTAGGACTATCGTTATATAGAGTTGCTGTGTGTGTTCTCCAAGCTAACGTGTTATTGGCCGTGATTGAGTTTGAGGTCCTCTGATAAAAGCACCACTTTAGTCAGACTCCTCTGAGTGACATTTCGGAAATGACATCAGATGCATCAGTTGAATTATTTTCGGTTACATTGCCATGACGGCGGTATTGATTTTTGGACACCCTCCCTCTACAGTAAAATCAACGACGACAGCGACAGTGCCATCGGAAAGTAAGCAACGCGCCATAATGTATGACATACAACAAGTTGGAACAGAAGGAGTGTACGAGTGTATTTTCGTTTGCAACAGTCGTGATGCTGGATGCTGCTGGTACTACCAGTTGTTCATCCCTTCAGATGTAAATATATCGTGGGGAGAAAAGAAAAAACATATCTGAAATCCCCCCTGAGCCACTTCCGCTGATTGCCACACTGGATGCAGGATTCTGCTCCTGATTTTCACTTTCACAAAAATGGGAGAGAGTGGCGGAGGATCTCAGACGAGTTGGATCGAATCAGAGACTGGCGGCGGTGGGTGAGGCGTGTGCTGTTGGCTGCCGGCACTCATCAATGGAGGGGCACTTAAAGGCTTAGTGGATTAAATGCTTTTACTATGGATTCACGAAAATCTAAAGGATTTGCTCTCTTTCTCTATCTCGGGTTGGGTCTCAATTGTGCTGTCTTGATGTGATGTGTGTGTGCTGTGCTGTGAGAGGAAGCAGGATTGATGAGGGTGTTTTTCGTGCATTCAAGGCGGATTAGACAAGTGGGCAAACAAACCGAGTGGAAATTTTGTTTTCGTCATTTTTTTTTACCATTTCGTCTTCTACAGCACGTGGTCTTCTTTTGGTTGTGGCGCTAAACTCAGTCCACATACAACAGATAAAGGGATTTTTTTTATTCTACTTCGTCCTTTTCGGGATATAGAAAATTTATACGATGCCAGGAGTTTGTGGGGAAAATTTCAATTAAATAACGTTTATGTAGATGGTGGGACGGTGGTGGTTATATTTTAAGGGGTGCAGTATGGTAGGACATGATATAAGGGCAATTGGTAAAGTAAATTGGATTTTAACGATATCAGAGCAAAGAGTGTATGTAATGGCAAAAGGGGGCGAATTGGGAACACAGTTTAGAAGAGGATTTGTTTTTTTTTTTTTTTTTTTGGGTCATTGGATGGCGGGATAGCGGAAATCCCTTAAGCACCCTGTTGCTGACACTTACCTTACTTATGTATATATGTATGTATGTATTTGTTACTAGCTTTGGGTAGGAACAAAGAATTTCCGTCTTCGAATTTGTACTTTCTTTCATGTGGCAGTTTACCGAAATTACTTTGTTAACCGGATTATTTGCAGAAGGACATGACAGTCGTTTAGCTATGTGTAGAGTTTTTCTTTTTGAAAGGAAATAAGTAAATTCGTGGTCATCCTTCTAGGTGATGTTTCTTAAAATCCCGAAAGTGACAGGTTGTGCGAACTCTCTGAAGTGTCACTTTCAACAAAGAAAGCATTCAGACGGAACAGTTCTGCAAGAGTTCATTGTGCTAAACTTCGAACTCTGCACCTTTTCAAGTGAAACGAAATGGATGTTAGTTCTGCAAATAAATTGGAGGTAGGTGTATACAAATGTGTGTATGTATGTGTGTATAATTTCATTGGTAGTCTCAGTTTATAAGAATGCAATTGTACGTATGTATGTGCACAAGTGTGTACCTTTTAACTGGCAAATAAGAATGATAATAGCTATAGCTTAATATTCGGATTGTAAGAAAGGTTTTTTGTTGAAGGAGATTTGATTTTGTATGCATTGTGTAGGGTTGGAAGTAGGTAACAACACATCCAAATCTGAAAATCTTTAAAAATGTTAGCCGTTTTTTTTTTTTTTTTTTTTTTTTCAAAATATGGCAATTCTGGTTCACCCTACATGAAGGTGATATTGAGCAAAAATAGAGAGGATCAAGTAGTAGCTGGAAATTTGCAAAAAGTTAAACAAAAGATACCTAACTCCTGATTCACTTCACGGTTTTTTTCATTTTGAAACTTGTGTACTAGTATATTAGGCTGAAAACTTGTATACGATTAGGAAGAACATAACAAAACTAATTTCTTTCTTTTTCTAAATGCAGGGTGTTACTTTAAAAAATTGTCTTTTCCCGTTTTATAAAATTTTTTCAGTGTGTGCATTTTCTTGGGCCTCTCCAGCAGCCCCTGGATGACTTAGAAGGCTGAAATTTCACTCTGTTATAGTATAGGTCAATAATAATAATTTATGATAGCTGGAATTTTGACTTTCCAATCAAATTACCGTGTTACTTACAACATTTTTCTCTCCCGACGCGTTTTCAAGTTAGGGTAGGGTGGGGCACTTTCGACGGTGGGGCACATTTCACTTTTACAATGGTAAAAAGACGGTTGATTTTTAAATAAAATTGTTGATGGCATTGTTGGTCATGCTGTCATCTCCTATCACATACAAATTTGCATAGTTCGCTTTCAACAGTAGTGGTGTCTAGACCGGTTGTTTTATATTTGTGTGATTTTGTGTAACTTTGCTTGGGCACGAGGTAAGCGATATTTAATTTTTTGAAAACGGAATTTAATGGATGCCCAATTCAAGTTTTAGTGTTTATTATTATCATAAGATTTTTATAACTCCTCATTGAGTTGTCTTTATAAGTTTGGTAAAAATAATATATTTTATAAAAACAAAACTTGGGGCACTTTCGACGAAAGCACGTGGGGCACTTACGACAAATGTCGAAAGCGCCCCATGTTGCAAAAAAAATATTTCTATAATTTTTTCAGAATGGTTCGTTCATATAAGAAGAAGACTAATCGCTGTGAAATCAATGAAACAATGCTTAAAAAGGCTCTGGAAGAAATTCTAAGCCAAAGAGAAACACCCACATCAGCTGCTCGGAAATATGATTTGAAAGTGTCGTCCACTTATTTCTAGACTTAAAAAACTGAATCCAAATAACGAATCAGTGAAACATTCAGCTCCAGATATACGACCCAACAAGTATTTTCCAAACATCAAGAGCGTGAACTAGTGGATTAGGTGTTCTGCCCAAACGTTTGGTTTGTCGTATTCAATGGCACGAAAGTTTGCTTTTGACTATGCAATAAAAAATAATGTTACAGTTCCTAGTTCATAGTTAGTCGAAAAGAAGACTGGTATCGAATGGATACGTGAGCTTCTCAAAAGAAACCCTGATATTTAGTTGCGAACAATTGAGAGATTTATCGATCAGTTATGTTTTACTTTGTAATCTTATTTTATATATTCGTATGAAAACTAAATGTGATTTTAAATTTAATTTTAAAATCAATTTCTGAAGTATCTCATGGAATTTTTATGTATTTTAGATATAAGATTGATTTATTTAAATAATTAAAGCAGTTCCCTATAATAGAACACAAAATATATTTTATTTGATCTTCCTGTGGTGTCATTTGAATTCGTGTCAAAAGTGCCCCACTAGTACGAAGAATATACCTCACACATGGGGCACTTTCGAATTTTTAAGGTAGTTTTTAAAAGTATTTTTTATAAACAATTAGGGTCGATTAAGGTCAAATTAAATGAAAATGTATATTTAATATACATTTGAAAAAAAGTTGTGGATTCCCCACAGAAAATGTGACGAAACTGCCCCAACCTACCCTATAGCTTTTTAAAGTTGCCTTAAAACACCTTAAGTAACTTAACTGTAATCCATTATTTTCACATTCTTATTAGATGCTGTAGGTCTCTGTTTTGAATCCCGGTCCGTACCACCTCTCTTCGCGGATAGCGGTTATTTCTCCTTCATAGCAGTTGAGAATATTTTTCTCTGCTAATTGATTGGTTGCACGGAGTCTGTTGAAATTGCGAACATTCCATGTGCTTATCTGAAAATTGTTGTCCGTTGTATGTTTAATGAAAATCAGGAAGCGGCTGCTACACATAGGTGATAGATGGTCGTGATTGCATTTTGGAGTTTGGCAAAAAGGTTGCTTTTTCTGAGAAATGTGTATAGCCGGTGAAGGCTAGCAAGTAGAAGTTGAATGTATTGCAGTCGCACTCTATGGTGATGAAATCATTAAGCTCACTTAGCTACAAATGTAGAACAAATTCGGTTCCCTAGAAAACCAACAAAATAGTCACTCTCATTCATAAACATGACAATTTATCTCTGTTTATGCCTTGGTAGGCAAATGGCAGCTAACTCAGCTATTCGCCTTAAAGCTGCTTCATAGTGGTCCAAAAAGTATATGGCCACGCCCCCATCATAAGCAAGTTTAATGACTTCCCTGAAGATATTGACTACACCAGCATTCTGGGAAGAAGGTGGCTTTACGGAAGATAAGTCGTTACACTTTTATACCGACGGTTCAAAAACTAACGACGGGGTGGGTGGTGGTGTCTTCTCTAATATGCTTAATTTTAAACCTCCCTTTTCGTCTCCCAAACCACTGTAGAGTGTTCCAGGCGGATATAATGACAATAAGGGAAGTCTTGTATTGGCTAAAGAAAAACGTGATATCAACCGTTGATATCCGCATCTTTTCAAACAGCCAAACAGCAATCAAATCCTGGGAATCATCCTCAATAAATTTTTTAACAGCTCTAGACTGCCGAACGTATCTTATAGAGATGGCGGAGCAGTTTAATATTCATATAATTTGGGGGAGGAAATTGTAAGTTGACGGACTTGCCAGAAATGGAACAACAGTACCCATCCTTCCAGACAAAAGTTCACTGGGTATGTCTATCGCTATATGTAAATTTAAATTAAACCTGGATGCTATTGAAAGGACAAATTCTAGGTGGACAAGTGATACAACTTCTAGCGACAAAACAGATTTGGCCTATCCTGGGTCTGAAACGCTCTAAGAATTTGATTTCTCTCAATAGACTGCATATCAGCGCTGTTATAGGTGTCATAACTGGACACTGTCTAATAGGCAAGCATACAACAAGGTTTGGCGTCTTCTCAAATGATTTCTGCAGAAGCTTCATGGACGAGGAGGAGACTATTCTTCACCTTCTTTGCACCTTCCCAGCTCTCTCTCAAAGAAGCAAACTTGACTTGGAAGGCTTATGTTTCAACTACCTAAATGATCTGAATAATATTGACGTTAGGGACCTTCTACGCTTCATCAGAAGCTCCAAACGGGTCAATTAGTAAGATAGAGACCGCTTCCCAAACCCATGTGATATCACAATGGACCTATAATTGGTCTAAGTGTGTTGCTTTTGGCTGACAACCACCTCAACCTAACCTAACCTACGCCTGTGAGATAGAGTCACCGCTTATAAAATTTAAATAAAAAAAATGGTTAATTGCGAGTAGGGGAGATAAGTGTTCCGTACAGTTATTTTATCTGTATCCTAATTAGAGCTTTATGTTAATGCAGAGAAAAGGATTATACTCATATGTACATGTACATACATATCGTTTTTTAAGGGTCGAATCAAAATAAACACTTTTTGTTCCATGTCTGCATGTCTGCTTGCTCTTACGAGTACAAGGCTCGCTCGAGAGCCACTTAGGAAATTTTTATGAAATTTAATTTGTGTGTTTTTGGCCTAATACGTAAGTAGGTGTGTTCCATCAAAAAATTGTCGAATTCGAATGGAGTTTGAGTAAGACATGGAAATTTTGCAATAGATAAGCTAAGTCTGGCACGTTAGTTTTCCCATCTGAATATAATCTAAATAGTATGAAGTGGATGAAGATATGGGGAGAAGTTCTAAAAATATAGCGCAAGAACCATTTAATGGATTTTGATGAAATTTGGGCATTGTGCAAAGCTGGACATGTGTTGCCTTAAAATCATCAAAATTGGATGAAGCTAGGGCAAGATATAAGATATATGTAAGCCACTCAACTTTTTTCAAAAACGGCTTGCGCCAGGAAACCTTTTATATTTTTCGCGTAGCTTTCTTATGACTTTGGAAACCCTACACTTTTTTACATTTTTCCAGTTCATATTTTCGGAGATAGAAGAGGGGGACATTGCATTTGCCTTGGTGGAATTTCTACCACTACATCAGTAATTTTATGTACGTTATTTCGTCTCCATTCTTTCCGATTTTTTCTGAAATTTGAAACTGAATATCGTTAGACAAGAAATCGACAGTCAGCCTTTCTTTTTATTTGCACTTATTCGTATAAGGAAAATATTGGTTTCTTGAAAATTTTTGATGTCGATATTTTGATTAAACTTGACATTCCTATGATAGAGAAACAGAATAAAGCAAGTCTCTCAATTCTGTCTGTCTGCCCGTCTGTCTGTACGCTTGACTGCCGCCTAAATGGATTTTCTTCAAACTTCACAATTCGAGGCGAAATCGGAATTTTAATTCTAACCCTAAAATAAACGGTACTTTATTAATTGTCGATTTTGAAAAAAAAAAAAAATCGATTTAATATTATACCAGTTTTTTTTTTTCTAAAAAATACGTTTAACGGTACTTTGCTTATTAACCGGTTTCTGATTCTATCGATTTTGTTCGAAATCATTATAATAAACATATTGTAACATAATAATAACTACGCTCCTACAGCCCATTCCAAAGTGTCTTTTGCAGCCTAGACGACTGAGCGGTTCTTTTTCAAACTTCATATCTGGCATCAATAGGGTCTCAATTAGAGGCAAAATTGGAATTTTCAACCTAACCCCAAAATTAACGGTACTTTACTATTAGCGAATTTTCTCGAAAACTATGATTATATTTGAACAATATTTGACACATGCAAGATTATGGCACACGAAGTTTTGGAAAATCTTTAAAAAAAATTATTTTTAATTTAACGATTTAAAAAAAAACTGTTTAAATTTTAAATCTGAGTGATTTGCAATTAAATGACACACACATATATATACAATATATATATATATACATATATACATAGGTGCAAGTACGTGCGACCCAGTCGTGCACTTTATTTTTAATATCTTCAAGAGCAGAATGGTTGCGTTCCTAGAATAGGAATAAATAAATTAGGGCTAATGAGAAATGGAAAAGCAACAAATATTTGTTTGGTTAAATTGAATGGCACTTAGAAATAAAACATATTAGAAAAGGCTATTAGCTAAAAGTTGGCCCTATCTCTAAAGTTGTAGAAATGAACTATAAAATCCCAGAAATGTCTTTTCTAATAAGTCAACTCTTCGATATTTAAATTGTATATGAAGTATCAGCCAACACATTTTTTTTTTGTTGCAAACAATGAAAACAAGAAAGAAAAGTATAAAGCTGCCAAGCTAAAGGTACATATAGAGACAACTTACAGTAATCTACGAGTACTTCGGATTCGATTTTAAAAATTTCTATATCTGAGTTCTATATTTAAAAAAGCAGAGAGGTTGCGAAAGTGTCCCACGTTTTAGAAAAGCTCCCAATTTTTTTTTTGGGTTCCGGTGTTCTGGTAATCGAAAAAAAAGGCCCAAGGACCCGAAAGCGACCCAGTGACAACTATACTGAAGGGTAACTGAAATGATCAAACAAATCTGATTGACTAGGCAGATTACAGAGAACAGTGTGGCCGGCGTTGTATAACTGCCTGTAATAGAAACTTTCCTCGAGGTTGGTGGTTTGGCTACTCACTATTCACTACCCTCCAGGCAAACAGCTTGCAGTGTGGTCACTGGTTGAGAGTCATATCCTTAGTTAAAACCCCTAGGTTTTTCCTTAATAATGCATTTTCGCATTCTTAAATATTAATTTTTTAAAACTTAACTGGGTTAACGGCTCACACATGTTACTATTGGTGTATGGAAATTAAAAGAATGTATTGCTATCCTTAAGAAGATTTTGAAAAAATATTTCAAATTCAAGTAAGCATAAGCACAAACCAATATAGCCGCCAACCATATGCTCAAAACTAGTACATTCCAATAAATTACAAGATACCTACTTGTAGTTCTGGTCGCGCCTTCAGCTTGAATTTAATTCCATGCTAAAAAAAAAAAAAAAATTGACAAATTATAACAGAAACACGAGCCAAATTTGACCTAGAAATCTGAAATGGAATTCTACTCCAAACTGTATACGCGCACTACCAAAGTCATGACATTCACTTTGCCAAAAAACATGAACAAATTATACCAAGATAAAGAGTCACGATAACAATGGGCCAGAGAGAGTACGTGACGCCAAAAAGTGTTACATAAATTTCCCTAAGTGCCCCTCATGATTCCAAATGATTGTAATTTTTTACATTTTCGTTATTAATTCCACAAACCCCACACACATTTGAGGTGAACCACATTCGAATTAAGTAAACAAGGAAGGACGCGACAACGACAGCATTTTGGCAAATTCGTAAATATTTACCAAAGTCATCCATCCTATAACAGTATCTCAAGTGTGAAGCGCATCTGCGAATACCTCAAATACACGACTTGTACACAAGTACATAGCATAGGTGGACTTAACCACCACGGCAACGAAGCGACGGCGAAGATTGTAATACAAACAAGGAATAAAGGGAACAAAATGTTTCTTTCTGCGCCAGGAAATTTATTTCGTTCGCCAAAATCTTAATTAGCATACCAACAGCGCCCCTTTTATTCCCCGGAATCTGGAATTTATACTACATATGCGATGCATTGCTTGGAGGTTGTAAGCCTTATTGATTTTAACAATTTTCGCAAGCACTTTGCATTTGCCATTGCCATCATCGCCGGAGGAGGCAAAAACCTGCAATTAGCACCTCTGCAAAGTCGACGAGGCTCTGCGGCTTTGGTCTTTGCGCGCGTGAGATGCTGCACTTTTGGCCACGTTTGGTGGTTGTGCATAGACCACGGCTGTGGCTCTGGCTGCTGCTGGTGCTGGTGTTTCTTGCGGCAGTATGAAGTGATCTTATTTAGCGTTCTTAGAATTTATCATCTGGGGGTCTTTCCTCCCATCCTCTCGTGGTCTGGCTCTTCGCGAATTTGCTTTGGTTTTGTTTGAGAATCCTGATTTCCGTATTAAATGGAAGCGGACAAAGAGTTATTTATGTTTTCCTTTTCTTCTGGTTTTTGAGACGAGCTTATGTCATTGACTTTTAATGTGAATGCCAGCGTTGGTTTGGATGACTAATTTTTATGAAATAATGCAAGGGAGAAAATTTGAGTATAATTTGGGATTTTTTTTTAGTTGGCAATTAGTTTCGAGTGACTTAATTCTGGATTGTTTAATCGAAACGCATGCTTGAGTTTAGGAGCAATTTTGGATGCATAAGACAGTTTAATTTATCAGACGTTTCATTCCTGAGAGTGTCATTGCACTTAGGTGCAGAGAAAGCCTTCTTTGGATTAATTTGGGTTTTCCTGACACTTTTTTTTTTTGAGTGGTTGCTGGAATATCTACCTCTTCTTAACCGGTTCTCAGTCCGCTGATACTTAATAATTCACCTTGAATCTTGGAATCGTGGATGTTAAACCCTTGAACCTCGAAAGTGCTACTGGTTTTACAGAACTCTTGCTAAAGCGCATCGAAAAATTAATTGAATGAAGGATGAAGTTTTGGCTTTCACACTCGGAATATTAGGTTTACTTTTTGTGGTCTTTGCTAAAGAGAAGCAACTTTATCTAAGTTATCCGTAGGTTTTCTGAGATAGAGATAAGAAAAGTGCATATTATGAAAATTGTTAGAAAATATTATATGTCTGAATTTAAACATTTTACAAATCAATTCACACATTTTGCGGTCCAATTTAAACCTCTTTTAAGAAGTAAGTTTTCTTGCTTTGCCTTGCCTTTCTGGAAGTTTTACAAAATATTCATATTGGGGAAATCTTGGAGTTCGAGAGAGTGGGTTTCTTAATTGCATTTGTCTTTCGTTTGTTTTTCTTCACCGTAACATCTGTAAAAAATGGACCTATTTGAGGGTTTGTATACTTGCCTGAATAAGGACTTCGTCCAGCTCGTTGAATTTGGTGTCAATCGGATCGACACATCTGCACTAAGAAATTTCCTTTTCCATGCCTACACTATTCTTCTCTGACTTTTTAGTCACTCGTACTCATTTTTTTTATCAAACTTTCGTAACTTTGATATTTCATAGAATTCTCGTACACATAGGGTAAGTATTTTAAAAGGTTCACCTAATTTTTCTTCATAAACGGTTAATATTGGGGAAAAATCATATGAAACGGTTATTATTTTCAGCACTTTTTTTTTTTTTTTATTGATTTTTTACTTTTTTAAGCTCCTATTGACATATAAGCCGTAGTAAAGTAGAAGCTGCAGTTGAACAAGTTATCGATAATATCACTTGAATGTACTGAAGCTAGTTGAACTTGTTGAATATTGGCATAAAACCCAAGTCGTCCAAATAAACTATTTGTACCAAGTTCATTTCGTCTACCTTAAAGACTGACATAGCTCAACATTGCTCAATATTGATACAGATTATTTAAACCTGCGTCCCAATACCTATAGCCCAAACCATACAAGTCATGAATTTGAATCAATTTCATTACACCGATATCAGGAAATGCACCAGTGTTACAGTGCAGCCGTACTAATATTTTTAGTGTGAACTTGTTTAATGATTGCGTAAAATATTTCCAACATATGTAAAGACATGGCATTCAAATTTTTGACATATGCGCACAAATGTTTTTAAGCTTTTTAACACACTGTAAAAGAAAGAGTCAATTTTGTTGCTACTTACCGATATTTTTTGAATCTGAAATCTACGTACGTGACTTTTATTTATGAAAAAGTTTAATATCTTCTTCAGTTTTCACAAAATATAGCTTAGTATTTTTTTGATGTCTACCTTAGATTTCAAGTTATCAGCGTTTCAAACAATTTTATCTATAAAAAAAAAACAGCGAAATCAATGAGTCTGGAGTCTTTATTTAGGCAAACATATTGAAAAATCCTTTCAATTGGTGCATTTTTTGCAGAAGTTATCGTTCACACACAGATAAACAGACTCAGTTGAGAAACTCACTCTCTCGTATTGTATATTAGGAGCAATATGAACATGTTTAAAACCTCCAGAACGGCAATGTTTGTAAAAAAAACTATTGATTTAAAAAAAAAAAAACTAAATTATTTCGCAAAAGTTTTAAATTGGTCTGCAAAAAGTTTAAATTGATCCGCAAAAGGTTTAAACTGGTTCGCAAAGATTTAAATTGGTCTCCAAAAAGCTTGAATTGGTTCGTGAAAGGTTTAAATTAGCTGGTAAAAAGTTTAAATTTGTTCCCAAAAGGTTTAAATTCAGACAGTTATCCCACATATTCAAAAAATGCGTCAAATATTTCATTCGATTAGTGTTTGGGGCGGTTTTTTTAACTCTATGTTTGTTCTTACACTGCTCGCTCAGAAGTCATTAAAGACATTCTGATTAAATTTGATTTGTACATATATTTGTGCTGATAGTAGGTAGTTTTGCCTAAAACTATCAAAATTAAATGAAGTATTGGTGGGGTTTCAAAAATCTTTAAATACAAAATGTTGTCATTGTCCTAAATTCGGGTAATAATAATAATAATATTTTGGCGCTAACAGCCCAATGCAGGGCCTGGCCTTGCCTCACGTATGGTTGGGACCTACAGTTTTATGCCGTTTCCGAAGTGCAATTTTTTTGATTGAGAGAAGTTTATCATGACAGTTTTACTCTCGGATGTTTTTCAAACGTTCGCGAGAAGTGGCACCGTGAGAGAACTTTTTTTTTTAATTTTTTTGTTTTATTGGATTCGAACCTTGAATCTTTCGCTTAGTGATCGCGCATTTAACCACTGTTGGTTGTTTTGTTGGTCTAGGCCAAGATAATCCCATTGTGTTGCCACTAGATAGGGACAAGTGGGTCACGCTGTCCGCTCCTGGAACCATTTGCTTTTCTTGATGAATTTGTTTATGTTAACAGTAGAGGTAGTATTGAGATCATTGAGATCATTGAAGAGGTAATGACCAACTGTAGCCTTCCTAATGTTAACAAGTGCAGGACAGGTGCACAGGAAATGGAGAACTATCTCTTCCTCTTTCTCGTCTTTGCAACTCCTGCAGAAGTCGTTGTGGGGGGTGCCCAACCTTTGAGTATGTCTACCTATCGTACAATGGTTAGTGTGGAGACGGTTCCTCTCTTATGCTTTAGAAGTCCGTTCGATTTCCTTTAGTCAGTATCCGTAAAAATCCATCAAAATTGACAGCGATCCATTGTAAAGGACATCGTGTTGCGTCAACTCAGATCTGTCCGTTATCAAGTGTTTGAAGCCTAAGTTGAAATTAGTTTTGGGTAGGCAAGCGGTCAGTGACCTTGGGGAGATGATGATGCATCAAAAGTAGGTTGGAATGACCAGAGTTTTGTTCTTTCTGTTGTTGAGAGTTTCTCAGTCGAAGAGCTGAGCTGGTAGCCATTTGTTTACCGACATTCTCTATTGGGAGGAGGTAAAGCACAGTTTGAAGCGCCGCTGTTGGAAAGGTTCTCAGCGCACCCGTGATGAGACATGCCACTCGTTGAGCTTCTTCCATTATTTTTAGGTTGGAATTCCACTCCATGGCGGTCCACCACACCATTTTGCCGTACAAGAGAATCGGCATAATAATACCGACGTATACAGCCAGCACATTAAGTCCGCGTAAGCAACAACCTTGTATCCAGTGTTCTCTATAGGTATTTTCAAAAAGAGTTCGTTGAGAACAAGATTGCAGAGCAAAGGGGAAAGTAAGCCCCTCTAAGGAGATTCCCGTTGTACTTGTTCTTGATAGAGCTGCCCCCAAAAGAAGCATTAATAGCTGTTTATTTCTTTCGATTTTTTTAATATAATTCTTAGCAATTTTGCAGATTATTTTTGCTGAAAAAAAAGTAAATGATATATTTTGTTTAACTACGTGGCCTAACGGTAACCCTGCCCGGTAGCCAATAACTGATTTGAGCAATAAGTTGATCCATTACCGGTTGACCTATTGCCATCTCTTCTAAAATCTTGATGCAGCCTTGTAAAGACCGAAGACTAAGAGGGTTCTTTATTGAGGAAATGGGTTTTGAAAACCAGAAGAAGTTGAGGCAAATATACACCATGTAAAGACTGTGAAAGCATAGCCTTAAACCATTATGTACGTCAAGACGTTGTCTCTAAAAACTACGATACCACCTACTAGAGCAGTGCATGCACTTAACCTAAGCAAATTCCATAAAACCGCAGTAAATCAAAGCATTTACCATGTTTCCCTGCAACTTGCATTATTTTGAAATAAACAATTTACAATAACAAAACCTGTGTAGGACACTCACCGCAGTATATCCACTGGCATGAAGCCCATGAATATTATCAGACCAAAGGAGTAATAAGAATACCTTGAAGAGGAATTCTATTTTTATTCCGCATAACCATGGAAAGTTAAACCATTTCTAAAAATAGAAGGAAGAAGCGCACATTAATACGGTCCAAAGAAATTTTTATTTTCTATAACTCTGTTGTCTTGCTTTTGTTGTTCATAAGTTCCATACCTACGTTTCCCTGGGCCCATGTACAACTCATTAACAGGTGCCGACCGGCCAGCCGAGGTATGCAATAAAAAAGGGGAACTCTGCTCACATCAGCAATCAGCACGATGGCTCAGGATGGTTCCGATTTTGTGCGTTAATTCATTAAGAATGCAAATACTATATATACTAGACTTATATATAAAAATAAAAAAAAAGTTTACTCATATACATAAGCTGTATTATTAATGGCTATCCAGGCATATGTACTTGCCCTTGCGTTGGGGAGGTGATTTTATTCAACTTCTTATTTTCCATCGCAACTCCACTTTGTGGTTACAAATGTGCACTAAAAGACGATACACATACATATATATAATCATAGTTAAGACAGATAAAACCACAAAGGGTTAAATATCTACTATCCTGGATTGTATAGAGACAGTTGATGTTCTTTTTGCAGTTTCGAAGACTGAATCCCTTCATGACATAGTGATACAATCACAGGTTCAGCCTGTAATGAAATTGTATCTTCTTCTGAGTGGCTATACTATAAACGGAGATTTTATTGCTAAGCTGTAAAAATCTGCTTTTATAATGGCATGTAGTTTAGTTATCTCTGTTCTATAGGAGTTTGGTAAGTTTAGTCTTTAAAGATACATAAATAGTTAAACATCTTCCTACATAACATGGAAAAACCCAAATGCCTTGACTAGATTTTTCCCATCATATTTTGCCAATAGGAGTCATTAAGTGATGAAACTTAGCAGGTGGTACCCACTTGACCTATTTGGGCGTACGTGATTTTGATTTAAAGTAAACCGAAACATGGTATGATGCAGCTGATGTACGAGAATCGGGTGAATATGTGCTTGTCCACTTATTGTGATTTCTCAAGTCTACAGGCTACATGGCTGCGATCAGCATTGAAAAGCATAGGCGATATTTGCCATGGCATCTGGAGAGCGGCATTAGTGACCGTATTGCTCACAACAATAGTTAGCCAAGGTTAATAGGGTTACAATTAGGGGATTCTTTTGAAAAAATATGTCTAAAAATCATTATAAATAAATAAGTTTCAAAATCAAATATAATATAAATAACAATCAATTTGAAGAAACCCAAGAAATATTTCATCTTAAGCCTTTTCTGACCAAAAACAAAAAGTTTTGCAATCTAATTTCAAAAATCTATACCATATTCTTCCATGAAGTACAAGTTTTTTGAAGAGCACAATTGAAAAATAACGCACATTTGAGAATATTCAAATAGATTTTCCTTATTCCCATCCGCACAGTATCGATTTAACTGAGTGTGTTTATGTACATTATGTAATTCACAATTAAACTCTAACCCACGTATTAATAAACGCTGAGTAACGAGCAGTTAACTTTAACTCATGGTTATCAATTGTTTGAGTGTTAATTATTTCTAAATTCTAAAAATCTAGCTCATCCATCCGTCCGTCGATATTACTAAACCATTTTTTTTTTTTTTTTTTTTTCCCCGAGGGTTGGTGGAAAAATCTTCCATAGACACTATGAGGATAGCAAGCGCGTGCTCATAGTAGTGTCAGATTCTTACTGACTAAAAAAAACCACCCTGCGATTTAATTTGTTATATATTGCAACTAAGAAGGACCTTATCAAGCAATTTTTCTATCATGAAAAAATAACACGTTTGGCAGGTTACCTTCCACTGAAAGATCCTGCATGTTCCGCAATCTAGGCGCGGTTGATTCCTACCTCGCCAAGTCGAAAGGTTTCGTCCTTTGTAGTCGGCGCAATAAATTGCTTTCATCCAGAATTTGTAGGATTGTATTGTTGACATGTCCGATTAGTCGGTTTCTATGCTTTCTCGCGAAGCTTCTAATTTCAGCTTCCGTTGTCGGAATTCCGACATCTCTGTGGATATCATCGTTTCTAGTACACCACGGTGCGTGGACAATTTCTCTTAGCACTTTATTTTGAAAAGTTTGTAAAATATTGGCGTTTGTTTTCTTGGTACAGCCCCAAAGTTGTATACCGTAAGTCCACACCGGCTTTAGCACTTGCTTGTATAAAAGCAGTTTGTTCTCAGTACTGAGCTGGGAGTGTTTTCCGAGCAACCAGTTCATTTCTCTATATTTGACTTCGAGTTCTTTACGTTTCATTTACTCGTGAGAATTCCATTTCAGTTTTGACTCGAGTGTGGTATTTGGCCTCGTTTGCAAAAGGTATTCGGGCCAATTTTATTAAAATTGGCAAGACATTAGTTTTCTTATAAGTGAAATTCACGTGAACAGATTTAGATTCGTTGAGGGCGATCCGCCAGTCCCTCGTCCATTCATTTACTTTATTCAGTGCGTTTTGCAGTTTTGCAGTCGTTTCTTCGATTGTTTTACCTACGGCTAGGATAGCGGTGTCATCGGCAAACGTAGCCAGGATAGTGCCATCTTCTTTCGGTATATCTCGAGTATATAACAGATAGAGAAGTGGCCCAAGAACGCTTCCTTGCGGTACACCGGCCGAAATTTCTTTTAGCTCCGAGTATTCATTTCCATGTCTAACACGGAAGAGTCTATTCCCGAGATATGATTCTAGAATGTCGTATAGGCATACAGGGAGAACTTGTCGTAATTTACAATTCAAGCCATCATGCCACACCTTATCAAAGGCTTGCGAGACGTCAAGAAATACGCTTGAGCAAATCTTTTTCTCTTCAAGTGCTTTCTCGATTACGTCAGTAATTCTATGCACCTGGTCAATCGTCGAATGCTTACTTCTGAACCCAAACTGGTGGTCAGGGATAAGATTATTTCCTTCTATAACCGGTTGGATGCGCCTTAGCAATATTCTCTCGAAAATTTTGGATATGACTGGAAGTAGCGAAATTGGTCTATAAGATTTTACCTCATTTGGCGGCTTTCCTGGTTTTAAAATCATTATAACTTCCGCAATTTTCCATTGGTTAGGCACGTGTTTTAATCTGAGCGCAGCATTTACAATATGAAGAAGCTTAATCAATGCTTTTCTAGGTAAAGCTTTGAGAATTTCTCCGGTGATCAATTCATAACCAGGAGCTTTCTTAGGTTTTAGATTCCCGATCTCATGTTTAAGTTCCCTCAGCGTTGCACTTGTAAGTGCTAACTCATCAGATGGTAAATCCGGCCTATTGATATTGTCGTAAAACACTTGACCATCGTACGGTTTAAAGGTATCTTCCAGGTGGGCCGCAAAAACGTCCGCTTTTTCTTTATCTTCCCTTGCCCATTCATTGTGATCTAATTTAATAGGCGGCGTGGGGACCTTGCGCCTTTTGGTGCCTTTTACAGCTTTCCAAAGTGAATAATTGGAATCTTTTTTCGCTGTTAAACTTTCAAGGTTTATCAAGGCCTATCGCACGATTCTTAAAATCCTTTATAGTCTTCTTCAACGAATTGCACAGGTGATTCAAGTGAGCTTTATGTTGCGGAGCACGACTCTGTTGCCATTTCTTACGCGCTTTTCTTTTTTCCTTGATCAATTCTTTTATTTCCGTAGGATATCGTAGACCGTATTTGTCCGGAGTTTTCCTTGGATTGGGAGTATTATTCCAAGAGGCGAGCTTTACGATCTCAACGAAGCGATCAACTTCAACCTCAAGTTCATAGGGTGTCGTAAGTGGGACGCTCAGTTCAACATTATCTTCAATTTCGTTCCTAAAGCCTTCTCAGTTAGTTGTTCTACCGGTTAATCTCGCTGGCTCTAGGGTATAAACTAGTTTTTCGCTCAATGTCAAAACAACTGGGGAATGGTCAGACGACAGATCAAAGCTCTCTTCAACTTTAATGTGGTTGGTAGAAATTTCTTTCACGACGAAAAAGTCGATCAGGTCAGGTATTTTCGAAGTATCAGTTGGCCAGTAGGTCGGTTTCCCCGTCGAATGGAAATCACAACTGTACTCCATACCTTCCTCATAGAGGATTCTGCCTTTTTGCGAGCTGTGTCTTGAGCCCCAGAATATATGTTTCGCATTAAAATCGCCGCCAATAATGAAATTAGGTTTCAGCAATTTAAACAAGTTAGTAAAATCACTTTTTTCAAGCGCGGAACGCGGTGGGCAATAGATAGATGAGATTTTAAGAGTACGCTGACTATTTTTTACTCGAATCGTGCACAGTTGCAAAGTTTCAAGCTCGATCTTTAGGTCTTCGGATTGCTCGATGCAGTCTTTAATAAACAATGATGATCCGCCTCTCGCTTTTCCCGAAGGGTGACAAGCGTGGTAATCATTATAGCCTTTTATTTTTAAATGCGATTCGTTTTTTACGTGGGTTTCAGAAATCAAGCAAATATCGATATCTTTTCCACGCAAGAATAATTCCAATTCGTCAAGTTTTTGCAAAAGTCCGTTTGCATTCCAAGTACATATTTTTAACATTCGTTTTTCATTCATAATCTAGTTGGAGTACGCGTTTTCCCTGAATTACTTTCGAGCTTAACCAGCCTATCGAGAATAATTTTATTTATTTTGCTTTGTTCTTCAAGTTTCTCTAGAATAACTGAAAAAACATGAGAAACAGGGTCCTTCGAAATTTCAATATTTTTTGGTATTTCGGATGCAGCAGCCTGAGCGTAAGTCTGCACTCCTGATGTTCGAAGGTCATTACCCGGTCGCTTTTCCAATTATAACTTTTCTGTACCGTTTCTTTTAGGAACAGAGGTCGAGGGCTTTTCTTTCGTTATTCTTTCCCTCACCTTTTTGCGCTCTGAACCCGGTAGTTTTGATTTGCACTCTTTCTCCTCCGCGACCTTACGCTTTGGCTTAGTTTTCGTTTTTGATTTTGCATTTAGGGGCTTAAGGAGCGCATCCCTTCGTTTTTGTAACTCTTTAGCTACTTCACAGCCTCTATAATTTGCCGGGTGCTTTTCCTTACAATTAGCACAGGTTGCGGAGGTTTGTTTGTTTACTCCACAAACTTGGGAGAGGTGATTTCCAGCGCATTTCACACATCGCGGTTCTTTTTTGCAGTACATTTGCGTATGATTGAATCCTTGGCAACGTTTGCACTGCGGAATCATTCTTATATTTCTTCGTATTGGCTCGATTTTGACTACGATATTTAGTATGGTCCTAATTCGGTAGATATCGTCGATATTGTCGGACTTATCGAAGGTAAGCATAAAGAGCGGAAGTCCACGCCTTACCAAGATGTCTTTATCTATTTCCGTTTGTTGCTTCTCCTTTTTGATGATATTAACGGCATCAAGAATTTTAAAGCCTTTGCCTTGAAGGTCAGTCATAATATCTTCTTTGGTGCATGAGGGGTGGAGTCCCCTTGAAACAACACGATGTGGCCTTTCTGACTTGATTTCGAAAGTATACCACTCAATTTTTTCGGTATTTAACTTTTGGGACACTGCTTGGTAGTCGTCGTATTCATCGACGTTAATTTTCCACGCATTGTCCCTCAAAGACGTGACCTTATATTTCGATGTTAAAGTTCCTTTAAGAAGGCTTTGCAACTTATTAAATTCCGTTAACCCGACGATGTTAATTGGTGGGGGTGGACGAGATTACGCTCGAGGTTGCTTTTCTTGCTGTTCTTTGTGCTCTTCTTTCTCTTTTTCTTTTAGGGACTCGACATCGGGCGAAGAGCCGGCTCTCCCTTTCTTACTAGGTCTCTCTTTGTGACCCGACACGTTTCGCGTGCTAGCTCTTCTTCGTCGGTGTGATATTCTCGACTAGCTAAGCGTGCTGGAGTACATTCGCGTTCTTCCTCTATACGTGAGCTCTTTAGGACCTTATTTTCTTCTTTTAATAAATCTATGTCTTTCTCGAGCTCTTGATAGAGTAGATCCATTTCGTTAAGCTTCCTTCGGAGTATTTTATTTTCTTCCTCAAAGCTGTTACATTTCGCTGAGTCCTGAATTTCGCGCGCTGGACTTCTTTTCCCGGAATTATTCGATCTTGGTGGAGGAGATCGAGATACCCTTGAACTTTTTGAAAAAGGGTCATTGGATTGCAATAAGCGGCTCTCCCCAGAATCCGTAGAGCCGACCTCCGAAGAGGGTGGATTTTCCAGTAAAGTTGGACTGCCACCTGGGGTAATATTTCTTTTTGTTTTGTTCACTGCATATTTTGTATACACTATACGCTCGGTATACGGAGGTTGGATTTTAGTCGCCTCTTACGACAGGCATGCCTACCTCGGGTATATTCTATCCCCTACCCGAAGGGGTAAACTATGAAAGCTCTATGCATGGTTCTCACAAGTCCAAACGGTGCTATTTCGAAAAAAAGTTGTATTGCAGGTTGGTCAAAAGCTAAAGTTCCATTGTTGTTCGGATATATGTATTTGACAAATAGTTCTTTGAACAGAAACCAAATATATTTGTTGCGAATTAAAATCATTAAATTTGTTTATTCTTTGTTTTCAAAGAAAAGCATTTTCTAATCCGCAACTTCAAATAAGTTAGATTTTGATATTTAGTCCCCTCGCGTCCTGAAGGAGTTCCGGAAACAAATTTGTATCTCGAGGCTTTAGAGTCCTCTAAACAATATAAATATTTTCACTAAAATCGGTTCAATAATTCATAAGTTATTCAAAAAAATGTGCATACATAACGCCCATATGCTTCAAGAATTACTTAGTGCGTAGATTCGTGGTAACATTTTTGACGGAGCTATGTATATTCCTTGTTCATATCATCTTTGAGATTTTCCATTAACTTAGCAACTACCACATATGGGACACATGCCTTGCCTGAACGTAAAGAGTTCCACCTGACAGGCCAACCGGAAATTGTGTACCACAAAAATGTTGAGTTTTTTTTTTCCTGAACCTCAGTAACTGGTGAAACTTCCTACATTATTATTTCATTATATGTATGTGTATGATACATACCATGGTCGGCGGATGTTTGCCGATGACACCGCTATCCTAGCTGTAGGTAAAACAATCGAAGAAACAACTGCAAAACTGCAAAACGCACTGAATAAAGTAAATGCATGGACGAGGGACTGGCGGATCGCCCTCAACGAATCTAAATCTGTTCACGTGAATTTCACTTACAAGAAAACTAATGTCTTGCCAATTTTAATAAAATTGGCCCGAATACCTTTTGCAAACGAGGCCAAATACCACACTCGAGTCAAAACTGAAATGGAATTCTCACGAGTAAATGAAACGTAAAGAACTCGAAGTCAAATATAGAGAAATGAACTGGTTGCTCGGAAAATACTCCCAGCTCAGTACTGAGAACAAACTGCTTTTATACAAGCAAGTGCTAAAGCCGGTGTGGACTTACGGTATACAACTTTGGGGCTATACCAAGAAAACAAACGCCAATATTTTACAAACTTTTTAAAATAAAGTGCTAAGAGAAATTGTCCACGCACCGTGGTATACTAGAAACGATGATATCCACAGGAATCTCGGAATTCCGACAATCGAAGCTGAAATTAGAAGCTTCGCGAGAAAGCATAGAAACCGACTAATCGGACATGTCAACAATACAATCCTACAAATTCTGGATGAAAGCAATTTATTGCGCCGACTACAAAGGACGAAACCTTTCGACTTGGCGAGATAGGAATCAACAGCGCATAGATTGCGGAACACGTAGGATCTTTCAGTGGAAAGTAACCTGCCAAACGAGTTTTTTCATGATAGAAAAATTGCTTGATAAGGTCCTTCTTAGTTGCAATATATAACAAATTAAATCGCAGGGTGGTCTTTAGTCAGTAAGAATCTGACACTACTATGAGCACGCGCTTACTATCCTCATAGTGTCTATGGAAGATTTTTCACCAACCCTCGGAAAAAAAAATGGTCGGCGGAAAACTGACAGATCAACTGGACCGAGTTGTGTGAGCGCACTATAGATATACCTGTGTCATCTGCATGTCAGGTAGTACCGTTTAGTCAGGCCTGCCATCTAGGTCTGAGCATGTGTAGCGTTTTTGAAACTTTTCGCTTGGCTTGAGAAGAAACTACTAAAGCAGCGGGTTGGCAGTGGTGCTTTCGGGAGTATTGAAACAGAAGTGGCGAAAATGGTTTTAGCGATTAACGAGAACAGTCGACATTGGCGACTTGAACATTTTGTGAATAAAAAAACAACTACAATTTTGAGGTAGTTAAGGACTTTATCTGTCTAAACTCCATTGTAAATTCAAATAATGACACCAGCCAGCGTAGCAATCTAGTGAAGAATCACTCTTGCCACCCGTTGTTTATTTGGGCTAAGAAGCTATGAACAAGGTTTAAAATGAATTCTGTCTAAAAATATAAACTTCTGGAGCTTAAATCAGTTCAACAAATTAAAAATATTTTTGGTTCTTTAAAATTTGAAACACGATTGTTTTTATTTATATTTTTTATAAAATTAGTTTTTTTTATCTTTAAAATACATTTTTGAGAAAAAGTACACAATTCTATTTCATTATAAAGGGTGGTTAAGTTTTAAGGGCCGATGTTGATTTTGAATAAAACACAAATTATTTAGGAAATTACTGTCATTTCTTTTTATTATGATAATATTGGTATGGTTCAATTATGTATGGAACAAAATATCGGCCAAATGGCCGCCGCGACCTCGGCGGCACACCTCCATCCGATGGTCCAAATTTTCTATGACGCTGAGGCATAATTGAGGTTCTATGCTGTTAATGTACCGAATTATCTCATCCTTTAGCTCTTGAATTATTGCTGGCTTATCGACGTACACCTTTTCTTTCAAATAACCCCAAAGAAAGAAGTCCAACGGTGTCAAATCACATGATCTTGGCGGACAATTGACATCGCCACCACGTGAGATAACACGGACATTGAATTTGTCGCGCAAAAGAGCCATTGTTTCGTTAGCTGTGTGGCAAGTGGCACCATCCTGTTGAAACCATATATCGTCCACATCCATATCTTCCAATTCGGACCATAAAAAGTTCGTTATCATCTCACGATAGCGAACACCATTCACCGTAACTGCCTGACCGGCCTCATTTTGGAAAAAATACGGCCCGATGATGCCGCCAGCCCATAAACCGCACCAAACAGTCACTCTTTGTGGGTGCATTGGTTTTTCGACAATCACTCTTTGATTATCATTCGCCCAAATGCGGCAATTCTGCTTATTGACGAATCCACTGAGGTGAAAATGTGCCTCATCACTGAAGATGATTTTCTTCGAAAATTGATCATCCACTGTTGCCATTTCTTGCAACCATTGTGACCATTGACGACGCTTGAAATGGACAAGAGGCTTCAGTTCTTGAGTCAATTGCACCTTGTAAGCGCGTAAATGCAAGTCTTTATGCATTTCATCAACGACGAGCGTGAGAGGTGCAATTGTTGGGCACGACGACGAGTTGAGGTGGACGGCTCTTCAGCCACACTATCGCGAACAGCAGCAATATTTTCTGCAGTACGAGCTGCACGAGCATGCACTGGTGTTTTCACATCTCCTACAGACCCGGTTTGCACAAATTTTTGTACGATTTTTCCGATTGTACGCACATTTAGACGATTAAATTGACCGAAAGAATCACGAAATGCACGATATGCATTTTGATTTGAACGCCCATTTTCATAATAAGCCTGAATAACTTTAACGCGTTGCTCGATTGTGTATCTTTCCATGGTTCAAATTGAGTTAGTCTGAAATTGAGAAATGTCAAATGAAATGCAGAAAAAAACTTGACGTTTAGGTGTGGTTCACATTCAACATCGGCCTTTAAAATTTAACCACCCTTTATATAAATCTCATACTTTGCAACAATCATAATGTATATTAACTAACAAAAACAAATCATCGAAATCAGTTAAGCCGTTCTCAAGTTCATCTCCAAAACAGAGAAATAAACTACTAGCATCAAAATTACAAAGAGATGTATTTAAGCTACCCACTAAACGTCTTAAATTTTCCCAATATCAACTATGGTGAAGGACAGAGTCATAGAAATATTTATCGTATGATAATGAAAACGCTGAAAAATCACTATCTTTCAACTTTTCACTTAAAATCTGCTGAAAGTGGGACAAACCGTGATCAGCACGGTAGCTGGTCAGCCATACGAAGAGTCAATCAATTAGGTGTACACTACACAAAATGACAGATGCAACTAGATCGCCTATTGTCACTACAATTATGGACTATCTGCAGTAGATACTAACTTCAAAATGTTTCTTAATACATACATCTTTCAAATTTGAAATTTAAGCCCTATAAAGCTACGTGCATCACACAGTGCATATATCTGCAATCAGCATTTTTGCTGATTACAAATTGCCGTCTTGGTCATAATGCTTAAATTTGGAAAACGCATTAAGAAACCAAGCAACCAACTTTGAAGTTACCCAGTTACCTAACACTGATTACAATGTACTGTCGGATTATTAGAATAAAGCTGACATTCAGTGGAATTTTCACTTATTTATCAGCCACCGATGCATCGAACATAGAAACAAGTAAGAGCAAACAGTTACAGTCGTTTGTGGAGTAAATATACTTTCTTTTGTTTTAATAATCTGCACCACTTAGGATTTTGTCTTTTTTTAAAGTTTATTAACAGGAAAATTAAGGAAAGGATAGACTTTAGGCAGGATATAAATGCGGGTTTGTGAATTTAGCCGCTTCTAACCTGGAGAAATAGTCGCTGTTCACAGCTGCCCATTTTGGGTCAGATGCTGCGGAAAGGATCATGGTTTAAGGTTTATTTTAAGGCAATATTTGCTCAGCTTATCGATATTGAACACATGAAATCTCATAGTCAATCTACAAAGTCATCTATACCTATCCAATATCCGCTGCTTATTCGGGACTGTTTATTTGTAAATACATACTTATTTACAGTTAACCTTTATGTGTAAAGGCCGTTCTATTATCCATAATCAGTGTTAACGGTAGCCTTGACAACCTTCGTCAACAAAACGTATTAAAAGTCGTTAAATACATCATAGATTAGGTTAGGTTAGGAGCTGTCCCCGCCAGTCAGAGACACATAGACCAAAAGTTATGTTCATTGTGATATCAAAGGGAAGTATTGTATATATTGACGATTTTGCATATCCTACCTATATTGATGTATTGAAATAGGGGAAACTTTTAGAGCATTCTAAATTTCGCACTTTACCGTCATTAAGAGGCTTTAAAGATATGAGATCTTTGCAAGCGTTTTCTACTAAAATTCGGCTTAGACCGGAATCCCCAAGTTTCGCACAATAGAGGCAAGCTGTTCAGTCTAAGAGCGAGATTGATAGTCGCAACTAAGTTTCAGTATAAGGTGTTACTTTTAGCTGTCAAACCATTGATCTACTTCTTCGTATAAATAGTCCAGAAAAGTAGTCACAGCAGCAGAATTCCAAGAAAAACTGCAGAAAACATCATCTCCCGAAAAACCAACCGGTTTAACAAATGTTTGTAGTTAGCCGATTGATGTCACTACATACTGGACATGAATTTAATAAACATAGCAACTTGGAAACAGCAGCCTTGTTGCAAAATGTGGACGCAGTGTATCGCCAGAAGTTTCTGAATGCAGCAAGCTAGTCAATATACCGCATCTACTATAGCCGGCTTGAACACAATCTTGAAGCTAAGAATTACTTCGGAAGGGATATAACAGTAGAAGCGATTTCGACAATCTTCAAGGCAAAAGGAGAGATGCTAAGTATTAACTACATTCCGTACAGAGAAGATTTGCAGATTAATTGCACTGTGTGCAATTTGTGGATGCGATGTCCCATACTAAAGTAAATACGTTGAACTAAATATATGGAGTACGGAGCAGATGTTGTATAGGTATAAACTGAATGGAGCGAATTGGAAAAACTATATACAGCGTCTTCCGAACTTTGAGAGTTGATAGCGGCCGTACTGTTGAAGCTACATCTGTCAAATTGGCTGTCATTTATTCAGTCTGTTTTGCCAAATCACCATGGATGGATATTGCATTCAACAACACGTGCAAATAATACAATTGTTTTATCAAAATGGGTATTCTGTTCGGGCAACGTTCCGCGCGCTTCGCCCATTTTCCGGTCGCCATAATCGTCCTTCCGAGAGCACTATTCCCAGTGTGGTGGATAAATTTGAGTCCACTCGTTCAGTAAACGATCAACCAATACCCATACGTCGACGAAACTCAAGATCTGCCGAAAACATCGCCGCTGTCCGTGAGAGTGTGCAGGAGAATCCGAGGCAGACGATTTCGCGTCCACAACTTGGCGAATTTTGCGTCGTGACTTGGGCCTGCGCCCGTACAAAATTCAACTGATCCAGGAGCTGAAGGTAAACGACCATAGACAACGACGTGTGTTCGCTGAATGGGCTCTGGAGCAGTTGGAAACTGACCCTAATTTTCATCGAAAAATCATCTTCAGCGATGAGACCCATTTCTGGATGAATGGGTACGTCAACAAACAAACAAACAAATTGGACATTTCGGATGCGCGCCACCCAGAGAACCCGCGGCGGATATTTGAACGATGTTATATTCCGTACATAATGGCATCGATAGGCTTTCAAATGAATAAAAAATTTCGATGATATCTCACACACACTTTGTTTTATTTCAATTTAAAGATAGGAAGCGCTTAATGAAAGACCCTTTAGATTCTGCAAAACGAGCTTAGAGTATAGAAGATGCATCGTAGAAGAAAACTTAAACTTAAAATTTTGTTTCATTATAAAATATAATACACACATTCAAGTAAAATCTGGCAGACGGCATTAAGGTATTCTCTATTCAATTTTATATTTTTTTAGCGCAAATTTTTTCTTTACAATTAATTTTCCAAATAATTGGGAAAAAAAATGTTAGTACAATCAAATAATAATAATCAAATAGGGTTGACCCTACCTAATGGATTGATTTCATTTACACGAGTCTTGAAATTCATTTATTCTAGACCGCTGACTGCCACACAAGTTGATCTCAGACCCCTCCTCTAGGCAGATATCATTAAAATTTATTATTTTGTTTGAACTTCACCTCCATTCGCGATGGCACCGTATTTGTACCAAACCTAATTCGCGCATCGTATTGTTATTAATTATAAGTAAATTTTGGTTCACACGCAAATTTCCAAAGCAAAGTTTGAGAAATTTCGCTGCACTAATAATAATAAATCAAATTCAAATTTTCCGAATATACTCGTATATACGAGTATGTAGTATTGTGTTTCGCCTCATTTTTTTTGCATAACAGATTTATATGTACCTGTATCTCGTCAATTTCGGTGCTCCAAAGTCTTGTTAAATCGTATTAAGGTGAACGCAATCGACGCAATCACGGCAATTACAATCAATTCATGATCGTTGCAAAGAAGATATATAGTATCGGTGAGCAAATTCACTGTTTCACCTGTGACAAATAATAAGAGATTACCAATTATGCGTTTCATCACATATTTTCATCGATATTATTTTATCGATAAATTTGCGCAAGAGTGGATACTTCAGGCCCTTATTCAAATTGAATCCCAAAAGATTAACACAACAGATGCGTGTTTCATCAGTGTTTTTGGTGGTTTGGTGATGATATCAAGATTTTGCAAAGTTGATGCGAACTGGAAGCTATTTGAATTTGTCTAAACAATTTAGTAATAGCAATTAAAATAATTAGGATTCTTTTTATTTTCCTATTTCATCAGTTAGATGAGAAAATAAACAGAAAATCAACTAGCATTTCATTCAGTAAAGTAAATTTATGGAAATTGCTTGTGGTTAACAAGCACGATGTCCGAATACTTAGAGTTTAGATGCTATAAGAGATTTGCATAAATTTAAGTCTAAGTAATGCCACGCCGTCTGGTAAAGTTTATATCGGTGCACACAGTTTCAGGTGCGTGCAGAGTAGTGCTGGGTATTAATGAATGAGTTCGAGTAGCTGAATGATTTCAACTACATATCAGTTGATTTCGATCATTTCATTCATTCAGAAAGAAAATAAAATCTTCGTAAGCAGATCAGTGGGTCGTGGCATATGGATTCGGGGAGTTTCACATTGCCAAATTCATATTTTGAAAGGTTGAACTCAAAAACTATTTCCAGGCAATAACTTCAGAAGAAGTAGGACATTTTGGAAGATTGTGTATCTAAAATTTCGATAAAATTGAGAAATCGGCATCCATCTTGTAGAGAATTTCAAAACCTAAAATTACTCAAAAATACCTAAAACATCTGTTTAATTATTGACACATTTTTTTGATTATATGTACTACCGATTCGAAGTTTGAATAGTTTAATAATAAAACAAAATCGATAGTAAGTAATTAAATTTAAAAAAAAAGTCTTCAAAGTGACTTCCTATTGTTCATATTCTGGTATATATGTAGTATATATTTATTCCAACCTTATTTCACACTCAAGGTGACTACCAAATTTTGCAACGCAGCTGATTCTGAAGTACTAAAATATGTATATTTTTAATAAAATAAATTCATTCATGAGTTGTTCTTACTGTGAAAATTAATTATGAAAAATAGTAGTCGATTTCAATTATTTCAATATTTTAGTCAAACTTGATTCCTTTAATTTGGTATGTCACCTCTCAAAAATGGAATCAAACATGACTCGAAACAAGAAATGTATATGGGCCACGCCTCCATCTTAAACAAGTTTAATATCTTCCCTGAGGATATTGACTACACCATATTCAAGTTATATTTTGACAAAAACTTCCAAGTTATCACCCCTTCCAGAGCATTCTGAGAAGAAGGTGGTTTTACGGAAGATAAGTCGGTACTTTTCTATACCAACGGTTGTAAAACTAACGACGGGGTGGATGGTGGTGTTTTTTCTGATAGGCTTAATTTAAACCTCTCTTTTCGTCTCCCAAACTATTGTAGCGTGTTCCAGGCGGATATACCCAGTTCTCTCCCAAAGAAGGAAACTCCACTTAGGAGCCTTCTGTTTCAATGACTTAAATGATCTGAACTAAATAATATTGACGTTAGGGACTTTCTACGCTTCATCAGAAGCTCCAAATGGTTCAACGAGTAGGCTAGAAGCCGCATCTCAAACCCATGTGGTCACAATGGACCTATTATTGGTCTAAGTGTATTGTCTTCTTTTTGCTGACAACCACTTCAACCTAACCTAACCTAACCTATGTGATATATACTTAAATAATCTGCCGTTAAGGAGTCTTTTGGTAATCCTAAAGCTTTAACGTCTTCAGAAGTCAAATTAAGTCGTTAGTTAGTATGCTAAGTGTGTACAAGAATTATTTATAAGACTTGGTAGAGGCAAACACCCCACTAATTGAATGATCGTAGACAAAATCAACATTTCAGGCAGTGTGGTCAACTTATGCAATTTGTCTTCGCTAATTTGTTAAATAACCTGCCAATATATTATCGATGCCTTATGAATGCTGTTCGAATATCATCAATACTTACAATAAACTGCAGAAATTTAAAACGAAATAATATTGATTTAGACATACTCGTACATACATATCTACGGGTACATATCACTTTTTGAATAAAGGCAACCAATTCCTCGTGCGAGTTAATTAAATTGGAAAATTAAATGACCGTACATAATTGATAATAATTATCTCGAAGATATGAGCTTCTTAGATAATGAGTATTCAAATTCAATATATTTGTAAGACATTCACATTGTTATGTAAATACTGGGAAGAGATAAAAATAAAGTAAACAACGTACTAAATTGTACAGCATTTGAAGGAAGTCATGGTAAAGTTATCGAATAGATATTTTGCTTACAATTTTCTTTTGAAGACATTGGACCATTAAGTCGCATTTGGTATTGTAAGAGAATAATTTAGTTGCATAATACTATTAAAGAAGCTCCAGAGTATTGACATTTTCTTTTAATCTGTTGTAAATCTACCGAAAAATCAAGGTCGGATATGATTTCCAAGTACATACATCTTTTAAATGCCTAATGTTTGGTTAATAAACAAAGTTAGAAGTACTTCGGTTAGGTTAGATTAAGGTAGTGGGTTAGATACATCTCCTCTGCATTCATCACATACGTAGGTACTTTTCCCTTATGGATCTTAGTCTTATGGTATCTACCACACCCACGCTCGATTGTGTACGGTTGCTGCTGACTTTACCTCAATTGAGGAGACTTTATTCGAATGTCTTCCGCGTTTTTTCGCTTTCGGGTTAGTGAGTTCCATAACATGGCCTATCGTGCTATGCAATTATTATCAGTTTTCTTGTGACATCGGTCACAGCACCCAGTCCATGTGTGAGCAGGACAGTAGCAGGTTGGTCCTTAATCTGATTGCACTGCTTATCCAGATCTTAAATAACGATCAACCGTCAACAGAGACAATACTTGCAAGGTACCAGAAACTTATACTCTCTCAACCCTTTACCCAGCTATGCTTCATTGTGATTTTGTTGGATGGTCAGTAAAGTGACTGATCACTACCAGAAAAGTAGTGGCGATAGTATACAACCTTCTCGGATACAGTTTCGAATTTCAATTCCTTCTAAATACTACTCTTGTGCAGCACATGACATTTTGTGCCTTCATAGTTTACCCCGATAATAGCCACTAGTTTGCCCTAAATACCTCGCATGAACTTCTGTTAACACTATCGACCTCCTTCTCAGTCTATACCCCTCCAATTTTCGCATTCTGTTAGGTTGATTTTCTTTCGAAGTCTTACAATCATTATTTTTCTTTATTCTCCAGGAAAGGTATCGGTCTACCAAGCCTTTTCAAGGAGTGGGAGCAGAAGATCTGCCGATGTTATTGGCGAAGTTTTAGATAGAGCTTAACGAGAATGCCGTCCGCACACCTCCGCATTATTTATTTTGAGTGCGGTGATGTCGGATCTCGTCATTGCTGGAAGGTGCTATGGCCTTCGGATATCCCGACTTAAGGGCATGTACCTCCATTTGTGTGCATCTTCTTAACACATAATTATAAATAATTTGTTCACGCTAACAGCCTATAAAGTGCCTGGTCTAGTTTCTCGCAGCTACTCGTTCTGTGCTTGTTGTATTTTGTCGAATAAAATGTATATACAGTTAATTGCAGTATCTGAGCATAAAGCATAATTGAAAAGCTTTTAATAACAGTTTTAATCTTATTGAAGAGTGTCAGACTTTCGCGAGAGGTGGGATCGTGAAAAACATATTAATGTTTCTGAAACTCGAACTTGAGCCACTTTAATCCTTTATCGGAGGTTGCTGCAAGCATGCACCACTTACCAGTTCTTTAGTGACTGCATATGGTTCTGCTGCAACATCTGGCACTGATCCATAAAAGAAGAAACCAATTTTATGCCTAACAGAAGAAGATCTATAATCGTTGGATCCACGTTGGAGGATATGCTTTAGGGCGAGTACCCAATCTACTAGAGCTCCAATTTGGAGGACTAGAATTGATTTACAAAGGTCGCAGTGCATTTTCACAAAAACAATCAATTTACAATCGGCTGATCGTCTCTGTTCCTTGAGGAAGATAATTCCTAAGCTACTCTACTAGATCTCTTAGTCTGTCGGTTTTATACCAACTCCTCGAAGCGGGTTGTTTCGCTTGAATATATAGGAATAAGGCTGTGGTCTCCTCTCTCTATTTTGGATATCTAAAAATTAATTCTTAAATCGACATATGGCCATCGCTGCAGGGCAGTCGACACCCAATGGATTTTATAGCAACTGATTGTACCTATGTATACATGGTGGTACCTATGACAAGGCGGTTGGTGTTAAATGACGGTGTATCTATGAGTAAAAGAATCATCTTTTTGTCAGAGTCAATATCCTGTCTGTTAAACAATACAAAGCCTTTCTTTCTCTGGTTGGAGGAATCTAGTGTTTTGAAGACATTCTCTGTCAAGGGCGGTCCCCATCTTCACATTTCAAAAAAACAATTCCTTTTTCGAGTTCAATAGCCAAAAGTCATCAACGTTTGATCAAATGGAATTACGAGTATGTATCTCATTCGAGGCATGGTACCTGTACTGAAGATACATTTTTTTTTTGAGGAGACGTGGAAGTAGGACTTCCTAGACTAGTATTACGTCACTCGACAAGTCACATAGGCTGGAATACGAACGTAGTTGTTACGCCACTAGCCCAAATCAAGTTTTGGGGCCCATTCGCCACATAGATCACCAGAGTAGCTGTAGCAAACTCTTTCCCCAAAAACAGCTTCCTGTCTATTCGACCAAAGAGAAATCCCTCATGTGTCTATTGCTAAAATGTGTCAAATATTATAGCAAAATAATGAAGGGTAATAATTTAATGCATACACGTGGTAACCGAAAAAAAGTAATTACCACTCCATTAAAACAATTCAAAAGAAATTCCATTTTGGAAAGTAAAATCTTAAGGAAAAATAACGAAAAAATGGTATCATTTACCACGTACTTAAGTCTTTACTCCAATTTTTAAAACTGCTTTCCTACAACGTGTGTCATTCGCTTCGAATTAATATACTTCGTATTTAGAGTTATTAGCTTGACGCTCTAAACTAGTTTGTTAAGACAAAGAAAAAGGCTTACAAAAAACGCGAGCGGATTATGATGATTAATTGTTAAGAAAAGCGAAAAGTGATTATGGCATACTTTCTCCGTGAGCCCAAGAATCCGAGAACGACAAAGAACAAATTGATGTTTGTGACGGAATACTTTCTCTGTATGATATCAAGTTTTTCCTGTTGGCTGCAGTAGTTTACCTAGAATGTACCTTTAATTTGATGAAATGAACTTTAAACTTGCCGAAAAAAGTTATAATGCAGTGGGTTACTACAAGTTTTATTAAGTGGGGAGATTACAAGGCCTAGTCGCTTTCTGGTGTATAGATATATCCTATTCTTTTTATAATAGGTGAACCATTATGAAGCTCATTAAAGTCATCAATAGAAACTGTATCCAACGAATTTACCTAAATTAAAAGAGAATAATAATAATGTCAGAAAACTATCTTTTAAGGGTAATCACTACAACCAGAGAATATACCTATAATACAAAACAGCTAAGGTTGTGATGGTCGCCTCATTGTAACAAAAAAGGACGTTTAGGCCAGATTCGTTTTTTTTTTTTTAACACAAACAGGTAGGTCACCATTTGAACTTTAGACATTGGAAAAGGAAGCTTATAGTGCAGGATTATCTTCCTAATCGTTTCTCGTTAATCAAATCAATTAGAAGACAATCGGAGTAAAGGAGCTAAGATATGTGTAGTGATGTTAACTAACGAGTAAAAACTATGAACTCATTCGATAGTATCGAATTACTCATTCATTCGATAGTTATCATAATTCGTTAATTACTAATTTCATTCATTGAACATTTTCGTTCATTTGAACTATTGTCCAAAACTTCTTTCATTCATTACTACATATTTTCATTCATAAAATTTGTTTTTCATTCAGTTTACTTCATTCGATAGTTCGCTGAGTGAACTGAGTAGACATGCAATCTTCCGAAATGTCCGATTTTATCTCGAGGCTAATGGTGGAAATCGTTTTTGCATGCGAATATCGCGAAAAGGGTGTGGTGTAGGAAAAAAAAATATAATTAAAAGTGAAATTTTCTACAAGATAGATGACGAATTTTTTTTAATTACCAACTTTACAATCAGGCTGATGGTGAAATTTGTTTTTAAGTACGAATATGTGGAAAATAGTAAGCCGTACGAAAAAAGTTACAAGTATTACGACTGAAATTTTAGGCTCCAAAATTCTGTACAAGATGGATGACGAATTATTCAAAATCATAAGTACGCAATCTGTTATAAATATTTGTTCTTCGGTGCGAATATCCTGAAACGGTTTTCTTGTAATGTGAACTCCATACCTCAAACTTGCAAGGTTATTGCACACCAAGTTTTGAAAAATTTTCAAAATATATATTTTTTTTAACGGATTTAAAAAAAGATCGTTTCAACGTTTCAACATATAGATACATACAAGGTGACTCAAAAGTCCTCACTCGATTTTCTAAGGCAGTAACTTTGTTTGTAAATAAAAAGAATTATGATTCTGTTTATTTAGACGTTTAAATTTTGTTCCATTATGTCGCGAAGATAATATCGGGCAAGTGGCCGCCGCCAGACTTTGGGCTCGTTCTACAGCATTTTCCATGACTGTTTTCAAAACTTCTGGCTATAAATTCTTCACACATTGATTGATGTTCAACATTAAGGCCGCCAAAGTCTGTTGCTTGTTCGTATAGACCCGTTAAGCAGCCGAGAGGTAGGAGGAGAGCTTAGTTCCAATTTATACGCGATTGGCGGTCTGCAGGCAATAGCTGATGCACTGTTTACGGGTCATCTTCAAGTCTTTCACCAAAATTCGCTATTGATGCCCAATTGCGTGGCCTGTCGTTTGGTTGATGTTTGAGGGCTACAGCAGAGATATTCTCGACCAAATACCTGCTCGGGCCGGCCAAATCTACTGCTGTCCCGTTCTGAGCCAGTCTCCTCGAGACGAGCGGCTAACCGCCACAGTGTTTGCTCAGTTGGTGTCACGCGACCAGGGAATCGACGACGAAATTCACATTGAGCCAAAACCACCATTCGATTATTTGTCAAAAACATTCACACAATTATTCCGCATTCCAATCCATGGTTTGTCAAAGTCGCGGCCATTTGCACAAATGAGAGCATCTTCCGATAGGGTGAGGACTTTTGCGCCACCTTGTACTTACCCAGTCGTGCAGTTTATTTATTGTATATATTTGCCTTATTGTGAGTGAATGAATGAACGAAATAATTCGATAGTTGAAATTATTCAGTTGCTAACTATCTATAATCGAATTTATTCTATAGTGCCCAACAGTATGAATGCAAATATCCCGAAATCTGTAAGCCTAAGAAAGAAGTAATAAAACATTATGAACCAAATTTTTGAAAATGCTAACCTCAGTTAAACTTATTAATTGTTGTGGTAAATTTAGTATAACTCTGTATTTAGGGATAATACAGGGTGGCGCACCAATTTTGTTACAATAAGAAATTCAAATAACTTTTTTTTTTATCAATGTATTTCATTTTTTTTTATTGTATAGAAAATTAAATTTTATTTTATATAACTAATTGTTTTGAAGATGATAGACCGTAAATGACCTCCACGCTCATCCACGCATATGCGACACCTGATCATAAAATGATTCATTGCGGCCTGAAGGGTTGGTACGGTCTACGTGCGATGCTTCCAGATTCGGTAAGAATGTTTACCAGCCTCATAATGGTCCATCTACTCGGGGGAGTGCCGCCAAACTCCCGCCTAAATTCACTTTGGACGAAAATGAAGGACTGCAAAGCATGATACCGCTGCACTATCCAAATCCTCATTCCGGTATCCCAAACATTCATTTTAATAAATCTAAATAGTAACCTGCAAAATAAAAAAAAATAAACCGATTACTCACACAGAAAAAAAGTTATTACGTTTTGTTTTTGTAGCACGATTGGTGCTCCAACCTGTATAATATAAATATAGTATAATAAATACTAGTGAAATATATCAATTATTTGGGCTTTAAATTTGTTTCGATAATATATTTTATTTATAAGTCAAATTTGGTATAATACACAGGCTCCTCGGATCTTCAATTTGATAGTATTTGAGTGCTTTTAAAATCTGCCCATAACTAAACCCATAATCATGTTACGTAAATGTCAGACAACATTTATTTTATGTTAGTTTTCAGGGTTCCAGGAATAAATCACGGAATCTTATTGCCCTATGTCCATCTGTCATCAATCTCTAGTGCTTAAACTATAAAAGCTATATGCACGATTTCACACCAGTCATGCAGAAAAATAATTCAAACATAATGGCGGTAACATCCCTTAAAAATTGTTATATGGGAAGTGGCTCCGGAACAACCAAAGCTCACAATAAAAAATGTTGCCGTTGAAAAGAGCATGTCGAATAGAATCCAAAAATATTTTTTAATAATATTTTTAAATTTGCGGCCACAGTGGAGGAATGTCTGTGGAAAATGAGTGTCACCCTCCGTCGCGTTTTCAAAGTACGTGACCTAAAAACTAAAAACTTATTAATTTGCGAGATATCACATTTCATGTATGTAACTGTTAGAAAAAGATATTCTATCTGAAGACTTTCCAAGAAAATTCTCAAACCAACAAATAAATTTACAATAAAATCGGTTCAATAATTTAGAAATTTTGAAGAAAATGACCGAAAAAAACTGCTTTTGGATGAATAATAGTTACAGTTTCAAAGCATCTTCGTTTTAACGGAACCCTGTATTTGCAAACGAAGTCGTGCTTGAAGAATTTTAAAATGTTCTTTTAAAAAAATTTTGCTAGTTTCCTATTAAACATTTCTAGATAAACGTAAAGAAAATTTAAAATGTCATAATTTCTATAAAATTTGTTTTAATTGAAAAAATGGTTGAATTGAATATTTAGACGTCAGCATGCCCTACAAATCTCCCATATATACTTTATTCATGAAACTGTTTTTAATCAATATTCAGATTGTATATACCTAATATTTGAATTTAATAAATTTTTTGTTTCATAAAGAAATAATAAGGACACACCCTGTAAAGCATATACATGTACGCATACATATAAGTATATAGTATAGCACAAGTATCAATACCGAAATTCTTTGAACCATATTCGTCCGTATGTTACAGGTTTTCGGGCTTAAATTTTGAGCTAGACGAATTATACTTGGCGCATGCGTTCCTTGTCGTCAAACATGATAATGGGCATTATCAAGCTCAAGTTTATTTTTTCACGCGGTGTTGTTTCAGAGCTATGAGTTCAAAATGTCCATAAGATCAGGCGTATCCTTAGTATAGACAGGTTTATGCATGCCAGCATGTGTTAAACTTTCACGCCAGTAAATGTGTACACACAACTTATTTTTTTTTAGACGAACAACTTGATCAAGCTAGTAGATGTGTGATTATCAACATATGTACCCATATCAGTCTACCTAAGATTGCAATCACATTAATTGATTCTCTATCACCCCATAACAAGGGCATTCTTCTTCAAAGTATTAAAGATTTCATCTGGACTGGACCAGCCTGCAGCCTCAGTTCTATCCACATTGCGCTGAAATGACAATGAAAAAGGGAAATCGCCTTAAAGTCTTGCCAGCTGCACAGGTAGCAGTTGTAATTTGAGAACAAAGCGATCACCTCAGAAGTTCAGATTTTCCAATTAGAGATTCAGTCGACCCCCGATCCAACATCCATGAACCAGTTTTGGATTCAAATTTTTTAAAACGGTTTTGTGCGTGTATATTTTTCTAAAAGAGGAGTTATCAGAAATCTCTACGCTGCATTGCAAAGAACGAATTTACCTCGTCTCTTCCCACAAGTACTGGTAGGTAGATTGCGCGGCTCTAGTTCCTTCACACAAAAGGAAGGAACCCTTTGATTTCGTATTACAGATTTATTTGGTGTGAACTCCTCCGTCTCATTTAGCCTGATTGGTGATTTATAAAATAAATATGATTTAATAATTTAATTATTTTTAATTTCAATATTTAGAAGTTGATCATAACTATCATTTGCTGATTTTAATTTTAAAGAATCAGAAGTAAAATCAGGTTATAGTACTTATTTTTAAAAATCAATGATAAAAATCCGATCTAAATGTTTATTGTTTTGAATCAATGGTCATTTTTATAAGTCATTGATTCCTATCAATAAAAAAATTATGATCTGATTTTTTTTTTTTTTTTTATTCTTAAAAATAGAAGACATGACTTGATTTTTACATTAAATTAATTTTGTCTTAAAAATCATGACTGGTTTTTACTTTTCATTTTTAAAAATATAAATCATGATTTAGTTCTTAGTTCCGATTTTTAAAAATAAAAATCCTGGTGGGATTTATATTAAAGATTTATATAAATAAAAATCAGAAAATAATTCTTACTCTTCCATTTTTTTCCGAATAAATCGTAATTTCGTGCTTGTAATCTATTTCTACTCCTTCTTAACACAAACATAAATATTAAAACCATTTACAAATAAAATAAAAAATATAAAATTCATAGCCAAGCAATAACACCCATCCAACTTCTGTGACTTCAAACGTCCAGGCATAGATAACCACAGCCATAAAGATAAAATGTCCCGTCTTCTCATGCAGAACACCCCGCCAGGAGAACCACACAAGCATCTATTCCAAAGAACAGTAGACTACATAAATAATGCATCAGCCTTGCGATACGAAAACTATTATTCAAGTGATCCAATTAAGTGAGTTGGTGGATGCGATATTATTCTGTCAAGTGGCTAAGATTACTTGTGTCGTGCACATTATAGCAACAGCAATCGCGACCTCAGCTTCAGCATCTCAGTCTTCTCGCAATGTTCCGGATGGAACATGTTCGTATTCAAATGGGCCCCACGGCCGAACCATATAGAACCAGATTGAGAAGTGCACACCACAAATGCACTGCATTCTCTAGGTGGTGCAGTGCACTATGTGCGAAAATGGCTTTGCATTTATTAGAGAGCTCAAGCCACAAACCGTCTGGCCTGGCAGCTGATCGCTGACTAGCAGAACTGGTTGGACTGGTCACAAACTGAAAGTGCAGTTCAAAGCCTATTTTTAGCTGACGTAGATACAGATATTATTTTTGCTTCTTTATATAATATTGATAAGACAGCTTATAAATTACATAATGATAATTGCATTCGTGGTATGTTACATTCCACAGGGTCCACTTGGAATTTTGCATTTCACAACGAATCCACCGCACTGCCGTGGCATTGACTGTCAACGTAGGAATGTAGTGCAGTGTCATTGTCATGCATTTATATTGCAGAGACTGTCGGTGTGGTGGCAGTGGATAAGTACAACCGTAGAGCCGTACAGCAACCCGTTTTTGCTGAGCCCCTTGTCTCGTATGTTACAGGTTCAAATGACCACATCATCTACAGTCGATTGAACCTCTGGACCACGTAGAAAGAAAGAGCATATCGATGTTCCTTGTCTGTATTCCAGATGGATGACGACACCAGTCAGCAGCAATGCAATGGTTGGGAACAACAGTGACTATTATCCCCAGGGCCTAATGAAGAAGGTGAATAGAGTAATTGTCATTGAAGTGCTAAAATTGGCACCGATATGTACACCGTTGCTATACCATATCTGCCAGAGTGGGGTTTATGGCCTATTGCAGTTAAGACAATATTTTGAGTGCAATTAAAATGCACAAACATAATGTTACCGGAGCTCTTGCCCATCAGCTCTAGGTGGCGAATCGATACAGAAATACAACTTCCCGAGATGAAAAGAGTTCAAGTAGGTGCGTCTTTATTTGTGTTTGAGACCAGCCAGCATTTGTATTTCAATGGAATTACAACTGCTATACTGTTTGCAGAACCTAAACAAGATAAATAAAAAATTCTTCGTTCTTTCACAAATGGGTCAGGTGAGTAATAAGAAAAAACATGGTCTACCATGCATCTCTTCTTCTTGAAGCTACGTAAAGAAATATAATTTTCACCATGAAAACCATCAGCTCGTGCGCAAAATATCTTACGCATCCTGTTGGCTCTGTTAATACACAAACACAAATAATTCGCTTTAATTAAATAGAAAACAATTCAAGAACTTTAAATAAAAGACAGTTGAAAAATTGTTTGTACAGACCCACAGATAGACAGAATTACGAGATCCACATTTTGAGTTTATCTGTTATATTGTAGTAATACCAAACCAAATCTAAATCTCGAGATCGATTTTTTTAACAATAGTACTCTTCATAAGAGCAAGTAAAAATTCGAGTACGGTGATGGTGCTGAAAAATGTTATTTGTGATCAGTTCAGATTCTGATTGCTCTACACTTGAAGTAAGCTGAAAGAAATGTTTTAACATTAAGCTCTAAGAAATGTTGTGCCGTTAAGCTCTAAGAAATGTTTAATACACCAGATGGAGAAACTATTTAAATCATCCTGCAGAAGGCGGAAATCACCGGGAGATGATATATAGGTACATCTAAAGATTTTCATTTCATCGGCGTAGACCAGAAGATCCGGATGATACGATCGGCATCATTTATTATAAGGATGAGGGTCAATGGTCCAAGATGACTGCTTTGAGGGGCCCTCGAGGTTGCTATTGAAAATCTAAAACGAACTTTATATTGGCGGTCTACTAGGTATGATTTGATCCATGAGAATATTTTGATGAAAAATTTTGTCAAAAGCTTTACTGAAATCTGTGGCGTTCAGTGTACTAGAGTGTACCTGTAAGGAATTCGCATTGCTTTGTGGAGAGGATTGGCTGCAATGAAAGGACATTGTACCATATATGATGCTCTCGAAAAGTTGAGGTATGCATGAGAGCTTAGCAATTGGACGATAACTAGAAACTTTTCGCGCTAACAGCCCAATACAGGGTCTGGTCCAGCTCGCAGCCACGTGCGCTGTACGAATGGTTGGGACTTACAGGTTTGTGCCATTTCCGAAGGATAATTTTTCTGATTGGGAGAAGATTCTCATGACAATTTCACTCCCGGATGTTTGTTAGACGTACGCGAGAGGTGGGACCGTGAGAAAACTTAACAACTGAGCCACAGCGACCACCATGATTTTGCATACTCTCATTAAATACAAAAAAATAAATTTATAGAATTTTGTTGTTTAAAAATCTTGTGAATATTTTTTTTCCACAGTTTCCTAAAATCGCCGTTTTTGCCCTAGAGAAAGTCGGAAAAACAGAACTAAAAAATCTGTCCGTCTACAGTCAATATTCATGGACTAAATATTGACATCCTAACGATGATCAGTTTTTGTTTTCAAAAAACTTTTCTTTTTTTTTCTCTGAAGGTCCATGGCAATAACGTGAATCAAGTTTACGGTGTTTCGCGAAACTAGAATCTTGGTTCACTCCAAAGAATTATAGGACATTGGCGAAAAAGAAAATTGTGTGTGGCTGCCGCTATTCATAACACTTATTCTCTGATTCTGATAATGTTTTTAAAATAAATCTCAATCAACACTGTATTTAGTTTACTAGCTTCACAAAAGTAAAATCTTATTTTACACGAAAAAATGCAAAATACTCGTAAGTCTTTAAAAAATAGAATTCAATAGTGGATTTCAGTTTCGCCAGAATACTCGTACTGTGTGGAAACGATGATATTGTGTAACACCCATTTATTACTTAAACTTTCACTTAATCCCTACAAATTTAATGTAGATAAACATACATAAAACAAAAATAAATAAAAAAAAGAAATACGTATGTATGTATCTACAAAGAAAAATCTAAAAATTATGCAGCGAAATTGAGCACGTTAAATGGAGGCATTTAAGATAAAGCTCATTTTTATTATTTATGTAAATTTCGAATTGGATTCTATTTTCAATATTTATTTTAAATTATTCCATTAAAAGGAGATAGGTAATGCAAATAGTACAGCAGACTATTTACTGTGTACTTTTATGAGCATAACATCTTCAACAAGTTGTGGATATGTATTTTAACAGAGGCTAGGGTATTATAGGATAACAGATGCAAATCTTCTCAGAAAAATGTTAAGTTTGAAATTTAAAATTTTTTGATGCGAAATCCTTGTAACAAGAGCATTGTTTATTTACATGAAAGAGTAAGTGAACTCAAGCAAAGAAGAAAATTTCTTTTTATATTTTCAAATGTCATATTAAAAATAAAAAATTAAATTAATGTTACTTCGATGTTTATTCAATTTTTAACTACAGTGGGTGATCATGTTATTAGAGCCACTCTAGGAAAAACATAGCAGCTCAGAATTGAAGTGGGGAAATCAAATACATATCTTACGTGCAATTAAATATTTATTAAGAATTGATCCGTTCATTTGTATATTAAGAATCCTAATTACAAAGAAATGTTGAAGGGAATATAAACATATACACGGTAAAGCCGTTTTTTCCGCATTTTCTCCTCTATTCATTTAAGCATGATTCTTCACATTCATTTGGAGCAGTTTATCTCTATATGTGCACTACTGTGATAAAAATATAATGACCAGTGAAGCCCCAGCCCAGTCCTTTAGAAGCTTTTGGCCCTATTTTGGCTTAAGGACATAAAGCAGAATCATGCACTGTTAGGAAACCACTCCTGCACTGGCCACCAAGCATCCAACCTTGGAGACAAGCTTTTACAAATAATTAGATTCTAGATATAAAATTGAGTATTTATACAGGTAGCTCTAATAATATGATCACCCACTGTAATGCAACAAGATAAGCTTTCGCTATTTTTAACTGAAAATGTTTGTACAAAAGAGAGGAAGACATGAGTCTTGGCATGTCGTCGTGGATCTCCTTGTCTTGTCTTGGTCTTGGCTGATGAGACAATCATTTCCATCAAATGTTGATATTGGGCTGTTGGAAACTATCTGATTTGGGTGCATTACATGATGGTCCTATATATTAAAAAAATTCACAGTTCCTCAAATTATAATCCAAGTTCACTAATATTGGAAAAAAGTGAGAGTGGCAAAATACAAGGTGTAAATGAATTGTAGAGGAAGTTAAGGTCTACACATTTTTGAACTATATGTTCTGCGCATATTTGGAAAAAAGGTGTTTTAAATTTTTGCGCCCGTGGTATAGTGGGCCTGGTTTTGTTTGCACTGGAACTGCTTTAGTTCCAAAAGGCTCGTATATATCTATATATAAAATTTAGTCTCCCTAGCTCAAAATTTAAAGTCCAAAAGGCTGGAAACATACGAACGTTACGGACGGATTGCAACCGTCTCGAATGTTGTAGATTCAACCAGAGCTGTATTGATTGCTGACTAATTTGATCATAACATGTTCCACGAATGAGAGCGTGAGGAGGAGAATGATTCATTTTATGTAATTTGATGTAGAATACTTATTCCTACCTCTCTCAGGACGGAGATAATCGACTTCAAATTGGACCCAAACTATTTGCTTGGCCGAACGCACATAGCAAAGGAATGAATGTATAGGCCCCACTTAAAAAGCATTGGAGCTTTTTTTGGGGGCGCATACATTCTTACCGTTGCTTGGGACAAAATAACGACAGCTGGAGATATTACTCCTCTTTCAAACTGATTGACAAGAACCCAAAATTAATTGCTCACCTCATAATCGTATATAGTTGTTTTCTTTTTGGACAGCAAGCAACGACGTTTTCCAAATTGTTGTTGCGTTTGACATTGATGACGGTTTTCGGAGGGGTTCACACTACAGATGGGCGTTTATTAAAAATTAAACTATTACTGGTTTGGTTTTGGTTAATTTAGAAACCGGGTCCGGTTAAACCGTAGCATAAAAATAACCCACCTAACTACGGAACATTAATTTAATTGTAGCCGTGTTCCCTTAAGAAAATGATCCCTGGTTCAGAAAAAGTTTGCATGACAAACAAGAACAACCATTAACTGGGTATACCGTTTCAGTAACTTTCGATATTAGCCGTATTTCTTTACGGAAATTTTCTCTAGTTCAGAAAAATTCCGCACGGCAAAAAAGAACTTCAGTAACTTTCGATAATTATCCTCAGTTACCAATAAGTGAGTATGAGCTATGCTCGACTATCGGGCAACAGATGGAGCAACAAGTTTTCCGATAATAATAATTTTAATTTCATTAGTTTCAAATTATGTTTAGTGTAGTATCATTGAATGATTAATTAAACAACGAGAAAAAGAGGTACAATTGTAGAAACACTAATTTCCGATGAACCCCAATCCACGACTAAATCATTAGTGCCAAATTTACCGAAATAAATAGGAAAAGGTTTTTTTTTGCGAAACTTAACTAAACTTTATAGCGAATTACAAAAAAAGACGGCTAGTGTGTGACAATTGCGTGAATATTTGATAGTCACTTGATAGCTATAAGTACTGGATTGGATTAGAAGATAGTTTAAATTAGCAGAAAATTCTTGATGCATGCTGTGAAATAACTTCGTCTTGGTAGACTAACCGATTCCTCAAATTGTTAAATTACCAGTAATCTTATTTCAACTTTTATGCAGTTCACTGAATTTGGGACAATTAGGGCTACGCATTTCCAAAATTCTGAAAGAAGTACTGTTGCTGGCGACAACAAGACATTTTTTCAAAGGATCAAACTATAATAATGTGCATATAACTGGTTACATTTCCCATAAATAACTGGTTATTCGGTTATTCGGATTATTTTTGCCCATCCCACGTATTCACACACACTATCCGAAGTGAGAGCTGGTATTTGTTTTTTGTAAGTTTGCGGTGGCAGAGTATGGTCTTAAATTTGTATGCTGTTTCCGAAGGACAATTTTTCGATTAAGGGAAGCTTCTCATGACGTTTCTACTTTTTACCGTGAAAAAAGTTTTTGGTGTTTTTTGGATACTGCAACCATAAATATCGTGATCACACTCAAAATATGATTTCTAAAAATAATTGTAAAATCACTGATTTGCCCAACCCAAATTATTTACTGCAAACGCATTAAAAACAAATTCAATTGGTGCATATTAAGTTTACTTACTGCATGAGTCACCTACAAAATCAATTTATAACATTATAATAGCAACATAAAAGACTGTTTACACAAATCTCGTCCAAAAAACCATCATTTTATCCACGACTATAAGACGTGCCACATCCAATATTCATATTAAGACTTACTGAGTGTGAAACTATTTTAAGCGTCTTCATCACACAAAATTATCGAATGACTATTAAATTTCAGTTAACAAATTTGAAAAACTTTTCAAATACGACGAAACGAAAACCTATTAGATAAACTTGACAACGAGAAGCCCAAATTAATATTCCCAACATCCATTGTATCTATATCACTTGAGAATAATTTCTTATTTAATGTTTACCTCAATCGCACTGGAGCAAATATTTAATCAAATGATTATGTAGCTATTTTTTTAATTTCTTCACATACGGTTTCGATTCGAATAAACAAAATCAAGGTGGACGTAGAAGGAGCCAAAGTCAAGGCTCCACACTGATAAAGGTGACGATTTGTATTCACTTCTTTGGTATATTGCACACCTTCGTAAGAGAATATAAACATATTATTAACCTTTTGTCTAGCGCACAATATGTAGACGTATACGTACATACTCGTATGTATCCGGTCAATTGACTCAATGACTATTAGCGTGAAATTTTTTATGATTTTAACTTAAAATTAATATTTGATGAAGATTATCTTTGGATGTGCGCGCATTTTAAGCCTCTTTGTGTCTCAAGTGCTCAAACCACTTGCAGTCGGCTAGAATGGACTTCGATTCGAGAGCAGCAGCACCATTATGCGTTCACACAAACTGAGGTTGATAAGATATTTCCGGCAAAAAGCGGAAAGATTTATGGGGACGTTGTCAAGTGTAAAATTGCAGGTGCAGATTAATGAGATGCTCAGTACCTGTAATGGTGCTTAAACAAGTGTAACTGGATCTTCTTAAGATATCCCCTTGTCGTTGTATGAATTTCATTTTGAAATTATTTTGAGTGTCTAATAAAGATTTGCGTAGCAAAATGCCTTCAGCTTAATAGACGCGCAAGTGCACAAATCTATCCTCTGTTTGAAAAGACATACATTTGAATTTATTACCATGAATCTGCGCGCTTGTTTACACGCCTTCTGCAGCCGGCAGACGAACCCCCCACGCAATGAAATTGCGCTTGAATTGATATTCAAGCGAAATGTGTAAACTGCAAAAGCAATTTATCTCACATTGGTGGTGCACTGCTTAGGTAGAAGCAAATTACAGTTAAATACTTCACCTTGATAATTGTTTGAGTTTGAGTCCTCGTTGTTGGGGAGACATCGTTGTCATGTTAACTATTACGACAACAATTTAGTAGATGTTATCGACATAGATAGGGATACTAGTGTGATTGGATTAATTATTGCGTGTGGGCATCGGAACACTCATCATCACATCGAGCACGGAATAAATAAAATGGTATACAAAATGTAAATAACATAATTATTCAAGGTATTTTTGAAAGTACATAAAATGTTTATGGTGCCTATGCGCTTGTCAGGAGACACATTCATGGGTGCCTCAATAAAAGTTGACCTTCACAATGGGTGAAGTGTGCTCCGGCGATTTAAATTCAGTTATTAGGCACTATTTGATTCCAGTTTTAAAATTTACATTGGTTTATGTCTTCTTCTTAAGATATGCAATAAAATAAGTAAACTGTTTCCATTAAATTTGCATTAATTAGAAGCCTTAATATGCGTCCTTTTGTGCGCTAATGGATTTTAAAATCGATATTGTTCGGTTTAAAAAAAGTGTATGCGAAAATAATTAACACGTTATGCAGATACGTTCATACATATATTACAGAGAGTATTTTTGAAGAGCAATCATGGTAATTAGGGAGTTGTGTTAATATTCTCATATTATAAAGGAATGGGCCAAATGCGATAGAGAAAATGCTAAAATGTTTGCCGCGCATTTAGAAGACATTTTCAAACCATTTGGTGGCCAACCTAATGCGAATATTAGATGCGTCACAAACATTGCAAGTGACAATTGTAGAAACAAATTCACAACGCTGTCGGAACTTTGGCAACCTTAAAAGTAACAAAGCTCCTGGTTACGACTTAATAACAGGACAGATTGTCTCTCAATACTTCGATAAGGTGTGGGACCAAAAATTGGAACTCAAAATATGGGAGGTCTTCTCTGGCCCGCTATGTAATATTCTAAAATCTTTCCTTCAGGATAAACTTTTCCGTGTTAAATACGGTAACCAATACTCTGACTTTAAATAAATCTCGGCTGGGATATCGCAAGGGAGTGTACTTGTTATACATGCGAGACATGCGGATGACACAGCCATATTGGCAACGGGCAACACGGTCGAGGAAGCTACCGCAAAGTTGCAAAAAGCTGTGGATAAGCTACATGTTTGGGCACAAATTTGGCGCATCGTACTCAATTTTACATACAAAAAAGTGAACGATGTACCCATTCTACTTAACTCGATGAAAACCCCGTTCGCAAACGAAGCGAAATAAAGGGTGGTTAAGTTTTAAGGGCCGATGTTGATTTTGAATAAAACACAAATTATTTAGGAAATTACTGTCATTTCTTTTTATTATGATAATATTGGTATGGTTCAATTATGTATGGAACAAAATATCGGCCAAATGGCCGCCGCGACCTCGGCGGCACACCTCCATCCGATGGTCCAAATTTTCGATGACGCTGAGGCATAATTGAGGTTCTATGCCGTTAATGTGCCGAATTATCTCATCCTTTAGCTCTTGAATTGTTGCTGGCTTATCGACGTACACCTTTTCTTTCAAATAACCCCAAAGAAAGAAGTCCAAGGGTGTCAAATCACATGATCTTGGCGGCCAATTGACATCGCCACCACGTGAGATAACACGGCCATTGAATTTGTCGCGCAAAAGAGCCATTGTTTCGTTAGCTGCGTGGCAAGTGGCACCATCCTGTTGAAACCACATGTCGTCCACATCCATATCTTCCAATTCGGACCATAAAAAGTTCGTTATCATCTCACGATAGCGAACACCATTCACAGTAACTGCCTGACCTGCCTCATTTTGGAAAAAATACGGCCCGATGATGCCTTATTCTTAATTCTGCTTATTGACGAATCCACTCAGGTGAAAATGTGCCTCATCACTGAAGATGATTTTCTTCGAAAATTGATCATCCACTGTTGCCATTTCTTGCCACCATTGTGACCATTGACGACACTTGAAATGGTCAAGAGGCTTTAGTTCTTGAGTCAATTGCACCTTGTAAGCGCGTAAATGTAAGTCTTTATGCATAATGTTCATCAACGACGAGCGTGAGAGGTGCAATTGTTGGGCACGACGACGAGTTGAGGTGGACGGCTCTTTAGCCACACTATCGCGAACAGCAGCAATATTTTCTACAGTACGAGCTGTACGAGCATGCACTGGTGTTTTCACATCTCCTACAGACCCGGTTTGCACAAATTTTTGCACGATTTTTCCGATTTTACGCACATTTGGACGATTAAATTGACCGAAAGAATCACGAAATGCACGATATGCATTTTGACTTGAACGCCCATTTTCATAATAAGCCTGAATAACTTTAACGCGTTGCTCGATTGTGTATCTTTCCATGGTTCAAATTGAGTTAGTCTGAAATTGAGAAATGTCAAATGAAATGCAGAAAAAAACTTGACGTTTAGGTGTGATTCACATTCAACATCGGCCCTTAAAATTTAACCACCCTTTACTTGGGTATGACACTCGACGCGAAATTAAAATGGAAGGCACATGTAAAAAAGAAAAAACTAGAACTAGAGAACAAATCTAAAGAAATGTATTGGTTATTAGGGTGATATTCCAAGCTTGGTATCCAGAACAAGCTGCTTCTATACAAGCAAGAGGTTAAACCCGTGTGGACGTACACAACTATGGGGTTGTACCAATAAATAGAAATAGAAACCGCTTACAAACTTTTGAAAATAAAGTGCCAAGGGAAATAGTGAACGCGCCGTAGTACGTTCGGAATGACGATATCCACAGAGATTTAAGTATAGCCTCTATTGAAGATGAAATTAAAATAAAATATTTCGCAGAAAAACACCAATATCAACTCTACGGTCATTGTAACATCGTTGTTCTCTACAAAGGATAAAATGGATTCCTCTGTTAATCCCATTATGTAACTTTAAAATGATAATAATACCTTAAAAGATACGGCTTAATCGATAAGGCTAGCTATTGATTACGAGTATGTACTGCGGATGGAGGCAACAGCCGATCGAACCAATCTGCAGTATGACAGACAGGAAAGTTACAATACGTATGGAACGGATCGTATAATACCTTATCCTCCATCCTCTTACCCATTTCCAATAATGTGGATGTGGTATTTTTGAAGTTTTTAAATCGAATGCAATGATATCTTTCTACTTGGAAGATATTTCTGAAATTTATAAAAGATTTCTTAAAAAAAAAATTTGTTCACATCATTTTTTTAGAAGAAAGTTATTAGATATTCGTAATAGCATTTAGCCATCATCATAAATAGCTCTAATAAAGCAAAATATGGTATTATAATAACAGTCCCAGAAAGTGGGCGTCTCCCAGTACAATGTATCGATGAAGTGTAGAAAAAATCAAGGTCTGCATAGCCTACTACTAATTTGTTTATAAATGAAAAATTTGTTGTCAAGTTTTTATTATTTGAGATATCAGATGACACATATTTATTTACTAAAGAGAGTAGTAGAAAGTAGTTTTGACAACGTTTGTTTGCTATACTCGTGTAGAGTATAGCCACTCAGTATACAGTATAGCATTGCTTCTGCTGTTTATAAAACGATACAACACACAAAGTTACAAAGTGTGAATATTCTTAATATTTTTCAGTTTCTAGCAAAAAAATCGAAAAGGACATTTTTAGAAAATTGGGCATGTCTGTGGAGGGATTTCAAAAAAGTTACACTTGTACTGCTTCGGATTCTAAGGAGCTTATATATAATGTTTCACCTTCCTAGCTCAAAATTTAAGGCCCAAAAAGTGGTGCCATACAGATAGATGAACAGATCGACACACATGGCTAGATAGATATAACTTTCGATGCTGATCACAAATCAGTAGTCAGTCGTCTCTGATTGTTTGAGAGACCTCAATTCGACTGCTGCACTAGTAAGTTTTTTTGACGTAGTAGAATGTATGCTTTGTCAAAAATGTCCACCTGAAATGTAAGTTAGCTATATAAATGTCGGATTCAACTGGTTACGAAAGCTATTTTGGGTATGCTTCTTTGTGGGCTGGTGAAAATGTTTTTTTCTTTCCTTCCAGAATTTTATTCCATATTATAATATAATACGTCTATAATTATTTTAATGGCAGACACACATTAATAGAAACGATTTCAGATGTAGAATAAAAAGCTCCCATTATGAACTGTTATGAAATTGATTAGATGCTAAGTCAACTTTGCGCTCAATATGTAAATGTTAATGAGTAGAGTATTAAAAGTCCCCAACAAAATGTACAGCCTTACCTTAAAGGTGAAGAAACTCGAGTTCCAGAACACCCAAGAAGCTGACAAATTTTAGGTACATACGTATATACATACGTACATGAGTAGATTCTAACACAAAAGCGGTTGGTGTAATATCCAAAAGAGTGAAGTACCATTACAAAATTGTTTAGGTTAAAACCAAGCACTTTTTTTTAAATCTATATCAATTGAACAAAATTGTTAGATTGGTTCTGGAGAAAACCATGATTTTCAAAAGATAACTAATTGAATCACAGACGAACCGACAAGATTAATAGACCTATTTATGCTTCTTGAATAAGTCGTGATTACGTTTCATACATTCTATAAAAATTATCAGTTTTAATTTTTGAATTAAGTTCGGTGTGATTTTGCAAATAACCAAGCAAAGCATTTCAGCCTTCCTTAGTTCCAATTTGACATTGATGGTGAAGAAGGGAGTCAATTAATTTCATAATTTTGTTCGTGTTTTGCAAAATATTTGACATATACACATTCGCGACTAAAGATTTGAGGAAGAAGGAGTCCATGATTGAGGCATAAATTGAGAAAATTGTCACTCCAACATGGCATCGGACATTTCGAACATGCATTTTACATTGCATTTACATTTTACAAAACTTAAATTTAAAGTCGAACTTTTTTTAGATATTTTCAAAACAAGAAATATTACAATTTTTTTTTTCTCAAAAGAATTATGATTTCTGATTTTCTTCAATGTACCTACTCTTAGCATTTTTTTTGAAGAGAAAAGTGGAGAGCAGATAACAATTAATTTCGCTCAAACAGCTGATAAGGCTTTAGGTGTACATACATGTGAGTCCCTATCCCTAACAAATTTCTAAAATTAAAATGTTAAACATACATAACTCGGAATGAGGCCGAAAATATAGATTTTTTTGTCTCAGTTCACCCCGTCAATCACTTAAATTTAAATAGAAGATCTTCAACACGCAGCCGTAAGGCCCATTTCACATATACCCGGTTTCAGATGTCCGACTTCAGATACACTATTTCTAGTAGTATTCTTTTTTACATGCATTGAGAACGTTCACGAATTACCGGCATCGGTTAAACGAAAAAAACGTTGGTTTTTGCAAGTGGAGGTGAAAATCTCAAAAGACACTAAGAGACTTGTGATCCAAAGAAGTGCGGGACTCACACGCCACTAAAACATCTCCGTTATAAATCGGGTATATCTACCCCCATCTAATATTGCGCTTACTCGTCAGGCTAATCAGCAAATTAATTTTGTTAGATTAGTGGTAAAGTTTAAAGAAATCTGGCTAATTCGAAAGGTTTAACTCTTTTTAGTCTTCTTACTGGTATTTGGAAGTTGCCGCCTAGCAGACTTCTTGATTTCAAAATCAGTTGTCTCTTCACTTAGGTCTCTGTGTAGGGCTGTGTTTTGAATGTACCCCGGAACACTAACAATATTTCTAGGTATTTTATTCTGAAACTTGACTTTCTAGTACATCCCCAAAGCTGTATCACGTTGCTTATACAGAAGTATTTTGTTCGGAATACGAGTAGATAGACAAGCAAATCTACCGATAAGCCAATGTATTTTCGGATACTTAAAGTGCAGTTCTACACGTTTCTTTTTGACGTGTACCTTCCATCGAAGTTTAGCATCCTGTGTCATGCTAAAGTACTTAGCTCTTTTAGAATATGGAATAATGATATTATTTATAAATACTGAAATATTAATCTTATTTTTATTTGTGAAATTGATGTGTACTGTCGAGGTATTTATATTGTTTATTGACCTTTGAGGATTTACTGTCTATTCTTGAATTATGTTTTCCACTGTCAGTATAGCAGTATTATCTGCAATTGTTGCTTTGGTTATGTTTCCATTCAGCGGTATGTCATTTGTTAATAATAAATAAAGGGTAGGTCCCAGCATACTACCCTATAGCACACCAGCTTTGATTTCATTTACTTTCGAAAACTCATTCGCTCAATCTTAGAAAACCGGTTAGTTATGTAGGATTCTAGAATGGTGTAAGCTAACTTCAGATGTATAAATCTATGAAACTTCAATACTGTCAGCCCATTCCAGGATCTGAAAAAGTCTAAAAGATTCCTTTACGTAAGATGGTAACTGATTAGCTAGGTGTTTACTTTCTCGTTGAATCTGGTTTTGCAACACCCTGAGTAACTTATAAAATCAAAATATATAGCTAAAGGTGTAAAACAAGTTGGCGAAGTGAAAAATCGTAGGAACGAGAACATTAGTATATCATTCATAGTAGGTTTTCACCACGGTTTAAATGGGTTAAGATTTACATAGTCTTATACTAACCAAATGACTTTCTATATCTGCGTAATCAGTTTTAAGCAGAATATTAATTAAATTCTCTGCAATGTAGTAAGAGAAAAATACAAAACAAACTTGCCAAATGACCACAAACTTCATAAAAAAAGAACTGATGATAACCCACTAAAACCTCAAGAACTGAATAAGAATATACAAATGTGAGCAACAATGATTTGTGCTAAACTGCGAGTGCTTAACTAAAAAATCCAAACGACTGACGCATCACTACTTGGGGTTTTTTTTTTTTTAATCTTATTCTGTTTTGTAAAAATTACATACTATTCAAAAGAATCCGATAGGTACTTATGACTGACAATTGAAAAAATGATGATTTGCCTAATGACGCAGAGTATACAGCCCAGTTGAATTGAATACAATTAAATCGGAAATTGAAATCTCAACATCAATTAGTCATAGTTGTACATGTAGCATTTGAAGTAAAAAAAAGCAGTACACCTAAGCGATACTTTTTTTGTTGGAATTAACACGTTTCAGTAAATCCAATAGCGACAAGGCGCCAAATAATATCGTTTCACAATATTCTTTCCAAGACGCTTTCGATTTGCTAAGGTGCAATTAAATACAGTGTAATTAAGTTATTACATGTATCCGTATCTAACTGACTAGAATCCGGTTTACTGTTTTGTTAGCATGCCTTTCTGCACTCGCTTAGAGCTGATTTTAGTTCCTAAATGTAGGCACACCAATAATTAGAGACTAGTTAATGAAAGATATTTTAAATAAGTTTCAGTCATCAGTCGGAGATCATAACATGCTTATGAATCTGTGAATGAATTATGATCCGTGAAAATTGTCATTTCTGAAACAACCTGATCTAGAATTTAGTAGCAAACTCATTTTCAAGTTCAAGGTGAAATGATTTCGTTTTAATTAAAAATTATTCTAAAGCAGCGAACGTTGAACCTAAGATTAGCAAGATGCTAATCTTGGCTTTTGTGGACAGGTGACAATAACCTTAGAGAAACTTGTCTACTTGTGAAGCCGAATGGAGTGTAGAGAATAGTAAACTTCTTCAACGAAATGGGGGCACCATTTGGTTAGATGATGATTTTTGCGGTGCCATGATAAAAGGTTTGCATCATTTTTAGAAATATAGTTTAAAACTTCTGTTTATCAAATAAAAGTTGTTAATTGAGAAATAATTCGTATTGCGTAGCCAAAACAGTTATATATCGCGCCGTCGTGATGCAATTAAGCAATTTTCATAGTATGAACAATAAAATAAACAAAAAGTATAGATACAGTATTCAGTTGGAATCTTGCTACGTTAATTGTTGTTGAGCTTCTGAAAGGGTTCATTCTCAGTCGGTTTCTAACTTACTGGACAGGTTCTTAATGATGTTAAGTAGATGCTCATATGTATATCAACAATTTTTATTTTTTTGGTAAACAACATTAACATAAAATATTAATGAATGTAATATCGAGTATTCCAGAACTTAAATATGCAGCGAAAATAGTCTCTAGTTCAAAGTTAGTATAGATCGGTGACCGTATTCTATGAGGCTCTGCAAACAGAATTTGTACCATATCCGGCGGAGATGAGCAACTAAAATGAGACATCTAACTTGTAATCACTTACCACTTCTGACCCGAAAACTGACTTTTTTCCCTCTCTTATACGAGTATTTCGTATCAGTAATAGTGTTGTTGCAAGGGTCTGAGAAAAGTATCTCACTGAAAACGAAATAAAGGGCATGACTGGGTCACAGTACTCGTATTTCCTCATATGTGCTGTTCAAATTTACGCTAAATCAATAGGATGCTAAGAAACTGAAGTCGTCATGAAATGTGCTAAAAAATATTAAAAAAAAATTGTTAAACATATGTCGGCGGCACCCACTGGATGTGGGCAGCCGAATGCGGAAAGAAGAAAGTAAGAATCGGGAAAAACAATATTTTTAGCACGAAATTCAAGCTGCGACTATTCCGTTCCAATGTAGAGTTTGTAAACACTGTTGTATAGGTGTAGTACTTGAAAGATGACTTCCATTATCACTCGAAAGTTCAAATGTCTTAGTATCATCCTAAGAATTGTTGGCCAAATCGTACCTCGAACGAACAGCTGTATGTGAGAATAGGTCAGGGACCTTTAGATAGGTACCACAAATCGGCGTCTAAAGCGACAATCGATCGCTCACAAAATTTGCTATACCATTGGAATCCATTCTCCTCAAGACTTCAAAGAAATGTGAAAGGAAGACAATCTTTGGTAAGACTATCGGAAAACACAGCCTGCACGACTCCTCTTCCGCAAACGGACTCTGCTGGTAGAATGCAGTACAAGATTTCCGCATATCAACTTCCAGAAGGCAGTGCCCAATCAACAAATTCTCAATAAAATTGAACAATTTGCAATTGGTGGAAGACCCTCCTCTAGTGTCCTGGATGAAATAACGTTCTGAGTGTGTATATCGATTCAGAACATTACCTAGTTATCAGAACGGTACGTTTGCAAATATCCAGCGGCGTAACCGCCGATAGAAGGTTCAACATTGAGACGCCAAAATAGCTAAACACTGATTGAGTATTTGCTAATCGCGTGTCTCAAGAGCTCTCGAGAAGTTCAACTGCAGGAACATAAAGGGCAAAAGAGCAGTGACAACATTGCTAGCAAACCTTTAGAAGTGCCTCAACTGATGTGTTAGGGCTTCACTTGACCACCTTCTCCAAACCCGTGGTTTGATGCTAACTGTGATCGGGCAAACGCTGAAAAAACGGAGGCCTACAAATCGGTTCTGCAAAAAAAAAAAATAAATAAAAAATAAAGGGCAAGTCTAGGTCGCACATACTCGCAACTATATATTATTTATGTGCAAATCACTCAGATTTAAAATTTTAATAAAATGTTACAATTGCTTTATTTTTAAAAAAAAAAATCCTTTACAAATAAAAAATACTTGGTTTGCCATAATCTTGTTTTTGGACAAAATCGATTGAGTCCTAGCCGAGAAATAGCATTAAAAAAAAATAGCTTATAAGTAAAGTACCGTTATACGCAATTTTTGCAAAAACCCCACACGCCATCCGTTGGCATATGTTCACTGTAACGCGAGTAATAACTTTGAACAAAATTCTAAGAGCCGTTTTTGAGAAAATCTATTTTTTACAAAATCAGCCATTAATAAAGTACCGTTAATTTGCCAACAACACTCGGTGTTCCAAGCGGTCCCACATCTAAGTACTAACCACGCCCGACGATGCTTGATTTCGGTGACCCGACGAGAACCGATACATTTTCATTTCATCATTTTTCAGAACCGATACTGTCATCGTGGCATGGTCGTTGACAGGTCGTAGCAAAGGAGTCGATGATTCTTTAAAGCGACACTGTCTTACACTGTCGGCTTCGATATTTTAAGCTCATCTTCAATAGCACTCACTGTATGTATCGTAGTTTCGCAAAAATTATCAAAATCGGTCGGTAGGTAGGTCAGATGTGGGAGGAGGGGTACAAATATTTGAAGCATATTTATTGCCCGACTAACTCAAGAATTTTTGAATAGATTTTGTTAGATTTCGGCTCATAAGCTAAGACACGGTAGTTGTCTCACCAGAATCTAAATCGGATGAAGTGGTGGTAAGATATAGTGGGGTGATTTTTAACCCCACGTCTTTCAACTTTTTTTCAAAAACGGCTTGTGCCTTTTATAAAATAATAATTTGTCTTGCTAATTATTTTCGGTCCACCACATTCTATTTTTAGGTAAAATGTCAGCTCTCTAAGTATAACGGTTTAAAAGTGGCAAGCGTGGGACATACTGTCAGATAGACAGATACTATGTTGAATCCATTAGTGTTCCGTTTTTCACCATTCTGGTACGGAACACTAAAAAAGAACCATTCAGCGGTTCTTGACAAGAAATTTCATGACAGTTTTACTTTCAAATGTTTGCTGGACATTCGAGAGAGGTGCACCGCGAACAAACTTGTTGGTCCACGCACTTAACTCCTGAGTTACGTTTTATGTAGTTTCGAATTTAGGGTCCAAAAATTTTTAGCTTACAAATAAGCAGGCAGCTGGACTTAACCCGGAAAATAATAAATTTTTTCGAAAACGGCTCCAACGATTTTGATCAACTTTCATATTTATTTATTGACAAACAAATTCGCATAACAATACTTTACTTGCTAACTACTTTGGAAAACTGGTTCTTTCTCAGCTATGACTGAATCAATTTTATTCGAAATCAATATCTAGACAATATTTGATATATGCAAGGTCATAGCATATCAGGTTTTGAAAATTATCAAAATAATAATAATTTTCAAAAAAGAGTCCATTAACGATTCTGTTTAGATTTCAAATCTGAATGATTTGTGAAGAACATATAAGTGCAAGTACATGCTGCACCTTTTTTTCTAGAACTGCAGGAAGAACAATTAGTAAAGGAAATCTATAAACAAAAATTTATTTTTATTCATTTGAATAGGTCTTACACGCGTTTAGGATGAACTATTTTTTTTTTAATTTTAACCACGCTGGGTGCTTCTTGGTATTTGGTTCGCACCACATCCGAGATGAAAGAAGATGAATATGTTCATATATATTAAGAAAATATAACCAACAAATTGTGGACATAGGTAATTATATTGAAATACTATTTGTACTACTTTTTTTTTTTGTTCTGACGAAGTCACCAAATTACAAGATTATTTTACTCATACACCGAAAGATATTTTAACAAACATATTTGTTTGGGTCGAAAAAAACCTAAATGCATTTTACCGCCCAGTCATACAAAGCAGTCGGTTTGCATTTTCGAAAATATCCGTTAGAGAAGAAAATTAAACGTAGTTTATATTCAAATCTTGCCTTAACGTAACATTTGCGTATTTCTCATCATAAATGATTAACAATTTAGAAGCGAACATGCGCCATGGGAAAAATACTTTTTATGGTGTGAAGTGTGGGCATCTAACAATATCGTGCTTAGCCATTCTCTTGTTTTACTCTGTTAACAAAACGATATCTAAGTAGGGCGGTATCACAATAAGCTTATCCCAATAAAAATACAACTACTCAAAGTAGTCAAAACAAAGTTGTTTGTAATGTTCAAAACAAATTCAACAAAACAACAACTTAATCAACTCATAAAAATAAAACTACAAGCGACGATCACCTTTCAATGACCAATCTAAAGCACTTGCAAAGTCCCCTCTTCAAGTTATTTCAAATTAATTGCTAATTTACGATTTAATATATCGATTAAGTGGTGGTATTGGCTCGTGCACAACATATTTAATTCAAAAGTAAATACTTAGCGCCATTTGTTATTTAGTTGTTTACTTTATTTAACTTTAAGTTAATTTTACCTTCTTATGCAAAGATATAGCCTAAACCTACTGCCTGTTCTAATAGATTCATTTCATTGCTCTAGTTTTCAACAGCAATTGACACCTTAATCTCGATTGAAAGGTAAAATATGGTTACTTGTGCTGTGCGGTATTATTGTTTTGACTGTCGGTTGTGTTGAACAGAAATTCCGCAGATCGATTGATCGATTATCTATTATTTGCTTTCACAATGGGATGAGTACTTTTCGAACTAAAAAGAGAAATTTGGCGAAAGAATTATCGAAAGTTTTACTTTTGAAAATTGTTGACCTCCGCGACGATGAAAGAGGCAACATAGGCTATAAGCATCTTAACCGAAAGACGTTGTCGTCGATTTGATCGCAAAATTTAATCTGCTGCTGAATTTCATTGGAAATGCTTACGATCGGAAGTCATTGAAATAAAATCTTATTCTGCTGTGATTTGTAGTTTGTAATAAAATTATTGTTTTGAAGGATTTTTTTTAGAACGAAATCGGTTCGATTATCAACTTTTACTTACTCGTACCTATTACTTTCTCTATGAAAATAGATTAATATATGAAGAATCGATAATGTCTTCGACAGGTTGACTATACAAGGTCATGATTACCACCAGTTTGTATATTTGCCCTCAGACTTTAAATATTGTGTATGTGAGGAAGATAACTTTTCAGGCTTTCATCTGTCGCCAAAACCAATAATACTCTTCCTTAAAACGAAATTGTCAAAAGGCTTAATAGTCAACCAGAATATCATTATGAGCAACATATTGCGGATACTTAGGAATTCATCCCAAGGATTGTCACTGCACTAAGATATTATCTAAAGTGCTGCTGTAGTATGTATACTTGGAAACATCATCATGCAGAATAAGGTAAGAGATACTTATAGCTACTGTTGTAAGAAACTGCAGATGCGATGAGATGATCATCGACTTAAAATCAATATGTGATCGTCAGCTTGTGATGAGCATCAGCCAAATGCACTTATATGCACACGTCGCTACCGATGAGGAAACACACAATTTCAAATAAGAATTTTACGACTTTCAGATTACGACTTTGTGTTTCTATTTCTGGACATAATAATTCCTTAATGCCAAAAGTTTATGGAAAATATCCTGGAAGAGTTGGTCTTATAGTAAAGCCTTAACCACTCCGATCTTTCTGCAGCTCATGACAGATAATTAACAAAGTTGAGAATTTGTAGAAACAATGCCGTAGTTTAACAGATCGGCTATCCAATGGAAAGGATTTGCGTACACAAAATTTTGTCAAGTATGAACCGGTAACATTTGTTTACTTACATATGTATCTTTTATATTACACTGCATGTCATATCACTACCTAGGAGTCGCAATTCTGAGTGTATTCTGTGCAACCATATTCAGTTCAAGTGCGTGGAACTTGTTGCAGTTTCATTCACAAATTACACTGGTCTTCAAGAAAACGTATGCTTCCGACAATTCAAGCATTCTAGAGTAAAATCTGGTAACAGAATTTTTCTACCACCACATTTTTAAGTACATAATTTTAGTTTGATTGGTTACACCGTGGATCAAAAAAAGATGTATGTACGTGTTCGTCAAAGTAGAGATGGAAATTCGAGTAATATAGTAGCGTACTTCGTTTCAGGAAATCAAATCATTTCAGCTTTGAAACACCTCAATTAATGGATTTGCATTAACTTCTTATGTTCTACACACTAGCAAAAGTACCCACTTCCTTACAAAACAAGGTTAAGTTTGGTCCATGTCCCTAAAAGGAAGGACATTCAGCAAGATGCTTGTAGAGTCTATTAGAAGCATGAAGCACTTTCATATTTGTTCATCTTTTTTTTTACCAATAGATTATCCTTGTATTTTTGAAAACAAATTGTTAGAAAAGTGTGTTTATTAGGCAATTTGTATATTTTTGATGAAGTTTCTTTCCAGATTTACCAGCAAAATTCAGTGAGCATGACTTTCATCCATTTCCCGTTGGTGACATTTTTTAGCTATCACTTTATGATCTATCTTGAAAGAAACCATTTCTTTAATGACCGTCAGTGTTGGTTTCCGTCAGCCGCATTCCACAGCACTTCTTTGGCTAACTACCTCCTGTTGCGCACTCCAAGTTGGTTGAGGTTCCCTTCCACTTACGCGCGCCACCTAAGGCGAGGTCTACCTCTACTATGTTGTCCCTCCGGGTTAGAATCGAAGACTCTTCAGATCGGAACATTGGTGCCCATTCGCTCTACATGTTCTAGCCATTTTAGACGACTGATGTGCACTTTTCTGACCAGGAGAATTAAATTCCCTCATCCAAAGCCTGCTTTAGTTTTTGGAATTCCCTTAAGAGTTTAGTTTACAGAGTTCCGTAATGACCACCGAATCCTCTCTCTCTCTCTTTCTAGCGCTTTTGTCCTTCTATCCTGCACCACCTCCTAGCTCCTAAACTGTAAAAGCTATCATATTGCGCGATTTTCATAAAAGGCATGAAAAGCTATGAAAGGCCGGTGTAATTTTGCAAAGAACCGTTATTTTACAATCGTCTCCAGTAATTTGTACAAGAAATTTGTTTTGTTTATATTTTAATTCGGAAATAATTCCCATAAAGCTGGAAATGGTTTCAATCGCTTTATTATAAGTGACTTTCTGCGCTGTGTACCTCCGGCACTATTTCGAAAAGATTCCTTTTTCGCGAATATATCCTAATTCGCTTTTTCACTATAAAGACTCTTTTTATTCAGGATACATTTTTTTTTTTACAAAAAAGGTCTAAACAATATTTTTCGTTATATAGACCGTTTTCGAAATAGAGCCGAGAGAATTCGATAATTTTCTCAGAAATGCACTAAATAAAAAGTTGTCTTCAGGCCATTTTTATTTATTTTGATTTCAAAACATAGGTATCGGTTACAATGACCTTTCGACTATGTTACTATAACACATTTAAAATTCGACTTTGTAAGTTCTGCGATCAGCAAAGCAGCTCTCACTGATAGGATTAGCCCATTAGAAATAGTACTCTCTTTGCCAAAATTCTGAGTGAGCATTTGTATAGCGCACACGCATGGACCATGAGATCCTCAAGCACAGTATGTAACTATTGTGCCACGCCAACTGGTCACTGAAGAAATATGTACAATAAAACATTTACTGCACGCAAATAAAACACACAACACCATCAATTTTGATAGCCGCTCACCTCATTCTTCATTCGTTGTGTTGAATTGTAAATCAAAAGGTGTTCAAGCTGACTGTTGCTGATTTCATTACTCATAGTTACACTTTTTGTCTTGAATGTTTTCAAATTCTATGTTGTTGGTCGACAATTAAGCTGTCCATCTTCTTAGAACGATTGCTTAGACAGAGCATTGAAGGACAAATTCAACAGGTTTATTGAATAAAGTGAATCATTGCTTAGAATAGATTATGGTCACGTCTGTGACGTTATCGCGCCATAGAATATCATCCAATGATTCCCTCGTATAGATTCATCCGCAACCTCGGACAATTGTTGTGGTTTACGTTATCTTCTCGCTATTACCAATCAGTTATCAAAACAACCGTCGTCATTACAGTGTTGGGGTATTATGCATAATTAAAAACCATGATGTCATCTTCACTTCATAAAATAACTGCAGTTATTCAATAAAATTTATTCCCTGTCAATTACCATCTCCGGTTATCCAAATGATAATGAATCATTAAACAAGAGAAATGCCACTGCTGCACAAATCTACCAACTACTCGTAACACCATCCGTGCCACAATAATCACGTCAAAGTATCTACTCGTATCTATTCTATTTTATCTTTAGATATCGCAGTTATTCATATTCGAAGAGAAATTCTTGAGGCTACACCTGTTATAAGATTTAATCCAAACATTTTTGTAGACTGCGAACAATAGATACGAAATACAGACGCCAATTCAATTCAGCCTATTACTTAACAAGTCATTAAACCCTTTTTAGCACATTTTCATCGAAAATCATTGCACCCGACCGCCGCCTATTCGGTCTATTTTAGGTCGTGTGTATTATTGGACTGATGACAGATACGAGTAGTGTCAACTTGATTTTTGGTAGGCTTGCGGCTTTAGTCTTTCCATGGCGCCGTCCACCATTAGACATCGTGTAGCATTGACTGTCAACATTTGCTTACAACCTGTCAATAAATAATAATCGCTTTCTCACTACGTTGCTGGCGCTTTACGTGTGCGGTGTGGTACAACCGCAACGAGATATTGATCGCTGTTGATGGATCTCTGCCATGATCATGACAACTACATAAGGTACCCAGCTAGACCATGGTTTAAAATGTTCTGTCAGACAATAATACCCAACTACAACACCATGATGGATGCAGCGATACTGATTTTTATGGCCGACTCGTCCCGTTTAAAAGCGATACGTTTAGATTTTATGACTTTGGGGTTGGGGTTTTTGTTAGGATAGGACTTGGGTCGAGAATGAATAAATTGTCGTTATTTGATGAAATAAACGCTCTCAGTATATCCTGATGCCATGGTAGTTAAACGGGTAACAATAACAAGATAACACGACTCTACATACAATACTAATAATAATAAAAAAAAAAAAATACATCAAATTGACAGGAAGTACTAATTTGATTTACTAGCAAATTAAGTTTATGTCAGATCATTAAAGCTAACAGTACTATGCCTACTATCATACTATGGAGGCTCTGACTTTGTGGTTGCGATTGTAACGTCTGTTTGATTAATTTTCGGCCGAGAACACACACTTTTTTTTTCTTTCTTTTTTATTTCCTAAAGAATCTAGAAAGTGGCTTTAGATCAAAAACGATGGAAAGAGTTGAGTGTAATAATAAGAGGAATTCAATTAGAGTAGTATTGCATTTGGATTTATTTCTTTTAGTTGGCATTTTTATTTAGTTTATTAAACATGGTTAGTGATTGAATCTTGGAGTTATTCCTTGGAGTGTGGTTAGTTATTGATGAGGAAGTATTTGGACTACAGTTGTATTTAGTGACGCGAGAATCTAATTTAAATTCTCGGATCACGTTAACATGTTATATAAAATTTAATCGTTAATGGGATGGGATCTAACGGTCTAATGTTTCTGTTTAATGTTGTTTCTCACCCATCCGAGAGCGCATGTTCTTTCAAATGGAGTATTGATATTCATTGTACTCTTGATTAAGGACAGTGATAGAGTTCGGAGACCACTTTGGCTGGAACCTATTCGAGTCAATCTAGTCGTCTTATCTTATGCTCCTTAGGTCGATATACATATATCTTAGGTCAATATAAATATATATTAGGCGGAAACAAACCATAGAAGGCCTAAAGCCTAGTACTTAGCCACTTAGCTTCTCGTAACAATTCGTGTTGTGTATGTTTTACACGACCTACAGTTTTATTACTGTATACGAACGGCGAATTCATCCAATTGATTGATTGTGTTACCTACCTATAGTGAGGGAATCACCGCATATCCGCGTTGCATACAGAACGCAAGTATGGGACGGGATATGGTCAGTGGTCAGTGCAACAAAAACATTGTGTAAGTGATTATTTCCATATTTGCAGATACAGTGTGCAGGCTTACTACTTATCCATATTGTTGATATATTTGTTGTTCAATTTTAATCACCCCATCCTACTACCCAATTCGATAGAATTCTAAGAGCTTATCGTTATCACGTCTATAACTATCATTGCATCCACTGACAGTTACCATCATCGATGACTGTTAAGATGGCGCTGAGAAATAATCTTAGGGATATATTTACGTACGAAAAGTACATGCATGCTAACTAACCTTCGTAGTCCAATTAATACCCGTCTTGAGTCCGATTACCATTATTTTGTTTGCTTCGCGTATTCACGTTCACTCAACGTAAGCCGTCTAATCAAATGTTATTGAACACCATTGAGCTATTCTGGTACGAAACATTTGAAACGCATTCTCGCAAGAACTCATAATATAATCCCTTTTCAGACTTTTTAGAGCCGCGACCGACCGCTGTCACGGCTTTTGTACAACTGTGTTGGATTAGAGGTGGCAAATTTTACTTACCTACGAGAGGCAAAATATTGTCTGTCTTTTTACTAGTTCTGTCAGAATTCAGAAAAAAAATATTGAACCGATTTTGATAAGATATTTGCATTGTACAATTTGATATGACGACTAATAGACCAGGCTCATTTCAGGTGTTTTGTGTACCATCATTGCAATTGAGTTCCTCAACAAAATGATCAAAAATCCTTTCCAATCCGAATTGTGCAACTTGGAAAAATTATGGACCAAGGAGTATGTTTTCTTGCTCTTCGCACTTATTTAAGGAACGATTGAAGAAGCATGACATTTCCTATGAGACAGTTATTTTGATTTTTTTTATTTTTTTTTTTAAGGAATTAATACTCGTTTATAGTCTACTACAGCCTAAACAGCTGGGCGCATTTTTTTCAAACTTCATATCTAGGGTCACTGATTTAACAATTCAAGACAAAACCGAAATTTTCATTCTAACCCTTAATGGTACTTTAAAAATGGCCGATTTTGTATAAAAAAAAAAAATATTTGTTCGAAAACGGTTCTAACGATTTCGATTTTTGCCAAACAAATTAGTATAACGGTACTTTATTCATTAACTAATTATTGAAAATTGACTATTTCTCGTCTGTGTTAGAATCGATTTCCTTTTAAATCGATATCTATCAATTTAAGAAATATACATATATGTGCGGATTCCGCAGCCATAGATCCTCTGACCTGACCATCTCTTTTCGATCAGACAAATTCTTGAAAAGTGCTACGAATTTAATATTAAAACTCATCATATTTTCGTTGACTTTAAAAACGCATGTGATAGAGTCAAAAATATACTTTTGAAACCAAAGACGGTGTTGGGCCAGCATAGCTATTTTTTTAATTTCGTGCTGGAACTCCAGAATAGAGATGAGTGGTACGATATTTAACAAATCCAGCTAGATACTCACATATACTGATGACGTTGATTTAATTGCAAGAAGCAAAGAACATCTAAAAGAGAACTTGAAAACCAAGGCAAAGGAGCAGTACTTGAGAGTTTCGAAGAACCACCAGCCACAGCAACCTAACATTACAATCGGAGCCTATAATATAGAACAGGTTAACAGTTTTGTGTATTTGGAAGCAGATGTGAATGAAGCCCATGACATTCCATCTGAAATAAAATGGCGCATTCAACTAAGAAATAGAACCTTCTTCGGGCTCAGTAAATTAATGAGGTATAAAACTATTAATAGAACTCACAAATGCGCGCTCTACAAAACACTGATTCGACCAAAGAACATGAACAACTATCAGCCTTCGAACGAAACATACTCCGATGTATATATGGTGCTGTACGGACTGAGCAAGGCGTCTGGAGAATACAATACAGCGACGAACTGAAAGCGCTATACAATGAACCAGACATTGTTAAATTCATCAAGATTGGACGTCTGCGCTGTACAGGACATAAGGATGAATGAAGACCGGGTAGCATATCAACTAATGAATTTAAACCCCAAGAACTCTAAACTAAGGGCGGCCAACAAAAGAGATGGATAAACAGTGTAACCAAGGTGCTTAGGTGCAAGTACGTGCGACGTGCACAGTCGTGCACTTTATTTTTTTTTTAGAAAAGTGCCATTTTGTTCGCTTTACAAAAACACCAACATAATTATCGTATAGGAAATTGTGTGCCCTTTATTTTTAGTATTACATATTTTCTACTTGCAATCAAATCTCAAATCAAAACTCATAAAGTCTATCTCTCAATTCTGTCTGTCGGTTCTTCAAACTTCGTAACTGGGATCTGTTGGGTCACAAATCGAGGCGAAATGGGAATATTCGTCCTAATCTCAAAATTAACTCTACTTTATTATTGGCCGACTTTGAAAAAAAAAGCCTGTTACGACTTTGCTCAAATTAGATATTTGAGTTATGGCAGTTATACATACAGTTAGTTATACAGTTATGTATATATACTAACAGATGATAGGTAGGAGTGATTTACAAATAATTAACATATAGGATACTGAATTTGTTATGAATTTTCCGAACCTGTTGATTTTTAAAGTCGTAGGTAAATAAATAAATAAATAAATAAAAAAAAATGTCCGTGCGACCCAGTCGTGACCTTTTTTATAAACCATTTCCGAAATATAGCAACAAAAATGGCAAACGCCTAAGTGTGCCAGACGCTTTTTGAAGATGGTGAACTTATCAGAAGTCGGATCAATCAAAACTTTTAATATACTCGTACATATTATGAAGTAAGTCAATTACAAAAATTGTATAAAAAAAAAAAGTTATTATGAAGCATATACGAGTACATATGAATAATTTTTATAATACATACGAGTATTATTATAAGATTTTTCCCTTTTCTTTGATGGTAGAAAGACATTTTTCACGTAAGATCAAGAGTTTCAGAGATAATTTCGAAGAACTAAAGGTATGTAGCATTTTTCCAAGATGACCGACGTTGCACTTATCGGGTCGGGGAAGACTTGATATGTTGTTAAGGAAGGCAAAAATTATTTAGAGTTGGTACATAGGTATGTAGGTTACACCACAGATATCTACCTATGTAAAGCTAACCCCCAAATAATGGGCGCGAGCGAAGCCAAGCAGATCTTTTAGTTATTGTAAATTTTAAGTGTGTCGGAGACAAAACATACGTTGAAATCATGCAAACAAATCAAATCTGTATTGAACGGGCTGAAGGGAGATGTCTATATCATTGAAGAAGAGATTCGCAGACACCGCACTTCCTCACTCTAAGAGCAGCAATAGACCCTATAGTACATTTATCAAGAGTACAGGGTGTCTAGGAATGCATACCTTTTATGTATGCATTTCTCAACTCATAAATAAAAGTAAAAAAAGCTCAAACGTATGTATAGAATGTATTTATCCGCAGATAAATATATTTAATCTTACAAAAATGGGAAATATGGATGCAACGACCTTGCAAGTGCCAACAGGCACGCTCTTCTTATCCATGAATTAAACTTTTATTTAATTACAAATGATTCAACTCTATTGGTTGTTTTTCCTTATAGCTCACGACCTCGTTGGAATTTCGACTCAGTTTTATACGTTTGGAGATAACGCGGAGCTTTAACTTGTTAGATATAACAAGGTGAACGCCAATAGCTTCAATTTGCCAAGAAAACTGATCGCCACAATCATATGCATACAAAGCGTGGAGTTGTATGACTTACTTGTAGATATGATCCTATTAAAATGTATACCATACAAAAAGACTGCTTACATCTCTAATTCTTTCACGTTAATAACCATATCTAGATTTAATCTGCGAGTATAGAAGCACTTTAACGAGATAAAACTCTCAAAGGTCTAAAACATAAAAAAAAAGATAAAAGTGAAGTCTCGCTATATGTAAATTTGTTAACGAATTTAAACGCGCAAAAATTGAAAACCAATTCACATTCCGTGTTCCCTGGTTCTGGAGTTAATCCCATAGTCCACATTTATCTGCTCATTGCTAATTTTAAACACACGATCCCTCTTCACAGAGCAACGTTGAGACACCATCATCACTCATTACTATTCCAAACGCAGGCCCAAGTCCAGTTAGTCTATTTTCCATTGGAAGAGAAGAACTCTTACTAATTCCGTTAATTCCCCCATAGAGTTCCCACTCCTCCCAACATATAGCCCATTCAGTAGCAAATCCCAGGAATCCATTCACATATCAGGAAGTTGCTCTCTCATAGCAACTTCCATCGCAATCGCATATACAATCAGGGGAAAAAAAAGTGCAAACTAAAAATGCGTTCAAAATGCATGCGCGCACCAACTTTCCTGCCCACGATAGTTGTTCTTTTCTTTTCTTTGAGTAAAACGTTTACTGAATATTCGGTAGTAGTTTCTTTTGAACAGCCCACGCTGCCTCCAGACTATGCAGCTTCGGCACGTTTTGGAGCACAACTTCCTCACTTACTACTAAGCGAAGCACGCGTGCTCTGGGTATTGTCAAAAAAATTTACGCACTGCACTCTCGGCGCAATATTGGCATTGGATACTCTATTGAACGGCCCAAAACGAAGAAACTGGGACACGCTTTGTCGACCGTCGCGATATTGTCTGCCATGCCGCATTTTAATTGATGACAAGACAATACCACTCTTGACAGAGCTGGAGTCGGTGCTTAATTTGGAACTGAAATGAATGAAGACAAAATGATGCAGGTTCCCTTGAACTTGGATAATTTGTTTTACTTAAATCTTTAATTGTGTTACACAGTTCCGTATTCGATGGCCTAATAAAGTTTGGGTTAATGGCATTCCGCGCCGCCGCGTCGGCCGTGGAAAATGGGGCAGTGTGGTGAATTTAATTTACCATTTTCAGAGCAATGGTTAATTGGCTGCTGATTGAATGGTAAGCAAATTATTTCGTGGTCAAGCGATTTCTTTTTTTGTCATTTTCACTTGGTCGGTTAAGTCTTGAAGAGTGCATGGATATGGTGTGGACCAGGAAGTCACTGATGTTAATGTGATTGGTTTGAGGTTTTAAGACGATAACTTGTCATGCGATACCTAGTGACAAACAAAAGTTATAGAATAATTTTGGTTTCATTTGTTTCGAGGTGGTTAGATGTCCTCATTATCGTGCTGGAATTTTTGAAACACGTGAGGTCTGAACCTATAGACTTATACTTTTTAGGTTCACGATGATTGCAGAAACTAAATTTATGCAAATACGGGAACTAGAGGTTATCTCATTCCGGCAGTAGAAGAATTCTTCAGATAGAATCACCGAAAGCGTCAACAGTTCCAATCAAGTTGAACTACTTAGTGAATATGGGTTATCTCAACTTATTTGAAGCTCAGATCTGTAAGGATTTTCAAGACTTTTAATGGGCCAATTTTAATACTACGGTTGATAGTATAATTAATGCAAATAGAAGAATAAGGTGAACGCTTTATAACAGCTTCCACAAAAGACTGCAATGTAAGGATGTGTATTAGTCGTGGGAAAACGACCTCGGTAAAGTATTATTATAGCCTCTAATCCACTTAAAAGCGACATTCTACCTAATATGTGCACACGCTCTTATCGACAAGGCCCAGACCATATCAAACAAAAATTGTATGACCTCCAGGATGGAGCCTATTTAAAGGATGATGTCAGGAGATGTTAATATCGGTAAAGAAAATATTTTTGTGAAAGTAATGAGTGCCAACACAAAGTTAAAAGAATGGAGGAGAAGGTTAATTTGCTTCCCAGCATGAATAAATCGAATGGTCCCGAATGGATCATCGGATTTTAAGTCGGAACCCACCATTTATTAATCGATTTCAAATCTGCATGTGATAGCATTCATGGCCGACTTGGGGACTGCGAGCAAACTAATCCAGCTGTGCTGTGTAAATCTGGAAAACTGCCGCGTAAATGCGGTATGCTGTGCAATTTGAAGCAACTCCTCCTAGTTATTCGAAACGTGCAATGGATTTCGACAAGGAGATGATTTCTTCAATCTTGATTAAGAATAAATAGTGCACAGGAAGGCACAGGTCTCTTCCCGCTGTTTTGATTGATAGACAGGTAGATAGGTGATAGATATGTAGATAGATAGATAGACAGGTAGATAGATAGCTATTTATTTTGGCAGTGCAAGGTTTGTTTATATCGTTCAGATTATTGAAGCATTCTCTTAGAGCAGCCCTTCTGACATAGCCTCCTCCACTTTCTCCTCATCTCTACAACTTCTGCAGAAATCATTGTATGTCTGCCGATGACGCAGTGTTCGGTGATAATATTTGTAAGTTTGGGCTAAGGTCGCGTTAGTCTAGCAGTGTTACTGTTAATAAGATGTGGCGTTCACATATGGTTCGCTTTTTTTACTGCATCAGCGTTTGTCAGGTACTTCACAAGTGGTATTGGCGTATTTTTACTAAGTGACCCCTATCGTGTTAGTTCATCCATACAGTTTCTCGGGATATCGCAATGGCCAGGTACCCAAGAGACGATATTAAACTGTTTAACTATATCATTAAAGGATAAGCTGCAGTCCTTCATTGCCCAAGATTTCAGTGCTAGGGGGTCAGCAGTAGAGGCTCTCACGGCAATTGAAGACCAAACGAAACGAGTTAGTCTTGAGGTCAATTAGAGCAGAACTAAACACATATTGTAATCAAACACAGAAGCATCTGTCCACTATCTGGTACAGGGGTTTTCAAAGTATGGCATACGCCCCAGGTAGTCGCAAAGCAATTCCTAGGGGATCGTTTTACGCTTTCTAGTATTAAGAAAAACGACATTTTTAAAAGTAGGCGTGTCTGTGGGCGGATTTTAAAAATTGTTTCATTTGTACTGCTTCAGATTCTAGAAAGCTTATATATATTTCATATTCCGAGCTCAAAATTTAAGGCCCAAAAGATCAACATAACTTTTGATGTCGATCACAAATATATGTACTTTTGGGGGTCTATCGTTATTATTTTTCTATGTTATAAACTACTTATGAAGCTTAATGTACCCTGGGTTAGGATATAAATACTACATTGTTCCGAATACAGTCGAAAATTCTAATTATTGGTCAAAAAGGTCAAGAATTCTGCCACGTTTTCAATTCCATACTAATTTGCAATGCTAGCTGCCAGGTTCATATAAACGAATATAGTTAGTTAGCTAGTTATGTCCTCTGATCCCTCGTGGGGCATAGGGCGTCGATAACGCCTGCGCACCATCCTGTTCGGAGTTTTGCAACGCGCTTGAGCTCCCTCCAAGTCATCCCCAATGATCTGGATTCCTCCTCGACTGTTCTTCTTCATGTCTGCCTAGGGCAGCCCACTCCATTCCATTGCATAGCGTACTTCGCAATGGAACTGCCTTCGCGCCGTAAGATCCTTAGGATGTTGCGAAGGTTCATATAGGTATATACATATGTGCAAATGCACTCGGTGATTGAGTATGTGAATTCTCTTTTTGACTCATTCACTTTCGAAAACGAAAGACTTTCAATTCACAGTATGTGTATTAATGAGCACCTACGTTCCAATAAAGACACTTTGATCTTGCTACGAACGATGCGAATTATTTAAGTTTCCTTAAACGCTGCAAGAAATACTTTACAACTTCTAATCTGGTTGGAATATAATGTCCTAGGCTTGACTATATCGACCATATCTAGTTTGCCACTAGACCACTAGACCAAGACCAGACTGAAAATATTCGATGGGATCAAAAACTGAGCGGAGTCTATAAGCCATTTTTATACATTTATAAAGAAATGTCAATTGTTTAATTGTTCTGCGATCAACGAAGCAATCAAATGTCGAGACCATCCTCAAGCTGATCGTTAAAATTTTGCAAGCCCACAACTTTGGTAAGGATGTGAAGACCTACAAAAAGTTTGAAAAACGATGGTCTAGCACGAAGCGTTACTATAGATAACTCCAACTTGAAAGTAGTTACGAAGTTTATCTACCTTGGAATAAACATAAAATAAAAATAGAGCATAACTTCTCACAACCATTCGTGCTGTGCGACACAAATTGCTATGTCATTTTCGAAAGGCAAATTTTGCGATTGAGAAGCTTCTCATGCAAGTTTTTGCTCTCGGATGTTTGTCAGAGGTTGGACCGTGGAAAAACTTTTTGGTTTTTCTTAGAGTCAGATCTAAGTCTCCCGCACAATGGTTCATGCACTTAACCCACAGTGCCAACAAACTACATAATGTTGAACTCGCACCAAGCACAAAATGAGCTAGCTGCGGCACTGATGGTAAGCGAACCATTATCTAGCGAGGGGGACGGATTGAGGGCTGTTTCTATATAAACAGTTATAATATTTTTATATAAAACATTTTTTTGTAAATATTCTAGAATTTCTTCTTCTTTTTTACTTGGTATCAAGAACTTTGTCTAAACTGGAGACACCTAAAATCAAACAAAGTATTTAATAGCACTAACTACTAAGTAGTTTCTTCATTTAAGTAACATCAAGAGATACCTATTATCACCAATGATCTATAGATTTTGTAGTAAAATAATTTCCAAGACGATTTCCCCAAAAACCGCTGAATTTGTATCGCGACGATCCGGCACGTAAGGTGATCCAAAAATAAATTTTGCTTTACATTGCGCACTGTTCTACATTATAACACTGCTATGTGTTGGCATTTGGGTCTACCATAACCACTGTGCCTAGGAATTTCTTTATATAATACGGAAGCTGCTGTGACTAGAATGCCAAATTAGATATTAATGGCTGCTGTGTTCACGAATTCCCGCTCATTCAGTTAGTCAACGAAAAATTGCCTGGTTCTGATGGGACCATAGTGCCAGCCACATGTATGAATCAAACAAGATCAAATTGTTTATCGCAAATCTAAAATCATTGCGAAGGTGTTTCTTTGCAATTAAAATTAGAGCAACACAATAATGCGCGAACAATCGAACTCCGATCAATTGAATCGATTTGTGTAACACCGGATTCGGATGTGATATTTAATGGTCAAGCACAATGTTAATTATATAGACTACTTGAACATTTAGCAACCGCAAGGCTATTAATTTTGTCGCAATTTATTTTGAAATTTCATTGTTTTACTTGTCATTTCTTAGGGGTGTTTCTTTCTGTATATAGGCGAAACAATTTGCTGCAAAACGTTTAGCTGAGGGCTTTCAAGGTCCAACCTTGGAAATGCATTCAACGCCCCAATACGGTGTCCAATTTTGCATGGTCCAATAAATTGTAAACAGTAGTAGCGGCAGCAACTGACCGAAAGTTTAAATTTATCTTAATGTAGGACATGAACTAAATGGTAAATCAAATTGCATTGTTAAGCCGGTTAAGCGTAACGCAAATATAAAGCGATTCCATGGTCAAGGTATGCGTGACATAGTGACATATGTAGAGTAATTAATTTAACTGTTCAAACGAATTGACTGGATCATTTCTTAATTGAATGGCTACAACAAGTAACGCGTGCCTAAATCAAAACAAGGCAAACTGTTGACTCGAAACTTTAGTATGCATGACCGTTTAGTTTATTGACTACTTTTACAAATGATTACACAATCAAGTGGATATTAGTTGGTTTACAGTAATTCTAGAAAAGTTTCAGGGGCTTGGAAATGTTTTTTTTTTTTTTTATTTCTTCCCTTTATGCGACTCTGTCCGCCCTCCGTACAAAAGGATCAAAAGCTTTAATTAATATAGCTTTTGTTTTCCAAATAGTCAGTGTTAGTTTCATTAATATTTCATAGCATCCATTATTCAAAGACCTCAAGGTTTACTTTGTATCTAGTAAACCTGTATCTTGTACTTCAAACTGAAGTGCAGCTAGCTACACAAAGCTGGGGTATTGGAGTGCATATAATCCCAGAAGAGTTACGGAAATAGGAGAAAATTAACAGAGTTAAAGAGACAACTTCTGGAGACAACTTCCAGGTATGAGACAAACTAAAGCACTGCTTGAAACATGAAAAGGTCTAAGCCTACATCATCTTAAGCAAAAATAAACTAAGAATTCTAATGGTTTTCCTCACAACTGTAAACTTAAAAAACGCATAGAGAGTGACGATCTCGAAAGCCAGAAAGGAGCAACCTTGTACTATCTGATCCCTTTGAGAGTTCCCGAAAATATGAAGAGAAAAAAGGTACTCCAGGTTTACAACATAAACCGATGTTTTTGTAAAATGCATCAAATTTCGGTAGCAAAGAATTCTTATTCTTCCAGAAAAAGCGGGATACCTTAAGCTGAATATCTCCCACATAGAAGGCAATGTAAAAACGAGTTGTCGCACTACTCCGAAAAAATGGCAATTTACAGCATAAAGCTCTATGATGAAGCTGCATAGAGAGTTATATCAGAAAAATACACATTGCGTTCGTAAGGAAAAGCTTCTGCGTGGATAGATAAAAATAAGATCATCCACTTTCCGAGATATATTTCATGCCAAACACCAAGCTTCTGAAGATCTTCCAGCGCTTGGTGTCTCCAGTTTCTATTTGGGCGACTGTTGGACATGAGAATATTCTGCTTGCCCTTACTTTATTTGTATGTATATTCTTAGTTTGATTGCGTTAGCCTAATTGAATGCAATTTGACAGACCTAAACTTTTGTGCAATGAGGAAATACAAACGACATTCGCTTGCTGTTGCCACAAAGTCATCAGCCAGGATAATGCTTGGTGGATGGGAACGGGGAGGAATTTGGTGCTACTAATGCTAACATTTCCAGTAGCGCAGCAAAATGGACCGGCCGTATTCCTATACCAGATAGTGCGCTTTATTTTCCGATCTAATTGAACTTGCTTTTCAGATCTTAGCATATAAATGCCAAAGCAGATTTTGACGTAATGCTTCCAGCAGTAGTTACAGGTGTCATTAATCAGTTCACAGAATATATTTTTGATTTCGCAGTCTTTATCTTCATAGATGTTAACATAGTAGGCTCAGTTGAAAAGCTTAGCTCTAATGCCAGTCGTTCGCTGAAAGTTGGTAGGTCATGGCTTATTCCCGTGGTTTTTCCTTCCATTTATGAATAATTTCTGAATCTACTATCCACGTCAGAATGTGTAAAACACTGTACTGCAGCATTCGCTATGTTTCGAATTTTCTCTGCAAGTCCGGCGCATTTCTGGGATGGCTATTATATCATATATGCATATACATACATAATTCGCGAGGAAGTCCGACATTTGTTCCATTCTCAAAAACTGGGACAAATCGAAAACCAATCTGACTGTGCCGATCAATTCGGGACGAATGTTCAGCCTACGAATAAATCACTGGAATTAAAAGCAGTTAGATAAAGTCTCGTAAAATACTGCAAATGGCTCTTAAACAAGAGGTACCACGACACATGGATACCGCGGACAACGACAAGTCGGTAGAACTTGCAAGAAAGGGTAGTTGAAGCCATAAGAAGAGCAAAAAAGCGTCACTTAGGTAAGGATACATAACGAAAACACAGTAGCCAGTTTTCGATAAGGTTAGTTTAGGCCCCACTTTATTTTAACATAAATGTTCTAAAAGGAGTATGGTGATAGTATTGAAAAATATTATCAGAGATACGGTTCTGAAGGTACTAAACTTGAATATACACAAATGTCTTCTTTGTCAGTCCATCTGTTCGTCCACATTGCCTGTGGCGTCTATTGCTCACAATAACTGCTGCAATAATGCACCAATTTGAGTAATCAAGGTGCGCGGTAGTGCACCTCCAACCACCTTAATTTTATGGCTTGCCACTTTCGGAAGACTTAGGGCAAGATTGATAGTCGCAACTAAGTTTGAGCTCAAAGTACTACTGTTGAAAGTAATACTTTCAACTGGCAAAGATTAGTTCTATATTTTTCAAAATATTAAGAAATCTTAAATATAAAAGATAGAGAATCGGACCCAGAATACTTCCTTGGGGAATCCCTGCTTTAATTTGTTTAAGTTGAGAATATGCACTTCCATAATTGACTCGAAAAAATCGTTCGGAGAGATAGAACTTAATCAGGATACATTGGAAAATGTAAACAAAAAAAATTATTGCCACAATAAAGATAAATATAAATGTAAAGTATTTATTTGTATACTAAAAAGTATGCATTTTTTCGTTATTTTTCTTCTCGATCTTTTGTGGTAAATAAAATTTTTATTTTTGGGAAATTTTGATCTAAAATGGAAATTTTTCCCCCTTCGGGTGATAAAATTCATTGAAAAATACTAGCAGCACTGGATTTCCTCTCCTCCTTTTCGTGTGTGTTTAAAAATACAGTCAATTTTGACCAATCGATTTCGAAATTTTAATCAAACTTGACATTAATATTATAAAGAATCTCAAAAAGATGTGCCTCTCAATTCTGTCTGTCTGTTTGTTTGTCTGTATGTCTGACTGTATGTATAGCCGAGTGCGTCCTAAATGACCGTAATCGTAATTTTTCTTTTTTCTTAACTATTCTTACAAATGAACGATTTTGTAAAAAATCGTTTTTTTTTTCGAAAACGACCCAAACGATTTTGTTCAAAAAATATTTGAGTTACGGTGAATGGAACTAGATGGTGTACCAGGTTTTTGCCAAAAAATGTCTATAACTGTACTTTACTTATTGACCGGTTTTCGAATCGAACGATTTAGGCGATTTTATTTAAAATCGTTTTCTATACAATATTTGTCTACATTAATGCCATCGAAATATTTTTTTATTTAAATTTTTAACAGATCTTTTGAATACGGTTTTTTCGTTCACAATAACTTCTGCAAAAATGGACCGATCTTTGATGATTGATTGAGAATGAAAGGTTTTAAAAATATATACAATTTTGTAACACCGTTCCTTAAATTGTACATTTTTGATAACAACTACATACATACATATGTATATCACCTAAGTAGTGAATTAATAGTAAACTCTATCGAAATTTTGCACATCAAACATTATCTAAAAAAAAAAAATATTTTATAACATCCCAAGTAGCATTGTTCAAGTTACTAGTGACAAATTTGCTCTATAATGGTTCTAAAATAGTCTTATGTGTAACTTTAGCATTATAACTGCTATCGTCGCTGCTAGTTGTGTAAAACTTAAAAAAAAAATGCTCATGAGCTGAGTTTTGGAATACTTTCAGCTCTATTACTTGGTAGGGCTTTCAGTTCTATATATGTGTTCTATAAGGGAGATAAGAAAATCTGCGATGGAGTGACTTTTTACAGCAATTAATATCACTATAGATACCTTATACAACTGGTAGCTTTTGTATGACTGAAAGTTGTTCTTTTTATTGCTTTCTTCAAGCTAACAATGTTAATGAACTGTAAAATAGAGCATCAACATTTATTTAAAAAAAACAATTGGTGACATAGTTCGATGCAAAGCTGCTGTGTTTATTTTGCACTCTTTTAGAACTATAAAATTATCTTATATGCAAATATAAGAATGTTCAAATGTGTCCGAACTGACAACCGCGCTGCCTGAGCTGAAGAAAAGAGAAAGGAAATGCATCTGGTTGTTACTTTCTTTACGAACGTCGTCCTCTAGTTAATAGAATGTTGACGACTATTGACAGTCACTTCTTCGATGACCTCTCCATGACTAGCGCAAGATTGATACCTCTCAAGATCTTATTATTCGGTGGGTCTAATTTGGTAGCTTCCATATGGTGACTGAGGGAGGAGCCGATAACCGATATTAGATAGATACCCATCTACCTACCCACCTAATGAAATAGTAGAGGATATCAGAAAACATATTACATGACCGCTGTAAATTTTCTATATGTTTAAACCGTTCCAAAATAATAGCTTCAACAGTGAAGGCTAGATTGGGTCTAGAAGTGTCAAAAATAGATTAGATTGCACCCACTTAAAGAAAAAAGTTGCAAGTGTCCTTCGATAGCTTTGGAAGCCCAATTGTGGGGTCTTGTAGAAGTAAGCTAGATAGTTGTGTTACTGGTTTACAATTTAATTATGTAACTTGTCAAGATGTCACTCACGTTGATCGTAATCAAATTCAAATGACATTTATTGTCGAATGAATGTAAATACTTGATAAATTGCTTTCAAAGGTGTAATCTTCGTCTCATTTAATTTGCTTCATGTTTCAATTGGCATTACTATGTGCGAATTGCATAACGAAATCATAAAAATCTCCTCGTATCCCTATCCTATATCATACTAAACACCCACTTGTTATTACGGCCATTACTCGAGTATATCGCCTCCGTGTCGAATGTTCAGCCAACACTTACGTAAACACGTAGGTGAGAAACTAACTGACATACGTCATGAATGAATAACAAATCGTTTTCCCTCCTAAAAAAAATCTCCATAATCAAAATCATTGTCTACTTAAACAGTTAAGTTTACCCGAGCCACAGAGCTGGCAAATTGTGGCCAAACATGCATTTAACATCACACACATCGGCTAGAATATAAAACCAAGAATCTCGACGGACAATTAGAATAGCGAAACAGTACCGAGAGCGCTCCAGCACATGAACGACATAACGACGCCTACGCTTCTTACATATTTATGAGATACTGGCCAATTTCATGATGCCATCAGTGTAGCAGATACTTATGTCGACAACCTTAGCGCAGATACTTTTCGCGATTATTGTCAAAGCTCTCTGCAATTAATTCGGACCCAACTGTATTGCAACTTTTCACGAAAACCGGCTAATAGCTGGTTCGGTTCGGGCGGTAGTGGCGAGCTAGGTTCACGAAAATGTACCTACAAGATCACGGCCATGGCCAATGTCGATTTCATTAACATTTTTCATGGGTAACTTTCTCTATTTTTAGTTTATCCGCGATTTTTCAGTACTTCTACTGCTTCCATTCGTCGTAATTTATTTCTCTTTTTGGGGGGTTTTGGGTTTCCATTCAACAACGTGAGTGGACAACAATGATTGCACGATGTCATAAAAAATCGTTGACCCCAATTCCGACTGCCGCGCGGTACACAGTAGAACGCAGAAAGTTAGGCACTCATCGAAACCAGTTAGTACAATAATCTAAATTTAATGAAATAATCTCTTCAAGCAAACGAAAGCACTAACACACAATCCAACATTGACGAGTGCGAACTGTGTGCTTCGATTTCATTTGCTCGTGTGTATGACCCGAATCTCTCATCGAAATGCACTTTAGACTGCGAACTCGTCGAAAAATATGTTTAACCAAAAAAGTAGATCAATATGTGTACTAAAAATCTGAACAAAAATGATAAATGAACTTGCATTCGATTCGGAACGGTATGGGGGGCGGCCTTTTGCCTGTAGTACTCACTTGCCTAAGTGTTCACTTCCGATTCGATGCCTAATGATCGAGTTCGACATCTCGATTCTTAATCTAGAGTTTGTTGCTGTTGCTGCCTGTTTTTTTTTTTTTTTTTTTTTTTCTCAGATATTCTTAAGTGGTGAAAGCATTACTTTGGACGACTATGGTGTGGACGCTCATTCAAGTGTTTAACTCTCACCTGACATCTCTGACAGCCGGGTTATTAATCTTCATATAAAGTATATAAACCAAAATACCCTACAACGATCATCGCACATGTATCTGCTGACAAAAAAAAAAAAAAAAAACCCAACACTTTGCTCGCATTTTTCGTTATCAAACATCGAATCGCTTCGAGTCGCTTGTCTGAATTTAAATAGAATCCGTTTATGTATGTTTGTACAGCTGTGGCCTAAGATACGATTTTAGATGGAATTCGCATCGCGTGCATAAGAAATGAGCACTTGTTGGTGGCTATGCTGCTGTCACATTGCCATTTGAGGAATGTAGCTAGCATAATGGCTTTTGCGGGGGGGCCAGCTTGTTATAATGCGGTTATTAAATTCATATTTCGAAGACATTTTGGCGCCACCATCGGATTTTTTTTTTTTCCATTTTTGACACTTATGACGAGAACATTGTAAATGGAATGTGTGAAGAGGGACTGGGAACATTTTGACACCTCTATTATGGGTGTTATGTAATTGAGTAGAAGTTGTGGATTTAAAGTTTTATGATTGTGACATACCTACGTAATTCTTTGTTTATTGGTTTAGAAGATTATCATCAAAGATGGTGTTATTGCGAAAACAGTTTTTTTTTTTTAAAAAAAGCCTGCATTGGATTTGTTAATGCGTACATATGACATTTTACTTGATTTTAGATAAAAATAAAGAGGGGGGTGGGGGGGGGGGATTTTCCTAAAAGGCTTCGATCGCATCCCTACCAATTAAAGATATGTGTAAGTAGGTAAGTAGATTTGATTATGATACCACGGAATCTTTAGTTTACCTACTCTGGTGTTTCCTCTTGTCAGGTTATTGCACAAATTCATCCGTGCAAAAAAAAAAAAAAATACGCACCGTTAGCAGGGACTGGCATGAAGGGAAGATCATACAAATGGCAAAGAACATCAAAAAGAGTCCGCTGCCTGAAACCGGTCGGCCGGGTAAAATCCCTGACCTTTTTCCATGGTTCCATTATATAATTATAATTAATAAGAGATTAATAACTTAAAAAACAGAATTTATGTACATGTAGATACTAAAATAGAAGAATACTATCGCAGTGTGATCCAGAAATTTAAATAAAGTGCACGACTGGGTAGTACGTGCTTTCACCTACATATATGTTGTTTAACTGTAAATCACTCGGATTTGAAATTTAAATAAAATCATTAAAATTTTTTTTAAATCCCGTTAAAAATATAAAAGAGAATATTTTGAAAATTTTCCAAAATTTGGTATGCCTTAAATATCCCACAATATTATTCAAATATTGATTTCGAATAATATTCATTAACAGAAATAGCTAATTTTCAAAAACCATCTCAAAACATAAAATTTTAACAAAATCGTTAGAGCCGTTTTCGAGAAAATCGATTTTATTACAAAATCGTTTTTTAGTAAAGTATCGTTAATTTTAGGGTTAGAATGAAAATTCCGATTTCCCCTCAAATTGTGAATCCACAGACCCCAGATATAAAGTTTGAAGAAAATCCGTCCAGCCGTTTAGGCTGCAGACATACAGACAGACACAATTGCCGGACCTCATTTTTTAGATTCTCTATAATAGTAATACCAAGTTTGATCAAAATCTCGAGGTCGATTTTTCCACGAAATCAATACTTGGCCAAAAAATCTAAGTTGTGTCCAGCAATTTTTGGCAATAAGATGTGATATCTTTGACCACAGAACTATGTAACTGTGTTTTAATAATAGTATTTAATGACGATAACGAGTCATCAAAGCTAAGAGATTAGCAGATACTAATCTGTTCAACTTTGTGTTCAAAGACTTGTTAATTTCTTTTCGGCATGTGAGAGTGTTTAGTAAACATTTTATCAACAAATTTGGGATCTTAATAAAGCAAAGTAAAATAATTTTACGAAATATCGCAGATCAATTAAGTCACATTATAATAAACTTGTTTAATTTAAGTGAAATTATTTTCACTTTTTTATTACAAAATCTAGAAGAAAATCCACCCTCCGTATACCGAGTGTAGCGTCTACAAAACATGCAATGAACAAAACAAAAAGATAACCTACCCCAGGTGGCAGTCCAGATTTACTCGAAAACCCACCCCCTACTGAGGTCGACTCTACGAATTCTGGGGAGAGCCATTTATTGCAGTCCTTTGACTCTTTAAGAACTGTATTCAAGGGTATTTCGATCGCCACCACCAAGATCGAATGTATCCGGGAAAATGTTTAGTTTATGATTTTACCACTTCTGACACCGGAATATATAACACAAGCATTCATTTTATTAAGAGACCGAAGTAGTAAGCTTGAGCATTTTCCCGATTTTAAAAGTTTTGTTTCATATATCATAGGAAGGATCTTCGTCATTTTCTCTATTTAATTAAAGAGTCATAACTAACAGCAGAGGCGTACTCGTACAATTCTCAGCTGATCAAGAAGCTCGTACAAAATGGCAACTTTTGCAAATTTTTAGATTGCCTTCTAAATGAAGATTTTAAGCTATCTATGGAATTTAAAATGGCTTTAGACAGCAGGAATTTAATTTTTCAATGCCCACTGTGAGACGCCACGAGACGTTCTTTTAAGTCCATGCAATCATTTTAAATTTTGCACAAGCTGTTTTACAACTCATAGTGAACGCGAGTTAAAGTCTATTCATAAATTTACTGTATGCATATTATGTATGTTTTCCATTATATATACGTATGTTACATTGAAAATATGTATTTTTGTTAGTTCTTTCTTATATAATATTCTTAAAATATAAATATAATCCTGAATGCTGTTTGACTTGGTTATTTTTTACTATAGTGGAATTTATTTCCATTTCTTAATGGAATTAAAACCCATAACTGAAAAAACGCCCGTGGGCGTAATTTCCTTATTGCACTGCACCGTAACAGTCATTAGTGACCGTTATCGGGATATGATAACAAATTATTTTTGACACCAATTGGACGATGTTGATGTGGAATACGTGTATGCAATTATTGCACACAAAGTTTCCCATCCGCTTCATCTCTCGTTTCAGTGATCAAAATTGGCTACCAATATAGTGCGATATTGTGCCATTGGATTTTTCTTTCTTTGGGGATATATGAAGCAGAAGGTATATACCAATGACCCCCAAATGATTCCAGAGCTAAAGGACGATATTCGACACGTTATTTATGAACTACTTCATGGTTTATACCGAAAAGTAATGGTAAATTTAATCAAATGGGCGGAAGTTTGCAAGGCCATTTGCCCGATATCATTTTGCATATTTAATATCAACATTATATTGTCATAAAAATGTTTCACATAAATTTCTACCATATTTTCTTTTCGCAAAAACATTACTTGACAATTTTTTTGGGTAAACATTCGCATGCATTTGCTAATTATTGAATGTTGTGTCAACATGAAAATGTGAAATTTATTTAAGGATATCCGCGCACGTCTATGTATTTAACTGAATGTCTACTTTGAGGGAATCCCTGGTGGGCGGTTATCAAGACAGTTAATCTGCTTAGTGTTTTAAAATTAGAGCGTTAGGGTATGTACATATAAAAAGACTAAAGAAAAATACATACTACTTTGAAGAATATGCAGACCCATCAACACAAAAGTATCTATAATAACTCGTATCATACTTTAAACAAGCCTGCTCTTAAAATGCAACAATTTCAGTTCTTGGATCACTTATTCATGTTAACACTATCTGTCCCTTGTAATTAAAAAATAAAACAAAAACATAACAAGCTCCCATAGAATCTAATCAGATCATTTACGAAAGAAAAAACACATTTCATTTGCATTTAGCTTAACCGCATTTAAAGTTATTTTTTTCTTCTGAGAAATTCCAACCAGTAATACTAAAAGACCGATTAATCTTTCGCCATAGTTTAGGAGACACGAGCACACATCAAAGTGAACTCTGCCATAATCTTGGAAGAATCAGCAATCTAGAATATCTTATAAAGTCTTTCATTCGTCTTAATTTATCTGCAGTCAAATCTGTACTTCCATTAAAATGGTCATCTCTGAAAGTGGGAAATTTGTTCATTTCTCTTGATGTGATGTTAACAAAATGTAATAACTTAAAAATTATTGGGAATAATGACCTTATTATACGGTTCAAGATTACTTAACAAACAGATGACTAACGGTTAATTCAATCGAATAAAAATTAAAATGATTAAGAACTTGTTTCTGGGCAAAAATGTATAAATCACTTACTTTTAATTATGTAATTTGAATTTTTGGATAATTAATGATAATAAATGAAAAAATAATTTATTGCATTTAATTGTGCTATTAAAATCATATTAACCATAAATATGGACATTTTTCAGTATTGTTTGTCAGAAAGAGGATTTATTGATCTAAATACTCGTATATAAAGAAACGTGTCCTGACTGATTCATTATCACGGAGCCGAAACCGCTGTAGCTAGAACTATGAAATTTGGACAGTAGTTATATTTTATGACATCTACTACAAAAAATTCAAAGTTTAAGGGGGTAGAAGGGGGTATAAAAGTTTGAATAGGAAAAAATATTTGTTCGATCGGATTTACTTGAAACTTAGCAAACCTACTCTACAATACTAATAATGAAACACGTATTTCAGGATTTACCAATGGTATGGTATGGTAAGAGGGAAGTGCATCTTAGAAGGCCCTTGTCCATTGTAATTCCCTATGAATTGTGGTACTATCTCTAAATTGGTCGCCTCTCAGCTGGTTTTGAATAAAACCAACCTGTACTCGTGACGAAACATAATCAGATCTTTCAGTTCTTCAAAAAGTCTGTTTCCCATATAGCGGAAGCGACGAGTTAAAAGATTGGGACAATCACAAAGGAAGTGTTTAATAGTTTCGATTTCTTCTGTATCATGACAGCTTCTGTAAGAATCAGGTGAGTTGATGCCCAGTCTGGCTGCCATTGCACCTATCGGGCAATGTCCAGTTAGTACACCCACCATGATACTGGTTTCTTTTTTGTTCATTGACAAAATGCTTTTGGACTCCTGTCTACTGGGAAAAAGAATGGAGTATTTCTTGTAAAAGTCTATGTAACGTACGAAATAGTCTGTTGTTCTATCGAGATCAGTTGATCTATACGAGTATCTTTGAAATATAGATCTTTGCTTCCATGTTCTTGATTTTCTAAGACGAATCGCGCTTTTGGCAATCGTGCTTCGCATGAACTTATCCAGAGTAGGAGCATTAAGAATCATTTTTAACCCTGCCTTTTTTAACTCTGTTTTATTGAGGTAGCTAACTGTGTCTGTTGCATTTCACCACACAATTGTTCCATAGGTAAGTAAGGATCGCAGTATAGGTACATTATGGGAGGTCGCATGCCCCATCGATTACTGAAGGTTTTCTTGCACGCGTAGAAAGCACTTAAGGCCATAACACACATAAGAAAGAATAAAAAATAATGTGCTTTCTACGCGTGCAAGAAAACCTTCGGTAATCGATGGGGCTTGCGACCGCCGATAATGTATACTGCGATCCAGGGGAGATATTCAGAGAGATTCCATTCAACTTTAGAAGATCTAATTTTCTTTTTCCTCCTTTACGTGTACAGAACTAGTTCGATTTGTGTTGGATTGAATCCTAGACCGTTTAGTTCCGCCCATGAGGATAAATCTTTCAGTGTAAACTCCATAATGTTACTGTTTTCTTTGTCTGTTTCCGATACTTTTCCCCATTAGCCGTTTGATCCCGTTTTACTTGGCTACCCTATAAAAATCAGACAAATATATATGTAAAGGGTTATTCATTTCGAGGCTGAGATTTCACATCTCTGCCATAGTTAGTCCTTGCCTTGATATTTTACAATATGGATCGTATAACCACCGCTTAACATATTAAAATTGTTGCATCTTACCATAGAATGACCATAGAATGCAGAGAATATACGCCGATTGGGTGTTGGAAAATCAACAAGTTGACTCCGATTTTTCGAACAAAATCTTCTTCAGCGATGTGGCTCATTTCTTACTCGGTAGCTACTTATGTTAACAAACAAAATTGCAGAACTTGGGGTTCTGAGAATCCAAATGTGATCATTGAGAGGCCATTACATCCAGCACGGATGACAGTTTGGTGTACGCGGTGGACCAGCGCGAGGCGTTATCGGTGCGTATTTTTTTTGAAAACCACGTAGGCGCCACTATTACAGTCAGTTCTCTGGGATATGGTCAAATGATAACCAACTTTTTTTGGCTTGAGATTGAAAACATTGATATGAGCTACATCTGGTTCCAACAGGACGGGGCTACTTGCCACAAATTTGGCTAAAGACTATGTCTATGCAAATAATCCCCAAATTTTTGAGCACTTAAAAACCAACATCCGTAAAGTTATGGACGCAATACAGCCAGAAATTACCTCACAAGACTCGAGGTTTGCAAAAACTACCGTGACGGCCATTTAACTGATGTTGTATTCCATACATAATAGCATAGTCCAAAATTTAAAACAGTTAAAACAATTTCATTGAAATATTTAATTTAAAAATTTAAAATTAAAATCCTAAAGCACAAAATGAATAGCCCTTTACTAAGTGACTTGCTTTTTGAATTTTAATTTAATTCGCAGAGATAAATGCTCATGCTTACATGACCATTTCCACTAAAGAAGACAATCATAAGATTCGTTAGCAAAAAAGAAAAAGTACTTACTCATCGAATCATTAATTACATAAGAACAATTTGACGTTATATCGAACCTCACATGACATACTCAAAAAGATTTGGTCCTAAATTTGACGGAGGCATAGTGTTTTCTAGCACTTAAGAGGTAGAGAAAGGCCCAAGGCAGTTTAACATTTCGAAAGAATTCAACAAAAAATACTTAAAATTCCGAAAATACCACAAACCCCCTAAACCTAGTGTTTGTACTCGCGTAGTATATTTTTTCCAAGATCTATGTCAATATTTACAAAATTTACAAATACTGTGATGCGAGCTTTCGGTTCTAATTTAATGAATAAATAATACAACATGATTAGATTCTTTCGCAGTCTGTGTATAGTTGAGCACCACGAGTACTTGCCTGAATCTAAGAATGATTTATAATTAATAATTACTTGACCTCAATTGTTTTATTTCTATGAATTTGCCAATAATATGTTATTCAGTTGGAGTCTGTCTATAGGGCGTCAAACAAGAGGCGGTAAATTGGCATTGATGGTAATAAAAATCGATTTTGGGTGGTCCAGCTGTGAATATATTTTTAGATCTATGTCTGGATAATGGAAACCGGATTCAATTTGCATCTATTCATAAGTTGACTTACAATTTTGCAAAAAAAAAAAAACAAACAAGAAGACATTAAAGCGGATACGTTGACATTATTACATCGTATGTTATACTCGACCACAAAAAGCGATTCAAATACAAATGAGTATAGACATGGAAGTCTGTGTTTTATTGTCATCAAAGTGCAGTTTGAATAGCAAAAATCCGTATATGACTCAGCTGACTAAGACCTACGTAATACCTTTAAGCTGGTTGCTTGCGATTGCACAAATGCTTATAGTTTCAATTCAAGTTCATACGCAAGCCCAGCTAAACCAACGAAGACAAAGACTCGACTTTTGGCAAATTATGAAGTCCAGACCGTGCTTAGTGAATTTAAAGCAAAAATAAGAGGGGAAGGCATTTTTGAGGCATAGTTGGAAAATAAAGCCTACACGATGTAACCTCAAGAAACGATCTCTAGCTAATAGACTTTGTGCATGATGCCCATCAGATTGCCTCAAGGCAATTCTTCAGTATTTCAGGTGGCAAATAGACTTGGGTCACTACATATATATGTACGTATACAACAACATCAAAGACACAGGGCTGAGCTTAGGCTACTGTGGAGGTCAGCAGGTTGCGGATAGCTGAACGGCCTGTGATGCACAGGTTAGCTGCGAATAACAAATAAGCAGCCCCCGACCAAAAGCGGCAGAGAAGGGAGGGTGAGGCTGAAAACGTCTCAGAAACCCTATGAACTCTCTGTGACAGGACGGGTCGGTGCCGTCCAGAAATAGGTGCCCCCCACTCCAAGGAGTGGCGACGGGGGAACTCTCTAAACACGAAGACAACACGTGAAGCACTGCATACTAAGCCTATGTACTAGGCATTAAGGCCGAGCCCGGTAAGGTCTTAATTACGGTATACCGGACCATCGAATGGACTTGTAGTATTCTGTTACCTTAGAGTGAATGGCTCTCAGGTTAATGATGCAACCACCCCCGTCCCGTTAAAACCATAGTAGGCCTTAAAGTACTTTCTCCGTCACGTCGCCGTTAAGTTGGTGGTGTATGTTCAGATTAGTACCGATCTGGCTCTGGAATAGGCACCCTTAAGGTCATGTGTCAACGCTCGCATGGACTCCCTGCCTGCATAGATAACCATGGGATCATAGAGGTGAATACACATCCGGGGATCCAATAGAGATAATACACCAAAACAATCAATCACCCGAAAAAAATACAAAAAATACAGGAAAAACAAAAAAATCAAAAACAAAAAAACAATTATTTTCAAGGAGAAGGGGAGTTTACTGTATTAGCACACCCATTTAGAAGAAGTTCCCTGGTTTCCAGATCTCCAGAAAAGACAACACCTGCAGAAAAGCAGGACAGTGCCGAACCCATTGGTCCCAGCTCTTCCAAAAGCTCGGAAAAACCGGTTGAAGTGAAGGAAAAATTGGACCAAATTCCCAGCCTGACCAAACAAAATTGCGAGAATGATGCGATGAAAATCGTCGGTAGCAAGATCAACGAGCTGATGGTTTTCATCTAAGGGAAGAACAACGTGCATCATGAAATCAAAAGACCGATTAGTTCAATCCGGATGCACTATAAAACAGTGAAGAAAAGCGAAGCAGTGAGAATGACGGTGGGAAACAGAAACGAACTCTCGACCCAAAGTACCCAGACGGAGGAAGTAAGTCGCAGTGAAACCTCCAGTAGTGGGAAGGACAGCACTTGCGGTCCCGCATGGAGTCCTGCGCAGAATCCTGGAGAGCAGGCGACACCCACAATCAAAAGGAGGAGAGATACAACTCCCAAGCCGATTAGGTAAGCCAGTCTACCAAAACGGAACTTGCCTGAGTCAAAAAGAAAAAAATCGGAGACACAGGCGGTTGATGGATTGGCGAACCCAGACCGAGAGCGAAAAACAGTGAAGAGACAAGGGCCAACAAAGAAGCAAGAATGGACGCATGTAAAGGGACATGAAGGGCACAGAAGAAAACCAACCCGTCTAGATGCACTTGTGATAAAGGCAACACGGTCATGCTGCAGAAGTTAAAAACAGACCCCTCACTAAAGAAGCTGGGAGAAAATGTTGACCACGTCCGAAAGACCGTTAAAGGAGAGTTATTGCTGCAACTGAAGAAAACAGCAGACGCTCAATCTTCGGACGTCCAACAAAAAGTGGAGAAGATCCTGGAAAGCAAAGCTGAAGTCAAGACCGTGACACATGAGGTCACAATAGAGGTAAAAGATCTTAATGAAATCACGACCAAGGAAGAAGTCGCTCTAGCCCAACAAAAGCCGATACCAGTAACTGCAGTAAAGCCAATGAGGAGGACCTATACTGGGACGTAGACAGCAGTGGTAAGTTTGCCAGCAAGCATTGCCAACAAAGCATTAGCGATAGGAAGAATCAGAATCGTTTAGGTAAATTGCCGACTAAGAGGAAAACTGGAGCTGAAAAGATGCCTCGGGTTTGGTCGTTGTGCAAAGGACTGCAAGAGCGAAGACCGGTCCGAACGCTGCTACATGCGGTGGAAAGGGTCATAAGGCAAAGGATTGCTTATCAGAGCCGGAATGCATGCTCTGTAAAGGAAGTCGCCACAGCGCCAAGCACAGTACTGGAAGCATAAGATGCTCTGCATTCCAGCTAGCGCTGAACGCTTCCCAGAAGCGAACATGAAGATTATCCAACTAAACCTTAACCATTGCGAGGCAGCTCAGGACCTATTTACACAGTCGGTCCGAGAGTACGATGCGTATATCGCTATACTCAGCGAGCCCTACAAGCAGCTGAATGAGGGAATATGGAGTGCGGACACTTCAGGCAAAGCCGCGATATGGACACGCGGCCAACGAGCCTTCGAAGAGAAGATGATGATGCACCAGGCAGGCATAGTGTGGGCCAAAGTTATTGGCATTTACTTCTTTAGCTGCTACGCCCCTCCCAGCATAACACATAAAGAGGAAGAACTCCCCTAGAGGCGTTTGCGTCGTTGGACTTAGTTCTTCTAAACTCATGAAACGAGCTGATCTTCAGCGGAAGAGGGTCAATAGTAGACATCACCTTTGTGAGTACGTGTTTGGCAAGAGATGCTGCGTGGAGAGTAAGCAAAACATACATGCACAGCGATCACCAGCCAATTAAGTTTCATCTAAGGACCCAGTCATACAGGGAATAGAGGAGAGCAGAGGAGACAGGTTGAGAATAAGGGGTGGAAACCTCACACCCTAGACGTCGAAGTACTCCAGCTGATGACGGAAGACATATCCCTAATAATTGCCCGAAGAAACTTAAAAGCTACAATTAAAAACAGTAAAAAGAGAAGCTTCGAAGAACTGTGCAACGAAGCCAATCAAAACCCATGGGGAAAAGCTACCAAGTGGTTATGATAAAGTTGAAGGATGGCAGAAAACCCTCGCCCGAGTTCTCAGTGTTTCTCGAAAACATGGTCTCTGTGCTTTTTCCACAACAACAGGGAATAGAGAAAGAAATGGAGAGGAGAACAACGACGGGGGCATTACCAATACCTCTCGTCACAGCAGCAGAAGTCCTACAAGTCTGCAAAAACATCAGGGATGAAAAAGCACCTGGTGTTGATGGAATCCCAAACATTGCATTAAAAGCAGCAATTAATTGGCGCCCACATATCTTTGCAGACGTATACAATGCCTGCCTCAAGGAAGTAGTATTCCCGAATCAGTGGAAGAAGCAAGGACTTGTCATCTTACCAAAAGGTAATAAACCAGCGCAGGATCCCTCATCGTATAGGCCTCTATGTATGCTGGGCAAAATACTGGAGTGCATAATAAGTGACAGATTGGAAAGCGCGATCGATGAAGCGGGAGACCTCACAGACCGCCAGTATGGCTTCTATAAGACAAGCTCTACGATTGATGCCATCGACGAAGTCGTAAATACAGCGAAAAAAGCCATCGAAGGAAGACGATGGAAGGGCGAAAGTAAACAGTACTGCGCAATCATAACGGTGGATGTTAAAAACGCATTTAGCACCGCAAATTGGAGTAACATTCTGCGAGCACTTACCGCCAAGAGAGTACCGGACTACCTGTAGAAAATAATGGCTGACTATTTTAGAAATAGACTGTACTATTGTACCGACGACGGAATGAGGCAGTATAACGTCACAGGCGGTGTCCCCCAAGGCTCCGTACTAGGTCCACTACTGTGGAATCTAATGTACGACGACATCCTCAGACTTCGCATCCCGACGTCCTCGAAAATAATTGGCCTCGCCGACGCCATAGCGATCGGTGTAGTGACCAAATTGCTTGAGGAGTTGGAGAAGACTGTAATGAAGCTATCGGGATGGTACAGGACTGGCTAGTAAGCATGGACCCAAAACTAGCAGAGGAAAAGACCGAAGTAATGCTCATCAGCAGCAGACGAGTTATGAAGACTATAAAGGTAATCACGTTGTAGTTTTCAAACCAGAGCTGAGGTACCTTGGCATTACTATAGATGAAAGGTTGACTTTTAAGCAACACCTGCAGCACGCAGCTGAGAAGGCACCTCAAACCTCAAAATTACGAGAAAATCTAAGAAGGGAAACGGGGTCCAAAACTTGCAACATTTGGGAGCAACTCCCTAAGCATAAGCAGAGGCTGGTTTCGCAATCTAACAGACTTTGTAAGGCGTCACCGTAGACTTAAAAAACGTTTCAAGAAACTACCCAGTTAAGAAAACTCCAGCAAGCCTCATCAAGGAGAGAGAAGCACTTATGAACAACCATCGTTAGATCCACTCTCTATTCTCTGATTCATCCAGGGACTGAAACAGGTGTTCTAGGTCAAGAAATTAAAATCCAAACTACGATATTTCCAAGTTGAGCAGCAAGGCTGCTGTTTTATTCCCATTGGACCAAATCAGGTTCATTTTCCTCCAATCCGTTTATTATTTGATCCATTATATGTATGGAACATACGTTCCATACGTAGGTTTTACTTTACATTTAGATATACAATTTGGTGTGAAACCTTACACACTTATACATAGAATGATCTCGAATGTAAGCCCCTTCGCATCCACCTCTACCGTATCTAGAAAGCTGATGTCTTCCACACTCTGTATAGAGCAAGTGTCAGGACCTATCGCAGCCATTTTTCAGTTTTCGTAATACGGGTTATTCTATACAACAAATTTATTATACCTGTCATGGACCAGACTCATACCTTATTTTTATCTATATTTTCGAACTATTCAGGCAAGAATATCTCATCATTGAATCAAGTTTTTCATCCAATGTCGTAAAAAAGCTACTTAGCTTGTTTTTCCACCTACTGGGATTCAAATTGACAGTAAGCGGAAAATTGACGGACTTTTTTGACAGGGGCTAAATAGGACAGATCTGCTTCTATCTTTTTTTTTTATTCAACTCTTATACTGTGAGATTATTACCGGCCTTTATGGAACAGCATTCACCATTTACTTTCCACAGGAATGCCAAACCTATACGACATATGTAACTATGTTTAGCCACTCTATATGGGTGATACCATAGGTAACTTTAAAATTGAAAGATGGTGTAACAAAAGCTGAAACTCATTAGTTGAAACACCTGAGTTTTTTTCTCAGAAACTAGGAGACTATTCGAAGAACTATTTGTGGAAACGGCTAGGGGTCCAACAAACTTCGTAAGTGGAGTTCACTTACTGGCCCTGAAAGGAAAACTATTAAATAAGCAACAACTTTAAAGTAACAGCCAGCCTTTGAACAGTTATTACCAGTGCTACATATGTTTTCTATAGGTCAATGGTATCCAGTAATTCATCAATAGTACTATTCTCAGGTACTATCTTCAGATAATTATCGTTGATCATTGAATACAAGATCAATACAGTTGTATTCAAAACTGGAGGCGGCTAGCTTATCCCTACAGTTACTCCCGGGTGACTGTAATATCTTCCAAGCCGAAGTCTTCGCTATTGAAAGAGCAGCGCGTACTATACACGCAAAGAAATTAAACTCACCTTTGTCGACGCACTCAGAATAATGTTATTTAGGCGTGACGCTGACATCGTAAATGAAGTTCTCAAAATATGTAGGAAAAAGAAACACTCGAGAGGCAAATGCTATTACTGCAACTTGGCAACACTTCGTAAAAAGAAGGACATTTCACTCAGAATTAAATGTACAATTTTCTTAGCGCAAGTTGTGGCTCCGAAAATTTTGCGGAAGAAGACAAAATGCAATGATTCTTCATTACAGGAATTCTAAAGCTTCCAGATTTCACCCCTAACTATGCATTAATGTTGGAAACAGGAGCAGAAGATGCTTTCTTATTTACCCTAGAACTAAACTGCAGGTTCATTGCGAAAGCAATTTTTCATTATGAGGACGACAGATTGTCCCCTGTTATGGATTACCCAGCTGTTATGGAAGTCGATGACGGAAATTGACGACAGCGTCAGCTTGCAAGGGGGTGATATGTACATCAGAATTTGATTTTAATCGGAAAAGCTCGGATATTTTAAGCAGAAACAAGAGGAAAGATTACGAAGGGCAGGAGAAAGCAATACACGAATTTAAAAGCAGAATTTAATTTGTTTAAATGGAAACAGATTTAGTGAGAATGAACCAAAGCTTTTTGACTATGAAATTTACGAGAAATAGAAAATATACAACATTTCTTGGGTACATCTTTTTTTTTATAATCTGCGCGCGTCGAAGGAGATATGAACACCCTTAAACTGTTTCAGGGCACGGACAGGAAAAGGGGGAAAAGGAACAGAGGAGGAGCCTGTGCACGTTGGCTTTAAATGTTTGAAGGTTATAGTGATGGGGAAATACAGAGCCTGGTAAATCATTCTACATTCATGTCGTTCGGCTTATAAACGAATCCCTATATTTGACAGTGCTGCTGAAATTGGGCTTAAGGGTGAACTGATGTGCATTCGAAGCATAACGCGTATTGCGGGTGAAATTTTGAAGGGAGCATTGATGATCATTCCATCGAAGGTGGTTATTAATACACATACCGAGAATGGCAAGTCTTTCGGTTTCAATGATGCAACTACCATCCATGGATAATAGTTGGTTTCGCTTGAGAGACAGAACACAGCATTGTGTCTTGGAAGCATTCAATTCCACTCTGTTGGTTGAATCCCATTTAATTATGCTGTCCAGGTCGGCATTTAATGTGTTTGACATACGTTGCCGTTCCCCATCTACGGAAAGAATAAGAAAAACTGAGAGTACTGTCATCAGAGAAGGAATGGAGAAATCCGCTTCTCCTTGTGGTATCACAAGGGACATATTGTTGGTCTAAATGTGTCTCTGCTTGAGCAGAGACATCCACCTAACCTAACTCCTACGACTACCATAACTAAGTGGTGTTTAAATTGCTGCGGCTTTAAAAGTGCAATGCATATGCGAACAAGGTCCTAAAAATGTGGTTTGAATAAGAGAAACAACATTAAGGATTTTTCTGCCACATTTAATTATTTTACACTTGGTGTAGAGAAAATTGTTTATGGCAACCCTGTTGCATGGATATGAATCAATGCATAACAACAATGCTGCATCCGAAATATGCCACCTCATCAAATTTGTTTATTCAGTCAAATATTCATCTCTGTTAAATACATGTTGAAAGTTCATAAATTTAATTAGTCGACAGAAATAACACCCGCATCATTCAACACACGGATTCCGAATAACGTGTAACTTCACGGTTTTATAGCCATTATTATCTCTTCATTAGTGTGGCGTTATTAACACTTGAAACAATTTATATTGCCACTTAAGAGCACAAAACCATATTTCATTGCATTATGAATATGAATACTACCAGAGCCAGGTCCAAGATCCGTTGAAATGATTTAGCGGATATGTGTTAAATTTTTATTGTTTATTAAAAAGTTCTTTGGAATGTGATTGGAATATTGATTTCATTAATAACTGTTTTTACCATCTGTAAAAGCCACCAGCACGACATGTCTCAAACTAAGAAGATATGTCATTAATGTATTAATAACTCATGGTCAGCAAAGTGCAAAAAATTAATCAATATTAATTAAGTATCACCGAAAGCATACATAAATGTCTTCATTAGGAATCAAAATATTACTCACATACATGAAATTATTATTATTTTTTGTGGGTTTTTGTTTTAAATAAACTTTGAAGAAGTGCATGCTCTCTCGAAAGTGTGTCAAATTTTTGCAATCACACAGTGATGTGGTAAAAGTAAAATTAATATTCAGCATGATTTCAATGAGCTCAAAGACATATGTTAATTATTGCAACGGTGTGGTAACTTTGGTTCATTAACAGTGTGTAGAGTACAAATAATGTAAATAATGAAGGCTCGCAAAATATTGCGACCAAGGGAATTAAAGTGGCGAATTTGTTGACATTGTTGAAAGACAGCATACGAGTAAACATGCAGTACACTACAAGTACAAGTGTATTATAATGTACATAAATATTATACTTGGTACTTTTATTTCAGTATATTTTTATACAATGTCCTGTGGAAGATAATTTTGATGAGCGCATTTGAAATATTTGCAAATTTATATATATGGCGTTTGAACCCAGAACTGCCGCGGATGAAACTATTTGGAATGTGTAGGGGGCATTATGCAAAGTCGCTTGAAAGTCTATCCCCGAGGTTTCGAGTTACTGAGCAGGATATCCATATACATACATAGCTTGATATTTTTCTTTTTAATTGTTACCTCGTATTGCACGAAAACGTTTAGATATAAGACACACACTAATCGAAGTTCAAAGTTTGTAAAGCTCAGAGGGGAAAGCTGCGTGGTGATTTTGAATTTCCTTAAATATCCTTGGTTTTAAGGATAAAACCAGAACACCTATTTAAATGCAAATGAGTTCTTTTGAGATTACCATCCGACACTGAGATAATGAAAATTCTCGTGGTCGAAATCAGTTTTCGAAAGCTACATCATGGAATTAATTTTTTTGTTTAAATCTTCTCTCAGGAGAAGTGAACCTACTCGTATAACGCTGAACCAGCACCCGAGATGTTTGCAGATGCCTTGATTGATTATAATCTTGAATTGTTGAAGATTGAAAATTTGTGGAAATATGAGTAAATTGCAAAGTTTACTTGTCCTATAGCAGAAAGAGTTTTGATAAAGGGATGTTCACACCGATGGTATGTGGACATAGAGGTAACGGACTCTGGTAGTTTGCTTAGCAGAATGCTCAAATTTCGCATTTCTAGGGATCATTCTATTGAGGTCGAAACATCTACCATGATAATATTTATAGAATAGGCACAGGTCTGCTACCAGTCTTCGATGAGCTGACGGTTGGAGATTATTAGGCACACTGCTCTCCTCTGTATGGCACACTGCTCTCCTCTGTATGTTATCGAGCAGATGAAGAGAATGTTTTGAGACCGAACTCCAAACGTGTGAACAATACTCAAGTTCCGGTCTAACTTGTGCCTCGTATAGGAGAAGGAGCTACTATGATGTAAAGATGGAATTGATAATTTGGTCTTTCATTTAAAGCTGTGGTACAGTAAGTAAGAATTATTGTTAGAAATGGCCGTAAATTGGGTTTTCATCGCATTGAAGTTGACTAAGTTTTCTTTTCTCCACTGTTAGATTTTCTGCAGGTCTTCATTTAATCTCGCATTTCCGATGATGTGATGTATTTACATTCACGGGCGTGCTGTAAGAGCAAAATTAAATTAGGGCTCTTTTATCGGTAAAATTAAAAATCTTTTTGTTTGTTATCAACGATTGTTGATATGGAGTTGTAACAGAGTTGGTGAAAGTATAGACCCCTGAGGTCCAGCGTTTACAGCAAATGTGTCGGAAGACAGACCATTGATCACAATGTAACATCTGTATTCCATAGGAGGCTATCTTATTTAATAGGGCACTACGCCAAACCCGATCGAAAGCTTTTGAGATGTGCAGGGCAACGGCTCTTGATTCCCCTTGGTGTTCGATGATTGGTTACATAGCTCAACAGGTCTCCAGTTAAACGACGACTGGGAAAACCATACTGCCAGTCACTTGTCAGTCCGTGTCCCTCCAGGTCTTTGATTATTTCAGGATTGATGGCTTTTTTCATCACTTTAGATAGCATGGACAACAACGCTATGCGACGGTAGTTTTGCGGCAAGCATTCCTTTCCCTTTTTGGGTATCGGTTGAATACGGACAGTTTTCCAATAAGAGGGAAACATTTTTTTCACATAAAACATCGGAAAATGTCTACAAAGAATATATATTAGTTCTGACACACAATTCATAAGGGCTATGGCTGATATTCCGTCAGGTCCTGTTTTGCAATGCAGATGGTTAAGGATCAGCCGGATTACACGAGGTCGAAACTTCACATCTGGCATAGATGACTGGACCTCCGTTATATTTGATGGGTATGATTGTACGTTTTGACTAGTTATCTCAAATATATTTTGCTATTAACTTCAAAATCAAAGACTCCTACAACTTTCAACAAAAGTTTTCTGTCTTACGAATTTTAAGTCATTACCGAGGAAAATGAGATGATATATTTCTAAAACTGAACATGCATAGAATTTTTAAAATGTGTGTGTCCTATACACTTGATACTTTAAAGACTTATAGTATACACTATGGTGTAGAACTTAGTGCAAATGGTATTTCGAATTTTAAAATAAAGGGCGTTGCCAGAAATGTTATACTTCTTACCAATGCGTGGGTGTCTTTCTAAGACTTCTAGACACCCCCTGGTGACCTGGAAAGTTGCAACTCTGTTCTATAATGAGGGAAAGATGGGTGCCACATATTATTTTCTTTTCTTTTTTTCATTTTTGGGTCAGAATTGCAAGAAGACATTTTTCCAAAATATTTAGTAGAATAATTATTTAAGTGTAGGTTCAAAAAATCAAAGCAAATTTAAATAATAAACATCAAAATTCAAGTTTCTCCTTAACTGACTTTTGTTCGTGTAACATTTAGGATACCACTTTTACACAAAAAATAATAATAATAATATTAACGAAATGAATAGCCTTTTTAACAGCCTTTCATATTGTGGAATAAAAACATTCACCCAAAGACAGATTTTTCGTCGAAAACTTGTGTTGAATTAGAAACAAATTATTAAGTTTCCAATTCAACATTCAGTTTCAAAGAAACTGTAGATCGGATATTTTTATTTAGTTTCCTTATTCGATTAAAAGAAGAATCATTAAAGTCTGTATAAATTTGATGAAGATATAACCAAATTAAAATGATTGCAGAAAATAAAATAAATACCGTTATAACTCCAAACTAAGAAATTTAACAGTTGTTTACTAAGACTTTTTTGTTTATCTTGAGGAAAGGAACGTCACTGCATACATACGAATCATGCCAACTTTACCACCCTGTATCTTTTCTCCCCGGAATAAATTTGTTTGGTCTCATGTTGTATTATGCCGAGCTCTAAAAAACGACATATATATTTGTACGTTGCTTGCTTGGCGGGGATAGTCCCAAATATGCGCACTCTCCTTTAACGAATTTATTTAACTCTAGAGGTTAACCCCTTAAAAAGGCCTAATTGCAAGAATAAAGAAATCCTGTGAAGTTCAACTATTGTAAAAGTTACAAGACTACCGAACGATTTCTATTAACTCGTAGAAATGAAAAATGTTAATCAAGATGCAAAACATTGGAGTTAAAAATCGAACAAGCTACCCACCCACACAAGATAGATTAATTAAGTATACATACCTACGATATATTCATAATTATATATTCAGCATCTTCGTGACAACATAATATTTAATGTAGGTAACTTAGGGCCAATTTCTGATTATAAGCGCCACGGGAGGTTCCGTCTCTAGTGCTCGAAGCATCACACATTCTTCTTTGGATTTATAATTCTTCACGGAGTCTATTTGACATACTTACATACATACGTAGTACGTTGACATTCTTTCTAATGACTCATTCAGGCCCCAATTGGGATCTGAAAACTGAAGAAATATATCGAAGTATTTCTTGGGTTGCCAATATCTTTATCGATTCCATAAAATCAATAATAATAACACTTAAAACAAGCTTACTTACCTTCCATTTCTGATATTTTAGTCACAGCAAAAACAAAAACACGCGATCACTGCAAAAGCACTACCAACATGACTTTGCTTGCATGAAATTCGCATGAATTTCACTAAACAACGGTAAATCTTTTATGTGGTACGATTGCACAATGCATGTATGTGTGTTAGACTCAGATGGTTCCAAACACCGCTTACTGGGGCGGTAGAAAATAATTTTTATGTCGGTGGTTCCACGATGGAACTACCGGCACACAAAGGGTTAGGTAAGTCTATTTTATGCTATTTTACATTTTGTACGAACAATAATATCATTTTAATGAAAACTATTTTCTCGAACGCAAAAATCTCTTCTACGTATATTGATGGCATTTTCATTTTTATCGAGTGTTTCTTGCGGTATAAGACCAATTTCTTCGTGAGTGTTTTGCTTTAGAAGCTGCAAGGTTTGGGGCTTATTCACATACACTTTTTCCTTGAGATGGCCAAATCAATCGCCGTATTTGGAAATTAGCCGATGTCATAAAAAAACATGCCTTAATTTCTTGAGAGGTACAAGGAGAAGAAGGAAAGGAGGCAATTTTTCATCCTCCTTGCACTTGCCCAACTTTGTGTTTTATGAGCAAAGGGCTTACGCGGCTTATTTGAAGTGCAAATTTGGAAATAATCTCTTCGTATAACCCGTAAAAAAATTAGTTGACTTTCAGTTGACATTTGGTATCTATTATGCCTTTGTTTAAGGGAATATCCGTTGTTCGAGTACAGAAGTATTTCATTTTCTACATGCCATTACTGCAAACGTGAACTAGTAAGATACACAAATTTCCATTACCATTAATTTCGCCCCCAAAACTGTTCCAAGAATAATATTAACTAAAACATTAATAATTGCAAATAATCGACAGCAATTAAGAATCAATCAAGATGTACCAAATTACGTTCATTCAGTAATTCTTTTGGGGGTTACTGTAACAGTCTCGCGTTGAGAACTCTTGTTCTCTTGTTTTTTTTTTGCGTTTTGTCTGGCAAAAAGCAAAGAATTTGGCCAAGTTACAAATTTGCAAAGCAATTAAAAAAAAAAAAATGTAGACTGCACTTAATAAAGAAGAGCAACGAAAGAGCTAATCTTGAAAGTTTTTAATACGATTTAAACGACTCCGTTGAAGCAATTGGACGTCATCGCTTCTTTTTCAAGTTCTCAGCTCTTTCTTTACGATTTGTTTTGGCAAAAGCAGGCCGATTGTCATTTTTAACGCTTTTTAATGTTTCGCTATTGTGTGTATGTTTTATATTTCTATAATTGGAAAGGCAGAAGAAAATAAAAAAAGGCACACTTCCAAAAAAAAAAAAAAAAATCATTCCGGTGTGACCATCTTAGCTGTCGGCTAATTTGAGCAACAGCGACCAGTGAATGACCCCCTTTCGGTTATTATAAACAGCAATTTAAAAACGATTACACCGAATCATGTATTCCGTGTGTTGCCAATCGAAAGTGGCGAACATGTTCAATATATGAATGATTCCCATATCCATTCACGTTCACTCAGCCAGCAGTCAGCACTGTTGCCATTGTCATTGTCGTGTGGATCAGTTGTTTTACAATAAAAATCATTTCAACAGCACCTATGAATGAGTGATGATGACCTCGACTTTAATGATTTGATCTTAATAAGGAAGTAGGTGTGTATGTCTTCTATTAGAAGCACTAGTCTAGTCTTCGGATAAACAAATTGCTCAAAGAACTGTCAAATAAACCTGGGGCATCCGATATTCAAATTGCATCGAAAGGAAGTTGTTTTACTGTCAATCCATTTTAATTATACATTTGTATACGCAGGGAAACTTTTCCAAATTGCTATGGAAATCTGGACGCCAAAATATTTGACTAACGTTCTATTTACGCACGAATAGGTAATTTGAATAATTTTGGGCAGTCCTAAATTCTAGTCTTTTCCATCAAGCACGCAATAGTTCAGAGCACTCTAAGAACGCTTTGGAGTAATTTTTAAAGACCCATAGGGCAGGTCATTGAACAGAGTTAGAGTTATGCAGAAACCGTGTTCTACCCACGCTCTATGAATGATTGAGTTCAACTGGACAACAACCCAAATACCTGTGTATCTGCATTTTTTTTTTATTTGTAATATTTTATACAAAAAGTCACCAAAGATAGAAATCTTTACTATTGCCATTTGTTGCCATTAGATAACCAAAACCGAAGTCTTTGTACCAACGACACTGAGCAAACGTTGTGACTCTGTTGAATGTGACAAACATCTGGCTATGAAACATGACTATGAATAAATTGAATTGTAGAAAGAATGGAGAATCTTTGGATACCTCAGACTTAAATACGTACCGAACCAGCCGGAGCTCAGTATGAACCTAACATTTTCTTTGTCAGGTCATCAATGTCGTTAAAGAGAAATGCTACAAATAAAGCTCCCATCTAATGGAGATGCCTGAGCAAGTCCAAGGAAGAAGAAGAGCTGTCTCTTCCTCCTCGTCCTTGCAAATCCTACAGCAATCGTTCGAGAGGAGACCAAGTTTTTTGTTGTGCCGGTCAACACGGCAGTGCCCCGAAATGCCACATAATACTATATTATGTGCTACTTTTTTGTTACGAGACCAAACTGCTAGATCGTTTATAACTCAGCTCATGCCAAATATAAGTAATGACGTCACATGCACTTTATTGTATCCAGCTTGCATAACATTTCCAGAGCCATGCCAAGATTAACTTATCTGTCTATCATGCTTGACGAGTTCATGTCCCATGCTATTACATGGAATGTTTTTGTGCCCAGACGCTTAGAGATGAATGCTGTCGAAATGAGTACTAAGGAAGTGCTCGTACACGACTCGTATGTATATTCTGTACTCTCGTACATCTCTCATATATTTTGTACTCGCCTTGCAAAAATTAAAACTTACTTCTGAGTAGTTCACTTTAATTTGTTTTATTTGGGGTCAAAATTCTGTACTCCAAAATATTTGAAAAATATTACTCAAATCCCGAAAAAATTGTATATGAATAAAATTTATCTTTCTAAATTCTGTATTTTAAAATTCAAATAATAAAATTCAGAAGGAAAAGTATGTACACTTTAACATTGTCAAGACGATTTTTGTTTTATTGCTGAATTTACAGAAAGTTGAACTAAAGAAATTTTGAATACAGAGTTTTGGACCATACCAAAATGACCCGAATCTGTTTTTGTTTTCTTTTCGAATGAAGCATTACACGCCACCACCTCTGGAATGGATCCGAAAGCTCTACAGGCTGACCTAGACATCTTAAAAGCTGGATGCGTTCTTGACCAGATTGATACTGCTATAAATTTCATATAGTTCCTGGCTGAATCTTCTCCCCCGCATGCTTTAAACGTAGACAGTATCGATCTCCATGATTCCAAGGGTGCTTTCATCTGACTAACTTTAGCCTTTTCCGAGAAAAACTAAATGATCTTTAAAAATATTCGCCCCCATACGATCGGTAATCATATTTTACAGATTATTTCAAAAACTCCAGCACTTAAGATATTGGTCCCGTAATAACTTTAGTTCCTCCAACCATCCTATAAACCAGTGGTTCCCAAAATTTTCCGCTCGAAACCTAAAAATTTAGTACAAATTGTCTTGGTGGACCAAACTGCTCATATACTCGTAGAAGGTGCTTTCTGTTGACCTAAAATCTGTACGTGCCAGTGTATTTATGATAGCATGTGGAAGAAAATGCGAGACATTTGTAAATTGTTTCATTCTTTGCTCATACGTATTAAAAGAAAAGCAATAGGCGCAGTAATCTTTTTCGAGGTCAGTAGGTCCGAATTCAAGCGAATTTTCCATGATATAAATATCAATTCCGATCTACTATTATTATGGGACTGGGTCTGAGCCAACGTTTTATTTATTTACCTACTTTTAAAAGTTTCTACAATCAAAGAAGTAGATAAGATTTGGGGAAAGAATTCCTAGGCACTTTTTCAAAATAGAATGATGCGTAATCGCCCACAAAATTAAAATGAAACTATGGTATGGCTATATCAAATGGTAGCAGAACGTACAAATTATTTCACTACTTCGCAGCTCGTTACTACTTTATTTGCATTGTTTTCAGCTACTAGTAACTAAATTATCCTATCACTCATCAGTAATCGGGGATATATTGGAGTTCCCAGACGAACAGTACGATTCCCCGATCACAATACGACATAGTTTCCCGTTGATACTCCCCATGATCCCAATACCTAAATCCCCTCTCAATAATTCCCAAAGCACACCACTATTCCTTACAGTTCGATAGACGAGGGGAACACAACGGGCCCAATGGAGGCCTAAGTGATGAGCATAAGCTCACCCTCTTACCAACCAACCAACCATGGTATGGCTATATTAAATGGTAGCAGAACATACAAATTACGCCTTCAAAAGGTGACCATGGCCATCTACCTATACATATTTTCTCAGACAATACTCGTATGCTCTAGTTTCTAGTACAAATGTTAAAAAATGCATTTTTAAAAGCGGTTGTGTTTATGGTTGGATTTAAAAAATGTGTACTGCTTGAAGTCTAGAAAGTTTATATTTATATGAAATTTTTTTTATTCCTAGCTCAAAATTGAAGGCCCAAAAACTGGTGCCATACGGATGGACAGATCGCTAAAACTTAGGATACTGAACACAAATCCATACTTATACGTACACATATGTATAAACTTTATTATTTGTCAATGTCACAAACTATATATCCCTATAGGATAGAGTATACAAAGTGGGGGCCCAACAAGCAGCGTATAATTTTGATCTGTCAGTAACTAGGCCACACTTCGAACCGCTAAAACTCATAAAATATGATTGCCTGCTAAATTCTGAAACTTTTTGGTCGAGTTAAGCGTCTCGCAGGCGCTTAACCCGAAATATTGTTTTTAAACCAAATTTTATCGAAATTCATTAAATGGTTCTTTAATTAGGTATATCACAAAGACGATTTATTAAGATTTTCGCAACCTCAACCCGCAATCTATACTTACCGCCACTATATCTCATTTTGACGGGACACCAGATGAAACTAGCAATTAAAATTCCATCAAAACCCGTTGATGGAATGAATGAACCTGCTACAATTTTTCTTGGACTAAGCCTGTGAAAGGGATTTAGTTAACAGCTATAATTTTTGATTTTGGGCCCTCAACCTCCCATACCTTACAACCACTGTCCGGACTTAATAATTTGAGTGTGGGCATAATATACCGGACTTAGAAATCATCGAAATTTGTTTGGTGGTTTTCAATGTATTCATTTGAGAAGTTCCAAAGAGGCAATCAAACAGACAGACAAACAAGGAATAAAAAGTGTTTGTTTTAACCTGAAAAAAATCGAAGGCCAAAATTTTTCAACTTGCAAAAATTATCACATAGCTCCTACTTTTCACCAAATAACGACCAAACAAAATTAGAATTTTATGGGGGATTTTGATCATTTTAAATGGTATGATAAATGCCTATGATATTTAATAGTAATAGCTGGATACACTACTTGATTTTCTTTTTTCAGTCTTTGTCTACGTAAATGAATATTGACTCGTAGTTTACGTCTACAAAATTCCTTCGCAACCAAAGTTTTGGCAAACACTTATCTAAATTTTGGTGATAGTTTTATTCATGTGAATTGAGCAATAGCGGCCAATCTTTCTTTCACGAACATAATTTATGCCTATTTTTATAATCAAATTAATCGTTAAGCAAGTTTAGCATGTTATAAATACTTCGATCGAAGTGGTCAAGTAAGTACTAATATCCTTGTGTATGTTGTAGCTTTTGATTGGAAGTGACTTCATAAATTAAACGATACGATACGGACTCTTCCGAATATCTGAGTACCAAGCCTCCCATTGTATGGGAACGTTTCACCTTTCAGGTTTTCCCATCTATTCGTTCTAAACACAGTTTGCTACGTAAAACCTAATTCAATGACCGCTAATGTATGACCTTGACATACAAGGTCTATGTACCCATAAACCCTACTATTCAGAGATTTCAATTTAGATTTTAAGAATTCCACAAAGTGATTCATACTTAAATTGACTTGTGCTTAGAAGTGGTAAATATTTCGTCATAGCGTAAGATTTTTCTGTGTGATGTAATCAACACAATTTACATTTGGAATTTCTTCTTGAAATTGTTTAACAAAATTACAGTTAAGATTACCTTGGAAATAACCACATTTTGTATTATGTATGTGTATGCCTTTTCATTTGAATTCATTTTAAGATTCAGCCAATATTTATTTAAAAAAAAAAAAAAATATCATTCCAAGTACGGTTTTTAATATTCATGTATCGCACATAACTCAACCACACCATTGATTAAATTCTTGTACTATCCATTCCATATGCCTATCTGAACTTTTGACTAGTTTTTGGATAGAGGTGGTGTGCCAATGACCCGGACTCCATTCGCATTTATTTCTATTTAGCTGTTGGTGTTGCTGCTGCTGTTGCTGTTGCCACTTGATTTAATGGTGATGTCTCGGTGGAAAATTTACCTGTCTTTGTTAACCTCCGCGGTATGCCCTCGGTAATGTAGCGTGGTAAGATAGTAATTTTCGCTTGATCATCCTAATCTTTGTCTTCTGAAGGAGCGCTAATCTTTCGACCTCATAGGCGTACAACATAACCTTTTTTTTAAATCATTTGCAGATACAAATGCAATTATAGGGAATAACTGTCTTATAGAATTCGGTATTTTATAAGTTGAATAGAAATTACAAACGCAAGTTGATTTGATATCTTCTTGTTTTTTTTTAAATAATTATCTAATGCACCATATCTTTGAAGATTAAGCAAAATGAGTCGGTCTTGAAGTAAACAAGGATAAAACGTAATACAAAGGAACATCTATCTACCCCATTACGAGACGTCAATATCGGCAGCAATAATTTCGTAGGAGTTATAGAGTTCATCTACCTCGAATTAACCATATAAACTCCACAATGAGAGATCCGATGAATACTGGTCCTTGAAAACAGCTGGATTCAAAACTCCTAACTCGAATAACAAAATCGATGCTCTACATTGGTCTTGTGTACGGAAGACAGCAGAAGATAAATCCGCCAATTCTCTGAGCTATATCAAGATTAATGGTCAGAAAAAATGTCCGTAACAAAATAACGTAACACGAAGTTGAACAGCATAAAATAAATAAATATTTTGGCGCTAACATCCCAATACAAGGCCTGGCCTAGTGGCTGCGAGAAGCCGCACAAATAGTTGAGACCTACAGTTTTATGCAGTTTCCGAAGGGCTACTTTTTGATTAAGAAAAGCTTCTTATGACAATTTTTATCCCTGAATGTTTTTCAGACGTTCGCGAGAGGTGGGACCGTGAGAAAACATTTTTCCTCAGCGATGACAAGAAAGAGTGGACGAACGAACCGCGATGTAAAACCTCAGAGATCACAAAATAAAGTAGTATACAGGTGGATTGAGGATAGTTGAGGGGGGACTGTGGCAGCAGTGTTCGGACCAAGAACCAAATACTTTTTTTTTATAATTTGCACGTGTGAAAGGGGTTATGAATACCCTTATACTAATTTTAGGAAACGGGCGTTTTTTTTTTTTTTAGGAAAGGGGGAGAGATAGAAAGAAAGACAGATTGGTGTAGTTGGTTTGAAACTCAGCTGGTGTTAAGTTTCAGTGAACTCCAAGGGTAGCTGTCCAGATAACTGGGGAGCTTGTTTGTTTTTGCTTTTGTCGTTGCTCATGATTCACAGTATTTTTTTCCGTCCTCCTGATATCATCATCACGATCAAGTTGCATTTTAGTCATATGACCGCCCTACTGCCAGTGTTATGCCTTCGCAGTAGAGTTGACATAAGCCTTCGCAATTAATCGACTTTTTTATTTACTTCATGCGAAATAAATAGATGATTATTGACATCAAGATTCGAACCGTGAACCAGTAGCCTGACAAGCGATGATGTTACCACTACACCACGGCCACCCTCACTCGGAAATATACTCTAAGGAATTGTGTGGTAAATTGCCTGGGAGCCTACCACATAGATACTCGTAAAAGAGACCTCCCATATAACTACAATTCTTAGGCGGAAATAGGTTAAACCAGAATAACGTTGAGAACAACATCGGTTAATACTAGAAAGGGGAACCATAGATCCGCTGAGGAAAATAAAAATTGAAAATTTCTACTAAAGCAGGGAGAAATTTAAGGTAAGCGATACAAAAACCCAGAAAAATTCTGAAACTTAGCAAAACCCATTAATTAGATGAAAGTGGGTAGCATAGTAGGAAAGTGGCACCACTGATCAAGATACGAATATAGTACGAAAGATAAGGTCCGACTATTACAATTACTCATGCAGTACGAACATATGGATAGCAACGCTTCAGCTAAGGGAGTCTTCGAATTCCAGTTAAGATTAAGCCTGTCAGATAAGACGCCTCCACCTATCCCATCGTTAGTGTTTGAGCCGTCATTGTGAAAATGTATCGACTTGCCTTCTAGAAACACATCTTCCTGGCAGAAAGACCTGGAAGGGATGGTGGCTTGGAAGTTTTTGTCAAAATTTATCCTGCCTATCGTGTAGTCAATGTTTTCAGGAAAGATTTTTAAATTATTCAAAATGGAGGCATGGCCAAAATCTTCCATTGACCATTTAGCCATAATTAATTTAAAAAAAAAACAGTTAATAAGTAAAATCCCGTTACACAATTTTTTAACGAAAACCTGGTACGCCATCTGATAGCATATGTCCGCCATAACTCATATATCAAATTTGGTCGTTGGTAAAGTACCGTTAAATTTGAAGTTAGAATGAAGATTCCGATTTTGCCTCAAATTGTACCCTACAGAACTCAAATATACAGTAGTTTGAAGTAAGTCCGTAGAACCGCTTAGGCTGCAGTCATGCATGCTGTAAGAAGTGGCCATATCACTTTTGACTTTTGTACTTAAGGTATCTTTACCTATTATTTTACCTAGAAAATATAAAGAAACTAGAATTAGTAATATTTGACTTTCATTGTAAAATGTGACAATACATACATTTTCACATATTGCTCGTTTTTCTTAATTGAGCTTTTGAATAAATTTATCGTACGAATAACTTTGTTTGTTTTTCTCCAGAAAGCAGCAGCAATTTTTTTGTATGTTCAAATGTCGCGCTCCGACTTTGACATTTTGGAAAATTTAAACAATTCGCAAGTTCACACCTTGTCGGCATGGATGATATTTCTGTTAACATCTTTTTTTTTTTATTATTAATAATCATAACATAACTCACTGTTATGATTCAATCTCAATATAAAGAATGAACATTTTTTGGGAAACTTCCTTTCAAATAAAAAGTTTATCAAAATCAAATGTTATTATATCAAAATTCAAATCGGTGCATTTTTGCATAAATTATCGTGACCAAAAGAAACGAAAGACAAAGCCATAGACAGATGCACAGACGGGCAGACAGACAAGCAGACACTGGAACAGATATTGTGTTTCAGTGGAAATTATGAGGTTTGGCAGAAGAGAAGTATTTAAAAGAGATATGTCTACAAAATATGCTATTCAAAAGGTAGCAAATAATGTGCACAACTCCAAAACATCTCCAAAAACTCAGATTTAAAATTTGCATTTTTTTAAATCCATTAAAATTAAGAAAACAAAATTTGACAATTTTCCAAAATCTTGAATCACGCCATGACCATGCATATATTAAATATTATTTAGATATTAATTTCGAATACAATCTATAGAAACCTAGTCGAGAAATATGTAGTAAATTCAGTAAAGTCAATAAGTAAAGTACAACGTAAATAGAAACGTATTATCCCGATGGTGTCATAGAAAAATATTCTTCCAGGGGCGCGAAAGCGTTTGATAATAAAATTACACCTACCTCGTTTCTTCAATGAGTACCTAAAAATGTAAGCTCCCCTTTAGATCTCAAAGAAATGTAACGCGTATCCACTAATCAATGGGAAAATAATAAAAACTCTTCAGCGCAGTCTTCCGCGCAGCGGCATTGACATTCCGACCTGTAATATTAACACAATCATCTCATAAGTCACATTCTTCAGGTTTAATTCGTCCAGACAATATACGACTTGAGTCAAACTCTGTAAACAAGAAACGATCGCAAACCCAACAACCAATATCAAAATATGAATTTAAATAAATTGAGATACAATAATATCTTCTGGTATCTCAACTTGAGCAACTTCACAACAAAGTTGCCAAGATGAGTTTGAATGAGATTACCGTCGTGCATTAAACAGCAGCGATTTGAAGGTCCATATCCATTCAAACTCCAAGTATTGACATATATCTCTAAGATAATAGATACAAGTGTTTAACGCCTCCGTCGCCCATGAAATATAGACGTTATATTGGTACACTTGACAGAAACGATTTTAATAACATTTCAAATGCCGTTTGATTAATTTAATACCATGAAGCGTTATCGAGGCACTCGTACACAAGTCTTCATCGGGCAGTAGTGTACTGTGTACAAAATCAATTTCTATATATAAATAAATTCACGAATCTGAGAACAATTGATCATGATTCAAATTCTATCATCACCATAGCAATTATTATCATGCGGCAATAAAATTTATTGATGAGAGTAATGAGGAGAAAATAATTAGTAAAGACAAAACAAACATTAGCTGTGCTGAGATACGAAAAATGGATAGATGTACCTACATATATAAGATACAATGGCAAGTGAAGCGAATTGCCGTGTGAATATCCGTATTTGAGAGATAATTTTAATTTTTTGTTGGATTTCGATTGATGATGGTGGGGTGCCATCAACAGTTTTACCTTGATTGCGTCATAGATTATATTTGACTATATTTTATATGACTAACAATATCGGAAATTTATACGTCCATCTGGAAGCACAAAAAAAGGTAAAGGTGTATATTCTCTTTGACTATTTCCCCTTTTTTAAGATTTAATTTTACAACAATGGCGTGATGATGTTTCGTTAAATAAGAATATAGCTAATTCCATCAAATTATTACTAAAACTTGTTTCTTTGTTTGTTGCCGATTTTATTTTGTGCCAATATTTAGACTTCAGATAGATATGTAGTAACAATGTAGCTGTAGGCCAATTACCAATCGGCAAACTAAAAACGTTGACCATTAGGGGCAATTTGGCAAACCCAAAGTTCAAGCGGTTCGATGAGGTATTAAATGTGGCGTTTAACTAATTGCATATTAATTGATGAGAATTTTCAGGCCTTCTAGCCGTGGAGTTATTTATGTGTATGTACTAAAAATAAATATGTTATTTATGATACTTATACCCTTTTTAGCAGTCAGCTATTACGTATTGTCTTCAAAGAATACATGACGCGTGTTTGGTAAATTAAAAAAAAAATCTATTCAAAAAATATGTTGTGGTTTCTTATAGGTACATATACTTGTACATAAGTGTGTCGAAGAAGAAGAATGGCAGAAAGAAGTCCGTCCGCGAAAGTATTTTTCGATCATTGCTATTGAATTTGTTGTTCGTTTTGGAAATCTATGATATATCTTTGTTTATACCGGATATTTCTGTTCAAGTGATGAACCCTCCGGGACTACAACGCCGACCCTAAAAATCCTGAACATATCAGCTTCATCAAATTAAAACCAAGGACATGTTGCCTACTAAATGGTGACTAAATTGAAAGTTTCAATTTAAATTTAAAATAAAAACAGAAAAAAATTTATAAACTGCTAATATTTTTAAGTCAATAAAATGAGGAGATAATGATATTAAACACGAAAAATTATTTTCGCGGTAGTCCTTTCCTCGTTTCACATAACACCAAAGAAAAATTCCAACGGCGCTGGGAAAGATGGCGAATGGATTTTGACGGATTGCCATGAACGCTGTCACTCATGGCGGCGATATTTTCACGTGGCCGGTCAGTACGAGGACACACTGGTCTTTGCACATCCAACACTGATCCCGTTCGATCGAAATTTTCCATTAAATAATCACGGCACGAGATGAACGGTTATGTACACTGACATTATTTCGCAATGCACAAATCTTGTTGGTTAAATTTCCCCCATTTCAGAGATGGATTTTAATCGCAATGCACAAATCTTGTTGGTTAAATTTCCCCCATTTCAGAGATGGATTTTAATAATTAAAATACATTAAGAGACTAAGTACGCAGTCTTATTGCAAACGCCCATATTATCTCTGATACGTGATCGTTGGAGCCGTTTTCGAAAAAATTCCAGAGTTAATTTTGAGGCTAGAAAATTCTGATTTCGCTTCTGGGCATTAAGCTCACAGACCTCAGATATAAGGTCTAAAGTTTGGAGTAAATAGGCTGCTGTCTAAGGTACAGACAGACAGACTGTCAGAGCAAGTAAAAGTATCAAGTAAAAAGTACAACTAACTTATATTGAATGTCCGTGATCCACATCTAGCTGCGACAGAGCAGCCATCGATCCTCATCAATCTCTGCAACATTGTTTCCAATTCCCTACGTCAAGCTGAATGGTATCAACGATCGCTTAGTCTTAATGACGGATTTTCGATCTTCCTGAGCATCTCGAATATAGGAGAAGTGATTTGAAGACCCTCATAACTGGAGCATCGTTGTCCAAACCAATTACATATAGGCGCCGGGCCTTGACTTTTTCAACCACAACAACATAAAGGTATTGCTGATGGAGTTTAATCATTTGATTACCCAAATTTGATTACATAAATCATTCATAGGTTCATCTGTCACTTCTTTTTTCTTCAAAATTCTCTTAAAACGATTTTATACACCAGAGCCCTAAATATGTCACTAAGTAACTGGACTTAACTGGAGATTTATACTTTGGTCGTCATCTAGTAAAACTCTTGCCATCTGCATAAAAAGAAGATAGTGCTTAGTAGATCAAAACAAACCGAGGTTGACAAGATGTAATATCAAGTGACGATAATCAGGTACCACCAGATGGAGGTCAGATTATGAATTAATAGACCCTTGCATGTACATACGCTATGTATCTAAAATGGTATAAGCTAAAACAGATTCGATTTTGAGCCCATATAAATTCTATGTAAAATATTATAAATCAGCACCGACCACTAGTGGTAAATCGAATGTTATTCTTGAGTTGTAAATAAAAAAAAGAGATAAAACAGGAATAAATAAAATAAATTAAAAAAAAGACAGCACTTGGTAAGCGCAAATAATATGCAGTATTAGGGACAGTTGTAGGAAAAGCATAGGTAGATTCAAAAATATGACTACATATGCTAAAGGAACTTGAAGAAACTTTTACAATCAAATTGAGTCTAAAGAAAATGTTATCTAAAGACCATGCAATTCCAGGGTTCCTGATAAAACAGGACGGCTCATGGACGAACTCATGCTCCGAGTGCTACTCATCAGCACTCACTTCTCATGGTGTTTTCTCAACATCGTGGAAAGGGTAAAGAAAACATCTATCGCATGCAACACCTATGCATGCAACAGAATATTCGGAAAAAGATGGGAACCTAAACCTGCCACCATTCACTGGATGTACACAGCAATTGTTAAGCCCATTGAAAAGCCACAAGCCAAAGCCGCAAATCAGAAATATACGTACAAAAATGAGATTCACACTAACTGATGCTCACATTATCAGCACTTGACCTGCACATAAATGAAGTTGCAGCCAAAAATGTCCTACGACTCCATCAATTCAATTCCTAGATAAAAGGTCAGATGGGTAATCGAGTCATCACCAGATGAACGCAGTTGGACACAAAAACGTATTAATTAACACCATACACTGACTTCAACGGTGGCCGTGGTCTAGTTGCAACATCATCGCTTGTCACGCTGTTGATTCACGGTTCAAGTCCTGATGTCAAGAATCATCTATTTATTTCGCATGAAATAAATAAAAAAGTCGATCAATTGCGAAAGCAAAGTAAACTCTACTGCGAAGGCATAACACTGGCAGTAGAGTGGTCATATGGCTGGAAATGCACTGTGATCGTGATGATGACATCAGGAGGATGGAAAAAAATACTGTGAATCATGAGCAACGACAAAAAAACCAAAACAAACAAGCATCTGGACGCTACCCTTGGGGTTTACAGAAACTTAATACCACCTAAGTTTCAAACCACTACACCAAATCTTTCTTTTTTTCTCTCTCCTCGTCTATCTATACAACGCCCGTATTCATATCCCCTTTGGCGCGCAAATATTATTAAATAAAAAAAAAGAAACCTAGACTTCCAAACAATATTCCCCTCGCGAGAAGGCCCAGTCTTCAGTAGGAAGAGTTATGGACCCAAGTAACATTCTGTCTTTACACAAGGGTCAAAGAAATTCGCCACTTTACAAACTCTCAATGATCGGTCTGTCAACAAAATTTATTTAAGTGTAGGTACACAAAGTTGATTTCAAATATGTCTGCTCTTTTGTGAAATGGAAATGAAATATCTAGCTACTTTAGCACATCGTTCTACAAGGATATATTTTTTGCGCTATTTGTATCTGAAATTCTACTGGGAGGTGTAAGGTTTTACTTTACGCAGACGATCTTCGAGTTTTTTTTTTTTTTTTTTTGTAGTTGTATGGCACGAGAAGAAAATTGTTCACGCGACCATAAATGCGTACAAAATGGAATCTTTGCATCAGATTAAAATATTTGTATGTTTACCTTTTAATTATGCTTAGATTTTTTTTGTATATTATTCTTTTGAGCAAGGGTACGTAACACGTGTGTTTTGAAGATGTTGTTTATGAAAAACTATTTGTTGTATAAACCACTAAGAATTGTAGATTTAGTAGGGTAGATTTAGCTTTATTTCGTGTCAAATAGTTTAAGGTTGTATTTATAAGCCCCTTGTAAGATTCTATGCACTCAAGCATTCAACAAAGTTCCTACGATTTTGGCGTGTTAATAATCAAAATGTACTTAGTTGAATACACTTTAATCAAAAGACCGAAGAAGAAGAAACACAATGCTTTAAAACTGATTCGACTTTCTGACAATATTTATCTTGCGATCGACTTAACGCACTCTTTCAGTATTTTGTATCTTTGGAACATAGACTAAGACCACAACGTAGTTGTTGTCATGGTACTACCAAGAAACCTGCACAGTTCACAAGCAAAAGAGCTACACTTCACCGTGGGCACCATGTATACCTACTTCATTTTTTGGCATCCCTGTCAAACTCGTTCACTTCTGCAAAATCATGGAACGGCCTTTTGCCTTACAACAAATGATTGCTAGAAACTCGCTAGATTTAATAGAGGTGGGCAACTATCGGTAGGCGATTGGTTCAATTGAACCTTTTAATAAAATCTATTTAAATACAGAATTTAAATTTTAACTAGCCACTAAAATGTTTGTCAAGACCTAACCTACCTAACCTAAAATTGACTAAGAACGTAGCTAACTTCATAAATGTTAAATGCTGCAATTTATCCTGATATTCATTTTGCTCTGAAATCGTTTAATTTAATGTGTAAGAACAATTCAAATTAAAAACTAGTTTTAGAATAAAATTCCGAAGTGAAATAATGATTTTTTCCTAACTGATTTCGACATTTTTTACAGCTAATTAAAATTTCAGGCAGAATTTTTTGATTAAAATGCAGTCACTAATGAAAAAAATTAACTAGTTTTGCAGTTAATTCGAGGTCTCTCTACGAATCAGCGACGAATAAATAATTAGTGTCTAGAATAATGTACGGGTGCATGTACAATGTCATTTTAAAGTCGAACACCAAAAATACAGAACAGCTATTTGTTTCAATTAATTTAATTATGAAGTGATTCTATCGATAACGTTTTAAGACCATGTTTTTCTGATTTTTAATTCTATCGAAGACATTGAAATCTTAAAGAATAGTCTAAAATATAATTTAATCAAATTCTATTGATTACAATGGAGAGCTTAGTAAGTAGTAGACTAATTCTAGATGATTTTACCCGTAGACTTTTATTCGAAGACTTTTGTTCTTTTGTATTCTTATCTAACTAAGTGTTCTAGCGAAAAATTTCTTAGCTATATCCCCTCCACGTTTACCTTCTAGCGCTAGTAGCGAAAAGTTTTGCAGACCCTGTCTTCCTGGTACAAAAAGTCGTTCTGCTATCGATAACTTTAACTACGTTATCGACATCTGCTTTGGCACGCTTATTTTATTCACGTCATATAAATAGTTCTGTCGATGAGCTAGCGGTTCTGTTTAGTTAAGGAGCCATGTGTGACGTTATGTTCGGTGTTAATTGGCAAAGTAGTAGAACAAGTTATTTTAAATTGAAAATCGAACCAGCTTACCTATTTATCCCCTTTTCCTCGGATTCTAACACGCATTTGCAGACACAAAGTCGGAGCTCTATTCCGTGAGGGTATAACGCTTATATATTTTACCAAGCTTCGTTAGACCACTATAGAATGGGAAGATCTACGTAATGATACACGGTCTAGACTAAACTGCAAATTTATTAAAAAAAATGTAGATTAGGCCACTGTTGCCCATTTAGCATGTTGGAAACATTTTTTTATAACCTGCTATCTACGAACCCAATTTGTCGAAAAAGACTAACATAATATCCGGCCAAGGAGATAATGCTTGGTTTTTTTCTTTAGACATACATATGTACATATGTATGTCACTCATGAGATTCATTTTACTTACAGTGAGATTAGTTTTCAGTTAGTCTAGTCTAGAGGTAGTTTAAGGATTATTTTAAGTCTTAAGCTTAGCAAGATTTAGTTCGCAGTCTCTTTTCCGCACTCTCCCTCTCTGGTATAAGCACATGTCATTTTCTTTTCTTTCCCATCTTTTCAGGACTCCGGTAACTCTACATATAAGTTGTGGTAAGAGCAGTAGGGATTCACTTCGGCACTCTTTAGCCATAAATCACATTAAAATATATGCATTGACATATAAGTATGTAGGTAGGGATTTTATTGGCGGATCAGCGTTAAAATAGGCTGTGTATAAGAGATAGAACCATTTAAAAAAAAAAATCAATAGCATGCTTGACAACGCAATTGTCTTTCTATGTATACATGGTTGCTATAACTGTTTTTTATTGTGATAATTGATCCGATATTATTAATAAAAGTACTCGTACAAAGTATCGATACCATTTCTTATCAGTAGTATGAAATCATCTCTACCTGGAATTGTAACGCCAGCTTTGTTGATCGAGCAGTAGCCTACCAAATTGCTCGGCTGGGTTCAATATATTTTCAGGAATCTCTGAAAAGTACAGACGTTATCCAGTATATAGCGAAAGAAGTACACCTAATATTATAGGTACATATATGTCCGGAAGTTTTGTTCAAAGCGTAAAGGTTAAGTGCGCTTTTTTGTTAACAGAATGTATTTAGGTAATTACGCTGAGATTTTCTGCATCGGCATCGGACTTTATTTGTCCATTTGATCAATTTTGCATTAATAATGGCAGCCAGAAATTCTTTTACTTTCCAGAGAAACTATTGAATTACCTAGAATTATATAAAAGACTTTGATAGAAGCGGTAGTTGTTCCAGTTTATGAGTTCACAAAACTCCTATAGTTTCAGCAAAATCTAGTTAACAACTCTAGGTTTATGCAGTACATGCACGTAGACTATTAAATTCTATAGCATTGCCGATAGAATAACGAAAAAACATTGGCAAGTAACAGCTTGTTTAGATTAGATGATGCTTTTTTGATATCCTGCTTACGATTTAATTTAAATAAATAATTAATTGAGCTTGAGTTAGTTTCTGAAACCAGGATTGTAAAGATTCCAATACTTATTACCTAATTCCATTAAACATAAAAACGAGCATAAAATGTATTTATTACTAGGTTTTACTCTTAAATAGTAATGACCGTTCGCAAAACCTTATTTCAATCATGACGAGGATGCGACCGAATAAGCTTAGCAAATCCTTTCAACACGCTCTATCATTCTGGGCAAACATCGTAAAACGCCTCAGCGAACAACTGAAAATAACGATAATAATCACGGAATACTAGCACACTAGGTGAGGACCGGGAGCAATAAGTGCATAATCTCATCCGTACCTATGCGATTCCCCTCGACTGAAGTGGACCGTCTCCGGCTTGATGGTGATTAAATTACACATAGAAAGTAGATTTAAGTGCATTTTTTTACTGGCGTAATAATGGCATCAACGTAGATTGTATGTAGCTTTGGCGCCACTTCTTTAGCAAGAATTCCACTCCAACAGGTCGAAAATTATTGCGAATATCTATCTCAGGAATGAGACACCGTCCGTTGGCCGCTGAAATACAATAAAATTAAATACACGCTCTCGCGTGCGTTCCACTAGGATGAATTGAAACAAAACTGCCCTTTTTCGTTGCGTTAATTTATTTTAAATGACAGCATCAGTCTATGCATCTTAAGTAATGGTATAAATCGCATTTAAGTTCTCAACGCAGAATAAACAAAACGTATATAGGTGCATACCCGATCCTGGAGGTGCATTAAAATAGCTAAAGGAAATGCAGCAACCTCTGCAGTGCATCGGTCGTGTCCAGTCCAGTGCAAGCATCGTGTCCATCTCTGAGCATTCGGACAACGGAAACTAATGAAATTGAAATAAATTAGGTATGCAACTGTTTTGTTGTTGTTATTTTAGTCGGGTGCGACTATTTTTAGAAGTGTGCTCGCACGCAGAACCATCACAGTAAAGTAGGAAAGTCATTCGTCGACAGGATTGCTGTGCGATAATTACGAAATATCGTAAAGATGACTATTTTTGGAATATTAAGGCACCGAGAATGAGATACGTGCATCGATCTATCTGGCACCAATCGAACGCCATTATGACGACGATCTTCGTCCTTCGAAGTGGTTGTCATCATTGTACAATCCACTTGATGGTAATTGGATATAATAAAACGCTGTCAAATCAACTGGCAACAGATTGGTTAACTATTACTTTTTATTGTCAAACTTAAACGTTCCTTTACAATCAATCTATTGTTGGCAAAAAGGCCCAACGACCAGGGCAATAAAAAAAAGTTGTGTCGCATTATGTTGATCCAATTATTTGTTAAAGTGTTTCAGTTGTACACGAATGATAGTGTTTGCTTTAAGAACTTGAACTTAACCCATAACATGGTTGGCGTATGCTATAAAGCTATAGTGTACAACCTTTTTATATCAAAAATAAATCAGTTAGACGTTTAGGCAATGTTTGACATTGAGACATAATCAGCCCTATTTCACTATTCGTTCGAAGAAATTGTTCGCAAATCCAATATTTTATTTCCAAATACTCACACTTTCTACTAAGTAGCACATTCGCATCGAACGAAGAGCCGAAGAGCCGGTAATGTACACCCCTGTGAATTTAAAACCTCCCTACAAAATAGATCTGATTTTTTGTTTCAGATATTTTGCACTTTTGTGATAGAAAATGAACGGTCAGAATTGTACATGAATATGACGCGTCATATTTGATTAAACAAATAAATGCAAGATTTGAAAATACACAAAAAAAAATAAGCAAAGAAACTTTCTTTTCTTTTTCATCATAAATGAGATGAAGAACTTGGCAATAATATTAAAAGAAAATTGTCTATACTATGTTGAATAATCAAGCAAAATATAAATATTTAGAAAAGAAAAAGTTTTCACCGCTGCATTATACGAGAATCTTCGTATTCCACAATATCCTTTCTTATTTTAACCTTACACGTGACTTATACAAAGTACGTCGACTTGAATTTCAAATATCTCTACAAGTACCTACATATGTACATATATAATTCCTAGGATAAAAAGCTGAACGCATAGGTCTCTTAATTATCTTTCAAGATTATTATCGTAAAGAACGGATCGTATCATGCCCTATCTCCCATATTTTTGCTCACCCCTAATAAAATGAGCGTGGAGTTGTAATGATATCTTTCCATGCAGAGGATATATCCACGATTTTTAAGAAAGTGACATACCTTTTTGGTATTATATTTTTCGATTTTTTTCGAAACCTGACAAAGTAAAAACAAACGGAATAAATTCCAAAACTTCCACTCTTCTAAAAATTTTACTCTTAATCTACTGGTTAACAAAACTCAGCTCTCCACCAAATATCAATCTTCTGCGTCTATTGGTTCAAAAGTGATGAGGCTGTGACAGACAGACAGACAGGGTTCCGTTCTAACTTCATGCTACCTTGTGAGTACCCGAACCTGAAAACCGATTTAAAGTACCTTAAAACCCATGAGATTTTAAATCTGTATTTATCAGAAACTATACTCCAGCTCGAAAATCACTAATAATAGTGAGTATTTTCATCTTAGAAATGTCCATCTGACATTTGATCTCAACACCAACACCCGGCATATTTTTCGCATTAAACTTATTTTTGGAGAAAAAAAAACAACGATAGGAGACAAATTTTCCTTAGCTAATACAAACTATCACCTGCAATACTTACGTTTAAAATTAGAAATCACCACTAAGAATTAAAAAACATTGAATTGCAGTGGGCAAATACGAATCCAGTTTCCTCAACTTTATTTTCACTGCAATATCCCTTAAATTAATTTCCCTAATGAGTTGTTTCTCCAACGAGCAATTTCCCACCAACATTCATAGAGAATGTACCCATTTCTCCAACTCTTTCCCATCCTCTCAAATAAAAACAGTTTTCCTAACACTTCATTGTTTTAAATAAGTTGATTTATGTTTTTATTTACAATTTTATAAATTAATTTATTCAAATTAATTATAGTACAGCTGATTTTGAGAAAAAAGTGGTACCAGAATGGAAAACACTCCGGTGAAACTAATGTAGCTTATACTAATTATCCGGCTAATCATAGTTGGTGTCTCTAGAGACAAGGCATAATATTTCATCAAGGTGGCTCATACAATCGTCAATAGAGAAACCAAACAATTTTCCCCTCCTACATCTTTGTACATAGGTTAGGCAGAAGGGTAAGCCTGGCTGCCTCATTCGAATCTCTATCTATTTTGGTTCCCGTTGTGAAGTAAAAATCGATAAAAAAAAGTTAGAAAAGAGTTGGCCTTAGCTGTTAAGTAAATCCTCCATAGAGCATCTCTAGTTCAGAATTAACTTTATAATTGTCATCGGTAGCTTTGCTGATAATTCGCCTAGTTCGTTGAAGGAATATTCTGCGAGGGCCGCCAATTTCAATACCAACTTTTGCACTTCGTAGCACTGGTTTAATGAACCATTTTTTTCTCTAAAGCTCTACGCATAACATAACAGCATGGTATATAACAAATTCACAATGAATTTCTTTTTTTTTATATTTTGTACATGTTAAAGGGGATATGAATACCCTTATACTAATTTTTGGGACACAGTCGTTTTTGTGGAAAGGGGAAGAGACAAAGAGAAAGACAGATTGGTGTAGTTGGTTTGAAACTCAGGTGGTATTAAGTTTCAGTGAACTCCAAGGGTGGCTGTCCATATAACTGGGTAGTATTTTTTTGTTTCGCTGTTATTGTTGTTGCTTATGATTCACAGCATATTTTCCCGTCCTCCTGATGTTATCATCACGATCAAGTTGCATTTTAGCCATATGACCACCCTACTACTGATGATTACTAGCCCCACACTCTGAAACCATTTCCTCCCTCCAACAGCTTTATGTTTTCCTTCTATTTTCCCAAATTTCATTTGCAGATTCTTTTTACATTTCTTACGGAACTTTACTTATTATTTTGCAAAAAAAGTGTGAAATGTTGTTTGGTGGGATAGGGAGCTCTCTATCTATCGGCAGATTTTTGGCAGCATTAAATTAGTTACGGAAAGTGTTTATAATTTACGAACTCTCGGGAAAGTTGAACGGGGTTCACGGCGTTACTATATTTTCCAACATTCATTGAGGCGACACCATTTTTACATACCTTCCCTTAATCCATTTTGTTTTCTTTTTTTGCAGGCTTAGCCTGGAGGTTTATTTTGCAATGACCATGAATAAGTACCAAGGACGGGATTGACTTGGGTGAGGACTGTATCTCCACAATCTCTGAATCATTTGCATACTCGTAAAGGTATCAACCACAGCTTATGTTCCGCTCCAGCATCCAACAGAAACCATTGAAAATGGTTTACACAAAAGTTTCTGGATGAGTGTATCGGATAAATAAATTGTGATATCTGTGTATCTGCTGAAGTTTCTGGAAGCTGGTTTCGGATGTGTGATTTCGGAAGTGACAGTTGACTGTCAAGATGTGGCTTATGGCAGCGGCTTAAAGAATAAGTGTGTGAGTTTCATTTTTCCGACAGGTATGTTGATCAAGAAAAAATCTTAGCTTCTTTCAAGATAACTCATTAGCTTGGATAACACTGGTAGTTAGAAGTGCAGATTTGATGACCCTTTAAGTAATCGGCTACGTAAGTTTCAACCTACAAATCTGGAGTACAATAAGTGGAAGGAAGAAGAACACTTTCAAAACAAGTGGAAAAGTCCCCCTGGAACTGGTGATTTGTTACTATTATATATGGTAAGAAAACTACAAGGAATAGATACAAATTGAGGCAATATTTTTTCAGAACTGATTTGCTTCTCTCACATAAACAATTCATTCCCATCCCAGCAATACTATAACCCGGACCTATCAAAATAAATGACGCCTTTCTATAACGCCTTTCTATAACGCCTTTCAATGCGACGTATAACACTTACAGTACACTCGTAAACTGTCAATATTTAGGATTTTTAAAACATCTGTTCTACCCGATTGAAATTTTCAATTGCGGAAATGGTATAAAAAAAAACAAATCACATTCGTAGATTGCAATTAATGCTAATAACGAGTCAATAACTACGTTCCACAACGTAATAAAATGTTCATTAAGAAAAAAAAAACAATCACAATTAAAGTCCACATCGTTAAAATCAAGCCAGCTATATTATAAGCCCATAAGATGAAGCCACCAGCGTTGCCGACGTCGCCGGTCGTGAGTCCGTCGGGTTAAATACTCGTACATTCTTTTCAAAGTCAACGTCACGGATCCTCTCCATCATATCTAGCATCGTCGACATCGCAGTATTATCGCCTTCATTAGCTTAATCATTGCGGTGATGGAAATAATTATTACTGAAGACGTTACAATGTTGAAGTTCCTCTAACCGAACACGGAATATCTTCATAATACCCGTATAAGTCTGAATTTGACTTTGTAGATATCCATACATGTGTGCCTATGAATCACTGTGTAAAATTTGTATTTATCAATATTTTTTTATTTCCACCTCGTTGATGGACGGCAGAGCTAAGAACAAATAGGCAGATACATAGGTACGTAACGTAGGCACTCGCAGATGTTCTCTCTGAGGCTTCGGCAATATTAATTCCATCTAACTGGAGATTGACTGGAGATAGGAAGATGATGAAGTGGTGAAGTTTACGTCAAGTAAACGCGCGGTCACTACCAATGGGATGGAAAAAGTCAAGGACGCTGAAGGCCGCCGATAAAAGAATAGACTTGGTGTACATGTGCAAGGTAACGTACGCGAAATAGCGTGACTGTATTCGTTGGATTTCTATGACACCTGGTGTGATGATTGGCGGCGTTTTTTTTTTTACTCAAAAATTCTTAGCCATTACATTGACGTGTGGCAGACAAGTCAATTCGTCAATGCTATGGAATCTATAGGAAGTGAAATGTGTCTGTCTCTCTAGGGAATACAGTGCATCATGGAGACATATCACCTTGCTGCTTCCCGAGAATATTATGCATCTGCGTGTGATCGATTATAATGGCAATAAATCACTTCCATTCGTTTGAAATTCAAGTGTCAAAACCTCGCATAAGCCAGTTTTGGCCAACAATAAAATTCCTCAACTTTTAATCGTGCAGTTGTAAAAATGCTATTTTTAATCAATGAACTAACATAACGTCTCGATGGAGGTTGGCATAAAAACACGTCATTATAACTTCTGGAGATTTCTTCTCTCATTTTGAGACACAGAACTCTTACATAACAAAACTAATTTGCATATCAAAGACATTTTTTCAAAAAAAAAAAAGAAAAATTGTCGTTTTTCTTATTTTTTTTTGCCTGTTTTGCTTGATGCGGGATATCAAATTTAAATAGTAATTTTAACAATTTTCTCTCATCGAAGCAGAAATTCAAACAGAGTTCATTAACTTTTTAAAAACTAGTTTCTTTCAGGCTATTTAGTAATGTCTTATGGAGTGTGAACAAAAAAGCATGAAGTATTCACTTTGTGATACATAGTACCTATAGTTAAGTGCTGGCAGCGAAAATTGATATATTTATAATATGTTTTTAATTAATTCAGTAGATATATTAAACATCTATTAATTGTTAAAGTGATTAATTAACTCAATTATGTTACGATAAATGTGGAAAATTATGTTTTCAAATTTGTCATCCGATCACTTTTCAAGCCGCATCACCTTCATGTACACCTGGTAGCCGCATGAACTAGAACTAGTAAACTTTAAAATTTACTCTTAGCAGACACATTACTAAAACCTTTTAATATACCGCTATTCAAGAGCATAATCAACAGGCAATCAATAAGTATCTCAGGACACCCGTCTCTCCTAAGAGAAATTAAATTAAATTCTCAGCCGAAGATATATTAATTAAATGTGTAATTCATAAAATAATTCATTAGCCACAGGTTGTGAACGTGGTGTTAATCGAGAATTAATAGAACTTATGTTCTCCACATACTAAATCAAAAATCCTAGCTTTATCTCTCCGCGGTTGAATGAGCAACCAACTCTCGTAATCTTCCAGAGCTTCCTATCTGGACATTATACTCGATAAAATTTTTAATGGAAAATAAATATAGAACAATGGGTTAAGAAAGCATGCGCAAACTACAGGGTAACCTTTTTTTAAGGAAATGTGAGCTTTAACCAAAGAATGACTCTATAAATGTACACAGGCGTAGTACGTCCAATTCTTACATTCAGGACACTAGTCTGGTAGACCACGCTGAATAAAGTAAAGCACTTAAGTGTGCTCTTACACCTGATCTATGTATTTACCCTTATTCTCTGAGTGGCATATTGCCATTTCGTTTTATTTTAGGTCTGTTTCCCTACTTGTAACATTATGCGAACTTTCAATGCGGGAATAACACTTATTCGGCCTCACTTTTGTATGTCACTTGAATTGACTAAGAGAATAAAAAATTCTAGCTGTCACCTTATTGTTCAGGTAACATGACTGATAAATAAGCGTGTTTAAAAGCATCAAATATTACAGTGCATACAGGCTCAACGAATTTGTGTGGTGGACTTCCAAGTCGTACAGGCGCATTGCCACATTCCGAACTTATTACCACGAGAACTGGCTAAGTCTCCTACTACCTACCTCAGCTCTAAACTGGACTGATGAAAGTTTAAACAAATAAATTTGATCAGCAATGGTTCAAAGACACAATACGGCGTCATTGTTACTTAATACATTAAAGTCCTATTACCTGAAGGAGTCTGTCACTGTTTTCCAACCGGAACTACTGCTACTACGCAGGGCTTGTGAGACTAGCGAAAACTTGCTACCTTCTTTGATAGTCAGGCCACTATCAAAGCATTGGGGTCATTTCTTAAGGTCAGCTTAAAGTAATTTTTCCGAGATCATAGTACATATGAAGAGGCAAAAGAGCGAGCTGATGGACTAACCAGGCAATGATCAACCTTTCACAGTTCAAACGCAAAAACAATGGCGAGCTATTAAGACGATAATTATTTTTCCACTATCTATCAAAAACCTACTTGATGTTGTAAATAAACTATTATACATAGCTTAGTCATAAATATGAAAATATAGCCCACCTGCAACAAGAGTCGGGAGAAAATAATGAACCTAGCACAGGTCCTGGAATCCTCTTACACAGAATGCAAGGAACTGGTTCGAAATTGGTTGTTGTGCCACTGGTTCAAATATTGATTTGAGCAGTTAGAAGTTTTCTGACCAATAGCCATCCCGGCCCTCAAGCGTATCATCACGTATAGTAGATATAATACTAATTAAGGTTTATTTATATGTAATATGTACGAGAATAGAAGGTAGCATTTAAACACCAATTTAAGAAAAAGATCGGACAATGCAAGTTCCTCTTTCAAATAAGAAAGTGCAGGAATTTGTTTGGAACGGTGGTAGCTTCCTCGACAAAACAGTAAACCAGAACTGCATTCTAAAAAGTGTCAAATAAATGGACAGTGATCCTATGGCCTTTAAAAAAAATGTTTTCGAAAGAGACATAACCTGCCTACAAAGTTACAAAATTCACAGGAATCGACCAAATTACGTAGGTACTCAAAAAAAAAATAAAAAATGTATAGTCTCTGAATTTCGTATTTTAAAATTCTGTATTGCTTTATTGTCTCTCATACGACTTTATTTTTTATATTAATCTCTTAGAAAACTTTTTTTACTTGCTCCTATTGATTTCGTGCAAATTTAGAGATTTTGATCAATCTTGGTATTGGTATACTTGTGAGACATACAAGATGTTATTTTTGCAAATGGCGTCTGCTGTCATTGTGATATTGACAGTTGTGTAGTTAACAGATGCGAAAAACACGACGATGAAAAATGGAACGCCATACTCTTCAAGAACGTGGAATAATTGAGTCGAGTTTTTGCGTAATAATTCATCAGTGATAAGAAGAACACAACGTGAATTTCGTCGAAGGTTTCCCCACCATTCGACAACAATTGATCGCTGGCAGGCCAAGAACAGGCCGAGAATATTGATGTTGTGTTGTGGAAGAATTTTCAGAAACGTCAACGAGACAACGGGCCACGCAATTGGGCATTACCAAGCGGTATCTGCAGCGTATTTTGGAAAAGACTTAAAGATGTTTCCGTGGAACAAAATTCAATGTCTAAATAAAAATAATAAAAAATAAAATCATAGGCTTTAATTTAGAAAAAAAAGTTATAGCTAAATCAAATTGCGTCATTACTTTTGCGCCACCTTGTAGAATCAATGCTTCTGTGAGCTTACAATTTGAGGTGAAATCTGAATATTCATTCATTCCCACAATTATCGGTACTTTACCACGAGGTAGATTTTTTTCGAAAAAAACACAAACTATTTTGACGAAATATTCTGAGTATAGTACTAAGGAACTCCTAAACGGATTTCGATTAAATCTACCACGTAGACTCGAAATGATACGTAGTAGTTCCACTTGAAGTCAAACAGAGTGGGAGTAAGATATGGGGAAGGGTATACGCCTAACTCAAGAACCACTAAACGGTTTTGAGTTACGCCAAGTATGTAGATACGTTTGTCTAAAAATCATTGAAATCGGATGAAAACTGGGTAAGATATGGTGGGATGAATTTTCACCCCAATATTTTTCAAAAACTGTTATAATTTTCGCCTTAACTCCTCATAAATTTTCATGCTCCCAATGCCAGCGTTTATTATTCAAGAAATTTTATCCAAAAAAGTTTTTTTATATTTTCGGACTCCATGAAAGTTTAGCTTTAATTTAATGTACCGCATGGTAAAGTATAAGAAAAAGCAGCCTCACAAAAATATCTTAACTATTTTTGTTCAAAATTTCAGCACTCTAATTCAAATTTGAATTGCAAAAAGTTACAAGCGTGTGACCGATACTGTGTTGAACCCATTAGTGTTCTGTTTATACCATTTTGGTATGGAACACTAAGGCACTGCAACAGCCAAACACAGGGCAGAAGCACCACAGCTGGCATGCGGAAAGCAATTTTCAGTACATTTTGAGTACAGACTGTTAGAAACTGACCTACTCGTATCTCGGACACGATTTTTTGATACAATCATCATATTCTCATTTTCTTAGAACTTAGAGGTAACAATATATGAATGGTAGTATTGAAATTAAAATACCGATTGCAATATCTCACGCTGTATACATATGTACATATGTATGTATATCTTATCGTTCTCAAGGATATTATTAAATATTTCGTAAGCTCCTGTGATATGTAAGATCCGTGGTTTTTCAAATTGTGTATTCATTAAAATCCACCCACAATTAACTCCATTTTAAAAGAATTGTTCCCTCAATTGTTCTCTACAGAAACACCTAGTTATATCTACGCCACGGGCATATGAGTTTGACAATGAGTTAAGAGTTTATCCTGCTTGAATGATAAATGCTACTTAAAATTCAGGTTCCCTTTCTTCGAGTGGACAATAAAAAAATTTATATTTGAATTGCAAAATCAATTCGGTTCTTAGAAAGGTGTCGTTGTATGAAACGACCTATGCCACTATAGAAATCAGATATTAACTTATTTTCTACATCTTTCTACTCTCACTATAAGTTGTCCCTTGACGTACAATGGATGCTGACAAGAATGGATTGTATATAATTTGTGCAAAATAAAAAGTGAAAATCGCTATTTTTAGCCAAAATCGTAAACACCAAATAAAAGGCGCCATGAATATTTATCCTAATAATAGAACTAATAACTAATTTTAGTGTTCGAAAGAATTTCCGAAAAACTTCGCTTAATAGACACGACCTTACCGGCATTTTATTACCGAAATATTTTAATTATCCACGAATAAAGCCTATTAATTGAATCTAAGTATTTTTTGCTTACAAACAAAGCATGACTAATAATACTGTTATTGCGTATTTTTTATAAAGCGAGAATAAAAATAAATAAAACCGTTTATTAAATTTACCAAAACAAGTTAGGGGAGGGAAAATTATAATTTCAATGCTATTTTTACAACCCAATTGAACGCGGATGACAAACTCTTACAAAATATAAATAAACATGAACAGTATAAGAATTAGCGTCTGATCTAATCAAGTTAATTTGTTGTCACACTAAACTATGTGAGTTTCTGTGAATAGATAGAGGATCAATAATCTTCGACCTCGGATTCCCAACCGATCATCCAATCACATATTCAGATTAGGGTATAACTCTTTTGAGTTTTGGGATAAATGAAGATGAATCCAGGTCTCCCGAAACGAAAGTGGTTATTAAGAAGGTTTCCATTTCAGTATGAATAGAATAAGTTATATAGATTTTAATGGATATATTATTTAAATAGGGCTTCGATGAAGTTCGCTTTTAGTGGGATATTTAAACATTCCCTTTCTTTTGACAATCATGAGTCTGAAAATATTGTGAGTTTTGTTTTGTATTCATTTCACATTTCGGTTATTTGAACATTAAACTAATATCTATTTTTAAACATGGTAAGGTCTTCATTGCGGTTTCAAATCTCGTTTTATGAGTAACACTTAAACAATTGATTAGTCAACTGAAGATGATCCGAAATTGCAGAAATCTTTTGTCACCAGAGACAATAGAAAGTTGCACTCATCCTGGTTTTTCAGGATGTCAAGTTATGACTGAATTTTGTCTGTAATGGCTCAAGCGGTTAGTGTGTTGAACTGCTGAGCAAGAATATGAATTCGGGTACTGGTTAGAAAATCAGCATAAACACCAAAAGGGTTTTCACGGCACCACTTCTCGCGAATGTCTTGTCTGACAAAAAGTATAATTATCCCGAGAAGCTTCTTAGTTCGCAGTTTGGACTCAACAAAACTGTTGGTCCCTGAAATTAATATAAAAAATATAACATGCACAACAACAATAGTTGTGAGAATCTGGACACCCTAGAGCCTTAGAGGGACTCTATATTTAGAATAATTGGTCTTTCTGTGGTTTCTAAGAGCTGATTAATTTCAAAGATGGTGCTTTGGACCAAACTTGATTTACTGGTATTGGTGATCTGAGAAGGAATACTCGTTCATCCAGTCACTGACCATATTAATCTGTCTATTAATAGTACTTAAAATATAATCATAAAGTGCCTTATTTCGATTGATGATTTTGATACTGCCCCAAACTCTGTGATATGAATTCGCAGTTTTTCTACTCTCTTGGTCACCAGTCGTCTTCTCCAGATTAGACAGAAGGGGCGGCATTTAGTGATCGTGTAAAATGCGTCGATATCAGGCAGTAATGCTTTGAATGGGTTAACAGGTTGGCAACTATTTATCGATCCTCTTCGCGAGGATAAAAGATTTCTGTTTACTATTATACCTCGGGTACATGATTCTTGAAGAAGATATCTTTCCTTTTCCTTTTATATAGATTCCTCCAAGTCTGATGCTAGAAATTAGTCTTCACTTAACCGCGGCCCCATCCTTGTCATAGTTAATTAATCAATCGGTAGCTAACTTTTATGCCCTCAAGGATCGTAGTCGAATCGAAAATTTCAGATAGCAATCTGATCCCTTAACACGATCCCGATTTGTTCACCCGAGCAAACCTATCGCAACTATTTTATATTGAACATCAGATCTCTGCAAGCAATCAACTTCACGTGGACTATTCCTGTACGATAGAGAAGATGCTGCTCACTGTCGTCCACATTATAATCCACGACCGCCAACCAACGCGAGGTGAGTTTTTGCGACTCCACTAAAAGACTTGATTATCGAAATATTCAACATCTCATACTGTGACTTGCAAGCGATTTTGGACGCCGATTTATAGGAAGCCTTTTCGTTCGACGTTGTCAGTAACGGAAGTGTGTCCCGAAGCAGTGCGACGCGTACACTCTGCGTTCAAATTAGACTTATGATATCTAAAGTCCTTGCTGACAGCACTTTAAGAGCTCCAATGGGTACGGTCCCATAAGCAATATTTCCTGCAGGATGTTTTTTTTAGAGCACCGGAGTCTGAAATTTTATTGATATTCATTTTATTTGGTGTTATAGTTATGTCCCACGAGTATCGTAGAAAGAAGATTCATTTGCATATAGATCTGCTATATACAACCAAGTGTGACTAATTCGGAGATCGCCAGGTATTTATATACTCCATTCTCGACTAAGAAAGGGAGGAGAAGATTGTGTGAAAAAGAGGCACTTTGCTTCACTGTCGCCTCTGTATAAATATAAGGTCAAACAGTATTGCGAAGGCTATCTTACATATCGTAGATCGGTAACTCTCAGCAAAAGATGGTCCTTAAAGATGTTGTTAAAGGATATGTACTCAGAATTACGAATGATAAGTGATTTGATGAAGATATTAATATTCAATAGAATGAACAATATAAGATGAAATCGATAAGAACGAGATTTTTCTTGAATTACTTCGTAATATGAACTTTTTCAAAATGACAATCCGACCAAGCCAATCAGCATCTGAGAAATGTAACTGCGCTAATGTTCTTAATAAGTTCATTCTTTTTATCAAGAGAGACTAATAGCGAATTCACCCTGGGAACTTTTATCGACGTTAAGGGTGACTTTGACAAAGTAAATCCAGAACATATTGCCCCAAGGTCTGGTAAAAGGCCCTTGAAAAACGAAAAATGCTATTCTCACCAAGGCCCCGATGGCACCCTGCATCTGGGTAACATAATCCATAAAAACAAAATCCACAGCGGGATTAGAAACCATGCTCAATTACATTCTGCAATAAGGCTTAAACTACAGTCAGGCTGAGAGGAGCAGGTTTATGGTCATCAGCACCATACTATCTTGATTCCATCTGATTTTGGTAGGAGGCTGTGAACATGCAGGTAGAAACCGATTATATGACTCCGATACCTACAAGTCGTTAAGAGGACTATGTTAGGTACCGTGATAGAGATATCCCAAGCAAGGAAAGAGCGAATGAACTTGTAAAGGAAGGTTTGGAATTACATCTTCATTTGTAAGAAGAAACCACAAGTAGAGCAAATTTGCGATGGATCCGCTTGGACACAGGCTCAACTGCGAATACCTTGCGGACAGTCTACGAAAAGACACAAGAGATCGCTTGGCCTCCTCTCTGACACCATTACTAACTACTGCGCCATTGGTATTCATACGGATCGTCTCAGGGTAATTCACAGAGATTACTGCAAGAACTACAGGACGAAGAAGAAATTGAATTTGTCCGAAACCTGCTGTGTGAATGTTCTGCGCTTGCCGCCAGAAGAATCAGGACTCTTTGCAATCAGATTTCCACGGAGATGGTGGACTTACGTAAAATTGAGTTGAAAGACTTCCATCGATTTTTATTTTACAGGTTCCCAGGGTACATGTGTAGTGATTAATGTCACATAGCACCCAACCTAAACTATGAAGAGTGTTGGTGTACTGTAAAGGTTATACTTGTTTTCCATAGCGCCAATAACTCAATATATTCAGTGGCTCCAAAACTCATACAATGGTAGTGTTAGCAACTATTTTGACCATAAAGCAAACAAATAGGTAAGTACGAGTACAACCAAAATACAATTGCTTTGGAGAAGAAAAGAAAAATACTTATCTTCTTCGCTTCTTCCTTAACTTTTAATTTATTACTTTTTCTTTGGCAATCTATCAAAATTGAAGACCACATGTATACACGAGTGTACGAGGTCGAATGCCACCTCGAAGATATGAAAGGTCATTGGACATGTGCACACAGCACACACCGTTCGTTCTGGGAACAATGTGGCGTTCCGAAGAACACAGTCTGTCTGAGCTAATACAATTTCACTTTTCATTTTCTATTGACCCAGTTTTGATTCGATTTGATATGGAGTTTCATGAAATTCTTCATCACACTCTTCGTTCGGAAAGGTACTCTCCTTCTCCTTGTGAATTTCGATCATAATAAATAATAAAAAAGACATTTCAACTGATTTTCACTGGAAATCAATCTACCCGGCTTGAGGGCATATTTTGACCAATTGTTGATCCAGCAAATCCCACTTACTCCGATTCCGTCTCCCTTTATAATCTGATCTTAATTGATTTTCAGTAGATTAATGACCCATCAGGTTGAATTATTACGCTGCGTGGTATCGCAGAATTGCAAAAAAAATCACACACAAACACACACATATGTATATAGTTGTTAGATACTTAGATTCTTGCAGCATCTCGATCGGATGGTTGATGATTGTGCCTCAAGGGACATGTTGGGTTCACTCGGTTTCCGTTAGGAGCGTTCGCGTTCTTTTATTTTTATTTCTCTCAACTTATTTGCGGCGACTAATTGAAATTAACTACCATGACGTGGAGTGTGTGAATGAGGATACCTACCCAGTGGACAAAGAGATTAATTAGAGTAATGATTGGTTGGTATCACTTTTTTTGGCTTCTTTAAGTGGAATACGAGGATAAGTATTATTTTTACGTCAATTAGAATTGTGGAACAAATAGGTAATTGGAATGACGACGATGGAGCATCGCTAGGAGCCACGCATTCTTTGAGAGAATGAGACTCTTAGAACAGAAAAATGCTAGCATTTAAGAAATTTGCAATGGTAATAGGTAATAGCTAGTACTGTAGGATATATTTCTGTAAAGCTTTTAAGCATACATAGATTATCAGGAAAATTTGATCAATTTCGTAGGTACTCTCTATATCCTATTTCGAACTTACCCTGGGCAAGTAGCTATAATATCTTCTGGCAAGACATATTTCTAATTACCACCCGATTCTCAAAAGTGTTATAGCCTGGGTGTTTGTAACATGTTTTGTAGATTTTCAGTGTTCCGTTACTTACAACTTAAGGTGATTAAGAGAAGGCGGGAGTATTTGAATCGCATCTTGTAACCGTACGACGGACAATCATTTATTGAAAATATTAATACGATGGAAAGTCGCAGCAGTAATAATGCTTATAAAACCAGGAAACCACCGAATGACTAAAAGTCATATAGGCCCAATTTGCCTCTTACGATTATATCAAACATTTTTGAGAGGAAAACGTCTCATTCCTGATTATCAGTTTGGATTCAGAAGCAAGCATTCTACAGTTGACCAAGTACCGATATAATTGAGAAAGCTCTCGAAGAAAAAAACATTAGCTCAAGCGTATTCCTTGACATATCTCAAGCTTTGACAAGGTGTGGCACAAGGGCTTGAAGTGCAAATTGCGGCAAGTTTTTCCTAATCACTTACATAATAATATTTTGAAGACATAACTCACAAATAGACCCTTTCGTGTTAAACACAAAAACGAGTTTTCGGATTATAAAAAGAAATAACAGATGAAGAACCGCAAGAAAGCGTTCTTGGTACGCTTTTGTATCACGAAATGTACCACAAGAAGAAGGCACCATATTAGCAACATTTGCTGATGATACTGACATAGAAAACAAATTGCTTTGCAAGTGCTCAGACATGTCTGTGGAAATCATCACGGCAAAAAAAGAGGCCTCTCCGAAGGTATGCAGAGACTTAGGCTGTACAAAAAAACCGTACACCTGAAGCCCCAACTGGAGAAGAAAGGCACCCCCTCATTCTCCGACTTGGAGAATGAAAAATTCGCGTGGGCCGAAGACATCATCAAGAAAGATGCCTTGACGAGACCAAAGGCGGAAAATAAAACAACGCAGCAGCTAGCTGCAAGGGTATCATCGCTAAGATGAACCCCGTCGAGAAAGCTGCCAAGATTGTTACACGCAAAGAGACGCATGAAACCGGAGCCAAGAAGACGGGTCCCAGCGGAACCAAGATGCGTAGCGCTGGTGAGCGGAAAGCTGCACCAAGGATCGAAGCCGCTAAGGCGGATCCGGGGAAAAAACCCAAAAACGCAGTTGCTAAGATGGGCAAGGGCAGAACACCAGCGCCATCGAAAATAAATAGGAAGGAGTTTGCTTCCAAAAGGGAACGATCCTAGGAAGAAACAAATAATAGATGGGTTAAGGGAAAAAAAACAACGATTCAGTTCAGCAGGGCTACACGAAACGCTCTACAGCTTGCTGTACTGGATATGGGTAAGCCCAGCGGACAATATTCCCTCGAACGGGGGAAGTTGATTGAAAAGGCTATGGCCAACGCGATCTTCGACCACATTCGTAGGAATATTGGTACCACTGCTCCTACATTCGGCGTAACTAATTGGAAGCCCGGAATAAGTAGACTGGACTGCAAAGATCAGCTCTCCTATGACTTCACGAAGAAGACTATATCAACTCTCAAACCCTTTGAGGGAGCTGTCCTTAAGGCAGCCCCCCTAGACAAGGTACCAGAGAGGCCTAAGGCCAGACTGAACATACCTGAACTGGGCGTTGAGAAAGAGGAGATTCTCTGCTTCTTGAAAGCACAAAACCCAGCGGTCCCTATGGATGACTGGGAAATTAATGCGGTAGAAGACAACGAAGATGGTACCAAGGGGTTAATCTTCGTTATGGAGGAACCTCCAGAGGAAATGAAGAATGAGAAACATTTGCGGCTCTTCTTTGGAGCTGGTGAGTTCTCACTGAGACTCACGAGGAAGCCGCAGCCTAGTGAGACGGCAATCACTGCGAAGAATACCTTGACTCCCAATGAAGGTAGTACAAGTAAATCTTCATCATAGTGAGGCCGCCTCGGTCAACCTTATGCTGCTCCTTTGTAAGGAGCAGCTTGACTTGGCCCTAATCCAGGAACCATGGATTCTTCATAATCGGTTGAAAGGATTGGGATCATACTATAATACAGTGTACAATGGTAGCGAAAGTAAAGTCAGAACTTGTATCGTTGCAAAGAAAAATCTTCACGTACTAATGCTCTCCAATTACAGCTCGGGGGATCAAACGGTGGTGGAGGTAAAGGGGAAGGACAACACATATACACTGGCGTCGGTATACCTACCATACGACGAAGGCATTGACGTCCCCTCCGGAAAAGTCAAGGCATTGGTAGCAATGTATCAACAAGGTAAGAGGAACTTAATCTTAGGCTGTGCGTGTGATGTTAACGCCCATCATACTATTTGGGGTAGCTCAGATACTAACAGTAGAGGCGAGATTTTGTTCAACTATATCCTAAGTACTAACCTAACTATATGTAATCGTGGCAATTCACCAACTTTTATTGCAACCAATAGAAGGGAGGTTCTTGATATAACACTCTTATCTGCAAATAGCACCGCAACTATCTCGAACTGGAGGGTATCCGATCACTGCTGGATGCTCTTCAATTTGAATTTATTCGCTCCGGATAGGAAGGCTTTTCGAAATCCGCGCAGAGTTAACTGGAAAAGATTCAACTAAGAGCTGGGGAGATCTTTGGACCTCCCCCTTGGGAGATACTCAGGTCCACGGAAGAGATCGAAAAGGTGGTAGATGATCTTACCAATAAGTTTTGGAAGGGCCAGTCCTGTCAGACGCGCCAACGGAAGAAATCACCTACCCTGGTGGACTTCAAAAATAGCGGAGCGCCTGCGCACCTCAAGACATAGCTGGAACCTAAAGATGGAGCTATTGAGTGGTCAACACATAAGGAAAATGTTAAGCTTCTCAAAAAGGAAATAAGATTCGCTAGAGAAGCTTTTGTGACTCCATTGAATGCACCACAGAGACGGCTCGACTGAGGAAGATTCTCACCAAAGCTCCATTACATGTGTCTTTTATTAAGAACTATGATGGCAGCTGGACAGACTCTTACGAGAATACAATTGAAGCTCTCCTAAAATGTCACAGCTAATATTGAGACTGAAACTATCGACAATTTGATTGATGATCAGAAAATTTCGTAGGCAATCAAATATAAAGGAATGGTTTCAAAGTAGCGGCCTATGCCGATGATGTTGCTATCTTGGTATCTAGAAAGTTTCTCCCGGTACTTAGCGAGCGACTCAATTATCCATTAAAACTAGTGAATAATTGGGTCAAGGACAGGTGTCTGGAAGTGAATCCAGCGAAAACGGAGTAAGTGCTATTTACGAGGAGAAGATCGATACCAGAATACAATTACCCTCGTATTAATGGTGTCGAGCTGATACATCACGTAACTGCAAAATATCACGGCGTAATATTGGATTCCAAATTAAACTGGAAAGCTAACATTGACAATCGAATCAAGAAGGCATATGTTGCACTTTATGCATGCAGAAGAGCCTTCGGAAAATCTTGGGATTTTAAGCCTAAAATGGTACACTGGCTATACACTGTGGTAGTAAGATCCATTTTGATCTATGGATCGTTTGTGTGGTGAAAAACGCTCGAGAAGAAATACCAACTTGAAAGCGTTACAAAGATTCAACGGGCAGGCTGTCTGGGGGTGACGGGATCGATGAGATCAACACCGACAGCAGCTCTGGAAACAATACTGAATCTTCTTGCGGGAACACGGCAGCCAAAACTGCACTAAGACTAAGGGAAGCCGGTCTATTGAAAGCTAAATCCTACGGTCATGCCTCAATTCTAAACCGATGGAATGTATTGAGACTCCGGACGGAAACGGACTACATCATCCACATGCCAAACTGCATCCGAAAGTTCTCTATTAGAATTCCCAGCAGGGAGGAATGGGATGAGGGAAGAGTCTGTTTCGAGAACGAACTGGCCATCTTTACCGACGGATCCAAAATTACTGCCGGTACTGGTGCCGACGTCTACTGTGAGTCTCGAAACAAACATCGCTCGTTTAGACTTAAGGATGGTTGCAGTGTCTTCCAAGCCGAAATTGCTGCAATAAAACAAGCTGTGGACATGATTATTCAGGAAGATATTTCAGGGCATATAATCAATATCTATGTAGATAGCCAGGCAGCCATTAAAGCGTTACAGTCAACATCACTAAGATCCAAACTCGCAAACATTTTTAAAACAATGACTGAATGTTATCTCGCAGCCAACATCCTGTGCTACCGGTAACGAAAAAGTGGACGAACTAGCTAGAGAAGGTTCACTTATAAGCCCTTCGCAGGCCCTTTCCGAGGCTAAAGTTTTTTAAATATCTCCGATTATTATATTTTCGACTTCAGTGCCTCTACTCGTACCACACAGTCTGCCGAAAATACATATTTCTCTCGTAGAATTACTTGTTCTAAAATGTAGACGAAATGTAGTTGGTCCGTTGGTGCACAGGCCTTTTCTGTTTCCAACCCCTTCCCATGCTAGTTTGTCAACCCTTTCGTTTCCAGTTATACTTTCATATCCCGGTTAATATTCTCTTATAGGGAAAACAATTTCAAAATTATTAGCAAAATCGTAATAATTTTTCGATGTGCTATTTTATTCTTTAGTCGAGGTGACAGGAGGCTCTGAGAGAATCGGCTTTACGGTGCAGTTTTATATGGTCATGTGACTTCCCAAAAAACTTTCTACATATCCAATATGTATTCTTCGTGAAGATATCCAACTCTGTCTTCTTTGGAACTACATAACTATTTTTTAGTTCACCTTCCTCAGTTCACTCATTGATAGTCTGTATTGCACGTGTTTCCCTGTAATATTTAGGCATTCACCTTCACCACCGTTGTTATTTTGTTGTTCTTGGTACCGCCTTTTGAAGACTGGCAGCCTCAAAGGATTTTGTTATAGTTACATGAAAAAAATATGCTTGAACGAAAAAAATGAAGGCTCTACCAAACTGAAACGAATATTCGCACCGACGGCGAAACTTTCGCTCTGAGACGACAACTCGAAATACACGGTGACAAATGAGAGTTCCTAGACTGGAACGATTATGACTCGCAGGCGTCTGCGAAACTAAAGCGATTTATATATTTCACTCCATGCACAATTTATTTAGCGGTCGCCGCCACTGTGAATATTATAAGCATCAGTTCTTACGAAAATTAATTCCTCATCAGACGAGAAAGAAGCTCTTTTATATCTTCCCTTAGAAATACCAGGTTTGTATTCTTCCGAGACATTTTATTTTTCAAAAGAAAGAAGAGGAAGTGGGTTTCATAAAATCAATTTAGAGCGAAAGGATTTTGGAAAATTTCACACTCTGATGCCAGGAACTTCGACAAGATAAAAACCGGTTCTCTAACCAAGAAAGTCACTCATATAGAAACTGATCCAAGACGGATCTAAAATTTAGCATTTAGTGTACGAGAAAAATTGGTTGGATGTTACGCCAATTTCATTTCACACTTTATCTTTTTTCCTCACGTTTTTACAATCTTCTTGATAAATCATACAGAATTGGGTATGTTTTGACTAATTCAATCATTTTTCCTTAAATTTCATAATATAATAACTCACAACTCACCTGCTACTGCGAACAATATTCATGCATGCAGCGAAATAAATAAATCGCCACAGTTTGGCTAACATCTATCAGATATATTCGCGCCTGTGTCGAAATTATCATTTGTGTATTTCGAGTTCGACAACAATTTCGCTGTCGCTGCGAATATTTCGCACGCGAATTTTTTTGTTGCAGTCAACGAGAAACTGAAGCGAAATTGTTGCCATCGCCGCCGCTGCGAATATTAGCGTTGGTTTGGGAGAGCCTTAATAACTTTTTATAAGGAAATTCTTTGGCTCTAGTTAGGTTGGAGGTGCACGTAAGTGCTTATCACGGGAGCCATACGGTCCATTGTGTTTCCCTTTTTGTTGTGCTCCAAGTCCGGCTCTAAGTCCGATATTTGTTGGAAACTCATTTCTAATAGCTTCTAGCAGCTATAAAAACTTTTGTCGGCATGACAACACTAGGACATTTTTAGAACGGCAAGATAAGGTGTATGCCAAAATTCAATTTATTGTTATAACGAAAAGGTAAAATGAATACCGGACTACTCCCTATGCGTAAAAATTAGTATACGAGTACTCTATGGATTAACATACATACAAAGGAATTAAACATTACCAAAAGAATGTGCCATCTTCTATTTTACTTGTATGCTACCAAATAAAGCCATCTGGCTTTGAATTTATTAAAGTAATTTTCATATCTTAGCTATTCTTAAACATGATACATGCAGACAACACTGGTCAAGGTCTCCACCAGAGGTCACGCATCATCAATGGAAACCTTGAATCTCAAGAACAATCCTGCAGTGCATCGGATTCTAAGAATTACGAAAACACTGTTTTATTCTCCAGTTATAATGATGGATGAAGGTCAATGGAAATGGGAAAAGAAGCCATTGCCCCTCTCGTAAAAGAAACCATTATGTCTGAACGATCACATGCGCGAGATACGTTCCAGTCGTAAAAGTCAGTGGCAAAAAAAAAAATGTTTGGTATGTATAAAAATACGAACTACGGCTATATATGTAGCTACATATGATCCACGTGATTTAATGGATTATTAGATTGGACCCTTCAGTAGTAATAAATTAAATAAATAGCAATAAGTTTTGGTTATTTTGATGGTAATTGATTGATAAAAATGTGAATAAATACGATAATATTTATATACTTACAAATATTTTAACAAAAGCAATTATGAATAAAAGATATGCACATGGGCTCATTTTATTAAGCATTCGAAGCCAAGCTAGTGCTTTTTTGCTGTCTGGGCGAGGAGAGGACGAACAGCGACGTACATAATAACTTCATTTGTTTGATGATTTTAAGTTTAAGTTGCGTTAGGCCGAGTGTAAATGCGTGCTTATTAAGACAGATCTGACCAATTTGTACTTTGCTAAATCTGCAGAGTATTAGGCAAAACCGAGGTGCATCCTTTCGTTTATTGCTATTTTTACTTTATTCCATAGGGCAAGCATTGTTTTCATGAAAATGTTCGATCTCGATATTTTAATCAGTCTTGGTATTACCATAGAGTAGGTTTCGCAATTCTGGCTATACCTCGGGCTGCAGCCTAAACCGCTGAACGGATTTTCTTCAAACGTTATCGTCTATCCGCAAATTAAAATATCGACGATATGAACGCTGCGTCAAAACAATTGACCGTTCGTTTTTAAGATAAAATTCGATGATTTTTGTTCGTTGTTCTGTTGAGTATCGCTCTAAGCCTCAAACCTTGGGGAATGGAATATAAAATATTAATATTGGAACAAAAAAGTCATAACGAATTTAAACCATAAAAGTCATTTTGCGCCTCCCTGTACAATGGACCAAAACTCGAGTCTCTATGATTTGAAAATTTATTTTTCAAAAAAAAAGAATATATTAAATTGAGATAGGACAGTGGCGATTCGTCCATAGGAACACATTACCACTTCAATCCCCTATCTAGTTTCATTTCACATTGAAATCTATACGTACCTATATGTATATTTTTACTTTTTGCTATAACACAAATTTTGTGATTCTCCGCTATAGATTGAAAATAGGTTAATGATACTCCATGAAGAGAAGAAGCTAATAGAATTAAATACAGAATCATTTTTGATCTTGTAAACCCTTGTATGTTCTTTAAAGCTTCAAAATGGCTGCACCATTTTGGAACAACTTTGTGATCTATAAATTTCTAAAATAGGTTATGTCCGTTGGCAGAAAATTGTTTGTGTTGACATTTGAAATATACATAAACGAAAAATAATTATAAAATATGAAATTTTATGCTTTTAAATTTTCTACAGAACGGATGCTGAAATTTTCAAAATTTTCAAAAAATTTAAGGTACACAATCTTCCAAAATATTCGACTTTGCCAAAAAGGTACGAGTATGAAAAAATCACTTTCAGTACTAACATCTAGAAAACAATGCGTCCTACAGAAAAAATACTACAGTCGAAATTTTAGGGTTTCAAATTTTCTATAAGAAGAATGTCAAATTAATTTTTCAAAATTTGGAAAATTTAAAGTTCACAATTTTCTAAAATGTCAAACTTTGTTCGGAAGGCAATGAAAAAATTGTTTTTAAGTGCGAATATAGTGCAACGGTGCGTCATGTGGAAAAACAAATATTACGGTCAGAATTTTAGGCTTTGGTGTGGAATTTTTAAAGATTTTCAAAAATTTTATTGAAAATCGTTTTTGATTGGGAATATCTCACAAACGGTACATTCTACAAAAATTTTGTTGAATCCCAATTTTAGGATTTGGAATTCTCTCAATTGTTGAAAATATAGTGTAGAACATCTTTCAAAATACATATCCAACTTTATCCGGAAGTGTGATATCATTTTGATAAAGATTATAGACCTTGAAACTCTCTACAAAATGCATGCAGAAATTTCTAAAATTTTTGAAAATTGTAAGAACATATCTAAAATGTCAGACTTTACCCAGGGATTATTGGAAATAGTTTTTGACTGCGAATATTTCGAAAACTGTGTGCTCTACGAAGAAATTATTAGAACTAAATCTTAGGTATGGATTTTTCAATGACTCTCAATAGCTCTTCAATGCGAATATTTAGAAAAGTTTTTAGTTTTTGGTAATGTGCACCCACTGGGATAGGGTATAATAATATATCATGCATTGATATAGTGCAAGGGTATCAATAACGTCAATCATAATCTAAGAGTTGATCGATCATGCTCGTATATCTCGCAATCCAAATGCAAATCTGACATGAGCCAAGTCCGCTGATCACAGAACATTCGCAAAAGTCGATTGGTAGATGCAATGTTACCGTTGAAAATGTATAAATATAATTTGCAGAACTTTATTCCATGGGTTTGTTAATACCAGTCCAACTTCAAAATAGTAGACGAGGATATATTCTAGTCCTACAGTGGGACTTGTCCTTAGAACATCCTGTTTGTGCCAATTGGAGGGATTTCCTCATTGTAAGTTGTCCTTAAGAAACACATAGAAAAATAATGATGATAGACCACATAAAGTATAATACATATGTACTCGTATGTATATTTGTGATCAGCATCGAAAGATATGTCCATCGAGTTATGTCAGTCCGTGTTTCCATCTGTGTGTATGTTATCACTTTTTGAGTCTAACATCTCCAGAATCTGAAGCACTACATGTGTAAACATTGTTGAAATCTTCCCCATTTTTTAATACTTTACTAGAGAGTGAAAAATATTGCCTTTATAAAATAAAAAAACGTTGCTATTCTTTACATTTTGTCAATACATACATATGTAGGTACAAATCCACGCTTACTTTTAGTAGCGACAGCCACGCCTACTTTGTTAGGGATGAGTCTAAAGATTAAAGGGTATCATAAGAACCATTCCATATGGATTGTAACTTTTCTGTGTGTTTTTCTATAGGAATGTAACGGACCTACTGTTCATAGCCGAATCCAAAGGAAGCTTTTCATAACAGTTGTACTCTCGGATGTGTTTCTATGACTAGAACCTGAGTCTCCCGCTCAGTGGTCCCCACCCTTTACCACTACCGCACGGCGGCCACATAGATCTATATAACCAAATCTTTCTTCGAAGATGCCTTTATTTTTTGCCACAGATTTCGATGCAAGTATGGGGCGCGTCGAGACTTTCTTCACCCTTTCCTCAAGATTTAGACTCTAAATCAAATTACTGTGAATAAACAAGCCTAGATATTTAGAACTCTTCGACAAAGAAAGTCCTCTAGTATCAGCAGCGCGATATCCACAAAGAACTAGTTGAAACATTGAAAGATTTACCCCTAGACCACATGCTTTTATTTCACTCTTCCACGATGATTTATAATTTTCCGGTTAGAATAACACTTATTTCTCAACTACAAAAGTTCATCGACCATAAAGCTAAAATTCAATAGAAAAAATTATATTCCCAAACCACTTAATTGAAAATCAACTTCATTGTATCTAAACCATACGCGAGGCGTTTTTGTCTTGTTGGGTTATTGAGAACTTCGTTCCAAATCATTCACGTATTTATCTTAAATCAATAATCTGAAAAGGGATATTCTGCCACAAGTATGCGCACTCATCCCACAATGAAATTGACAAAAGCAAGTGTGGATTGCTCAAAGGAAGCCCAGGGCGATTTCAGCTCATATGTGCTTTCTAAACTCCTTGAGGTAGTCCCGTAAAAAGAACCCATTCACTGTTAGCTAGTGTGTTCCGTCCCGAAGCAGACGAAAAATAAAAAATAGAACACCATGTTCTTCTGTATTTGCTGGAATAAGTATTATGTACTCTTTACCTGGCCGTTGTGTGCTAAGGCCAGGTAAATTCAGGTTTCTAGATTTGTCAATGTGCCGCCTCTGAAATTTGGAATGTGTAAACATTTACCAATTCAAACAGCTCCTTGAATCGTTTTTAAGTAAAAATTAAGGAGGTATGTAGAAGCAAAGCCGTTACAAGCTCGAAGCGCCGCCGCAACTGGAGAGAGAAAAAAAATCGCAAACACTTATGAGCATGACCTTTAAATTTATGCAAACAACCCGAATTGCGAGAAGGATACTTGAAAAACACTTTTGGCTGTGAGAAATTATCAGGCCATCGAACTTATTGTTGAGATGGACTTTGAACTTGACCAATGCGATAAATTTAGGTGTTTAAAACCGTTGGATTCGAATAAGATTTTGCCAGTGGTATTTTAGCTAGATTGGCACTTGTAGTGCCAGTTTTTTCTATGTTTGTTTATGTTATTTAAGTAATATGTGCTATACATACTAGGGTAGAGCAAACAATTTCTTTGGCATTAGCATTTTATATTTTCTGTATCTAATGACGAGGCCCTACAGAACCACTTCAAGGGTTCCAATTATCAATTAAAAAAGGGACTGTAAGTGAAAAGCCAAAAAAAAAGTAAATGATCAGCAATAATTTACATAATATAAGTATGTTCTTTCGATTTCATCCATGGATACATCCCGCGGTATTCAGAAAACAGAGCCAGAGAACTGTCGGTCTACCCGTCTACCTGTATGTCACACGCTTATCAATTTTGAATCGTTAGACCTAGAGAGTTCAAACTTTGAACAAAAATAGTATGTGGTGAAAAAATATATGTGACATATTAAAGTTGGGCTTGAGGAACTCGAATATGAAAAAATATTCTTTTTTTTTTTTGGATAAAGCTTATTGAACAAAAAATACCAAAAACCAAGCAAATGAAATGGATTTCATCAAAATCTGTTTCAAAGTTCTTGGGCAAAGAGAAAAATAAATATGATTTAAATATTTACTCACCGCCCCCCACTTCTTACCCGCACTTCATCCAATTTTGACAAAACTATTGTACATACCTATATATCAGAAAAACCTGCAAATCAAATTTCATTAATATTTCTTTAGAGGTTCTCAAGCTTGCCATGTGAGAACAAACAGTCAGCTAGACATAGAACGAAAACGACCACAGATACACAGAGGAGCCAAGTTAGTATACAGGTAAAGTAGCGCGCTAGACTCGTCTCGGCACTAGCCGCGCTAGACTCGAGTCGCACTTGATCGTTTTTTATTAAGCCATTCAAAATGAATGTATAATGACTTGCCCTCCTCAATATTTCCAAAAACGTATAAATTGCAAAGATATAAAATTAACGCGCATCGACACCTCACTCTCGCTCCTTATCCGTTGGCTTGTTTAGCTCTTCATCACTCTGTTTTTAAAATGTCAAAAACACAGTTCTAAGTGGTGGAGGACATTTAGAAAAAAAAAAACATAAATGATAAGGTAATTGTCCTAGAATCCTTCACGGTTTTAGTGGTACCTTTAGAAAATAGGCACTACCCATGGAGAGTGAGTGTTCATTAAAAACTCCACCAGGTAGCTACAATTCAAGTCCCGTTCTATTTTTACTTTCACCTATTGGTTTCCTGAAAAATTCAACCTCAAGATTTTGAACAACCTTGGTATTAATATAATGGAGAATCTCAAAAAAGTAGGTATCACAATTCTGTCTGTTTGAATGTCTGTCTTTATGTATGTCCGATTGCATATCTGTGATCTGTGTGTTCACAATTCGAGGTAAAATTGTTAATTTCATCCTAACCCCAAAATTAACGGTACCTTACTAATATTCGATTTATTAAAAAATCGATTTTTGCGAAAACTGCTAAAACGATTTTGTTCAAATTTAATATTTGAGTTGCCAATAAATAGCGTACCAGGTTTTTGCCAACAAATGCTAGCTGTTTTTTTTTTTTAATTTGCTATATCTCGGTTATGACTCAATCGATTATGTTCTTTAGATTATACAAGATTATGGCCTGCCAAGTTTTAGAAAATTTTTAATTTGAACGAATTTAAAAAAAATAAATATTTTTTTACGTTTTTATTTGACTTTTAATGACTTTTAATCTGAGTGATTTGCAGATAAACAATGAGGTGCAAGTACGTGCGACAGAGTCGTGCACTTTATTTAATATACGACTATCAGAATGCTTGATGGATTTATTTCAATACATGTCCCTGTGTCTTGGTCGTACTGTTAGACTTCCTGTAAATTCTTAGACAGTACTTTATAACTTTTAGAAATCTGTATATACTAAAGAAAACCCTAAACCTCTAACTGACATAAAATAGATTTTCAATTCACCAGATAAAAGATTTTTTTTTAGTCCTAACTAATTCCACATCAGATCTCAACATGCAACTTGTTAGTGCTTTTCTCGTGCTTGTCTGTCTATCTGGAACCAAGTCTTAAATTATTTTCCGATAGTTCATTCTGCAGTAAAAAATTAAGAGTTCGAACCTTATGCATAAGCTCCGTAAATGCAATGCACTAGATGCAACACTTAAACCCTGTATTTCCTTGAAAACGTCACGATATTTAAAAATTTATAACTACCGGGTACCCGGAATGCGTTGCTGCGCCTAACAAAAAAAATACATGTTTTTTTAGTACTAAAGAAAATATAAATAAATTTTTCTATTGTAGATGAAAATTGACCAAACTTCACAGAAACAGAAGATTGCTTGAAAATTTTAAGCCAATCGGTGGTTTCGGAGTCCATAGCATGCATACAAACATAGGTAGATTGCGTTTTATATATATAGATAGATTTTTTATTGATGGTTAAAATTAGAAGACTCCAAATTGCATTTTTTCATAGGCTACAACTTTGCAGTTCAATAGTTTACCATTTTTTAGTTTTGTTAGTAATTTGGCAAAATGCACTGAAATTTACAACGAACGAAAAACTTGTCTCACTCAAAATGCAGTTGAGGGCAAACTGCTGGACCGATCTTTACCAAACTTCACAGAAACTCTCTCCGAAACACACTCCAAATTGCCTGATTGCCTAAAAATTTGAACTCAATCGGTTCGGTGGTTTCGGAGTCCATAGCATGCATAGAAACATAGGTGCATTGAGTTTTATATATATAGATTAATCGTACGAGTATGTATACCTAAATATAACTCACAAATAACTCGTTCAACTGTTTTAAAACGAAATATGACAAATTCGGCAGACTTTTAAATGTTAATTCTTAATTTATTCAACGGAGGCATTCGACCATTTAGCTTATTTATTTTTATTTAAACTTACTATTATTTCCAATTTAAATTATCTTCGTCTCGTATGTAATGATCATTAGTAGAATCTTTTACGATCAACTTGAATTGGAAGACGCCTCGCTAATCGATGGTAATCGCCAGTCAATTGTAATTATAGTAACGACTTTGTGTGGTCTATTCCATAGTAATGTAATTTATTCACTCGGGTGAATCTAACAGCGCTCCGTGTTTAGATATTATCTGTAAGTCGTTACAAGTGCTAATTGCAGGCATGAATGCCCAATTGTTAACTTCTATACACCTTTATATCTACAGTGTACAATGAAGGAAAAGATGAATGAAGTTTTTTTTTATGAAGAGCTATTTTAAATTCTTAATCCTTCTCTTGTAGCTGAGACTTAATAGAAATTTCTTCTTAGAACAAAGGGAATATACACTTTGCTTTCGACGGTATCCAAACCAGTTATATACGAAGCGATGGTTCTAAGCAGTAAATGATCTTGTCTGTTCGAGACTAATCTGCTTTGTTTTGATTAATTTGGTATCTGGTTCTAACTATTGTAGATTGATAGGTAGATTCGAATTGACATGTGAATATGTACCTGCAAATTTATCAAATGGCTAGTGCGTAAGGTGCTTTTTGTTTAGGATGAAATTGTCACCTGCTGTCCTACCTTTGGTAGAACATCATTACAATCACTTCAATGCAAGCTACCCCCTATATCAATGCTTTCCCTTATCACCAAACCTTGAAGAATGACATTTCTCAGGTTTATCTATTCTGTGTGCAATACTCTTGAACATCTTGGACCCTACAAGCAAAGCCATTTCTCCCTTGCTCCAGGCAGTACGCTGTAGAAACTTTAAGCTTTTTTTAAATCTCCGGCCAATTCTTACTTAACGGAAGGAAGGCATTGATGTTGTTCCACCTATCACTAGCTATTATTGAGGCCTTAATTTCTAGGTAGAATTTTACCGATATGATGGGACATAAGGCCCCACCTTCACCAGAGAGGTTCCGGCCAGTAAGTAGATACCCTCTTTAGTTAGCTCATCCGCTTTGCAGTTTCCAGGAAAATGCAATATAGGAACACACCGCATCTGTCAGCAGCCTCGTTAAAATATTCGCGGTATTGCTTTGCCCACTTCGATCGTATGATTTCAAACATTTCTTCGTAGAGTAAATATTAATAATATAATAAGGGATAGGATATAAAAAAAATAGTAGTTTTTTTAATGAATTCCTTAATTTTATCATTTTTTTTTTTCTCGGTGCACGTACATACATATGAACTTCCATTTTTTCATGTTTAAGTGACAGGTACGAGTATGAGTGCATTAGAAAATATCCTTACCACATCAAATTCAGCGACGCCTATAGGGAACGATAACACTTAATGTCTTTGGCGGTACGTTTATTTCGAAAACGTTTAGGAATATATTCACCCCACATGTGTTCGACTTACCTATTACCAGATGTAGTGTTTCGCTTTTGCTAATTTTATTCCTGCACGCAAACGACCAAACGCATTACTTGGCGAAACAAAGTTAAAGACACATCTGTAGTTGCAGTTGGTGCCGTGAACAATGATCGGGAGACTCAAATTCGAGTCCCAGAAAAAGAGTTTTTCCCCGGTTCTAGCTCTCGCGAACGTCTAACAAGCATCCGGGAGTAAAATTGTCATAAAAATCTTCTCGGCATAAAACTTTAGGTCCATTCCATTCATTTCTCACAGCACAAAATACTTATGATATTTTGAACTCAGGGTAGACGTCAGAGAATGAAAAAAGCACCAATTCTAGGATAATTTCCATAAAGCTGGAAATGGACTCGCCACAGACAGGCTAACTTTTTTATAAAAAACGCCGTTTTATAAATATTTTTACTAGAAATTGAGAAATACCGCCTCAACGAAATATATATACGTTTATATTGTCTACAATTCGTTCATATATTATATAATGCAAGCCCACTTTTGGGGGGCGTTTTCTTCAAGAAAACGTATTTTGCTTTCACAAAGCTATTTACGGTGATGATAAGGTCTTATTGTGAATATTTTATCAGAATGACCTTAGTCTTAGCCACAAATTATGAGGTAAAATCTCTTATAAATCTAGAGAATATAACCTCAGTAGGAAGATTTCATTGCATTTGAACCAAAAGGTTCATAAAGCCACACCCACTTTATTAGGAATGGGTTAGAAGATGAAGAATAGGTCATCATACAATCCGTACCATTTGAATTGTAACTTGTCTATGTTTTTGTTTTAAGTTCGTAAAGAATTTTCCCCCACTTTCTGCGGCATTTGCCTTCTGCGCCATTTTGAAAAAAAAAAAGACTCTTAAATTAGATTTATCTCCAATATCTTTCTAAACATCAACATTACGGACAAACATGTTTGGACCTTTATTGCTGAGGATGAAATCTTATAACTTTTATATACATCTATATATATTTTAGATCGCATATTTTGTGGTTGTCCGCTATAGAAAGAAAATAAGTTAAAGATAAAGCAACATATTATACCTAAGTTATATCAATCGATTTGTCATAAAAAGAAAAAGCTAACAGAAGTCCGTCTGTCTCTCACAACTTCCCATCTTTTGATGGTAAGCCTTATCGAAATAAATAAATAACTCTATCAAAAAAAAAAAAAAACCTTCCAAGTTATTGAGAAAAGAGTGTTGTTTTAAGTGTTAAAGCTTTAGTGGAACAACTCAAATTAGTGTACTTGGTATGATTAGAAAGCCAATTTAATTTATTACCCAACGATATGCAAAATAATTATTAAATTATTAAATTTAAATCCCTGACACTTAAGCTAGCTGTGAAGTTTTATTTAATTTTTTTTAATTATAGCTGCTTAAGTTCAAATTATTCTAAATGAACACCTCTTTAAACACTTTTTAAATTATTTGTTTGTTTATTAAAAGCAAAGAAAACAAGTTTTTAAGCTGAACATTGTATTATATTAACATTTAACTTAAGCCAAGGTTAATGGGAGATAATGCCTATCATATTATGAATACCTGCTACTAGGTAAAGATATAAATATGGAATACAGATATAACTAATCATGGAAAGTACTTATTAATAAATTTAAGTAGACTCTAAAAAACACTTTAATTAAACATTGATATTATTTACTTAATTTTATTAATTACACAATTATGGAACATGAGGACTAAAAGTGGTTATCCTGGCCATCACATGTTACTCTACGTGATCCAGTTCTGAGTCGAATTTTGAGGAAAGAGTTCTTGCAGACTGTACAATACTTGGGTTTGCAACATAGCACTTCTTTTGAAAGTATCTTGATATTCTAAAAAGAGTTCTTGCAGACTGTACAACACTTGGGTTTGCAACATAGCACTTCGTTTGAAAGTATCTTGATATTCTAATAAGCCATCTTCATTAAATTTCAAGTATTGGTAAACAAGATGATTACAAATTACTTATTGTCTACACTATGGGTATTTCCAAATCAGTTTTCTGATTTCTCTGGGAGAGGTTATTAACATTCGATTATTTTGATGCATTCATAGGATTATAGGCCATCCACTCTGCGGCTTATTGAACAAATTAAAATTCCTTGAAATTCATAAATTTTGGAATTTAATGAAACCCACGTACACTGTTCGATCACCAACCCTTTAAGTTGCAAAAGATATTCTAAGAAACAGCTCTTATAGCATTGAATATTCAAACATATTTTCTTAAACACTATAAAAGCCTCTTATAGCTACAATTTTTTGTTCCCTAAGAACCCACATTTTAAGAACCATTTCCAGTAGGAACCTGAGTTAGGTGAAGAGGCCACTAAATGTCTTTGTTGTGACCTTAAGGGAGCTTCTCATTTCATTACACAACAATACCTCGTATTTATGTATTTAACAACGTTCCGTTGTATTTATTTATTTATTTGTTTTTTATCGAGAACAAATGCGCTTGAATCATCACGGATGAAAGATGATTAAATTAGACGGAAACAGATAAAAAATTGTAAAAATAATTGTGAGGTCATATGCGCCATAATGTTAGGTGTTCTCTTCTCCAGTGGATACATATATGTATTTGTACTTGAAACGTAAAATAAAGAAAAACAAAACAATATCTTCGATTCGACGTTTAGCATTTAATTTGCGAGACGGTACACCGAAGTTATCACAATTACCGGCGATTCTAAGTGGTTAACACCGAGACGAGTCGTCGAGTCTGGTTAACTTTGGAGGTGCTCAAGCAGAATGCCCATACGAATGATTAAGCACTCGCCAAATTAATCAAATTCACCAATAGAATGTTTTTTCTGCAAACGAGGAAGATCGATTTGCAGTGATTCCATATTTGTTTGGATAATTGTTGGGTTAGCACATGGGCAAGGTGGCTTAGGTCAGAGGTTAGATTGTTATGCATTTTCGACGAAAAAAAAAGACACGGAAGTGAAGTTGCGGATAATCACTAATAATAATCAAATACATTTAGTTGTGTAATTGTTGACGGTAGAAAGATAAGCAGATTATGTGTGAACGTCTTCTTGGAATTAAGTGTTTAGGCAAGTTTTGGAGTATACGGTTTATATAAGTGCATAAATCTTCTTATCTGGCTCTCCAGCCGTGATGAGTTTCTATCTGAAACAGCGTACGACTAGATGTGACCTAGCCAATGTAGTCATCTAGCTTTTTACTTCATCTATTTACATCTTGATACAGCTCACAGAGTTTGCGTTTGTATCTTTTCCTCCGGCGGCTCTCCTCGCACGCAGTGTCAAATATGCGAATAAGGATTTTTCCGTCGAAAAAGCTTAATAGATTACATTATATTAGATAGATTTAAAAGGCTTTATTTCATACATTTTAGATTTTACAATAACAATGACAAAGTCCAAAATTTCATAATGCCTGTTGGCGTTAAATAGAACTATTTTAGTTGAATAGGCATAAGATTAGATTAAAAGACCTCATAATCATTCTACAATATTTTATACAACCTCTGATGTAGTGGAAAAGACTCGTCCAATTGTGAACACCGTTTAAAAAGTCGTAGTAATTTCCACCGACATTGGTGATGATGATTCGACGAAACTCTTCTATGATTGGGCATACAGCTAAGACTTCACGTGTTCTTAGATTGCACATAGAGCATAGGATGGAGACGTCATTCCTGTGTGGCATTAAATTTAACTCCAGCAGTTCTCCTCGAGCTTTAAAAATTAAAGAGATCATCTCCGTACTACAGTGGTTATAAAAATAATTCATTTCACACAGGATATGCACTAAGTTGGGAAAAAGCTTAATAGTTACTCAGCTTTCCTGTACCACCTTCGACACAATACATGGCAGAATCAAAACATCAATTTTGTTATCCGAGTTAGGAGTGCGTTGATGTTGATATCGTCTGAGTAACCCTACAGCTGAGCAAGACAGGCTTCTCAAATATAGTACATTTCATGGCCCCCTGGGCTTTATCTATATTCCAACAAATGGTTGAAGATATGACAGTGTATCTCATTGCGGAATTCCAGTGCACGTGTGGATATATTTCTAGGGATTATTTCCCAATTGCACAGTAGAACATCTAGGCTTACCGAAATGGCACTAGTCTGTAGGTCCCTTCCATTCGTGTGAAAAAAGTATAGTACGCACAGGACGAGTGGTTGCGAAAACCTAGGTCAGAGGCACTGTAGAGGCTGTTAATATTAATATTTATTTTTTTTTTTTTTTTTTAACAGGATCTTAAAGCTGTAATCGAACTTGAATTCATAGAAAAACAAATCAAAGTCTTTCCTATCAAACCATTTAAACCAGTTAAATACTGAAGGATTTGTTTTGATTTGACATTCCTCATTTGAAAAGGCAGAAAATTATTCCAACTCTTTACCAAGATGCAGTTTTAGTTATTCATCGATAATACTACACTGGGCTTTTCACACATTTTCATACGATCTGAGATTATAACTTCTACCCTCTGCACTAGTATACAACAATATACTATTTTCATAGCACTCCATTCTGCAATGGACTTCAATTTAGGTTCCTCTATACAAATAAAGGCGAATGGGTCTTTTCCTGTTTTTTACGCAAGATTGCCCTAAATTTCCATAGATGCCCTACCTTTTTTTTTTTTTTTATAATTTGCGCGCGCCAAATAGGATATGAATACCATTAAATTATTTCAGGGCACGGGCGTTTTGCAGAAATTGAGAGAGAGAGAAAGAAAGATTGGTGTAGTGGGTTTGAAACTTAGGTGGTATTAAGTTTCAGTAAACTCCAGGGGTGGCGTCCAGATAACTGGGGAGCTTGTTTGTTTTGCTTTTTGTTGTTGCTCATGATTCACAGTATTTTTTTCCCTCCACCTGATGTCATCATCACGATCAAGTTGCATTTAAGCCATATGACCACTCTACTGCCAGTGTTATGCCTTCGCAGTAGAGTTGACTAAGCTTTCCCAACTGATCGACTTTTTTATTTATTCCAAACGAAATAAATAGATGATTGTTGAGATCAGGATTTGAACCGTGAACCAAGAGCGTGACAAGCGTTGATGTTACCACTACACTACACCACGGCCACCCACAACCTAATCCCCTGAAGTAGCTCACCAAATTTTAGTTACATCAGGTAGGAATGTGTGTGATTTACTTGTAGAGATTAAACTAGACCGTTGAAGTTGACCTCTCAAATGTCGTATTTCTAAGGATTTTATTAAGAATTGCTTTTCTGCTTGGTAGTAAAATTAACTGAAAATCAATTCTGAGTTCTCCGGGATTTGGAAATTTTCTTTTAAAAATATAAATAAAAAAATGTCTTTGCTCTATACAACTCAGCTCAACTCAACTACAATCACAATCTTGGGTATGTGGTGCCATGTTACACCTACCGCCAAGAAGATGTATGGTTTCCTTGGGTTGAATAATTTAGTCGTCCATTTGAAGCTGTGGCTGAAAAAGTAGCGAATTATGTTTTCTTCACATTGAAGTCAACTAAGTTTGCTTTTCCCCACTGCAATATTTTCTGCAGGATGTGGTGATGTGTTGCATCCACAGGCATGTACTCGTAATGCGAGTAATGTGATGTTAGGGTATCAACGGCAAAACTAAAGATATTATTGTTTGACTCCAGTAGGTGGCTAATATGAGGCAAAAACAAAGTTGGTGAAAAAATATATCCCTGAGGTAGTCCAGCCTTTAGTTAACAGCAAAGGTATCGAAAGCAAGAAGACCGCTGACAATCCTTTAAAATAAAATATCCGTGCCCGTATCCGCCACAAAAATTATAAATTTTTTTTTTTTTTTTTGTAAATAAAAAATCTTGTATTGAGTTTTCTTACTGTTAAGTTACAATCACAATCTATACTTTATACTAATTATTTATTCCTAAAAATATAGTAAAAATGTGGCGTTTGCTTGTTACTTTGATTTTTTTTTTTTTTTAAAAAAGAGGTCTAGAAATTTGGTCTGAATTAGGGCAAAAACAGCTGATGCAATTTTAATAAAAAAAATACATAACTTTCCGAAAGAAACTTCTGAAATCGACTTCAGTCCATTCAGTTCCGAACAGTAGTGCGGCCCGCTTACACACAATGGCCCTTAGAAATAGATGTTTACATATAAAGTCGACTCTGAAGTTGACTTTTGTTAGTTGATACTAAGGTCCATTCGAGTATTTCTTATCATAACATGAGTTGTTTTTTATCGAAATTTTTTTAATTTGAATTTTGATGGACCGAGCACTTGCATGTAATGTTTTTTTTTTTTTTTTTTTACATAACTTTGTTATTGTTTTGAAAATAATCCTTGTCTACGAATGAAATATCTATTATATTTATGATCCGGACATATGATTTTTATTTCTTTTATGCATGCAATCACTTTAAGAAAATATTATGTTTTTGAATAATTTCTCTTTACAGTTAAATCACAAAGTCGTGTGGCTTAGTTCTGCGAACGTTATTGTCATTGTTTCTTACGTACCATGGGGCATTGACAATTCCACTAAGGACTTTATTTTGAAATGTTTGTCCGAGAACACTGCCTTGTGGGACACCTGCCGTTATTTTCTTCAATTCTGAGTACGTACCATACTCGAACAAACCTGTCTGCTACATAAGATTTCAGTATCTCATGGTATTGTATCTCATGGTATTGCAGTTTGAACTCCAAGTCTTTACACCACACCTTTTCAAAGACTTGCGCTACGTCCAGGAATAATGCAGAGCATACATGTTTACCTTCGAGTGCTTTCTCTATCACGTCGGTAATACGGTGCACTAGGTCTATTGTCGAATGCTTATTCCTAAATCCAAATTGATCGTTCGGGAGGAGTCGTCCAATAATAATTTTATTAATAATATTGTCTAGTCTTTTAAGGAATGGTTTTTCAAAATTTGTTCAATAATATCGGCAGTAACGATATTGGCATGTCGGAAGTCACTTCTGTAGATGGCTTACCTTGTACTACGACTACTTTAGTGATCTTCCAGTGATGAAGTACATGCCTTAGTTTAAAACATGCATTAAGTAGAAGCTGAATTTGTATTGTGGCTACGTCCGGTAGTTCTTTTAAAATATGCACTGTACCAAAATCGTAACCTGACTCTTTTTTATTCTATATTTTAAGTCTGCACATGTTTCTTATTTCTCTTGTAGTGACATATGTTATTTCTTCGTTAACTAATCTACTCACAAATTCTAAATTTTCATTCACTAAGTCAGGTGGGAAAGGTTTAAAAACGTGGGAAAGCTTATAAACAAATTCAATTTCCTTGTTAACTATTGAAGTATGTAAAAATTGTAAAGCAACAAAAGTGTCTTCTAGGTCGTTGAGTCCGAATACGAAGCCACAATTTTAAATAAACAAACTGCGTTAAATAATGAAGTGAAGCAAAGGAGAAAACAGACAAATGGGTCACCAGGCTGCTGTCAAGACTTAAGAATTCAAATTTTTGGAATTCCAAATGGTGCCGAAAACATTAAAAAGACTTCGATAATTAACACCGATTAGTCCGTGTATATGTTTCTGAGACCTAAAAAACACTTTTGCTCATTTATTGTCCCTTGATTTACTTTAATAGTCGACGATGAAATTAAATTTGTTTATATTTGTTTCCTTAATTGTTCCAGTAAACAATGAAGCGCCACACAGAACCTTTTTTTCGTAGATTTACTGGACTATTAAACTGGAATGAATTGAGCATTCAAATAATGAATTCACGTTTTAGACGTAGGCTAGAAGTTCTATTACAAATACATACATACTCATATGTTCACCTAGCAATGGTAATTTACGAATTACCTTTAGTTAACAGGTGTCCGTATAAAGGCGGCTCGACGGTATTAACCTTGAGTAGACCAACGACGAGCAACGAAGAAATATACCCAATTTGCCAAAAGCTGTCATCTACATATGCACCTACATATACATAGGTATGCACGTTTATGCTGCTATGTACTATAGGTATATAGTTACAAACAAACAAATAATTACCACCCACTTTGAATTAATTATATCAGATTAAATAAATACATCGCAAATGTTTAACGAACTCATTTTCAGTGAAAAAAATTTATTCATTTTTAGTGATTTAATTTAAACAAATGCCTCATAAAAATTACTGAAATAAAAACAATAATTGGTAATTAGACTTACGAGTTCCGAAAAAAAAAATAGGAACTCACACACGCATTCGTAAAATTCATTCATTTTTAATTGCACCAGATAGGCGTCACGCGATATAAACGTTTTACACCTTAAATTTAAATATTTTTATGAATTCCCCGGGAACCGTTTATGTTTATGGTCGTCATCATGAATAATCAACCACCATCTGCAAGTTCGTCTTGGTTATGTACGAGACATACACTTGAATCTAGGTGCTCTTCTTGGAGATACAAATCGTAATCGTATGATTTCTTTCATCACTTTGAATTCTAAGAAGCCTTCCCACTAAAAGCAAGTAAATTTTGTAATTCCGGAATTTATGTGAAATAAAAGTTTTTTTTTTTTATAAAACCACAAGAAGAGGTCATTGCTCGAGGAAAATTTAACAAGCTGATGTAAGCGAAAGTAGTAAAATATCAAAAAGACTTGTTCCAGAAACAAAAGCAAAAGTCATTAATTCCCCTGATAAAAATAAAGAGTGCCTTTCGTATAAATTAGTAATTTTATATTTAATCTTAAATTAAACAAAAACAATTACATACATGCAGTTTTTATAAATTTGTATAGGAGTTTGAGATGTTACCAAAGCAAGGCGAATTATTCTGAAATAGTTCTGTAATTGTCAAAAGATTGAAATATGTTGCAGAAACTGAGGCTAGCACACCAAGTGCTACTACAGCTGACGAGAAGGACATTTCACAAGGAGAATATTTACAAAGTTGTCTCATTCGATGGTATGCGGTGGTCCAGTAGGACTCTCTACAGGCGCCATTTGTTATATCCATACTTTCATAATTCAAGTCCATTGGAAGACTTCCATAAGCCGCTTGGGTGATGATTCGATGTCGCATCTTTTCCATTTGTTGCATTTTTCTATAAAGCAAAGGAGGAAGGATAAACATTAATGGGCCGGCAATTGTCCCACCAACAAATCCAACAAGGATATCGAAATTCGGAACAAATTCGCCTAGAAGAACTTCGAGTCCAATTATTGTCGATCGAATAAAAACGCGCTTCGCTGAGAACTCTAAACGATAAACAATGGTAGAAAGAAATTTACAAGATTTTTAAATTGAATAATACTTTCAGGAACTCGAAAAATATTCTCGATATGAAGAAATAGAGCTGAACTTCCAACGACACACGATAAGCATAACTGCAGTGAAATTAACAGTATGGCAGCATAAAGTGAAACACTTCGTGGTAGCATTTCAAAAATATTTGGTGTAATCACAGATCCAAATTTGTAGGCAGCGATAATCGTTCCAATTAGGGCCAGTAAACATGTACCTGCAAAATAAAAAAGAAGCAGTAACTATGAAAGGTTTTTCTTAAAGAAAGAAAATTTAACTTACTTAAAATTCCGCCCAAAGAAACCCACCTAATTTGTTCTTTGTCCTGCATATCGACTTGTATTGTCAGGATCATTGAATGAATATCAAATTGAAAGGCAAGGACACTGTATCCACTTAAGATGCTGATAAAGGAGGGCAGTTCTGAAATTTTTTTTTTGTTTTTTTTTAGTACCAGTAGAGCCAAAATTTACAATTTAATGGTAAAATTCAATACGTAAATAAAATTATAACTTTAATGGAAATTGTCTCTTTAGAATTTGTTTCTATATGCTTTTTTATTTAATCCACACAAATCGTACTAAACCAATTGTTGCTATCATAGAGGTTCTGGTATTGTGTTTTTGTACCTTTAATGAAAATTGAATACCAAAGAATTCGAGTGCAAATGCTTAGAGTGAGTCTCAAATGCACCTTCGTACCATAGGTCTGGGGAAAGTCGCAACTATCTTTACATCCAAAACATGTAAGTTCAGCAAAAGAACTCAGAAGACTAATTAATATATGTATGTACAATGCCTATACAAACATACATACATATGTATACATATGCTGCTGCAAATTGGACCCAAAAGACATCCTCCGAGCTTATGTTAATCAAAGGCAAATCGGTAGCAACAAGGTGCTAAATACAACCGAGAAATCACACCACCACAGCAAATATCCCCACGGAACATTATTTAAATAAAAATAAATTAAGAAAATATTCACCGATAATTTTACTCAGTACTTGGATGTAGACAAGTGGTAGTTTTTGTCTTTCAAGAATCCTCTCGAGGAAGATTGTTAACCCCACTCCTATCAACTCAAATAGCAAACGACATCTTATCGACACCTGGACAATGTTGCCATAAAAGGTGGAAATCTTTCTTAACTTCACTGACAGTCACTTTAAGCTCATGCAGTAGAAAATGCGATCATTGGTGAGACGTAATATATAAAATTTCTATACCGGTTTCTAGGCAGGGGCTTACTATTTATTCAAAATTCTGTAAAATTTTAAATTAATAAAATGTTCCCAGACCCGTTTAAAGGCTTCTTCCTTGGCACCGCCTGATCAGCTAATAATTTTTTCTGTTCACTTTGATTGTAGATGTTTACTTTCAAAACTGTCCTTTGTAAGATGGAATAAGCTTACTAACTGCGCCATATCAAGGAAGACAGCTATAACCAGAATCCAAAATGGATATTACCAGAATTATAACTACTGGCCATTGGCCAATAGGAGAATACGCAGCCAACCAAAGTATTCCCTACAATACTTTCTGCCCCAATTGGAACTTACAAGGATGATAATGAGAAAGAATTTCTGATCCATATTCTTTGCAAATGTCAGGCCGTAGCGAGTGCCAGACAATGTGCACTAGGCAGACCCTTCCTCGACAACCTCAAAGTGATACGAGTGTCTGGGAGAAGGATAGGAAAAGTAATCCTTTGCTTGATCTAAATATCTCAGTCACTCAATCGGTCACAACCTTGTCTCTTGAATCGTGATATCAAAATGTCTTTAGCACTAATTAGGTTTTTATTAAACCACCACTTCTATCTCTCTACCTTATCTTCACTGTAGAAAACATACGGATACTACTGATAAAACACGGGAAAGTTGTTCTTAATGTTGCCAAACCTTTTGGCTAAGGAATCCATAAATTAAGTCAAGAAATTGGAAGCAATTTTGTTGACCACCTCCTCATCTATCATCGCAATACGAAAACAAAACCCCTGCCAACTATTACGTCCAAAGTAGTTGTACTTTGCCCCCTTCCCTTAAAACCAATAGCTTATGATTTGGATGAAAATATATATATACATTTTATAATAAGAATCGAGAGAATCAATAAGTTTCCCTATATGACATCAGGAAAGCTAAAAGTTTGCGAAGTACTGTGCTGGAGCTTAATAAGTCCAATGTTTCCAGAGAGAGTCGCACACCCTTTACAGGGCTTTCCAAGCCGAAGGTAGTCGACCCTATGAAAGACTGGAGGTTTAAACCAGACTTTTACAAGTGACCAGGGAGGCGTATTGATTACAAAACCTAATAAAACACATAATTAAAACACAAAAATTAACAAAAGAGGCTGAGGAAGCTCTTGAAAGCCTACGCCTAAAATGGGAGAGACCGTTTTAAATCCGCCAACCAATTCCGTCTCTAAGACGGTTGCTGTAGTGCAAATCGTCTTTGACTATACCCGGACCAAGAAAAATGAAACGATTAGAGTCAGGTGGTGGGTGATCAGGTGGTGGGTGCTATCTCCACTTTCTTCAGAGAGGACTGAGAGTTCATTGGGGAAGGATATAATGAAAAATGGTGCCAGAGAATTTATGAAATGCTGGTGGGACCACACGTGTCGTAGTAATGATATCCATTCTAACTCCAGTACCTTACCGGTGGTGAAAATTAGAGAGTGGAATAAAGATGAAAAAGATTATCTGATTGCAAACTAATGTGAATCACAGTTAGCGCTTCAAGTTAAGGAGAATTAGCCACATCTCTTTGAATTTTAATGCCAGATCACCACTACACATTCAATTTCCGTAAAGTTTGTGTTCAAAAAGAGGGCACCCAAGAAACTAAGACGGAAGATCAAAAAATTATAGAATAGAATAGATAGAATCAAAATATTAGTCTCTATTTTATAAAAAGCCTTAAGTTTAACGCTTGCCAAATTTTCTAAATTGAGGACAGTACAATTGATGTCCAATTAAAAATTGAATCATTGCAATTGGTAAAGGTTCAACACAAATAGAGTCAAAGTAAGGAGATGGTAGCAACAAATTTAAGGAACGTACTCGTAAAATGATAAAAAATCCGATCAATATTTACTGAGACCTTATTGATTGTCTTAACGAAAACAATTTAAATGGTGAGGCTGGCTATTGCCCTGCTTGTTCGCAACATCCTGTATGATAATAAATTCGTTTCTATAAACAATTCGACTATTGCTACTTTGTTCGACGTTTTGCTATTCTATTTTACAAATTCTTAGTGGCAGCACTGAAAATAACTACTCAAGCTTATTAAGAGCGAGAAAAGTACAACGTTTGACGTTTGTTGAGTCATGCCATTGCCATTGCCTGAAATATTGCCTGTGGAGACACAAGGTTAGGGCCACTGACTCAGTGGTGCCAAATTGTAGGTTGTTTTGAGAATTGTTGGTGAAAAAAATTATTGCTCATAGCTAGAGCCTGGAAACTACAGTACAAAACTCAAAAATATCATACTAATACGGTAGATCCCGTACGTATGGTAGCCCTGCTATAAATATAAAGATCACCCGTATTCAAACTTCCATGAATGATTGGGGTTGATTCCACAGTTTTCAGCTAAACAATTTTAGATTTCAAACTAAGCTGGAATGAAATGCTGTACATACATAATGTGATTTGGTTATATTTGGTTAGCAACCAATGTTTACATTAAAGAATCCAAAGCAAAGCCATTCATGGTGCAATAGTTATAGCCAGTAAGTTGTTCATCACTTTAAAGCTGAAATACGTAAAAATCTCTGTGTCCACTTCCTCAATTATTAATTAATTACAGATCAATATTCAAAGACCAAACACACTTCCGAACGAGTTTCTATCAGTTTAATACCTCCATCAAAAGCTGACGGTTTCAAATTTCGCTCGTTGTACCTATTTATAAAAATTAAGTGCAGAAATATTATCAAATCGTATCCCATCCCATAAATTCAAGTTAATTACAGTACCTTCCGAAGATCGCACAAACAAAGAGATATAAAACAAAGAATCACTCACCATTTGTCATTCCCTGGAACGGGTTTCTCGATCCCTCCGCCTTAATTAGACAATACCACAGAAGAACCACAACGCTTGCCATCACCAGAACCGAGAATATAGCTAATCCTCTTCAGATTAAAGAGGGAAAAACCAACAAGTGTGAATCACTTCGTGACACATCTATTTTGGACAAACATCCATACCTCATGTTTTTAGGACTTCCAAGCCACATTAGCGGACAAATTAAAATGCCAATGATGATCAGCCAGTAACAGAAGGAGAAATAAAAATGCCCATCACTTATTCGATGTCCAATTAATTGAAGATTCTGTGAAGCCACCACCAAGCTTGGGATTCCTGTTGCAAAAATGCTCAGGTCCAGTAAAATTGTCACCATTAAACTGATGTGCTTGCCATATGCCATGTCACTGATTGCAGCATAAGGATATCTGAAATTTGAATATAAAATTCATAACATTATACATATAAATATTGCAAATGAAAATAAGGTCGCAGTTTTTTATCCAACGAATCATGGAATGTAGCAGGTGCTATTCGGTAGTCCTTTAGCAGACCGGCATACCAACTCCAGTTGATTTATTTGCTTTTGCAAACATGTGACGTGATATATTTACCTGATGCACTCGTAGTACAACAATATGTACATTTTATGAATCTGAATCAATTGTGAGTGATTGGTAGTTTAGTGGATGTGATAAATGTGCTGCAGGACCTTTTTAACAATTAAACTGTTTGATGGACATGCAACAGTATTTCATTTTGCAATTTTAATCCTACTGGGCAAAAGATTATCGACCTCAATGGTTGATTTTGTAATGCAAAATTTACCAGCCAAATAGTGGCCCTGATCTAATTGTGTGCTAATTGATTGGAAAACTACTGAAGCACAAATTCGTAACCAATTGCGTACATCTTCTTCAGATATGTATGTAAGCATGCACGTACGCATATATTTATTACCATTTGCTTGAAAGATATCTGCTGATCTTCTCGGTTTCCAACCAGTACTAGCCTATTATGTCTCTTATTATGGTAGTGCGGGATATCGGCGCAATACGAGTATATGTGTCGCTGTCTCCGCATCCTCCAGGCATAACCTGCAGGTATCTTCTTCCAGAAGTGTCATTTTCTTTAGATGATACCTGAAATGAGCGTATCCTATGTATACATTTAAGCTTTTCTCGCTTCATGCTTATAACTTTTCTCTAATTGTCATTTTGGTTTGCTTGCACTCCGCCTTTGACCATCATTTCCGATATTGATTAGTGGACCATTTCTCCATCATGCTACTCACTAACCTTTTGTCCTTGACGAGATGATGGATAGACGATATTTTGTTTGTTGGTGACATATATTTGGCTTAGCCCTTATCAACCTCAAAAACCTTTTGCCTTCAATTATTACCGTCAAAGCCTCTACGACGTTACGTTGGAAACGTACAATGATACCTATATCGCCAGTTAATCCCGGTACCTTAAAAGTATTGCGGCTGCATTCGCTATGTTAATTCTCTACAATGGATGCCGAATTTTTCAAAAATTTGAAAATTAAACGTACTTCAGTGTTGCAAAATGTCCGAATTTACTTAATGGAAATCATTTTTGAGTGTGAATAGTCGAAATTTTAAGTTTTACAATTCCTTACTTGTGAATCCGTTTATGGTGTAAAAAAAAAAAATTGCAAAACTTAAAACTTAAACTTCAAAATAAAATAAATCGCATGTGACATACTCGTACATATTTATGTTGATGCTTTGATGCATTGCAATCTCCTGTGACACACAATAAAGTCAAACTTGGTTGAGCATCCGGTCACCAAGGCATAGAAGGTAATGAGGCTACGAATGAACTAGCTAGGACTGGCTCATCTATAGCGTTATTAGGCCCAGGAATCAATTGAGCGGTTGCCACAGCTTTGATTAATAATCAACTTCACCTAACTCATTCGGAAAATGGCCCTCGGCTCAGGCAATCCGAAAAATAAATCAAGACGTATTCGTATAAGTAAATCTTTACACTAAATAAGGAGAGCATAAGGTGATGGGTTTCCTCACAGGCCACTGTTGCTTGAGATACCACCTTAACAAGCTAAACCTGTCTTCGGAAACGTAGTGCCGCCTCTGCCTGGAAGAGGATAAAACATCTGAGCAGATTTTTTGTGAATGTCCGCCACTCATCTCGTTAAGCCGTCTATCTTCTAAAGAGAGATATTCACTATCGCGGGGTTCAGAAACTCCACTATTAAAGCGTGCTCACCTTTATTAGGGAGGTGGCTTATAGCACCCGTCACACAAAAGACCTTTTAAGGTCGCAGTGTCAACTCGTGATTATTTAAAAAAAATATGTCTAATTCCAATATGGAATTTGATCAATATCGTACGAGCCGTTTTCGAAAAATTCTGTTTTTTTCTTTAAAAATTTCGATTTCTCCTAGAATTGTGACCACACATGAAGTTTCAATAACATCCGCCTCAGTCTTGCGTACATACGATAGCCGAACAGACGGACAGACGAACCGACGGAGACCAAACAGAAATACAGAATTGAGGGACCCACTTGTTCGAGTTTTTCTATTATAATAACACCAAGATTGATCAAAATCTCGAGATCTAAAATCGAAACCAGTACTTTACGTCTCTTTTTTTTTTGTGGAATGTGTACACCCAGTATCATATGTACGCACATATGTTATGAGCTGCCTGTAATATCGTGGCATTTTCATGTGTATATTTACCTGCTCTTTTGTGATATCGTAGGATCCAGCATTTCGGCAATAATCCAACACTTGCCCAGTAGAAACGACGTGTAGATTTGTAATCCAACTACGACCAAGACCAAGGGTATTGCAAAAAATCCCAATGGAATAAGAAGACCGGGTAGTGTCACAAGCGGTAATACACCAAACAAATCGATTACATACAACACAGCAATGAATAAACTAAGTTTAGCCTCATCTTTGTGTATGGCTCTAAATCGGGGCAATGCACTAAAGCGTTTTTGTGTGAGAAAAGGAAGCTGGTCATTATGCCGAACCGTTGACGGTCGAATAATTCGTTTTTTAAACATTTTTTCAATTTAAATTTAGATGCATCTAAGTCATGACAATGAACAATTACAAATTACCATTTTATTAACACGACGAATAGACAACTGAATCGACGGAAGTAAGAAGAACTCTAGCTAGCCACAATTCTTGAATACCAGTTGATGCACCACAATACACATACCTATAAGGGCAGTGAAAAGGGTATAATTCAGAAAAGTGTGCTGTGCACATTCGCAATTTACCTCAGTCTAATATGGTTAAAATTAAGTTTCCCGTATTTTATTAAAATAAGAAAAATTTCTATAAAAAATGTCTATAAGACCGCTTCCCTTCAATTGAAGCTTAAACAAAGTGTGCGACGAAACTTTCAGGAAGCAATTATTTCCAACAAATGAGATGACTTTTAATGGTCTAGGAACTTGTAATAATTTTCAAATAGTAAAAGGTATCAATAAGTGCAATTTTTTCTGTGCATCACTTTTTTATCGTTCAAAATAACAATGTGGTATGGAAACATATTCCATGAATGCACCTATTGCTTTTATTGCTGTGTTTCTATGTGTTTTGCCACAGTTAAACGTGTATATGGCCAGTAAGTATTCCAGGGTGAAATTTGATATACCTTCATTGAAGCCCTTAACTAAATGAGACAATTCTAAAGACAACGTTCTATTTGTGTTCCGCTTTTCCATACTTTTCTTTGAAGATGCATACCTTGGTACATAATTCCCTACTACATATCTGTTACATGACCTATCGATATGAGTTCAATAGCAGAGACCTATATTAATTACAGTTAAGGTTAAAGAGTTCAAATAGTTAATTTTTTTATACATTTACTATCATGAATTGTTGATTAGAAAACTCTCCGGGCCGGTTGATATCCATTCGCTACATGTCCAGGGACATGGAATTTGAAGATCTTTTTTTTTCAGAAGCTGTGTATTCGTTAATGAAGTCTTCGGGTTTAAGTAAATAACATATTTATGAGGACCTCAAAAACCGCATGGCATGGGATTAATAATTAATAAAAATATTCTTTGTAATATTTACTGTTCAGGAAAATATTTTGTTGTAGCAGTTAGAGAAGCTCATCCCTCGGATGGCTGATCGCAACTAGAAAGCTTCTTTTTAAAGGGAAAGTGATTCAACCGATAACCTTCGGATCAACAGGCAAACATGCTGTTGTTACTGAATCTTCCCAACAGTGTGCCTATGCGAGAAACTTATTTACTGATTACGCTATATATAAAAAAAATGTAGAGAAATTAAATTAGGAAAAAAAATCTCCATAAACGGTAACTCGGTTCAGAGTGATACCCAAGTATTGGACTTTGTTAAATGGAACTAACCAGGAATGGAACTCAGGAATGGCGGAATCTCACTTCAGGTAGGTTATTTGTATTATCTCACTTTTGGAAGAATTTACAAGCAACGTTCAGTCAACTCAATCATCCTTTCACAGAATTTTGAGAGCTTTTCCATTCTACTAATTATAAAATCTTTGTATTAGGTCAGAGGTGTATTATGGTCTTCAGGGGTCTTGCCTTAAGGACTTTTTTACCAATGCAAATACCCATTTCTATCCGCTTTCTCCAGACTACATTATGTACATAGGCACGTTATTAAAAATAAAGTGCACAATTTGCAAATGTATCATTTTGAAATTTAAACAAAATCGTTAGAAAAAATATCAACAATTTTAAAAACTTGGATCGTCATTGCGTTGCATATGTCAAATATTGTTTATGTATTAATCTTGAATCAAATCGATGGACTCATATCCGAGAACCTACGAGTATTATTTTCTGCCAAAAATATAATTTCAACTCAAATATGAAATTCGATTAAAATCATAGTGCCGTTTTCGAGAAAATGTTTTTTTTTTTTTTTTTGTCAATCGACCATTAATAAAGTACCGTTAATTTTGGGGTAAGAATGAAAATTACTATTTCCCCCTTATTTCTACGTAAATCCCTTTCGTTTTTTGAAGCAGTCCGACTTAGAACAATCCGGTGAAGGGGCAAATCTGTCTGAAGTGGATTCCGAAGCCGGTACATTCTGGGGATACGAATAAAAGTGGGGCAACAAAAGGTAGCCGTATAATTTCATAATTTCACACAAGTTTTCACGTACCGGAGCAGTCATAAAATAAAGTGAGATGACAATCTGTTACTTTGACTACAGGAAAAACGGTAATTAATATATGCATGTAATTATTGCTAAGCAAACCTTTAGCGGAGACTAAAAGCTCCAGAATTCAAAACAGTACCAAGGTAGAATAAATAGGATCCACGACATAAAAACAAACTCTTCCTGAGCACACCCAATAAAATCACACCCTATGGAAAAGCTAAATTACAGGTTAGGCGTCACTTCGGAAACGACATCATTTGTGCACTGACATCCAGGTGGGTTCAAGGTATTGGATAACTTCATATATTGTAGTAGCTTTGATACCCTCGTCCTAGAAAGTGAACTTACGTAAACATGGGCAATTCTTCAAGGTATTTCACAGATGAATTTTCACGCGAATTATGTTAAGGGAGAGCTTCAGACTGTAATGGGTTGTCCTGCTACCCTTCAACAGCGACGTAGGAGGATTCTGCGACTAAGACAATGCCGATAACACCCTTCACCTTCACTAGAAGTTGCTCCTTGGAGCTTCCTAGAAAAAGACTAAAAAGCCGTCGATATGCCAAAATAAAATTATCATTTATCTTCCCCATCTTGGTTATAGTTCCTGATCGTCAAGACTCTTGCAAAACCTTTGGCTGAAGCAGACTGTGATAGTTTAAATGGACTTTGATTGGACAGTCATATGACTCAGTTTAAATGGACTTTGATTGGGCAGTCATATGACTCTCAAGTCCTCTCTCAGTTTGAACAAAGTCAAGTAGTATCGGTTCCTGCAATATAGAATCCAGTGCTTATAGTAATCTACCAAGCCGACTTACATGCAGACTGGAATCCAGGATCCAACGGATATAAGTAGAAGAAAGGATTGCAACAACAATCGGTGTTGTTTGGGTGGCAATCCTCGACCTCGTATGAAGTAAGGGAAACGTTAGAATTTGTTGTGATAAATATGTCATTTTTGGATCTCGAACTAAGAGTTTGGTCTGTCTCCTGCAGTAGGTACTTGGGATGGCAAAATTCTCACGGGACTTTATAACCACTTTTTGTTTGCCAGTTCTTTATGAAACGAGTTCAGAGGTACGCCTTTTGTCATAGATTATTATACTATGTTCACATTTATGTATCTTCTTCTTCATTTGAGATCTTCCTAAACTAGGGTCCAGAACCAAATATCCCACGAACATTTTTTCTTTTGTAAGAATTTAATATCTGCTAAATTTGCAGCGCTGGATGCGTATCTTCTTTATCAACGCAGAAGGACCATCATTTGTACAAAGAATATCTCTCTCGAAGACCCCAGGGGTCACTTTATTTGACTTTGATAAAGTTCGCGCTTCTGCACGATATAATTAAACGGAAAAAGTAAGGGTCTTAAAGAGCATTTCTTAGCTCTTCTCGATGGGGCCCTGTCACTCCTTAGCGCAAAGAAACAGCGGCTGCTTAAGTGATTCTCATTTTGATCTCAGTATTATTTTCACTGGCAAGGTTTAAAGTGGAGCCTGGGCAAAAACTTCGGCTTTTTTTAGTACAGCATTTATTTCATCTCATTCGCGTTCAGAACAAGAAATTTCTTACATAATAGAGCCCCTGCACTAAGGTAACCCTTTGTTCATATATGTCTCCCCTTTCTCGTAATTAATTGGCAGTTCTGGAAATTTGTTGAGCAAATTGATGCTTAGAGTGCGATACTCGCTGCTCGCTAATTCTCTTTCTCTCTCTCTTGTTTGCACTGCAAAACGATTTCGAGCGAGTACTCGAATCGAATAAAGCTAACCTGTTACTTCGACTAAGGGAACAAGAAATAAATGTTTTCTAATCCCAATTTGTTGCACTAAAACTGTGTATTTCGACTTTCCAGCAATTGCAATTAGCCAGACAGTGCAGAAGCTCTTCGACTAGGTCATTATACTGGTAAAATTATGTGACCTTCAACTTTCACCAAAAAAAAAATAAGAAATAAAAAACCTAGATAATCTTTCCACCGAAAAAAGGCCAACAAATCGATTCTTAACGTCACGGTTAAGATTTTAAGTTGCACATTTGAAAAGACTTAAATAAGCCATAACGTCACATAGCAATTAAATATCGATTGATGACCACTTGAGGCATTATTCTTGGAATAACATTTCTCAACACAAATGGCTCTCAAGACTTTTCTACAGTTGGTAATACAATTCACTATACTACTCGACAATAATCAACCGTATAACCCAATCCATGCCTTCCATTCAGTTCATGACAAGACCCACAGCAACTGCAACAAGCAGAAGTTCTAAGCGTTTTTTATTACCAAAAGAAATAAAATAAGCGATCAATTGTGTTAAATTCTTTGTAATATAACAAAGAAGCGAATAAATAATCTTTTATCTTTTATTTATATATAACAAACAAATCGTTATGAATGCCAAACCAAAGCATAAAAATAATAATAATAAACTATCACAAACATAAGAAGCGCATTTGCCAGTAAATTCTGTTAGACAATGATAACCGATAAACCAAGTAGGTCTTCTCAGATTTATTTTTTGTATTTATATGTTTAGATTTTTTGTTGTATGTTCTGTTCAGTACCCATTCATGAGATGACGGCAAATTTATTTGGATTCATTCGACGGGCCAATGTAGGTGAAGTGTAGCACGTGTTAATTTCGAGTTCAGACCATTAGTTCCGCAATTTTGTATTTTTCTCATTTTTGTTCACTCTTTTTTTCTGAAATCCAACTTCCATCAGCGATCATAGTGCATTCTCCATTCTATACCATTTCTGCAGAGGATTTTTTCATCTTTTTCGCTTTTATCTGTAATCGAAAGAATATGGTCTATAAATAAGAGACAGTTTATAAATATTTTGTTAGACTTCTATTTGAGTCAAAATACTGCAATGTATATGTACATATGTACATATATCCCTGACATGATTTTGGGTTTGCAAAATTTTAACAACCATCTGTTAAATTAAGGGTTGATATGACCAAGCAGTTGAGTACTGAGCTTGAGGATCTTACGGTCCCTGGTTTGAATTCGAAATGCGTCACCCTAATACTTATTTGTGTTAAACAACTTTTTGGTCAAACTAAGTTATTGATGGAATGACACTAATTGCAATTATTATCCACGTTGCCCTATCTTCATTATTAACAGAATTACAGTGTCATTTTGAGTTTTATTTGTTCCATATACCAAATTTTAACTGCCTAGGGCAGTTTTTGTATTAGCAACAATTTTTTCTTAGGGGATTTGGATTTTGTGCAAACTTTTCTAAAAACTTTTTTAATGCATAAACAGCAATGATTTTGTATATATTTTTCATGACGTACTATGAAAAAGAGAAAGAATAAAAGATAACAATGGAGAACTAGCCCCAATAAAGAGGAGACACTTTTCATGCTAAAACTACAGAGGATACCCAGTTACAAAGGATTATCAAACAAGGAAAAGAAAACTAACTAAAAGTCAGCGCCCAAAACTAACCAATAACGAAAATATTGACATACACGTATGTCTCATTTCTGAGACTCATCTAATACAAGCATCCCACACATTTGGTTCACTAACTATACGTGTATGTGCTATCCACACACAGCTGATTGAGATAGAGCAGGAACAGCTGTTCTTGTTAGGATAACCTATAGCTCTACGAAGTAGCTAAAATATCAAATAATTTAATACTGTATCTGCAATTAGTATCGAAACAAAATTCAATCGTCTAAATTCAAACATTCCTCCATGAAAAGATTCCTACGTAATTTGACGACTGATAAAATCACTGACTTTTCTCTCTGGAAAGCAGCGAAATATTTAAAAAGACAGCAACTTCCAGACCCACCATTGAAAGCTCCAGACATAACACCTGTCGGGCGTTTTTAAATCTTTCCCACCTGACGTAGTGAATGAAAATTTAGAATTTTCCACTGCAAGAGAAATAAGAAACATGTGCAGATTAAAAATATCGAATAACATAGAAAGAACTACCCGCTTCCAATTAATGCATGTTTTAAACTAAGATATGTACCTCAACAGTGGAAAATCGCTGAAGTAATCGTAATACCGAAACAAGGTAAGCCATCTACAGAAGTTACTTCCTACAGGCCAATATCGTTACTCCCGATATTATGAAACAAAATTTTAAAAAAGTATTCCTTAAAAGACTAGACAAAATTATTATTGCAAGACGACTTTTCCCGAACCATCAGTTTGGGTTTAGGAATAAGCATTCGACAATTGACCAAGTGCACCGTATTACCGATGTGATAGAGAAAGCATAAACAGTTATGTTCTGCATTATTCCTGGACGTAGCGCAAGCATTTGACAAGGTGTGGCATAAAAGCTTGGAGTTCAAATTGCTTAGAGACCTACCTAGACAATACTCTGAGATACTGAAACCTTATGTAGCAGACAGATTTTTTCGAGTAGAATACGGTAAAGAGTACTCAGAATTGAAGGAAATAACGGCAAGTGTCCCACAAGGCAGTGTTTTTGGACCAACTCTGTATAATAACACAAGTATACCATCAGATAACAACGTCATGGTAGCCACTTTTGCAGATGACACCGCAATAGTTGCAATCGACAAATGCGCAGAGAGCTACTGTTAAGCTGCATAATGAAGTCCATAAAGAAATAGATTGGACGCAACAATGGCGCATTCAATTTAATGAGACAATGTTTACCCACGCTAACTTTACAAACAAGAAAATAAGCTCTCTGCCTGTTCTTATCAACAACCAATAGTTCCTTATGCTAACACAGCTACCTAGGAATGACCTTACATCCCAAATTGAAGTGGAAGGAACACGTTAAAAAGAAAGCGGAAGAATTATTATAAAGCTATAGTGGCTAATGGTACGTAATTCGGAGCTATATATTCAGAACAAAATTATGCTATATCAGCAAATACTTAAGCACGTCTTGTCGTATGGCATTCAATTATGGACCAGCTTGCTCATGCAATTTAACGCCGATGGATTTATTTTTATGGGGTTACGTTAAGTCGTTGGTTTATGCCAACAACGTTAGAGGAGGTCAGGAACAATATCGAACGCAAAATTGCCAACGTTCCGGCCGATATGTGTGGAAAAGTGCTGGAAAATTGGCTCCAAAGAATCGATCGCTGCAAACGTATTCGCGGTGGTCATATGAACGAAATCGAATTCCATACTTAAATTTAACATGTGTACTACACCTGGAATAAATTTCAACCCGATATATCCACCCGGTGACAGATGTCATTAAAAATAATTCAATACGACACAATCAAAGATTGCAGATACACATCAACCCTGGGATAGAAGTCGTCCTAGATATACACAATAACGTTCGCAGATTGTGAAGAACTAATCCACACGATCTTATGATTTAACTGTGAAGAGAAATTATTCGAAAACATAATATTTTCTCTAAAGCATGCATAAAAAAAATGAAAATCATTTGTCGATCTTCCTTAGAATGGTCATAATCGAAGGTGTTTTTAGTGCGGTTAGAATCTCACACTACTATGGGTTGAGATCCTCATAATATCTTTCGAGATTTTTACCTTCTTTATAAAAAAATAAATACAATAAAAATATATTCAAAGGGTGCATGTTGTGCTTCACAATATATATTTTTCAAGAAATTAGATTGCTATCAGGTTGTTACATTTGAAATGCCCGTTTTACCATCAGTTTTGCCTGAGACGTCAGCGCGGCAACGCCTTTATATGTATTTACTTTGAGAATTGTTGTTATAGTTGACTAAGTGCGTAATTATCTTTCTCTAGGCAGTTTCCCCATTATCAAAAACCGCCAAATATCTATCTTCTTTTTTTTTACAGAGATGTTTACTAGAGATAGTAGGGTGCTTTTCCTTTACGAACTTAAAAGACAACTAAATGCAGCGAAAGCAGCTCAGGAAATTAACCAGACATTTAAGACGCGCTGTGTAATGAACCGAGCCCCTGGAACACTGATGACCAGAATGGAAGACACCAAATTACAGGCGGAAGTTGAACGTTATTCATCGACGACTGTACGATGCCTTACAGGGAAGTTTGGAGTATCCTCAGCAACCATAAGCTGTCATCTTGGGCTGATTTGTAAAATCAAAGAACTTGATAGATGGGTACCTCACGAATTGACTGAAGCCAATAAATTGAGAAAACTGCAGGTCACCAGTAGCTTTGTGAATCGTAAAAGACTTAAGGCAATTTTAAATCGGATTCTTACGACATTGGCTAGACCGCGTTGAAGCTCAAAGGCAGTATGCGAGACAATCAATTCATCCAAAAAGGTTATGGTAACCGTATGGCGGACTAGCGAGAGAGTAATTCACTACTCTTTTTTGCAACCCGGTGAAACCATTACAACAGAGTCACATTGCAGAGAAATTGCGATTATGTATGGAAAATCAAGCCAATTACAGCCGGATCTGCTCAATAGACGTAGACAATTTCTCCAGCACGGCAATGCAATACCGCATACGTCGAGACGATTTATGGGAAAACATCCACCCTCATCCACCATACCCACCTGACCTGCCTACCTACATGTTTGTCTGGACAATTCCTTACGGAATGCATGCTTCGCTGCTCGAGACGCTGTCATTTCGGCCTTCGTCTCAAAAACAAATTTGTTTTCAAAAATGGAATTTGTTTATTGCCAGAGATTGGCAATAAACAATCAGTGCTAATTGTGATTATTTCGAAGAATACACTTTTTTTTGTTTAGAATTATGGCCGCTTACGCTTACGAAATCGGACATTTCATACGTATGTACATAACATCCGATATACTTACTCGTAATTTTAAAACTTTAAAAATCTTCTCCTGAACAATTTGCTCTCTTGTCTGTGGGACAAATAACTATTAGGGCGGCGAAGTGTTGCGGGTTAACTATTGAGGAGTAGAATGTTACATGAGTACCGATTGTGAAAGAAGCTATAAAAGAGGAGGAGGCGGTGAGTGTTCGAGTCAGTCTATATATGTACTCGGCTATGGCCTAAAAGCTCGATTTTGGATCTTAATCAAAAAGTGGAATGTGGTCTTGGGAGCAACAGACAACAGATATAGGCGTTATAGTCAAGTGTAAGTGTATCTTATACAGGGTGTTCTACGGGAAGGTATACCACTTTTTTTTATTAACTTTGTTAAAAAAAGGGCCTGGGAATATGTATGGAATTAAATGTCGAATGTCCGCCTATATTATTATCACAAATATGAGCTCTTTTAATGATAATGCTCCACTTATTTCAATCTCAAATATTTTGTTTGAGTTACTGCAGTGTTTGTGGTTTATAAGCATACACCCTGCTCTTAAGATATCCCCATAAAAATAAGGCTGTTAAATCTGACACCATGAGGACCACTGACGTCACAATTTCTGGTGATAATTCGGTCTGGAAACAGTTGATAGAGTAATTGCATTGTTGCATTTTTGAGGATCAATAAATCGGATTTAGAGGTGTCATCACTTTAATGCTATAACTATAAAAGTTTGGGTAATAAAAAACAAGTACACATGTTAAATTTATAATTAAACACTTAAAACAAATGTGGAAACTAGCTTCATTTTTTCTAATGACATAGTTTTATTTGTTGAACAATTTTCTAAAAACGCTAAATATAATGTTTCTACCTCTGATCAACAGAATAGAAGTAATCATGCAATCAAAGCTATTTCTTACGAAAAGAATAGCATACAAATCAGTTAAATTCAAATGCATTTTCAATTTTCGCAACTCCATAACTGTAAAGTATGTACCGTTGTTTGAATTTTTAGTGAAAAACTGATTACTTAGTCTTATTGCAAACATCCACATTACCTACCTCAGATATGAATTTTTTGCGCTTTTTCAGAATTGGCCTCAAATTCCGTTCATTTTGAGATTAGAATGAACATTTTGATTTCACCTCTATAAAAGTTTAAAAAATTGCACCTTGTCCATCGTGTACGCATGAATCACGGTAAGTATTGCACCAACAACCGCAATACCAACCGCTTTGGCTTTACAGTTAATAACGCACATTCATAATTTTGATTAATTGTCTTAGCAAATCTCCAAATTAGCAAAATGATCACTGTATGGCAACATAACAAAATTATTCACTTACATACCAAAACAAAATATAAGCTCTTGCATCAGCTAAACTGTGCACCCTTAAACAAAACTTACCTCATCTTGTTCACGTCCTTTATTAGGAGAATTGGTTATGACCTGTACAGCTTGCCCTGGAAGGCGACTAATCAATTTAGTACCAATTGATTCTGAATTACCGCAACAAAATATCCTAGGATGACCATTATCTAAATGAATACTAGTTAATATTTTTTTAAATGAATTATCGGTTTCATCCATTTCTTCAACATTTGGTGGGGATGGGGTACTATCAATTGAACTAATATTAACTTGATTGATATATGCATCATTAAAGACATTAATGTCAAGATGTGTTATATACTTACTATACATTCCAAACGGTAGCAGCATCAAACAAAAACAAATTTACATTAAAAATTACATGAATTTACAATGAAAAAAAAATGAGAAAGCACACGAAAAAGAAATCAATATGAGAATCGAATGGAGAGTAGGGAAATGGTACGTACACTACTGAACACTATCGATACATGAAACAAAAACATAAACTTAGATCACCTTACTTTAACAATAGCATGCATGTAATTTTATATAGAAAATAATTCGAACGTTTAACGAAAACATTTATAAGGGGGACTCACACTCCATTACAAAACGCCAGTTGATCAAATGTAAATTCGGGTAAAATTGTTCAAATGACCTTTTAGAGATACAATTACTTCTTCTGAAACTTTAAATACACATTCTTAAGTATGTATGTACGCATTTTCCATTAAATAATGTGAATAAACATTCAAATAATAAAAAAAAAAACAATATATTTTTGCCAAAGAAGCATATAATGATCGAATGCATATGACAATTTAAAACAAAATGTAAATAAAATGCACGACTGGGTCGCGTCTTTGCACTGTAATTTATGTTAAATTATTAATACGTAGTCTTTAAAAAAAAAAATTTAAATATCGAAAGAATTATTTCGACAATTTAGCATGCCATGTTCTTGCATATGTCAAATATTTCTTAGATGTCGACTTTCAACAAAATGGTTTGAGTAAGATCCAAGAAATAACAAATTTTAAATCGATAATAAAGTACCGTTATACGAAATTGTTTCCAAAAACTGCCATCAAGTGACATGTTTAACTCAACCTAAATATAAAATTTAAACAAAATCGTAATAGCCGTTTTTTTCAACATTGGCCTTTAGTAAAATACCGTTTATTTTGGGGTTAGAATGAAAATTCCAATTTTGCCTCGAATTGTGACCCCACAGACCCCAGATATGAAAATTGAAGGAAATCCATCCAGCGGTTTAGGCTGCAGTTCAGACTACATACAGGCAGACAGACAGACAAAATCCAGTTTTCACGAAACCAATAAATGCCTTTATATTGCAGGTGCAAATAAAACATTCTAAAACAATCGGTTGCGTGTTTGCCACCACATTGAATATTTTTTAAATGCTCATTGTTTATTAACAAAATCCGTTAGAAAAATTTACATTAGCTCGAAATGTTGCTCTAAAGATTAACTTTTATTTATAAAGACATACATACATACATACGTACTCGTATCTACATTGCACTGTTTGTGGGTTTTAAATGACTTGGTTGTTAAGTTTTTGGTCAACAAACATTATAATATACATATATTTGTATACCCTATCCCATAGGATACATTAACTTTGATACATAGTTTATAACATAGAGAAATAATAACGCTACGTGTAGATCTCGAAAAGAACATATTTATACATATATACATACATATGTATGTATATTTGTGATCGGCATCCTCGTGCTGTGTTCCGTATGAATAGTTGAGAACTACAGTTTTATGCCGTTTCCGAAGAGCAATAATTTTTTTTCGATTGAGAGAAGCTTCCCATAACAATTTTACATTCGAATGTTTGTCAGACGTTCGCGAAAGATGGGACTATGAAAAATCTTTTTTTTTTCTTTTTGTGTTTTATACGATTTGAACCTTGAATCACACGCTCAGTGATTGCGCACTTAACCCCTGAGCCACGGCGCTCACAGAATCGATGAACTTTGGTTAAATATGGTGACAGTCATGCCCACTTTCTTCTTAGAAAAAGTCTTAGCAATACATCATCTGGTAAAACCTCTTAAAAATCACGAGAATAACTTCTGAGTAAAAAGATGTCATTGCATTTGAACCAAAAGGTTTAAAACGCCACGGCCAATTTATTACGGATTGGTTAGAATATGAGGGATAAGGTATCATACGATCCATTTCAGATGGATTGGAATTTTCCTGTGGTAAAACTACATTTTTTTATAGGTTGATTAGCTGATTCCGAAAATATAGCTCAAAATTTCCTTACACGTCTAGAAGTTTGAAAAGATCAACAAATTGATTTTGTTCGTAAACTATTGAAGTAAATGAAGGGAATGTTAATGGAACAAAACCATTGTCTGTGTCGCTGGATCCATAAATCCAAGGTCAGAATTTCGAAATAAAAAGTGGCGCACAAAGCCTAAAAATATGAACAAATTCAATTTATCCGTAAACTAATGGAGTCAATCAAAGCACAATATAAGTAAAAAATTGCTAGGGACCACTGAATTTGAATCCGAAGTCTAATTTTGAGAATTCAAAATGGCGGATTCAAAATGAGAAATTCAAATCTACAAATATGTTCTTGAGCCAGAAGTCAGAATTTTCAAATTCATGTTCGTAGGTCTTTGTGTTTTTAGAGCTCCATTTTTTTAATCCATTTAGAATTTAAAAATTCTAACATCTAACTAACATTACTTTTTTTTAACATTACTTGAGCATAGTGGATGTGGTGTGCATTTGATACTCCAACTTAAACTATCACATCCACAAACGGATTTGGTAATTCGGAACAGGTTTCTTTTTTCTTTTTTTTTTTTTGTCTGTTTCTCTGGGCTTGTATTTTATGTGGAACGACAATTTTCTGTAAGATTTTTTTTTTTTTGGTTTGAGCAACGAATGGATTTTGATAAAACTTTTTTATTTATTTTGAGGATTTGTTCGTAGACTTGGGGAAGCGATTCAAAGAGAAAAATCAATGGTGAATGATGCTTTCCTTTCGAAGTGCCGTGTAAGAACAAACTGATTTTCAAAGAGGTGTGTACAAATATGTGGATTAAAGTAATATTAAATTAAGCAATAGTGCGAGGCAGTTAGTCACATATAAAACACAAAAGTAATTCAATATGCGTAATGTACATTGCTTTGGTCCGTAAAAACAGAGTAATATGGCTAAAGGGAAGTATAGTTTATTAACTCTTCTAGCTTCACTTGTTTTATTTTTTGCTTTTTAAAAATTTTTTACTAAAACCTCTACATATAGTTTTTGTTACGAATTAAGCCGGGCGAGTCAGCTGGTATAAAGATAATAGAAATATTATTTGAATATATAGAATCTTAATCCCATTTGTTGTAGTGTACGTACCATTCGAATAAATATAAAATATTGAGAAATACTTACGATTTGAAGTTGAAAAGACCATTAATTTTTATATATTCCAGAACAAGATCATCAATAAGATACTTCACTGACTGCCCTCGACTAAGAAGTCTTCGAATCATAGTAGAACTGACTTCATTAGGCACCCAATTCGTTATCAATGTAATATTTCTCTAAATATTAAAGTAAAATATTAGATCTTAAAAGACACTTTGTAATTTACTGCCAACCTGATATTTAGTGAGGATATCCGAATCAAAGATAAACTTTTCCGGATTTGCACCACTACGGGATATAACCACTAAACCGTGATTACTTACTATATCCTCAATCTGCATAAACATAAGTCTAAATGATAATATGAAATGAATTACTATTATCGGTAAATTTACATCGTCATTGGCCCATAGGCCAGGTACAGAAAACGATTCCAGTAAATCAGCTCCACAGAGAAGTTTTAATTGTACTTTATCTCTGCGATCTCTCAACCCATGTGGTAGCCACCCGGGTATAATAGATTCATCATCCGTATTTGGAGAGTTTATATAGTTGTTCATGTAATTCTGAAAAATATGAAAAGAAATAAATTGCTCATACAACAATTCGAAAATTTAAATTTAAAAACGAAAAGCTGTTGACATGTTTGCGATTCAACATCCGATCATCGGTATGAGGACGCAGATGCGTATCCCCAATGGAGAAGGAGGAAAGACAAACTGGTTGTTTTACATATTCAATGCATGATTGTTCTTTTAGAAGTCAGTCTTCTTCTTCTTATCAAGCTCCCGACCCGTGAAAATCTCGCCCTGATACCACGCAACTTTCCATAGTCATCGATCCCGTGCAAAGCTGGTATCTGTGATCGCTTTGTTTTTAAAAGAAAGCCCCGATATTTCTAGTCCGACTCTAATCTGCGGACTAAGATTCAAAGAACATCTTGGTAGTCGTCAAGACTTGGCTTTTTGTACTATAATTGGTTGTATCTTCTCCATATATTCGCAGAAATTCGTTGAGCTTTTCCAGAATTTGTATTAGTGTGAAAATTGTATCGATTGTCGATCTGCGGTGTCAGAAGACGCATAAAGACTATAGATATTTAAACAATACGCAACTTCTTGGGTTCAACTCATTTTCTATCTGTGACTAGATTTTGCTGACTTTGGCGAAGGTAGTTACTTGATTTTCTTGTAGAACCTCTGAATATTGGTTGCCTCTTCGACGTCCATGAACTACGAAGCAGCGTTCATCTTTCTTTTAAAAAACCGTACAACGAATGTTGGCTTGCAACGTAGCAGCAACTAGGTTATGGCTCGAATCTAAACATGCGTCTATAAAAGTGCGAACATTCAAAATACTACATAGACGAGTGCCTTGCGTCATTGATCGGAAGACCATCGATTAGCCTGAATACGTTTCCAGTGCTGATATCGTGTAGGGCGCTCCACAGCACCATCTTAAGTTAATATTTGGGACATTGCTTTGGTCATGTCGCCGGAGGCTGCTGTTGGTGAATTGTCATCATGCATTCGTTTACATGCCTGAAACTGAAGCCTTCTTGCCTTTTGGAATAGTCACTGTAATAAAAAGCTTTTTCAAACAAAATTAAAAGGCATTTCTATTTGTTCGCCTCTTGAAGCTCATAAAATATAGCCTTACCAATCCTTCCTAGGAGAACATCAAACAATTTCTTTTGAATTAGTATTTACTTAGGTGCCATGTCAAAGAACATGCTGACTTCGTCTTTTTTTTTTTTTTTTGCTCAATAATAACAAGGACTCGTGACATTTATGGTAAGATAAGGGATTTTACGATTTTCCATTCGATCGATGCTCATTCTAGCTTTCAATTGAATGTGGACTGGTTAGAGTGGTGCGCAAACAGCCCACATTACTTTCGTTTAAAAATCGCATTGCTGTGTGTTTTTACGCAAATTGTGAAATATCGATGTAAAAGACGCAATAGTTCTCTATCTCCCTAAACCACCCACCCTACAGGTATTTGTATTTCGCATGCGAGTGCTTCTTATACAATTCGCTTCAAATGGCAATTATTAACAAAATATATGAACATTACCTGATGGTATTGCAGAACTTGTTGTGTTCGTGACCATTGATTCTGTTCGATTTCCCAATCGGATACACGAATCCAATTAGAGGACTGAAGGGCCAACTTCACCATCGCAAAACGATGATTCCCCGTCGCCAAACCCTTCTTCCCATATGAGTCATGTGTAGGCGATACTACTCCACCGATGACGGAATGTCTACCCATCATTTCAAAGTGATCACGAGCAATTTCTTAAAAAACAAAACATTTATAGTTTCAGTTTAAAAATTTATATAGTATCTGTTACCAAACATGCGAAAATGCATCGGTGTTGGAGGACTGAAAGAACCACATGCAATCAGCACAATACGTGAAGGCAACATTCCAGTTTCTTGAATTCGAGTGCTCATGGTATATTTTTGTTTAATAATTAATCCACATGTAAAAATCACAGCACATTTCTATAGAAAATACTTAAATGCAAAATTGTCTCCTCTTAGGGCACTTTTTTCTGTTCGACCCTTTTCACAAATGACAACAGTGTACAGCTGTGTTATCAAACCAACAAATTTGCTTGTGTTATCGATTTCAAAGCTTTTAGCTGTCATCGTCCTAAACCTATGTTATACTTATGCATGGATCTGTAACCTTGTCTGGGAAAGGTTAAGTCTTAATTTTCCACTTCTATTAAGCGAGTTTTCATGTTATTATTCGAAATGAAAACATACATTCTTTCTTACATATTGTTTTCATATTATTTGCTTTTTTTATTGTTATATTTAAATTTGTTTGGATACGTATTAGAAACATTGCGCTTAAATTATTTACGGAAATTAAATTTTACTTCTGCAAGATTATGAAACGTTTTACCCTTGCTATCAAATTCTTGACAGCTCAAAATCCAAACATATGACTGGCCATTTCACTAGCAATCGTTCCTTTTTTGTACGGGTTTCTTTCTTTCTTTCTTTTTTATTTCGACTGTCCTAGGAAAATTAATTTAGTTACAGGGCCTTGGGGCCTATTCTGGAATTCATTCCGCATGAGAATAGATGTCAAAGGTTTATAGAATCACTAAAAAGGAATATTCTGAAAATCTTATATGTGTAATTTCCATGCGAAACCATCCGACTGGGTCAAGCGGAAACTAAGTAGGTACACAACTTCCGTGATACTTCGCTTTCACAGAGCCAAATGGGATGACTAATGCAATACATTTCCTAATTTGTTAAATTACCTCATTACCAGCAAATGAGATGGAAAATTTTATTGAATAAAATTAAATGAAAAACTGGTTTAAAAAATGTTGAGACGTTCCATGTTCAAACATGGGAACAATAGCTTCGTTTGCAGTGTCATTTCGGACGTTTCTAAAGTAATAATGAATTGCTTGATTATTACTTTAGCCACTCATATAAACCCGAAAAATATCAGCTTTGCAAATAGACAAGGTTGTACCGAGTTACACAAATAATATGTTCTCGTCTTTGAACCTGAAACGCCCTCGTACTCTATCAACAGTGAAATCAAATGACCTGAATGTAGTGAAAACAACTCGAAATGAGTCATTTGAAATTATCCCATACCGCTTTCATATTATGGGTGTACTTCCAGCACCTTTTCTTCACTTGCTAATAGTATATTTCCTTTCAACTTCCCAGACTTAGTTAAATAGTAAAGAGAGAAAGAACAATAATGGAATTTGTTCACATTTGAAAAATCTGAATAATCTTGAAGCTTATTAACCACAAAACTACAAAAAAATTTTAAAAAAAAGGTTTTTTCCGGTAGTTTCGAAAAGTTGAAAATTCGGATCGAAAAGGTCAGAAGGCATAACCTATAAAATTAATATTTGTTTGTAGAATCGGCACAAATGAGTTCGAAAAGTGTTCTACGGAACAATCTGAACAACGGAAGTTTGTTAAAAAAAAAAAGAAAAACTGCATTTGGCAACCTACGACAAAGGAATTGAGGTTGTGTTCATGCAAAACAAACACACCATCTTCGTTAATGTATCGTTTTTTCATTTGAGTGTGCATACAATACGTTCCATAAATGTGAAAAAGTTCGGATCGGAAGCATTCTGTTCTGTTCTTTACAATTTCTAGGCAATTTGTTGATAGCATTAAATTGTAGCCTGTGGCTTAATTTTGACATTTTCGTGGTGAATAAAATTAATATGCTTTTCAACTCAATAAATTGTACCCTACTACTATAAATTATGAGTTTTGGAAATAAAGTGGCGGAAGGAAGAAAAGAAAAAATTATTACTGTGATATGTAAGTTAAGGGAATATGAAAAAATTGCTGCAAGTTTATTTTCCATTTCACCCTCACCTAAGCATCAATATTTAGACAAAGGACAAAATGTAGTCACGAATTGACACAGTACCTCAGGATTCCAGAGACATCCTGTATCTCCGAACACACTACTCTCTTTCGATATCACAAAATATTTCGATAACAAATACCTCAACGAGGCGAAATGTCATTTCTATGTTCATTTAACATGCATACCACTAAAATTTAAGTTGACCGTACATAAAATTCTCCTTTAAGTAAAATGTTTAATCTACAAAGTAAATGAAACAAATAACAATGCCTGGAAAATGAACACTCAAAATAATCTAAAACTTTTCCTCATCTGCGGATTGTCACTGTGCGTTGGAGGCCTTGTTCTTCTCAGTGTTATACCTTTGAACTCTGGTAAATAGTTCGATGTTAGCACTTATTTTTTTTTTGCTATCTATTCTCTTACATCTCCTTGTAGACTGCAAATGCGATGAAGCCCACAATACCCTTAAGTTGGAGGATGATAGTCCAAATGACAGTCGCACAATCAATCCGGGTTCACCCCACAAATTAGCAATTCTTGTACCGTTCCGAGATCGTTTTGAAGAGCTTCTGCAATTCGTGCCACATATAACTGAATTCCTAAGACGACAAAAAGTCAACCACCATATATTCCTTTTAAATCAGGTCGATAGGTACCGTTTCAATAGGGCTTCGCTCATTAACGTGGGCTTCATCTTTACAAAGAATGATTACGATCATATAGCAATGCACGACGTGGATCTCTTGCCAATGAATGATAAACTGAAGTATGCGTTTCCCGGCAAGGGACCACTGCATGTTGCCTCACCAGAGTTCCATCCCAAGTACCACTATGACACTTTCGTTGGCGGGATTCTTTTAGTGAAGAGGGAACACTTTCAACTCTTGAATGGCATGTCAAACAAGTACTGGGGCTGGGGCTTGGAAGACGATGAGTTCTATGTTCGCATTAAAGATGCTGAATTGGAGGTCAGTCGACCGAAAAACATCGGAACTGGTGTAAACGATACCTTTCGGTGAGTTAAGGACAATACTGGGAGAGAAAGCATTTTCGCTATTTCTCTTTTTTCCAGCCATATTCACAACAGATTCCATAGAAAACGTGATACTCAGAAGTGCTTCAATCAGAAGGAAATTACTCGAAAAAGAGATAGACAGACTGGGCTTAACACGGTGCAATACGAGATCAGTGGAGTCAATAGTTTAAGTATAAACGGGATCCCCATTACGGTCGTAAATATTGTCCTACAATGCGATTTGAAAGTGACGCCCTGGTGCGACTGTTCAGGAGTAGCAAGTGCTGCGAGTGCCCCCTCATGACGATAAATAAAAGATTTGATTAAAGTTAAAAAGAAGAAAAGTTTTATTTGCACGTTTATCTCGTCTGTTATACCAATCACCTCCCCTAACCCTAATAAACATGAACCATTCCATACAAAAATGTCCAAAACAGGACGTACGTACACAGTCCCCCCAGGAAGCCGCTTGTGAGGAGGCTCTGTCTGCTAATGAAGTACTTTTTCCATTGCGTTCCGGACTTCAGAAGTATGAGACACCACAGACCAAGGACAGCCACAAAGTACAACATAAACCCAAGGATACCAGTCAGACCCAATATTCCTGCAGGAGAATGTAACAATTTAGCTTTGGAAGGGAAAACATGGGAGTGCAAGAAATTACCCGCAGTACAGCCGGACAACGCAGCCATTGACGTTCGACAGTATTCAACGGCAGATGCATTATTGCGGATAGCTGATTCACTGTAAGCGATAATTTCTCCGGATTTTAGTTCACGAGTCTTTACACGAGTAGCCATTTTATGGAAATATTAGAAAAGTATCCGTCTTTGGTTAAATTCGTGATTGACTTCAATTCTTTAATTTTGATCTGTCAAATAAAAATCTTAGCATACGACATTTCACTTTCGGTCGTTTTAATAAGACCTGTTTGCTTTGAGAGTTTATCGAACTATGACGTATGTTCTGTTTGAGCAGAACATAGTTTCTTCAGATCATTATACCTGTGACATACTATAATAAAGCGGTTAAAACCATGAGTCAATTGAGTTACATTTTAGTTAATTAATGTAAATTTATGCTTTGCTAGGATAAAATTTTAAATTCCCTTTAGTATGCAATTTGATTGGGCGTTTGTAATTTTGTGGAAGGGAAAAAATAAATTATTTCTGTGTAATATAATAATTGTGTGTGAAGGAATATGAGAATGCTGCAAGCCATTTACAATGCAGTGATACTGCAATAAATTGTACACATTCCATATCACAATTTAACACAATTCCATTACGTGATCAGCAGAACTAGTGTTGCTATTGAAATGGAAAACAATATGTCACTTCCGTAAGAACATTATGCCAACTAACATAATCCTACCGACAAATTGGAAATTTTTCATAGTGGATAGTCAAACGGAAATACTGCTCCTGAAATGATTGGTATCATTGGTTATCTTTCGTCGCATTGATATTTTTACATTTCAGGTTGAAAAGAAAAAAAGAAGAATATCATGAGATAGATTTTGGAGGCTGAAGATGGCCAATAGATGAAAAGCAAACAAAAAAACATGAATTGGGAATTATATAAATATTGCATTATTGAAATGTTGGGTTCAATAAACTTAAAGGATTGGGCTGCAGAAATTAAAAAAGTATGGATGGAGGTTGATCTTCAAAAATGAGCCAGATGCAATATATAGAGACCAAAATGGGATAACACAAAAATGTACGTCTTGGAAACAAATTCGTAAGCTTTAAAAAAAATGTTGTCAGCAAATGATGTCAACCCACCTTTTTTTTATAGCAAGACGACAATACTTGGAAAAACTTATATACATATTCACACTCTTTCAAAGATTTTAAAATATTTCTTGACATATATTTTCATATGTCGTAAATTTTTAAACAGTTGGAGTGACTGGGAACCAAATCTAATCGTCTCTTTATGTCAAAATTTGTTTCTTTTCCTCCTCCTATATATTGAATTAGTTTATTGATTGAATTAAATTAGTGCATCCTACTATTTTAGTTTTCCGTATTTTTTCACAAGTAAATATCCGGCAGTGAAATCCTAGCTCAAATTTCGCACAATGAAAGCCTCAAGTCTTAGAAAAAAAATCACAAAAAAAAAAATTCACCTTGATTTTCACGGTACTATTTGAAGAGCAGTAGAAATTTCATTCTGATCGATCAGAGTACTAGGATATAAAAATAAATACAAAAATTATGTCACACTGATGTAATTCAATCCAAACAAAATATTGTAGGCCCAATCAACTTTAGGGCGAATTAACACTTTCCACACAATACATGCCCTGTAAATCATAGAGTGCGGAGTGGAGCGTCGAACAACGTCGATTTGTGTAAACAGCATCGAACTAGTGTAACTACATTATTTTTATCTTTGTATTTTTTTACTTAGGGATGGAAAATGAAAAATCTTAAATGTGTGAATTAATTTTGGATGTTAAAATATTAATTGAATTAGTTAAAAGCTTGCAGATTTTGGAAGTAATGGTTTTTCTCAAATTTTTTCATTAAACTTCTGACAGCAAATTGCATGTCATCGTGTATGTAAATTGATGAAGAGCTTCTAATTTATTCGTTGAAGAATGTCGTCGACGCATGTGTGTACGACAAAGTACATCTATGTAAATTGATGAAGAGATTCGAACTTAAATGATATCAGTGATATAACTTATATCGCGAAGGCAACACTGAACAGATGTTAAAATGTTAAGCGAACATTATACTACGTTTCTATTATGATGATTTCAAAAGAGTCATTTCGAGGCGTTTTCATTACATATAACTCATTTGTTATTCCTTTCATAAGTGAGTTCTAATTATCTACCTATATTTGCATGTGCATTGTAAGCACCAATTTACAAAACCAACATTTCTAGCATTTATATTGTGTAAATAAGGTAAAAATCAGTCAGTGCTTAGACATTATTTAACTTATTACTTCAGAAACGTCGGACTTAACACTGCTAACAAAGCTATGTGTTGTTCCCGTGGTGGAACATGGAACGACCTCCAAATGTCATAAATTCTTTTTTTTTTTTACATACAATTCAATAAAAGGTATGTTTGCCTTGTTGAACTTCGTTTTGTGCTCATTTATTGGTAATGGCCCATTCCACAGTGGTATTCTTTCATCAGGTGTCGAACCTTTATTTAGCAATCGGTATGAAAAGCAAGTGGAAATCTCTTCAAAAGTGATGCATTTTGGAGAGATATTTGCAGCAGAAATAAAACCTATTTCTCGTGTTATCGTGCATTGCCTTATAATGAAATGGAAGTGATGACTGAAACGAGCATATCAATGTGAAAGCGCTGAATGTTGTACAACTGATGCAAGAATATTAGTGTGGAATGGCCTAAATGAGATGATTTAACAAATTCATTTTTGGAAAATTAAATAATTTAGTATCTCACTTGCGATTTCTCATTTGGCTCAAGTGAAAACGTTGTATTAGAATGATGCGTGTTAAATTCAATTATGGACCGTAAACTAAGTACTCAACCGCTGAATAAAATCTGTTAAACTGAAACCATTCCAATAAAATTAATAATTACAGACTAATTTCATGTACGTTTTTGTCGAACGTTTGACAGATCGCATTGGAATTATAGTTTGCAGTGTTTTTTCCGGATCCGACGTATCGAATGGAACGGATCAAATTGAAGCATTCTGTTTGGCGCTATTATTAATAATAATAGTGCAACGTACCCTCAACTATATGTTGCTACCCGTGTCTCCGAAATCGTCTGACATTTCAAAAGAACCACAACGAAATTGGAAAATTTTGACACTTTTTCGTTTTTGTTTTTCCACCGTGCATTGGAGTTTGGACATTGATTAATTAACGTCATGTTGTGATAATAATTTACTAGTGTTAATATTTAAATTACTAAATAAAGCTTTAAAATATTGTTCTAATGTACAATCCACCCAATTGCAATTGTTATTTATGTAATTGTAATGTTAAGCAAATTCCAAACATATTAGAAAATCCAAAACTACGACATTATTTTTGTGTATAATAAATTATACCATTGCTGGCGAAATGCCTCCGTCAAAGTGTTGCATGGTCTGCGGTGATAAGGCGCTCGGCTACAATTTCAATGCCATCACCTGTGAAAGCTGCAAGGCGTTCTTTCGTCGGAATGCCCTCACCAAGAAACAATTTTCCTGCCCTTTTAACCAGAACTGTGAGATTACTGTGGTCACTCGCAGATTCTGCCAGAAGTGTCGCCTAAAAAAGTGCTTCGATATTGGCATGAAAAGTGAGAACATCATGTCCGAAGAGGACAAATTAATTAAACGAAAAAAGATCGAGAACAACCGCCAAGCGAAACGGAAGACGTCGGGTAAAGTTGATGCCGCAGTGCTGGATAAAATTAAGCGGGAAGACCATCTAGAGGGAAGTTTTGGCTGCGATCAGTACACATCACACGACTCGCAGAGTTGTAATTCTTTTGAAAGCGACAACCAACATCGTACGCACCAGCGGAGTAGCAGCAGTGCAAGCATTGAAATTAGCCATGAGAGTATGACGAGTTCGCAGATTGTTGATTACATAGTCAATGATCCGGACCAGGCTTCACAGGCGATAAATCGACTGATGAAAACACCTAAGGATGCAGTTGCTACGTTGGAGAAGGTTATTAATGTGCAGACTGATGCGTTACGTCTCATCAGTCATTTGATATCGTTTCCGGGTGATGCTCTAAAGATAATCAGTAAAATTATGAATTCGCCATTTGAAGCCCTCACAGTATTTACCAAGTTTATGAGTTCGCCCACTGATGCACTCGAGATCATATCGAAGATAGTAAGCTCGCCTCAGGACGTACTGCAATTTGTTAAACAGCTTATGGACTGTCCCGAAGATGCACTAGATATAATGACGAAATTCATGAACACTCCCGCCGAGGCACTCAAGATGATCAACAAAATGGTGAATAGCACAAATAAGGAAATCCATGCGGCTGTCACCTCACCCGCCAATTCTCAGGAAGCCGAAGTGAGTATGTCGTCCGCCCAGAGTACGGAAGACACCATCATCAATTCGATGCTAAGCACAAACAGTTGCGGTAGTAATCACAGTGGCAGCAATACTAACAACAACAACGATGACGATTTTATAGTAAACGATCAGTTTGATGGCCCAGAAGAGGAACTGAATGAATCAAAACTTGATAGCGATGAGAAGCCGTTGGAAACATCATTCCCTGATGCAGGTCAACCACCTGTAGAAGACTTCAATATGAAGGACTTGACACATGAAAGTGGCGGAAAGCAAGAGAATACGAATTCGTTGGAGGCAGTACTCTATGAGGTCATTCAAATTGAGTACGAGATGGCAAACTCGATACCACAGTCATGTAATCCAGTGAGCCGAGAACTCAATGAGGCTGAACTGCAGAAGCTCAATGAGCTGAAATTAGCCAATAAAGCATTATATTACCCAGTGGATGAGGATCTTTCTTCGCTGATAATGGACGATAGTAGAATAAAGGTGAGTTGCAATCTAGTTAGTTTCTCTGATGCAGGACTAGGGTCAATTCGTAACCGCGGAGAAGAGAGAATAATGTATGTGTACATAGTAAAGTTCCCTAAGTTAGTGTGAATCCTTGCTACATAAAAAGCAAAAATAGTGTTTATGTTCTACAGTTTATGTTTGGGTTTGCGAACTGTTGGAATGCAAATACAAAACAGAACACTAAAGTACTGTATGTTAAAGTGTTTTTTCAATCTCTACTGGTAACTCATGTTACATCAGAATCAGACAACATAGTACTCTTAATCTAAATGGATAAGTTTCGAACTCTGTTCAGATCAAAATCAAGCATTTAAAATTATAAAACAAGATGGTAGAATAGTTATTAGTTTTAATCATTAATAAATTCGGTACGTTACTTCATGAATTTGTCGTAGGGTTACATAGATTTATATGGGTGTTAGATCATATTTTAAAACTATAGTGTCGCTAGTAAATGTATTTTATACTAAATATGATGTAACTATGATAGATTCAAAAATAAAATCATTTTTTCTAATCATGTCGCAAATTTACTACATGCACATCTTTGAATATACGAGTAGACTCTGTGTAGGCTAGGTTATACCTAAAATGGATGTGAAGATTTTTGCATGCAGCGTAATTAGGCTAAATTCATGTTTATATGACCAGCTCTCCCCTACATGATTCTGACGGGTATTTTATTGAGGAGTGCAATTCTAGACTATGAGGGTAATTCTTCTGATTTTGTGTGTTTTTAGTTCCTGATCACAATGGTGCTTAAAAAGATTAGCTAAATTGCCCAGGAAAAGCGTAACGTAAGGTATGTTTGCATCCACAAAGTCCTAAGAATGTGTCTCAAATAAGAAAGAACATTTTTTGCCACTACAATTATGAAATTGAAAAGAGAAATTAGTTCAATGGGCTTATTTTTAGTTGCCGATTACAACGGTTTAAAAAATAAATAAATAATTGCAAACTTAATATAATAGTTCAAGTTTTAAAGCATTTTCGTTCTAACGGAACCCTGTATGTGTGAACGGAGTGTTTTTCATGATTTTGTTAACTACCGTTACAATCAACAACTAAAAAAACATCGCCCAACAAACTTCAAATACCATCATAAACATCGATTAATAGAATAGGCGACTGGGGTGGTAAAATGCATTTGTTCCGGCAAAAACTTAGTAAAATTTATTTTGGTAAATATGATATTTCTGTAAGTTCCGAATTTTTAGTGTCACCATTAGATTCCAGGTGGTGCAATAAATGATTTTTATTCGATTCCTTATAATTTGCTTACATCACCGCGCGTTCGGATTGTTTGAGATAGTTTAGTTTGCCCGGTTAGACTAGTGGCTAACAATCCGAATATGTGTGGTAAGAGCCTATTGCGTTCGGCAGACGACATATACAGTAGGGGTGAGTTTATCTTAGTGCGAAGATTTGATCTATTTTTATTAATATCTCCATATGCATGGGTACTCGTATATTGCACGTCAGCTAAAATAACGTACCAAGAAAAATAAATACATTTCCCCCACATCATGGGACATATCAAATGAAAGCTATAGTTGTAAGGAATTCGAATTTGTTAAAAATAATTTGATAGTTTATTAAAGAAAAAAAAAATAAAAACGAAGGCAAAACAAAAGCGATAAATTGTTTAAAACTAATTAACTCTCTCCACAAAACATTTTATTTGTTCTTTACTTAAATGCAAATCAAAATATAAATTATGCATGTTAACTAATTTTAGCAGTAGGCTAATAGATTCATGCGTACTATATATATATAATTTGTTTTATGGAGACACACAATAAATTTCTTCCAAACAATCAGTAATGCTCTGAACCAGCATTCGAATTTAATTCAATTACACCAACTGATTTGGTGTAAAAAAAACGATGTCAGCTATTGCTCTCTGAACTGGTGTTGTTAAGTTCAGAAGTCTGATCGGTTAGCTATAAGGGATCAGATTGAATGAATTTATTATTTAAGATGCGGTCTCCCAAGAGAATTATATAGTAACAATGTCACATATGGACAGTCAAACTCCTTCGACCATTTTTAAACAAATCCAAGAACTAACTAACTATTTAAGTTAATACGGGCAGTAAAATCATATTACTGAAACAGATGGACTCCTAAATACTTAAATACTACACGGGACAGACGTAAGAAGCGATTTTCTTCTAGTTCTTAAAACCATCAAATTGTGTTGAAATTGTGTTCAAAACAAATCAAATCCGGCACAGGTGTGTTTATTTATTAATAATATTAAGCCTTCATACGTTTTTTTTTCCAAATTCATACAACCATTGGTTATCATTTGAAAAATGACTCACACTATTTAAGAACATAAAAGGTAGTCAGACTATCTTTACTATCAGTCAGCCAAAATTTTTTTCGTTTTCTTATCGCACACCTGCATGGAAATAAGTGGGAATACTTGGAATGGTTGTTATTAATTGTTTGGTATTAATAACAAATTGTCTGCTATGGAAGTCTTGTATGGTTTGGGGCTTCACAGCATATTTCCATTATATAGAACTTTTGGCAATAATGGAAAGTTGCTGTGAACTATTTGTGGCATAATTATAGCTAAAAATTGCTTACGCAACAATCACATATGGTTAATTTTATTGAGAGTCGAAGATAGTAAACAAAATTCCAATTTTAAATATCTAATATCTACTTTCCATACATACATTAGATAGAAATTTAGTCGGTCGAATTTAAAGTTGATCTATTTTTAGAGCTATTATTTGTTCTATATACATACATATGTATACCATTTATGGTTCTTTTTGAATAGATGGATTTCTTAATATTTTATAGAATTCTCTATTGTATCTTTTCATTCGTTCTTCTTAGCATACGATCGTAATATGACTTTGCCATCGGCAGCTGTTTTAGTTGCTCAACATTTAGTAGCGATAAGGCTAGGCAATTCTTTTAGACAGGTGATAGCATTTTTAATAGATCGGAATATAGAGTTGACATTCTCATCATCCATCATCCAGAATATATAATTTACTAACAAATTGCCTACTAAATTATGTCTTTCCGAGGGCCACAGAGTCTCTATAAAGTTCCAACAACCGGAAAAGCGTCTTCTCTTTTTCATCATCAATACAGCTGCGATAGTAGTCATTGGCCGAAGTTCTAAGCACCAGGATACGTCGGGTCGTGCTGTCAACTTTCAGCAGCGATTGTAGTCGCTTTTTGTCGTCTAACATATTTTTCGTAACGACAAAGTTGTGGAAATTGACTTAGAAACCGCACAACGAATAAGACGATAATCATTGAAAAATTAAAAATGGCAAAGGGAATCGGGGTGAATATGTGCTCTACTGATACTTACCAGGCTTTTTGTTTTGCGCCGACTTAGCTGGGCCATTTTTGACTCAGATGGTTACATGTGTAACGTTTGCTTCATCTCTTATTAGCCTATTGCAGTGCTAATGAAGAAATGTTGTACCTTGCTGTCTCTGCAATCAAAAACCCCTGTTTACCGTATTTGTTGGGTAATTCGTCTGCTTTACAGTTGAAGATCTCAATGACCGGAAACCCAGCACAGAAACAAGGTGCATCCATTCGATGTTCCATTTAGGGATGCGCGACAGTATTTAACCAATTGTGATTTGATTAGTAGCTACTGGAGTACTTTTATGGCTGCTTAATAACTCTCGATGGAAATGACGAACTTCAAGAAATCACGAACACGCTGGGAATACACTTCAATGATCGAGTATTCTAAAAGTCTGCCTTATGCCAAGGAGGACTGAGAAAATCCAAACCTCACCACCATCTCTAATATTATACCCGCTAAACGTTTACTGCCGAATTACTGAGCATAGCATTCCCTTCTCATTGCTGGCCGTGCGGAATACTAGTACCGTATTTGGCTTAGAAATCAAGTAGTCTGTCACTTTCATTATAATGACTTCCTCTATCACAACGTCGATTTCATTGCAATGTCTATCTCATAAACATTTGTAACATGGTTTCCAGTGTCGACGTAGTTGTCGGCATGGGTGGTCATGGAGTAGTAGGTAGGATGTTTGCTTCTGACCGAACGTTACAGGTTCAAGTCCCATCGAAAAACAACAACCAACAGACACCAAATCATAAGAGAGAACGAATAAAATCTAGGTTTCTCCAACCACTTTGGTAGTACTACAATGGACCGAAATCGAGTTTGAGTGTTTTTGGATTTGGTTTCCATTGTTTTTTAAAAAAAAAGTGGTCCACAAAATGCACTCCACCCTTTGAATCTTATTGCGAAGAGTGACGTAGCTGACTTTGTTTACAGATGTCCATAGACTAAGATACATGAGTATCGGTCTACTACCGCAGTATATAACTAATGCCACATCTGTAGTCCAAGGTATTTTTTTTACAAAAGTATAAATTTTGTACACACACTCATGCACATTCTTTTTTCAGTTCAGTTTCTTGTCCAATACCAGACAATCTGAGAAACTGAGCTATATGCCTTCCATTTTAGTGGTACGATGTTCTTGATGTATAGGGTGAATTGTCCTCAGTACTTGTTTGAAGAAGTTTTCGACGCATTCATGTTCTTGCTTTTGTCTGCAAAAAGGACTCACAGCCATATTTTTTCTTTCATTTTTTATTTAAAGTGTTTCTGTAGATATAGCTAGCAATGACGTAATACAAATTATGTGATGACGTGACTGATTTTAATTGGATATTTCCTTATTCAGGGCATTACGGAAACGCGTGTACGCCTCCTCATGGGTCTTATTTATTCGGTTCTTCTTCCACCTTCTGTTAAATTCTGATTTGGTGCCATCCATGAATTAAATTTAGGTTTCATTCTACAAATATGTTGAAAAGTAGACCGCTCGTATATTCTGTGCACCTTTACGAATAAACTTATCATAGGTCTTTTCTACATCTGTGTCAAATAAAGTGGTCCATCCACAGTTATACATGGATGTCAAGTCGATTTGCTAGTAGATGATCGGCATGACACCCATGTTTGACTGTGGATGGACCACTTAACAAACTTTCCGTCCGTCGTTCTTATAAGCTCAACTGCAATAATTAACAATGACTGTTTACGTTCTTGTAATATTTTCACTGAATAATATTTTCAAATATTTCTTGCAGCCTGAAGAGGGTCAGCAGGATCCTCAACTTTTAAAAGTGATTAACCTTACAGCTGTTGCAATTAAACGTCTAATAAAAATGTCGAAAAGGATAGCCGCATTCAGAAACATGTGCCAGGAGGACCAAGTTGCCCTTCTCAAAGGTGGCTGTACAGAAATGATGATAATGCGCTCTGTATTATCTTACGATGGTGATAGAGATACTTGGAAGGTAAGTACATCTACGTGATCATAATGAATATACAGTTGAACCTCTCTATAGATTCCCCACAGTGGAGGAGATATGTCAAATATAAAAGCTGACGTGCTAAAATTAGCAAAAGGAAATGTTTACGAAGAACATGAACGATTTATTCGCACCTTCGATCACAAATGGCGAATGGATGAGAATATTATTTTAATATTGTGTGCCATAGTTCTATTCACGCCGACACGTGCCCGAGTTATACACTTCGATGTAATAAAATTGGAACAGGTTTGTTGTCTCTTAAAACAACAGTAAACAGTCTTTATTCAGTTTCTTATAATTCCAGAACTCCTATTATTACCTTCTGCGAAGGTATTTGGAAAGTGTATATCCCGGTTGCGAAGCGAAGTCAACTTTTATCAAATTAATACAAAAAATATCGGATGTTGAACGTCTGAACCAAGTTATAATTGGTGTTTATCTGAACGTAAATCCATCACAAGTAGAACCACTATTAAGAGAAATCTTTGACCTAAAGAACCATTAACAAACGACAGCCTTTGGAAGCTAAGCAAGTCAATATCAGAGCGCTTCTGTAACGTGCAATCTTCATTTTAAATGAAATAAAATCTATTTTTGTTGAATAAACGTGAATGTGTTTATATATTTTTGGTACAGAGTCTTATTTCCAGCTTCTGCCGACGCTGCCAGATCGTTTTTTAGATTTTTCATTTGTTTCCTTTCGTCCCAAGACGGGACTGTTGTTCGATCCAATATTTTTGATGAGCATTTTTAGTCCTCGAGCCTGTGCGTCTGGGTACTGTGCTATGTTAATCGTCTCCGAGGCGATTATGTAGAAATCATCAACAATATGCCCTGGGGGGCTTACATCGAACGGTGATATGTCGTTCAAGCTTTGTGGCTTAAGTGTTGAGCGACCGCGTTTAAAGTTCTCATTAGACGACAACTGATTGAGGTTCTGCGTGCTACCAGTTGCAGATGCAGAAAGCTGCTGCTGTTGCTGTTGATGTAAGGACTGAACGCGAGCCTTCAAATTAGAGTTCTCATCTTGTAATCGACGAATAAGTGAAGCCTCATGTTCTGCCTTAACAATTGTTGGCTGTGGAATGCATTGGTAGATTGTTGTAAGGAAGTTCCTTAGCGAGATTTGCAGTGTATCTTGCCATTGTTTTGAGAAGTAGAGCGCGAATGTAGGCAGCTCTTCGGCATTTTTACAGAAAGGTAAATCTAATAAAAGACGAAATGAGAAGGTAGGAGTGTTTCTTAGGAAATACTTACAAAACCATTCTTTCCACTCAGACTGAGAACGAATTTCTGGTGCCAATTTAACGAAGAAATCGGATATCTTATCTGTGCGATTGCTGGTGTACGCGGTGACCAGGTACAACTTCAGCAATCCATTTTCTAGCTTCTTAACAGCTTAAGGGGCGCAGAAGGTTAGGCTTTGAAATGAATAATTGAGTACAAGACTTACCTTCTGCATATATGTGTTCCAATTTACTAAATAAGTGTGTATCCAAATGACTCCATAAATCGCGAAGCGACTGTAGATCGTGATTGTTGATAAATATATTGAATTGCTCCAAGATTTTCTCAGCTCGGAAACTCTTGTCTTTGTCGTTCTTTTGTTCAAAATCAAGGGTTCGCAACGTACTGGAAAACCCTCTGAACATAAGATATTCTTTTAATAAATTGTCGAAGTACTCCACTTGAGCCATTTTATTATCCGACCTTGGTTTTGTTTATGTTTTTTGAGAATTATTTTGATAGAATCTCACAAAAAGAATCGACTGATTGAAGATTCCCAATTGACGTTTGCCGTTTTGACAGTTCGTTTATCCGACATTCTGATAAATTAAGGGCGTACTAACGTGTTTAGTAGTTCTGTTCGAAATGAAAAGTAAAAGGTACGACTGCCGCACGTACTTGCTCCCTATGTTCTGTTTGAATTTTCGTAATATGCGTTTAAAGGCTGAACAACTTTTTTGATTATATGTCAAACAATTTAATGTCATATTCTTGCATATAACAAAAAATAGTTAGGTATCAATTTTGAATAAAATCGTTTTTGTCATATATGAGAAATGTTCAATTTTTACAAGTGCACTGCTACTCAATTTTATTTTGCAAACGTCCTCATTACCTCAGTTTTTTCGGTTTCGATTTTCGAGAAAATTGCAGTTTTTCAAGATTTAGTAAAGTACCGTTAAATGGAAATTCGCACTTCTCATCTAGGTATGAAGTTTGACTAATGTCCGTGTCGTTTGCTTGAAGTACAGACAGACAGGCAGAATCAGAGATGAACTATGAAGAGTTATAGAAATTTGTAACCAATGCCTACTAACTTTCTAAACATGACAATTTCGATTCCTCTCTCAAATATCTTGTCAAAAAAGAGCTTTCACCTTAAATCAAATTGAGGCCAGGGCAACGGGCCAAATATATGTCGCGTGACACACGATAACAATGAATTTTTGGCGATCATTTTCGAGTCGGCAATTATCGCAGGCCGCGCCAGAAAAAAATTGACAACTGTTGATGTTTAAATTGTAATTGAACACCTATTACCCTCTTCTTCATTGGTGGAGTTCAGTCTGAAAAATATTCTAGCGATAATAAAGTATGTTTGTTGCATCAAGTTGCCGCTGGGATGAGGGTCAACTGAACTAGCCAAGATACATTATGACCTCTGATCGCTTGACAAAAATGTCACGTGACAATAAGTTTCGTGTGCCACTGGCCTAAAATGAGCCGAATTCTACAAGAAAGAAGAAAATAGAAAATTGCAACTCACACGATTGCTGACAGATCATTTCATTTATGACAGGTCATTTTACAATATGACCAAAAATCTCCCCATTTACTTATGTATGCCCGCATGCGACAATTCGACACACGTTTTGACAGCGGCTGCTCGGGCCACAAAGGTACACTGCACTGATATTTCCACGGCCAAAATATTATATACATATATGTATTTATATATTTGATTTCCCAAACCAACCACATTTACGACGGTAATATCAAAAAATGTTATCCGCAAGCTAAAATTTGACCGAATTGACAAAGGCGAAGAATTATCATTTTGCAGGAGTTTATTTTCAGCCCGACCAGGATTGCTTCTACCACAGTGCCACGGTGGACATTTGGTGCAAGTGCTTAATATTATGTTGTAGGAGGCAAGCATCATCGACGTATTCGAGGTGTTTGAGATAGACAATTTAAAATTTCCCTTCAAAAGAAATGTTAGTTTGAGTTCTGAATGCAAACAGATGAGGGCTGCGAATAGACAAAAGATTCTTCAATCAATGTAAGTAAATTTCGTCTTTAGATACTACTACGGCAGATGTTCCGAAGACCTCGATGGAATGATCCCTAGAAATGCTACATTTGAGCACTCTACTAGGCAAACCCAAGGGCCCATCACCTTTATGTTCATCTGCCAACCACACAAATATCTCTCATATAAAAATTCGTTATGTTAGAGGACAAGAAAACCTTGAAATGTATTTCGAGGAGACATATTTTCAGAAGTTTTAAATCTCCAGATATTGAAAGGCAGATACAGTAGGCATCTACTACAAGTATAATATATCGGGGTACTGTTGTAAAGTTATAGGTTCTCATATTCTGAGAGAAGATTATAAAAAATTACAATTTCCTCTGTTGTCAAAGTGTCCTCGAAGTTGTTCTCACTTTGAAGAAAAAAATTGATGAAAGAACTGTAGCCGAGTTCGCTATTCGAAAGGAATTTATTTCAAGCAGCTCTACAATTTTGGTTGCTTTACGCTTGCACGGTATAGATGGGAAAAAAAAGAAGCCAGCTATCAGTGTCGTTTAATATTATAAATGCAGAAAACCATTAAATATCTTTACCGAAATATCATCCGCAGTCCACGTATATGTGGTCTTAACCGAGTGATTAAAGGTTTCCCGAAACCAAAGCGATACCGAGGGAGCGTAAGTGTCTGATCTCATAATTAATTTATTTTCCTGATATTCTGGGTGTCCTTAAACACTCAAAATGTGATATTTTTTTTTTGTAAGCTTAATTAGTTGTTCATTTCTCTCACTTTTCGCTGAACCTTTGCAGAAAGCAAGGAAAAAAGCTGCTGTCCAGTATTCGCTTCACCTAATAGAAGCATCTGTTTGCATGCTTTCATATCGCTCCGTGAACTCCGGTTCCACAAAGTATCTCATTGGTTTTGGTGCAACATTAATCGCGCATTATGTCTAGTGACCGGGTAAAAGGATTTATTTAGGAGTCTCTTGAGGACTGCGGTCAGGCCTTCAATTATGTACCCACAGTCAGAGCTGTAATAATAAACTGAAGACGAAAAAATCCAATAAAAACCCGACCCCGCTAGGCAGCTGAGTTATATAAAATGTACACTTTTCCCTTTTTAATGTACCGAACAATTATTTCACAAAGCTAGAATTAGGTGGAGATTTTCGGCTGGCCAATTTAAAAAGGAAGCTACTCATGACAATTTTACTCTCTAATTTTCGAAAAATCAAAGGCGCTAATATTTAAAAAAAAAAAGACAACAAGTGTTGTATTACCCTATTTCAACATGCCAAAAAAGAAAGTGGGAAAATCACACCTTTCAAAAAACAAAGCTAACAAACCTTTCGTATTAAGACTATCTGTCAAGAAATTTCGCGTTTCGTAAAGGCGTAAAATTTGTTGAGAAATAAAAAATAATAAATTCGTATAAATTTACTCCTAAATAAATGCAGAGTCGAGCGAAAAACATAAAATATGAATCGAAAGGAAGCGAAAGAACAAAATGATATTTCGAGGATAATTGGAAATTTACCAAAAAGGCTGCAGAAAAAAATTGCAGAAGAGACTGGTGCTGACTACAATGTTGGTGAAATACCAAAGGCCAACAGTTTGCAACCAGGTAATGGCATTTCCTACAATCACACTTTATCAAGTTATCACCTTAATATCTTCCATTACAAGATAATGTTGCAGTCGATAAGGATATTGTATCGTGCCAGACTGCTGGAGATCAGCGTTCCGATGTGGCAAGTATAGATATGTTCCTGAAAATGACAACAGAAAGCAGCGAAACTGCAAAAGTAAATGACGATACACCTATCCCCGGAATCTTGCGTATCCAGAAGAAGGACAAAGCTCTACTCAATCCGTTAACAACACCGATAAAGAGAGACATCCCAGCGACTATCAACCAGAAACATCATCCTAGCTGGTTCGAATTCATTTTTGTTAAGGATCTGGTGTACGCAAAGCCACTTCCGCTTTTACACGATTTTGTCACTGATCTGCTGAAGCGGAAAGTTGTCATTGAGGTATGTGATGGGGTAATAAGGTAATATGTACGGTATTTGCAATTAAAGAATATTAAGTAGATAACTTGTGGGCGCCGTGGCTCAATGGTTAAGTACGTGATCGTAGAGTGGGGGCCTTAAGGTTCGAGTCCCAGAACAGAAAACACAAAAAAGCTTTTCCACGGTTCCACCTCTCGTGAAAGACTGACAAACATCCGAAGTCGTCACAACTGGTTTCATCTGATATCATCCGCTAATATGGGTTACAATTTCTCGTTTACCATTCGAATAGGAGTGTCTCAGCAATTCCTTGTAAGTATATTTCAATGATTCACTTATGTTGCACCTTGAAGATAATGAAGCCTACTCCTTATGGCGCAACGCAGGTGTTTTTCAGGGTTTCGTAAATAGATCACGGAACCCTAGTCTTTTTTGTCACCTACCGCTTTCTTTGAACAATTTATGTATAACAAGGACAAAGACAAATGTCTCAAAAAACCCTTATTTGGATCTGACTTTTTTGTTCGTACATGCTTACGCACATATATTTATATTAAAAGGTATGTGACATATTGTTAAAAAGAGCTCTAACTTAAATCGTTCGGACTCATTCCCGAGGTCCTTGATACCTCTTCCACTGTTCTGTGTTATGTTTGCTTAGGTCTACCCACCTGACTGGGTGAGTGGATTCTATTGCATTACGTATTCTACAATGGAGTTATCTGGTCCGTATAGTGGTGTCTTTAGGCATTTTCTCTAATAAAGCTGTTCATGTGAGATACCATTTGATCAAAAAAGACATCTATTTACGAAGTTGCAGTTTGCTGTGGTAACCTTCCAAGTACTACACCCATAAAGAAGAACTGATCCGACGTTAGAGCAGAAGAGTCAAAGCTCGGTTCTTGTGCTGAATACATTACTGTTCTAGATTTTTGATAGCATTCCGCATACAGCTGTAGACTTCCAGATTCTGCTGCCCACGTCCAGTTCGGTGTCACCATGCTTGCTAGGAATAGAAAGTTGTCAATTTTAACGACCTGCTGTCCGGTAATGTTTAGTTGAGTGTCGGAGTTCATTGTTATTGTCCATTTTATTCCTTGGTTTCCCTCGGCCAGTGCTGCCTGAAGTACAACGCTGATGACCACAAAGGACAACAGTAGTGGGAGTATACAATCCTGTTGTACTCTACTTTGAATTTCAAACGTGACACTTACCACCCTCGAATATAGCCTTTATATAAGCTATAGGTTTTTCTTTTATTCATTTCCTACGCAAAGTCAATCAAATAGCATCTCGATTCAAGCTATTGAAGATCTTCTCGAAGTCGATGAACAGTAGATGTAGCGGAGACTTATACTTGACGCATTGTTCTATGATGATCCGTAAGGTGTTTATGTGGTCTCTGCATGAGGATCGGCGGCTGAAACCTGCCTGGTCGATACCGAGTTTTGAATCTAAATGTTCTTTCATTCTATTTAGAACTTTCCTAGCTATTATCTTGTCTACGGCCGAATGAACGCATATACCTCTCCAGTTCTTACACTCCAATTGGTTAATCTGAGCTCTAAACAGATTCCAAATATATTTTTTTCCAAATTAAAATTTTGAATTTGCACTCATAGTGAAGAAATGCCTGCGAAAAATGTGGTCATAAATCGACTTTAGCGACCCCTCATTGATTTTCGTTACAAATCTAAAAAAGAATTAGAAACTTTCCGTTAGAAATATTTCCGTTAGTTAATAAGTAAAGTACCGTTATACGCATTTTTTGACAAAAACCTGGTACACCTTTTGGCATATGTTCGCTGTCCACAATTAGTAAAGTAAAACGGCAATTCAAATATACAACACCGTTATAAGATCACATTTTGAGTATTGCGAGGCAATACTATTAATGAGATCTGTTAGTATTACAGACAAAATGGAGAAACTTCAAAAGAAAGTTATGGGGTCTATTCTTCACCTTAATAGCTATACAAAAATCGTAAGCATGCTTCAAATGTTAAATTGGCTTAGTATAAAGCAAAGAATAACAATGGGTACTCTTATAATTGTCCAGCCGTCTAGGCTGCTGTCCAGCGCACATACAGACAGACAGAATTGAGAGACACACCTTTTGAGTTTCTCTATTATGTGAAGTTTGAATTTTCATTAAACCAATACTTGCCCTTATAGGTTCAAGTAAAAAATTAAAATAGGCGGGAGGATGCCGGTGTTGCAGATATACTCTTATGGTAGTATATTAGTAATAAGTATCGTTGAAAGGTCTCACACCCTCAAATTTCCAAAGTACGACGCCCACAAATTTGAGAAGAATCATGGTAATGGAAAATTTTCTGATTACGAAAATCGACAAACGATATCGCTCTCCCACTCGTCCTCAAGCAGTGACACAGAAAGAAATTATATCTAGAGATCTACAATATCAAAAAAGTAATTTTCATCAAAATCGGTTAAATAGTAGTTTCTTAGTGCAGACGTTTTTTAAATTTAACTTTCAGTAAGGTAGCTGGAGTTTTATCTCCGAGCTAGTAATACGAATGTCTGTTATTAGTCTCCATCGATTCAGTTCCTTGTTATTTGACAATTTAATGAAATATCTAGTTAACCAATAGATTAATATTAATGATAATGATTGTTCAATATTTCTTAAAAATTGATCAACTGTGTTTTTTGTTTTTTTAGAATTGGGATTCATTCAATGGCTTTCGCAAGCAGCTCAAAGACATTTTTCTACAGTTGCTCTTAAATCAATTGAAATTTTGCTGTGAACAAAATGTCGAATCATACTTCTGGAAGCTATTGTATTACAACGTTATTGAATACTTTAAAACAAACTCGGATCAGAATCAAGGACAAAATGAATGGAAATCGGTGCTTTTAATAAACGACGGACTTCAATTCTATGCTATGCTTTTGGAATATTTAAATCGCAAATATTTACGCAACAATGACGACGATGAACCGATACACAAATATGAATTTATTGCTAAGGTTTCGTCACAAAAACTTCTCATATGCTTGGGCGATTTATGTAGATATAAAGCAAAGATTCTCAACTCGAATGATTACACAGATGCTTGTCAGTTTTATCAAAAAGCACAAAGTCTCATTCCGTCGAATGGTATACCTTACAATCAGTTGGCAATACTGGCGATATATTCGGTAGGTTTTTTGTGTTTAACAGTGAAGAAAAAAAAAGATAGAATTTTATTTTTTAGAGAAAAAAACTTGATGCCATCTATTATCACATGCGGAGTTTAATGTCTTCCAATGCCATTCAATCGGCAAGAGAAAGTTTGAAAGTTCTATTCGATGAGATTCGTAAGAAGGTGGGAATATATTTTATGATTTGAAAATTTTGCTTAACACAAACATTTCTCTGTAGTACGAAGAAAACAACAAGTCACCGCTGTTTGGAACTCCTGAACGTAAAATTGACAAAGAGCCAAAGTCATTGCGGAAAGAAGTGTGGGTGTATCCAGATGGTGTGCGACGACTTCACAAAACAGATGTGATAAATAAAAACGTAGAAAGTGAAGAGAAACGCTTATGCGTTTTGCCAGGAGATGAGGTATGTATTTCTATTTGCTATTTTTAACCGTTTCATGGTAGGTCCTTTTCATAAAAAGTATTTTCCGTTTTGCTTGCACCAGTCCATAATTAACTATATTGTAAAGCAGTGAGTGGATCTCTGAGCTTCCAAGCATCTAGAAACACTTGCCCAGAATTTTTTTTGGGCAAGTGTCCTATCGGAATAAACGATGTATTGGATAGGACAATATCCCATCGAGAAGTTATTGGCGCCCTGTCCTCACTTAAGGATGGTAAAGCGGCTGGATCGGACGGTATACCTTCCGAGTTTTATAAGTATGCAACTAATGCGCTCAGTCACAAACTCACTCTGCTATTGAATAATGTTTTTGAAAACGGAGCTATTCCTCAGCAGTTTAAGGAGGCGTTGATTTTTCCCACCCATAAAAAAGGTAGCACGTCTGACCCAGCAAACTATCGGCTAAAGTTCGGACGGGTGATCCAAAATCTATATGAAGACACCAAGGTAATAGTGTGGGATGGTTAAGCAAATACAGAATGGTTCCAATCTAGGTCAGGAGTTAGACAGGGATGTGCTTTAAGCCCAAACCTTTTTGCTCTCTTCATAGAAGATATAGTTGATTTTCTGCCAGGAGGTATACAGTATGCAGGTGTGATGGTGAAATTACTTTTGTTTGCAGACGATATAGTCTTGCTTGCTACTGTCCTGATCCTTGCAGCTAATGATTAATTGACTTCATGAATACTGTCGAATGTGTAGTTTAATCGTTAATTTGGATAAGTCGAAAATCATGATATTCAAAAAAGGTGGTGGTAGAAAGTGCGCAAATTAAAAATGGCACTATAATTGAGATGTGATTGAGGTGGTAAAAGAATACAATTATCTTGTAGTGTATTTTATTAAGAACCTTAGCATGGAGAGTCATCTTAAGGAAAAACTTAGCAAATCCAAAACTGCAATCAATATGGCTTGGGGAGATGCCTTAACAACAAGCATATTGCTCATAGTAATAAATATAATGTATTTGAAGCAGTCTCCGAATCAATTTTACTTTACGTGGCGCAGGTATGGGGTTTCAGAAAAAATGTAACCGTTGGAAAACTGCTGAGATTTTATGTTAAGAGGTCAGTTCATCTGTCATCAAATAAGCAAACTATATGACTATAGTTGAAAGGGGCTTTTCTCCATTATTCATAAAAATCCTAAAATTACAAGTGACTATATAATTAAAGTGCTTGCTATGCCAAATTATCGGCTTTCAAAAAAAAAGCAGCTCTCCAAAGTATACATCGCAAAACAGGTTGGTTCAAGGAGTAGATGGGGGATGGACCTCATTTTCGATGACAGCAGGAGTTGGAAACCTGAACTTTATCGGCTTATCTCTAAGGTTGATGAATATAAAAGGTTAAGGTCAATAGAGGAAGCATCCGGTTCATTGCACAGGACTGTTAACAGCAGTTTAAATCACAATTCGGGTTATAAATATTTCCGTTATGAATACAGCGTCGACGAAATATCAATGGTGCTAAAGCTACGGGTAGAACTCCTTAAGCTTAACTTCATACCTCATAGGAATTATTTACCCCTATTCTGCAGCTTATGTAATCTAGAGGAGAGGGAGGACATACATCATTTCCTTGGAAAATGCCCAGTTTTGCGAGAAACGAGGAGGCATATTTTTGGCAGTGACTTTTTGGCGGAGGACCAAACTGTATCTCTACTGAATGAAGTTAATGTTTCAAAACTGTTCCGGTACTGTAAAACAGCATTAGTGTATCGTGAGAGAATAATTATTGAAAAATTTTAAAAAACAAAACCGTTAGTGCAAATCATACCTGTTAGATTTATTTGTAGAAATTGAATTATTAATCTACTTTGGAATGAGTACAAAATTGCCAACCAGGCAGACGGCAAATGCTTACAGATTTTTGCAATTAACAATTGTAACTATATAATCTATTATCTATCCTATCCGAATAATGAAGAAAGCTGATGTAGTAGCACTCACCCTATCAAAACTGTAGCCTAGCCTATGTAAGCCTGGCGAAGGGTGACAATAAATTATCTACTCAAACTGAAAATCCTACCGTCTTATCAGCGTAATTTCCTTTATTCTTAAGAGCATGAAGAAAGTAGTTGTCTCTACTACGTCTACAAGCCATCGTGAACGGTTTCTGGCAATGCCCAGCTCTCTCCAACTTTTCTTCAACTGCGGTGGTTCCTTCTCGACTGTTGTGCGCCATGTTCTTTGTGGACCGCCACGTCTCTTCACACCCTTACGGGATGTTCATTACTACTCCGTCTTAGAAAAATTATTCTCGAAGAGAAGATCGTATCGACAGCAACGCCCTTAACTTTTCTTCGTTTCTTGAATTCTTCACTTTATTTGTAATAAACGAGTTAGTCGCAGTTCCTGATTTGCTCAGATGCTCTTCTGCACCTGCACATGAATCTAATCTATGGCCCCGTCATATTTTTTTATTTTGAAGGTACTTATTAGAATCCTTACTCAGCCATCAGTCAACATTTCGCTTTTGGTAACTAGTCGAGGTATTTCGATGTCTTTCTTAGCTAAAATTGTTTTTTTTTAAGAACTAATCACCTTAATCAACTTAAAAACAGTTATCATTATTTACTACAACATTATATTTATTTTGACGTTACAGATTGTGAAGCGGTTTACATCAACTTATTTGTACATCATTGGGAAACTATTTTCTGGAATTGGGTAGATATAAAATTATTTCTTATATTCAAATAATTCATTTGCTTTTTGTTTCAGGTTTGAAAACTTTCAAGAAAACGTAAAAAAAATTATGGTTCAACTAAAAGTAATTTTAAATCGTCCCTCACCATTAATTATTACCCGCCATCGGTTGCTAAAAATTGCGGCCTTAAATATATTTGTCATTACGCACAACAAATCCAATGGTAAGTCTGTACTGTCATTGTCTCATTAAGAATTTATTCGCCACCATCCCTTTTTTTAAATTCTGCGACAACCATAACATATTTTAATAGACCTGACCTTTAAATTTTATGTAGAAGTAGGCCACTAAGTAGTTTAACCTGACTGGAACTTTGTGGATTTCATCTACAGAATTCTTATTCCCGTTGCCTCAGCTTTAAAATTGGGTGTCAGTGAAAATTACATTCCCATAGTCGCATTGAGTCTATCAGCGACTTTTAAAATTTTCATAGTCACATTTCATTAGAAAATGCAAACAGACGATCAACAATGTCAAGTGGTGGGAAAAACTTGATTGAGTAGAAAACTAGCAAGTTCAGTGGCCCCATCAGCAAGATGTACATTAGCGGTTATGCACAAGCTGCAATTTCTTGAATTGAACGCATTTTTCGATGGAGTGAACCTCGACCTGAAAGATACTGGACAAAGTTTCTACGTATATAGCCGTTCCAGTTTTTGTGGATGTTTTGCATCCGTCCGTGTAAGATTTGATTGTGTTCTGTTTAAGTTGGTACGAGTACATATTGAATTTCTTGCTCCAGCCGCTTGTGTTGCACATCTTTAAGTCATATCGTCCCTCAAAGCAATGTTTTCTGGTCATATTTGAATTTCTCAGTCATTGTGAGCGATGTATTTTCGATGTATGGCCTTTCAAGATCACTTCTAGTGCAGTAGTGGCACAAGCTCTCACAGTCCCAGTTATGCAGATGCAAGCAGTATTTGCACTTTTTCAAGGGTTTTTCGGTATGAATATTGAAATACAATGTCATTGCTATTTTTCAGATTCCAGAAGAGAAATTTTCAACCACGCATTTAATGTTTCAAATCAAGTTTTTGGTATAATCGTCAAATCTGCAAACAGAAGACTTCTAGAGTACAAAGACAAAAGCTCAAGTTCCATCGGGTAAGAACATTTTTACATCTCGATAGAATGTAATAATTGAGAATATTTTTCAGTGCGGATGACGTAGATTTAAGAGACTTGAATACACTATTGCAGTATATTAAGGTAACGACAATTTCTGATTGTTATCTTATTGAAAATAACTAACAGTTTTATATCTGTCTAAGATTTGGTGCGATTGGCTTTCAATAAATACAGATTTGTGGAAACCCTTCCACAATGTCAGGTAATTTGGTTTATTTACCGCGTGGACTTTAAATTCCAAGTTTTATGATTCAGGCGACAAGAATTAAATCCATGGATTGAGTTAGAAGAACACATCAGGATTTTGCAAAAATTCAGCGGAAGAGAATCTACAGACACTAAGTGTAGGGAAAAAATAGCGAACCTATTTGTATTACATTATTTATTTGTGTATATTTACAGCTAAGAAAGCAATCCACTTAGAAGAAGATCTATTTCTCAACGGATTTGTTCCACTTCCTTTAATTGATTACCAAGTCTGTGATAGTAACATAAGTGCCAAGGAAAAAGAACAGTTTAATGTACGTATTGCTAAAGTAAATGCGTTTGGAAAAATTTTCTTGCAACATGCCAGCAACCTAGGAACCCCTGCTACAACCACGGATAGTAAGCTTAACACTGGAGATATAGAGCTAAGCACATTTCAAGAGGTTCCTTTAAGCCTACACCAATAGTTTGTATGGTTTTTGACCTTACGTTATTTAATTTTAGTATGGGGAAGGTGACGAAAACGATAACAGTGAAAATATTATATCTGTGGATGCATTATCGAAAAATGACGTTTGCGAAAAGGATATGGAAAATATTTTACAGTTATCTAAGTTGAAAAAAGAACTGGAAGCTAAAACAAATATAACAAAACAGTACACTGAGAAATTGGAGGTAAGTGAAAGGAAAATGACATAGAGTAAGATTATAGATTACGTGACGTACATGTTTAGTTTGATTAATTGCAAATTGCCTCTAGTGTATGTATGGATGATCCAAATGGAGGTTACAATTTAAATCTGGCACTACTGTGATTCTATCTAAGATAAACATCTGATATTTGACATTTAAAAAGGTGACCGTGGTGTAGTGGTAACATCATCGCTTGTTACGCTCCAGGTTCACGGTGTGATGTCAAGAATCATCTATTCATTCGCATGAAAAATAAAAAAAGTCGATCAATACAGCAATGACAATAACAACAAAAATGGTCCCCAGTTATATGGAAGCCACCCTTGAAGTACTGAAACTTAATACCACCTGAGATCCAAACGACTACAGCAATATTTCTTTCTCTCTCACTGTCTACAAACGAAACTGCCCTGAAATAAGGGTACTCATATCCCCTTTGGCGCTCGCAAATTATAAAAAAAAACCTGAATACTAAACATTGACATTTATAATTATATAGCGGTATACTCCCGTAGACCGCATTTTATTTGTTAAAACTCATCTTGGAATTGGGAAAAATTTAACCAACACGATTTGTACAACCGTCCATCTCATGCCTCATTACGAAATTAATAAAAAAATCGATTGAACTGGGTCAGTGTTGGATGTGCAAAAATCAGCGCGTCCTCGTAGTGACCAGTCATGCGAAAGTATCGCCACAGTGAGTGACAATCGTCAAAATGAATTTACAATGGTTAAAAGAAATTGAACCTTTCCTACAGTTCCACGCAGTGCATTTTAAAAAAAAAGATCTAATTGACTAAGGAATTGAAGGCAGCAGACCATTAACTGCGCCGTTGCTTTGTTGATTGGATGCTAGAGAACTACCAAGTTGATGGCGATTTTCCGAACATAAGCATCTTTAGCGATAACGCTCACTTTCAACTGAGTGGCTACGTAAACAAAAAAAAAACAAAAAAATTATCGCATTTGGGCCATTCTCGAACAACTAATGCATCCACAAAAAGTCAAAGGGGACTTGATAACAAATTATTTTTGGCACCAATTAAACAACATTGATGTGGAAGACATGTGGTTTAAACAAGACGGAGCCACCTCCCACATAGCGCGAAAAATAATGCAGTTATTCCACTCAAAATTTCCCGGCCGTGTCATCTTTCCTTTCGGCCGATATCATTTTTCATGTTTAATGTCAAAGTCTCAACATTGCATTGAATGTGTTTTATTTCAAATATTTAAATTGTAACCTCGAATTGAATCACCTTTTATATCACGCAAATTAGATCAAGAAAAACCAAGTAGAAGAAATAATTTATAAAAAGTTTATATTTGGTAGATATGTTCTTGATAGGGGTCGAAGTAAATATCTCACTTGCCAGGTGCGTGCTTCACCAGCGTTTGGGGTAAAAATCTAAACCCAGCAGTCACCGGCGCTAGTTTTTCACTTCTACCTTCCAAACGCTTCATTCTACGATCTACGAGATGTGCGAGACGAAAATATCGTCTATTAACTGCCCTAGGTATTATCATGGTATTATATATGTATGTATTTCTTACCAGTTTTTATGCAATCGAAAAGCGAAGCAGGGGGTGGTTTTGAGTGCACCAAGATGAATGTGCATTAATTTAAAAAATATTTTTCGCTTAATCCTACGATGAAACCTCAAGAGACAGAAATATTTAAAATTGAATTTTCTATCGGAATACAACAGAACTCATCATTAATTTCTGAACAGTTTCTGTGTAAACGAAGCGCGAAGCAGGGGAAGGGCGTAGCGAAAAATTTTTCAGGGTGAAAAACTTTTTCAAGTCCCTGCTGTTGATGAAAGCTGTTGATTAAAGAAGTTGTCTTCCAAGAAATGTAGAAGTTGTGGCCTGTTCGAGATGAGGTTAGATTCTAACTGCACTACACGTTTTCCAGGCTCTGCTGGCATTGTAAGGCTGCCTGGAAAAGTATTTCGAGTTAATTGGCTACTTGCATCGCTAGCCTCGGCACATTACCCGACCGCAGGTTAAAACCACTTTGTTCACATAAAATCTAAGTCCGCCTTGGATTTGCTGGAATCCCTGGCTAAAGATGCTGCATCAACACCTTTTAGATTTTGCATATTCTAACGGAACGCCCAGTTCCTCTTGGCCTTAGAAAGAAACGACAACATAGTTGTCCTCTTGAAAAATCTAGCTGCCGATTATCTAGAGAACATTCTTGATTTCGTCACAATGTGTGAAATGAAAAACTGCTCTAGTTCTTATCAAAGGATGGCACAATAGGCTTCTTAAATAAACGCTATACCAGAGCAGCTCAAAAGTTATCCCTTATACCAGTGCAATCCAATGGTAGTAATGGTAAGAATTTATATTCATATATTATATTTTTTTCTTTTTTTGTACTCTATAGTATTATTTCAACAGTGCATAAAATGTAACACTCTTTTCTTACATGTAGGAAATTTTAAAATTTGTCGATACAAAACTGTATATCGAAGTTCGGCCTAAATATTTGCTTCCCGATACAAACTGCTTCATAGACTATTTGGATGACTTTGAGACACTGATAAAAAAATTCAAGAAATACATATTAATTGTTCCTCTGACGGGTCCGTATTACATTTCTCGTAAAATAAATTGTTAACCTTATCAAGAATGTGTTATATTTATTTATTTCCAGTCGTTAAAGAACTCGATGGTCTTTCTAAGGGAGTAAAAATTGAATCGTACGAAAATTCTCAAGTGAAGAAAAGTCGTATCCACCACTTTGATGATGTATCCACTCGAGCAAAGAAGTCTCTAGAGTTTATAAAATCTGCCAATAATAACGTCAAGTAAGACTTAAAAAATCTAAAAATTTCAACAATTTAACTCCAATTTTTTTCATAGGTGTGCTACTACAAAGGGTTCTATAATAAACGCATCACTATTTGCACTTGTTGAGGAACAACAGGCATCAAACGATGACAAAATTCTCGCAACAGCTCTAGCATTATCAAAATCAATGAGCACAGAGGGTAGTAAGGGTAAGATTATTCATTAACAGTACCGGGTTAGCATTAGGTTTTGCTATTTTCTTTACAGATGGAAAGACTTTTATTCAAACTGAGTTAGTCTTAATCACAACAGACCGTAACTTGCGTGTAAAAGCCCTTGCAAGGAAGTTATCTGTCAGCGAATTGAAGGAGTTTCTTCAGTGGGCAAATGATTGCATTGATCAAGAGTAATCTTTTTTTTATTCCTAACTGTCTTCTACCTTTATATATTGCGATTACCTAACGTGTTTTATTAGGTATGAAATTATCTTTTATTTTTTAATAATCTATGTTTGAGGTTGTAATACATTATTCTAATTGAAAACTGTGTTTTTTTTATACTCATCGTTGTGTTAACCACAAATGTAATATTCATATTCCAAAAAAAAAATAGTGATGACCCTCTTTGGCTCTGGCAAAGCAGATTACCCAAAATTTTAGATTATTTCAATTTAAGAAAGGATTTACGCGATATAAGTTCGACGTTTTAAGAAAAGACCACCTGTTTGAACAGAAGGCTGCAGAAATGAAGAATAAAATAAATTTGGATATACAGAGTAGTAAAATCACAATCGGTGTTGAGAATGTGGAAACATCACTTCTGCAGAAAACTTAGCCGTCAGGCAGAATATTTCATTTCCGTCCACCCGATCAAAGTGAGATGAAGATAGCAATATCTAAGCTTAAATGCAAAACTCTGCTGGAACAGACGGTCTAACTGCCGAACTAGATCATGTGCCTTGTTATATAACCGCCTTAAAACTTTTGTCAACAATCTGATCGGTTTTATCTATCAGTGTGGTTTTATGTCATAATAGTCCACCATAAATCAGATATTCACATAGTGGCAGATCTAGGAAAAAACGCAGGAGCTTCAAATCTATACTTACCACCTTTTTTTTAAGTCGCCTATAATAGCGCTTAACATGTCTAGTTCTGGCAGCCCTGACGAACTCGACCGTCTGTGCAGAATGACGATGAAGTATACACGATGCTCCATCAAGGTTGGTAACAACATTACCGACGACGATGTCGATTGTGGAAAATTCGCAAGCGAACGACATAATTGGAGGGACGTAGGGGGCTGTCAGTGGTTCGTTTGTAAGTATTGAAGCAGAAGCGGCAAAAGTGGGTTTAGCAACTAACGAGGGCATAACATAATTCATGCTGTCAATAAAATAAGGACACTCAACATCGGTGTCTTGGGCAGAACGTCGCAATAGATAGTTACAATTTTGATGTAGTTACGGACTTTGTCTACCTAGGCTCCGCTGTGAATTCAAATAATGACAGCAGCACAGAAATTAATCGAAGAATCCTTCTTGCCAACCGCTGTTTTTCAAGGCTAAGAGGGCAATTAAGTTGCAGCGGCCTCACAACAAAGGTGACTTTATATAAGATCCATCATCCCAGTTCTGCCATACGGCACAGAAGCATAGACTTTATCAAAGGTGCATGAAAATGCTATTCGTTGTTTTGAAAGTAAAATTATTCGAGTGATTTTTCTTCCCGTTTGTATAGACGGGGTGTGGAGGAGAAAATTTAACAACGAACTGTACGGGTTGTACACCAACATCGACCTAGTCAGGATTATTCGAATTCATCGTCTGAGATGGCTAGGATATGTAGAGCGAATGGACATCAATGTTCCTGGAAAGTTGTCGAATCTATTCCGAATGGATGACCCCACTTGAGGTAGGGAACACAGGCGGTGTGCAAGACTGGAGGCTGCGAGCTTCGAGATCGATGAAGCTTGTTGGTTATGTTAAAAAGTTGTTTTTGTTTGAACCTAAAACAAATAATTGTTTTAGCGCCAACTGCCCAATACAGGGCCTAGCATATTTTTTCGCAGCAACTCGTACTGGGCGCCAAACGGTAATTGGGACCTACAGTTTTATGTCGTTTTCGAAGGTCGATTTTTTGGACTGGGAGAAGCTTCTCATGACAATTTTTACTCTCAGATGTTTGTCAGACCTTTTTTTTGTAAGAACATAAAAGAGCATTTTGTTGACCCTTTTCTACCTTCTATGTCCCGCGTCATATGGAAAGGACAATCTTCAAACCAGAGGATGCAAAGTATCCAAGCCTTCAGCATAAAGATTCTCTACATGCCGGGATCATTCGAAGATCTTCCTTCCGAAGTGATAGGATTTATAGAAAAGGATTATCATTGGTACAGGAATTAAATTGGACAATCTGCTAATTCTCCATGAGTACATACATAGCTTCTATAAATGTTACCTATTATGTCTTTTGTTATTATATGAGGAGAAAAACCATACATAATAGCATAATGTATTCATTTCTCTACAACCAAGCTCTGATTAAGAACTCTGCAAACGAAATGTCTGGTTTCAACCTTCGCAAGAAAATTTGGATCACGCTCAACCGCATCCAGATTAACCATGGTCGCAGTGGTAGTAACCTTTTTAAATGGGGAATGGTATCGTTAGCAGACAATCACATTTTAACAGAATGCCCCATTCGAGCTTATCCGGGGGATCTATTAGACATTTTCAACGCCAACGCCAACGTCAAAACAATTGAATGACTCGATAATCTAGACCTAAACCTTCAAGTCTCCTTAATAATTTCCACTGTAACTTGTATTATTTATATGTTATACATATTTTTTCCTTTTATTTGTCTGTTCACTGTAATGTAATTAACTCATACGCTAATAATAATAGTAGATCTAGAAAAAATTAATATTCCATCTGAAAGTGCTCGAAAAAATAAGAAACCAACTACCGAGGTATTTTTTACAAAAATACAAATTTTCCAAGAAATTCTTATTGATGTCGGACAGAAAAAAAAAAAAATATAACATTGTTGGGTTACTGAGCGTTAATCGTCCCTGGATCAACATATGTACATACATACAGAGTTATATTCGATCCTAAATGCGGACATGCTTTGGGACGACAAATCCGTAATACCGAATTGTGGCAGTCGAGACGCCTGTTGGTTTTGCTCTTGAATAGCTGTACATCGAGTTAATTCTGTAATTTACTTGTACTGGCAGAAGGAATTTTGATATAAAACTGTTCACGCCTTTGCCAGGTGGACATATATGTACATACATATGTAAGTGATGGCGGCTTGCCTAGTAGAACGCTCAAGTGTCGAATTTTTAGGGATCATTCCAATTAGTATTTGGAACACCTGCCATAGTAGTATCTATAGAATAGGCATAGGTCTGCTACCAGTTTTTGGTTCTTGACATCTCTATTAATTATCTACTTTTTTATTGCCTGTATAACGAAAAGTGAATTTTATCGTTGTAAACTTACGTATTCTTCCTTCGATTTCCAAAAGCTTCATTTTCACCGACAAATGTCTTAAACCGCCTTACACACAATCATTTGACAGGCAAAAGTCGTTCAGGTGACATCCGTAATACCATTGTCTTTTATATAAATACTTACGCCATAATCTTGATGTCATACTTCGATTTTGTTTTTGTTTTGAACGATAATTTAAACTGTAGGCGCCACCATTAAAACTGTAGGTGCCACCATTATAAGGTTCATTCTTTGATTTCGTTTTTGTTTTGAACAATAATTAAAACTGTAGGCTAACTCTAACTCCCTGACCAATGTGGTCACCAAATGAAACAAACGACAATAAAAACGCAAAACCTTTTCTGGTATTTGTTCAATATATTATTATATATTTTCTATAATGATTTATAAATATTTAATTTAAATTTTGCTTTTGCATATAAAAAAACTTAATAGTTAAATTTAAACTAAGTTACACACATAAATTATAAATAAAGATGTTTTCAAAAAAGGCAAACTTTAACATATAAATTAGAATTACATAGTTATACGTAAATAAAAAAAAAATACTAAACAATTTAAAGAGCCGTTTCCAAAGCTGGACAAATATTTGCCTCCTTCTTCATAGGTGTAGTAGTATTTTGGGATGTTGCAAATATTGCAGACGCATTATTTCTTTTTAAAATCAATTCACTTGCACCATAGTTTCGATTGGCAGTGGCGGCAGTGTGGGCCAAAGGCGAGGAATTCGATGAATCTTCTAAGGGTTTCGTACCCAAGGGTATACTTTTTATGTATTTACCAACAACCGGAATGTTGGATCTTCCAAACGAGGTCTTCAGCTCGCCCTTCATAAAGTTATTCTCTTCGGTTTGCAAAAAGATGTTCCTTTTGAGATCTAGCTTTTCCTCCGATATGAGCTCACTGCGATCCAATCCAGCGTCACCTGCCTCTGAACTAGGCTTTGATCCACTGTGGTTAGACCCACCGCTGGAGTTCGAATGGTCCTCTTCACTATTGGCCTCTGGGATAGTTGTGGATATAACATCAGTTCGCATGGAATTCATTCGCCATTGAGCTGAACGTTGTTTAGGAGCAAACGACTTGGAAGGCGAACCAAATTGACCCTGACGTAACATTCGTCGATTGGCGAAAGTTTTCGGAGAGCCGGTTAGATCTAGTAGTGTCATGGTGGAATTTAGAGATTGCGCTGCAGTAGTTTTGCTTTCTGTGCCATTGACTACAGATCCTGATTTTTCAGCTTCTTGCTTCTTCATCTTCAATAGCTCCACTGCAGACACTTTTTGTACTGGAGTGTTTTTTGCCGATTTAGCTAAAAGAAGTTTCTTGAAATCCATTAGACTGGTCTTCGGAGTGCCTATGCGATCTGAACATGTATTAAGGCGTTCTGGATTATTGTCGTCGCCCTTTTGGAACGACCGAGCACTGGGTTGCATCGCCGGAGTATTTTCTGCTGATAAGACATTCTCCTGGTTCTGATATGCTTTAGTCGGCGTCGAGGTGAAGAAGTTGCCTCTAGTTCGTGGTACAATCGGTGATATGTTAGTGCTGCGTTGTAGTTCAGCATTGCTCTTCGTTACTGCATTTCTATTCGCCCGACTTATGGGAGTCGCATATAAGTCATCTCTACTGGTAGCTGCTGATGTTGATGATGGCTTTGTTTGGCGCCTATTTTGCAACGTCCAGTAGACTGGGGCATTACGATTAAATGCTGCACTGCTATCCGTAGGAATAATGGCAGTTGGGGGCTTTTCTCTTGGCAAAGGTGTTCCGATTTTAGAGAAACGATGATAACCTGGCAAAGAAAGATCGAATTGAATTTTATGCCATTAGCCATAGTAGTTTAACACAACATTTTGTGTATGGTTAGTTTTTAGAAGTAATTACAATACTGTTATTGCAGACACATTTTCAAGTGCAGTGATTATGAAAAAAAAAAAAAACGTCAAAGCAAACACAAAAGCTTAGAATATGGATGCAAAGATATGAAGTTTACTCACCAAATCCGTTACTTACATTTGAAGCGTGTGTGTATCTAATCATGAAAGATGATCTTCTAGCAAAATTATTTACATATGTAGTTCTTCCACCATTTGTGTGTGTGTGTGAGGTAGTTTTTGCTGACTTAAACTCATATTATGGAACATTTTGTTATGTCCTCTTTTTTTACGAAATATGTAGGTAGTTCCGTTAATGTTGAACTAATTAATTAAAATTTTGTCAAATGCTACTATGTTAGCGAATGAGTGATAACCATATTAACCACATCAGTCCAATTAGTGATAACGCACTCGCTTTTACTCAGATGGTCACTTCACTTCATCTTAGGCCTGTTTGTGAAAATTCGCGCAAAATTATACAAAATTTATGCGGGAACAGACCTTCTGTGACCTCAATTTTATGTGTACCGCTCAAAGTGTCACTTGAATGCAGTAATGAGAAAAGAAGTTTGCAATTGTCACCTTATTTTCGGGTAATACGACTCTGAGAATAGGGTGATTGTTTGACAAACATTTTCTTAGGAAGGGATTACCGAAATGTTGGTATCTTGGAGCTATAGTTTCGGCCGAATAGTATGTGGACAGCCAAACCACAAAGGCCAAGGCGGCGTTCGATACTTTGTTTAATATCTGAAGTAGCAGCTCATTCAACTTAAAGACCAGGGTGCATCTGCCCTTTACCTGGAAAGCTCGCAAAAATGACAGAAGGCAGGTGAGAGTTAACTGATATGCCAGACGGTTGCTATACCAAATTCAATAATGCCAAAATATCTTTATTATTAGAGTCAGACGGTGTGCGTTGAGGCAGATCACTTCTGCCATATTCCTCATTTATGCCATGACACTCGACGCTAGTGCCTGATCACATATCACGTTGCTTTGGTGTGCATTCGACTTAAAATTTCCGAGTGGAACTAAGTGTCTTCGAGTGATTTTGAAGCGTTTTGACCAACTATATTCGCAAATAAACAACTATACTATCATAAGTATATGTATAGAAGCGAAAGTGGCAGTGGGTCAACAACACACTAAGAAAGGGAGTTGAGACATATTGCTGGGAAGTGCGAGAGATGGCGCGTAGGTTTGGTTTTCAAGGTGGCTGCCGGAATTATACTGCAGAATTATGATTTTAATGTCGATCACTAGGCTATGAGACTCTTGAAGTTTTCTTAGTCTGTGGATTTAGATCAAGAAAATTGACAAATAAGCACATTTTAATGTTACGCACAAATCGACTACTTTTTTATCACCTATAAGGCCCGGTATATCCGCGTTGATATGAATAAAAGCGGTATGTAGAGTTTTGGTATACTCGCCATCTTGTAAAACCATTGGAGTGATATTCGAAAAGATAGAGCGAAATTCTATTATTGGCATATCATTTGTGGTATTCCTAACCTTAATGCAAGTTTATGGCGAACTAGATTGACAAATTTAGATAAAAGACACAGACCCTGTCTTGATTTTAGTATTTTATTTCAAAAAATAAAAATCAGAGCATTCAGTTCAGCTTATGATACCAGGAGTTCGTCTTACACGATCCTTGCTCAGACTTTAAAATTATTCACGTCGATCAACGTCAAACTTGTCTTAAAACATCCTAGATTAATTTTCTGTCTTTATGTGTTGCCGACATACGCAAATGCTATCGAAGCATCTCAATCCAGATACCAAAGTAAGACGAAAAGAAAATCGATTTTCATCTGGAAAATATTCCCTAAACTGAGATTTCTGTCAGATGTCGAAACATTTATGGTCCAGAATTCAGATTGAAGAATTTCATCGATGTTTTGCCCTCGGATTCCTGCTAAGGAGTTGCCGTTTACCAAAAATGTTGTAGCGATCATCAACTACCTTGACCTAGGTGGTCAAGCAACGAAATCAGAGTAACATCACAAAATAAGAGATAAGAGACCCCTTTCGACTTCGATCGAACACTAAATATTTGCACAAGATTTCTAGTCACCCTAAATATCGAATATTCTAGTCACTATCTCACAAAGAAAAAGCTACATAATGTAAAGTTGGAGCAAATCCATCAAGAAGATCGCGAAACCATCACCATATTAAAGTACTTTCTTGTGCTTTTAGGGCACTTGAGGCCCAGGTCCACCCCGGACTGTAGCGCCATCTAAAACAAAGCATTTAGGGTCTACTATTAGTATTTACTTCTGTTAAAAAAATAGAGTGTCCTCTAGATGGCCGCCATTCGTTTTGCATTGATACTGGTCATACTTCGAACCACTATAACTTATGATCGATAAGAGTACGACAAGGTCTCATTATATTTTTGAAATCAGTGCATTCCAGCTGAAAGTTTCTGGTTGTTGAGTTTTGAAATCACCTTGAACTTTAGTGCAACAATAAAAGTTAATGAAATGACGTTAGAAAAACGACCACTGTCTCTGTGACTATTTTATCATTTTTAACTGTAGCCCCATATTACAATATGTGTGGATTTTAGAAATATATAAATTCACGACAGTCGAAAAGTAAATTTCTAGAAACCCTATCCAAATAAAAATGTTGTGTGATAATACTAAATACCAAAACCGTATTCCCGAAAGTTGAGACAATTATAGTGAACTTGGTGCAGGTCGAAACAAGAATTAAATGGTGCTCGTTTTTTTTTAAGTCATTTTCTTATTTTTATTTATTTAAAAAATAATATAATATTAATAGTAAAAGCGAACGGAGAGTACATGTACTAAATACAAACATGGCAAGAGTTTTATTAGACGTACACTTAAAGCGTACAATTATTTACCAAAAACTATGTACTGTACAGGAAATTCTACATGAAATTTTCAATAAAATTCTAAACCAAGCAAAAGAAAGGTAAATAACCCGAAATAGGAACAATTTAAGGACCAATGAAGGTTTTCTGCACAATTTACATTTGAAGAAAGAAAAATATCCGTGCATTTATATGATAATCGTTTTTTATTATTTTTCTTTTTTAAAAAAATGTTATTGAAAATTTCAGATAGAAAAACCCGTACAAGCATACACTTAAAATTTTTATTTCTTTTTTTTTTATTACATGTTTTAATTTCTTTTAAATAATTTTTCATCCGTGTGCATAATTCGTTCAAAAAGGCATTATTTGAATTTCCTAAATTTTATTTTGAAGACAGCGGACATTTTTCTTTTAGAATATGATATAAATAGTGCAAAAAACATTTATTTCCTTAATTTAGACACATAATACTATATAATTTCAAATGCACACATTGCTAAAGCCAAGCATTGTTGATTTTTTAAATCTTAAACAATAGTGGTTGAAAACATATATTAAAAGTGTTGTTATTATATTATAAAAAATTAAATATATTAAGTACAAAGAGTTAAAAACAGAACACGAAATAAATCTTACAGAAAAAACAAACATAAAATGATTTTAAATGTTATTTACACAATATACAAATTAAACTTGAAAACATTTACCAGTGCATTTTGTTTCCCGTATTGTCTTCGAAAACGTCATCTCGTCGAAAATAAAATATCAATAAGTTTTCTAAAACTTTGTTTATCATGTAACGATATCCACGATATAAGCGAGGTGGCAAAAACAAAAAAAAAAAAACATCTGCCATCTGCAGTAAACTGCTTACTCCTATAATGTGGTTTGCTTAATTTTATCTTCGTAGGATTTGTGTAGGAAAGCTAAATTTCCGTTCGAACAGCGTACTACTATCAAAAATAAAAGCCTTTTTGACACGATTACAAGTTATCGCCAACTCTAGCTGAGTTTTAGTACATTTTATTCTATCGGTTTAAGTTAATATTGTAGCAGAGATTGGTTGACTTTGTGCGCTATCTTGTCCAGTGTGAGAGTTTTTCTCATTATACGAATTCTGAAATCATTATTCTATTATATGGTGTGTATTTTTTACTTGCATCTCGTACTCGAGATTTTGATTAATCTTGGCTCGGTAGAGAAACGTAAAAAAGGGGTCTCGTAATTCTCTCTGTATGTGCGTTGGACTGCAGCCTAAACGTCTAGACGGTTTTATTTCAAACTTCATATCTGTAGTCGCAATCGAAATTTTCATTCTTACTCCAAAATTAACGGTACTTTACAGAAAATTGATTTTTTTTGACAGCGGCTGCAACGATTTTGTTTAAATTTTATATTTGGATTAATTTAGCTATATGACAGTGAGATGGCGTACCGAGTTTTTTTTTTTAATTAATAATTCCTCAAATATGACTCGAACGATTTAATTGAAAATCGACTCTAAGCATTTTTGACATACGCAAGGACATGGGTGGGCGCCGCGGTTCAATGGTTAAGTGCGCGATCACTGAGCTGGAGTTTCAAGTTTCGAATCCAAGAAAAAAAAAATGTTCTCACGGTCCCATCTTCCGCGAACGTCTGACAAACATCCGAGAGTAAAATTGTCGTGAGAAGCTTTTCTCAATCGAACAAATTGCCCTTCGGAAACGGCGTAAAACTGTAGGTCCCAACCATTCGTGAGGCGCATAGCACTAGTGGCGGCGAAAAGTTCGGCCAGGCTCTGTATTGGGCTGTTAGTGCTAAATTATGTACATATACATATATATAAGGACATTGTATCAAGTTTTGAAAAATTGTCAAAATAAATTTTGGAGTTTAATGTAGATATAGTTAGGATCACACCTGCCAAAAGTGTTTCTTTTCCTGACACGAACAAGAAAAAGATACTATCTGTTTTTCAGGGGAAAAACAAATTATTTTTTCATGCTACAGTCAATCTTAAGCTTTTAATATAAAATTAGCCCAATTCCTAAGTGAGAAAAAGCTGTATGTAGATACTTATTGAGTTATGTTCACGGGTACATAATGTATGGGTGACCAGATAAGAACGATAGGAAAATAAATTTAAATAAAACAACAACGGTGTGAGATATCAAATTGATTCTGGCTTTATTTTGAAGCTACATTCATGTTATTATGTATGGAATCATTTAAATGGCCGCCTCGGCTTGGCTAGCAGTGCTTCAAGCGGTCGGTCCAATTTTTGATGACACGGTCCAATATGTGCGGCGTTATTCCGGCAATAGCGTCTCGAATGTTGGCCGAACACTTGGCTTGGTCGAACACTTATGGATTGTGGTCGCTCCAATAATGGCAATTTTGCTTGTTGACATAGCCGCTGAGCCAAAAATGGGCCTCGTCCGAGAAGATGATTTTTTGGCCAAAATCCTAATCTTCGGCCAACATTTCCTGCGCCCAATTAGCGAACTCACGGCCATATCTATGGTCGTCCGGCTTCAATTCTTGCGTCAGCACAATATTATACAGATGTAGGCCCAAATCCAACTGCAAAATAAGCCTGGTTGACTCTCTGGCGATGCGCAATTCAGCTGATCGGCGTCGAATCGACATTTGTGGGTCTTCTACGATATTGGCCGCTACGGCTGCTACGTTTTCTTCACTTTGCACCGATGTCTGTCTGGTTGGTGGCTTAAGGTCCAAATGAGTGTACTTATGCAAAAACTTTTCCACGGTACGACAAATTGCCTGCGCACTGAAGCCGTGATGACGACCGACCTCACGACGAAATTCACGTTGCGTATTTACAACTGAGCCGGAATTTCGATAATATTTTTTAATAATTTCCACACGATCGGGAAGTGTCAAACGATGCATGATGAAATGGCAAATCTTACTAAATATTTTGACACCTGGATGTCATTGGTAACTTTCACAGTTGCTGAAACATAACAATTGGAAAATCTATCATTGCTATCTGGTCACCCTTTATACTCGTAGCTGGATACAATGTACAAAAAAAAACCATAAAAAAAAATTTGATCAATCTTAATTCACCCCGGTTAACTGTATTTCATTTATTCTTGTGCTGAACTAACAAATGGGCCTATTCACGTTAGTATTCTCCATCAGTTGTCGACCAGGATTTTTAGGAAAGGCGAATGAGAAGACTGAAAATCTCTCCACTTTTGATGATGCTTCGACAACTGCTATGATAATGCTAGTGTGGAATAGCCCAACGCTTGTGGAATCTGTGTGGAGAGATTTGCCGATGCCATCAGCTATTTAATTATTTCCTTATCGTTTTTATCTTTTACAGGAATATAGGTATGTATACATTTGCTTCGTTTTAGATTTAGATTAAACAATGTAACGTGCGGCCATCCTATCTGCTAAATACATGCCTCAATGCTTGGATTATTTAAATCCTCCCCAAAGTATCATAGAAGTACTATGACTATAAATTCGATCGGACATCTATATTGACAGGTCGTAGCGTTTTCTGTATGTCAAGAAAGTCCTATAATTTCTCGTACGAAAACTTCTTCGTGAGATATGGTTGTGTTCAGACTATCAGATTTACCGTTTTTGAACATATGTCATAGGAAAATTCGTTTGAATTTGGGTTTACACGAGTAAAGGTAGAAGTGCTTGAAATGACATCTATTGAGATCACAATGGAAAGCATTTGAAATTTGACGAATTCTTCCTGCAATTCAATTTAATTTCAAGAGATGTCGACAACAAGTGAATTTCCTTCAGTAAGTTTTAATCATGACGGACATATGTTTCACAAATGTATTGAAAAGCTAAAAAAATATTTTTTTTGACCATATGACCAAAATTTGAATGCCATGCCCTAACATGTGTCGAAAGTGATTCAGATATCAATTTTGAATAAAAGCGGCTTAGCTACATCTGAGAAATAGGCAATTTTTATTGAAATCGTACGAGTGGTTTTCGAGAAAATTGCTTTAAGTAAAGCGCCGTTGAGGGGGGTTAAAAATATATTCGAATCATATTTCTGATACGACTAAATCCAGAATCACCTTACGGATTTTGATGAAATGTGGATTTTAAGTCGAACGTGTAGATATGCCCGTCGAAATCGGATGAAGACGAGGTAAAACAAATTCACTTACTAAATTCTACCTGAACTATAGGTATAATACACAAAAATCATCTAATAATAAATTTCTTAACCTAATAAATACACTGTTCACTACACATGTTACGAAATCCCATTCTAGTACCATTTCCATTTAACACGAAACTGCACAGCAGACACTTTTTATCCACTTCAAACGAAAAGCCAAAGTTCTTTAAGCTATATCTTCACTTCAGCAGCATTTCCTTTTCAATGGGCAATAGAGCTTTAGAGACATATATGTATGTACATACTACAAGTGCATCATGCTCAAGAGGGATACATCACCAGAGAATGAATGAGTGATCACATGGAAATCTCTATAAAATGGTTAATTATAAGCGGTAGGCACACTGCAATGAAAAAACCGGGGAAAAAAACTCACTTCAACAAACTTTAGAACAGCTCTAGAGCACATTGTACTCAAAAATGAAGCACGAACAAGTCATAAAAGAATGACGACAAGTAGTACGTACAAACAAACTTCAAACAAGAATTGCTTTTTTTTTATGGACAGAAAAACCTACCAAATCTCTGTACCCTGCATAACATCGAATTTTTGAAGGATTCTCTCTCTATGCTTGTTGGCATCGGCTGGTAGGATAATTTTAAAAGGTTTTAACAAAACACCTTCAATAAATGACTTATGGTATTTAGAAGTTGGCACCGACTCCAAAATCTCACCATCGGATTCTGGTTCTCCGTTGGGATCGGATGTATCGAAATTCTCTAGCGATTTATTCTTCAAATAGGATGAATCCATTGAAGTGGTCGATAGGGAAAACTCATCGACTAGACGTTCAAATGATTTGGCAATCTTCCTACTATTCAATGGTTTGGCAATTAATTCCGCGGTAGATGATTGCACCAAACCCACATCAACAGAAGATGTACTTCTCATATCGATTTGCATGTCATCTGAGTAAATCATACAGGTACTCCTGTTTTGGCCCATGACGACTAATTCATCATTAGCCAGCCTATAGCTATTGTTACGCTTTAGTGGTCGCTGTTGCTGTTGCTTTTGCAGTTCGTTGCCACCAAGCGCAGTTGAATCTGCAAGTGCTGACGTATTTAGGTCACCGCTATGAATCGATATGTCAGCAGAAGCCACCCCCTTTTGTGGGATTGTTGTAAAATGCACTGGTAAAATGGTTTCATTTTTTTTTTCTGTACAATTGTTGTTGTTATTATTATTGTTGTTGTTGTTGTAGTTTTGTGTGGAATGTGTTAAGCAATTTGTGTTATTTACAATTAAATTATTACGAACACTAGATATATAGGGAAAAGCCTTACCTTCGTCTAATACTGTGCTGGTTGATGCCGTCGACGATGAGGAAGAAGATACCGATGAAGAAGCTGAAGACGTTGACGTTAGGGTGGAGGACGTTGAGGACGACGATGGCGATGGCATTGACGGTACGATCATAGCCATAGCTGGTGGCAGTGGAGGTGGTGGCCTATCTAGACACTTTGTCGTCATATTCACTATTGTGGGTGGCCGATGCGATACTACTGGACGCACAGTTGTAACTTTTCGATTGGCACAACCGCCATTGATTAAGGATAACACGGATTTATTTGTACCACCAAGAAGAACGGTTGGTTGACCTTTGTTGCTACTTTCACTGGTAGGAGCGTTGTTGTCCGTTACTTGCAATAGCAGAGCACTTTCGGTTTCTTTTACGTACGGTCCAGGTGCGAATGTTGTATGCGCTCCCTTGCGACGTTTGAGACTATCCGAATCGTAAATTATTTTCCCCTGCGAATTCATCTTGACACGCGCACCCCTATTCGCTGTTGTTGTTGTTGCAGTCAATGGCGACGACGACGATGGTGGAGCTGTTGTGCTTTCATCATCCTCAAGAACAGGGGATGCTACTGCTGCCGCTTCAGCTGTTGTTGGCTCTTCTTTTACTGATGCTGCGCACTGAATATCGATTTTTTCATTATCAACCGCTGCTAGAGCAAAGGGATGCGCCACATTGCCTGCCTGGCTACGGCGAATATTGCACGGCAATTCATTCAGAGAAACATACTCTGTTTCGCGTTTCACATTCCCCGATAGTACTGTGTCCAAATTGCGCCGAACTATGTCATTGGAATAGTATATTCCGAGACTTCCTGATTTAATGGCGGTGCTGGTGTACTTTGAGTGTTTGTTGTTGTTGCTAATGTCGGCTATGGTAACGTATTCGCCTGCCGCATCGTAAATGTCATCATCCTTTGCGGGGGACTTTCTCTTCGTGGGAAGGACGACTTTCAGTTTGTCGAGCATATTATGAAGTGGATGTTGCAGGGTGCGCTTCAAGTGGTTCAGATTGTGATCCTTCTTTGTATCAATCATATCCACTGTGGCATAAGGGGTTGCATAATTAACTATGTACTCTTTGCCGTTATCCGTGGCAGATGTAAGTGTGGACTCCTTGAAATTTTCGTCATCACTCGTGGTGGGTGTGATTATGCACATGGACGGTATGCGTTTGGCGGTCATGGCAGTCTTTTGTTTGATCCGTTCAATACGTTCAACGCATTCCAAGTCTGAGCTCTCGGAATAATCAACTTCGGAATTTGTCATTGACGACGGTGGCAAGGGTTGTGCAGAGCGTTCCACTATGCGCGTCTCAAAGGTGAATTCACTTTCGTGGCTCGCTGGCGACGAGTCAGTCGTCGGGGGGGTACTGCTTTTTTCATCATAAACTACGGCGTCCTTTGGCACTGCCAAGATATTTCTTTTTATTGTGCCAGTGCGCTCTAAAGTACTTCCCACTGTGCTGCTGGAGTAGCTGCGTTCGAGGGTACTTGAGCTGGCACTGTTGTTGCTTTTGTTCAGCTTCGAAAGGGAACTAATGCGTTCGGGTACATCTGGACCGTGGTCGTTCACCAGCAAAGTGGTGCAAACAGTGCCAGCTGAACTCGTGGTGGTGGACGTTGAACCTCTGCCAAAAAGTTCGTATTCATTTTCGGCCGTTAGGACGGTTTGATTTGACATACTGCCAAAGGAGTAATTGCTGGGGTGGGTAGAGCTCGTCTGTAACGGAGACATGGGCTCTTCTTCTTTAAGTGTTCGTAGCCCCGAATCCATGTGGAACGACGTGTAGTAACCCTCAGTGTCGCAAGAGTAAGCCGAACTAGTCTCATCGTCATTGTATGCTTCGTTAACCTGCAAATCCGGGGTAGCAGTACCTTCGCTGGTAACACTACTCGATGCAGATGTATTTAGGAATCGTCGGCGACTTATTATCGAACTGGGTGGTCCACTGCCAGCATGGAAGCTGCTCACATTTAGTGAAGTATTCGACGCACTGGACTTGGGCTGAATGGTTATTTCACTTCCGATAGATGTACGTCCCGATTCAGAGCTAGCACTCCAGTTGCCGCTGGAAGAATGTGGTTCGTCTTTGTTGTGGCCATTGATACCGTTGCGTCGTTGACGATTCAAGGACGAGGTATCCCGTAGTTTGACAGCGCCGCTACCAAGCGCAGCCGATTTCGGTGCCCCTTGCGACTTACTACCATTGCTGGCCAACGAAACGCTCTTCTCTGACGAGGAATATGAAGGTTTTCGTTCGTGCGAAAATCTGCCTTCCTTTTCGAAAAGTTCACTCTTCTGTTTTGTCAACTCATGTACTATGCATTCGTCATCGATGTCACCGCCACCGCCACCGCCACCGTCACTGCTCTGTGTCCCAGATTTAGGTGGCGACTTATTGCCCCCTTTACTACCGCTGGGCGTAATAAATTTGAAGCGATTGCGGCCCCATTGTTTCAGCGAATTCAAACGTGTCAGTGTGCTCTTACCCTTATCGTATGGTAAGGCAACAGATTCTTTTTTTAAGATATCACTCGATTTGCTTCGGCCAAATTTGTTTTTTTCTTCATCGTTATCGTCGTTACCGTCAGTGTTACCGGTGTCACCGCCTTCTGTCACTGCTAAACTATTCTTACCGCTATCGCGTGTATCCGTCCTGTTACAAGTGGAAAGTGTAAAAATATTTGTTTTTTGTTTTTTTTTTCGGTTAGATGGTAAATGAGTTCAGACTTCAGTATTACGGTATTTGTGAGTACTTATGGATGCTATCTGTGTGTTACACGGCAGAGAAGAGGGTGATTGCTTAGCAATCAGAAAAGGAAAGGGGAGGATTTCTTATCTTATTATTGAACCACACCATGCAACATTAGGAGTTTGTTAATTTGTTTTGGTTCCCCTTTTTGGTCATTTAAATGAATGGAGGAATGCACTGATTGAATCACGCAATCAAAATTTAGATTGATCAGTAAATTGGGTTGTGTAATTAAGTGTGAAGATAAGGAAACAAATAAATAGAACTTTGGGAATTTTATTGGTAATTGAAATATGAATAAGTGGACATTGATTTTGGAAAGAGCTAATTGTTTAGTAGTTCAAGCGAATCTCATAATGTATATTTGAGGCTTACTTTTTTTGGATCTGTTATGCAGCTGCATGCACTATGACATCTAGGTATTTATTGTATTTTATTAGTACTACAGCACTTATCAATCATTTTTAGGTTGTACACAAATTTTATGGTCCAAGACAGATTAAAAGTTTTATGAAACTCATAGGGTCAGAAAGTAGGTAACAGCATTAAATTATTATAATCTCATCAAAGGAGAGGTATCTCACACTTAGGTACAGCTTACAACTTGAACGAGACCGAATATCAATCTTTGGGGACAGAAATTTCTGAGGGAAGTTCTCTAAAATCTAAGACAAAAATAATACTTTAATGTATAACAACGAATTTGTATATCATTTGGGCATTAACAGCAACTGTTATAATAACAATTTTTTAATTAGGATTGTTTCTGTACATTTTGTACATATTTAAAATTTTGTACAGTACACGAATAGCTCAGTTGGTAGAGCATTGGTGGCTAAAACCAAGCCTTGTTCGGTCTCTACCTATGCACCTAGCCTATCGATTATAAGTTTAAGACCGCCACTATTTCCTTGATTGTACTCATTTTTTGTGCAAAACCATTTAGAGTTAGGAAACTATTTTTTATTTTACTCAAAGCATTGTGACAATATGTAGTAACCTTAGCCTTAATTGCATTATACCTGCATCTTTTGTTTGCATGTAGACGCATGAAGCCTTCAGGATAATTGGTTTGTAAGAATTTTTTTCCAATAATTTTTTAAATTGGTTGAAAGGGTTGAAAGACTAATAAACAAGAAAAAAATGAAAATAAATAAAAAAATAGGTCGGTCGAAGCAAATATCCATTGAAATAAGAAGTCGAATTATTTGTCTTCTTAAAATGGGTAGTCTCTGAGAGATATCTCTTAGGGACTTAATGTTTCTAAATCTGGAATCCATTACATTCCAGACCGAACAGTGGACGTCCAATAAAAACCACTAATCAGGAAGATAACTTGATTGTGATTACTGGCAAGCATAATCGAATACCTACGTCACCAAAAATCTGCGGAGAGATCAACAGAAATAAAAAAATCTCAGTCTCCGTTACAACAATCAAAAGGCGTCTTTGGGAGGCAAATTTGTTTGGACGTGTTGGCAAAAAAAGCGATTTCTGTGGGCGCAAAATAAAAAAGAAACGACTAGAGAGGGCTAGAGCTTACCAAAATCAAAACATTGAGGACTGGAGAAGTGCTTTGTTCGACGCAGTTTGTTCGACGTTATGCAGAATAAACCGCTTTATCGCTATGTGGATCGATTTTCGTTTGGGGACCCCTTTGCTTTACCGAAACCAGTGATTTCGGTCGTATCGAAGGCATTTTGAACAGAGACGGCTACGGGACCATTCTAGATGAGAGTGCTATTCCAAGTGGGCTTCGATTGATTGAAGAAGGGTTCGTGTTTAACAAGATAACGACCCAAATACACTTCAAAGTTATGTTAAAACATTCTGCAACAGAAGGAAAAAGAAGGAGTGTTAAAACCAACATGGTTTGGCCACCACAGTAGCCAGATTAGAACCCAATTAAACTTTTATTTGATCACTTGGACAGAAAGGTCCGCCACATATTTCCTTCTTCAGCAGGAATCTTTTGGAAGTAATTGAACGACATCTGGAATAGCATTCCAACAGAAACAATATCAAAATTGATAGAGAGGATGCCCAGACTTAAAAGCTGTTATAAAAGCTTGAAGATGATACTTCGACGATGTTAAAGTTTAATTTTTTATAAATAATTTATTTTCGTTTGTGTTTCCTAATTTCATTGAAATACTATAAAAAAAATAATTAAAAATAAGGGGAAAAAATAGTTTACCACTTCTTTGTAATAATTCTTTCTTTTCATAGAACTTATTCCAAAAATTTATTATATCTTCAAAACTTGTAAATGAACCTTTATTTCAATTGGAGGTCCTTAATTGTAGCTTTAATTTCCGGTATCATCTATATATATACCTGTTACAGTTTTGAAGATATTTGAGTTTTTTTCTTCAGGATTTCGTTGGCGCAGCCCACTATCCATCTCGACCATCAGTGGGAAGGTCAAAAGCAATGCTCGTTCTTCGCATACGTATGCATTAAATCATCATATTCAGTATGTATAGTTTGGAGTTAGAAGGCGGTTAGTATTTCGCACTATTAAATTAATTGTTTCCTAATTTTGAATGAGAAAGCTAAAGTTGTACTTGAAAGGGTCAGGTCAAACAACCACTTTGTGTCCCACGGACAATATGTTTCATATTTCCATATGTTTCACACGGTTCGCTCGAGAACCACTGAAGATATTTTGATGAAATTTAGGATGTACATACATATGTCCTGATACGTAGTTTATTGCTTTTCAAAATCGAATCAAGTGTGAGTTAGATGTGGGGAGCGGTGTTTCTTTATTAGCCGGCTAACTCAAGAACTCCTTAATAGATTTTAATGAAATTTGGCTTGTAGACTTAGATTGACATGGCAGTAGTGCCAGTTGAAAATAATTCAAATCGATTGAAATGTGGTAACATATTCGAAACATCTTTCTCATATGTCTAACTCAAGAATCACCATAGCCTTTGCCATGGTTTTTGAGTTTTTTGTTCAAGAAACTTTATATTTTTGGACTCCTTGAAAGTTCAACTTTAATTTGATATGTCATATGATGGGGTTATTAAAATTTTTTTTTTTTTTTTGGGAACCCCCCGAAAAAGTTTTTTTTTTTACAATTTTTGGTTCACCACATACTATTTTTATCCAAAATTTCAGCTCTCTTGCTAAAACGGTTCGAAAGTTACAACCGTGTTACAGATACACAGTCAGACATCGTGTTAAATTCATTAGTGTTCCATTTATACCATTCTGGTACAGAACACTAAAAAAGATCTGTAATTGGGCCAAATTTCGGTCAGGAGAAAAACGCATATCGAAAATGCTCCTGTGCCACCACGAATGTTGACCAAAGACAATAATCGATTCTGAGCGGCAGATAACAACTCGGCTTCGGAACACATATGCAAAATGGGAATGGTAAAGAACCTTGATCTTTGGGTGCTGCACGTATTGACGAAAAAAAATCTCTTGGACCGTATTTCCATTTGCGATTCGCTGTCCAAACTCAACGAAAACGATCCGTTTATAAACGATTTGTGACGGACGACGAGAGTTAGTCGATTACAACAATGTGGATTTATAATGGTCATGGGGCATGTGAGCTGAACCATCGTTACTCACTTTGAAGGCCGACTTGTATCAGGAGAGGGTCATGCTTTCGCCCCCACCAAAATTATGCATCTGGTGGGACTGGAATGAAGTAGCGTTCTGCTTCCAACTGAACGAATTGAAGACAAAAAGCGTCCAAAATTAGCCAATCGTAAGGGCATCGTTTTTTCTTCAAGACAACGCCAGACCACATGTCTCTATGCAGACCCGACAAAAATTGTTGGAGGTTAGCTGGGATGATTTGCCCCTATCAGAAGATGCTTTCATTTTTGCAAATGACGTCTTATATCATCGCAACTTTGACATTTATGAAGTAAACGGAAGCAGAATAAACGTAGACAAATCATAGATTCAAGAACGCGGAATAACTGTGTCAATGATTTTGACAAATAATCGGTCGGTGGTTTTGGTTCAACATGAATTTCGTCGTCGGTTGTTTGGTCATGTGGCACCAACTCAGCAAACACTGTGGCGTTTAGGATACTGGTTTAACACGGGACAGTATCAGACGTGGCCGGCCCCGGAGCAGCCGTTCGGTCGAGAATATCGCTGATATGGCTGCAGATATCCAAGAGTACCCTCAAACCAAACGACGGGCCAAGCAATTTGGCATCAATAGACGGTCTTTACAGCGAATTTTGGTGAAAGAATTGCAGACCACAGCCAAGCCCTCCTAAACCTCCACCAGGATGAGGATGATTTTCCATTCAAAACCATCATGTGCAACGAGACACATTTCCACCTATGCGGTTACGTGAATAAGTAAAATTATCGCTTCTGGGGCACTGGAACTCCGTGTGTAATGCACGAAAAGCCATTACATCCTCTCAAAGTCACTGTTTGACGGCGTTTATGGAGGAAAAGTGATTGGTCCATATTTTTTTCGAGAATGGCGTCGGCAACACTGCTGCTGTGACTGGTGAGCGCTGCAGAACCATGATCAACGACTTCTTGCTGCCGCAAATTGACGAATTGAACTTGGAGAACATGTGGATCCAGCAGGAGTGTGCAACCGCACACACAGCACGAGCGAAAGTGGACATGCTGCTGCAGCAAGCGTTTCCCGGCAGCTTAATTTCTCGTTTTGGCGATTTTCACTGGCCCGCAAGATCGCCCGATTTTACCGTTCCAGACTTCTTTCTTTGGGGTCTTTTGAAGTCAGGGGTCTATACCGACAAGGAACAGACCTTGGCGGTCCTAAAGGAGAACATCCGCCAATAAGTGGAAAATTTTTCGCCGCCTTGTATTACCGAATAAAATTATTTTTAAATAAACAAATTTTGTATTTTAATTTCGCTTGAAAATCCGCACGAACTTTCCAGTCAACAGACTCGTATGTATCAATTTTCTACTATAAGTGAAAACGGATAAGAGAACACTTTCAGAAATCAAAGGCGTGCATCAATTTACATTGTCTATTGAGGAGTCGTAGCGTACACAGCCCGCCGTAGTTCTTAAGAAGCATTCTCGTACTCGTAGACTTTACATGATCACAGCACTTTATTAAGGAATTTTGAATTACACCGAAACTCTTCACCTTATATGAAATTGGTATCTAAAATCACGTGAAGAGTCAAACTTGTAGGTAGGTATTGACAAAAAAGAATATATTTACATACATATATGTACATATGTACATATAGACATGAGTTGGTAAATTAGTTTGAAGATTTGAAATTAGGATCCTCACTACAAACTTAACTATCCCTCTTCCTAATAGATATTGTTCATGTGCACTGCTGGCTCAGCGTTAACATTTTAGAGATTCTCTACGATGGAAAGACGGGGAATATTAAAATTTTTTCGTCGTAGCGCTACCATTCTAAGATTACTGACTTGCTTTCTACTGGTAAAAACTATATAGCTTAAATACCCTGTACGAGATGAAAAGTATGAAAACAAATGAATTCTACTCGTAAAACAACGAGTAAGGGAGAGAGAAGGTGCCTTTTCAAACCAACCTAGTGTATACTAGCGTGAAATCAAAAATTGATATAAGCCGTGTTTTTTTTTAAGCGTACATAACACTATTGTTTAAAAAATCCCAGAACAAATTGCAAAATAAATCACAGGTGAAACAGTGTATGTGTGTTCTGATGATGTTCTGGTGATTTTCATGATTTCTCTTTCACGTAATTCATGTTATTCAACCGTGAAAGCCTTAATTAAAAAAAAAAGATCCATATGAGTAACATCATTAAATCTCCAGAGACATATGGAAAATAATTACTCTCGATACATAAAGCTATACCACTTATGATGTACGAGTATGTAGTGTATGCAAGGTGCTGTGGATGGTGAAGTTCTTTATTTGACTTCAATCAGTAAAATAAAAGTAAAAGCAATATTAAAACATGGTGTGTGTTTGAAATTTGAACATGTGTATAATGACCTATGCCTACATTTGCTTATACAAACGATGACAATGTGTAATACTGAAGTCTGCTTCTTTATAATACAATTTACAAGTGTAGCTTAATTATGTATAATGTTGTTAGGCGTTAATTTGTTATAACTGTTATTTATTCAGATAAAGAAACGGATAAAAAATAATTAAAAAAAGAAAATAATTTTGTGGATCATTCATCACTATATTTTGTATTAAAGGGGACATAAACATGCCGCTCTAGAAAAAAAAATTCAATTATGTTGCCAAAAATCATAGAAAAAAAAAAAACTCTATACGTATCTATTAACAACAGCATAACAAACCAGACACAATAATTAATTTAAAAACGACATTCACATTTATAGTTATTACATTGAATTTTAATATGCTCAACCATAACTTAACATACCCATTAGCTGCATCCTGAATCTCCTTTTGATCGATGCCAGCGATTGTATTCCTTCGTTTGCCACGAACCTTTCGTGATCTTGAACGACGGCTAACCGTTTGTACGTCGTCGTTCAAATTATTGGCCTCAGACATGCCAAGGGCACAGCCTGTTGTTGATTTTCTGGCCAGGCACATGCGTTCGAATCGTTTTCCAGATGTGTCCACGGAGATTATTTCGGCAGGATATCTACACAAAAAAAAAGTTAAGCGCAAAGATTTATGTTAGTTTGGTGGAATGATTTATAAGTAACTTTCTGTTTAAACGTGATGTAATGTTAGTGTTGAAAATAACCTTAGCCCTAAGTTGATGTTGAAAGCATGTTTTGGATAATTAATTGAAAAAAAAAAAATAAATAAATTATCAAGTGCGAGGTCCGACTTGTTGTCGTTAGTGAAGTTCGTTTAGCTTTTTACCAATTTTGCTTTCCAATTTATCCGGGGAATCAGAGAAAGCTATGATCATTGCATTTCTGAAAGGATAAGGGCAAGGCTTCAGAAATGCTTAATTTCTTTCCTTACAAGCAGAATGGTTGAAAATATCTGAAAAAATGAGTTTTAAAATTCTACGCCATCATCTTGAGATGTCAAAATTCAGTTCAATGTGGTTACGCATAATGCATCAAACAAAATATTGCGCGGAATATTGTAAGCAGTTTTCGGAGCTGTGTGGCGACAATCTCGCAGAAGATATAAACAAAATTGTTACTGCAGATTAAACTTGGGTTCATTATTATGACCCTGAGTCAAAGCAGGTGTCCATGCAGTGGCGTCGTAAAAGGGGTGATCCAGCCCCTAAGAAGTTTAAGGTCGAAACATCCGCTGGGAAGATCATGGCATCAGTGTTTTGGGGCTCACAAGGAATACATTAAGAGAATCTATTAATCTATTAAAGTCAAAAAGTGGCTGAGATTAACAAAAGGCGTGCTCTTACTTAATGACAATGTACGGGCGGTAGAGGGAAACATACGCATTTTGCCACTTAGTTTTATATACAGTGGGTAACAGCTTATTTGATCCACTGCCTTTTTTACATTTAAGTAGCCAGAATTTGCAAACTAAAAACGATGTCCAAAAAATTGGAATATGAATTTGTAGGCGCATGTTCAACGAACATAATGGTTAAAAAAACACACGAAAATATCCTTACCCTCCCCACGAGGAGTGAAAAACGAATTGCACAGCACAAACACATGTAACAGCTTATTTGATCCAGACACTTGTGTGCGCCGTGGCGCTAGATCGTTGCGACATTTATCAGTGTTTTCTTTTTCTACGTCTTTTTTATTGTATTTGCAATTAATGTGTCCTCATTTTTAGTCTGATTTCGGAAGTGCAAGCATCCACATGTGCATTATTTAAAAATGGGTCCGCGCACAACAATAGAGCAGCGGGAATTGGTTATAAACCATTTCAAAAACGGCCAATCTCGCCGGAAAATTGCTGAAACAGTCAATATGAGTGCCTCAACTGTTCAGCACATAATTGAGCGTTTTGTGAATGAGAATCGGCTGCAGGACAAGGGCAGAAGTGCGCCGAATAAGATATTCAATACTTCAGACGAGCGATACATTGTGCGAAAAATCAAAGCTAATCCGAAAATATCGGCTTCAAAGCTGGCTATTGAGGTGCAGAATGAAATTAGAAAGTCGTGCAGCACCCAAACTATCCGTCGTGTGCTTCACGATCATGACTTCCATGGCCGAATAGCTAGTAAGAAGCCGTTCATCAGCAAAAAAAACCAGCAGAGCCGACTTGCCTTTGCACAGGAGCACGTTTTCAAGGACTCAGCCTTCTGGAATACGGTTATTTTTGCAGACGAATCCAAATTTAACATTTCTGGCTCTGACGGGCGGTCTTATGTTTGGCGGAAGCCCAATACTGAGCTGAATAAGGAAAATCTCAAAGCCACACCGCCGGCACAGTCACCTGACCTCAATGTCATTGAAAATCTATGGGCATTGTTGGACAACAACATTCGTAAACATAAGATTTCCAACAAAGAAGACTTGAAAAAGTGGCAGAGAATCACGCCAGAAACTACACAAAAGCTAGTCGACTCAATGCCAAACAGGCTAAGGGCCGTTATAAATCAAAAGGGCTACCACACAAAATATTAAAAGTAATATGATAACCTAAAGTTTATGGTGTTCTTAAGTCTGAAGAAAGCTGGATCAAATAAGCTGTAACATGAAATTTATCAGTTATAAGGACAGATGGCGATCAAAAAGGGCAGTAGTTTTTAAACTGTGGCGAAGAGATTAGAAAAGTGATAATGGGCGAAGTTGTAATTTTGTGATAAATTGAAAGTTGAGATTTGACAAGAAGAAGTAATTAGTTTGGATTTGTGAATTAAGTGATTGAAAGGAGATAAAGTGATTTGAGAGGACAGAGACCTTGTAAGAAAAGAATTGCGAAGAATAGTATAGTGTGAACCTGAATTGTTCTATAGACTAGAAAATAAAGAAATAATTTCACAGAATATTGTTTTATCTAATCGAGCCGTAGCTCGCATATTACAATACATATATAGATTATGTATTTTCCGAATGCAGAACTTGTATATGCACTTGAGAAAGACAAAAAAAAAAGCCAACAACCATAAAAGTGTTGCATTCAAAACAAAAAAAAAAATCTAGACGCGTCGTAATTACTGCACTGCATCTAGACGATTTATGATGTCGGCAAGAGTTTCCTCTTACCTCCAACATTGCATAGTAAAACGTACACACACATATTTTGTGTCGTACAATTTCAGAGTTGCGAAAATCAAGAACTTTTTTTGGATTTGTTGCAAAAATCGAAAAAAGGAAATCCATAACATGGGTTGCAAATATCGAGGTTTGCAAAAATCGAGAGTGCACTGTATTTAAAAATAACTTACTACCTGATTTTTTTTTTCTTTTATTATAAGCGAAAATAATGAATCATTCTTTTTTAATCAGAAGCGCAATTCAGATAATTTTTATTTTTAAAAATCAAAGATAAAAATCAGATCATGAGCATCTACTATAATCAGCTCACTATAATTTTTTTTATCGAATAAATAAAAAAAATTAATATTATTTGATTTTTATCATTATTTCCTAACCTTAAAAATCATCTAATCTAATTTTCAATTCTTAATTCCAATCCTCCAGATTGTTTTTTTCCTCCTCGTCCCTGCAACTCCTTCAGAAATCTTTTGAAAAGAGGACTAACTTTTTAGCGTGTAGACCTATGGGGCTGTGTCTCGTAAAGGCACCGGCGCTGATCTGCGATTGGTTTAGCAAAACCAATCAATTAGAGTGTTTTCGAAATAGGTTTTTCGTCGTGCAATCCCGTGGTTTGGCATCCAACTTAGGTAAATTTTGTGTCGTACAATTTCAAAGTTGCGAAAATCAAGAACTTTTTTTGGATTTGTTGCAAAAATCGAAAAAAGTAAATCCATAACATGGGTTGCAAATATCGAGGTCTGCATAAATCGAGAGTGCACTGTCTTTAAAATTACTTACTACCTGTTTTTTTTTTAATTATAAGTGAAAATAATGAATCATTCTTTTTTAATCAGAAGCGAAATTCAGATAATTTTTATTTTTAAAAATCAAAGATAAAAATCAGATCATGAGCATCTACTATAATCAGCTCACTATAATTTATTATTTGATTTTTATCATTATTTTCTTTTTCCTCCTCCTTCCTGCAACTCCTTCAGAAATCTTTTGAAAAGAGGACTAACTTTTTAGCGTGTAGACCTATGGGGCTGTGTCTCGTAAAGACACCGGTGCTGATCTGCGATTGGTTTAGCAAAACCAATCAATTAGAGTGTTTTCGATATAGGTTTTTCGTCGTGCCATTCTGTGCTTTGGCATCCAACTTAAGTAAATGTTTACATGTAGTAAAAGGTATTCCTTCATTTTGATTGTACTTTCACTAGAAGATTTAGATGTACGACTTTTTTAAGAGCTGTCCATTAGACAACTTAGCCAAAGTGTGGTACGGTATTGCATGCCCTAACTCCTAGCTTTTTTGTTTGTACTAGTTTTTTTTTTAACAAATTGGATTTCCAGAGCACCAGTTCAGTTTTGCGGAAATTTGCTCACAATTAACTTCTTGTGACCCATTTGGAGAGCAAGAGAATGGTGTGAATGCGTTAGAAATCGATTCTGATTTGACATTGTTCTCTAGATAGAAGGTAAATACTTGAACATAGTCACATCCGTTACCTAATAAATGTTTGTTACTCGTACACCAAATGCTGGTGGTCCCATTGTCCGATAAGAACTGGAGCAAAATCCATCAATATAATCTACAACAGATTGTCTTTTCTTCCTTGGCCCGTTACTCCGAAAGATACCAAAGTATGTACCTATAATGCCAAATCAACTGCGTAAATTTAATAACACCATCTCCACGAATGAAATAAAATTAGCCTTCTAATTCAATTTAGCATGAGTGAGTGAATGCCTGCGTTTGCCGAATCAAGCTACCTTAACTCGCCAGACTCTCAACTGAAAAGGCAAATATCCAATTAGGAACACTTGAATTGAGTCAATTTATATATACATGGTAACCCTATCAGGAAGCAACCCGCACCTCATCCACCGGAACACGACAGCAAAAAAAAAAAAAAAAAACAACTAACCCCCAACATTATTTTCACTTCACCAAACCAGGAATAATATGTTTCGGTTGGTTGTTGCTGACAGCTTTACATCGAGGGTACTTCAACCGAAAATTCATCAAGAAATTTAAATTCAATAAAATTAACATAAAATGGTGGGCGTTTGCGTTTGACATCGAAACTAGCTCATCCGTGCGTTAAGTAACTACTTAACCATGTCACATCAAAACGATAAATTAATTAATTAATTTAAAAAATAAAAAAATGTGGATACTTACTTTAAAGCTAGCAATTTACATTGTTCTTCGGGTGAAGGCAGTCGATGGTTTAAAGGCACATCTTTGTTAATGTCATTAGGAATATGCAAATTATCGTTACTATTATTAATGGAATATAGAGCGTCAACAGCATCAGCTGATAACACGGACGGAGAGAGTGCTGGCGTTAGAACTCCATTATCACCAATTATTATCGATGTACTTATGGATGCGTCCACACGGTTCATACAATCGGGTGTGACAGTCACGTCACCTAGGGCTTCAGATGACGTCCATTTTCGTAGGTCTTCAATACCGGCCGGCTGTTGGGTGAGAAAAATATGGGCAGTTATAATTTTATTGTTTTCATTATGTATATCGCATAAGATGATTGAAAGCTATGAGTATAATCAAAATAGAAAGACCTATAGGGCAGGTTCTAATAACTATGAAGAAAAAAAACGCAATCCTAGTTGGAAGTTCATGAAAAGCTGTAAAAAGTAGTGTATTAGGCTTTCCGGCAGGAAATGTTCCCAAGTCACGCCAGAGGATTCGCAGCAACTACGGATATGGACTTTCGTTTTTCTTTCGGTCGTAAAACAAACCATCAACTTAATTGTAGCAATTAAAAAGAAAATAATAAAAGTGAAGGGTAACAATTCAGTAATACTAATTAGGGTGTTCCTTAGCAAGACCGAACCTATAGAAAGACTAATTAAATCGGGGTTGCACTTAAGAGTTGTACAATGGTGTGATTCATTGAAAGCTTGCAGTTAATTAACGCTTATATGTCGAAACTAGTCAGAAAGGCTGTATCCCATAGGTGCAATTAAATGTAGACAACGTTTAAGAGTAAAAAAAGAGCAGCGCCATTTCCATGAGCGTGTGTCGAATTGAAGCTGAGACACTTAAGTCCTCTTCCATGTTATGAGAAGATTTAATTTGTCGACTGCGGAGAAGAAAATGACCGGCAGATGCATTAACGACAACGATCTGTGGATCTACAAGGGAATCTTTTGGATGGCAAACGACTATGAAAGACCTTATAGAGGTGGAATATCTCAAAAAGTTCTAAATCACAAAATGATGGAGAAGAGCCACTACAGCCGTACATCTTGCATTTCTATTATAAGTCCTACGCCTATCACACACACATTGAAGATAATGACGTGGTGCTCATCTATGAATTTCTTCGGAGATTTCAAATGGACAAGTAGGAATGTCGACAAACAATGCCTCGGAAATGTAAGGATACTTATTTACGACCTTTAGCTTTCGAATAAGGATTACGATAGACTTCGCGAAAGTAAGACTCGAGTGAGAGAGAGCAAGAGAGATAGAGCGAGAGAGAAAGATAGAGCGAGAGAGAGAGAGAGAGACAGATAGAGCGAGAGAGAGAGAGAGAGAGAGAGAGAGAGAGAGAGATAGAGCGAGAGGGAGAGAGAGAGAGGGAGAGATAGAGAGAGAGAGAGAGAGAGAGAGAGAGAGAGAGAGAGAGAGAGAGAGAGAGAGAGAGATAGAGCGAGAGAGAGAGAGAGAGAGAGGGAGCTCATGCGATACAAGTTCATGCGAGAGAGTTTCATTTGCCAACAAAAACACTGTCCTGTTCTACTCTGGAAAACCTACCGGAAATATTAGTAAGTCTGGCATGGGGTTACTGCTAACTCCAACGACACACAGAGGTTTAAAATCGTAGAAACCTTAGAGTGATCTCATATTGAGGATTCGATTTCAAACCAGAATTAGAAAAATCCCCAACTTTCAGTGTTACGCTACAATTTTGATAGTCAACTGAGAGTCGCACATAATTCGACACTTACTGGCGACATCGTCATCGTAATGGGGGATCTAAATGCTAAGGTGGGCAAAAACACTGCGCTCAAGCATGCAAAGGAAAATTACGACCTCGAAGACCGTAATGACAACGGTGACCGGTATGTAATCTACTAAAATCTCATTCGCCAGAAAGCACTTTGAGCAAATAACTAAGTCTCAACAGATTTACAGGGAACTCCCAACCAGATTAAACACTTGGCCATCAGCCAGTGCTTTTATAGTTTGCCTCTTGGAAGTCCGAAACAAGCACGGGGCCGACATCGAAACGACATCGGATCGATCACCTGCATCTGTACAAAACAATCCAACAAGTTTGGGGATCTCGTATTGTGCCAACAGTTTAGGACCCATCTCGCCGAAGGAGCAATAAGAAGCTCTGCACAACTGGATAGCTGCGAAACCCGTTTTTGCAACTGGTGCAAAGTTTTTTGTTTTTTAATGCAAAAACACCGTAGCACATTTCTATTTACAAACACCTGGTAGAGGATAGAAATGCTTATTTCACTTAAACAAGCTCAAAGTTCAGTACCTAGACGTACTTTGCGTAGTAAAAGACCAAATGAAACCACTTCAACGCTCTTGCTTCACAATCGTTGAAAGCAGCAAAGAGGTTTGACAGTAGGATCAGACAGTAGAATCATAAAATCAGAACGCTAAATAACACCCAGGCCAATGCTTTCAGCAAAATGTCTTATATAAGGGTGTACTACTTGGAAGGTGAATGCCTCTATCACTGATAAATTGCAATTCTTCATCAACACATATCTTCGTAGAGAAAGGGGTTCTAGGCAGTTCGAACAAAATGTGAATCGACAGCCATTTGAAATCACCAATGAGAGTTTGATAAAAATTAACTTATGGATTTTCTAGTCGAAACGTATCGAGAATAAAAAGCTTTATGCGAGATTTTTAGATATTACAATTCGACGACGGAAGTCACACTTCACGGTGCGAAGAAAATTCGGTTGTGAAATATGCGATGCAGAAGAATTCACTTACATACATACATATGTACATCAATCAGGCATAAAAGGGAATTGCCCAAAGTAAATATGATGCAGAATAGTTGAGGAGGAATCATGAACACTGGGAATGAGTTGAAACGCTTCGCAAAAGTTCGATCATGGTGGCGAGCAGACTTTGTTGCCACCCTATATGCCAAAAAAAGTTTTTTTGCAATTGTGTAATTTTTACACAACTTCTCCACTACAAATACCTAAAGGTAAGCAAACTCAAGACTAATTTGCTTATTGCTTCTAAGTCCATAGATTCCAATACAAACGTTGTACTTGTATTCAATCAAAGGTATGCACTTAATATTATTAAATCTTTTACCGAGTTTTGTGTGGCATTTTTATTCTTATACCGACTCACTCTGAGCACCTCATTAAATTGGCCATTTTAACATAGCAAAAAATATTGTCATTCCAGATAATCAACAACGGATAACCTCTTTAATTTTATGCTATAGCAACCTATTAGAAACTTTACACACAAAACCGGCTTTCAATCGTCGTGGTTTTACCACATGCAATAGACATTGTACATGACCAAACTAATAAAGAAGCACCGTATTCCTATACCCAGTGGAGGTAACGATTCCCAGCAAGTAACCATAACGATGGTCATCATCTCCCTAGAGCAAATACATTCAGTAGAAAAAAAAAAGCAACTACCCACTAAGTGTATCTTCATCCTCCACATCCTACTGTCATGCAACAGCAAAATGAGGAGAGGAGTTGAAAGCCTCAAACAAGCCATGCATGCACACACACGATATACACTTACCAATCTTATTTCAATTTCAGCATCAATTCTAGTTCTCATCTTGCGATTAGCCTTTCCAAAAACGGGCGTACAAACCAGTTCGTCCACCGCACCTGTGCAGCTGTCGGCGGTGTCATTTCGAGACGCCTGTAACCGGCACTGTGAGATCTTGGCCGCTTCCTCGTACAGCACTTTAACGCTGCTAGGACGAGTTTCGCTGGTAAAGAGCTCTTTATGGAATGACTTGTCGCATTGGTAATGAGTTTTCCGCTGCGCGAATGTTCCCAGGTCACTCTCAGCTAAAAAAAATAAAAAATAAATAAATAAATGAGTATACTCGTAATATAATAGATACAGGACTACATTAAAAAATAAAAATAAAAATGTACTAGCAAAATGGAAGTATGAGTATTAACTATAGTTCAAAACTTTATCAATTAATTCTCGTATAGAATATTAATTCACCAACATCTATGGGATAGTAGGCAAGATCTTAAAATTATATAATTCCAACCAAAGGAACTTATCAATTGCATAATGTTCCCTACATACAGGAAATAGGCTCACACAAACCTGTCTATTGGTATAGATAGACCGCTGCCCATTTAGGTCATAACGAAAAAAAAAACTTGTTCTCATGATCGAGAGTTCAGTATGAGACTACACTAAAACCCGATTAACTAAGTCACTTAGGATGCTGTAAATGTTAATCCAACTTAGCTGAGAGGGGAAAAAGGGGTTTTACACAGTTCTTTCTGAAAATCACTTAAAATTATGCGGTGATTTTGTCCTAGTGAGAATAAGAGGTTTATGTTTATTGAGTGATGCCAAATTTGTTTTCTAAATTTATTTGAATCTACATACAGGAAACGCTTTTTAAATGACTTACTCGTAGGATCATGTCTTTTGAAGTTTATTAAAAAAAAAATAAAGGACAATTGCAGATTAGAAAAAAAAATTATAGAGTGAGGTGATGGTATGATTATAGGTTTTAGGAAATATTGAGAAGTCTAGGTCTTCTGCTGAAAAACGCTGCTGTGATTGAGAGCAGCCGGAACGAGAAGTTGATTTCATGTGAGAGTGAGAATACGAACGCACCTCAGATTTAGAACCGTCAGTCAGTGCGTCAGGGGATTCATGCTAACATTTATGGTGAAAATAACGCTACAGAAGAGTTATCCAAAATTCCGCCAGTTTTGAAACGAAAGGATTTCGGATTATAAAAAAGAAAAATAGTAAGCAAAATGTTAGAGGTGTCTTGCAATTTTGTTTAAAAACTTTTTAAAATTAACAATAAATTAATGAAAACATGGTAATAGAAATTCATTTACGTTTTTAGAAAATGAAATGTCTGTTTATACGAGTAACCTTTCAAACGAGTCGACAGTAATTAAATTCTGAGAAAATGTTAAGAAGTTAGATTATATAGATTGATTATTAAAATGGCTGCACTGCAAAACTGGTACATTTGCGGATATCAGTGTAATGGACTTTTTTTTGTGATGTAGGCATATATTTTTTTATGATTTCCGAGGCATAATTTTTCATAATTTGAATAAAATTAACACTAAATTTTTGTTAATATGTTGCAGAATTTTCTATGTAGGTATAGTATAAATTTGTAGACGGGGTTTTATTACCAGCAATAAAGACTTGTCTCCTCCTATTTTTGACCTGTTGCAAATAAGCTACTATAAAACATGGAAAGGCAGAAAGGGAGGATTGCAAGGCGACCACCTACAAAGATGACTTTTTTATACCTGCCGCAAGGAAGCTGATGAGTACGCCGAGACAACAACATGATCTTTCGAGCTTAAAGATTAAATGTTAGATCTGGCACTTGCATTTCTGCTACTTAATAATAAGTGTATAGTATCTGCAGCGAAATTCATTGCGCCACTGGTTCACAAGTTGCAAAAATCATCCCTGCAGTTGGATGAGTATTTATAGTTGGTACTCGCACACAACAGTTCAGAAATGGAAAATTGTCATTGCTGTTTCTATAACTGGTGAGACTCACAGGTATTCGCGCTTGTAAGGTCAATGGTTGAAGTGGGAATGGGAAATCGAATATGTATGTATCTCTTTGTATGTATAATTTATCTATGGTTACTGCTTGTTTCGTCTGAAAAGTTTCGATTCCGTTCGGTGAAAAATAAATTAGTGAATTTATTTTATTATTTTGTTAGTTTAACTTTACTTTTTTTACTTGTGTTGGTTTATCGTAAATTTATTATCTTGGACAGTTTATTATTTTTTTTAAATGCGCCGAGTGCATGCCGCTAGTGGCTTCATACTGTAAGTGTTAAGTATCGTCATTTTAACCTTTTTCTTACAAACTTCCTCGTAAATCCGAAGAATAATTGAAAATTATATTTTGAAAGCGTAAGGTTAAAACCAAACACCTTCGTTCCATATATGCATATCTGTTTGCTCTCACGCTTTGCTCAAGAACTACTGAACAGATTTTGATTTGTATGTTTTGCTTGACGACCTCGTACTTGTCTCATCTATAAGTTGCCTCCATCGGATGGAGGGTGGGTAAAATGTAAGGGTCAGGCTTTCAAAACCCTTTAAATCAATTTCATTAACCGCCTAATTCAAAAAAGCCTTAAAACATTGTAATGTAGGACTGTTATACTAGTAGACGCACTTGAACATTATCAAAAGAGGACAGGAATATGGGTAAGATCTTAAAAAAATAAATAAAAAAAAAAACTGCGTGGACCATAAATATTTCCATAACGTTCTCTTGTGTCAATATTTTTACTTTAAGGGAAAGTATTGCTTTCCTGAAAATGATCTCGAGATTTTAATCAAACTTGATCCAATATAGGTGGTCTCTTAATTCTGTCTGTTTGCCTTTACGCACCACTGCAGCCTAAACGACTGGAAGGATTTTCTTCAAGCTTCATATCTGCGGTCTATGCGGTCACAATTCGAGGCGAAATCGGAATTTTCATTCTAACCCCAAAATTAAGTATACTTTACAAATTTCCGATTTTGTAAAAAATCGATTTCTCGAAAACAACTCCAACGATTTTGTTCAAATTACTACTCCCCAAAAATTATTTTCACAGTTTTTTCCTTTGATTATTCTCCCCATATTATTTTTGTGGAAGATTTCAGCTCTCTAGACAAAAGTTCTTAGCCTATGATATAGACAGATGGCGACTTGACAGACATACACCGTATTGAATTCATTAGTGTTCCATTTTACTGTTTTGGCAAGGAAAACTAAAAGTACACGTGGGTTTAATAAGTACCCGGTATTTCAAACACGGTCCAGGTTTCTCAATTTAATGGAAAAAGAAAGGAAAAGTAAGCTTCATAAAATCTAGCATCTGCAAATCAGCGATCTACTATTTATCTATTTCAAATTTGGTCAACACTGCTTATTTAAGAGGAAATATAAAATTCGTGAAGTTGATCCTCGCAAATTGTATGGTACGAGGCTCGTTTTCTCCGATAAGGCAAAATAGCTGAGTCTTATTTTGAATAAATAACTCAGGTGTAAGCCCAACATTCACAAAATGATTCACGAATGATATAGTACCTCTCTTTGCAGCGATTCCACCCGAAGGCACACTACAACTGTCCAGCTTACATGCAGGCCCATTCATGACTCCGAAAGACCCATAATTCACTCCAGGAAACACCGACTAAAGCCTGCTCAGTTATTCCTTTACAAGGAATTTCTAAGCCAGTATCCCTTACGTACAAGACTGGAAAGGAGACGTGAAATCCGTACACAGTGACCGACAGCGACTTTTGCTTTAAACCGATAACAATCTGTTGTATACGATAGTAGGCACCTATGTATATACATACTTACACATACTATATATATATGTAGAAACTGTACACATTCGACAATTTTCTCAGTATTTCTACAAACATATATGTATAAATATATATGTATAAACATACATGTCCTGATTGATTCATCATCGCCAAGCCAAAACCGCTGAAGATAGAACTTTGAAATTTGGACAGTAGTTGCGTTTTATGACGTAGCTACGTCAAATTCGAAATTCAACCCCTAAGGGGGTATGAAAGTTTGTATAGGAACAAATATTTTTTCGGTCGGCTTTACTTGAAACTTAGCATAACTACTCTACAACACTAATAATGAAACTCGTATTACAGCATTTCCCAAAATTCAACCTCTAAAGCGTTTATAAACGACAAATCCAAAATCCAAGCGAGTGAGACCGCGGACATCAGCTAGTTTAACAATAAAAAAAAAGGCATTGACCCCAATTACATTTCAACTCGTATTGATTTGAGAACCACGTAGTAAGCATATTAGTTGCAGCGTAATGACAACTAAATCACTCTGCATGTCTAATGGCGATGCACATCGCGGCGTAACCCCGGCTATCATGCAAATGAACGTCTATGATTCACCACAGACAGCAACAAGCTTTAAACTATAAAATGTCTGTATGTACTCGTATAAATATAAACAAATTTATAATAATAAACTGCATCGTCAGCCAGACGTGACGGCGCTTAATCAGAATTCGTTTTGCAAGAGTGTTCAGCCTGGAACGAACGCACACAACAATCGTTCTCTCTATTTATGCTTCTGCACTTTTAGCACTGTTTCCTTTACCCTGTTTCTATTCATTCTGCTTAAATTACTTTATTCAAGTGCAAACAACATGCATACTCAATGCCAAACACTCTTCGGGACGTATGGTACCAAAATGATCGTCGCGCGAATAACTACGTGTGCGCCATTTGATCTTCCTTGAACTGTATAGGCGATTGGAATTTCTGTCTTCATCCAAGGCTATATAGGACGATTCGCATTTGTTAACATGTATCGTTGTACCAAAGTTTACAAACATTTTCAGGTAATAAAATCGACATTTTCAAATTGTTTACCTATCCCTGAAAACGCGAATTTTCTGTAGTTTATACAATTGAATTGAAAGAGTTGTCGAATCAATAAATTGAAAATAAACATCTGTACTTTTTTTTATGGAATTGAGGCCGCGATTTCTTTATGTACACGGTCCAGAATGATCAGGTCTCATACATGTGCTGTAAGAAAATTAAAAGCATTTCAATATGCTGTCGAAGTTTTACACAAATAAATTAACAAATCAAGGATGTTGAAGATAAAAGCATATTTCTGTGGCATCTGAAATTGATTTTTCGGATGTTGTATATTATTTCTGGAAAAAAAAAAACTGAAAAATGTAAATTTTTCGGTTGAACTTAACAAAAATGCCTCTGATGAGATATGAAAACATCCTGACGGATATCATTACGTTTGAAGATGTGCTGATGGAACCAAGTCAATAGATATGTGTGGGGATTATTTGGGAAACTTACTGGTTGTTTAGAACTTAGTTTGGAATCTTAGCCAAGTGCGGGCTCTGACTAGCAGCATAATATCTAGGAAGGGAAAATGTGTCTCACAGTTGGCTCACGGTTGACGGTACTGAATTCGATGCAATTTACAATGGCAATGTATGTACTTAGATACAATTGTACGAATTTCAGAACAATTGAACTTAAACTGAAATACCAGATGAATTGATGATTTTTAACAATTTTGCTTAAAATAGTGCATATAATTTGCAAGTTTGTGTAAATGAGGAGAAGAGCTATATTACCGATTGGCTTCAAGCTGTGAGGCCAACTGAGCAAGCCATTTGTGTTGAATTGAATAAAGTATGGTGGCATACACCAGCATGCAAAACAAAATGTGACTTGGCAGACTGAAGAGCAAAAGTTCTTCTCCTCTTATTTGCCTGAGATGCGATGGCTTGGTTTTTGAAATGCAGGTTCGGTCTTCCTTGTTGTTTTGAAGCTACCACATGGAATTCGAATACCCTCTGTGTGCACACAGGAACAAATTTCCGACTAAGGAATTTTTTCTCGAAAGAGTCCAATAATAATATCAGTTCAGTCCTATTTAATTTTTTTTTTTAACGAAATTTCCAAATTTCGGAGCACTCGGAATCAATTTTCTATCCATTGTACTACGAAGTAGAAATACAATCCAGGGTATATTACTCGTAAGTTTGATACATACGTACAGTTTGTAAATTCCAGCAGAAAAATATAATAATTTTTGATCAGCATCAAAAGATATATCGATCCATGTCTGTCCGTCCGTTTATATTTCAGCACTTTTTGGGTATTCAATTTTGAGATAGGAACATGAAATTTTGGTATATGCGCTTTTTAGAATCCGAAGGTGTACAAGTGTAAAAATTGTTAAAATCCGCCACAGACACACCCATAAAAATGTAGATCTGGACTTTCTCTATATTTTCCAAACATTATACATACCCACACCCAATGTTCGGGGGCGATTTCTTAAAAAAAAAAACAGCATATATTTCAAAGCTATTCACGGTGATGGTTAAGTCTTAATGTGAATATCTCATCAGAATCTTTGAACTTCGGTTACAAAATTTAGGAGCCACACCCACTTTCTGATAAGAAAAAGTTGTAACAGTTGTATCCTTAGTACAGAATGATACCTTTGCATCTGTCTTAGAAATCGCAACGCCACGTTCACTTTATTAGGGGTGAGTTAAAAGATGGGGGATAGTGTATCATATGATCAGTTCTAGACAGATTGCAACTCTCCCGTACGTTTGGTGTTAGAAAACTAAAATTTTGCACACAAATAGTACATGATGGATCAAAAGTAATTAGAAAATAAATTGTAAACAGAAACAAAACTCAAAAACCATAACATGGCGATGTCCCTCCCTCTCCCTCCATCCATGAAACTATTAATGTGAACAATTTGAAAAAAAAAACAATTGCGGGCATCTAAAATTTAAAAAAATATATAATTTCAAATTTCACCAAAATCCGTTTAGAAGTTCGTGAGTTAGGCAACTAACAAAATTGATTTAAAGATTTTTGAAACCTCGCCCCCAACATCACACTCACACTTCATCTAATTCTGACAGTTTTTAGACGAAATAATCTACATATCAGTATATATATACATATGTATATACATTCAAATTAAATCTCTGGTTCTCGAGCCGTGTGATCAAAATCATATACTCAAAATATTGGTACGGAATATAAACCGCGCGAGGCCCGACTTACACTTGTCGAATTGTCTGGTGAACTGATTGGAGAAAATTCAATTTTATTCGTTTCAGGAGCTCTTCACATTGAGCCATAGTGGACTGATATTTTGGTGCACGAACTACCACAGTATCAACTCTTGAAAATCTCCAAAGGCAGACCTTTTATGGTGCCCATTTAGTAGCTGCTGGAAGTGCTGTCTAAATACAACTACTGATTCCTTCAAATTGGTGACTAAGCTATCTACTATTCTATCTCGAATAACATACATTCCGTACGGTCTTAGAACCATATTGCTTGCTCATGATCTACAAATTCTGATAGAACTAAAGGTAAGCTTTGGGGCTTAGGACTAAGATTAGTTTCCGGAATTGAAGAACTCTCTTTGATTTTGGAAAAAATTACCACATAATGCCAGATTCCTAAAACTTGAGTTAGAGTAGAAAAGATATATTCTAGGCATCTGGGGTATAAACAAAGTAAGATGATTAGGTGCGGCAGTGTATCAGTCCCCAATTCATTATACTACACTTCTCTATTCCGGTGACCCCCCCGGAAGTATGCGTGAAGTCCGAGTGAATCTGATACTAACACCAAAACATTGTTCCCAGACTAGAATAAGAAAAGTCACTATTATTCAGTGCTAAAACAGACAACTACACGCCAAGAGACATCGGCATTGTGATGGTAGACCTCAATACAAAAGTAGGCAGCCACAATGATGTGATGAAACATGTCATGGAAAAACATGACCTCGGCGGCCGCAATGTCCACGGTGAAAGGTTTATAGATTTTTTTCTGCAACGTCAATCGCCTTGTGATAGCTGCCGTAAAACCTGCCACAAAGTCAATTAGGTGTCATCAGACTGGTAGAGAACGTTGAACGGAATTGATCGCTTAGCAAGGCAATTAGTCAACTTTTAGAAACCCACTCTTGGACATGCGCAACGGGCGAGGAGCTTAAATAGGGATGACACCTAATTAATATTTTAAGTCGTTCCACAGTCGATCCACAGTTATACATGAATGTCATGCATATGTCATGATGATTGCGATGTATAGATCGTTCTGTGAATGCAGATCAGCAATAGTTAAATCTTTACACCACCTCCTGTTTGAAACCTAAATATTTATGTAACCCCGTTTTGCCATCTATGTGGGTACTAATATAAACTTTTTCTATGCATTTCTAAAAATAAATGCGACTACTCGACCAGACTTGAGAATTAAATTTTCCTTCCTGTTTCCACTTCTTTATAAATAATTTATAAATGCATTTCGTCTGAAGAACGTGATCAAGTTTGTTTTTAGTTTAACGAAATTTTACTACAGACTAAAGGCTGAGAAACAATGAAACCAAAAACTGTAGCATTCCTTCTGAACGTGTTGTTTTAATCCGTTTTGGATCGTGCACACACGTTTGAGCTCATTTACGCTATGTGCATTCATAGATCTCGCGTGAATTGTTAGTGTAATACGAGCAGGCAAAAGGAAATGCTTATTTATGATTGAAGTGGAATAAATCAAAGTAATGTTCTTTTAGATTGGAGGTTTTAACTAGTAGTGCGCACACCCTTTGGGAGTGTAAGGGTTGCAGGGGGAGTGGATAATTTAAATATGTATTTTGTCATGAATTAAGAAGGAATAGATAGATGCACAGACACCAACTGTGCCGCTAGTTAAACCACCCAGATAAATGAATGAATCTCAGGAGTCTAATAATATTAAATATTTCGCAGGTCCTCCACTCCTGAGAATAAGTTACTGCCAAGAATTGTTCTTCCTTTAAGGGTTAGTGCAGGACAGTCGTACAGTAGATGGCGAATAGATTACATTTCTTCTTCGTCTCTATAACTTCTACAGTAGTCGTTGTATGGAAGTCCTAGCCGCGCTGGATGGTTACCTATCGAACAGTGCCCCCTCAGGATACCGGTGACTTTTCGAATTTCCTTATGACTAAGGCTTTTCAATGGAAAGTGAAATCAGAGGTATACTAGCCTCGAATATGGCCTGTGACGAATTCATACATCTGCTTTTTCATTTCCGGAAACATCCCTGCATATGTCCTGGTACTCAGCAAAGGGTCACCATGTTGATTGTTGATATGTTGATCTCATTTATTTTACATATTTTTACCAGCTCGGATCTTATCAATGTTGATTGCAACGCCTTTATTGCTCTTTGACTATAGAGGAAGGTCAACTACCACCTACAACTGACTATATCAGTATGGTGAACATATTTATCGGCTATTTTTTTGCTCTCAATGAGCATATGTAGTTTTAACTTTTTAAAATTGATACACCAGTCCAGTTTTACAGACGAGCTGGATCATTCGCCTGCCAACAAATATTCGGTATAATCAGTTGTAGGTAATTGTTTACATTTCACTGGTTTCAGTGAACCTGGGACGTCCACAGTCGAAGAGCAAAGAAATTATTTGTAGAGTATAATAATATAATTATTTTATTCAATGCCTTTCCACAAGTGATCCAAAGCAATATAAGCCTCCAATGAATGTGGAGCACGGGGTAGCTTAGTCTGAATCCAATATTAAGATTTCAAAATTCAAAATGTATGATATTTATTTATTGAAACTTAGTACAAGCCTTAACTTAAAAAATAACTTAACCTAAATTTTCCTTAACCTATTTTTTTTTTTTTTTTTTTTTTTATGCTTATTGACCGGGCCCTAGGGCCCACACAATTATCTTAAACTAAAACTTAAAACTAACATTTAAGGGAAGGGAAGTATGGGGAGTTGTTAAGAGGAGGTATAGAGAGAATTTCTAATAGAAGATATACTGGAATGAAAGTCAAGTGTGTTCTGTGCATTGTTGGCCAGACGCAACATTCTGGAGATAGGTTCGAAATGACCGTAGTTGGTGCGGTGGAGAGGGAGACGAAAGAGCGGTACGGATCTAAGGTTGCGTGGGTTAGTCTGAAGTGAAATCATTTCCAGTAGTGCGGGAGAATCGACCGTGCCAGTTAATAATTGGTGTACGAAGAGTATGTCAGCTACCTCGCGACGTTTTATAAGGGTATGCAAGTTAATTAATTTTAGCTGATTTTCGTAGGGGGGTAAGATATAGTTGTCGTCCCATGGGAGACCACGTAAGGCAAAACGGATAAACCTTCGCTGCACGGCTTCGATTCTAAGAGAGTGGGTGTCGTGAAATGGAGACCAAACTTGGCTGGCATATTCAAGGAGGGGTCTAACAAAGGTGATGTAAAGAGACTTTGTAACGTAAGGGTTCGAGAATTTTTTAGACCAGCGTTTTATGAAACCGAGAGAAGAATTGGCCTTGTGAATAATTTGATCAATGTGGGAACGGAAGTTTAGCTCCCTGTCACAAATAATACCCAGATCGCGTATAGAGGAGACTGCGGGAACAGGCTCGTTGCGAAAGTAATAGGTTCTGAGGGGTGGGGGAAGACGCTTACAAGAGAACGTTATGGATTGACATTTGCCGACGTTAAGTTCTAAGAAGTTTTTGTCGCACCATGTGTAGAATGAATTAAGGTCGTTTTGAAGTAAGAGAGAATCAGTGGGGGTAGATATTGTCTTAATGATTTTCATGTCATCCGCGTAAATAGACAGATCTGAGTCTTTTATGATGTGATCAACATCGTTTATTGTTAAGATAAAAATCAGTGGACCAAGGTGACTGCCTTGAGGAACACCCGAAGTGGCGTTACTGGAGAACCCTGTACTGGCGTTGCACTAGGTACGATCTCAACCATGAGATGAAAAAGGGGGGAAAACCGAAGGCTTTAAGTTTAAGGTAAATAGTTTGGTGACATATTTTATCAAACGCCTTGCTGTAGTCGGTCGTAATGACATCCACTTCCTTACCTTTCTCTAATGCTTGCAGTGTTTTAGAAACGAATTCGGTTAGGTTAGTCATTGTGGACCTACCCTTTAAGAAACCGTGCTGTTGTGGAGAAAAGATGGATTTGCAGTGAAAATAAAGTGAGTCATAGACAATGCTTTCAAAAAGCTTAGGTATAGAAGAGAGTTTGGCTATGGGTCGGTAGTTTGATATGTCATTTTTACTGCCTTTTTTATGGATGGGGAAAATAAAGGAGTCCTTCCATAATTTAGGGAAAACAGCTTGAGAGAGTGAGAGTCGAAAGAGAGTTGTAAGGGGCTGACATAAAACATTTACACATTTTTTTAGAAATATGGCGGGCAGACCATCAGGGCCCGGGGAAAAATCATCCTTAAGTTGATTGATCTTTTCACGTACCATATCAGTCCTTATGTCAACTAAGACAAGGGAGGTTTGTGGGCAGTTGTTCAGGTAGCTGAAATAGTCAAGATCCGGTTCGTAAACGTGATCAGAATACGATTGACTGAAGAAGGTCGCAAAGAGGTTGGCGATTGCTTTAGGGTCAGCAGATGATGTATTGAATAATTTTAGAGTGGATGGGAAGCCATCGGACCTTTTTTTAACGTTTATAAATTGGTAAAAACGCCTAGGATCTGTGATTAGGCTTAATTGCATTCTGTCGAGGTATTCGAGATAGAGGGATTCGCAGAGGATGGAAAAGCGGGAATAAGCTTGCTGGTAGAATGAAAAATCTGAGGCCGATCTGGATCTCAGGTAAGTTTTCCATAATTTGTTTCTGATATTGCGAAGAGTACGTAATTCATTATTATACCAAGGAGGAGATGACGAGCAGTTTTTTCGCGGCAAATATGGAACAGATTGGAGAAGGCAGTCAAAGATTGCTGTGTAGAAGAATTCGAGAGCGATATCAATGGGGGTGTTATTCTTTAGAAAGAGGTCGAAGTTTAAGTTATTGACTAGGTTATTAAGTTTAGCGAAGTCAGCTTTGCGGAAGTTAAAAGAAAGAGAGTTCTCTAAATCAACGCTAATGTTGGCACGTTCATATGAAAAAGTGGTGTGAGGCGAGAGGGGGGTGATAATGGTCTAGGGTAGAGAGAAGATGGTTACTCGCGGTAACCAGGGAGTTATAGGCATCGGATGAGAAAATGAGATCAAGCTGCCTACTGAGGTTGTTGGTGATACCACTAATCTGAAAAAGGCCAGAGTCGAAAAGACGATCAGTAAGGAGGGTTTCCTTTTCTGAAGAGGAATTAGTTGGTACAAAGGATGATTCGTCCTCCGAAGGAGCCCATTGCAAAAAAGGAAGGTTAAAGTCGCCAACAATTATAAAATCATCGTCGGGATCTGCGGCATCAAACAGAGAGTCAACTGCATCAACAGCCAGCTGGTATGCTTGTACTCGTATATGAGCTATTCAAAACTGCAGAATTCAAATCTCAAAACGTCGAAACAGTGTAAAAATATTCCAAAAGGCACAGCTTTCCTCTAGGTTAGGTACTGTGTTACAACGGCTATTTCAACTACGTAACTTTTTCGTGTTATGTATGTGTAGGGTGTCTAAGTTAAGGTGTGCACAAAATTTCGTTGGTAAATTTGGGGATGATCCCAAGGTGAAAATATAATAATGATGATTTTCTAGTTAGGGCTTAGTTTTGAAGATATGCAAGACAAATTGAAAAATACGTGAGTTTTGAGGTACCCTGAGTCGGTTTGTTTAGCTTGCCTTTAAGGATCTGATGCGATTTAACTCAAAAAATACATTGCTTGTCTTACTTCAACTTAAAAATCATAAAATTTCGATCAGACGACCTAGGGACACTATGGACATGTACACTAAGTGTTCAGAAAACAAAGATCGCTGTTGGGTATTCTCACTGCCATTCAACTCAAAAATTTACAGAAAATGAACAAGTCACTTCTCCACAGGTATAGAAGACCAAAGATTTCTTCTTTGAATTCCTTTAAAACACTTACTAATGCTCTAAATATGATGTTACGAACTTGCTTGATTATTTTACAGCAAACTTTAGAAGGGAGTCATCTTTGGTGGAACAGTTGGAATATATTTATTTGTATAGCCCACAAGTCATTGTGTCTGGAAACGGACTCAGGCTAACATTATCGTAGTTGGTACGCGATTCCAGCAGCCTAATTGCCAGAATACAATGATGACGCTAAAGCTAAAGCTAAAGCATGAACCGATCTGTGAGTTGAAATGACCGCTTCATGCTTCAACTTCTGAGTCAGTAATACTTAAAAGATGTTCTGATCTATAACTCGTCAACCAGATTGATCACATTACAATCGGCGCTAAGCCTACAGATCTTTAGAAGTCCGACCATTCCGAGCATTATAGCACTACTATCTACATAGACACAACCTATGCATGAGGATATCCCAAACGCTACAACATCAAATGAGTGCGTTCTGTGAGAAAGTTAAACTGGTAAGGGTTAGGGACCGAGTGCCCTTCAATGTTCCCAGAATCAAGACCAGTGGCTACAGAAAAGAACAAGGATAATAATCCTATTTTTATCAACTTTTTCTGATTAAGTCCATGCCGCTTATTCAAAGGTGAATTTTACAGAAAAAGCCCGCCAATAAAAAAAACTTCAATGCCACTAGGATTTACACGACAAACAGTGTATATATTTAAACCTGAAAACTCTCGTTTGACTTACATATTGCTCCTATACTTTAAAATTTAGGAGTGAGTGAAAAATAAACAGTACATTACATGAACCACTTGCAACATAAACAACGTCAATCGACAAAGAGTTATGTATCTGAGACTGAGTGGAGTTTTTCCTTTTGTAATTGGATTTCGACGGATTAACGTGGTTTGCAATTTCTTGTAGAAGTTCTTAATTTATTGCGGCAAGTCGAGTTGTTATTGCTAACTGACCCATGATTGCGTCATGAAATGTTTGTTTAATTGACATAAGCCGTCTTTTTTATCTCAACTTTAACCATTCATATGTACAACAGCGAATGTTTCAATTGGACGATAATAATCATAAATTATGTGGAATGCTATTACCATTCACTTCTTTTTTCGCTAGAGGCTTCTTAGGCTCCAAAGAAATATCTTACCAGGAGCAGAATAAGAAAATGAAAACAGGTTTTCTTTTCGAAATAAAAACTTAATTGGTTCGAGGTCATCTCAAAATCATTATACCGACAAAACAGAGGAAAAAGAACTTACAAAACGTTTATATACATCCCAGGAGATTCTTTTAATGTAAACACAATAGCTTTCTATTGTACCATAAGTGCCAACTGACGAAGAATGAAAATTAATATTTCATGGTCTCGAGATGGAGACATGCATGTATGTATCTACATCTCTATCTGAGTATGGTAAGGTATTTGCCATACGTAATCATATTTTCTGTTTTATTTCTCTTTTTTTCCTTTTTCGCCTACCCTCTGCCCTATTAACGCCAACGCTTCGCCTTGACTATGTGTGGAGTATTTGTATACTTGCTCATGGGATAACAACGTGGGCTCAAGTGTCTGGGGTTTGCAGGACGAACCTTGTCTATATATATATGTAAATATTTCATCACTTCAGCAATTTTTCAAGCGACAGAGGTTTTCGTTCATAAAGATGCCAGGCATAATCATAATTTTAATTTTTCTTTTTTCAAATTCAAATTTAATTTCGTTGAAGATATATGTGGGGAATATTTTTGTATTAAAATATAGAATACAAAATATGCTTATACAACAGATATAACTTAACGATTAGCGTATACTAAGTGTGCCTGTATACAAACGTGTAGGATAGATTTTAAGACTTGCACTTATGTAATAAATTGTAATAATTCTTGGTTCTTATTTCAGCTAAGTATTACTTATAGCAAGACATTTTAGGTCTAATCGGGCAATCAACTTAACCGACTGAGTCATCATCGTTTGTGACATGCGTCATTAGAGTGAGGCTCTATGAGGTACGAGTACACTTATATCTAAAGCGTCTACATATTGTGATGTCACTAGGAAGAGACAGTGATGGGTGTGGGCAAGGGTGGGACACACCCGCCTAATATTCAATGCCCATTAATCACTTTCTTAATTTTAAAGGTGTTGAATGCTTGCGAATACTTACAACATTTTCAGGCCAAGGCCTAGCAGTGAGGATGTACTATTCATCCGTTAATAATAATAGGAACTATTCGTTAAGGACCTTGTAGTGCTTCTACTCAGCTATCTATTTCAGTGATCTTGCGGAGACTGGGGTTAAAGTGCTAGTCAGTTGTTTTCCGTCTATAGCGGAAGAATATGTAAAATGGTTTGCAGTGCTACTGTAGATGTTCTCAAGAGTGGGATTGACATGTCTATTTTGTCAGTTTTTCGGATTTTTTCGAAACTAAATAAATACATAAAAAAAAAATGGTACTTTTACTCTAACCTCTGAACTGTGGCGGGTCAGTAAATCTCTACTCCGGCCCAAATTCCAACCTTCTACGTCTAACGGTTAGAAAGTTATGAGGCTGTGACAGGGAAACCTATAGACGGACAAATGAACGGACAGACAACTGACTGAACATAAGGGTTGCATCCTTACTTTTCCTTGTAAGTACTGGAACCCTGAAAACATACATATTGTACATACGTACATATACGAGTATGTATCCGTACATATGTATACTTTTAAAGATGTAGTATGTACCTATTATAATGGCTGTCATTTAATTGATCTTTCATTTTTGCCAATAATTTATTTTTAGCTGATTGTTTTTTTTTTTTTTACAGATCTTTCATTTTTTTACTTTTTGCCGATTTAGAAATGATTTTTTTTGTGAATAATCCTTTCTTTTGCTGGTTAATTATTTTGTTTACTAATATATTTTGCTAGTATTTTAATTATTTAGCTGATCATTACATAATTTTATGTTCAGTGGTTCTTGGATGTTGAGTTAGTAACGATAGATTTTTAAAGTCCCATCTAACAATATTATTCCACCTCCATCAGATTTCGATGATTTTCAAAAGAAATCATCTACACACCGGCAGCGTTATTATCGTGTCGTGACATATTGACAAATTATCTGACATACTATATTTTAGCATTTTCAGAATAAGTGACATAATTTTAATCAAAAAAGTGAAACAAAGAAAATAATCGACGAACTTCGGTTTTTTTCTTTTCGTAAAACCCTCTACTGGCAACATAATATTTTGTATCAAAAATATCGTGATTTTTTTTTTTTTGTTGTTTGTGTTAAAATATGTCAAGGTGACATATCCCGATATTTTTTTTTTTCGTTAGGCGAATGGAAAAGGTATAAGACAAAGTGTTGTGTAATAAATTGTAAATTTTAACAAAAAAACCAAATTTTATCAAAATCTGTTAGCCATGTGACAATTTTGTGAAAACAATTCTAATTCTAATATTAAACCAAACTAACAAAGCTAATTTTAGAAAAAAATAAGCGGTTATTGATATGGATAATTTGACGATTTTTAAAAATAGCCACTTAAATATCTGCGCGTAAGCACACAAAATTTCATAAAAATTCATCAAGTGGTTTTTAAGGCTAGATATAAGACAAGGACTTTGTTTACATTTACTATTTTGAAGGCTTCTGACACTCAACCCCCAAACCTTACAGTTACAACTCTCATTGATTTTAATGATTTTTAGGTGCACCGGACGACTTAAAAGGCAAGTTTCATCGAAATCAGTTCCGTAGATCTTAGAATTATGAAAGGGGCGAGAGGGATAAACAAACACGGAACAAAAAGTAATCGCTTTGACCTAAAATGGAAAGATCAACCGGAAATTGTGCATGTTGAATGATGTACCAAATTTAGCTACCGGAACTAGCTTAGATTTTACGATGAATGTAAGCTTTAGGACCAGCCCCACTATCCCAGATATGATTTTGCGACGAGTATTGGAACTTCAGTCGATTCTGCCTAATATATATGGATGTATAAATGTGCGTTTACTAAGGCTGATTCTAATATCATGCCGAAATTTTGTTTTCTCTATTTTATTCGACAAGTGTTAGTTATGCACCTCCATTTGTCGATATTGTGGGAATGGAAAAATCGTTGGTTCAAGCTATACATTCAACTAGTGCTAGCTATTTGACTGTAAATGAATCATTAGTTTTTATCCACATTTTGCTTTCCCGAAAAATAATTGATTCGTTTCCTTTCTTAGTTCCATTTAAATTTATGACGTGTAAAGGAGAAGATAAAGGGGACTCTGCAGTGACATAAAAAATGGTCTCGCATCATAACGCCATTAAAATAAGCCTGTGCTCGCTACTAAAAGGAATACAACAAATAGCATATACAATATTCTCTGTTGGTTTATCGTTAAATCAGATCAGATCTTACACTAATGTTATGAAAACTGCATCCAAAGATGATATTACACTATGCTACGGCGACGAATCTCAAAATACTTCCCCCTATAATGTTATATAACATGTACTGTACATGTAAAGTAAACATTTTAAAACAACTACAAAACTCTCTCTCATCATCTTTTAAAGATGAATGCTGTTTTCCTGCATCACTATTTGCGGTTATATGCCTTCGTGCTAGCCCATACCCGGAAAGAAGTACAAAAATGCAAACTCATGCATGCAATAACTTGATCTACGAGTGAAGTCTAACGTACAGAAAACACTGCAGCAAAATTATCTTGGTCACGCCTGAGGTTGAAAACTTTATCCGGTTGACCAAAATATTTGTGTCCACTCCACAGTCACCAGATGACACCGAAATCCCCAAAATTAGCTAGCTCCCTGTCCATTAATTTTGGCACGAGATTCACCTTTTGTGCTGCATGCTGACATACTGATGTGGGGCGGTGTTCACTTAAATATGTGCATGACTGCAAGAAATCTTCGTTTTCAGAAGCAGCATGCTGCTGGTACCGAAAATCCATAAATCATCTTAAATTTCCCGTAATGCAAGGCACCGGCAATGGTGGTCATATCATTCTGACACATCTTTGCTACAATCAGGAGAAACCGTCACACAAGCCAAACACAAGCTGCTGCATTTCTGTTTCGGGATGCACATCCGCATCTGTACTTTTCTCCAGAGACTGGCGGCTTGTGGTATTGTTAATGCGACGCCACACATTGGCAATAGACTTGGTTATGGCTATCTTTCAATTTGGCGAATTTTGTCGTTGTGTTTTGGTATTGCAAGTCATTAGCACGGTCTCTCTCAGTGAAAACTGTGCAATCACAGAGCAATGTTTCATTATTCCGGCATTCCGGCAGAGTGTGTAACCACAAAGCCCCTGAGTGACATGATGGTAGTATAGTCGCTGGCAAAAGAAAGGCATTCGTTTAAGCAAACATTAGTTTAGTTTCTCTCTGGGTGATTCGAGATGGATAAAAACGGTACAAGACCGAAAAATTTATTCCATGTTAATTATATTGATGATGCTTATCATCTCTTTTGCACTCAGTAGGGAACAGCTTAAGAAGAGGCAATCAATGATTTTATTGGATTGTGGGCAATAAGTATGCCCTCGCTGTATTCCGTAGTGCATGAGTGCACCAGCAGACTTTCTGTTCCGCTGATGGAATTTATGATTCTCATGATCATCATCTTGTCATCAAGAAGGATGCAAGCAGTTTGGCGAAACCTTTAATTAAACATACATATGTATGTATGTATTTTAGACCCAAGGTTGGTTCACGTTCATCCGAAGCTGAGTTTTCCTCTGTAAGAGTCATTAATTCCATTCTTTTTCGGGCAATGATTAATTATATATTTTTGAACCCTCTCGAGAGTATATTTATTTTAATACATAGTTTGCAACATTGAGAAATAATGGAGCTAGACCAATAAATGTAAATATATCTTACCTATGATCAGTACCAGTAGCCAAGTCGATTGAGCCATGTCCGTCCGATCATATGTAACAGGTTTGGGTCCTTAAATTTTAAGCTTGACAAATAAAATTTGCTACCTACCTAGTGTTTGATTTCTTACTTGCACCTATAAGGGAAAGTATTGGTTTCGTAAAAAAAAGTTTCCCCTCGAGATTTTGATCTACCTTGCTATAATGGAGAATCTCAAAAAAGTGTTTCTCAGTTTTTCTGCCTGTCTGTCTGTACGCCCGGCTGCAGTCTAAACGACTGGACGGATTTTCTATTTCTCTGCTATGACTCAATCCATTTTGTTCAAAATCAATATACAGGATTAATATTTGACATATATACAAGATTATGGCGTACCAGGATTTTTTTTTTTTTTTTTTTTAAACAAACTTTTTGATGAATTTGTTTAAATTTTAAATCTGACTGATTTGCAGACAAACAACATATAGGTACAAGTATGTACAACATCGCCGTGCTGTGTTTTACGCCGGTGTTTACGGTTTTTTAAACCACTATTCAACAGTAGTTAAACCTAACTACGCGTAGTTTCACTACATTCACATTTGGTGTTTAACATTCCTAGGTCAAAATTTACATTATTTGCAAATATCGATTATTTAGGTCTAATGATATGTCACTTTACTAAGGAACGAACATTTAAAGTGACGTATTTTGAACAACATTTGTTTAAAATCGAACAAAAAATTGCCTCAACAAAATATCTATACAGGGTAAGTTGTTTATAAAGGTATTTTTTCTCGATGCTGGATTTACGAGTCTCTGCACCTTCATTCTACTAAATTTGTGGGAATGAGAAATGGCTGAATTAAATGAAAAGAGCAATATGCATTACAGAAAAAACCGTAATGGGTTATTGAATCCGAGAGAGTGTTAAACATTTTTCTTCTCTAAATAACAACTTATGCAAACCATTCCCGCAAGAATGTGTAAATTAAAATGGCCGCCATCAAACAGCTTCCGAGGAAAACCGAAGTCTTAATAGATGGGATAGAAATGACTGTAAAATTCTCCTAAGATGTGCTAAATTCATACTGCTATATCCTGAAGCTAGCAAAAATAATAAAAGGTTCTATCTCATCAACAATCCCGGCTCTTTTCTACAATGATACGACTATCACGGACTCTAAAAAGAAAGCTAATCTTCTAACTGCAATATTCGCAACAAATCCTGCCTTACCAGATTGCTCTCTAATTCCACATGTACTGGATTTGGTTTAAAATTCTTTGAGACCAATGTTTTTTCGAGTATAGCCACATAGAGTCCATTTTCGGGGCCAGATGGTGTTCTTCTACTCTGGCCAATCCTGAGCCAGTTGTACCTCTTCCACGTATTGTATTCCACAGGCGTTTTTCCTGATAGATCAATAGCTTTAACGTCAGTGCTGTTCAAGGTAATTGAGATGTTAAATACCACTTTATGAGTTATTTCGAAAGAAACTATCTTTTTAATGACCGCCAGTATAGTTTCGGACACTATCTGTCAGAAAAGTGAAATCAGTGTATTCATGACCATGGTGAATGTAGAGTTTTTGTTCTTGATATTTCCAAAGCTTTCGATAGAGTGTGGCATAATGCCCTCCTTAACAAGCTTGAAGCTCATGGTGTCGGTGACATTTTTGAGAAGTGTATTGCGAGTTTTTTTTTTAAATGTTGTCGATCATTACAGGTTGTATTAGATGGATATACCTCTACACTATTCTTCACTAATGCCTGTGTTCCCTAGGGCTACGTACTTTGTCGGACAATTTGTGTGATTTACACCAATGACACTCTTACTGTTACTCATAATTCAATTCATTCCTTGGCTGACGAAACTCCTGTTTATTCCCGCCTGTTTTATCATAATACATCTGTAGCTCATTCTACACATGTACATAAAAAGCTTCGATTTCGAGATTTTAATCAATCTTGGTATAGTTCTCAATTCTATCTGTTCGTCCGTCTACCTGAGAGGACGTACAGCCGATTGCAGTCTAAACGACTCGAAGGATTTTCTCAAACTTCATATTTTTAATTTAGCTAATTGTACTAATAAATACTTTATTTATTCGCTGGTTATTGTAAATTGACTATTTCTTATTCGAAATCAATATCTAAACAATGTTCGACAAATGCAAGGTCATATTCTACAAAATTGTCAAAATACGTTTTTTTTACTTGCACCTAAAAGTTCGCCAATTCTGTTTACCTGTCTGCCTATAAGTATGTACATACATATGTATGTATATATATGCGATGGACTGCAGGCTTAGAAACTGGACGGATATACTTCCTATCTAGGGCTGGGGATCACAATTCGAGACGAAATCGAAATTTTTATTCTAACCCCAAAATTATCTACACGAAATCGGAATTTCTCGAAAACGCTCCAACGACTTCTATCAAATTTCATATTCTAGTTAGAGTAGACGTATGTATGTTACTAGTGGTGTACCAAGATTTATTTTTTAAAAGAAAGTCATAACGGTTACCTATAAATAAGTTTTTGAAAAATGGTTATTCCTCGGATGTGACTCAAACGATTTTGTTGGAAATCGACATCTAAGCAATACTTGACATATGCAAGGACATGGCACACTAAGTTTTGGAAAACTTTCAGAATAAATATTTGCTCATTTTTCTAAAAAAAAAAAAAAAATTTAAAAAGAAAAAAAACATTTCAACGACTTTTCTTGAATATCAAATTTGAGTGATTTGAAAATGGACAGCATGTACCTACATACATATATGTATATAAGTGCAAGTACGTGCGAACGTGCGTTATATTTTGTTACCAGTTATGCGTAGGTAAGTAGTAGATTCTGAAATGATGAATTAAGAGATGTGCGATACATCAAGCTGAGTCGGGGTCTACTGAGAATCGGCTTGGCTGTTCTAAGTTAGTGGCCTGCGGTCTCTTCACAACTACTAGTCTCTCTGTGCAGATGATAAATATACCAGGACAACCATCAATTTAAAGTAGCTACCTCACGTAATCTAGGCATTCTCCACCAGTTCTTCAGGCAAAATTCAATCAAGTCTGGCAAAGTAAACTGCCTTTAATTTCCTCAATTACCAAGTGCCATTTACATGATCAAAGAAAATAAACTGCCTCGTAATCGGAGGTAATAATGTGTGTATTTAAAACAATGATAGATACAAACAAATTCGAAAGATTTATTTATTGATATACTCGTACGTAACATTTTTATGCCACCACTGCTTGTGAAATCCATTATTTTTATCACATTTTTGAATAAAACAAATGGTATAAGTGCACAGTACAGCTTTTTTAATCAGATGATCACAGAAATGCAAAATGCCAATTTGATCACAAATGTCATACAAATGCAGTGAATTTTTCAACAGCTCATGTTACACATCATGGTAGCGTGCACACAGGCCAACGGCACGTACTACATAACACACTAACGACTGCACATGGGATAACACATTAGCATAATAATATGAAAAATGATAGCTGCTGGAAGAAAAATGTCGAGTTAATCATATCTAGAAGAAGTATCGTCTTGAAGCACTTCACCTTAGGAATGTTTTAAACGAAGTATACACGAAGGGGTTGAGCATTTTTGTGTTCTTCATCAAACAAACACATTGCCCCAGGGAAGTTGTACACGTATTACTTATGAAAACGCCTTAACAAAGACGATGTCGTGCGAGTACAACGATACGAGTAATATCCTGGCAGGTAGATTTTTATTATCCGCCATTTAGAACAATATTACCCCAAAAGGAATTATATTTTGCCCTCTCGATTGTAAGGATTCCCATGTGTACATCTTGAAAGAAGCCCTACCCTTCATTTTGGTGCAAAACACTTTGTCATGTATAATGTTTCAGACGAAAATTTCGTACAAAGTACACGGTTGCGTATATGCCACATAACTTTGGTGGAATTTTATTTTTATTACACTATCCGAGCGACTATATCAGTTCGCGTTGCTATGAAATTCTTCAAATTTCTTATTCTCCATCAGGGTATCCTTATCTAAAAATACAAGCACTCATTTAATGCGTGTGCTTCTCTGACGTTGCGGCACACGCTGTGTTCCTAAATAGTGCACTTAACAACACACACCTTGGAGTATGTCTCTTGCCTTGGGCTGGCATTAAATAAACACGCTCCCTGCACCTAATTAAAACAAATGCAACTCGTCGTGCACCCAAATACTATCTTATAGGGGCCCCCAAAACATTTATAAACATTCGGCGTCGTTGTCGTCGTCATCGTGGCCCCAGCGTCCTTTTCTTAGCATTAATCTGGTGGAAACTCGACAATAATTTCGTACCGGGACCTGAGGGCTCAACATAGAAACGATAAATTCTAATGGAATGTTGGCTGACGGTGGCACACTGATGGTAAGCAGGCGTTAGATCTTCCATATACCGCCAACAGTGAAGGAATTAATGCCCTCTAAGGAATTAGGAAGAAAGAGCCATTCGATTGCCGATGATGGCTGGAATTGTAATTAATACATTTGTTGGTGCTTTACTATATGTACTTGTATCCCAAAAATAAAATTACCAATATATTTTGTTACATTTTTTTCGGGGCTCTTCTATAATTACTATTTTACTTTATCTATTTTTTTTTTTTTTTTCATTTTTCGTCGCCTTTCTTTTGCTGTTTATTTTTGGTAGTTTTTTTTTTTCCTAAGCAGGATAGATTCGGTGATGTTGACAGATATCTGAGCAGTTGTGACACTTTATTTGGTTTCCGCTTATGTTTAGTTTGTTTACGGCTTTGGAATACATTTCAATGCATTTCCTTTGTTGTCTTGTAACACAAGATCTTTTGTTGTCCGGAAATACGGCTTAAGAAGGTAAGTTCGTTAGTAGACGATTAGGTGCATATTGACTGGAAATTCGTTTTGCTTACTGTCGAAGAAAAAGACACGTATCTGTAAATTTAGAATCTTAAAGGGGTACAGCTCAGCAACATAAGCGCACTAGTGATCTTAATAATAATAATGATTACAAAATGATAACAGTTTGAATTTTAGTGGTAACAGATACGCCTTTTGGATAAACTAATCACGAACGTGCTGTTTGAGGATTTTGCATTTCTACTGTTGTGGACAGTTTCAATTATTGGCTATGATGACCTTCCAGTTTTAAAAACGGCAAAATATTAACGACGCAAAGGGCTACCTTTATTATAAAGTAATTATGCTCATTTATCCACTTCTGTAGTCTTGAAGTTCTTACGTTTGGTTTCGTTTCACATGGAACGAAGGTATCTGATATTTCCTATCACTAAGTCAAACATTGCAGTACTGCCTGACACTTGATTATATCGAAGTTTAACTAGCTTTGTTCAGTGTCTGTTCTAAACAGTCTGGAACAGAAAATTACGTTCAATGAGAAAGAATGCCGCCTAAAAGTGTTCTTCTTTTGTTCATTGACGCTGTTCCGGACAGTCCAGCACACGATTTCCTGCACCTATTCTTGAGCTAGAACACAGTCGTTTAAAGTGTCCAAATCAACTATTTTGAGTAGAAAATATATTTTTTTTGTTTTGAAAAAAGTTTGCCTTAAATTTAACATGCCTTTTGCTAGATCTCACATAAAATTCAAGAAGCTCAATAACATAAAAGTGCTTGCATTTCATTTTTTTTTATATTTTGGCAGCTAAAAAGAAGAACATTATCCTCTGGTTCATTGAACACTAAGCTGCACCTTTATGTTTCACCTTATTCCAGTCTGTTCAGTGAATATTAAAGTTCACTGAGCTAGGAGCTACTAATAACGTCATTCTCACATGGGTGAGAGTCTGGTCATTAGTATTACCTCTTGATTACTTTAACACTACATCTACGTAATACTGGTCCTCAGTTGACAGTTGATGCATATTCAATTTACTTGCAAACACCATTTATTGAAGCTTAGAAGAATGGAGCTCAGTTTATTTCTTTGATGAAAACATAACGTGTCGCAACGGCAGTAATAGAAGACATCATGTATACCGGCAAAAATGGAGAAGGCAATGCTATATGTTGCAGTGTCAGCGATGTTACAGATACAACCTGTCAGTACTTGACAACATAAATCGGATTTCAAACTAACATAAATTTAGCAGCGAATAAAATTAAAAACAAAACACTCAGGTTACAAGCGCAAAATCTTCACCTCTTAGCTTTTGACACTCAAACTAGTGTCAAAAGGTTTTGAACATTGGTGATTCTGTTATCAGTGACATCAGCACCGTCGTCGCTGCGTCATCAAATATTACTGTGCTTTTTGACAGCTCTAACAAACATATTTAGCGCCGATAGTGGTGAATGTAAGGGCTTGGCCACATTCTCTAATGCGCATTATCTCCTGTTTTCATTTGTAAATAACAACACGCAAATCGTTGTTTTGACGACCCTCAACAATTTCATAGAGAAACAGCAAATAAGGACCTACAGTTTTACTGTCTGATCCGAACGGCGAGGCTTATCAGACATTCACGAGTTGGGATTCGTATCTGAACCATCGTTTCGAATGTCAGTAAAACACCAACTACTCGTATTTTTTGGAGTTTAACTTAGAAAAAAGTGGACGTGGCTGCGGCAATTAATTAGCCAATTCAGAGTCTGTAATAATATCTTTTTTTTATAATCTTGTCTCAGTTAAGGTGAACTTAAAACGCTGTTGAATAGCTGGATATTAAACGCTTTCGAAAATATTATTTGTTTTTTTAAAAAAAGTTACTCATTTCTAGGGACCATTTCATTGGGGTCTTTGGAACAGCCGCTATAGTAATATCTACAGTATAGATAGGACTACTACTAGCCTTCGATGAGCCAATATTTTCAGATTGGATACGGGATCTAATAATTGCCCGTCTTTGTATGCTGTCAGTAGTTAAAGAAAATATTTTGAAGCCGAACTTTATGAGATTTGCTTGTCGATGATGTTCAGATAAAAGCTTGCTTTTCTCATAAAGTTTGGTTGAAAAAAAAACAATAGCTAACGCTTAAGTAATATTTTCAAAAAAAGCTTATTTCATGCTAGATTAAACTGGCAAACTTAATCTCATCAAAACTCTTTTAGTGGTTCTTATGTTTAGGTCTGTGAGAACAAAAGGTCACGGACCAAATAGTTAAGATAAAATGTAAGGGTAATTTCTAAATTTTACAATCGGAAGGATTGGTCACATGGGTTGCTTCTATTCAGTAGATTAACGAGAAATTAAAATTGGAAAAGAGTGAAAATAATGGTAACAAACACTAGAAACATGAAACTTCACATTTATACCAAAAAAGGATTACCTGACAATAAAAAAAATATTCCACGAATATGGGTGAAGGTACGTACGTAAACTCATCTGGAAAAGAACATACAGAAGATGTTTCCGAAAGGCATGCGAACATGCTCAACCGCAACTATGGAGGTGCCTCTGGAACTAACTCCTCTTCACCTCGTGGTTGAGGAATTTGCAAGCAAAACAATCCTAAGAATGGCAAAAAGTGGTAGAGGTGAATTGAATAAGAAGAATTTGATGTATTCCTCAAAAAACTCCCTCTTCTAGCAATACTTAGAGATGATAGTATCAAGAAATTCTAGATCCGAGCTGTGTAGGTTCAAGGCCGAAAGGGAAACAGCCACCCAGAGCGACCCGAACATATAAGAGAAACGACTAAAATCTAAGTTTCTCCAACCACTACGCCAAAAAGGTGAGCTTCCTGTCGAAGCTTAGAGACTGAAGCGATGAATGCACAATTTATGGACTGGCAACCATACAATAAAATGGTATACAAACGGGTCTAGAACTGAGGAATGAACTGGGGCAGGAGTGTTTGGGCCAAGAACGAAGCACTCAGAACTCATGGACAATACTACCAGCATTTTTCCAGCCGAAATATATGTATACCATAAATAAATGCGTACAAATGAATTTTAACAAAAAGTACAAATTTTGACAAAAAGACAAATTGCGACAAAGCAATAATGCAGTAATCGAGGCACTAATGGAGGAGGAAAATAGGACCAGTACCTGGAAATAAGAAACTCTTATGGAACTACAAACGAAACATGTATCAGCCTAAATAAAAATAATCTACGTATCCTAACAAGCTTCGGAAGAGGACATTGCATACTTAAGGAACACATAAGGAAACAAGGTATATCCGAGGAAGGCTTTTACAGATTCTGCAATTAGGCAAGTGAGACTCCAGAATCTTGTGGGGCACTGACCCACAAGAGAATTAAATATTTGGGCCAGAATCAAATATCAGAAGAGAAAATTCCGATCATGAGTACATGAATACAAGGTAAACTCTAATGACGGAACAAACCTCTCCAAGTAGGGGGTGCAATAAACCATAAGGTCTCAGTGCAAGGTATACTTCTCACTTAAAAAATACTCTCCGTATATAAAAACTCCCATCAGTCATTTGGATGAGTACATTAAGAAAAAAAAGGTTGACCAACTCAAATGCAATGCACTGTTAATTTATGAAACGCCTTTAATTAACATAATTTTTGATATACATATGTACGACATAAGATCGTACATATTTCTATTAGATCAAGTCAAATTATAAATTTATTTATTGTTGGCAGTACAACAAATTTTGTTACACATTTCATGAGAATTCGGGTTTTTTTTACCCACATACAAAATCCTTACAAAAATAGAAAATATTTCACTTGGCAAATCAAACACTTTTCCAGTCAAAAATGAAACATCTACCCTAGCCATTTATATATAGCAAATAAGGAAACGATGAAGCATTCATAAACAATTTTCTCGTGTCATAGGGTTTTCCCTCGTCGACAAGAACGATGCTCAATTTAGTTGCAGGTAGTATTTTTAGAACAGCAACAGAAGAATATTGCGGATGAGTTAGAATGTTCGTTTTTCGGTGTCAAATCAGTAATCCCAAAAGTAAAATTTATTTTACGCATTAAATCGAAATCTGTCGAGTAATAAAGAACCTAACACCAGCCATAAATTTTAATCACACAAATGAATTTCTAAATCTTTTATTGGCATTTAAAGATCACAGAAAACCAGGAAGTAATTTCCGCCCGTCCTTTTCGATTTTACAGTCTGGTGGAATTAAGACACTGCACTTGTTTCGACACTAACCCACACGCAGTTCACCCGCATTTTATAATATGAAGATTGATGGTTTTTATTATTAAAATTTAAGTATAATAGTTTTTCTTTTCAATGTCGAGAAATTTTGAAAATTCCAAATTCACACTGATTTCATGTCGATAATTTGCTTGAACCAGCATAAAAAAGACATCCTACTACAGTTTTTCACATTATATCGGTCTAATTGTATTAATGAAGTATACACATTGAATGCTTGTTCTATTACATGTTAAGCACTTCACATACTCCTCCCTTCATGTATAATTGAATTTTTTTTTTCTTTTTAAATTTCACGCTAAATAAAATGTTCTTCTACGAATCCATAAAGTGCTTTCTGTGATGTAAAGAGCTTATGTTTTGAATGTTTCCCATGTTTTCTTTTTTTTTTTTTTGATTTTCCGACAGAAATTCTTTTAGGAAATGTTCCTTTAATTGTGTTGGATGTTGGATCCCTTTCGATGTTCACCACTTTTCTTTATCATGAACACGCACTCGAAATATTTGTAAGGGAATTTTTCAATAGACAGAAAGTGGAGTAAGTTTCAATCGACTCCCATATCAAAATGTTGATTTATGATTTCAGAATGCTTGTAATGATTGCACGCGGCGGCATACGAGTGCTTTGATAACGATGTACAACGCCTGAGATTTGATGGGCAAATGATATGCAGCATGTATTTTATCAGACAAACAACAGCCCGTTGCAGTACAGATTTATGAACAATTCAAATTTACAATGACACATGGGCGAGTTCCGCTGTCATTGTGCAACTAAACATACTGCGTTAATTTACAATTAAATCAATTGCGTTGCCAGCATTTTCAGAAGATAAACATAATTGATTAAGTGCGTGTTTTTGAAAGCATTCAATTAATACATTTAATCAAGTAGGTACACATATGAAACATGCCAGACACTTGTAGGTATTATAAAAAAAAAAACATACAGGAAAATTACAAATCGCACGATACCCTATCCCCCATCTTTTAACTCACCCCCAATAAAGTGCGTTGCGAAATTTTTTAAAACAGTGAACAATGATATCTTTCTATACAGAGGATATTTCTGCTTTGGATTTTAGAAAGTTTATATACCAAATCTCTTGTCCCTAGCTCAAAATTTATGGCCTAATAAGTGGTGACATACAGACAGCCGGACTTGGCTAGATCGACATAACTTTTGGTGCTGATCACAAATATATACACTTCTGGGGGTCTATCGTTATTATTTCTCCATGTTACAAGCTATGTATTAAACTTAATAAACCCAGGATAGGGTATACAAATAAAGTGCATGACTGGGTCGCACGTGTTTGCATCTCCATATGCTATTTATTTTCAAATCACTTTGAAATTAAAAAAAAAAATTTTGTTTAAACCGTTTTTTTTAAACCGTTAAGAATCAAAATATATTGACAATTTTCCAACACTTTCGACATATTGTGAAATCGGTTGAGTCTTAGTCGAGAAATTGCCAATTTTCAAAAACCGGTTAAGAAGGGAAGTACCGTTATTCGAATTTGTTCCCAAAAACAAATACAAAATCGTGAGAGAAATGTATAGTTAATTTTAGGGTTAGAATGAAAATTCCTATTTCTCTTCTAATTGTGAACACACAAAACCCAGATACGAAGCTTCAAGAAAATTCGTCCAGCCGCTTAGGCTGCGGTCCAGCGCATATATGTACATACAGACAGACCGAATTGGGAGGACCCACTTTTTGAGTTTCTCTAATACAGTAATGTCAAGTTTTGTTAAAATCTTGAGATCGTAATTTCTAAGGAAACCAATTCTTACCCGTATAGGTGCAAGTAAAAATAACTTTGAAAAACTTTGACCCAACCATTTTATGTAAACTTCTCCATAATGTGAACCGGCAAACATTATACATTACTCTATAATGTGAATTTTTGAATTTGTTTAAACTCTGAGATGTGAACTTTCTTTCCATATTACTTCGTTTTCTTTTTTTTGCATTGTTTTTGTTATTAATGTGAATAAGTGCTGTTTATAAGCAGCAGAATATTGGACCCTTGCATATTCGTTGGGGTATTTTTTATACGACTTTATGAATTACATTTCCTTAATGTTTGTATTTATCAATTACCTTACTACATATGAAGTGTTCGATTACATTTATTTATATTAATTAACATAAAACGTATAATTTTTGGGAAAAAAATGATTCAGTGCTGTGAACACCTCTAAAATGTGAAAAGGGCGTGTTTGTTCACATTACCGAGTTGCCTCTGTATAATATATAAAATCCAATTTGAGAAGATTTATGTGGTGACTGGTCTGAAAACTATTGAATTTGGTCAATAGCGCAATAATAAAATTCAAAACGGAGTGTTTGCTATGTCTACTTTAACATCGCTAATCCTTAATCTTAACCCTGTAACTGAAAAACGCTTGTTGTTCGATTAGTTCATTAGGAAATTTTTTAGGGAAGATTTATGGATAGCTGAACATCCCGTTTCATTTTGCTTAAGCTGAGCAAATATCAGAAACTCACGCCGTACGAAAAATGTATATTATTAAGGGCACGAACACATGAAGCATTTTCTAACGCACTTTTTGAATTTATTTGTTGTTTCACTATGAACATTTTGAGAGGTTGTCATAGTAACGATTTTTGTGTTGTTGTTTATCAATGAAATTAAGACATGCTTGTAAAAACTTATATATTTTCAAGAAAAATGTTTAGCGGTTTTATTGCCGAAGATTTAAAGTTATCAATCACCTTTAAACGTTATACTAAAGCTGAGCAATAATCGAAATGAATTTGAGCAAATTGTTATCAACAATTTTCAACTAGTAATCAGTGGGTCTCACTGCTAACAGCGGTGCAACAGTGGATGGGTTTCTGCGGCTGCGTGTACTGAGTACAGGAACGCGGGAAACAACCCGCTTTAGGTTTCCTTTATATCACACCCTTTCTGTTTATTTGTTGCATGTTATGTGGAATATTGCTGTGACGGAGAGAGTAGACATAATTTTTCGAACAAAACAATTTTTATTTGTCAAGTGAACAGATTTCGGTGAAACTTTTAATTTGTTTCAAGATTTGTATGCCTACTTGGAGAACATATATACTCGTACATATGTACATAGTATGTAAGTTCCTACGCATTGCAAAGGTGAGTGATTCATTTTTAAAAAACTGGTTTCTAACCTTTATTACGGCAATAATTATATATGTATATTAATAATTTTGTATTTAATTTTTAGTAAGTTAATTTATTAGTGTTAAAAAATATATTTTTTTTTTTTCATTTCTTAATTTCACGGATTTTAGGGGGCGGGAGAGCATCTAAGCAGCTCAAGCTCCATGGCTTCTTAAAGGTCTATTGTCTATTTATCATTAGTTTTCTTTTTTTCTGAAAATTAGTATAATAATTAAAGGAACCCACAACATTTAGATCAGCTGTCATTGAAACTTCTTAGAAGCATTCCGTTGCCTATGCACAGAAAGACCTACAAAACACAGATTGTGTTTGGGCCACTTTAGCCGCGGGCATGTGTACTAGTCTAGAAAATAATAGACTTAAATTTGGATGGTTCTCTGCTTATTTCGGCAAGGATTATTTATTCATATTCTATGATTATTTTTATGTAGTTATGCAATATAAATTACATCAAATCATAAGTAAATCTCATTCCATTTGTTGTAAGTTTAGGCTGCAGATGCACATGTAACCATCAATCGTTCTTCATCCAGCACTTATTTGATTACTTTTCTCATTAAAAACGAATTTATTCTCTGTTACATTTCCAATGTAGGTACTGCAATGCAAATATTTATTCATGAAACCTCATCAAAATTAAGAGCCAGTTGTACCATGCAACATTTGATGACAGCGGAGAGATTTGCTTGTGTAAATAAAAGCAAAAATTCAATATTTACATTTGAACAAGTCACAGATCGCTTAAACGCTATAGGATTCAGTGTGAATGTTAAACATTGATGCCATTCAATACATAATATTGACATACCACATTAACACATTCAACAGATTAGGGGATACGTTTTTGTTTAGTCTATATTCTCAACAAAGTCACAACGAAATGAAGGCATTGCAATTATGCAATGGATGCCGCGGCAGAGTTCACAAATTGTTTTGAGGACCGACGAGAATGAATATTCTAGACTTTCAAATGACGGTATTTTGCCAGAGAAATACTTTAAAGTCGTAAATTGTGTGTGAAGTATTTGCACATATTTTAAGACAGTTCGTTCGCAAGTATATTGGCATAGTTCTCTTTTAAAAGCATCTAACAACGCCGACAGTCTAAGGCTGTTACATTCGTTATGTTCCAGAATGTTATTGTGAAAATATCGTAGGACGATTTGATGCGTAGAAAATTTGAGCTGAAAGGTTTCAAATTGAGAAATAAATTACAAATATTGAGGGTGAACATTGCTTCTCTTCTGCAAATACTCGTAGGGTCGTCTTTTGCGTTGGGCAATGGAGATTTGGGGGGAAGAAGTCCAATGTGACAAGTTACACTATGTATGCCGCTACAAATATTCCCAAATATGTACTGTCCCTGCATACATTTCATACATACTGAAACCATCAACAATTGTGTTTAAAGCAGCATAACAGGAAACATATTTCAATTCCCTTTTGTGCATTCAAACTCGATATCTGATGGGAACAAGGTAATTATTTTAAATTATTTCTTAAATTTTTTAACGAGTGGCCGCAATTTAAAAGACGATAAATGTTCAATACGCGTCGGCGAATTTTAAAACAATTCACCTCATTTCATTTATATCGCGACGTGCTATGCGACCAACTATAGATAAGAAAATAATAAAGAAACAAATAGACGCGGAGCTCCTTGGCTCCTACTGCCAGATATAATAACATGTGGAGGCGTTATTGTCGGACACTCTCAAGATTCAAGCTTTAAAGCCTACTTCTGCAACATGGCAATCTTTCTAGCTACACATCTACATACATGTAATAGGTTTTTCGATCTCTCAAATAAAATTTCTATCTCCAACTACGATTTACGTATCTAGATAACGAAAAACTCCTATAGCAGCAGAAGCCAAGTGCCCACATAAAAAGTTTTATGTCTGCAACGTTTCAAACCGAAGCCAATCGCAATGTCATTTGACTTCGATGGTGATCTCTTCCATTAGCTGTCCTAAGCTATTTGATTTTAATGAATTTTTTTTTCTTCTTTTGATATACTTGCAGTACGTCTAAACCGCTGTAACAACATCACCACCATTAGCTGCAGCAAAAAGCCACAGTTTACAATCCGGTTTGAATGTCGTGCAAGCAAGACAATATGCATCTGAACATTTCCATGTTATTTTCTTTTCTCCTTGAGGTTCTTATTTCTTTCTTGTGGGTTTTTTGCTTTTCACAAAGGTATTCCTTGTCCAATAAAGATAATTAACTATTTTAGTATGGTTTAGTTGAGCACTACCAGAAGGAAATACAATACCATGGTGGTAGAGAAATTCACCATCATCGATACAGTGTGAAGTTGGTTCGGATTACGATTGTCGGAAATCTGATATGTTAAGGGTTTTCTTTTCCTCCCTTTTGTTGGTTTTTGAATGCTTGCTGATTAGATTTCTAATTATTTCTAGTACCAAAGTTAATTAGAAACCAAAGAGCGTGTATATTTGGTGGCAAACCGTGTTTCTTGTAAGTTCAAAAATAATAACATCACTTAGTGTAAACAATCGAGATTGAATGAGAAAAATTTATTTTCTTCAATTAGACATGCAGCGTTATGTATTTTCGAATGCGGTCAATAAATTTCGAATGTGCTACGAGTGTGCACTTTACTTGAAGCTGCACGTTATGTAAATTATGAAAGAATTTTAAAAGCATTTAGCATTAATTAACAGAACCGTTGTTGAGATGGGAAATCTGCTGGGAATGCACTACATTCAGACATTAAGTCAAAATTTACATATAAGAGTTAAACTTTTTTAAATTAAACAAAAAAAAAAAAATGTGTGTGTTTAGTATAATAAGATGATTAATCTCGAAATTTATATTGTAGACAATAAATAAATATTTTAGTCTAAATACTTTTGACGGTCGGTATCCGATCGAACGTAATATATGCTAACTTCGCATTAAAAAAATGCATATGATCAGGTACATTTGTCTTGAGTGAATTCTAGTACATTAAGACTGTTTTTAAGTGAGTAGCAGTCGAATGAATTACTCGGCATCTCCCTTGCATAAAACAGCAAACAACTGTGGTTGTACTCTTTAAGTCATGTTAAGCAGGTCGACTGGATACTGAACTTTATTTTTGGAAATATATAACTTTCACAGTTTAGGTAATGAGTGCTGTCAAATTTTCTTTGACTTTATGCTGCCATTGAAAGGTGGTACACCTCATCTGGATGACGTCAATCTGGGTGACAATTCCTAGAAATAACGGCTAGATGAAGAGTAAAGCAAATTATGGAAAAAAAAAGATGAAAAATATGTTTCTGATATTTTTTTTATAATTCATTAATACAAAATTTGAGATTTACTCATTTAAGAATGCTTTGAGTGGTGATAACTTTTGATATATCATAAATTGTTAATTAATTATATTAAGACCAAATTCTTGCGCCATAGATATTCGAACTCACGCTCGTCAAGTGTAAGGATATTTGACGCAAGGCCTTAGTAATCTCGGCTATGTCGGTATTACTTCGATCACTTCAAATCATGATTGACCGCTCTGCAGATATTCAATAACAAAATTCACATACAGCATTTAAAATTTAGAGCTCGAAGGTGATAGTAGGCAGACGAGAAATATTGTCTGTAATATAAGAATTAACAACCTGATTTATAAACCCATTTTAAAGACAGCGCAAAGTTAACAAGCCCCTACGTAGATTTTAAACACGAAAACGTGATTTATAAACAATTTTAAAACTTAAGTTGCTTGAAGGCTTTGAAAATTGGCTATTTGTCGGCTGTGACTCAATCGATTTTATTCGATATTAATATGCAAGGTCATGGCATATTCAGTTTTGGAAAATTGTTAAACAAAATTTTTTTCCAATTTTAACAGATTTAAACAAAAAACAAAAATTCAAATCTGAGCATTTGCAGATAAACAACATATAGATATCATACAGTCGTGCACTTTTTTTTAAATCTCTTAAAAATTGCGGAAATATCCTTCGAGTAGAAGGATATCATTGCATTTGATTTAAACATTTCACAACGTCTGCACCACACTTTTAGGGGTGAGTTAGAGGATGAAGGATTCCGGTATGTTTTTTAATACAAATTGGTGTATTTAAGAGACAAACCTGGCTTAAAAGAAATTTATATTGTATATACATTCATGCTGGGATATGAGAAATTCTAGTAAATAAGGTTGTAAGTGTTTTAAGCTCAGTTTGACTTTTATCATTATATCTGAACTAAATTTGCAACGCTTACATTGAATTGAAGCAAAAACATACAGGAAAGTTACAATTCGTTTAGAACGTATCGTATGATACCCTATCCTTATTCTTTTAACCCATCAATAATAAAATAGACGTGGCTTTGTAACGTTTTGAGTCAAATGCAGTCACACCTTTCTACTCAGGGAATATTCTCCCGATTTTTAAGAAATTTTACCAGAAAACTTATTGTTAAAATTTTTCCAAAGAACAATGTGGGCGTGGCTGTCGAACATTTACAACCAATGGTTATGAATTCTGGTGAAATATTCACAATAAGATTTAACCATCACATTTGCTTTCAGAAAGCAAAATACGGTTTTTGACGAAAACGCCCCCAAAATGTGGGCGGACTTTGCTTAAATGTGGAAATTGTTTATAAATTAAGTTTTCGTGTTTAAAACCCGTACAATGTATGGACGAATAATAGAGTATGGCAACGCCTTTCTATTTTGTAAACTAAATATTTTCTAGTTTCTAGTAAAGTGGGCGTGTTTGTGGGCGGATTTCAAAAATGTTTACACTTGTTTTGCTTCGTATTCTAAAAAGCTTTATATAGAAAATTTCATGTTCCTAGCTCAACATTTAAGGCCCTCAAACTGGTGACATAAAGATAGACGGACTGACGAACGGATTGACGAACGAACATAGATCAAAATAACTTTCGATGCTGATTAAAAAAATATATACTTTTATGAGTCTATTGTTATTACTTACCTATGTTACAAAATTGATATACCCTATGGGATGGGTTATAAACATACAGAAAAGTTAAGGCTAATAAAATGGACGTGGTGTTGTGAACTTTTTGATTTGAATGCAATTACATCTTTCCACAAATTTGTTGTTAAAATTTGTCCACAGAAGAATGTGTGCGCGGCAGTCGCTATTTGTAACCAATAGTCACATATTCTGGTGGAATATTCAGAATAAGACTTAACTAAATAGCTTTGAGAAAGCAAAATTCAAAGCGTGTTTATGGGTCGATTTCAAAAATATTTACTGTACACTTGTATTGATTAATTAATTTCATATTCCTAGTTGAAGAATTAAGGCCCAAGAACACACCCACTTTTTAGAAAATGTTGTTTCTTCAGTATTTTTACTAGAAACTAAAAAATGTTGTCTTAACAAAATATATGTATATATGTTGACATTTTCTGCATATTGTCCATACATTGAACATAGCCACTCTCACTTTTGGTGGGTTTTCTTCAAAATAAAAAAAAAAAACTTCGCTTTCTCAAAGCTAAAGGGTAGCCAGATAGCAATGATAGTTTTCCAATTGTTATGTTTCAGCAGTTGTCAAAGTTACCAATGACATCCATCTGTCAATGACAACCATCTATTCAGTAAGGTTTGCCATTTCATCATGCATCTTTTAACACTTCCCGAACGTGTGGAAATTATTAAAAAATATTATCGAAATTCCGGCTCAGTTGTAAATACGCAACGTGAATTTTGTCGTGAGGTCGGTCGTCATCATGGCTTCAGTGCGCTGGCAATTCGTCGCACCGTGGAAACGTTTGAGCATGAGTACACTCTTTTAGACCTTAACCCATCAACCAGACAGAGATCGGTGCGAAGTGAAGAAAACATAACCGCCGTAGCGGCCAGTATCGAAGAAGACCTAGAAATGTCGATTGGGCGCCGATCAGCTGAATTGGGCATCTCCAGAAAGTCAACCAGACTTATTTGCGGTTGGATTTGGGCCTACATCCGTATAATATTGTGCTGATGCAAGAATTTAAGCCGGACGACCATAGACAACGCCGTGAGTTCGCTAATTGGGCGCTGAAAATGTTGGCCGGAGATCCGGATTTTGGCCAAAAAATCATCTTCTCAGACGAGGCCCATTTTTGGCTCAGCGGCTATGTCAACAAGCAAAATTGCCGTTATTGGAGCGACCACAATCTACAAGTGTTTGATCGATCAAGCATCAATGCATCCACAAAGAATGACTGTTTGGTGCGGTTTATGTCACGGCGCCATCATCGGACCTTCTTTCGAAATGAGGAACCGTTACTTACCGTCACCGTTACCATCAATGGTCTTCGGTATAGAGCGATGTTAACCGACTTTTTGTGGCCAGAGGTCGACAACATCGATATATCTGAGCTGTGGTTCCAACAAGACGGCGCTACATGCCATACAAGCGACGCAACGCTCGAAGTGTTGAAGGAGAAATTTGGCGATTGGGTCATCTCACGGCGAGCGTTCATCGCTTGAAGCACTGCCAGCGAAGCCGAGGCGGCCATTTAAATGATGTGCTATTCTATACATAATGGCGTGAATGTAGCTTCAAAATAAAGCCAGAATCAATTTGATATCGCACACCGTTGTTGTTTTTTCTTTTCCTATCGTTCTTATCTGGTCACCCTATATTTATGGTGATGTTTAAATCTTATTTATTTCATCATAATCGGTGAACTTTGATTACAAATGGTGATGCTCACTTCTTCCTAAAAAAAACGTAACATATTTCTAATAAATCTCTTAAAAATCGCGGAAATGTCCTCAGAGTAGAAAGATGTCATTGGCTTTGTATTGCTATAACATCCACAAAAATAATGCAACGCCCACTTTATTAGGGATGGAGATAAAATAAAATATTATCGGATCCGACCCAAATGGGTTGTAGCTTTTCTATACGTTTCTGTACTTATGCATCTTTACTCAGTCTTCAATCCGAATGACTTAATAAGCTAAAACTTTGGGCGAGACTTTTAATTTTCGAATCACATGGTGTATAAGGAAAAAATTGTCGCATCTTGTTATTTTGAATGTCTAGAACAGAGACTTATTTTACTGTGCAATAACGCAGTTCATTCGTATATGAGGGAATCCCAACCATAATTTTATCGAACTATAGCTATATTCACCTTTACGTGACATCTTCTCCAGAAAGTTCAACAATTAAAAAATAAAACACTTAGAGCAGCTGCAGCAGAAAACTTTGTTCCTTGAGGACCGCCCTTATTGTAACATCTAAAAGCATAAAGTACTGCACGTTAAACCCGACAGAATTAAACCATAACCTGTACAAGAGAAATCCATTACATTACTATGAAAAGCCTTCTTAGCAGAATACATGACTGGAAATTATGATCATTGTCGTACGTGTCTGTCAATACCCAACGGTACATCGTTATTAGCACACTAATAAGAATACCACCTACTATGGTAAATAATTAAAATTTCCTTTTAAATTTTACCGCAGTTACCAATATAATAATTATCATTTAAAGCCGTCGTTGTGCATTGCGGTAAACAGTAAAGAGCTTCGCAATGATCGGCGGCATGTGCTAAAACAATAATTTATAATATTCCCCGGTCATATTGTTTTCATTTGCCCTATGGATTCATTTAGATCATACATAAATTTTTCAAGCAAACAATTAATACCATTGAAGTGGGGGGGGTACATCCGAGCGATAAGGCTAGACATGGAATGAATTTTAATGAATTTTCAGTTCAATACCGGCTAACCCCAAAAGAAAAAACGCATAATGAGTGTGTACCCACGGAATTGGAACTGTAAAGTGGAATTTTCGTGTGACATACTTTAGTACCTACTATAAGTATCTTTTGTAAATCAATTGGGTGTGTTCAAACAGTTTTGTGTTTTATGAGCATGAACTCTTAACCCATGTGGTGCTGATGTTAAAAATAGCTATCCACTGAAGGAACAAGTAAAAATAGGTTGACAAAGCAATTTTAACGACTACCATGATATGGTCGCCACGACTCTTACATGATAATCACTCAAGTTACGGCTAATTATGTATGTCATAAGAAATTGCATACTTGCCTTTTCTTCCAATTTAGAACAATTATGCGAACGGATGTCCAATTAAAGGTTATTCATTTTTGCATCTTCACAGTCTCCAGTTTTACGAATCTCCAAGGTTCAATCTAGCCACTGGTCATGTCATTACTTAGAATTAAAATCTAGTGCAAAGGGCAGAGCGGTTAAGATGTCTTACACAAAGTACAATCGTTCCTCAAGGAGCAGCACTTTGTAATTAATTCAATTAAAGCCAATGGCCATGGCATAACTATCTATGTAAGCTTCTCGTGGATACAAATTTAATTTCATTTCACTCTCGTTGTTCGCGTCACAATATTGAGTAATAAAAAAAACATGAATCATACACATGTCTTTGGCGCCTTCGACTCCCATTTCCATAATTCCTATCGCAAAGCATAACATTAACGCCATCCCTTATAAAGAAAAAGAATTGCAAATTCGCTTTAGATTTATTATTAATCACATTTAACCAGCTTGGGGTGATTGAAGCGAAATCATGATGATGACATAAATCAGATCCAATCGAGCGTTCCTAGCACGTGATTCCTAAGTAGACAACAACTACGATGACGACGACGACGACGACGACGACTATGAGGAGGAAACCACACAATAAATATAAAGATTCATAGCAGCAACGTCGTCGACCAATTAGTATGATTCCCATACACGATCCCCGTATGAAAACAACGGCTGCTCCCTAATTTTGGTTGCGAATTTTTGTTTACACAAAAAAAAATAAAAAAAAAAGATTGTAATGATTATAAATCAACCCAGTTGTCTGAGACATGTGAAGGAAGGTTAGGTTGTACGAAGGACTAGGTACGGTACGGGCGGAAGATGATAATATAGGGTTATTTATGTTTTATAACACATTTGTGGAGGAAACGTTGTTCCATTGATCTTTTCTTTTTTTTATGGGTCACAAATTCTGTTTGATATTGTTAGCTTTTATTATGTAAACATAAATTTGTATTGATTGCTAGAACATGGAAGATCAGTTGAACCTACGCAACTACATACATATGTATATACATATCGTGCCAATTCAAATTCCAGTCTGAGAAAAACAGTGACTGCTCTGCTTAAGAATGGAGATTTATGTAGATTTCAGGACACTCGTTTGTATTTGCTAAGGAATCAAAGGACCATTGATTGAAAAATTGTTTACTAACTAAAGCATTGTTTGTCAAAGTAGTACAATTTACGAAACATTGAATGTTTCATAAAAATTGATAGGTTATTGAGTTTCATAAAAACAGACAATTGACGTACTTATGTATGTATTTATGGAAATAGCAATTGAGAATTTGTCCATTTTCAAATACAAAATTTGTCTGACAGTATATTTCGCTGAGGTAGCCTCTGCACTGAGACTCCGCTGAACGCGCTCAGTCATTTATTTGAACAGCATTTAATTTTGTACGCACGACTCGGCAGCACGTACTCGTACTTGCACCTACATACATTATTGTTTTTTATTTGCAAATCACTTAGATTTGAAATCGTCAGTGACTTTTACTTTTTAAATCCGTGATAAATCAAAAAAAAAATTTTTTCCTCACAATTTTCCAAAACTACATACAGGCTTAAACAAATGTATTAGGCAGCCTTTCCTTTTTCTCTTTGCTGCCTAATCATTTCTCAGAAGAAATTAGTTTGAATTTTATGAAATATGGCATCATTACATGAGGTTGTAAACGACCTTTATTTTTTAAGAAAGGTCACCAATGCACTTTTATGGTGCAAAATCGAGAGACGCGTGACCAACTTGCTTTCTATTGTTCATAATAATGAAATTTGATAATTTTTCTTTTAAAATACCAAAAACAAGTGGACTTACTCGTAGTCTGGCAAAACGTGTTAAAATACAGCCTTTATTTGAGGAAGGTAAAAAACATACTGAAATAGCAAAAGAAGTGGATTGTTCACGTTGTGCAGTGCAAAACGCAATTAAGCGGTACAGCGAAACTGGTTTGCACGTAAATCGCTCAAAATCCAGAAGAAAACAGATTACCACGCCTCGGGAGGACCGATTTTCAATACGATCTTCGCTGAAAAATCGAAAGAAAACCTCATCTGAGCTTGCTTCTGAGTTGTCGAAGGATCGAGGAAAAAAAATTTCTTCAAGAACCGTTAGAAGAAGACTTGGGCAAGTTGGCCTTAAAGGATGCAAAGCAAGGAAGAAGCCGTGAGTGATATTTCTTCAGAAGAGTGTCGCAAACTATTTATTTATCATATCTGCTTCCTTTTATTTCATTAAACTTTTTGTTTTTTGAAGATATAACGAATTTTAAAGAGTGCTTAATACTTCTGGCCAAGGCTGTAAGTATGCCTTGGGCTTACTCTTGGATAAATGCAACTGTCGGAGGAACCTGAAACGTTCATACGTGTGTTAAGGTACACTGATGCTTCAAGTACACCGGTTCCGGTATCTCCTTTAACTTCAAATCAAAAAGTTCATACAGTCATCCCCAAATATTGCAAGAATGCCATTTTTTATGAGGTATTGAAGAAAGACCCTAAACCACATTTCTTACATTCTAAATTGCAAGTATCTTAATAAAAATGGCCTAAATGGCGGCCATCTATGTATGTATGATAAAAAATAAGAAATGCGAATGAAGTGTCTTTCTTCGCTATCTCATAAACGGTTGATTTTTAGAAAAAAATGTATGGAATATAGATACAAAATGTGATTGTTTTTTTCTTCTTTCTATGTACTGCTAATTTCAAATAACATACTTCTTTTCATAAAAAATAAATTGTTTGTTCCACATAAACATCCAAGGTCACCATTCAACTTCATAAATGTTTTTCTTCATTTCCAACTCGAACCGTTTCCGAGAAAAAAGAGGTGAACTTTTTTTTTAAAAAAAAAAAAAAACTTATACTTTCTTTCTTCTACATCTGCTGTTTCATATTCTTGCACATATCAAAAATGACTTATGATATTAATTTTGAATAAAATCGTTCAAGCCATATCCAAGAAATGGTAAATTTTTGCAAGTCCACTAATAAGTAAAGTACCGTTATTCAATTTTTTAGGCAAACTGGGTAACCTCAAATATGAATTTGAAAGCTGTTTTCGAGAAAATTTTAAGTTTTCAAAATGTACCTTAAGTAAAGAACCGTTAATTTCTGGGCTAGGATGAAAATTCGAATTTCGCCTCTGAGCATTAGCAGTCCAGCCGTTTAGGCTGCATCTCTAGGTATAGGCAGATGGGCAGACAGACAGATAGAATTGCGAGACCTAGTTCTCAGATGGCTCCAGCAGTAAGTGCTGGTCGATTTTGACATATCCAAAACATCATGAACCGAGCTTAGACATATGGTAAACAAACTGTTTTGACACATTAGTAATTTTGTTTTGGCGTCGTATACTTTTGGTTGTGTGAAAATGTCTCATTTTGTGCCAAATAATCGTCATTTGCGGGAAGTGTTGATTTTCTTCTTTCATTCGAAGAAAACGGCGGCTGAAGCGCATCGAGAGCGGAGATGCTGCTCTAAGTGAAACAACGTGCCGTGATTGGTTCCGTCGCTTCAAAGACGGTGATTTCGATGTTGACGACCGTCCGAGTGAAGGAAGGCCAAAATCCTTCGAAGAATTGGAGGCATTGCTCGATGAGGATCCGTGCCAAACGGAAGAACAGCTTACTTCAGTATTAGGAGTTACCCGTCAAGCCATTTCCAAGCGATTGCATGCGTTTGGATTGATTCAAAAACAAGGAACTTGGGTTCCTTATAATTTGAAGCCAAGGGACGTTGAGAGTCGATTTTTCGCCTGTGAACAACTGTTCCAGCGGCAAAAAAGGAAGGGCTTTCTTCATCGCATCATGATGGGTGATGAAAAATGGATTCATTGGTCTGGCTGATCAGTAGTTCCGCTCATATGAAGACATCAAAAAATGGCTTGATTCGTGGATAGCCTCAAAAGATGAACACTTTTACCGTAACGGTATTCGAACTCTGCCAGAAAGATGGGAAAAAGTTGTAGCTAGCGATGGGCAATACTTTGAATGACTCATTTGTAACTATTTTTTCACAATAAAGTTGCATTTTAATCAAAAAAAAAAAAAAAAAACAGCGAAAACTTAGTTGCGCACCTTATAGTAATACCAAGATTGATAGAAATCTCAAAATCGACAACTTTCAGGAAAAGAATACTTGCCCTATAGGAGCAAGGAAAAACGTCTGTATCCCTAAAATCAAATTATGCCCATCGATAGTCGATAAATATTGGGTGTACGTAGTCAATTGTAAATAATAGTCGACCTTCGTCTAGTGTCAGTTGTGGATAATCCAGCTTGACTTTCAAGCTGGGCCTTCCATAGTTTTACCAACTTGTCGAGAAGCAAACAAATTGTTTAAACAATAGTTAAATAGAATAAAAATAGACACAAATTCTTCAATATTTGGAACTATAAAACTCGAATGTGCACATATTCACGGACAACCAAGCAGCACTGAGTTTCTCCGTATTGGGCTTTTAAATGGTTGAGTACTGTTTTAACACCGAGGCTCTGGTTGGTACCAGGGAACGAGGGTATTGAGGAAAACGAGATTCCCAGCGAACTGGCACGAGTATTGAGACAGACATTTTGAAAATTGGTTACCGATTAATAAGGGTAAAACAAAAATATGCTTTCAGCAAAAAAAGATCACTCATCATTAAAATTTTGGTGCAGTTTAGGACTTATCTACCTAGGACTACGATACCAATAAAGAATCACTCTTACCAACCGCTGTTTTTTTTTTATTTTTTGCTAAAAAGATAATTGAGTAGCAAAGCCGTCTAGCGGACAACTAAGGAGAATTTATATAAGGTCCTTGTCATCTCCGTATTACTATAGGGCACAGAAGCATGGACGGTAACAAAGGCGAATGAAACTACCCTTGCTTATTTCCAAATAAAAATTCACTGATTTGTGGTATTGATGGAATATAGGTTGTACATCTACATCAACTTTGTCAGAAATGTACGAATTCATCACCTAAGACAAGTAGAGCGAATGGACATCAACGTTTCAGTACGGGAGTCTTTCAATCCATAAATAAAGTGCACGACTGGGTCGTACATATGTACATATGTAGTTACTTGTACCTATTATAATATGTTCTTTATTTGCAAATCGCTTAGATTTGAAATCTAAATAAAATGAAAATGCAATTTTTTTAAATCCGCTAAAAATCTAAAAAAATTATTTTAATAATTTTCTAAGCCTTAGTATGCCATGACCTTGGACATGTCAAATGTTGTTTGTATTGGGTACCTGAGGATTGAGCTGGCTGTAAAGGCTTGCTAGTTGAGGTCCCGGTCCACCTCAGACTGTAGCGCCATCTAAATTGAACGTAACTGATTTTGCACCAAAATTTTAAAAATTGGTTCAATCCGTCCCTAAAGGTATTGTTGCATTTGCATAGATAAATTCTTACGATATATTTTAAGTCATTAAGTAATTTGCATAGGTTATAGGTACCCACCCATACATTTTCCCTATTTGAAATATCTCATAACATTACACGACTTTTTGACACAACCGTTCAGATAATTTATAGAAAACAAAAATCCAAGGCAAAATTAAACACAAAAAAAAATAGTCTGGACCCATCCCAAGTGGGTTGCGGATTCAGTCTAGTCTAATGAAGTATTGAAGATTTTTAAAGTATGACCAACAGTAGATGACCAACTCGCTTTTACGGATACGTATATGTGCCGAAATTATGTCCTCTATCTTTTCGGTTCAATCGTAATTGAGGACCGTTCTTTTCACGGTCTCATCTCCCGCTAACGCCTTACAAACATCCGATAGCGCGACTGTCATGAAAGCTTCTCAATTATTCCCTTCGGAAACGACAATAACTTGTAAGTCCCTTCCATTCGTGTGAAAATAATATAACACGCGTATAGCACGAGTGACTTCAAGAAGTTAGGCCAAGCCCTGTATGGGCTTCTCGCGCCAAAATATTTATATTTAATTTAACTATTAACTAACCATCACTACTCGTATGTTATGTTACCAAACATTTTAAGTACCATATTGAAACATGGAATGTACTTACAACGTTTCCCATCACGCTAAGGCCATTCATTCAATTAATTCTTAATCAAACATTAAATGTTCTTAATGACCGGAAACTTTACCTCAAAACCATTCATTCATGCATAGTTCATACGTTATGCTGGTCTCACCATTTTACGCACAAAAAAGACGGCGAATAACTCGTTTGTTTTTAGCATGGTACACAGTTAACTACGAACTATACAATGAACTTTAACAGTCGTTTATCCAACTTTCTCTCAATCGTCAGTTGAGGCAGCAAGAACATAGCACTGTAAAGTTAAAATAAATAAAACAAAAAAAAAAAAAACGCGTGGGACAATCCGGTTAGGTTCGGCTAGATAGTAAATCTACAACACCCTATCAGTCTAGAAATCGTAAAACCACGCAACAGGTAAAGTGTAGCATAGAACACATTAGTTTTTCGATTGGTCATAGATACGTATGTATGTAGATGTGATGGACGGTGAATGTTCTGTCGGCGGATGTTACAAGAGTTCAATGAATTTTTTTTTCAGACAGGTTTTTGTGTTTATCAAATTCTGAAAATTCACACAAATACATGAAAATGCATGTAGGTGCGGTTTCCTGGCCCCTGTGTGTTAGATTGTATCCCTTGATGGATGCACATGCATGTAAAGTATGATAGAATGGAAAACAGACAGCCTTTCAACAACCCTAATCTAGATTCTGCTGCATATGCTATCCGAGTAACGCAGCAGATTAAGTGTGTCCTTATTTAAAGAGGCTCATGGCATTATTATTAAATCAGTGTTACCGCAAAGGTATGGGTGAATGTGTTCATATAAAAAATATGCCACGCCACGACAGCTGCATTTCACTTGTCACTTGGTTACTCGATTAGACCACTGAAACTATGGATAGTTAAACAGAAGTACGTACATATAATTAATTCCGGATAACTTATGCCACTGAATCTTAAAATGAAATTATTTCCTTAAATCGTTTCGCAAATTCAAACACTCTACGGTATGTACCTACAGCCAATTATGCATCTCATCTATTGACATTATGCCAACGGAACAGGGTCTCGAACGGATGAACTTTTTGTTTGTTTTCAGAGTTTTAAGGGGACGCGCACTAGGGCTGCGTGTATCCCATTTTCAAAAGGCGGCATAATTTTCACAGTTGTTTCCGTTTTTTTCTGGTTGAGTGACATAGCCTGAGAGCCTGTTTTAAAATGTATGTATGTGTGTGTGAACTCGACATGAACCCCTGGTGCCCTAAATTTCTCCTTGTTGAAGATTTCAACGTAACCATATGCAATACGAGTACAAGAGGATGAGAGTTTTATGGCAAGGGGAAGTCGTATGCATTACTGATAGAAATAAATGATTTTAAGTTCCGGTTGACAAGGACATCTGAAGATCTATGAATGAAGTATTCTTTGTTTGTCATGCGGTTGCATTAGAGTAGACAAACTGGACAAAGTTCTGACCTCGATGCCTATGTATGTACATATGTATATAAGTATAATATGTAAAAATAATTTGCAATTCGTGCATAGTCCAATAGTTGAATTGCTTCTTAGCATACATAATGAAGTAACAACAATTTGTGCGACTCTCGTCTACATAAAGGATTTGCTTCATTTGAGAAAGTTGCCTACGCCCAAATAATAATAAAACTCTGTTTAGGGTAAGGCTATGTATGATGATGGTATATACAGTGGATAGCACAAATAACAAAAAAAAAAAAAACAGAGATTTAATTTTTCTCGCATACACAGTACGGAGAGATAACTGAGAAACATTTTATCCATTGCGCCTTGCTCCACTGGAGTTTAAGATCTCTGAGACAACAACGTCGTCTCGTCGTCGTCATTGTGGTGCCCACCCAGAAATCTTTCATCATGTCACATTTCATCGTGGATTTATTTTGGAGTACTTGCAGTTGGAATTGGTACTATTTGTTCCAATCATTGGGTTGCCAAAGGAAGAATAAGAAAATGGAGAATCTTTTTTTTTTGAAAAAACAAAAATTATATTTACTCTAGACTTCTAGAGCCTACATAATTGAATAACGAAGCGATGCACATTGTATTGGATATAAGTGTTACAGGACAAGCCCATAACTATATAAATAAAACAATAGTAGATACTATTTACGATGACAGAACTGAAAGCGTTCAGTGTTAAAGTCAAAATGTACCTACAAATTATTTAAGAAACTATATCTGTTCGTCCCGGTACGGAGTTAGCTAAGTGATCAAATGTTAGTTAGCATTATCCACTATTGGATTGAGTACTTTCTCAATGTGGAAGTGAGCGGAAAATGTATTACTGGATACGGTTGAAATGGAATTGAAGTGTTATAAGTAATTAGTGTTCAACAAGTCGTATAAAGCAAGTGTAAGAAAATTAAAATTACCTACAAAATATAAGTATCGGAGATTACACAAAAGCACCTAAGTTAATAATGGTGCGGAATATAAAGAGGAAAGTCGAATCTTCATACAAGGTTTAGCCCACCCAATAACTACTTTTTACGTCGACTAAAAAGACCACGAGTACTATTATATATATATATATTGTCGCTTAGAACATACAGAACAGTTACAATCAGTCTAAAACGGACCGTTTGAATAACCTATCCCTATCTTTTAACCAAACTAACAATATGAACATCGCATTATAAAATTGTTGATTCAAACAAATTGACATTTTGCTGCTAAGCTAAATACGATTTTCTTTTCAGGGTTCTGGTTCTTCCAAGGTAACAAAAAATAGGAACGGAACCCTTACAGTGAGAGTCTGTTGTCTGTCCGTCTGTCTGTGACAGCCTCATAACTTTTGAATTAGTTGTAGAAGGTTGGAATTTTGACCAGAGTATAGTTTTACTAAGCCGCAGACAGATCAGAAAATTTTTTCAAAAAGTTCAAAAACAAAAAAAAAATGTTGGAGAGGTAGTAAAAGTAAAAGGTTTAAAAAAATTACTAATTTGGTTCAAATACAATATGGGCATCAAATTTCAAAAATTTATAATTCGTTATTTTTATGTACTCTATCAGGTTTCCAGAAAAACCAAAAAAAGACTGCCAAAACTGGTAAAAATATTGAAAAGAGTAGACACATTTCTAGTAAAGTGGACCTGTCTCTGGGTGGGTTACCTTGGATTCTAACGTATAACTGACGTATGTACAGACAGATAGATGGACAGACGAACGAACGAACATGGCTTGATCTAATTAACTTTCGAAACTGATCACAAATACACACGGTGTTTCTTAAATAAGGACCGCTACTGGTAGAGATCTGGTAGAGCATCTAACTTTTCCCATTATATTGTCTCCACCACCTTCTTAATTTAGTGACATTTTTATAAAATCTGTACCAATTTCCACAGTTCAACTTTTAAATAAAAACAAAAAATATCTAACACACCAAGTCCGAGGATACATATTTTGAAAAGATATGGTCTGCAGTTTCCTTGTAAGTTGAACTCGATTTTTCGTAATTTGTTGTAATATTTTTCACATTAACATAATTAAATATAAAAAAATAATAATTAATTAATTAGATTTTTTGAAGATCTACAAATTTTGATAAAGCATTTTTTTTTTAGAATTTATATATATTTATATATATAATACTTTGCAGGATACATAAGAAATAAAGCTGCAGCATCACAAGTCAGAAACCAATTTTCTATTAAATTTTTACGTTTGAGGCAATCACTTTGAATATTTTGCTTTCAAATGGAAGTTTTGCATTTATTTGTTATTTATCTAGCAAAGTTTATTTTACATAAAAAAAATGGTACCTTCTTGAAGTACCTTTCACACTGTGCAACAAAAAAGGTATTTTTGTTCTTTAGACTGGGTATTTTGTGTTCGATTAGATGTAGAATTGTTGTAATTGGTACATATTAGTGAAGATGAAAACAACATGTGCACGACTGGGTCGCACGTACTTGCACCTATAATACATATATATTTTTATTGCAAATCACTCAGATTTAAAATCAACGAGTTTTTTTTATTGTTTTTTATTTATACAAATATTATTCAAATATTAATTTCGAACAAAATCGATTCAGTCATAGCAGTGAAATAGCAAATTTCGAAAAAAAAAAAAAAAAAAAACAGCTAACAAGTAAGTACAGTACCTTTAAACGGACTTTTCCCAAAAACCTAGTACGCCATCTATTGGCACATGTTCACTGTAACTGAAATATAAAATTTAAAAAAAATCGGTAGAGCTGTTTCAAAATATCGGCAATTAGTAAAGTACCGTTAATTTTGGGGTTAAAATTAAAATTCCTCTTTCGCCTCGAATTGTGATCACACAGACCCCAGACCAGGAAATTCGAACATCGAACAAATCTTCACATCACGGCAGATCTTTCGCTTCTTCTTTTCACCACCAGCCCTCGCAGTGAAGGTATGCCTGTCTTAATGGCAGCATCTTGAAGACGCAAAACTCTAAAGTGTTTAGTTCAATCTAACCACTGGGATGAGAGCTGTTTTAGAGAATTCCTTGATAAATATATTGCTGTGTAAGCCTGGATCATCTTTCTCTTTTCAGCGGCATTCCAAAGATTCTCAGATGAGACATGGAGCCTCTGCCTCGCCAGAGACTAGAGTCCCTGAACTTCATCGTGGTGGGTAGCATATAGGACAGTGTAATTAGTTATAAATCTTTCCCTTTTTAGTCTACTTATTTTTAAATTATAATGTTTGGAACTGATATGTATCAGTAACTCGGTATTTAGTTTTCCAGAGTGATAAGAACAAAAATCAAACCATGTGTAACATGTAGTTAACTTCAGGTAATAGATATCAATTGTACGAGTGTTTAACCATTATAGAAGACCAGTGGGAACATTTTGAATTTGTTTCGATATGAACACTTTTTTCTAGGATAGTTTGGTCAGCTCTCAATTTATTTTTATACTTGAGTTGGTTTTTTTTTTATTAATAAAAGTGCAAATCTTTTTTCATATACTGACAATTGAAGGCTCATGAAACAGCGGATTAAAACGACTCTTCTTTGGTCCCCGGAAGTTGTTAATTATCACCGTTTTGCCGCTTTTCAAGTTACTTACTTGGTCTATTATAAAGGAATATTTCTTTCATGGTTCCCATTGCTTTAAAATCTCTCCGTAAAGAATCTTCTCTGCGTTTGATTTGAGAAAATTCTACATGCTAACTATGATAGAATACCATGTCTACCTCCCAATGGTAATGTGTGAAATTGTCCGTCATCGGCAAAAGGTGAAATCAAAAGGAAACATTAATTAATTATCACCTCCATCTACGTATCTAAGGTTTGTGTTTAATGAAACAAGTATATTTTTAACAATAAACTGTTCTGAATTGATTTAGTACAAATTAAAACGGAACATGTTTCAATTTTAATATGAAATCACTCGCAAGTTTACTGTAACTGTCAATAGGAATATCATAATCAAAAATTATTCCAATCATTTATAGATTCATTTCGTATTCAAATAAAACAAAGAATGCTTTTTTATTATGCATGATAAAAAAAATCAAATCTTCTAGCACAAAAACCACGTCGCATCTTAATGCTCTGCAATAAAACTTGAAGTATATTTTATCAAAGTAGTTTCTAAGACTTTTATAACTTTATAAGTTCACCTTTGAAATAGATTCTTTTGTGTATTCTGAAGATATTTTATTCGACTCCTCAGAAAGAGCAAGTTTAAAGTAATTTTTGTTTATTGTTTCCCGTTTTATATGTGAAGATTGGTGCTCAAGCACATTTAATTTTTTTACGTTTTAATGACGTGTTGACTGTTATAAAGCATTGGTCGCATTATTATCTTCATTGATGAATACCCGAATATATCAAATACATCTAGTATTTAGACATTTCTAGGTTAATTTGTCTATACTTACATTTTACACAATAGGTCCTAGGCCTGAAGTGTATCCAAGATTAAACAAAGGACCAGCATTATATTCTTTTAACCGTCGATAAATTCGAAATGGCTGTGGTCGATTTCTGATATACGGTGAGTTTGTAATACCTCTAGGCCGCAACACGAGGATTCCATCGAACCAAACCCTTTGACCACTTTTCGTACTGAAAAACATAGACCATAGAATTTGGCATGCGTTATTAGTGAACATATGTACATATATCTCGCAACAGTTTCTCCGAAACCTCTAGACCTTAGAAGATTGAAATTTTGCATACTCGTAATGGTTCCTTTTAGGCCCTAGACGAGAGATAAGATGGAAATTCGAACTCTAAGAAGGAAAAGGAACCTTGAAAATAACCTTTTTCCTTTACCGCATTTTCAATATACATAACTAACTTAATTACAGTTTATCTGTAAATTAATTTACGATCACAAATATATATGTATTCGTATGTATCAATTATGTTTGTACGGTATCCAGAAGCCTAGCACTGACGATAATAATGCAGATTTATTTTCAATCAGCGGATACCATCAATCAGCGGATACCATCGGCAACAGTGCTACAGCAGTGGATGAGTTTGTGCGGTTGTGTGTACTCAGCATAGCACAGAGGCGCATAAAGAGTACTTCCTTTCGGCGGGAATGAGAGACGATAATTTGTTGGTGAAACTTTTTTTCTTGGTTCATGTATAACTATATTTGAGCACTTCATTGAACACCCAGGCTTCTTTCGAGAGAGCTTCATCCTAGTATGAGGAAATAATGGAACTGAACCTTGAACCGCTTTGCAAACGACGCGAACAAAGTGACAACTGTCAAATACATACGTATCTATGATATGAGTACGTATCTTTGTTTGCAGTAACCACTAACTCTAATTCCTATTCGTAACAGCTTTTTGGTATTTGTTGCTGATGATACAAATTACAGAATAAGAGCGCTCAATCACCATAAGCATTGGCAAAGCTTAGCGTTTGATTGTCCTTCTAATTAAAACGCTTAAGCAACAATTATATCCACTAATTCCTAAGTGCCTCACCTTTACACTTCGGAACGGGTCGTTCCCCCTACTAATCAGGGGCCAAAATACCTCATCAGTGAGCGGATGATACACAGACCTTCCAACAAAATAATATAAATACCGATACGAGTCATTCGCTCCCTCTCGTCTCTCTCGTACACCGCTCCATAATTACAAATGTTAATGCTTAGTATTCACAGATGTTAAATATCAGCTGTTTATCTTTGACAGAACCACAGTAGTGTTAAGAAAAGTCAACTATTATCTACAGCACTTAAAATCCACTAAATCTATTTAAAATCTACTACATCTCGGATAAACTGCAGCAATATGAGCGTATTTTTTAGATATTCAAATCGAATTAAGATTTTACTTTTCCTCATTTGGCATTGTTGTGTTCAAGAAGTAAATGCTTAGAAATGCTATACAACCCATCTCACATATCACGAAATGAAGTCAACAAAACAAAAAAATATTCAACAGTGGACCAATTTACAAAATCTAAAAAAAAAAACAAAAAGCACTAAAGAAGATGATGAAAAATAATCTACAAGAACACAATTTTCTGTGTTTACACGAAGATAACAATCGAAAATGATGTCAGTTCGTAGCAGAATTTCCCATAAAGATGACTGACTAGTTCCAGGTGTTGGTTGCTCATTTCGTTTATTTTCCATTCCTCCATTTTTTGTTTCAATTTACTTTAAAAATTATTTCTTTACCAGTAGGTACGAGTATATTCGTAATGTTGGGATTTCTCTTTTCTTTCATCAACACAGCCCCGATGGCAAAGAAACGAAGAAATATACAGGGATGCCCGAGTGCAGAGTGCAAAGGTATGACAATATCCGCCTTGTGTTGGGTATTAAATTTCTTTGGGGACTAAATTGCACATTTAAAGGGAACTTCATGAGAAAACTTATGCCATTCGAAAAATTAAATGATTCCGGTTTCCAAATTACGTAAGGTTAAAACCTTTAAAAAACTTTTTCAGATCAAAGAATTTTCTTTTTTAAGAAAAACTGTAGACTGAAAGAAAATGGGAAATTTATTCAAATTATTTAACGACTATGTTCAAAAAGTAGACTTGTTCTGATTATAATTTATGAACATCTTTTGTGTAAATAGAATGAAAAACATTCAAATCTCTGCATGGAAATAAATTTTATTATTAGTGCCTCATTGAATACGAATAAATCGGAATATTATACCAAAGCTTCAAATATGAGAAATTCAAATACGTGCAGTATTAGATAGGAATAGGTAGTAATTTTCCATCACTTAAATCCTATTATATGCTGCATCACTATTCACAAACCCATCTTAAGCTGTATATGCATGGTGTGTCATTGAGTAGATGATACATAGAAAAGTACTTACCTATGTAAGTCTTAACAAGTGTTCTTCAATTACAAATGTGGAAGAAGAGGTAAAAAAAACAAGAAGAATTAACACTAGGCTGCTTGTTCCGTTGACCAAATGTAGGTACGGTATCACAGGATATTGTAGGCGATAATGGCTGCATGCCTTCGCTTTTGCAACCAAGGAGGCTGTCAAGGGACCAACGACGGAAACTCCCATACTGGTGTTTGCTTAGTTTACTACATGGCGATTGTAATTTTCTAGAGTTCAACATTTCTTACGCACAGCAGGTAGGCTGAAACGTTGGCAGTTTCACCTGAGTTTTTTTGTTTTTGTTTTCTAAGAATATATGTTCACGGTTTAATGTAATATACACTGACAAGCTGGATACTACTCATTCAAATTCGTTTAGAAGAAATCTTTAGAAAAGTTACTTTTAGTAAGAAAACAACAAGTAGAAGTTAATATCTAAGCCCACGCCAGGAATATTTATTTGAATTTGGATAATGCATTTCATATCATGATACTCCACCTGTCTATATAATTACTCAAACAAATTTGTTTACAATTTATTTCTCCCTAGGTAGGGTCATTGGAACAGATGTTTCATAGACAAAGGTGTTTCATACTACATGTACGCATAACGTATGTATCTCATGCAAATTAGTAGATAAATAAAGAAATGATAAAAATGTTATCTTGAATCAGGATCAATGAATTTTGTAAATGTTGTGAATAAAGGCATTGAATTAGTTTAAAATTAACTGAAAGAGATAAGCACTTAGCTACCAGCATATTTTTTTTTTCGTCTGAATTGTTATAGTCCGCCAGAGGAACTTTCGTTTAAACTGTTGACATGCAAAATTAATCATCACATATGAAAGTGCTTTTTTATAGGCCTGGAACATACAAAGTAAGTATGTAGGTAAAATCCCGCATAATAAAGTAAAACAAATTTCCCTTATTTTGTTATAAAATCAGCGTAAAAAATTTCTGAGAATGAAACAATGAAAGACAAATGTTACAGAGAGGAATGGTATACATATGTACGAGTAGATATGTACCAACTAGATGATATAGAAATTATGGTCATTAAAGAAAGATGATTAATTCCTAATCATCAATTCGGCATCAGAATCAAGCATTCACACAGTTGACCAGGCTTAACCAATGAAATTGAGAAAGCCCTAGAAGGGAAAACATATGTTCCAGCGTTTTTCTTGACGTCTATGGACGGCACGAAAGATTGAAGAATTATCTGTATAAGCTAAGACAGGTTCTTCCGGAACAGTTATGACGGAATCGAATACTCAGAATTTAATGAAATCGCTGCCGTATTCCGCAAGGTTCCTCAAGAAGAAGTCACCGTTTTAGCTACATTCAGTCGAGTCAGCAACTGAAAAGATCCAACGTGCTTTTGATAAAATTGCGAATGGACAAAAATTTGGCGGATGTTCTTAACGAAACCAAATAAAAGCATGTTAAATTTGCTTAAAAAAAAAAAAAAAACCATTTTCATTAATTCGATACAAAAACATTAGACGAGAAACATAGATTCAGACAAATGTATTGGCTACTTGGAACACAACTTTGGGGTTGTAGTAAGCTAAACAAGTGTTATTTGTGTATGAGTATTTTAAAAAATCAGCTAATAAGTAGAGTACCGCTACATGTATTTTTCAAGTGTTGCTTTGAGTTACCGAATGTGGAAAATTTGCAAGTGTTCGACCTGTTTAAATTAGTTAAAACAATAATCGTTATAACGTATTTTACTTATAGTTTTGAGTTACAGAAACTCTTAAAATTTGTCATTCTTTTGTGGTACAGGACTACTATTAGGGCATATAATAAAAAACTTGGTAATAGGTTTGCAGCGCACAACAAAGTCGTATTTTTAACTGCTGTTTTTTAGCTTAATCGATTCATTTCAATGCAAGTTCCAATGCAAAACAGAAGATACTTACTGATAACAATAGAATTATCAAATACTATTTGATTTGATTTCTTCTAATTATTGAGAAATATACGTATAGTACCTCAGCGGTTCCAAATCAAATAATAAATTACTGTTGTTCTCTTTACGTATAAGTTATTCGTTATCAGGTTTTATTGTTATTATTTTTCTTATCTCTATAACTATTATATAAGAACGCAGACTTTAAAATATTTTGATATGAAATTAGATAAATCATTTAATCGCTATGTACAGTATATTAACAATACGTAGGTGAAATTTATCTAGAAGCTAGCTACTCGTAAATTATCTATCCCAATTTATATTTTTTTTTTTTTAATCTTTTCCACCACTTATAACTACAGTCCACGGAACACTATTGCTCCTAAATTATAAGAGGCTTATACGCGATTCTTACGCAAGTTATGCAAAACAATAACCCAAATGCAATGCCTATGACATTTTTGAAAAACTGTTATCTTGATAATGGTTCAAGTCGCAATAAAAAATTGTTTTAGACTTGAAATTGAATCGAAATTTTAAATTCGTGCTACTAGTGTACGAGTATTCTATCTCAAGAAAATCCTCTAACCAACAAAAGAAATTTCAATAAAATTAGTTCAATAATTCAGAAGTTATTCAAGAAAACGACCGACAGAACTGCTTTTCGTATTGAATAATAGTTAATTTTAAAGTATCTTCGTTCTAACGGAACCCTGTTTGTGCGAACGGAGTAGTTCTGACGATTTTGAATTTATGTTCTAGTTGTAAAACCCAAGCGATGTGATGAAAAGAAAAGACGTAGGGAAGAATTATATTATAATTCGCGTTAATTTTTATTTTGTACAGATGTGGAAATTGTTTGTTGTTTTTTTCATTTCATTTGAGTATTAATTTTTAATTTAACAATTACTGATGAAAGGGTTTTAGACGTGAGACGAAATTCATTAGTTTGTGGGAGCCGTGGCTGAGTACTTAAGTGCTCGATCACTGAGCGGGAGATTCAAGGTTTGAATCCCAGAAAACAGAAATAAAAACCACGAGATCCCACCTCTCGCGAACGTCTGCCAAACATCTAAGAGTAAAATCGTCATGGGGAACTTCTCTCAATCATAAAAATTGACCTTCGGAAACGGCATAAGTTTGTAGGTCCCAACCGAGAAACTAAACCAGACCCTGTATCGGCTGTAAGTCCAAAAAATTTAATTTTATTTAATGAATTTCTTAAGATCCATTTTGAGAGCTATTCTTGGGATTGCCAAGAATTTGGCTCAAGCTTTAAGTGGCAGATGGATAAGCAACAAAATAGTTCAGGCCGAAGGGAGGTAGTGAACCTTGTCTTGCGAGTTTGAGAAATCAAATGACGATGTTTATGATGCCAAGCTACATTAAGGAGTTTCAGGCATACCGCTTCCATCTCTCTATATCATCTAGACTTGCTAAGATTAACACTAAAGTTCCATAACTTGCAGTACTCAGTTAGTCTGTTTATCATTAATTAAAGGAAGACAGTGTCGTCTGCATACATAAACGCATCAATCTTTGCTTTGTTCAGTTCAATTTTTCACCCCACAAAATCGGTTGTCATTGACGAATAGGATAAATAGAAGCGCATTCAGTATGCAACCTTGCTTCACACCCCTTAATGTTCCGAATTCATCAGAAATAAATTTGCCATTCCAGACGTATGTATGCTAAATTGCTATCATACATTGCCCTTAAAATGTTGATGATTTTACTAGACATTCCGATTACGTGAAGTTTATAAAATAATGCCTTGCGTGGTATTGAATCGAATCACGGAAATCGACAAATAAGGCATATAATTTCTTCTGCTAGCTTTTGTAAATTTCGGGGATCAACTAATAGGTATGCAACTCAAAATATAGTAACACTAGCTTGGATAAAAGAATTTGTAGGGATCGAATAAAATGTAAAGATAGACGCTCTAGTAAAGCAGAGGTAAGCCTCGGAGTCGGAGTGGTGAGGATCATGATCGAAAAACTGACCACTAATGAACATCGGAAATGATGATGAAATGCTATTAGAATGTCTAGGCTCTTTCTAAGAATGAAGCGAGGGACGTTCAAGTGAAAACAGTAACGATTTCCACAGGATATGGTAGCTTTAGGTATCATCTAAAGAAGATAGGACTGAAAGACGACATCTACTGGTTATGACTCATTTTGTCTCTCAAACTGAAAAAAAGGCAACGGAAAGAAATGTGTCTATGAAACTAAGAAATATATGGTATTCTATGAGGCATGTACACCTGTCGTTGAAAAGATTGAAAAAAAAAATCTTTCTTTGATCCCCACTGCATCCAGAACTAAGCAAAGCTTATCGGTTTTCTGTTGTTTTGCTTGGTTCTGAATGCCAACAGTTGTGAGAATCGCAAAGAAGACCGAGAAGGCAATCAAAGTCAATACTTTTGAATTTGCCATCTGTAAGTCTTTGCTTACTTACTCTTTGCAGGTATCCTTTAAGAGAATGTTAGTATTAACACGTGAAATCGAGATAGGGAAAGAACTCTGAAGGCATCCAGCGAGTAACTCTGGCTAAAAAGACTATGTACATATGTTCATACAATATTCAGATTCACAAATTCATATGCATCCGGTTAAGAACCTGATTAGAAACTAAGTACAATTGTTACCAATCTATGTACATACCTACTCATATGCGAGTAGTTTGCATAGTATACATATCTATTTTTCAAGTTAGGTACCAGCCAACAGAGTGAAGATACAGAATCTGACTATTTTGTTGGTGTTCGATTTAATTGATTGCCTACAACATCGAATTCATTTATAGGCAAATTTGATACATTCACAAGTAATCGCTAAACAGCCTCATCACTATCTAAACATTGCTCCAAATACTACCGCAAAACAGGAGTTAAAAGTTTAAAAATAAAAGACAATTAAATAGTGTATTTCCTCCCCTAAAGTGCTTACCTATTCAAAAAGGCAACACAAGCAATTGCAAACTTAAATCTGTGTTTTATTTACTAACAATAGAATGTGTATACAATACGGTACCACATTGAAAAGCAATTTCAAATGCGGCACACACGTAATCACTTCGAGTTAAAGTAATTTACAAAAGTGTATTTACCAGCCGCCTGTGATATACACAAGTATAGTGAGACACTTATTTTCTCCCCCACCTCCACCGATTGTGTGTTTGCAATCCTAAACGTAATCAAATGTTGATTGTGTCACAATACAAACACTGATAAGACTAAGTGTACTTGTGCAAATATTAAAGAAAAAGTACGGCAAGATATGGAATTTTCAGTTGAATACCTGTTGCTTATTTATTCGACTAACATACTTTTCAAATTCGAATACAGTTGCCTTCAAATGTAACATCATTTTGAAATATTCCCAGAAACACATCCATGTCTGTCTGCAATCTTTAAATGAAGTAATGCATAATTAACATCACTTGAAAACTCATTTTAACTCTCACACTGGAAAAAAACGACAGAATGAAATGTGTCTACGAAAATGTAGGGTGTGCTCTAAGAAACATGTGGTATTCTATGCGGCATGCACATCTGTCGTTGAAAAGATAGAAAAAAAAAAATCTTTGTCTCTTAATAAAAGTATAATTCAGCTAAATATATATTCAAACCAGACAGAGAGTGAAAGTATATAAGCCCTGCGATCTTTATCTCAATTTTATCCCCTTTGAAAAAAAAAATAGACAAAAAGACTATACGTATCTATGAAAAGTCTGTTGACTTTTTTGTTTATTCTCAGAATTGTATAAACTTTTAATGAGTAGCAAAAATTCATTACAGTCATTAAGCAAAGGTTTCACAGAGTTACACATTATCGGCGGATACTGACACAATGAGCAGTTCAGTTACAAAAGGATATTTCGGTTGTGTGTAGTTAGCGAAGTGAAAAACAATTTTTTGCCCGAGGCACATAATTTAATTATACTACACAATTGTGAAACGGTCTGCAAGCTCACTTTGTTTAAAATTGAATGCAGTGTGGCGAACACATACAATTTATCTTTTCATAGTTTTGTTTACAGATATCTAAAAATAATTACTGGAGGTCTGTGCAAAATTTTAATTGAATGTGTACAATCGCCCAAGATTCAAAGCTATCCAAATTCTTAGGATTGAAATTTTAAATAGCATCGAAAGCAAAAATATCTGACATAATGTTCAGAAAAATTCCAAGATGACGCATAAGCGAAGCGCAAAGGAGTCGATGAGGAAAGTCTTATAATGCTATCATAATTTTTTTTAAGTAATTGATACTCATGTTGAATATTAATTATTTTATTTTGCAGGATTTAATATTCAGCATAGCCATCTCTTGAATAAACATATCCTGTCGGAAATAAAGACCCACGGAGAATCGTTTTAATACTGCAGTTACTTTGTTAATTCTATGTGTGAGGCTGTATGTACATACATAGATGTGCACTTTGTCTGAAAGGCAGTAGTTTATAACCTTTTTTTTTAAATATAAGATGTGTTCTGAGAAAAATATAATAGAAAGCGGGGGGTGACGCACAGAGTATGTTCTAAACAACAAACAAATGATTAAATTAGTGTAGGAATATTTTGAGTCGCGAATCAAAAGAAGTATTGCAAGAAATGTTGACCTCTAACGATTGCAATCAATAGCAAGGGACCTGCCTCCCATTGTTGTATTTCAGCTTGACGTGCAAGACGTAAATTTAGCCAATCTTAACTCTGCCTTTCAGGTCTCGTGCGCTGAACGGAATGCACGCCCTGCAGCAGAGTTCTTAACACTAGGTGTGTTTTATTGAGACATCGCTAGCCAGTGGTTGCTGGGAAAGTGAAATTTTACATGTACAGCAAGTACAATAACTGACTGGGAAGGCAACTATAATATTTTTGATTTCATTTCCAGTCAAATGCTAATTTGGAAGCTTACTCTGCTTGGTTAAACTGTTCAAAATTAAATATTAGTGCTGTCAATTTACGGGGGTTGTATGGTTAGTATTATATATTCAACCCAAAATGACACTGCCGTTTCCACCAGCTACTGAATAAAACACTGTGAGCTCCGTTATCACAGAAGACTCTCTTGATACCGAACGTGTCAAAACTCTCTGAATATGAAAGCTATGGCAAAGGCTTACTTCTCTGTATGAATATACCCAACTTCCATATCTATAGTAATGAATGAGCGTTTAAAACACGGTCTTCTAAACGTCGGAGAATAGTTTTAGAAAAAAAAAATCATAGTTATGATTATGAAGGCTTGAATAAATATGTTCATATACTCCACTACAAAATGCTCGTGAAGTATCACATTCCTACTTGTAACACTTTGAAAGACAGCGAAATCTGCTGTCTTTCAAAGCTAGCGACTGGACCGCATATATTTTTAATTTTATCACAATTAACACCTAAGGAATCACAACTTGTGATGGTAACAAGCATTTTTACTCTAGAGCTAGTAGAGAAATTTAAACCACACCAAAAAGAAGACATGGCTTCCTCTACTAGTAAGTGACCCTGCTTCGAGACTGACTAAATCTCTTTCCAGATGCTTCGAAACGACCTGTATCCATCAAAGGGGATATTCAGCGGCATATTCGTCTCCCTAACAAAATTTGCTGGCATTCGTCTAGATAGCTTGCCTAGTTCTGCAGTCATTACTTTTATTGCTCCCGTACCTCTTGATGCTGAGCCTCATGATCCCATAACTCTATCAAATCATCAAAATCTCTGCATCTCCGATAAAAAAGCCGATCGAGAGCTCTACGCGCAGCACTGTTAGAGGAAATTTCCTAAGAAATCGCTGTTTGAAAATTTTATCAACATTTTGTTTAACATACCAGAGCACAAAAGTCATGTGTCTGAGGGAATTTGGCTGGTAATTGAGTGAGCGAATTCTGTTAACAGCTTGCGTCAGTCTTGCTCTCTTGGAGTAATTAATAAAGGAGAATGGAATCAGAGTTGCGACTTGCTACAACGCTACAAACTAAAAAAAATGTATATTTTCCTTTTAACTGCTATTTTAAGTCATTATTTAGTTTCAATTTCCAAAGAATTCGCTATATAACCTCTATTAAGCCTGATGCTTCTTAAAAATAAAAGAGGTTAACAGTTCCCTAAATGACTTGCATATACAGAGTCTTGGGTTTGAAGATCAGTTTCTACATAAATACATAGAATTAGCAAAACAAAAACAGTTTTATCGTCACAATGAATCGGCTCATTTAAGGTTTTAAGATTAAGACTAGCTCTGATTGTTGGCCACACTTTAGTATTTTCTCAAATCTATAGAAATTCTTGGTTGGGAAAAATATTTTAAATGTTCGTTGAATGTCAAATGCCTCCACTTCCCGCTGGGATACTACAAAGTAGATCTATTCAAGAAGTGAAGTGGGATGTTCCGCCTGTTACAAAATCAAAGCACTACCCACTATGAAATCATTAGCCTCAGATGCTAGGGAAGAGAAATACAAATTTAAAATTGTGACGAAATATTTAGTAAAACCAGGCCCAACATCATTTTAAAACATTTAATCAAAGTGCTCGAATTCGTAGCGCGTAACTCTTTGTAATATATGGGTCCCGCATCTATATAATGTAAGATAAAGTTATAGTCAAGGAAATTGTTAATTTTGCGACTGCCGTAAACTGACTTACACCAACAAAAGTCCCCTTTTACTGTCAGTGCTGAAAGTAGTCAACATTCCTGCCTTTACAGCCAAATAGAGTAGTGTACCATATTGTTTCACATACTTATGTATTTAAAGTATGATACAAAAAAATGTTTATACAAATTACCAAACATTCCATTAAACCATTATCAGACCATAACAAATAATGCAATTCAAGGGGTTTTAATGCCTTAGATCAATAAATTAAAACACCCGCCGCATACTAAGCTAACTGTGTGTGTTTGGAAATACCGCAGTGGATCGCTGTCTCAGACCTGTGCTCAGCCAAGTGTGATACAAAACTCATCACAATTACAAAAAAAAAAAACAAGAGTCTACCACACTCTAGTGGTTTTCATCACAAAACACAGTAGGAAAGGAAGACCTAAGAGTTGGTCATAAAAATAAAGCCTTCTTTCCCCTATATCTTGCTCACGATCCCGTGCTCAACCATCACCAATTACTACAAACATAATGTGGTTAGTTAAAAAAAAAAAACCCTACCCATACCCAGAGTATATGTAGTACATAAACAGGTTGCCGAGCGCATATCTTCACCTGAGGAGCATCGAAAAAAAAACTTGCTTGCCACCGACGTCGATTGAAAACATAACTTCTATCTACGGCCAATTAAGAATAAAAAAAACTTCACATATCTAAGGAAATTCTTTCAAATTGAATTTTGATAAATAAACAACTTGAAGGATCCAACAGAATAGAACCAACAGCTTGGTCAAGTGCCTCTCAATTTATCAAAAATAAATAAAACAAGAGAAATGACACGGAATAAATTACATACTATATTGAAGATACAAAGTGCGTCTATCTTCGTTCTAAGAATTTTGAACTTAAAAGTTTTTGATAAAAGGCAGACAGACTCTTGAGTCATAAGAAAATACTGGAAAATAAGAAACGCATAGGTAGGCATGTATACGAGTGTATATGGGAAAACAAACATTAACCACAAACATAAACACGCAACGTTCTAACTTGTGTGTAGAACACGATCGGTTGAGATGATCTCCTATGTAACAGTAGCGGGAGAAATATTCAACCCAGAATATTTGGTTTTATTTTCTTTGCGTATAGTTAAAAACCTTATTAGAGTAGATTTGGGCTCCTTTTTATCTGCGAATTAAGGAAGGTAAACTGTTATGTGGATCATTGAAATCTGACCACAAAAAGATGAGAAATAAGCAGTGAACGAATCACCACGCTTACAACTTTAGAACAGCTTAACCGATTTAAATGAAGTTTGTTGTTTGGCTTAAGACATTCATTAAAGAAGGTGCTAGGCAATGCATCACGTTCCCTGTGGCCAGACAAAAAACATAAATAATTTGTTTTCTTTCTTTTTTGCTGCTTGTATGGGAATTTGTATTACGTGCAAACATCTCCCGAACGCTCCTAACTACGAATATTATACCACGTATCGCTAACATAGGCGTATGCAAACCATCAGTTAATTTGTCGGCAACTCGTCAAACACACAACCAACTCCTGTGACCACAAGAAAAATAAAATGCACGTGTTGATAATTTGAATTTGAAAATTTTTTTTACAAAAATCCGTTAAAAAAAAAATTTACAATTTTAAAAAACTTGGTATGTCATGACCTTGCACATATTAAATATTTTTTAGATATTCATTTAAAACGAAATCAATTGAGCCATAGCCCAGAAATAGTAAATTTTTAAGAACCAGTTAATAAGTAAAGTACCGTTATACGATTTTTTTTTAAATGTGGTACGCATATGTACGCATATGAATTTGAAGCCGTTTCTGAGAAAATAATTTTTTATCAAAATCGGACATTTGTTAAGTCCTGTTAATTCTGGGGTTAGAATGAAAATTCATATTTCTCCTCGAATTGTGGCCCCACAGATCTGGGATCACAGTTTGAAGAAATTCGGTCCAGTCGTTTAGGCCGCATTAGTGCATACAGACAGGCAGACAGAATTGAGAGACCCACTTTATTGAATTTCTCTAACACAGTAATGTCAAGTCTGATCAAAATTTCAAGATCGAACATTTTCAGAAAACCAATACTTTCCCTATTGGTGCAAGAAAAAATTATAAGTACATTTTTACCATTTTCCAGGAGAGGCATTTCAAATTTTAAAGGCAAGAAAATTGTTACGTATAATTTTGTTCGTGAATTTTTGTTTGAACACTATAATATAGGGTGGAGCATCTGTTGGTTGCTTTTTAAAATTACTATAAAAAAAATCAATTCAATATTTTTCAAAGTTTTTCTCTTTATTGAAGAGTGTATACTTTACTATTATTTATGGAGAATAATTTAATTTATTGGCAGAAGCCCATCTGGGCTCTATTTCACGAATAGCTCGATCAATATTGTGTTTAAATGCTTGTTTCTGGATTGTGCATGACATCGATCTTTAACGGCACCGCACAAAAAAAAAATCCAACGGCGTCAAATAGCATCTCAGAGGAGGCCAAGCAACAACAACCAAAACGGCTGATTATACGTTTATTAAACTTAGTGCGCAAAAAAAGATCGATTGTTGGATGGCTTGTATGGCACCTAACGCCGTCTTACTGGAACCAGAGATCGTCTAAGTTCATCAATTAGTATGCCAATCTCACGTACTTTCTTCAGAAACTTGCGTACAGCAGGCACGGTTGGTGCATTATTTCGACCGAAATTTGTTTTCAAAATTCGCACTGTTTCGGCAAAGAACTCAATTTGGAAATAAGTTTTCAATATTTCCCAACGTTGTTCAAGCACAAATCGCACCGCGGAGATATGATACTGTGTTTCTGTAAATTTTCTGAGCGCGAAATTGCTGTCAAAGTCAAAATAACATGTAATTTAAAAAGAAACCAGCAGATGACCGTTACATAGACAGCCCTTAATTCGACGTTTTATCTTTGTTACTATACGCAGTGCTAGAAACGTCCAAGCAATATTTTTGCAATGTATAGTCCGCAATATCTTGTTCAATCTAGCGCTGGAAATCTGCAAAGGAAGTGAGCAAGAGTCGGTATTGCAGTCGCTTAGCTGCAAGATTCCCAACTGGCATTGTTAAGCAATTCGTTTGTGTTAGCCCTGTTATAAGTAGGTTATATGATCTTCCTAGTTGTAATGCAGCAAGTTAATTGACTTCGCAAATTTGGCCTTTATAGTACGAAAATAATTGTTCCCTTAATAGCTTCCCACTCTTTATACGAATAAACCATGAGGGATTGATTCTGGATAATTCGATTCTTTTCGACTATGACCTGCGACCCAGAGCAACCTGGGCTATGGCTTTGGTTCGTACTTGAAAGTCTCACAAGCCCCACGGATTGCTGGTAGTTCCGGCAGGCAATCGGACGTTGATATTCATATCTATTTAGTGTTACCGACCCTATATTTCGTTTTAGAACCATCGTTGACCGCATTGATTTACCTAAATTTTTTATCACGTATAGGTCTTCCATTCTGCTCTGGTGGGAACATCTACAAAGAAAACTTTCCTGAAGTTGAGTCTAGGTATGAGGTAGTCAGTTGGAGATGTAACCAGTTTTCACGGTAATGAGTACGAAATATAGCTGTGACTCTACGGCTTGTTATCGACATATTTTCACATCCACGTTGACTTAAGCACCATTTTACCAAAATGTATGAGAGTCTGTAAATAAAATAAATTTACACATTTTGACATGACCGCGGGACACCTGGGGTGCCTATGCCTTTGAACCCTTCATTAATTTTGTAAAATTTATTCAGCGCGCTCCACCAGACCTGTGACCCGTACATAAGAATTGGACGCATTACTGCTGTGTACATTAACAATTTTATCTTTGGTTAAAACCAATTTCCAGTTATAAATATATATAAATAGCTAGTGCTGGACGATTACGGGAGTGGTTGTCCGTTCAACAGCGAAAAGATGAGGTTAGTTTTATTAGTTTTGTTAGTGAACATAAGTTCTATTTTGTCTAGATTAACAAGTTCAAAACTTGTGGCCCGTGAATTTATTTAGATACTTGGCATATAATCCTCTGATAATTTGTCTGTCTTCCCTCCATTCCTAGCTATAGAGACAAGAAATTTGTTTTAACTTAAACTACTTATACCTTTAGAAGTATAACGGAAATTTATGATTGAAATATGCATGGAAAGTCAATTCAAAGAATTTTCGCGCTACATGACCTCAAAGTAAATTTTTCATAAAATTATTCATACAATTTTCACAACTTAGGTGTTTCTTTCAAAATTTTACATCAAAAATTCATCCTTCGTTGATGCTTTTTTTTTTACCGAAAGCAGTACACATGTACCTATCTACAACCGTCTCTAAGTTAAAAGCGAGCTTTTTCATGGGGTCTGACTGAATTAAAAGTTACTCATTTAAATGCATATAGTATAGTTTACTTCGCATTTACAATAAGCTAATAATCAGTCGTATTTGATGCACCTAAGTGCATTTGAAGCGATCTCGGTTTTTTTTTTATATTTACAAACAATTTTTCACTACGAGCTTGCTAGGCACAAACACTAGTTTGCTTATAAACATGATCGAATAACATCAAACTTGTTGGCGAAACCTCTGTTCAGTCAGAACATTTTACTTTTTTATTTTAAATTAACTTTTATCAACATTATTCCAGAAGTTTCCTTTGAAATATCGAAATTGATGACCTTAATAAACATAATTGTGTCTTTCGGTTAAAAAAAAAAAAAAAAACAAAAAATAATTACAGTATAACAACTACTTCAACATTTCAATGCGGAAGGTTTTATATTTGATCATCTACCGAACCGTCTGCAAACTTTCGCAGTTAAGTGTAACATACAAATATAAATTGCAAAATGCGAAAGGTGTGCAATGCACCCCTTATTGCAATTTTGCACTAAAAAAAAAAAAAAAAAGAATTACCAAAGGATGTGGTTGCTTACACTCAAGGTTTGAATGTTTTGGCGGTTATTCACTGTTCTTTTATTCTTCTAGTAGCAGTAAATGAAGGGTGTCATCTCCATTCTATTTTAAATATAAAACGGGTTATACGAGGACATAAGTACATCTTCAAGATTTTTTTTTTAATATACATACATACATAATTAAATAGCACTATTGCAATATGTATGTATGTATGTATGTACAGACAGCACATATAAAGAACCATAAATATGGCCAATATACGAGGGGCGGCTGATAAGTTCGCGGCCTGAGATACTCAACAACGAGTCATCTTCTCATTAGTGATAGCACTAACTGCGGCAGTCTTTAGTAGTATAAATATCACCTCGTTTGAATAATAAACATCACCATCTCAGCCGAAATCGAAACATCTCGTAATTTTGAGCACCGCGCATTGATAAATTACCTCGTGAAAAAAGGAAAATCGCATCAGCAAAGAATGGATTGGAGAAATTTGCACGAGCATTTAAACATGAAAAATGCTCACGCCGTTCGACAAGCAACGACGACTCGAGTGCTGCAAAGATTTTTTTGTAGTTAGCCGGGGACAATCTTGACGAAATTAAGACTTGGTTTTGCCAATTCGATCCGGAGTCCAAACAAGAGTACGAGTATACAGTGGAATGAAAAAGGGGAGAGGCCGTCGAAGAAATTCAAGGTGGAAAAGTCGGCTTCGAAGCTTATGGCGACTGTTTTTTAGGACAGCGAAGGATTTTTGCTGATTGATTACCTGCCAAAGGGGACTACGAAGAATGGTCAATATTAGGCAAATTCATTGACTCAGGCACGTGAAGCGGTCGTACGGAAGCGACGTGGGAAACTCAGGTACGGAGTTGTTTTTGTAGGATAAAGCGCCGGTTCACACGGCGCGGGTTTCGAGACAGGCCTTAAAAGACACAGGTTTTTCAACGATAGACCACCCACCCTACAGCCCAGCCTTGGCCCCGAGCTACTTTTTCATTTTTTCCAATTTGAAAGATTAGTTACGAGGCCGGAGATTTGCAGATGAGAATAAGATCAAGGCGGCCGTAGAAAGTAATTTTGAAGGCAAAAAAGAATATTTTTTCGGTAGTATTAAGGCACTGCATGCCCGATGTGAGAAATGCATTTCACTCAGGGAGATTATATTGAGAAATCACATTTTTTAATCGGATCTCTTCTTTCACTTAATGCCCTAAGCCGCGAACTTATCAGCCACCCCTCGTAAATAAATAAATATAAATATTTTGGAATGAACAGCCAATACAGGATCTGGCCTGGCTTCTCCCAGCCACTCGTGTGCCGCACGAATGATCGGGACCTACAGTTTTATGCCGTTTCTGAAGGACAATTTTTGTTTGATTGAGAGAAGCTTCTCATGTCTAGCTTTAGCATTCCTATCAAACTCGTATGACTGTGCAGGATGCCGATGGAGAACTCCCGCTGTTCGATCAAAGTCGGTGACGCGCTATCATGCGATTTCTTCAATTATACTTATAAAAATTGTACGAAACTCACAAGCCGTACAGTTCTTCAAAATTCTGTGCAAATACTCGCATCGCCGATGACAATGACATAATCGGAAGAACTTGGTGCTTTCGTGAGAATTGAGGCGGAAACGACAAAGATGGGTTTAGCGGTGAATGAAATCAAAACAAAAATTATGCTGTCTACAAGAAGGGACATTCAACATCAGCGTCTTGGACAGAACGCAACAATGGATAGATATAATTTTGAGGTGTTAAAGAATTTTTTCTACCTAGGATATACGGTGAACTCTGACAATGACATCAGTGCGGAGATCAATCGAAGAATTACTCTGTGGATACTGTCAAAAGTGGATGAAAATATTCTAGGTTGTTGTGGAGGAGAAGATTTAATGAAGAGCTGTTTGGGCTGTACAGTGATATAGACCTAGTCCAAAAAGTCCGAATTTATCGGACATATGTATACTCGGTAGAGGAAGACCTTACCTAAGGTGGCGTGCGTGTGTACTCCAATAAATAAAAATATGGAAAAAAAATAGTTTACCGCTTCTTTGTAATAACACCTTCTTTTCATAGAACTTATTGGTGGTCTTAAACTAATGAACAGCAGTGTAGTCAATAGTTTAATTTGTACTCACACGGCTCGTTCAAGAACCACTCAAGAGATATTGAAGAAATTTTATTTGTATGTTTGTGTAACGATACATAGGTAGTTTCGTGTAAAAATTGTCAAAGTCGGACCAGGGGTTTTAAAAAATCTCTATTGTTGTTAGCCACCTAACTCAAGAATGTCTAGAGGGATTTAGATGAAATCTTCTTCATACGTCTAACCCAACGGACTTTGAGTTTCGTATGAAAATCATCAAAATCGAAGCACTCTGATTTTTTTTTTTTTTTTCAACAAACTTTATAAAAAAATTGTATTCAAATTCATTGGAACTCCAATTTTCATTTGATATGTACTGCTACCTACATCGCAAGATGGGGTGGAGTGCACCTTTTTTTATTTTCTTTTGGTATTTTTCATTCACGAACTATGAGTATATATGTACTTTATTTGAAAAAAATGTTAGTCATCTCGGTCCTACGATTCAAAATTTACAAGCGTGTGACAGACATACAGACAGAAAGACAGACATCGTGCTGAATTCATTAGTGTTCAATTTTATACCATTCATTCATTTATACCATTTATTCACTGATAGCCGTGTCTGTCACCCGAAAATGAGGTAACAAGTACAAACTATTCTCATTAGACATATGACGCCCTGAGCGCTGACTATGGGAATACGAACTAAATGAAAAATAGTATAGTAAATACAAGATTAAAGCTACAAAAAATCTGTTCTTGCATTTAAAATATAATTTCTCACGAATTTTCACTTCCGGGAAGAAACCTATGATACAATAGGTGACAATCTGAAATAAAAGTGAATATAGGGTTATGGGTTGTCGCAACTATTGAGATGGGCAAGAATAGAGTTACTATTGTAATGAGGTGTTTTACCAATTTTTTGGATTAGAAATCCATGTAACTTGTTCTTTTAACGGATTATTTTTGATCAACTCTTTTTAGACGTGCGATTGAGTTCAAAATATACATACGTAGGTATATGTATGCCTTCTGTACTTGCAGTGAAGCTGTATTCTATGACCTAGTGAACGTTTTACCAAACTTATTGTTGTTGGCAGGCTGTTATGTGGGAAATACGCGATAAAACCGTTGCGACAATTGTATAGTGTCTATAGAGGAACAGTTGGACCGACATCGCACGCTTTATTTGTCAACTTTATATCTGATTGTAACTGTTCATAATACCTGCTCATAACTTAAAAGTTTAACTTCTTCAACTCATTTGTGTAGAATACCACAATAATAAACGATTAAACACAATAAAGGAAAACCAAAGTAAGAATATTATTGCATATTCGGTGTCTACATATTTATAGTCTTATGCGAAGATGTGACAATTTTAGAAAATAAAAAAAAATAGGGAGGGTGTTATTTCTATTTACATGTGTTTATATTTGCTTGTTTGCCAGACCGAAAACTACTGAACCGATTTTGATGAAATAAAAACTAACGTAGTCCTTGGAATCTCAGGAGTGTTCCTATGTCAGAAGTAGGTACATACATATGTGTAAGTTCATTGTCATCTAAACCAAAAAACTACTCAAACCCTTTCGATGAAACAAAAGTTATTTTCCGTTGAATCTCAAGAATATACATATTACCTACCAGATGGTGCAATGGCAGCATAAATGCTGATGTATTTCTTGCGTTCTCAGGTGTGTAGTTGGATAGGCCGGGATTAGATGTAGCCACTAGATGTCGTTATAAATGCAACAATTATTGTTGCCAACTAGACAATGAGACAAACAAAATAAATACATACATATGTAGGTAAATGAAATCAACTGAATCACCAATTAAGCAAATAAAAACACGACTTCAAAAAGCACTAAAAAGTGGAAAGCAATTGGAAAAATTCGTTGCGATCATAAAATATTAAAATTTGAAAGGCATAACAGGCGGTCGTCCAACCAAAGCACTTGTTTTCCACTTTTTAGTGTTTGTCGCATTTGGAGTTTTTTGTTATTTCTAATTGATTTGTTTAACGATTTTATTTCAATCGTATCTTAGTTTATTTTAATAGCATAAAAGAGCAAGTATGTATATACATACATATATCTGTATGCATGTACATACAAATGTATGTGTGACCCAGTCGTCCATTTTTATTTTTTTTTAAATTTATCCAACTACAACGCGCAGTACTTATTATATAATAAGTAACATTCGTTTTTGGTTTGCATGGCAAATATTGGTTTTGTGAAAATTTCGATCCAGAATCAATCTGGGGTTTGTGGGTCTACAATTCAAAGAAAAGTCGGAATTTCCATCCTAACCCTAAAAGAAACGGTAATTTACTAATGGCCGATATTGAAAAGAATAGATTTTCTCGAAAACAACTCGTACAACGAATTTTAGGAAATTGTCTCGGATATATGTATGTTTGTATGCAAGGAAATATCAATCCAAGTTTTGAATAATTGCCAAATATCCCATTAAAAAAAAAAAAAAAAAAAACAATAAACGTACTGGAAAGTCACAATCCATCCAGAATGAATCCCATGATGCTCTATCCCCCATACTCTAACTCATCCCCAATAAAGTGAGTGTGGCGTTTTAAAACAGATGCGTTGTCATCTTTCAATGCAAACGATATTTCCGCTATTTTTTAGAAATTTTATCACAAAACTATTGTTACAACTTTTTCTTAGCAGAAAGTGCCACGCGGCTCTCAAAATTTGTAATCGAAGTTCACGGATTATGATGTGATATTCATAATAAGTCTTACCCCTCACCGTAAATATATTTGAAAAAGCAATATAATAGTTCTTTTAATAAAACGCCCCCAAAAAGTGGGCGTGTCGTGTGTATTGTATGGACGAAATGCAGAGAAAATCAGTTTCTACATATTTTACTTAGATAACATTTTTCAATTTCAAGTAAAAATATTGAGAAAATATTTTTTTTAAAGTGGGCGGATTTCAAATCTGTTCGAATTCTAGCTCAAAATTTAAGGCCCAAAAAGTGGTGACACACGGAGGGACGGACGGACATGGCTAGATCGACATAACTTTAGATGCCGATCACAAATATATATGTATAATTTTGGCAGACGTGGTACACATAAATATTTTAACAATTTAGCTTAAGTATGTACGTGCGACACAGTCGTACACTTTATTTTGATGATACATATGTACATATGTATGTATGCATGTGAATTAAAAAAAAATCAGTACCTAAGTACATACATCCATACATACATATGTATGTATGTATAAGAATCCATAAAAAAAAATTAAAATATCTAGATGATCCGATTTTTCTGTCCGCCACTGTGCACATGGTATGTGTGCGGCTGTGGGATGAAGCTAGAAAAGAATGCACTATAAATCAGTACCAGAGACGAAACTGAAGTGGAAGAATAAACCGGCGATCGAACGAAAGAAGAAGAACTCCTCCTTGAATGTCATTGAACTTATGAAGTACTTTTTCGTTTGATTCATTTATGGAAAAATCATTAGAAGTAGGCAATAGAGCTTTTGATCACACCCACCCACCAACCTACAAGAGCACTAACAAAAAAAAATGTTCAACCATGTTGCTAAAAAAAAAAGAAGAGTCTATTTCCGACTTATGATAGATACATATAAAAAGTACTTACGGACTGTGACCAACTTTGGGTCGAACGCACTGACTTTCCTGTCCAGTGAGTCGATTTTCGCCTTAATGCCTCTCGTTCGGTCGCCGACATTTTGCAATTCCTTATTAAGATTATGAAAAATGTCACTCGCAATTATTACCAAAGACGCCAACTGCCGCAGTGCATTGCTCAAAGTTATATTGCTGATCGATTCCAGCTCATAGCCAGTTACTATTGTCGGTGTTACAGTGGCAGAAGCAGCATCAACATCATCATCATCATCATCATCAGTGGTAACGTTAGCCGCCTGTAAGCTATTGCTCCCGCCATTGCAAGACGAATAACAATAATCACCGCCATTGCCATAACCGGATCTGCTTGCAAGGAATTCCTTAGATTCCTCGCTCTTCGCTTCCCGTCCTGGTTCACCATCCACTGATACTCCTCTGCATCTTGGCTGTCTGCCGCTGCTTGTCGCTGCTGCACTCGAATCGACTTCATCGTCAACCACTTCGATATCGATGTCTGCTGTTGAGTAGCTGGAACTGCTTAGCGAATTTGATTTCGCGTTGCAACAGCTTCCAATTATTCCCTTGTTGGTGCCGCTTTTGCCATTGTTGTTGTTGTTATTATTATTGTTATTCCCAACACTACCATTGCAACAATGTTGCTTGGGACTGCAGCAGCAACTTGTAGATGTTTTCACCACCGCTGAAGGGGGTGACCTTAAAGTGGAATCCTCCTCGTTGGGTAGTGCTACAGTTGCAGCATGGGTGCTAACAGATGGTCGTGGCGAGTCGGCACTTGCAACGATGGAATGCACAAGCACTTTTGTTGTTCTGGCACACAATTGCGAGGATTTTTGCCGGGTGACCGCACCCGTTCTACCCGTAATCGTCCTTGGTGGCCGGTCGCAAATGCGATTTCCATGGGACCGCGATAGAAATGTTGGTTGCACAACGCGTTGGACGAATGGCATTTTTTTTTTATCAACTCATTATATTCAAAGAAAAATTATTAAAATATGTACATACATAGGCAACGGTTGAGATTTTTCAAACTCGAATTTCTTATTAACACAAAACACGATAACGTGTGAATGCACGATTTTCATCCACTTCAACTGATTCTTCAGATCACTAACGAACCTTTTCTTTTTTTCTTTGGTTAGGAACACCACCAGCACCACCAAACCCCCGATTGGTTTCGCAGCAGCAGCACCTTTTTCACTCCACTACTAGAAAACGAGGAGAGGAAAAAAATACAACGAACGAGAAACAACAAAACCCGAACAAAAAACTGGAATAACTACTTTTTTTTTTTCTTCTCCTCTTGACTGTCGGCATCTGCTGTGTGAATTATAATTAAAGGGCTCTAGATTCGGTTACGTTCGCACGAAGGACCGAGGAGACATTGCAGGCCATTTCGAAAATGTGTACTACGCGCAATAGTTGTGCAGATTCTTTTTTTATGAAACGTAATTACTTTCCGAGCGCAGCATCTTTAGATGGTGAGTGGAACAGCCCAACCCAGCGAACCGCAGAAGCATAGAAAAAAAGCACTGAATCTGAATCCCATATCGCCGGGGATTAAAAAACAAAAAAATAAATAAATAAGGCAGTGTGACGACAACACGCGCTCGAACGGCAACGGTCGATTGATGAATGAAGTGCAATTAAACGCACAGTGGATTTGTTGCCTAAGGAAATTGCGAGAGAGAGAGAGCGGTTTTCTCAGAATATTTTCATATTCAGCAGGGGAAATTGTGATGCGGAATAGAATCCGGTTAAGGTCTGCACACAATTGTGAATGTTTTGATGTAAAGGTATTTTTGCTTACAGGTGTAAATAAAAGGTAATTGCATATCACAATTAAAAATTCCTTTTGATCTGAAATCCACATATATACTTTTAGAAGTACCCATAGTAACTGAACTTCACAACTGCGAATTGCTTCCTGCACATCGATTGCGAAGTAGCAAGTCACTAGTTTACGAGATTTTATCGAAACTTTTTGACGATTCTCTATACTGTCATTCCCATCTTCTTGAAACTGACGTTTCTCTACTCCGTCTTTGGCGTTATTTGATTGACGTTGATAACTTTATAAATCATAGGCCACCGTTGGTTTTTGAAATGAAATAACATAACCTCTATTTTTGCAAACACAATTCATAACAATTAACGTCAGAATTTAACCAACGCTTGCAAGCAGACAAAACAGAAAAATCAATTAACTGTCAAAGACTTTCCAGAATAGATTGCGATTATTTGGAGAAAACTCCAAAAGAGTCATTTTTTCTGTTTATTATAATAAGTAGTGACGGTCGTATTCATAAACCTTAATTAGAGTTGTTTTAACTTATATTTGATTAAATTCAGAAAACTGTGTTAATAAACTTGGGTCAAAGTTGATTCACTTTAAATAAACCTTCAACTTAAATGCCGAATTAGGCATTTCAATTCCACAGATATATTGTTTTTGTTTATATCACTTTTCATGTTCGATTAGGGATACCACATTTAATTTGAAACAAATCGGCACAACAGCTGCATTAGACCAATCGGAAACCGGAACAACTCGGGGCACCAATTTTTTCATATACATTTGCCATGTTTTCTCCATATTTAATATGTCAACACTATATTATCGTACACTATGGATCAAAAATGCATTTCTTTTAATTCTTTTGATTTCGGGACTTTCAGCAAAAACTCGAGAGACGGGACTCTAAGATCAAACTCAGTACATTGTCGAGGAAATTGGGACGTCTGGAATCCCTATGTTCGATTGGCTTAACAGAACAATCCTTTTATGATCCAGATAAATTTTCTAGATATTCCACAGGGAAGAGTTCTAGGACCCACCCTATATTTATTATATACTGCTCTTCTGTCAACAAATGGATGTGTGACTAAAGCAACGAGATATGTGAATATACGCAGCGATGGCGGATTGAACTTGAAATCCAAACAAACTAATAATTGAAATATCTGATGCCTCTTGGGGTTGGGATAGCTTCTGGTATGTAGATGTCCAATGTTTGGTCAATTCTGCGATTTGTAATGCTTCGAGTCTTATTTCATACATTCACTATTCACCACTAAATCGAATTCGAAACCTTCTCTCTTGACAAGTCGGAAAAAGCATATAAAATAAAGCCTTTAAACAGAAAACGGGGTGACTCCAACCGACAAATCTGGAAATGAAAATTTAAGGATAGTTGGATTAAATATATTTTAATGTAGTTATGTTTGGAGCATTATTGACGAGTGCTTTCAGTAGAAAATTAAACAAAGTTTTATGATATAAACAGATTAACACAGCAACAGCATTGACATCTAGAAAATGTAAATACCACTGAAGTAAAAAATATTCTTTACAAATTTACCAAAAACACAAATCGAATGCGAGCACCCCTCTAGTGACAATAACATTATAACAAAATATTATACAATGTTTTATAAAAATACAAATCCGAGGATGAGTGTTTTTTTTTTATGTGTGCCCTCATTTTGATTTCAAAGTATTTCAATGTTTTCATCACCGAAAAATGACGTTGTTAGGTTGGTAGCATGTACACAGCAACAGCGAAGTTAGAACTTAGGTCTAACATTAAAGTTGCTGTGGTCATTGTGTTCTGTTCCATTGACAACCATTGGTTCTAAAAATTTCGCTGCGGCTGTCAAAGTTGCTGTCATTCTTTTTCTTGCTTTAGAAGTTAAGGGTCCGCTAACATATCAACGTGGACTTTGATCAATGGGTATTCTTGCATCAATTGTCGATCCTGGTTTTTACGCAAGTCATATGAAAGGCAAGGATAATCTCTACAAGTGATGCACTTCGGAGAGATATTTTCAGCGAAAATTAAACCTATTTCTCGTGTTATTACACTTATAATGAAAAGGAGCGAGATAGCAATATGCACACATTCGTATTCTCTTGTTCATCTAATCGAGGTGCTGACTGATACGAAAATATTAGTCTGGATGTACTTATAGGTCAAACAGAATGCTTCCGATCCGATCCATTCTTGTGGTTCTGAAAGATTGAAAATTTACCTATTTATTTGATACGGAAAGCGGTACAAAATGAATGGATCGGATCAGAAAGGCACAACCCATAAATTTGTTACTTATTGGTAGAATCGTCTCAAATACGATCGTAAAGTACTTTGTAGAACAATTTGAACAACGGAATAGTTCATTGGGAAAATTAATACAATATAAAAGGTGAGGGTATCCACACCACCTCCATCAATATATTGCTTTGCACAAAATACGTGTTATAAATGGGCAAAAACATTTCCAAAAGGTTCAATTATTCATTTTTCATTTATAATTTTGCTGTTTTTTCGCCTATTATATATAATGGTCAAACGTCAAATGCTGGTTTGAGTCAGAAGCATTGTGTGCAGCATTTTTGACGGAAACACCGGATTGGATCGGAAGTATTCTATTCGGCGCGTTATTGTTGGTTAGTCCGGTTTTACAACTGATGCAAGAACACCAGCGTAGTTTGGGCCAAGTGCGTCATCAAGTTGTAATGACGACCCTTGGTTTAGCTATGTCATACCTCTCCGGCTGAATATGATTATTAACAAATGTCAACATGGCATGTGCCACTGTCACAATCGCTTGTATCTTTTTCCTCGATGATAGTTATTGTTGGCGTCCGGTGAAATTTTATATTAAAACTTCCATTTCTATACGTTTAAACTCACAAGTTTAATCGTTTAAAATGCCTAAATACTATTGTGACTATTGCGATACATATTTGACGCACGATTCTCCAAGTGTTCGCAAGACTCACTGCACCGGTCGTAAACACCGTGATAACGTTAAGTTTTATTATCAGAAATGGATGGAGGAACAGGCCCAGCACTTGATCGATGCCACTACTGCAGCATTTAAAGCCGGTAAAATTACACAGAATCCATTTGCAACGGCACCCCCAAAGCCAGGCGGTGTTGCGATTCCTCCACCCACGAACCTTGGTCCTCCGCCGCGACCAGGAATGATGCCTCCGGGTATGCCACCGGGTGGTCCAGGAATGCCGCCAATGATGATGGGTGCCCATGGACCTATTCCTCCACCTATGATGGGAATGCGGCCGCCTCCAATGATGGGTCCAATGGGCATGATGGGGCCACCGCCGCCAATCGGAATGGGTGGTATGCGACCGCCTCTGGTAAATGGACCGCCTCCAAAATAATTGTAAAACGTTCTAAATATATTAATTAAAAATACATTTTAAGATTTACATAAATTATTGGTATTTTTTTGTGGAATGTTTTCTCTGCGAGTGCTGAGCTACTTTTTAGCTAAGTTCTTTATAATGTGCACCACCATTTCAGATAAAGCAGAAGACGGTGCTCACAGTTCCTGCAAGGTAAACTACTTAGTGGACGTCTCACATGTGCTATTAGGACATATTCGATCTTTTCAAGACTGTCTGGGTTTGGAAGAAATATAACGGGAAACCACTACGTTAATGTCCCTTGACATAAGTGTGTTGCAGTTTTCGGATGAAGATGTAATTAACGCGTTAGAAAAACTAAATGTAAATAGTGACCCAGACCGAATGGAGTTCCAGTTGTAAAATTAACAAAAATTGTACCTTTCTCCTTTTTTCATCCACTTAAAATGATTCTTAACGAATCGCTTGGTACCTACTGGTCATTTTTAAAAGCGATTTGAGACAAAAAGTCGAAAACTATCGACCTACCTAGATCAAAGCTTTCTGCATTTCAAAAATTGTTTGAAAACATAAGGATAAACTTCTTTTCGCGGTAAATTAAATTATTTCTAATAATCAACATGGCTTTGTTCGAGTTAATTCATATACCACAAATTTAACTTTATTACAAGCTGCTGTACTCTACACATATTTTTTAAAAAGCCTTTGAAAGAGCCACCACACCTTTCTTTTAACGAAGCTAAATTCGTTGGGTTTTCATTCCTCAGTGCTAAATTTTTTTTTTTTTTAATATTTAAGTAACAGAACAGGTCAGGTACTCATAATAGAAATAATTTCTGGCTTCCCACTAGGTAGTCATCTGGGCCCGTTGGTATCTATTTTATTTGTCAATGATGTCCATAAAACATTCAAATTTTGTAACGTTTTAACTTTCACGGGTGATTAAATTATCTTTCCGTGCACATAATATAGCTGACTGCATTGGATCTCAGTCAGATATTAATATGTTGTCGGAATGGTGTAATCACAACGCTTTGGAGCTTAATATATCAAAATGCAAGATTTGTTCAGCATACCGTATAACAATACCTCATTTTTTATGATTGTTTTATAAACGATCGTATACTTCAGATTCGATAAAGTCAAAGATCTCGGGGCCATATTGGCTTTCTTAAACGTAATAGCAAATATTTTCGAGATGTGTATAGCCTTAAAGCTTTATGCTGGTCGTTGGTCAGACCATATTTAGAATATACATCCATCAATTGAGATTCACGATATAGTATTCATGACCATAGATTGGTAAGAGTTCGAATAAACTTCACGATATGCTATTTGCAAATTAAATATGTTTGATTAACTTTCTAATTCTGACAGAAGGTGTAAATTGATTTGCTTGTTTTAGGCGCCAATTTGTTTAGGTTTCTGTCTTGCTTAATCGCGATTTATTTAATATTATAAATTCACCGAAATTAATTTCTCTTATAAATGTGTAAAGGTCACTTCGGTTGAGAAACTTATTTTTTGCAAATAGGCATAGAACCAATTATGGTAGTAATGAGCAAGTTGCATACGCACGTTTAATCAGATTTGCAACGAAATTGATTTTTGTTCATCTCTAGTACAATTTAGAAACAGCGTATATTCGTTGTTTTTTTTATTAAAAATGTTATTGTTTGTTTTAAGTAGGTGGCCATGGTATAGTGGGTAGTGTGTTCGCTTGTGACCCGAGCTGTGCATGTTCAAGCCCGGACTGGGAACAGTAACCACAGCCACCCGAGCATAAAAGAGAAACGAATAAAATCCAAGTTTCTCCAACCACTACACCAAAAGGAGTTCAGCTTGGCAGTACAATGGACTTCGTGTGAGTTTGAGTGCTCCGGGATTTGTAAATTTCCCTAAAAAAAAAAAAAAGTCTAAGTTTGTAGATCGGTATATGTTTCATGTCGCGCAACAAAAAACAGTTGTGTAAACCGATACTAAGGGAATACACTGAGATATGATAAGAGATGGATCCTTTACAGGCGTTCATAAGTCTAAGGCCACAACTATTGCCTTGAATATACCCATTTTTGCTTACCAAACCATTTGCAGTTAGGAAATTATTTTTTTTATACTCAGGTTATTATGGCAATATGTTGTATACCTCAAATCATTTGTCTTCGTAAAATGGGTAAATCCGAAAGAGATATCTCTCTCTCATCCATCAAGCGATTTCATGAAGCCGGAATGAAACCCAAGAAAAACCACTAAGATATCTGAAGAAGATGTTGAGAAGGGTATCTACCTTCGCCGACAGAGGATTGGATCGATTTCTTATACTTCTTGATCAAAGCATTGTCTCTTTCAGTGAGGGAGGCCTGATCCTTCTCTTTAATTTTATTCAGGAACCTTTGAGAGGACGTGATGTAGCCGCGGATAGGATCTGATTTCGGGGTTGCAGCTGGTTTCAGTGTCTCATTGATTCTTGATTCGTTTTCCGTCTCAGGGACTACGTCGATGGTATCGGGAGGATGAAGAGATTCTTTTTCCGCGCTATCGATATATGGAGCATACCGGAAAAGGAGTGAGGGAGAGTTGTCGTAATTGAGTCCGAATCGCTGTAACTGTTCGTTTCTTGGTCGTCGTCGGTAGATGTAAGTAGTTGTGATTGTTGTATTAAGTCCGGTCTTGTTTGCTGTTTGTTATCGTTGTCATTATTGTTCTTGTTTTCTTTTTGAATTTCTGTTTGTTTCTCTTCCTATGGTAAAGACGCATATACTCGTAGTGGGTATTAAACTATTGAGTAGTAAAGGAGGTACAATTCGCCCTTAGCTAATCACCAGCTTGACATCGCACAAGACAGTTGTAGTGATTATTACCGGCTGGCACCCACTGGAAGAATTTGGAAGAGAATTTTGCCAGCCATTTAGGGTAAGATAGTGTACTTCGAAAATGTTCGTTTAAGAACGCTAAAGAGGTTTTATTTTCAATAATATCTGGACACCAACAAAATATAAAAAAAATGGAAATCAATTTTTAATGTTTAATTTCCAGGATTTCTGAAATTTACCAATTTTTTTTTTTCCGGGATTTTGGAATCCGGGAAATCGTGTCATTCCCATCCACATATCGCCGTTTGCTTGACCGATGCGCATCATAATGCTATTTGGAACTGATGAAATTATAGACGTTTTGAGCTAAATTGTTTTGGAACTGGGGGGAAACTCGAAAATCGGTCTCGTTAAGTCCGCTGAAATGTATCATTCTCAATCCGACTGTTCGGAGGTTCCCTACGCCCATTCCATTCTTCTTCTTTTTTGTCGGGATAGGAAAAACTCAGACTCGATAACGGTCCATTGTACTACCAAGAAGCAACCCTGTTAATAAAACTTATTCGTCTTTAGTAGAAAGAGGAGTAAGAGCTTCAGTTACGATGAGCTTATCAGCACTCACCACCTCGGCTCCAAAAATCTGCGACTTGACACGAGCATAGGCATGACAAGCATCTGAGAATTTTGATATACATAAGTATATATATTTAGGGTTTGATTCCTCATCCACTGTTGGGTGGCACAAAACTGATCTCTAATAAACTTAGCCCCAGGCGCCTGCCTGACAGTTGTTGACATGTAAGCTCGCCACTTACCCACTGTTGGATATATAGTTACCTTTTCGAAATAATTAAAAAAATTTTAAATTGAGAATAGTAATAGTTCAAGGTAAAATTTCGAAGAAAAAAAGATTTTTTTTTATAGTACAGTAGAATCTCGGAAAGATGAACACATATAAAACATTGCCCTTTCATCTTTTCGAGCATCAAAATTTGGTTGAGGAAGAAAGTATAGCCATAAATAAAAACATAAAATATATCAAATTAACAATTAATTTTATTTTCAAAAAACAAGGAACAAAAAAAAGGAAAAGTTGATTAAAAAAAACTTATTTAGACGTTTTTCTTAAAAAACTGCTCTATGGCTGACTGTCGCCCGGAAGAAAGTTGTTTTAGAATTGCCTTCTCTCAAACTTAAAAGTGTGGAAACATCGGCCTCACATTGCTCTCCAAATTTCAAGCTGGTGTTGATGGCTGAAATGGACTCTGCTGGTTTGATTAAATCGACAACCTCCACTTCACTTTCTTCTGAGGATACAAGTTCCTCTTCAGCATCAGAAGGTAAGCAGACTACATCTTCATTCCATTCCCTTACATCATCAAACGTACATTGAACCTTTAAATAAAATTTAAATGTTGAAAAGAAAATTAAAAATTTTTAACTTATGTACATCAGGAAAAACTATTCAGCGCTGTTGTTGAAACCTCGGTTATTTCCTCCGATCGCATTCTTTGCTGCAGTGCAGATTCAAACAGTTTATGTCAACACTATTCTATGACTTCCGGTGTTATTTTGTTCCAAGCCTCTTGCAGACATGTTAGAGCGTCACGCAAGGTAAATTTATTCAACATCTTCTCAACGTCTCATTCTTTGGAGATCACATCTGACAAGAGGCTCGTTCGATAATGCAACTTTGTGAGCCGTATCACATTCTGGTCCAATGGTTGGATTAGGGGAGGTATGTTTGGAGCCATAAACATCGTGCGAAGACAGCCATCATCACTTTGGAGCTCGTTTTCAAGAGAATGACTTGGGGCATTGTCGAGAATAAGCAAAGCCTTTTCTGGAAATTGTTATTTTTCATAAACTCCCGTGCCTATTAAAGAGATGGTAAGACACAATAATTATTCAAATGATAATTACCTGGGGAACAAATTCTGAATAAAACCAATTTTTAAAAATGTCTTTTGTCATACATGCAGTCTGCGAGTTGGTGTATGTCATTGGAGGCTTGAAATTTTTGAAACACCGGGAGTTTTTTGCCTTTCCAATGGCCAGGAGTTTTAGCTTGTGAACACCAGTGCTGTTCGTGCATACCAAAAATGTAAAACGGTCCTTGGCAATTTTCCTTCCGGAAGCTGATTTTTCGCCAGAGTGCACAAATGTTTTGCTTGGAATCATTCGCCAAAAAAGACCACTTTCGTCTGCATTATAAACTTGGTCTCGAGTGATACCAAGGTCAGTCATAGTCTCCCTCAATTTGGCTTTGAAGGGCAAGACAGCATATTTAATAGAGCTAAGTTTTTCTCCACTAATTGCTAAGAACCGAACCCCAATCTAGCCTTGAAGTTATTAATCCAATCATCGCTCGCGTTGAATGAATTTGTCTCTTTGAAAATGGCGTGCAAATTTTTAGCCTCGGTGTTCAACATAACTCTTGAAATCATCGATACAACGCAGCTTCCATTTTTTGGCATTTTTGATTTACGCAATGTCTTGCGTTTCTCTGCTCCAGAAATCGAAGTCTTATACACCCGCGAAGCGATTTCCTTACTTTTTTTTCCCCCACAATCATGGATATACCAGTTCCATATTTTTTTGCAATGTTTCTATACGACGTTCCAGTTTTTAATTCCTTTAGCACTTAACATTTTTGTTTTAGGTTTAAAAACTTAACTTGACATTTAACTGTTGGTAACTTTTCTGTACAAAATTCACATCACACTAAAGAATTTACATAACAAATTAAAACAAGCCCGAAGGTGCCGTTATCAAAACTAAATAACGTTACTTGAATATAATCAGCCAGGTTCCACATTTCACTTTCACTCGATATTAAATTTAAATCGATCCAAAATGAAATTTGGTGTTCTATATTTCACTATTATCGATTTCGATTTAAAATTTTTCGAAATTGAACCAAAGTGAAATTGGGGTGTTCCACATTTCGATTTTATCGATTTGCGCGTGATTTCAAAGCGATCGATTCATTCAGTGTGAAATAGTACAAAGCAGACGTCATTGAAAATGTAAGCGAATAAATTGCATTGCATTTTTTAATAAGTTTATTAAAATAATATATTTAAACAGGGGCAAGCATAAGAGTATTGCACATGAGGCTATATTTATTAAATTTATGGAGAACCATAAGGATCTTTCTAGAGGATGAAAGGTGATCGAGTTGTCGCGGACGCGCGGCCTAATAGTTTGCTGCACCATCATGAGAGCACATTTATCTAATCGATAATATGATATGAATTTGGAATAACAAATAAAGTAAGAAAACTGAACTTTCGTTTCAAAAATTCTACGTACGCAGCATCTGCAATTTCCAGCGGATTTGAAAGGTCTCTCAGCGTACGCCTTTTTATTTTTTCCTCAGCATACTTCTCTTTGTCAATTCGCAGTACTATGGCAATTCATACAGCACTCATTTAAACAAAAAAACAAACGATTTGCCAAAATAAAAATATTTGTGCAACGTCTCAAATGACAGATATCAGCTGTTTTTAATTTCACAAAAAGTGATTTCGAAAATTTTTCGACATAGTAAATCGTTCGGAATGTGGAACACTTAAATCGAATTCACTCGATTTGCAATTTCGATTCCATTTCACTCGAATTGTGGAACCTAGCTGAATATGACGAACTAAAGTCATAGAAACAGAAAAAAATAGAGTTGTGAATAAAGCGTTCATCTTTTCGAGTACCCAAATTTCAACGCGTTCATCTTTTGGAACATTGAAATGGTAAAAAAAAAAATTCGTTCATCTTTTCGAACTGTTCATCTTATAGAACCGTTCATCTTTCCGAGATTCTACTGCATTATTAACTCACTCTCAAAAAAAAATGTTTATGCTTTTTAGACCATTTTAGACTAATTAAAAAAACAATTTTTTTTAGCGAATTTCCTATATTGGAAACCCACCCCATTTAAAGACACACAATTGACAACTTTACTATTCCAAAAGAACAGAGCTTAATTTATCTATCGATTAATAGGAAAAAAGTTAAATTTTAATTAGTTTCTGTGAAGAAATTAACAATTCGCTGATTTGTCCGCGAATAGGGGAATACTTGTTGCGAACTGTCAAATTTTATTGACATTCCACAGAAGTGGAACGTAATCCACATTCGCAGACCAAAACATTCGCGATAGTTTAACCTCAGAATTCTTCTGTTTTGTTAGAAACACAACGAATGACAAGTGAAACTCGCAGATTGCTGCCACTAGAACAAAAAGTTACTGTGAATGAAATGTCAAAATTTGCGAATATTCGCTCGTTCGAATTCGCAGGTCGCTGAGCTGGGAATGGACCTTTGCTGTTAAAGAAACTGCGAAAAAAAACAACATCAAAAGACCTTCCCAATAATAAACAAGATGTGGTGGCACCTCACTGGCAACAAGGGTGTGGGTCCCTATCAAGTGTAATTATAAAATCCACACAACCATTGCTAGGAGGTTTAAATTCGGATATAAACCTTTTTCTACAGAACAGCACGATTTCGGTCCCTAAGCGGTTAATTTTCATAACTCGGTCGTTTACTAGCAGAAGTGCATAAGTCTTTCACTCACTAATTGGAGATACTATAATGACAACGTCCTCATCTAGTGGACTAGGGTCGAGTTTGTAATGTACGACTTGAGCATGAAGCTTATCCAGTCATAAATACTGGCATCGCGTTATGAACCGCGAAGGCAGCTAAGACAGAGGCGTTGTTGAAGGCCCTCTCTACATTTAGAATTTTCTTTTTTTTTCGTTCTTCCACTCCCAGTAAACTCTGGCCATGAAAGGCGCGCTAAGGCGTCTGATGTTGAATTTCTACTTCTGGGCAGCTGGCAGCTTTTTCTCGTTGGAAGGTCGAGCAGTGAATTCCTCTGCAACTAACACCCCTGTTCTGCATTTCGAGTGAAAGTGGATTAAAATCGAATTTCAATTTTACTCAAAATGAAATTCAGTGTTCTGTATTTCGAGTGGACTCGAATTTTTTGAATCCAGCAGCTCGCAGCATTTTATCGTTGGACAGTCGAGCTGCGAATTCCTGCTTTTACACGTAGACTCTTGAGGCTGGACTCACAGAAGTGCAAAAGAGAAAGAAAATTCGAAAAGTTGAGAAGAAAAATATTTTGCCCTGTGAGTCGAGGGTAAAGTTTTCATTGACTCATTTTGACGTTTTTCTTTTCTCTTCTTCATTTTATCATTGTGTTGCTTCATATGTTTTCGTTGCTTGTAGAGTCGGTTTTGCTACGTATTTTTGTTCGGTTGCTGGTGTTTTTTTTTTTTTTTTTTAATTTGAAATGTCTGGAAGGATTTGGGGTAAGGACATTACTTTGGAGCTCATAAATGTTTTTGAAACGCATCCTCGGAAACTTCTTTGGCGATGTTTACAAGTTCCAGTGCAACTTCTTCATCTCCACTGCTTTCGCTATCCATGCATTCTATAGCCATTTCTGCGCAATCTGATATATTTGACAACAAATTATAGCTCATTTCTAAACTGAAAAATAAATACAAAATTTAATTGCTTCGTATCAAAAATAAAAAAATACCCACCTAGTCAACTGCAAAATAAAAGAGGAATGTCAAATTTAAGTCAAGAAAAAAAGGCCCAAGTGTAAAAGCGCGAGACTCACAAAAGAAAATAACAAAGAAAAGAGTCCAGCCTCAAGAGTCTACGTGTAAAAGCAGACTACGCAACTAACACCCATGTTCTGCATTTCGACTCGAAATTAAATTCAGTATTCTGTATTCCGAGTGAACTCGAATTTTTTGAATCCACTTCGAATACTTGTTCGAAATTTCAACATCAGCTGTAAATTTAAAATCATTTTAAAAGTACAGAAATATTTGTTGACATTTTGGGAGAAGTGGTCAGAGATGATGCCAACTTCAATTCTGACACACAAATATGACTTTCCATTGGTGTGTTAAAATTGATTTATTTAATTTTATTATTTAAAACACACAAATCAAAGGCAAGAGAATAATCTCCTGAATTACATGGAGGAATTACATGTTTAAAACATCTTTTACTCTGCAGTTTAATCCACTTCGAACACAACTTGAATTGCAAAACGTTCAACATCTCGCCAAGAACTTTGCTGACTGTGGATCTACCAAGGCCAATATCAAAATCCTTTCCCACTTACCTTTGCCAAGTTTCTTCACCCAAAAAACGGAGTGTTGCTCAGAGTTTATGTATCAGAGGAATTGAAGTTGGCATCATCTCCGACTCCACTTCTCCCAAAATATCAACAAATGTTTTTTTACTTACCCTAAAACTGTTTTAGAACAGCACCCAATCACAGTATTAATTACTTTTCAACAGTTGCTGCGCTTCTACTTATACTGTTTCGGGAAGATCCAAAATGCTAGAATTATCTCGCAAAAGCTTCCTACAAACTCTCTCCATTCGGTTTTCACCGATAGTATGCAGTAAAATAGCATCCATTTTTAATAACAAATATTTTATTAAATTTTAAATTCACTTTCACAAGAAAAACAAAGCTTTTAACTGAAAATCTGAAATCATTTTAAATTGATTTTAAATTTAAAACTGATGTCATTTCGAACAAGAATTCGAAGTGGACTCAAAAAATTTCAATTCACTCGGAATGCAGAACACTGCATTTCATTTAGTGAAATTGAAATTCTATCTCAATCCACTTTTACTCGAAATGCTGAGCAGTGGTGTCACTTTCGCACATACAAGCCACAATTCATAAATTCGTTCCAAATGCGATTCCGCTTTTGGTGGTTGAATTCACAAAAAGTGGAATGCAGAACATGGGTAGAATCGACGTTGGCTCAGTCTGAATCTGCGCGCGTTCACTATATTTGATGCGTTGTCATTTTGGCTGTGTGGATTCGAAGGTGAGGAAATGTGGTGTTACAAATCACCCCTTTAAGCACTGCTGCAAATCAGCGATTTGGAATTCGTTTTGTCGTCTTTGAGTTTTTTATAGTTTTCGACCAATCCGCCACAAAATTTTCTCTTCGCCGGGTTTGGCGCGCAGTACCGTTCTGACTCATACTCCGGAAAAGCCACATACATATGTATGTAGGTCACATAATTTCTCATTGATAAAGTATTTGGCATTTTTGATAGGGGCGGACACACACATCAGGCAGTAGCTTCGGCTTCAAGTCAATAGCCCTTAACCGCACTGCGAATAGGCATTTCACATCGACATCAAAGAAAGTAACGCAAGGGAAAATATTTGTATTTCTTATTGTTATGTAAACACAGAACTGAAATATTAAACGTCAATATATGTACACAATTTCGTGCAAATGAAATCAAATACGGGAAACTTAAATACATTTGTTATATAATAATAATATTGCAATTGCAAAATTAGTCATAAAGTAGCTTGGTCAGTAAAATAAATTGTTCTAAAAATAAACGTACAATACACAATCCGTGAGAAAAATTAGGTTAAGCAAAAATATAGAAATATAAACTAGGTGATGTTAAGAAAAATAATAAAATAAAGAAATTGCCTAGCTGACTCCTCGTTTAACTTGAAAATCGATGCCGCTTGCTAGGTGATACCAGAATTGCCTGCCTCTCGGCTGGTCCAAATAATCTATTAATCTTCTCCTCCGATTTTTTGTACTCGGTCCCAATATGCTCCAAGTCGAGGTCAGCGTTTAAAACGATAACCTGTAAGGGAAGAACATATCAAAACAGTCCAAGCAAGGCTATTGTTTAATGATGCATACAGGTATTTTTGGGTCATTTTTAATCAGCCAATTCTCGTGAAGTTCATGTAGTTCCTGCAGGTACTTTAATGGTACACAACTCTCTTCGGAGCGTGCACGTTTTTTCATTCTCTCGTATACAGTTTCCGGCGATGTTTTTAGGTAAACTGGTGAAATATACAAAATTGACGAATCTTCACATAGAAATTAAAATATTTGTTCATTCACCAATAAGATCAGCTTGAATGTGGATGGATTCTTCAATAAATTTGAACCATTCGTTAAGTATCTCGTACATACCCTCAGGAATAGTGTTGTTTTTGCGCATACTTTCCACAAAACAATTCCTAAGATGCAAACAAAGAGTTAGAAATGAATCACTTGTGCTTTTAATAGGTCCTTTCTTACTTCGCACTGTATATAGATCGCTCCATTAGTTTCACTTTTTTATCTGTAGTCAGAGTGTGACTTTGTAACATCGTTAAAGTAACATATGTCTGGAATGGCATAGCCCACCGGTGTGGTTCAGAGTACATCAGCTCCTAAAGAGAGAAAATAATTCTATTAGACTCTGCTTACATATTCTCAAAATTAAACTCACTAATAGATTAATCCCCTTTAGATTTCTCCATTTTTCGACTGGTTCTGTTATCAGGCAAACATCTTCTTGGAACTTATTGAAATGATTAAGGAATGTAGTTTTCCCACTTCCGATGTTGCCCTCAATGAAGACTGTAAATGGCTGACTACCAGCGGCATACTTGGGCAGGTTATTTCTCGACATGGTAGCCATGTGTCGTCCTGTGAAAATCCTTTCTAAATAATTTTTTTCTGGCAAATAGGCACGTCCTTTATTTATTAAAAAAAAAAAATGCTGATCTTTAGGTGAAAAATTAAAAAAAAAATTCCCGCCATTTTTTTGAAACGGCGGGAACTATAATTTTATTTACTGTCTATGATCCTCTATTTGTACCAAATTTCGCCCCGAAAGGAAGGTGAACACAAACTCAAGTTACTGAATCAATGGAGCAGAATTACTGCAAACAAAATGCGGAGCTGGAGTAATGATCTATGTTATGTTGTGTACTCTTTTCTTGTGTGAAAACAATCAAATTTTTCGCCCGTTTCAACAAAAAGGCGGGAGTTGATGGTGGTATATATGTATACTGACACTTGCCTTCATTCATTGGGTATGTTCAATTTGAAAATATTATTTGAATAAATTTCATTTATCCCGATTTTTTTTTTTTTTTTTTCATAAAGCATTATTCTCGAGACATTTTCTCCATTTGTGTAAAAAAAGGAGATATGCGCAATATTGAAAGATTATTCTGATTGGTTGGAGAAAAAATTAAAAATATTTAGTTTCTCGTGTCACCGTATTTCGTAAGAATGTCGTAAGACTGATGGTGCCACGTTAAACAAAAGAAGACCGAGTTTAAATCTTTAATATTTAAAATTGAATACATTTACATAGTACGACATAGCACTTTATTAAAAAAAATACCCGTATTCGTTCTATATGGTGATTGACTTGGAGGTTATAATTTAAATTTCAAATAAAACACATTGGTATTTGATAAGTTACCCATATTTTTATCTCAATATTACATTTCGGCATAATTCCTGCGGTAGTTCATAAAGAACGCATCGAATCTAGTCTTTTAGCTCTGGAATAGGTTCTGCTTCACATAACCACAAAGAAAATAATCCAACGACGTGATATTGCACGATTTTGGTAGTCGAACAGAGAGATGACGCGGTCGGGAAACTTTGTGTGCAATAACTAACTAATTTCATCAAAATGGTGGAAGTCTGTAAGGCCAGCCGTGACGCCCATTTGGCCGATGTCAGCGTTCATATTTAATATCAAAAACTAATGTGTTTTATTCCAAATTTAAATTGTAACATTAGTTGAATCACTTTTTACCAACGCAGGCACAATATCCGTGTTCCACTTATGATGAAATTAGCTATCAAAAACACATGTTCACGCTCTCTGGCTCCCTTCAATTGATTCTATAAAAAAATAATAGTCGCATTCTGTTGTGTACGTTGAATTTGTTTTGTAGAAATTTCATATTAAATTAATTTCAAAATAAAACAGAAAATAAAACTGTTTCTCAATCATATGAAATTGAAAGAATCTCGTTCGCCAATAAACCCTATGGCTCCCATTTGTTATTTTGAAACGTCATAATACCACTCTCTGGATTCTTGAGTCAGGAAACGAATCCAAACAATTTTAGTCTAACTAAACTAAAAAAAAAAAAATCGGATTGCTCAGCTGAGGAATTAAGTGGAACAGCGGATCATTCAGAGGTCTCCGAGGGATCCATGAGTGTAAAACATGTATGGCTTAGTGATGAGGACTTTGTGTGTGGTTTTAGCACGACTTGGCAACTAGTAGAGGTGGAAAATTATCGATGACTTGGATATCGATGGTTTTTAGAGCGGTAATCGATAGTAAACGATAATTTGGTAAATATTACACTGGACGCCGAAATAGTTTCTAGTGACAGTTTCTTTTCCATTCATCCAAAAAATTAATCTTTACTCCCTTTGCATCTTTAAGATTTTGCACATTTTCTGTTTTATTCTCGAAAAAAAAAAATGCACTGAAACAAGCCAGGGCAGAACCAAACAATTTTGCACTGTCAGAGGCCAAAAGTTCTAAAAAAAAACTCTGACCTTTGTCACACGTCTAGATCAAAAACCGGTTAATAATTTTACAAAATTTTGTGTTTTAGCCTAGGGTGCTGATGGTTATCAAAACTGATCGATCGGTTATCATGCGGACTAGTTTCGGACGAATTTATAAGCTTGTAGTCAAGCATATACACTCCAGGCCAAAAAACAGCTCCCGAAATACGTTTTGCACACGTAATAACTAAAAAAATTACTGAATTGACTACGGATACCTCGAGAACATCTGAGGGATCCGCTGTTTCACTTATTATCTCAATTGAGGAATTGAAGTTTTTTTGATTTTCCGAGACTAGAAGACAAATGAGAGCCATAGGGTTTGATGCTGGAAGATATTCTTGCAATTACACATAATTCAGAAACAGTTTTACTTTCTAATTTATTTTGCAAATATTTTAATATGAAATAGCTAAAAAAATCAGTTCACAAAGGCCTTTATTTATTTTGTTTGTTAGAACAAATTTAAAAAGGTAATCTTATAGAGAAAACATATGTATACATGTAAATATGTTTTGACAACTAATTTCTTCCTCAATGGAGAATTCGTGTTCCACTTAAGAAATATTCTCCGCTGTGGAATCGAAAGAAAATCTAGGTATCCGTAAGTTGAATATGCCTAATAAATACCGCAAATATATACATATTTAATTATTTTTTTTGTATTACTTTATTAATGAGAGCTGGTCAATTTACAGTGTTATAAACAAAAACGGGAAATGTTAAAAAAACATTTTTTTCTTATTTCTCAAAACAGGGTTGCCACTTCTTGCTGCAAGGTCTTCAATTGTGAAACTAGAGGCACACACACAACTGGCTAATTGTTGAAGAATCATTTTGTTGTGAAAATTACATTTCGTTTTTTGCGTTACGAAATCATTCCTTTTTGGAGTAACAAAAGTGGAACGTTTTTCATTCTACTCGCTCCCTAATAACGTTCGTCATTTCAGGCTTTACACCGTAGGTAAAATAGCGGAAATGGTTTAAATATATCCTCTATGTAAACTTTTAGGGCCTCTCCAATTGAAAAATATTTTAAAATTATTATTTATTATTAAGTTCAATAGGATATTCATATGCAAAACCTATGCAAACATAATACTCGTACTACTGTCTGAAAACACCTCCAAACCGTACGCGTACATACAATATTACGTCTGAAAAGCCCTCAAACCGCATGCGTACCGAAAAACAACGAAATTAAGAGAGATATGATTTTCTTCTTTGTTCATTCTTCTGTAATTTTGTGCCAAAGGGATTTTACCTCACGATAAAAATAAAACCGTTAAATGAGAACAGCACAAAATATTTAAAACTAAAAATAAAATATTTATTATTACTAAAATAAAAAGTGTATATGTTTTTATAATTGAGAAAGTGCATAAGGAATTTCAGAAACGTGTCCTACAGAAAGAATGAATTGAAACGGCAAGAATTTTCCCGTAATTCTACTTTTAATTTTGTACAGCTTCGTGTATTCAGTGTATTTTTTTCGATTGATTTGTGGCTGAAACCTGTAGTAAAGTTATTGTTAATAAATCAATTTATGCAAGTTAGGGATATGAATAAGCCCTTCTTCGTTTTGCGGAATACTTTCGCCAGATATGTTCTATTCTTTCTTCAATTCACATATATTTAAAAGACCTAGTATTTGTAATCGAATATCGATAGAACTGCAAATTTTCCCAATAAGTTGGGGAACACAATTTTCTTCAAAATCTGTCAAAAGAAATGGGGAAGTGTCATTAAAAATGTGAACTGAACCATCATTTTCTTACGTTTTCTCATTTTTTCTTACTTTACCCCATTTTTACAAGTACTAGTTTCCTGAAAATTATCGACTTCGAGATATTTATCAAACTTGATATTAGTATAGTAGAGAAACACGAAAAAATAAGTCTTTCCATTTTCTGTGCCTGTCTGTATGTATGGCCCACCGCAGCCTAAATGGCTGAACGGATTTCCTTCAAAATTCATATCTGGGATCCGTAGCGACATAATTCTAGGCAAAATCAGAATTTTATTCTAACCCTAATACTAACAGTGCTTTACTAATGGCCGATTAACGATTTTGTTTAAATTGCGATCTTTTTCGGGAACGTGAAAGATACAAAAGCTATGAACATCAAATATGCAATGTCATTTAGTCCAGTTGACTTTTGTCGTAGCCAATCGAAACGAAGAAAAATGCAAATTTCCTCAAAGTTTCGAAAATTGAAAATTATTTGTCAACATATTTCTAAATTTTCCAATAAAACTCTTCTGGACTTTCGGAGTCTAGAAAGTGTACCAAGTTCAACTCGTTTCAATGCCTTTCCAAATAAAATATAACACTTGGCAAAAGTCTATTTATATGGTAAATAGACTTAAGACATGTGGGATATTTTATTTGGAAAAGCATTTATCTCAGTCCTAATGCCTGTTATTTATGGGCCCTATTATTTTATCATTTGTGACTTGAAAATTGCGGACGAATCACTGCACTGGCGAACCCTTCGCTACTTGGTACCTACTACCTATAATTCTATATAATTTAAAATAAATAGACGAACGAGAGTGGTTCGATTCGCAAGGTATAATATGTAGTAAATATGTATGTATATATGGATGTACAGTACATATTTCCGTTTGACTATTTTTCGTTTTTTTACTGTTATGATACAAAACTGAATAAACTTAAGGAAATAGAAAATGTATGTATGTAACCTATGAGTTCTGTACAATCATTGCTCGGTTTTTAAACGATTGGGTGACGATAGTGATTTTGCTGGCAGTGGCAGTTGATGCAATCCGTTTTTCACTTAAATAAGTTGCTCCGTTAAAAATAGAACTCATACTATCTACGTTGGCAGATTTAATAAAAAAAAAAAAAAAAAACTGTTCGAATTTTAGGACAAAACATTTGCTCCGGCATGTATTGTATTTTATTCGGAGATATAGAACCAGACATGTCATCTTAGCCAGAGCTACTCCCTGTATTTTCCCAGAATTACTTCCTGACCTTTATTACGTGTCAAAGCTAAATTTTTCTAGAAGAATATCTGACTTATTTCCCCAGTTTCCAACCATTTGCGCACTTTTACATCTCTTCTTCTGTTAGCTAGTGGAGGACATTCTCAGTCTTCCACAAACCTTATCTTTTTTAGACGATACCTGAAATTACCATCCTGTGGATGTCGCTTTTATCCATCCTTCATGAAGTAACCTTAATCATGCTATGAGCAATGCTATCCGGGACTTCGGTCCCTGGCAGGCCCTTCCTAGCCAATAAGCTCATAGGTTATTTCCAAGTGCGTTTGTCACACAATGTGCGGCACACTGGTCAGCGTCTGACCAAGGACCACTCCTCTGTCGCCCGGTGAGATACCACCACATCTTGCTATAGGCTCAGTGAAGTAGTCGTAGTTACGTTTCGGAGCTTGGCGGATGGGACGATGCTACTGGCTTTTCGGGACCTATCTTGAAAAATTTATATAAAATAGAAAAAAATTACTTTTAGTTGTCAATTTCCTTGCGGGTTAGCTATGCAAAGTTACGAAGTATTACGCGTAATTGACGATTTAAATGTTATCACAGGCATAGTTTACGGAATTTCAATGACATCTTATGGCCTCGCACAAGCTTGTCGCCTTGGTTCGACAAACTGTAACACCGGCCGTTTAAACTAACCTTAATTGTAAACGCAACGAAAATAAAAATCACATGAAACAAGACGCAGCCTAAAATTGTCAGAGCATGACTACGATCGTACCAATTCAATCCAGTAACATCGCAATGCACTTTGCTTTTAAATGCATTTGCCGGAGTTTAACTTTTCGCTCATAATCAATAGCAGTTTTCAGAAAACTGAATGATTAATGTACTTACGGATTTTTCTTAAAAGCATAACACTATATTCTTAGAGCTACAGTTGCGAATGTTAATAATTCAATTGCATTAAAAACTTTTGCGAACATTAAATGCAATTGCAATCGGAATTTCACAACACAAAGCCGAAAACAAACCTTCCAAACTTACTCAGCTGTCGAGCTGTCACTTCCAGTGAAACCCAACTATATGTTTCTTCCTCCTCATTCTGTAAGGCGGTGATTACATGGGCCTTTTTTCAATTCCATGATGGGTCTGCTCAGTGATGCCAGACTACACAAAACTCAAAATTTCACTGGTTCATAATGTATCAAACTATTCTCTCTTTAATTTGAAATTTCGCTTAAAAATACAGATTTATATATGGTAGGTAGAAAAAAATATTAAGGCCATTTACAAATTGGTTTAAAATTTTAGTTAGTGGTTAATATCTCGAAATATTAAAAGTCAAAATTTAACCAAGCGTAATCTCAAACCCATTTCGTATACGAATAAATGTCAAAGGTTTTCGGAATCACGAAAAGAGTATTCTTAGAAAACGTATACGCTCCGACTGGGCCTAGGGTATACGGAAACTCAATACGTATGCGACTTCTGACAATGCGGTCAGAAACTGATGCAAGAATACTAGTGCGAAATGGCCGTGTAATATTGACCACAAACATCATTTGCATAGCCGGAAATTAGAGACAACTACATAGTGGGTCACTTTATTTGGCATTCAAAAGCCTTTAAGAACTAATTCTATTCCAGTACTTTACAAAGTTTCTGAGATTTCAGACTATCAAAATTTGTGGCAAAACTTTAACAAAAAAAAAAAATACACGAATGGACCAATGTATTTTGTTGCAGTTTCCTAAATGCATTGACACCAGAAACAGCAATTTTAATAAAATTAACTCCCAAGGCGGCACGAAATTAGTACTCGACTTTAGTCGTTAACAGGGATCCTTGTTAATGTAACTAAAAAGAAATGTTTAAAAACTCTTTTTAATTTCAAATTGCAGAAACTGAACATTAAAATAAAGCAAGAAGCTTAACAGAGTCTGAAATAAACTTAATTTTGCTCCTGTTTCTCAACACATTCCCTTGGAATTGCAAAATTGTATTTTCCTAAGAATTATTTAATTGTTTGACAAGATAAGATTTCAGTCTCAAATGTCAATTGTTTTCCCTACTACGGACAAAAATATTCACCTCGCTAGTTTTCGAATAGTCGTTCAGAATGCTCTGCGTTAAACTATTTGAACCATTTGTTGCAGCGCAAGCTATGCCTAGTAAATCATTACACGTGATGTTGGTACTTCTGACTTGGAAACAATCATCAGCACCTTGCTCCTGATTCATTGCCAAGGAATTTAAAAGATTTCTGAACTCATCTACTCGTTGCACAATGTTTACATTCGCAAAGTGAAGGTCTCGAAAAATCCGCTCTTCGACCTGTCTGGCGGTGGACGTGAGAAAAACGAAGGAGTTATTTCCGAAGGGACCCAAGGGACCCAAAAATAATAAAATCACGATATCTATAAACTTCTGACGACTTCGATCAAGGTCCAGCAATGCTTCTTCTTAGGCGATGCTTCTTCTCGAACCATCAAATGGTGACTGCCCCTTTATTGAATATCAGAAACCTCAGCACCAGCAGCGATGGCATTGAAATACGAACAGACATTCGACTGTTCTAGTATCTAATCGGTTTCTAAGTATATTTCGTAAGTAAAATAAAAGTGCGAACTAATTCGATTGGCACACTAGACATCTCTTTTATTGACTGTTACGTGTATCAACTTATATCGAACTGCTAAAATATGTAAACTAGATTTAAACGTTCAGCATAACAGTGGAGCAGTAACAAAATAAACCTAATCAAAGAAGATTATAATTTGCAATACCTTTCGCTAACTATTAACTCAGTCATCTCTTTGGCAGACATCCCACATGCCAACACGACTCTCGACGTCATAATATAATTTTCACCTTCATAGGTCAGTGTCGTCTAGGAAAAGAGAACAACTTCGGACTGTGAATGCTTCCCCGAATAGCGGACCTTGGCTAGTTGTCGTTTGGGCATAGCACCTGCGATAGTGTGTTTTGGAAAATTATTCTTAGGATTCACACTTCGCGGCTTCTCTTAGTTACGTCATAGTTGTGTCTTCTTGTGTTTTTAAATATGTTGTAGTGATGATTCCATCACCGATTCCATCACTTGAATTGTCTCCCTGTACCCACATACTGAAATCGTCATTGCGGGCGATTTCAATATACACAATTCGAATTGGTTTCGACATTCTGCCAACACCCGAAGGAAGGTTTGTTGAACTTTTCGCTAAGGTAAACAACTTGACTCAGCTTATAAATGAGCATAAACGTAAACCTGACATTGAAAGTCATTCCATCAACACCCTGGACTTGTTTCTTACTTCGCATCCTGACAAATACACCATTGATGTTTTGGCACTTACACTATCCTCTTAGGTATGAATGGCTTATTCCTAAAAGAATAAAGAGCATTAAATCTAAGCCAAACTCGTGGATTGACCAGTGTTGTAAAGAGGCTATCAGGTTGAAAGAAGTAAGTTGAGGCAAACCTAAAGAAATTTAAACAAGCCAGAAAAGACTACAATGCCCATATTCGACGTGTAAAATTCTTATATGACCAAATATTTGACCCCGCCTGATTAGGGTTCAATTTATAAGACATTCATCCGCCCAAAGCGGGAATATAACGCCCACATCTGGTCTGGTGTACCCAAAACCGTTCTACGTGTTCTAGACAGGTGTCAAAATCGCGCGTTAAAACTTATAGGTGATAGAGACATTGTGTGCTCAATAAATTCACTCGACCGTAGTAGAAATATCGGGTGTCTTTTCCTATTTTATCCCTTTTTTTATAAAAAACGCTCCAGCGAAATAGAGAGATGCATTCCTCCCCTTCAAAATTCCACCCGCAATACGCGTCATGCTTTGAATGCACATCAGTTTACCCTTAAACCCAACTTCGTACTGTCAAATATAGAAGAAGATAGATTTATATATTTTATTTACATAGTATAAGGCATACATTTCATTTATACACAGCTTGCATACAGATATGATATTTGAAAAATTGTCTAACTAAATTTATAATTATTTTATTCTCGAGTGAAACAATGGAAGGAAAACTATGTAAAAAACCTTCATTTAACAATATTTTTTTTTTCCTAAAAATTGGATAGAAAACTTAACAATAGGTAAATAATTAAAGAGTTAATATATGAGTAAATTATAAGATAAATTAGGATGAACAGATAAATTAATAAATAACAGGATAAAAAGAAAAATAAATAAGTAGAAATACGTAAATAAGTATATTAAACAACTTGAAAGTTAATTAAATTAACAGGAACAAAAATAAATAATAAATTAACAGAAATAAATAAATGAATATTAAACAAACTGCATAATGGAAACATAAATTATAAATTATGAATTATGAATGTGGAATGTTTACCAGGCTCTGTATTTCCTCATTACTACAAACTTCAAAAATTGAAAGCCAACATGCACAGGCTTCTCCTCTGTTCCTCTTCCCCCTTTTACCAAACGCACGTGCACCGCAACAATATTAGGATATTCATATAATAACAAAAAAAAAGTGTCCAATCAAAAACACATGAGAACTCAAACAGGAAACTCTTGCCTTCAGATTGCAGATTTATGGTGCACAATAAAAAAAAATTAAAGCAAAATTACATTTTTTCTTTGTTGGTATTGAGGAGGCTGTCAAAATTTATTTATGTTTTATGTTCGTTTAAATTTGTTTCAAACATCAACAGATAAACAATTTTATTTAAAATGGTTTGCATTATATTATGTCCTTTTCAATAATTATTTCACAACTTTGCTTTCCAGAGCATATACATATGTACAGTAAATATATTATTATATACCAAACAAGTAGTTATATTGCTTTTATTATAGTTATTATACTATGCGCATCATATGTATAGTTATCAATTATTGTTGTTTAGTCTTATTGTTTTAAGCAAGTAGATATCAATCCTATTGAGCACTTGCGGTCCACATCTTTGGAATTCCTGAAAGGCAGGGTATGAAGAAAATGTCATAAACTCTGAAAAAAAACTTATTGCATAAAATAATTCTTTTTGTATTTATATAAATTGAGTTTTAAGAAAACATGGTTGTTTTGGCTATTTGCAAAGTATGCTTTCCATTTGTATTTTCGCCCAATAACTACCTGAATTTAAGAGAGATATGATGGTGTCTCGTATTAAAATATTATAGAAAGGAAATGTTGAAAACGACTTCAAGTTGCAATATGCTCTACATCTGCATTGATTGAAACTTTGAATTTAAATTGATAATCAACAAAGATCTCATTAAAAAAAAATAATACAAATTGTTATTTTTAATCTAAAAGATCTTTTGAAACAACTCTGATTTTTGTATTTTTTTCTATTGCAGTAGGTAGTTCCTACTGCTTTATATGTTTTTTTTATTAAATTAAATATTATTCAAAACTACAAGTTCAGTCTATTTTAATGCTTCGTAATTAAAACATCTCGTACTGATTTTAGACCAGTTTTGTGCTCTCAGCTGTTTGTTTCACGCTGAGAAGATTTTAATTTGCATATTTCAAAGTAATGATGAAGAACTTATAAAATTGGACTAAAATGTATATTTCACTCCTCAAATGACTGGATAGAATAAAAAAAAGAAAGATTATTATTAATTGGGGACAAATTATGTTCTTGGTTTTTGATTTTTTGACAACTCAAATCGCACTTGAAAAACTGAAGTTAGCTTAATGATAGAGTAAAATGGTTAATCCCACTTAATTGACTGATCGCAATGAGAAAGTTGGTCTGTCACCTATGACTTAGCTCCAAAAGAGATGTGTGCATTGTGGAACTTACCTAGGCTTATGCCGGCTCACAGAAGGAGCTCAGCTAGTTTTTTCACAGCAGAGCTGCAACTTATGGAAAATGGGACCGGAACAGATTCGGAAAAATAGGAGCAGATCTGATTTATTGTACTGGGGGAAATCACTTTAAGTCCTTGTAAATATTGTAGTTCTTTTACTGTCCAATATAATACATTATTTAAGCAAATTGAACTTTTTGCTAAGCTTCAAACTAAATGAAAAATGTAAACTAATTTCAGTCAATACTAATTTGTATAAACTTGTCTTTAACACATACATTTTTATGCATTACAAATTTCTTCAACCTCCCTTTCTATTATCAAAATGATAAATGATTGTAAATACAAATTTGGCTACATATGTAATTGTTAATAAAATGCTGAGAAAATGTTTGTGGAGATTGGGGCATAAACAGAAAATAATAAATAATTAAACAGAAAATAATAAATAATTTTCCTAAAATTTAAATGAATAATTAAACTTATCACCAGAGCGTTGTGAAAAGCTCATATAGTCCTCATGGGGATCTGCATGGCGATTGATCGGGAAACTACTGACTGTCCAAAACATGGATTGGACCAGTAGCGCAACAATCAAGTTCGTAATGTAGTGCTTGCTTTACCTCCTCGTGGTGGTCCCCGGGCAACTGCATGTATAAATCCTTATACATATAGGCCAAAATTGCAAGTGCGAGATTGTCTAGGGTCATATGCCTAGGCTAGGTAACCTGGGCCAGCAACCCGCGTTACCGAAACTACAATAGCTATGGAAACCGACACAATGCCTCGGATAAGGACTGATAATACGTTGACGACTTTTGGCTATCGTACCCGGACTAAGATTGGTTTCTGGAATGTGAAGACGCTCCTTGACTCTCAGAGTGAAGGACCTCAGAACGCCAGATTCCTTCAATTGGAGCATGAGTTCATGCGATATAGGCTGGACATATTGGGAGTAAGCGAGATAAGATGGTTAGATGCGGGTGAGTACCAATCCCCAACGCGTAATACTGTATTACTCTACTCCGGAAGACCAACCGGAAACCCCCGTGGATATGGAGTTGGACTGCTGCTAACGCCAACAGCACGCAGAGGCCTAATTACCTGGCAACCGCACGGTGATAGGATTTTAACGGCCAGATTCCGGACGAGAGTACGTCGCGTCACCATCATACAGTGTTACGCCCCCACGGATGGTTCGGCTGAGGAAGAAAAGGAGAACTTCTACAACCAGTTGGGAGCTGTTCATAATGCAACACCCAATGGCGACATTGTCATTGTGATGGGGGACCTGAATGCCAAGGTAGGCTGCGACAACGAAGGGCTCAAACATGTTATGGGACGGCACGGACTAGGCAATCGGAATGACAACGGCGAAAGATTTGTTGACTTTTGCAACGCAAATCGTCTTGTCATAGGTGGCACCATGTTTGAGCACAAAGCCTGCCATAAAATCAGTTGGGTGTCAACTGACAGGCAAGCAACCTCCAACCAAATTGACCATTTTGCCATCAGTCGTCGTTTTAGAAGTAGTCTCCTAGACGTCCGAAACAGGCGAGGTGCTGACATGGGGTTGGCACGAGATCACCATCTTATGATAGCTACTCTCCGACTACGCACTGCTGCCGTTCGTAGATCTAACGACACAAGAATACCTAGGTTCAATGTAGACCGACTGAGAGTTCCCACAGTGCGCCAAGAATTAAGGGACCATCTCTCACGTGGAGTGGAAACAATCAGCAGCTCCCTGCCCGCCACCATCCAAGACCATTGGTGCGCTGTGAAAACTGTTTTCACATCAGGTGCTGAAAGGATTGTCGGTCGATCACAGGGAAACCATAGGGCGTGGCTTTCCGAGGATACCTGGAGAAGGATCAACGAACGAAAACAGCTAAGAGCTCAAATTGCAGCAACTCCAGCAGCAGGGAGGATCGAGCTTGAGTCCCTATATCGCGTGAAGATGAGAGAAGTACAGCGTAGCGTGAGACATGACAAGCGCAATTACATCAATGCGCTGGCTACGGAAGCAGAAGAAGCAGCAGCGAGGTGCGACAGCAGAACCGTTTATAGAATCACTAAAGAGCTTATAGGTGGCCGAAGCTCTACTCAACACCCAGTGAAAGGCTTAGACGGTTCGTTGCTAATATCGGATGAGGATCAACTGAAGAGATGGAAGGAGCATTTTGCTTCGGTTCTAAACCGAGTATTCGCCAGCAATATGCACCCAAGTCAGACTGAAGTGTCCGTAGAAAGAAGTTCCCGAATTCGCACCACAACCCCCAGTAAAGAAGAGATTATTACCGCAATCAAAGCACTGAAAACTAATAAGGCGGTAGGACTTGACGGCATACCCGCGGAGCTTTTTCAAGCTGCGCCAACAGCATCGGCAGAGCTACTGTTCCCACTTGTCGCTAGAACATGGGAAGCCGAGAGTTTTCCAGATGAGTGGAAAAAGGGAATGATTGTCAAGCTCCCTAAAAAAGGCAACCTAATGCAGTGCGAAAACTGGAGAGGTATCTGCGTGCTGCCTGCTGTAGCCAAGATAATAGCTAGAATCATCCTGGAGCGAATCAAAGAACACCTTGAAGACACAATTGACGCCGAACAAGCAGGTTTCCGCTCTGGATCCTCCTGTGTCGACCACATCAACACCCTGCGGATCATCATCGAGCAATGTGTTGAATATCGATCACCACTTCACCTGTTGTTCATCGATTTTGAAAAGGCGTTTGATAGTGTCAATCGGGAATTTATTTGGCGTGCCTTGCGCAGGAGAGGCATTCCGGATAAATTAATAGCAATTATCAAAGCTACATATGATGGGTCCACATGTCACGTTTTGCACAGAGGAAGGCTGTCTGAGGAATTCGAAGTCCAAAGTGGGGTTCGGCAAGGCTGCATACTTTCACCAATATTGTTTTTATTGGTGATTAGCGATGTGCTGAATGCGGCCTTATCAACAGGAAATGGAGGAATTCGATGGACTCTTACATCTGAACTCAAACACCTCGACTACGCCGACGATGTATGCCTACTGTCTCACAGAATAATGGACCTTCACCAAATGACAGCAAATGTGGAGAGGGAAGCAGACGTCGTTGGGCTGAAAATTAACTCGGCAAAAACAAAAATGATCAGCCTAGGACCAAACTCATCAACTCATATATGCATTGCTGGACAAACGGTTGAGAGAGTAGAGAGTGTCCAATACCTTGGGAGTATTGTCTCAACCTGTCACCCCGAAAGGGTGACAGGTCCATAGCTAACCAAGCGATGCAATGGAACCCGCTTACCCAGGATGGCAGGATACGCGGCGGTCCTAGGAGTACGTGGCGCAGAACAGTTGAGAAGGAAGCACGGCAACTGGGAAAGAGTTGGGGAGAGCTGAGGCACATTTCCAGAAATCGCACACGATGGCGCGTAGGCGTTGTAGAGGCCCTAGGACCCACAAGGGGATACAGGACATAATACAATATTACAATCGGATGTGCAAATAAATTGTGCTTTTCTGTAGGAATAATTTCATTTTCTAGCACCAGCAGTGAGAATTCGACGAAAATCACCAGCTTAAGAATAAATTACAAATTAAAAAAAAATAATGACATGGTTGACACATTGGATGCCTAATTGACCATGAAAGTAATATACCTACTAATAGGAACAAAAATTGGAACTTAGGGTTGTAATATTGCCAAGATTATTCTTTTGGCTTCTGATAATGCAAAAATCCTTAGCAAAAAAAAAAAAAAATACAAAAATATCTTCTCTCATTTTCACTGTGCATCTAGAAATATATATGGAATATTCAATTCAATTAATGGTGAAATTCAAAGCGTATAAATATTCCAAAGAATAAAAAAAAGCTTAATTTAATATGAAGTGGATCTATTTCGGTTTCAGCATGTCAGGGTTAAATTACGGGATTAAGGTTAAGTGCGATCGAGAGTTAATAGCGATTAGTTTTGGTTTGTGATGGGTTTAAGTGTACCTTTATTATCGTTAATTTTTCTATTTGACAGGACTTTAGCTTATGTTTGTTTATTTCTATTGCGGATAGTTCTTAAGTTTTAAGCAACTGGACTGTTACCGTTTATGGTGGATTTATATGGTCACGCAAATGAGTTCAACATTTAAAGTGAGATAATGCATAGCGAAAAGTCGGGCGCCAGTAAGAGACAGTATTACGAGTCCCAATGAATTTAGGCGTCGTTCTTCAAGCAGGAAGCACAATTTTGGGTGAGAGATATGGTCTACCACGGGTTTCCTTTCATAGTTTTGCAAGTCGTTTGTGTCTTTTTTATTATTTGTCTCTGATACCTCATTTTACCCGCAAAGAGTCAAGTTTACTTTTACTATTATTACATAATAAAAGTTTATATATAAAATGGATTCGGATCTCCGGCCAACATTTCCAGCGCCCAATTACCGAACTCACGGCGTTGTCTATGGTCATTCGGCTTCAATTCTTACGTCAGCATAATCTTATACGCATGTAGGCCCAAATCCAACAGCAAAATAAGCCTGGTTGATTCTCTGGCGATGCCCAATTCAGATGATCGGCGCCGAATCGACATTTCTGGGTCAACAGTGCGACGAATTGCCTGCGCATTGATGACGACCGACCTCACGACGAAATTCACGTTGCGTATTTACAACTGAGCCGGAATTTCGATAATATTTTTTTATAATTTCCACACGTTTGGGAAGCGTCAAACGATGCATGATGAAATGGCAGATCTTACTAATATTTTGAAAGATAGATGTCATTGGTAACTTTGACAGCTGCTGAAACATAACAATTGGAAAAGCAATCATTTTCTACGTTTATATGCATACTTGAATCCAGCTTCAACCCAGGTTGAAATTCATATAAACGCAGATCTAGTTGAAATAGGATTGACTGAACTCGACTCAGCTAACAGAGCTGGATCGAGTTAGAAAAATGCATGTATACCTGGGTTGAGGGGTTGAACTGACATATTGTCTCTGTGTGTGTGTGATTTCAGATAACGAATCTAACACAACAGAGCACTAACACAATCAAAAGCAGAATGGCTTTTGAATGTTTGAATTTTTCAATCTTTCGACTCGGTGTGTAGAAAGACTCAGATCGAAATCTCAACTCGATCCCTCGATTCTGCATATAAACGTGGTAATTGCTATCTGGTCACCCTTTACTACGTAATCATCACATTTGGCGTAGTACAATACTACTTCACTAGAGCCAAATACGATATACGTAGTATAAGGGTCAATTGAAACTGAGCCCTACACTCATCTTATACATCATACAGTCCGAAAATTGACTTGTTCCTTGGAACAAGCAAGATCTGACGTGCCGTATCTATTTTAGTATCTATTTTAAAATTAACGTGTAAATCTACGCACTGTATACATCACTTGTTTGCATCGCCAACGTATAGATGTCACTCCTCACCATTGTTATCTCCCCACAGGAATACTCTTGTCAAAAAAACGAAAAAGAGGAAAAAACAAAAAAAAAAAATGCAAAATTTTGATTATTGATTGTTTTGTGTTGAGAACGAACGAAGTAGGATTTTTGTTCAGTAGATTTTGTGTATAATTCTACTTCACAAAATTTTGCTTTATGTGCTCTTCGATACCTCGGCGTCTCTAATTTCTTTAAGAATTAATTAAATTTGTATTTGTTTTGACGAATTGTAAGCCTACAAGCATATCTCTGAGAAAATGTGAGAAAAATAACATTTTATCTACGAAGAAAAATGTCTACAACTGAATGAAGAAAAAAAGGGTTGGAGGAATAGGAATGCATTCCGGGTTAATTTTTTTTTTTTTTTTTTTCTACAGATGACCAACCTTCAGGAACAGCATGAGGTTGTTAAGAAGAGTCTTATTCAGTTTGTGAGCGCACATATTCCAGAGGCTGATTTCAGTGTCGTAGACGACATTGTTCTTTCCTATATAATATCGATCTTGGAGGAGGCGTCACAGGATCCCTGCTTTGATGTGGAGGGTTTCACCGAAATGATGAGTGCTTATTTTTCGGAGTTTTCCCTTATTGATTCGGGCGTAATTTGTAATTGGATTTTTAAGCTGGAAAGTGAACTCTCCGAAATGGAGAAAAGTCGAGACAGCGAGACTACTGCAAATATGTCCCTTCAGTAAGAACACAAAGGATGTGCTTGGGAGACTAGGTTGATTTATTGTATTTGTTGCAGCTCATTGAGTCTCTCTGATATAATACCGGAGGCGAAACTTCGTGCTCGCCCATCGTCCATTTCAGAGAAGGAGGAATGTTCTGGCCTTGGCAGTGGCAAACGTGCTCAGCATCTATCTGAAACTAGCGACTGTGGCTCTACAGATAGTTCAGGTTGTGATTATTTTCTTGATGAGTGCGAGGTATTGCAAGAGATGTTTCCAGAGACTTCATACGTTGAGGTAAGAAGAATCAAAAAAAAAAAATCGATAGTCAATTTCATAAAGGAAAACAAATTAAAATTCGTTTGTTTAGGTGAAACATTGCATTGCTATCGCTAAGGGCGACATTGATAGTGCCACTCAAATCCTATTACATCGTCAGGAGACTGGTCAGTCGCTGACAGATAAGTCTAGTAATTTACAAGGCCGTAAAAATAATGTTGTTGACGACGTCGAACTGAAGAATCGCATCATAGCCAGGTAATTGACATGTTTACTGACAAAATAAAGTATTTTTTGTTGTGCATTGATGTTCAAACATTTGGAGCAAACTTACATTTTAATGGAAAAACTACCATATAGCTATGGATATTTTGTATACTTCGCACTGAAAAAGCTCTGGTAAAAGAAAAGCTTTTTCTTAAAGATGCAGCGGTTGCACAAAATTCAAAAATGTACATACATACATATGTACATATGTATATATGCACCCAGGGACAAGAGCATTTTTCCTTGATAAATTGTATGGGTCAGTTTATATTGGAATCATTAGATTCAGGAAGGATCCCTTTCACTAATTTGAAAGGATTCTTCTACTTTATGTGAATTCCTCCACAAGCTTTTTCACTATTTCTACTCTATAACTACATATTACAATATATTTTAAAATATTTTTCACATCGTTTAGTTAAAGCTTTTATGCCGCTACGAAAGTATTTTGAATTTTTACTCTCAAAATGGTCGAAAACTCAATTTCACTATCGGTGTTAAAATTTGTCCATCTGAGGCGGAATTTGAATTTGTAAGCCTAGTATGCTGCTCAAGCGGATCAAAATTCTCACATGGCATCCAAAACTCGAACGATAAGGTAACGAAAAAATACGATGGTCGGCTGATAAGTTCGCGGCCTGAGTCATCTTCTCATTAGTGATAACACTAACTGCGGCACTTTTTAGTAGTATAAATATCCCCTCGTTTCAATAATAATCTTATTTTGTTATCATCTGTGGTAGGATAAACATCACCATGTAATTTTGAGCACGCGCCGTGATAAAGTACCTCGTGAAAAAAGGAACATTTTTGAAGACATGTCATCGACTCTTCAGGATTGTGGGCCTTCGTATACCATGGTCAAAAAATGGGCTCGCTTATTTCAACAAGGGCGAGAGAGCTGTAATCACGACCGCCGCCCACGGCGTCTTGTGTCAGTGGTCACTGAAGAAAACGTCGGAAAAGTTGAAAAATTAATTATGGCCGACCGGAGAATAAAAATGTGGCAGATAACGGACGAGTTGCACATTAGCAAAAAAAAATTTTGTACGAGGATTTAAACATTAACAAAATTTGTGCGCGCTGGGTACCGAAAATGCTCACGCCGTTCGACAAGCAACGACGACTCGAGTGCTGCAAAGATTTTTTGGAGTTAGCCGGGGACAATCTCGACACAATTTGCAACCCACCCTACAGCTCAGACTTGGCCCCGAGTTACTTTTTCCTTTTTTCCCAATTTGAAGATTTGCAGATGGTAACGAGATCAAGGCGGCCGTAGAAAGTCATTTTGAAGGCAAAGACAAAAAATTGTATAGATTATATTGAGAAATACAATTTTTAATCGGATCTCTCAATGCTTTAGGCCGCGAACTGATCAGCCGCCCGCGTAGATGTGGACGTTTTTTTTTAATTAAATCACTTAGAACTGTGTTCTTTGAAGTTTGTAAAACCTAGTGATGGAGTGAAAGAAAAGGATACAAGGAAGAGTTAAACAGTGAACAGATAAAGGGAACAAGTGGGATAACGACGCACGTTAATTTTAAATCGTTGCTAATTGTAGGTTTTTGGAAATATTGAGGAATTTAAGTCATTCGCCATTCGTGTTGAATGGTAAAAAAACGATCTCGAACGGTGATCGGTGCGGGAGAAACTAAGTTCTAAAGTACATGCATGTGCAGAATGTTTGAATGATTTACATAGAATATGGAAGTAGCATGCAGTTTTCCAAAATACACATGGAAGAGAAACTCGAAAAGAGAAGAAACGTCAGCATTTCGGGGTGAATTTATGTCCCTAACAATTTCGCTCGAAAACTGAATTGAACTGCAAACTGAACAGCAAAATGACCAACAAAATTTTTCGTTTCTGATTTCGTCGTATTAACTTTGTATGAAATTATTCGCTTCAGCAGCGTACTAGTTAATTTCTGTAAAGCCGAATTCTCGAGCGATAGTCTTAGATATCCCACGCTGGGCTTTCTCGTCGCTTATTAAGGATTTTCTGCCTTAGTTGCCACTTTAAATACGAGTAATACCCGCTTCGCATTAATGTATTATATTTCGACCTTTGAAGTCGATTAAGAGGATGTCTTCACAGTCCTTTGCTTTGCTTTTGGGTGACCTTTGTTATTTTTTCAGAGCCGGTTCTCTCTTCTGTTGCCATTCCATTGAATCCCTTTTCGCCGAAAGCTACAACAACTTTTCATTACGTTGAACGTCTGTGTTTTTGAACCGCACTGCGAAGTCTGGGCACCCATCTTTTTTTATCTGCATTGAATCTCCAATATTCAACATTATTTAAATTTACTAGACTGGCTTCGTTCTACAACTGTCGCTGGTACAAGTTGAAACACTTTGGATAACGCGTAGAAACTTGTTACTATAGGGTACGCCTCTTTTTATAACACCTAGACCGCACTACTTATTTAATCGAATATATGGAAATTTGTGAGCGAAAACCCAATTTCATCTATATATCTTAAAATAATTTTTTTCTCAGTTATACTTCTATCACCTTCTAAAATTTGAAGGAATTTGGAACAATATAAGTATAATAATAAATAAGAAAAGACCTTTTATTTTTGCCATATTACTGGGCCATTTTACTAGTTTCGGCTTCAAAAAATGAAAGCTTTTATTTTGGACGAAAACAAAAAAAAAAAAAAAAAAAAAAATAAAGGGTCAAATAGACGGAAAAATAAATCAATCGAAAATTGATACAAAGAGATAAAAACATTGATCAGAAATAAGATTAGACAGGCCAAGAATAGATATCTACAAGAAGAATGTGAGGAATGAGAGACACATGATAGAAACTACGACAGCTTTATATCGCATACAAAAATAAAAAAAATCTCTGGTACTGAGAGAAAAAAGTAATTCGGTGTGCTAAAAGACAAGGAAGGGAAAATCATAGTGAGCACGACAGACAAACTAAACTAGAACTGTTTCGCGGATCCTAGGTACCAAAAATAATGAAGGAAGAAGTCGTGAAAGTACTGAAGGAATCCAAAAATAAAAAGCAAAATGGATTACCGAACAAACTGCTGAAGTCTATAGATGAAGAAAATATTTCGATACTAGTCAACCTGTTCAACGCAATTTATAGACATGATTCCAAGCGATTGGTTACAAACTGTCTTCGTAATATTACCGAAGAAATATAAAGCCATAGAGGGTAGTAACTAGAGAACAATAAGGTTAATGAGCTATACGTTAGAGATCTTCTTAAAAATAATACACAGGAGAATACATAATAAACTTGAAAAGCACATTAGATCCTCTCAATTTCAATTTAGAAACGGCTTTGGTACCCGCGAAACGCTGTTCGCCTCTAACATTCTAGTTCAACGAAGCTTGGAGATGAATAAAGACGTTTTTCTTAGTACATTCCGAAAAAGACCGAGTTCAGCACAACAAAATGATAGAAATCTTCGATAGCAAACATATAGACATGAATAGCAAAGGAAGGAGAAGAATCAGATGAAGTAGAGATTCGTAGAGGACTGAGACAAGGATGCATGCACCTTATCACCATTGCTTTTAAATATGTACTCCTAAGAAATCCTCAAAGAAGAAAACTCGAATACTTAGACTACGTCTTACATAACAACCAGTAAAAACTTCTCCAACTTATTTTGCAAGAAAAGATGAAAGAAAGAAGAGCGGTCAGGAGACAAAGACTGTAATGGCTGTCAAATATGCGGGAGTGGCTCATTTTTGTCTTCTTCTTTTTCTTACGGCGAAGTTATGATCCGGAGTAGAAGGATCACAACCCTCCCACTTTATTGCATCCCTACTGGTCCGCCTGTGGTGTTTGCTGGTTTGACCTCAGGAAGTACCGACTGACTTCCCGGTTTCGGATCACTTTGTCACTGAGGCCAATCAAATGCTGGTGTTTTCGCATTTGTATGATCCAGTTGTTTTTTGGTCTGCCTTTTTTGCGCGATTGTGAAGGAACGTTGATTGATATTGCCTTTTTGCCGGGGTTCGAAGGATCTCTCTTTCTCATCTTTCATCTTTGAACATGACAATACCAACTGAGCCGGTCGCGCTCTATCTTGCTTGGAATGGGTTCTTTTACATGAAGGCTTCCTCGAATCTTTGAACTTCTTATTCTATCAAGTTTTGTTACTCCTGCTGTCATGCGAGGCATCTTCATCTCAGCTGCCGTTAATTTGCCCTCATACTTTTTGTAATTTTCCCGTATCACTACTTTAACTTCATCTGTCCACCACCATGCTTATTTGGCGTGTTGGCAGGGGCTTTTCGACGTTCCAAGCAGTGATTTGGCTCTCTACAAGCAAGATCGCTGTAGGGAATACCTCATATCTTGTGCTCTACACTGCTCATCACCGACCTCATCGATGATGGTAAAGAGGTAATTTGTCATGCTGGTAATAAAAGCTTCGCCTTTTCCTTTGTCAAGCTTGTACCAATTGATTTTCTCAGCCACCTTTGTTTGCTTATTTGTTTTCTTCTCCGTCTCCATAAAAATTTCTGTCAGAAGTTGCTGGGCGATCGCCTCTCCCAGGATCACTTTGCAATCTTTATCCCGGGGCTTCATGAAACCGGCTACCAAATTTTAGTCAATCTGGGTTTCATTTTCGCCACTGCTGTAAGTGATCAGGTCCCGGCTTTGTTTGACGAAAATGGTAATTAACACGATAAGACCGTATGACTTGCACATGCTTAGGATTTCTTCACCTGGAGAATTCCTGGTGCCGTACCCCAGTCCTCCATGGCAGTCTTCATAGTCTTCGTTTGACTTCCCGACATGTCTGTTCAAATCTCCGCCAACAAACAAAAGCTCTTCCTTTGGGATGTTTTTGATGAGGTTGTGAAAATCCAGCCAGAATGCATCTTTTTCTGTCTGTTCGCATCCGACTTGGGGATCATATGTGCTTACCCCACCCTGTATCACCAATTTGAGAGACATAAAACGGTCACTGGACTTTGAAATGGTCAAGATGTTGCCAAGTAGCTCTGTCCCGGGGATGATAGCAATACCGTTTTTACCTTGTTCCGATCCATAGTAAAACATCTTGTATGCTTTTGTCTTAACGTCCAAGAAATGACTTGATTCCCGGTATCAGCTCGTTCCAGGATCACAACCATGCGTAGCATTGGTAGTGTCTGGCAGGGTGGTGTTTTTCTTTTTAGCGTACTTTTCCATAATGCTAGGGTTTAAGCGTTTTTTTTTTTTTTTTTGGTTTTGACACGCACATGCTCCTGATTTTTGATTTATGTTTGATCTTATTTTTACAACACCTGTGATCTCCAGTCGTGTCAACCCACGGATTCGCATGCACTCTTGCGGGACAGTTTTAAGATGGTATATGTGTCGCTAGGCTCACCTGGATATTTTAAAATTGTCTAGATGTGGTTTTCCCCTTAGTGGCCTTCTACGACAAGCGCTATGTACTTGTGGGAGCTCTGCAGTGATATTCTTAACCCGTCCCTGCACGGGGAGAGTGGCTTTTCGGCTGTGACCGAGTTGTCGGAGCAATCAAAAGAAAGCCGCAGCTGGTGTAGATTAATCTGCAACACTGAAGGGCGCAGATATAGTCTTAAATCAAGAATCCTTAAAAAGATAAAAGCTTGTACAGCTGTAAAAAAAAAAACAATTATAATGTTTCTTTTATCTTCCTACAACAGGCATGTCAAACTCATTTTGCATTTAATAAATCAATACGATTTTAACAACCAATAATCAGTGGACTTATTTTTATCAACGTATAATAGAATTTATTTCTAACAAAGAAAAAAGTATAAATCAACAGTTTTATTATGCAATTTTTTAGACGATGCTTGGCTCGACTTTTAATTCAACAGCTAGCAGCTAGCGCTAGCTTTTTACGTGTTTGCCATAAGGTAGACGTTAAGCGACGGAAAGGCGATTGAGATTTAAAAAAAAAAATTTATAGGAATGCTACGAGTATTTAAAAGTTTTAATAGAAGATAAAATGAATGCCTCGGGGGTATAAAACTATAATAACTTAGGAACAAGACTCGGAAACTTTTCAGTAGATCAAAAATTGGTCAAGTGCGAGTCGGGCCTCGGGTGAAGCTCGAAAAGTTTCAAGAACTCTTGGACAAATTTCAATGAAATTTGGCTTGTAGACTTAGACTGACACGATAGTGACAGACAGTCTACAGTGAATCCATTAGTATTCCGTTTCTACCATTCTGGTACGGAAAACTAAAAATTAGTATTGTAAAAGAACAGAAAACTGGGATAACTACAGATCCAGTTTCAACGAGTACAAATATGGTATTAAATCGGCGAAACAAGGCCACGGTAAACTTCCTGTGTGTCTTTAAAAGGCGTACATAAATAAAACCGTAAGACTTCAAAATCAATTGCCAAAAGACTCCTGTGAACCCGAATTTATTAAAAAAGTCAGTCCTATTACCGCTTAAGACTGTAGATCAATTAGCCTCGTCGTTTTTACAAAACACTAACTGGAGTAATCACCGGATACTGCGCCGTTGGGGCTATGCATTACAAATGGAAGGTTAAGACCAACAATTTATGCAGAAGCTGCGCAGACGAGGAAGACATCTATTGTGATACTGCTCGACTTTACAAGAACGATGCCTATGCACATTTGAAACCAGGATCACAGATATCGGATTTACATACGTATAAGCTTTTGGGATCCCGAAGCGGTAGAAGTGTAATTATTTTTGAAATCCACCTGCAAACACGTTCACTTTTCAAAAAGTGTTCGTTTTTTCAGTATTTTTACTATAAACTGAAAAATATCGCCTTATCAACATACATACGAGGGCAAGGTGTAAAGTTCTCGGCCTGACGATTTTCAGTTAAAAAATGATTTTATTTTTCACATAATCTCCCTTGACTACAACACACTTGGTCCAGCGTTAATCCAACATCAGTATTCCTTCTCGGAAGTGAGAGTCTGGAAGGCTGTGAAAATATTCATCTACGGCCCTCTCAACTTCTGCATTTGATGCAAAGAGCTTCCCAGAAACAAATTTCTTCAAGTTTGGGAACAGATGGAAGTCTGAGGGTGCCAAATCAGGTGAATAGGGGGGATGGCCGAGCAAATCGTACCCCAAATCCCTCAGTTTTCCCATCGCCAACACACACTTGTGTACAGGTGCATTGTCCTGGTGAAAGATGGTTTTTTTCTTCTTCAAGCCAGGCCTCTTCTCGCGAATTTTGGCATCCAGCAGGTCAAGAAGGTTAGAGTAATATTCGCCTGTAATTGTTCTGCCTTTCTCAAGGTAATCAATTAACAGGATCCCTTTCGCATCCCAAAACACACTGGCCATGACGTTTCCGGCAGATGCGATCGACTTCGCTTTCTTTGGCGCTGAACCACCCACTGCTTCAACTGCTGTTTCTTTTCTGGCGTGTAGCCCATGTCTTATCCATGGTGACAAATCGCCGGTCCAAAGATTGCCGCGAAAATCATTTGCGCATTTGCTTTTGATCGGCATTCAGCAAATGCGGCACCCATCTTGCGCAGATCTTTCGCATCCCTAAGTTTTTGTGCAAGTTGTTTCGCACCCTCTCTTCCGATATACACACAGCTTCAGCAGAGTCCTCGTAACCTTTTGTCAACTTTGATGAATTTCCTAGGGGTTAACCCATCCAAAAGAAGAATTTTATCACCGCACGATATTCAAGTTTATCCATTTTAACGAAAAACATGCAAGACGTCTACTGCAAAAATTCGTGTAAAGAAACTACTTGAGAGAACAAGTTGAAACTTGTCATACGAACTAATGAGAAGTGCACCCAGGCAGGAAACATACATTTTTGCTGATTTGAACGCCATCTCTGCGTAATGCCGAGAACTTTTCACCTTGCCCTCGTAGACGCTGACTTTCTCTACAATTTGTTCATACATATTATAAGGCCACGCTCACTTTTTGGGACCGTTTTCTTCAGAAGCTATATTTAGCTTTCCCATAGTTATTTATGGTGATGGTTAAGAACTATTTTGGAGATCTTATCAGAATCCGTGATTTGTGGTAACAAATCCTGACGATGCCCATGATTTTTTTGAGAAAAAATTCTGACAAGAGTTTTTTCTGATAGTCTTTTAAAAATTGCGGAAATATCTTCTAAGTAGAAATATATCATTGCATTGATTGGGTTAGCTCATTCATCCGTAGTGAAAGTTGTGATGCAGATTCAGGAATTAGGTCACCCTTCTCTATTCCACCTACAATACGTACAGGTACTGTTTTTTTATTTGTTGAGATATTGTGAGATTTCTTAGGGTGCCTCTAATCTAGTCGCGCATTCGATCCATGTCGTAGTTTAGTCCAATGAAAGGGCGAAAAATATGAGTAATTAATAATAATAAAATAATAGTGCAAATAAACAGAACAAACTATAAGAGTCATTAAAGAGGCTAAAATGTTTTTTAGATCGCTGAATTTGAAGTCAGAATTTTAAAACTCAAAAGCACTACCAATATAAATTAATTCAATTTCAGCATAAACTAATGAAGCAAATCAAAGGGAAGTATAGGCAAAGATGTTTTCGGGATGGCTGAATTCTAATCTCAAGTCAGGAATTCAAAGTGGCGGCCAATCGGGTTATTCGAAATTTTGATAATCTTATTTCTTGTATTTTTTTTTAAGATTTTTTTGAGCAAAACATTGAATTAATCCGTAATGAGTTGTAGAGACCCCAGGGTTCGCTCACTTTGTTTCGTAGTTTTACTCGACTAAAAGTCAGACATAATCTGAAGTGTGTCCCAAGTTCGTCCAATCAAAATTTGTAGGCTGAAGTAAACAAGTAAAAAAATGGTATTAGGTTGGGGGTCTATTTGGACACCAATTTAAGTTCTGGACAAAAGTGTATATTTTGAGTTAACACAGAAGATATGAATCCTGAGCTTTTAACAAGTTTTTGCAATTTTCTAAAGAGAATGTACAATATTATTTAATTAGTAAACATTTTGTAATTGTTTCAATTTGTTCACAGGTATTCGTATGTTGACAAGAATGCTGCATCTCGTGAATACAAGCCATTTGTACCAAAAGTCGAGCCGAAAAAATTAGTTCGCTATCGCGATAATAAAATTGTATCGCTCAAAGGCGAGCGCTACACAGAAATTAAGCGTGACGAAGATGCTGAATTGAAAAAACCCAAGAAGCAGATTAATCCGTAACTAAAGTTGATCAAGATCTACTTCAAATACTTCATCAAAAAGAACCTACAAATATTATTACTAACATTATTACCACTTAATCTAATCATCATCAGTAAATTATTCAATGTATCAATGTGCATAGTAGTAGTAACAGTAGCCGCCGCAGCAGTAGCAGCAGCAACATTAGCAAGGAAATTAGAAACAACAGCTATTGAAATTAGCTCGCTGCACTCGCAGTCTACCAGTGTTGTCGTATCATGTTTTAAATGTATCAACAGCCTCGAATGTTATTATTTAGGTAAGAAATTGAAAAAATTGATATCACTCCATAAATTCGATAAATTATTATTAGTTGAAAAGTTTGTTTATAGGAGATATTTACTTTCGCCATGTTTATGAAACAATTTTCATTTATATCGTAGTCTATTTTATGTTACGAGTATTAACATTACTTTATTTGTTTGTTAATTATAGTTGTGTTCATTTGGCGCTGGTTTCGAGTGAAAACACTACTTCGAGCCACAATCCCTCCCAAATGAACACACAAGCATTATAATAGCTCAAATCCTATGGACTTTAAGGAACAAAATTTATATTTTAATCATTTTTTTATACACACTGATTTTGTAAATGAGGCATTTCGCAATTATTCTGCGAGAGGCATCTGCCCACCCCGCATCATAAATGGTGTGGGGTTTTGTAATCTTTTAAGAAAGGAAACGATTTTGCTATTATATATTGAAACAATGCGGCATAAGTGTTTATGTTTTAAAATGGTAACTATCAGAAAAACAAAAAATGTATCAATTTATTTATACTAAGTTAGACACAATATACGTCATAGAGCGTAAAGCATTAAATGTACGAAGTTGAGGTATTCAATAAACAATCCAATTATGAAATTAGTCGATTCGACTATAGTACTATATTTAAGTTAAAAATCAAACTCTATTATTGATAGTTTCAACCAGGGACTTAAAACGATCGTTTTAGATTGAAAATTAAAAGCAAAACTATGGGTCGAGTGGTAAATACATAATTTAAAGAGCAAGAACATGCTAATAAACAGCGAATCCAAACAATAAAATGCAAAACGAATCAAAACTAAAAAAAAAGTATTGAAATATTTATCGTTTTTAGTCCCTGGTTTCAAAGCACTGTTTTTAAATAGTATCTCTATTGCACCTCGTTGTCGTCAACGTCGTCAACGTGGTGAACCTTAGTGGAAACTAAGCCATGCGGATCATGTATTTGAAATATTCTCAGTAGCCTTATTTTTAAGTTTAATTTGAATTTATATTGCATAAATGTAAGAGTTCATAACATACATAGTTTTAAGTTCTATCGAAGAGTTGTGTTATATTCTAGAGGTAGCTTCTCTTCCCCATCAGACTTTGTAGCATCACAGCTTTAGTTTAGGCAGTCGTCCCATTAGATATTGCGCACGCTTGTTGTTCAGTTTTCCAATAGAGAAAACGAACAAGATTAATAAACAGTGAATTTCGATGTGCATAACATTGTGCAAGGAGGGAAACACCTATATTTATAATATATAAAATGTATTTTATTTTTGTGGCGATTTATTTATCTATCTATCAATTATTATTGATGGTTTATATATTTACACTGTATCTTACAATTTTTAGTTGATATTTGTTTGTGATACTAGAATAAATTCTCGAATGAAATGATACACATAGTTGATGTATTTAATTGTTTTTTTTCTTGTGTGCATTCATTTTAAATGACTTATTCAGGCTGTTTTTTTAGCGGGCGTGTATTGTTTATATTATGATGTTTCCAAATAAAGACCAACAGGTGATATGAGCTGTGATACTCCAAAAGAAGTGATGAAGCTACATATTTAGGAACTTCGGATCAAGAACTATAATGAGAAAGTCACTAACAAATTTCTAAAATGTCCCAGTGGCTCACGTCTTTTCTAGTCAATGGCAAAAGTGATAAGGAAGAACTTCCATCCCACCTCTAGAGAAGAGAACAGATACAACACTCAAAGAAAAAGCCGGCGTTTTTGCAAACATATTTTCAGGCAATTCGACATCAGATCCAGTGCAAGCGCAATCACCTGGTATTACGGAAGTGCTGCTGTTGATGCCCGCGATAAGGTTTCGATCTCGTGGAATCGGGTGCATCCTTCGAAATTTGAATTGAGAAAAGCCCACAGGACCTGACAGAACACCAGCCATAGTCCTCAAAAACTGTGCACCGGAACAACACGGGGAATCAGGAGCCGTTAAATTGGACATGTCAAAAGCATTCGATCGAGTTTGGCACCAAAATAGTTCTGTGGCTTCATGGCAAATCAATTCAATTTGTGTGTCTCCCTATATTTTTGCTGAAAACGCTAGCGTAAGTAAAGGATTATACTTTCGCCGGCTCTGGTTAAGATCTTTAGTTTTGCCAATGGGTGCTGCCATTTAATTTCATCTCGGACAATATGCCCGTGAATGCAAATACCTTACATTGTCAAAGATGCGACCAAATCCATTCACTAAGTGAAGATCTGCAGAAAATCGTTCAGTGGGGAAAGCAAACTCAGTTGACTCCAATGCGAAGAAAACCCAACTCACCGCTTCTTCCAGCGCTATCAGATTTCCTGCCTACGTTGAGATCAGGCGAACTGGTTGACATAAACAGCTATTTTGAGATTTATGTGAGAAATGACTCAACAGTCCCCTTAGCGATATTGATATCCTCTCCCTCAAACTATATATAATTTCCATAATAATTGTTTTCCACTATGGTTGACCGTTTCTTCCTCTCAAGTCATTACGCGTCAGTGTTTTGCGGACGAACAAGTGTGTGCACTAAACCGAATCTTAACTGCATCATTAACTGTTGCTTAGGAACCGAGATCACCTGTAGGACAAAGTCCAACGGAACCTCTCAATTCCCTGCAGAATTTGTACCAGTTACCTCACCGCAGGTTTCGAAAATTTCTAAATCGCACTGCTCAGTTGCAATAATAGTAGTATCCAACAGTAAGGTCAGAAAACAATGCCTTGTCGGATACCGTTCAGTTGATAGCCATTGAATTATTTGTTTAGATAATAATAAACAAATAAATATTTAGGCGCCTGTATAGGCTGCAAGGCCTGGCTTAGCTTCTCGCAAGCACTCGTGCTGTGTGCCGCACGAATGAAGGGTAAGGTAAGGGTAATTTATTTTTGATTGAAAGAAGCTTCTCATGACAATTTTACTTTTGTTCGCGAGAGGTGGAGCCGTGAGAAAATATATATATATATTTTTTTTTTTTTGAAATTTGAATCTTGAATCCCCTGCTCAGTGATTGCGCACATAAGCACAGAGCCACGGCTCCCATTGAGATAATAGTGATCTCTAAAACTGTGGACTACTGAGCGGGAGGTTCAGGTTTGAATCCTAGTAAAATATCAAAACGTTTCTTGGTCGTCTAATAAAACAGTATGTCACTTCCATTCATGTGAAAAGTACAAATATACCACCATCACGAATTGCTGCGAGCAGCTGGACCTATTTATGTACATATGTGCACATGTAGATATATTAGCTGTTTGCACCAAATATTTATATTTATTTATGTAGAAAACTTCAAGGTAGAAAAGTCGGCTTCGAAGCTTATGGCGACTGTTTTTTGGGACAGCGAAGGTGTATTGCTGATTGATTACCTGCCAAAGGGGACTACGATGAATGGTCAATATTACGCAAATTTATTGACTTAGGCACGTGTAGCGGTCGTAAGGAAGCGACGTTAGATATGGAGTGTTGTTTTTACAGGATAACACGCCTATTCAAACGGCGCGGGTTTCGAGACAGGCCTTAAAAGAGAGGTTTTTCAACAATAGACCACCCTCAGACTTTGCCCTGAGCGACTTTTTCCTTTATTTCAATTTTATAAAGGAGTTACGAGGCCGGAGATTTGCAGATGAGAACGAGATCAACGGTGATCGTAGAAAGTTATTTTGAAGGCAAAAAAAAAAATATATTTGTACGGTGGTATTAAGGCACTGTATGCCCGATATGAGAAATGCATTTCACTCGAGGTAGATTATATTGAGAAATACAATTTATTAATCGGACTTCTTCTCTCACTTAATGCCTTAGGCCGCGAACTTATCAGCCGCCCCTCGTATATACAAATTGTAAGTGAGGCAGACAAATTGCTCTTTGCAAAAACCTGTATTTCGAATATACAAAATTTAGATTCGTTAATTCCCACTTCACCATGTGGTGTTTACTTTACTGTAATTCGAAATCAGATAAAACGTTAAAGCAAGAGTTGTGAGGAATTGCCTCCCCTACAATATTCATCATAATAATGTTTGCTCTAAAATGTACTGGAGGGAAGATATTGGTCTAAAACGAACATAGGCGGCCATTTTTTTCTTTTAAAAATGACTGCGCGACAAGAAGTGATGGTGCCTTATTACGTGATACGAAACGAGAGGACAAACCATTTTCAGATAACGATACCACGACTTGTAATAATTACGTGTGACGAGAGTGGTAATAAAAAAATATGCATAGACATAGAATTTACAATAAAAAAAAATATATTATATCTATAAATTGTGCGATTACTATGATTATTGTAAATTTGCTATATAAATATAGAATCAGAACGCTTATATGTGTGTTAAAAGAGGGTTAGTGTTTCGTTCTGTTATTCTAAGTGTACCCTAATTTTGCTTTATCGTTATTACAGAGGAAATGTGAAAGCTGTGGTCGTATTTGAAAGCGCCAGGTCAAAATAAACACTTTGCTCCATGTCTGCCTGTCTGTCTGTTATTACACGGCTTGGGAGGCGGGGTTTCAAAAGTCATTAAGTCGTCTTTGTTAGCCACCTTAATAAAAAAAACGTGTGAACAGATTTCTATGAAATACTTGGCTTAGTGTCATAGGTAGATACATATGTGGATGACTCCAGCAGTCCACACGGGTTGAAACCAGGACCTATCCTATGGAACATTATGTATGATAGGGTTCTAAGGCTTGGAATCCCAAAAAACATAGCCTTTATGATGATATTTCATTAGTTGTGGCAGCGAAACACCTGGAAGAAATAAAGGACATTTGTCCGAAAAGTGAGGCGGTGGTTGGCAGCAATTAGAACTCGCAGAACACAAAACAGAAGCTGTACTAGTAAGTAGTCGCATGAAAATAGAAACAATCACCATCGGGTAGGGTAAACAATCACCATCAGGTAGGTGCGAACATTGGAGGACCCAGACAACAAAGGAGACTAGTTCTGTCAAGGGTGGTGCAGTCCATAATAATGTATGCAATATGGGACAAAGCAGTGCCAATTAAGTCTTACGCCAGAAGAATTAACTCCGTCAACCCAATGTGTTTACTGAGGGTGTGCTGTGCAATTCGGACGGTGTCAGATGATGCTATATGTGTCATCGCGAGAATGCCACCAGCAGATATCCTGGCTAGTGAACTACAAAGGACCTACGATGCCAAAATTCAGGACCCCCAAGCTTCAGTCAACGGTATCAAGCTGGAAGAAAGACAGTAGAGTATGGAAGCATGGCAGGAGAGATGGAACTAGTTTTCGAAGGGAATACCTGTACACTTATACCGAATATCCAAAAGTGGATGGACCGGCAGCATGGAGAAGTAGATTTCTACCTCAGCCAGCTTCTAACCGGACATGGCTGCTTTCGAGCGTATCTAAACCGGTTCGTGCTCAATGAATCTCCCATTTTTGAAGCAGCAAACTGAGAAAGAAGAGCATATATTGCTAACTAGCCCCGCGAAGTAATACCTAAAGGTAGTCCCGCAGGGAGAATGGTTGAAGTGTGAAGGGTGTGGTTTAGTACGCAGGCGTATTCCTGGCATCGAATATTTGGGTTTGCGAATCGTGCATGCCAGTAGCCCACACAAAAAAGGTGACTCCAGGAGAGGGGACATTCCTTAACAATAGTTTTGAGTTTATTCGACAATATTCGAAAGAAATAATTTTAGCATATTTGGATTTCTTAGTTCAGCTTTGAATTGATATGGCACATGATGGGAAGAAAACCCTTTTTTCGCTTATTCTTCTTGGTTCACATCATCACATACCACATTTCATTTCTCTAGGTCAGTAGTTACAAGCTTCTGACAGACACCGTGTTGAACCATTAGTGTTTCTTATTACAAATAATTACCCATGGGATTAATGTGTGGCAAAATACGTAGGGTAGGTGAGGTGAGGTAAAAAAAAAACAAGAGAATAACCACATAATATTAAATAATAGTTAACAAACAAAAATCTAAAAACAACTTATGATCAAAGCTGTACAAACATCATCATAATAATCATACTCGTACAACAATCATGAGTGCTTGAAGCCGCCAAACCTGAAAAGTGGTTATTCTCTCATCCCAGTGTTATCACGTTATTATATTTGGTTAACTCTTCAGACGTTGACAAGTGCATTTAGATGCTCTCTTTTTCAACACGCGAAAAGACAATTCTACCACTTTTACCACTTGATACGAGAGAGTTCCATTTGCACTTGTGTTTGTCCCACTCAAGAGCGCTTGAGTAGAAAACTCAATATGCACGCATACTAGAAAAAAAACACACATTTGTCATTTGTTGAACAAATGGATTCAGCTTGGGAACGGAGCCAACAGTCTGGCAGACGTCTACTTTCTTCCAACGGGTGAACGCGACAAGTGAATTTTGTCTCCATAAAAAAAAATTGAATTGGAAAATTACAGTGTGTTGTTTTTGTTTCTTCAATTCTCCGCGATAAAGGGTAAGTACTGCATACCCTTTCTAATAGTAAGTTAGACCCAAAATACACTATCTGGTGATTAAAAACCTCGAGATTCGATCTCTGTGGATATTTTTAGAAAATTTTATACTAGGAATAGTTCTACTCTTGCCAACAGTTTCTATGTTTGCGCTGTGACAGCAATAAAAAATACTTTATTCTCCTTTTAAGACAAAGGGTCAATGTTCGCTAACACTTCACAGCCTATTTGAACCTTTATTTGTAGGGATATTGAAGGGGAATCTCCTTGAAATTCAGTTTGAAATGATGCACGTGACCCACGTTTCTCGCTTGTGATCGGTCATAAGATCACAATTAAATTACTACCTGCTGTGTAGAAGTGTGCGATCTGTCTTGTATGGGTATATTTGTGTGTGTTTCAGGGCAAACGAGCTGAGTTCTTGTGTAATGGGCAGGTAATCGCACTTGTTCGTATTCAAACTCATAGTGAAGTCATTCGTACGAGAAATGAATACACTAGTGATACACTGCACTAGCATATTGTTATCATTTGCATGCCTTTACTTTTTCTAACATTCACTAATTATGATCATGTGATAGGGTGTTAGCTGCGAATTGAATACAACCTCATCGCTCATCTCCTGAAAAAGTGACAGCTTACATAATAAATGGTGAACCAGCAAACATGATATCTAACTCTAATATTGTAATTATGCGTTCAGAGATAAATCACATAAAATGTATTTATTCATATAATTCCCTGATAACTCGAGCTGATAAGTGTTTCTACTATACTGACAATGTGAACGACGAGGTCCCATGATTGCAAAAGTTTCAGCGGTAGCACATTAAAACGAAGATCTAAACAACGTCAGCAAGGCATTTCAATCGAATGGAACAGTACTCTCAATTGAAAAGTTAATGAATTTTAATTGAGGCACATACGAGTATGTATGACGTTCAGTGTGTTTTGAGATCTACCAAAGTCGTGGGCAGATGTTCGTAGATGCGTGATACTTAATGGGAGAAAATATTTCATTGCCACAATTTCAATCAATAGGGTACCAAAGTGAAAGTCTTATATTTATTTCACTTAGTTTGGGCAGAGCTTTAATTTTTGTTTGCATTTGAGTAGCGGTCCCCTATTTGTTCAATAAATAGTGCGGGAGTGCTTAAATATTTTAGTAGAATTCTAGATCATGTGATGAGTTAAGTTAATAACTTCTTCTGAACAAGTGAGAGATATGTACAAGTTTTTTTTTTTTTTTTTTTTTTTTTTTTTTTTCTTTTTCTTTCATGGAGTTGGGATCAGTGTGATCTCACGCAATATCATATGTAAATTTGACCTCAAACTGGTATTAGAGACTTCATAATAAAAATGCAAAATTCATTGAGTTATTCGTCGAACTTACAAATTTATAAGAGCTGACGTCCATGATTCAAAATGTAAAACCAGAAGTCTGTTCACGTGTGTATCCATTATGATCAACTTTGTATGTACGAGTACATATATCGACTTTGAAAAAATAGAAACTATTAAAGAAAGTAATAGATAAAAAGTGCAATTGTGTAGATTGTTGAGATTTTAAATCGTCAAGCATGAATGTGCTTTATGTGCCGAGGGTTCAGGACCAATTATAATAAAAGCATAAATCTTTGGGTTTTTTTTGTTTTTTTTACGGAACTTGATGCGGCCAAAATAACGGAACTATGTATTTTAAGAAATTCGGACATCAGTACCATTTATTAGATATCCATGTTGCGTACACAGACTTTTTCCAACATCACTCTAGCCTCTAAAATTATTGTTTACAACATTTTACTTTGGACATATGTATTTACGGGTTAGCAAAACACATCCTTGTCTAAACTGGTTTGATATTTTGTAGTGCAAAATGTTTTAATGCGTTTCCATACCTTGCCTTTTGTCGAATTTCGTAAAGACCCATAGTGGTGTAGCATAAGGGTTAATTCTTGGCCCGATTTTGTTCGTTCTTTAAATAAATGACAATCTTTCTGTAGTGTCAAACTCATTAGTCTATAATTTTGCTGGTGAAGTGCAGATACTGCTGTCATGTGATCTCATGGATGCCGGCCGCGGCGTTAAGCTATTTAATGAGAACCTTCATTCCGTTTCCATATTGGCCTCTTTAACAATCTCGTGTCAAACTCTAGAAAAACTCAAACTATGGCAGTCTTTAGTACACCAGTTTAAGACACCTTGCTTCTCATCCTTTTTCATGGCATACCCAACACATTCCTTAAGCGTTTTTCTACTATAATACTTAGAAGATTGTACTGTGTTAAGCATTTTCTCCCTACATAAATTAACTTGCATTTAGTTACACAAATCCCTTATTATTCCTGTTTCTATAGGGTTGCAAGATTTCTAGTGACTGCAGTGCCGCTTGCTGGAATAGACTAGAAATCTGCCTGCACTCCGCAGTTAGGATTGTTTATTCCTTAGGGTTTAGGGACCACATGTTTCAACTTAGTGCTACCGTTTTTTGAACAGATCCTGAAAACTATTTCAAATTTCGGGTGCTTACTGTTAAAATTTATAAGAAATTAAAGTCCTAGATACATTTGCGATGATTTAGTATTCGACCATTCTTTTAGATCCCATAATACTTATTACTTTCACGTTTCACTTCCATGCCCATGGAGCGGTCCTTTATTGTGAGGGGCATCAAGCTCTGGAATAGTTTACCTAATGGCATCAAAGAATCCCTAATTATCTAGATTTAGAGTTAAATCTTTCATGTTCTCATTGGTTTATATATGTTGGGTCTTTATCCTTCTCCAATTGGTATTTCATGAATTGTTTTTCGTACATACTGGATGTCACTTCTACCCACCCGTGCATCACTGATACTACACAGTTTTTTGATTGGTTGAGGCCATTCTGAGCGTACGAGTACCATATGGAGATTAATTGTTGTTTGGAAGATCTGACATGCGGATAACATAATGTATTTATCATTATTTCAAAATGTGTTAAATTTATTAATTTTGACTTTCTATTCTTTATAACTGGATCGATTTAAAACAGAGAAATAATAAATAAATATAATTTGTAGCTTGTCAAAAGTTTAAATAAAAATAATAAAATATTTGTCATTAAAATGAATGACAAGTTTTCCAATAATTGGGATTAGGTTTCTTCTCCCAATAGAGCTTATAAGGGGACTCTACTTTCTTCCGCGAACAAAACCTTGTTTAAGGACGAAGTTTAGACGGGCTCTTTGGTGATTCGTTAGCAGCTCTATTCTCCGAGTCGAGATAAAAGCACTTACATAAATTTCTCTCCTTTATTCGTTTTCTCAGTGTCCTTTCACTCATCATCATATACTGTTTTAATTGGTCCCGCCACCTTTAGGAAGTGTTTTTATTAACACTTTAAAATTTTGATTGATTTTTTTGAAAATTTTCGATTTCCAGATTTTGATCAATTCTTGTATCACTAGTACAGAGGTACTCGGAAAAGTGGGTATCCCAATTCTGTTTGTCTGTAGGTTCGCACGTCTGTAGTCTAATCGGCTTACTTCCATCTTCATGTCTGGGGTCAGTGATGCCAGAATTTAAGGCAAACGTTGAATTTTTAGTCTAACCTCAAAATTAACGATACTTACTAATGGCCGGTTGTCGAAAAATAAATGTTCAAGAAAGCGGCTCTAGTGATTTTGTTTAAATGTAATGCATACATATTGTAATATGCTGGCTACGGCTCGAGTAGATAAAACGATATTAAGGTCTCTTTCCTCTCAAATCACTTTATCTCCTTTCAATTACTTAATTCACAAATCCAAACTAATTACTCCTTCTTGTTAACTCTCAACTTTCAATTTATCACAAAATTACAACTTCGCCTATTATCACTTTTCTAATCTCTTCGCCACAGTTTAAAAATCACTGTCTTTCCTATTGATCGCCATCTGTCCTTATATAGCAGAAGTTTCAGATAGCCAGAAACTTCTAGCAAATTCTTCGACCACTGGAAATAATTCCAAGATGACAATCATTTCTTCCAGTTATAATTCTCTCTTTATCCGTGGCGTTGTCAGCTATTGCGAACCTCGAATGAAAGTACAGTTTGGAATGGGCTGTAGGAGCGTAGTTATTATTCTACATTATTGTTGCATACTTTTAGACGATGTTACACTGCCCCCCTCTTAGACTTGTTCGTCCCGAACAAGTGCGTCCTCACTTCGACCATTGTATCGACTCAGTCGGTCCACATGAACCACTTTCATTTTGGCCCTTGGTCCTCGCTGGATGCGGTAGACAACATCGTTGATGCGGGTTACTATTCTGTATGGACCCTCCCAGTTCCGCTGCAATTTAGGTGATTTCCCCTTTTGGCGATGGGGATTATACAGCCACACTAGATCTCCTTCCTGGAATCCTGACGTTGTTGCCTTGGCATCATACCTGGTCTTCATGCGGTCGCTCGTTATCTTAATCTGGCTTCTGGTCCTTTGGTGTATGTCCCTAAGCCTTTCCCTAAGGTCCGCCACGTACTCTTCTTCATTTCTGGGCTCATTGGTAGGAGATCCAAATTTCACCTCACTGGGTAAACGAGCTATTCCACCAAATAAGATTTCGAACGGCGTATGTCGAGTAGTGCTATGCACGGCACTTCTATAGGCCATCAAAAACAAGGGAATCTGCCGGTCCCAATCCCGTTGGTAGTCACCTACGACCTTCGAGAGATGTTCGTCCAAAGTCCTATTGAAACGCTCCACCATACCGTCCGACTGTGGATGAAGCGGGGTTGGCCTTGTCTTTTTGATTCCGAGTAGTTGACACATCTCTTGGAAGATTCTTGACTCGAAGTTCCTCCCTTGGTCAGAATGCAATTCCAAGGGCACACCGAATCTGCTAACCCAATTGTAGACGATCTGCTCCGCCACGGTTCTGGCTTCCTGGTTAGGGATCGGAAACGCTTCCGGCCACTTACTGAAGTAGTCCATCACTACGAGTATATACCGATTACCATTGTCGGTTTCCGGAAAGGGCCCTGCGATGTCAATGACGATTCGTTCGAAAGGTGCTCCCACGTTGTATTGGTGCATCTTACCTCGAGTTTTGGTTCTCGGACCCTTACTAGCTGCACACACGTCGCATTTTCTGCACCAGTCTTCGATATCTTCCTTCGCTTTTAACCAATAAAAACGTTCTCGTACCTTTTCTAGCGTCTTATTCACTCCCAAGTGGCCTCCGGTCGCCCCGCCATGCATTTCCTGTAACACCTCCTTGACCCTCGTCCGCGGTACGACAAGCTGCATTACAAACGACTTTCCGTCGGAGGATTCCCATTTTCTTCTCAGAACACCTTCTTGGACATGGAGGGAGTCCCACTGCGCAAAATATGCCTTTAAGGTCGGGCTTCTGTGAGAGATGTCCTGATGATCCGGTTTCTCCATGTTCTCCTTCCAGGCCAGAATCGGCTCGATATCCGGGTCTTCCTTCTGAGCGTTCCGGATCTCATCTACGCTCCAGCCGGCGATAGGTTCGGCTCTCATTCTTTGGATGGAAACCAGCTCCCGTTCTTCCTGACGCGCACAATGTTTACAATCCGTTCTGCATGGTCTCCGGGACAGTGCATCCGCATTAGAGTGGAGTTTTCCTTTACGATGCTGTATTTCGTAGTCGTAGATTTGCAGCCTTTCGATCCATCTTGCGAACTGACCCTCAGGACTCTTGAACTGTAATAGCCATTTTAAGGCTGCATGGTCTGTGCGAAGAACGAACTTCCTCCCGTAGAGGTATTTGTGAAAATGCTTCGTAGCCAAGATCAAAGCTAGAAGTTCCCGCCTTGTCACGCAGTAGTTCCTTTCTGGCTTAGAGAGCACCTTGCTGAAGTACGCAACCACCTTCTCTTGGCCGTCATGCACCTGGGAGAGTACGGCTCCTACCCCGACATTACTAGCATCTGCATCCACAACGAACGTTTCCCCGGGAGTGGGGTAAGCCAGTATCGGGGCATCGCATAGCCGTTGTTTAAGTGCCTTGAAGCTCTTCTCGCACTCAATTGACCATTTGAATTGTTTTCCCTTTTCCGTCAACTGGTGCAGGTTCTTTGCGATCCCGGCAAAATCCTTCACGAACCGTCTGTAGTAGGTGGCTAGGCCCAGGAAGCTCCTTAGTTGGTGTTTGTCTTTGGGGACTGGCCAGTTTTTCACCGCTTCGACCTTCTCCGGATCGGTTCTCACTCCTTTCGCTGAAATTATGTGTCCCAGGTACTTGACTTCCGCTCTAAACAGGGCGCACTTCTTGGGGTTGAGCTTCAGGTGGGCACTTCGAAGCCTTTGAAACACATCCCTTAGATTGTCTCGGTGTTGCGCAAACGTTTTTCCTACGACGATGACATCATCCAAGTATACCAAACAGGTTTTCCATGTTAACCCTTGCAGGACACATTCCATCAATCGCTCGAAAGTCGCCGGAGCATTGCACAGCCCGAATGGCATTACCGTGAATTGCCATAGCCCATTTCCTGCGGTGAAGGCGGTTTTCTCCCGGTCTTCTGGATGGATCTGTACCTGCCAGTAGCCACTCTTCAAGTCGAGAGTGGAAAACCATCGGGCTCCTGATAGTGTGTCTAGCGTGTCGTCAATCCGTGGCAGAGGGTAGCTGTCTTTCTTGGTGACGTAATTGAGCTGCCGATAGTCCACGCAGAACCGCGTGCTGCCATCTTTCTTCTTAACCAGTACAACCGGTGATGCCCACGGACTTTTGGAACTTTCAATCAGACCTTCTTTCTCCATTGCCGACACCATCTCTGCAACTTCTGTCTGCTTTGCCAATGGAAGGCGCCTAGCAGGCTGACGAATTGGTCTAGTATCACCAGTGTCTATTCGATGTTGTACCAGGTGTGTTCGGCCGTATTCTCCGTCCTGTGAGGCAAATACATCAGCGTACTCATTGATAAGATTCTCTGCCATAGTTCGCTGCTCCTGATTCAGCTCACTGGACTGGAGAATCGTCTCTCTCACTTCCGCTGTCCAAGGTGATGGGAGAAGTTTTGGAGCATCACGTTCAGATATTGTTGCGACGGCGGTAATCGGCGTGCATTTTCCAGTCACCTCCCCTCGCCTTAGTTTGACAGTGTGTGGTCTTGCGTTCAAAACCCTCACTGGAACCATGGTGTTCTTTTGTTCGTCCAGCTTAAGTTCTATAGAATTCCTTTGGTCTTCTATTGCTTTCTTTTGTTCGTCCATGACTAACTTAAGTTGCAGGAGCAGACTTGTTATACCCGGGTCGGCTGCTGTACTTGCTGGTTCCTCTTCCACGTCAAACTCTACGTCGTGCGGATTTTCACCTTCCTGCGTTACTGCTTCTTCCAGACGAATCAGCAGGGCATCTTTTCCCCCAGTTGTGTCGAGGTTCCGCTTACTGAGTTCTGCCTTTAGTTGAGTTATAGTTAGTTTTCCCAATTTGCGACCCATTTTGCGCAACTAATTAACTCAACACAGAAATCGTTTTTTTTTTTTTTTTTTGTGCAATTTCACACCACGGAAATAGTTATTCACAGAATAAGTTTTATCCCACTTCTGACACCAATGTAATATGCTGGCTACGGCTCGAGTAGATAAAACGATATTAAGGTCTCTTTCCTCTCAAATCACTTTATCTCCTTTCAATTACTTAATTCACAAATCCAAACTAATTACTCCTTCTTGTTAACTCTCAACTTTCAATTTATCACAAAATTACAACTTCGCCTATTATCACTTTTCTAATCTCTTCGCCACAGTTTAAAAATCACTGTCTTTCCTATTGATCGCCATCTGTCCTTATATAGCAGAAGTTTCAGATAGCCAGAAACTTCTAGCAAATTCTTCGACCACTGGAAATAATTCCAAGATGACAATCATTTCTTCCAGTTATAATTCTCTCTTTATCCGTGGCGTTGTCAGCTATTGCGAACCTCGAATGAAAGTACAGTTTGGAATGGGCTGTAGGAGCGTAGTTATTATTCTACATTATTGTTGCATACTTTTAGACGATGTTACAATATATATGTACTGTAGTTGGGTCGGACATATGCCACTAAATGCCGAACCAAGTGTTTGGAAACAAGTCGTATAAGGGTAGGTACTTCACTTATTAATATTTTTTTTTGAAAATTGATTGGGCACCTAAGCAATATTTGGCATAATGCAAGAACATGGCATTATAAATTTTGGAAAATTGCCAAAATAATTTTTTTTTTTTTTAACATATTTTTCCAAAAAATTTACATTTTAACAATTTTGCTTAATTTTAATATTAGAGTGATTTACAAATGAACAGTGCATATGTAAGCAACAAGGAGGCGTTATAGCTTTGTTTGCCAATCACCCTACTTTTAATAGGAGAGTGAGTACTCAATCAATCACTACTTGTGTCCTACCTTAAATATAAGTTGGCTATTATTATTTAACAATTTATCTATGCCATCTACAATAATAAACTTGACCATGGGCATTCCAAATTCAATTTAGTCAGGCACATAAACCAATGCCAAGGACGAATATGTCCAAGTTGGAAGCCTTCTATCTCAGCTAGTTTTATCTTGTAAATTAAAGTTTATATGGCATGCTAGATGGTAAAATTGTCGTAAAAACTTTGTGTCTAATTTTGTTCTTGTATGTAGCTGATGAGTGATCAACTCGTGCCGTTTTACAGCTGCTATTGATGTTTATTATATAGTTTTTTTTTCTAAGATAGGTAAACATTTGATAAGCTCTCGATCGTGCTGATCTAAAATCCCATTAATAAGTACTAAGAGTAGTGTCAAGGCTAAACTTTATCGGTTAACAGTGAATGATGATTAGATTTTAAATGTGATATTGAACACGCTGCTTTCTATAACGCCTCCTTGTTGCTTCGAATACGGAAGGTCAGTTTTTCAAACACTTGAAAAAGTCTTCCAGCAATCTAATCTAGAGCTAATAAAAGTGCTGATTTTCAGCTCAAGTAGGTATAGTTTGCTTTCTGAGTTGACTTCGTGTGAGTGCTATAAATGTAGATAGTGTCAAAGTGTCAACATTTTAAAGAATGACTAATTTCAGCCGTTTTCATCGGCAAAATACTCAAGTACTTAGGTCTGTTTATAAAGGGTAATTCAATTGGAGGTTACAATTTAAATTTGAAATAAAACAGATTGGTTTTTAATAAATTGCTTATGTTTTTATGTGAATATAATGTTAAGACATTGATTAAACATGATATCGGCCAAATAGGCGTCATGGCAGGCCATGGATGGAATTTTCCATTACTTCTCGGCATAAATCCTGCGGTAGTTCATAAATAACGCGTCGAAGCTCGTCATTTAACTCTGGTTTACATAACCTCAAAGAAAAAATCCAACGGAATGATCTCACAATCTTGGTAGCTAACCACCACCAAACAGTGACTATTTATGGATGCATTGGTTGCTTGTGAATGACCCGCTGATTTTCATGAACCTAAATGATAGAATTTTGTTTGTTTACGTAGCCATTCAGTTAAAAATGATCCTCATCGTTGAAGATGATTTAGTTCGAAAAATCGTCATAAACTGGTGGTTCACTAACACAAAATTAATGAAGTCACGACGCTGTTCAAGATCTGCTGGCTTCACTTTCTGAGTCAATTAATTCTTAGGTATGCAGGTGCAGATCTCTTGTTAAAGTACACTGCGTGGAGCTGTAGGAAAAGTTCAATTGCTGGGAATGATGGCGAATGGATTTTGACGGATTGTCACGAACACTATCACTCACTGCGGCTATATTTTCGCTTTCTATGAGTTTATTCCCCCACTTCTTGAAATTTGTGATTTTTCGAATTTTAGTGCAAAAAAGAAAGGAACAGACTTATTATTTTGCAATGCGCGAATCGTGTTGGTTATATTTTCCCAATTTCGATGGGTTTTAACAATTACAATGTGTTGTTCTCTCGTATACCGCTTCATAATTACAAATGTCAATGCTTAGTATTCATAGATGTCAAATAACATCTGTTTATCTTTGACAAAAGTAGTAGTAGTAGTATCAAATTCAAATTGTAATCTCCAATTGAATCACTCTTTAATAACAAATCAAATGCACAAAAGCGTCTAACATTCAATCATTTTCTAACAAATTTCTTAATGAACGTTAGGATAAAACAAGTTATAAACTATGATAGTTCATTCTTTGCAGCATTACCTATCCCAAGTTAAAACGGTAGTTGTATAGGTTTACATATCTCTTGGCTAATATACAATATCATAGTTCAATTTATGTCTGAAATGCATTTTATAATTAGCTTTCGTACTTAACGGGTGTTTAATTTATTTTGACCTCAATATATTCCAATTTGTTATTTCAGGTGTTTTCTCAGCGACCGTTATTCAAAACCTCATTAGAGTACATATTTTAGCTCCATTGATGCCTTCTTGTTTATGGTTTATTTACAATACTGTAAACAATCGTAAATTCTATCAAAATAGCTTTGTTTCCTATGCTTCATTGCAAGCAAAAGCAGAGAATCTTAAAATGTTCTTGTTTATACAAATTTGGTACGATAAACATGTTTTAAATAAACTCGGTGATATTTAGCATTTTTTCTTCATGCATTCTTGTAGAGTTTTGACCTTTTATAACTTTGAAGCTTCTTAGAACACAATAGAAAAGTATTACAATGATTTCACACTATTTTATTTAACTAATTAACAAATAATTTCCTTAGATAAACAGATAAGATAATTAATCGCAACTCTAAAAAAAAAGTAGATAAAAATACCGAGGTTCATAAGCCTTTTCGCGTGCAATGTAGATAAAAATTCTTCAATATCAAGATTATAATGGCTACCCCACTTGTTTTTATGCCTTATTGCAAAAATCAGTCATTATACATTTGTTAAAAAAAAACTTGTTTCGGATATTGCAAAATTTATTGAAATCAGATATACTCGTAAAGATGTATTCTTTGCCATTAAAAACCGATACGATACCCGACTTGTTTAACTTGAAATTGTGACATGAGAACGTACAATTGCACTCATATTTCAAGGAGAGGGACAAATTCAGGGTTGTAGCACATTTAAGTACGTGAAAAAAATCGTAAATTATTTTTTTTTTTTTTTTGCTTGCAGTAAACAACAATAGATTGACTTAATAAGTCTTAATAGTGGTAGTGTTTTTTTTTCTATTTTTATATTTACATATTGATCAAATTAAATTAAATTTATGTAATTTCACTAAACACGTTGCTTTGTGATTTCTTTCGCAGGGCAAGAAATAAGTCTTCATCATGGGGGACATGTTCCGTAGCGAGGAAATGGCTTTATGCCAAATGTTCATACAGCCCGAAGCAGCATACACATCTGTGTCGGAACTCGGTGAAACTGGATGTGTCCAATTTCGAGATGTAAGTTAATTTAGTTTCATTAGAATTCATGAAAAAAAACGAGAAATGATTGGGAACAATTTTTTTGTTAATTATTCAATACCATACACTAGCCAGACATTGTCATCATAAAATATTTACCAAACACTTGTGGCTGGCCAAGACTTGAGTTTATTTTTATGTATTTCTACTTCATTCGGCTACTGTGGGGTCAAACAAATATTTTGAAATGCTGCAGGCCTAATTACTTAAATACATGACTTGGAGATTTCGGGCTGATCTAGTTTCAGGTTGAAGAATTTAGCAAAAATTAAAAGCACCGTATTTAGCACTTTTTTTTAAATTCAAGTTACGACGTAAAAACTCCCATCAGGGGAAAGAACCAGGTACGCATGAAGGTGTGCCTTCGTTTATGTCTTGCGGCGGGAAGTTATTGTTGATCTGGTAAACTAACGCTACTATTTAATCTATCAGCCGCAAAGTTTTTTTTATCCAGCAAAACTAAATTATTTGATTAGCAAATAAAGTTTAATAGCTTTTGATCATCAGAAAATATTTGTTTGATCTGAAGATAATAAAACATTAAACTAGCAGACAAAATAGGTAAATTATTAGCAAAAAATTGATTATTTGATATAACTTTTTGATTAGCAATTAGAAAAGTAAAAAATAGGAAAAGTGGGTGTCCCAAAAAATATCAGAAAAATTGTTTTATTCAACAAAAATAAATTATTTGATCAGCAATACATATTTTTTCGACTAGCAGAAAATACAATTTCGAGAGAAAAAGTGAAAAATAATCTACAAAAATATTGAGATTCATATGCAAAAAGAAAACGAAAAGAAAGAAACAGTTGATCAAGGAAAACTCGAGTGATTGCGAAAAATATATATGATAATAGTAAAAAGTACGGGCGAAGTTTTTTTAAATTAAATTTTCTACCAAATTGCATTCAAATTATTGTTATATGACTTACAAATTAAATAATAAATACAAATTACAATTTTAAAAAAGGAAATTGTTTCTATAAAATTTTGTTTCTCCACCCTGATGACTGACTACTTATATGAATTGTCTATGATTTTTGCAAATGGCGTCTCCAGGCATCGTGATACACACAGTTATGTAGTAACCATACGAGTACTCGATGCGAAAAACACGACGATGAACAATGACACGCTACACTCCTCAAGAACGCAATTGTCTCGATTTGTTTGCGGAATAATATGTGTGATCAGAATTTCGTCTAATTAGACAGTTCCAGGCGATCTCTGCAGTGTACTTCAGTGAAATACTTGAAGATGTATCCGTATAGAACTCAGATGGTGCATCAGGCAGTTTTATGATTTTGTGAATACAGGGTGTTTCAAAGTACTACATACATGTATGTGGAATTTAAAATGTTCTATGTAGCACCTAGTGTCTAAAGAATTAATAATTCGGCCACATAGTACCATTTTCTGTTTTCCGTGCTATGCGTGTGAAGAGTTTCAGATTTACTTTTCATCTCAAAAAAGTAGTTTCAATTTTTTTAATTTACGAATTGAATAAAAGTAACTTGTATATTGACTAAATACTGAATGCAGAAAGGACATTTAATTTAGCACAACTTTTGTGTTATTATGTTTTTCGCTAAAAGTAAAAGAAAATTAGTTATTAATGAAAAGGCTTCCTCGTAAAGCCTTCCACACATTTTTTCTAGTAGACGTTATTTTAGGTCTAATTTTAATGGGGTCTTTTTTCAAGGTAATTGAATGGGTAATTGAGGGTCAAAAGGTCAGCCTTTTTGGGAGATTTTGAGAAGAGTTAAACTTATTTATATCAGGAGCTTTCTGTTCTAGTTTTCTAAGCTTCTGCATGTGCTCTTCAATACGTAATGCCCTCTGGTCCGAAGATCAGTCGATCTACAAAGTATACAGAGGGAGCCTGGTATCTGCATACACCTTTAGCGACTGAACTCAGGAAAAGAGAAGGGGGTGAAGCTGTGGAAATTAATTTATAATTCAATAATTATTTATAGTCCCTTTGTAATGCCTTCGTTTTTTTAATTTTTAGTTAAACAATGGTGTCAATGCGTTCCAAAGGAAATTCGTCACCGAAGTTCGTCGCTGTGATGAATTGGAAAGGAAAATTCGCTACATTGAGACAGAAATAAAGAAGGATGGCATTGTTCTTGCCGATATTATTGATGACATTCCCCGAGCACCGAATCCTAGGGAGATTATCGATCTGGAAGCTCATTTAGAGAAGACCGAAAACGAAATCCTCGAGCTGGCTCAAAACGAGGTGAACTTGAAGTCTAATTACTTGGAATTGACCGAATTGCGTCAAGTCCTGGAGAATACGCAAGGATTCTTCTCAGACCAAGAGGTGTTGAATCTGGATTCGATGCGGATGAATATGCCCACTGATGATCATACTGTAAATCAGAATCGTGGACGTTTGGGTTTCGTCGCTGGTGTTATCAATCGCGAACGTGTTTTCGCTTTCGAACGTATGTTGTGGCGTATCTCGCGTGGTAATGTTTTTCTCAAACGTTCTGATTTGGATGAACCTCTCAAGGATCCAGCAACAGGTCATCCAATATATAAAACCGTTTTTGTAGCTTTCTTCCAAGGTGAACAATTGAAAAACCGCATCAAGAAGGTGTGTACTGGTTTCCACGCCTCGATGTATCCATGCCCAAGTTCACACACTGAACGTGATGAAATGGTTAAGGGTGTGCGTACCCGTTTGGAGGACTTGAAATTGGTTCTGAGTCAGACCGAAGATCACCGCAGTAGGGTATTGGCTACGGTTTCAAAAAATTTGCCCACCTGGAGTATTATGGTGAAGAAAATGAAGGCAATCTATCACACGTTGAACTTGTTTAACATGGATGTAACCAAGAAGTGTCTTATTGGTGAGTGCTGGGTGCCAACCAAGGATTTGCCCGTTGTCCAGAAGGCGTTATCTGATGGTTCAGCAGCAGTTGGCAGTACAATTCCATCTTTCTTGAACGTGATCGACACGAATGAGTCTCCACCGACTTTCAATCGCACTAACAAGTTTACTCGGGGTTTCCAAAACCTAATCGATGCCTACGGTGTTGCTTCGTACCGTGAAGCTAATCCGGCCTTGTATACAATCATTACTTTCCCATTCCTGTTCGCTGTGATGTTTGGTGATTTGGGACACGGTTTTATTTTGTTCCTGTTTGGCGCATGGATGTGCATCTGGGAGAGAAAATTGGGCAGGAAGCGTGGTGGTGAGATTTGGAACATTTTCTTTGGTGGTCGTTACATCATCATGCTCATGGGTATGTTCTCAATGTACACTGGGTTCATGTACAACGATGTGTTCTCGAAATCGATCAACGTTTTTGGTTCCACATGGAGGGTCAATTACAATACGTCGACAGTCATAGGCAATGCAGATCTTCAGCTGAATCCCACGTATGCATACGAAGGGGTATATCCCATAGGCATGGATCCCATCTGGCAATTGGCCGAAAACAAGATAATTTTCTTGAACACCTACAAGATGAAGCTGTCCATCATCTTTGGTGTAACACACATGTTATTCGGTGTGTGTATGAGTGTCGTGAACTTCAATCACTTCCATAAACGTGTCAACATCCTATTGGAGTTCATTCCACAAGTGCTGTTCTTAGTGCTTTTGTTCGGTTACATGGTGTTCATGATGTTCTTCAAATGGGTGAAGTATTCGGCTAAAACAGACATACAAGCAGATACTCCCGGCTGTGCACCTTCTGTGCTCATCATGTTTATCAACATGATGCTGTTCAAATCAACTCCACCGCTGGAAGGTTGCAATGAGTACATGTTCGACGCGCAACATCAAGTGGAAACCGTATTCGTCCTAGTTGCTCTTTTGTGTATTCCATGGATGTTATTTGCGAAGCCTTTCTACATCAAGTTCACCAGAAAAAATCAGGGTCATGTAAGTTAAATTTTATGCAGGACGAACAGTATATTATTCATCTATTTTTCCAGGTCAAGCACAATGGCGATGTAAATCAAGGAATGGAACTGACACCTGAGACAGAAAGTCCACTTCCACTTGCCTCTGAAGGCCACGAAGGTGGTGGTCATGATCACGATGATGAACCAATGAGTGAGATATTCATTCACCAGGCCATCCACACCATTGAGTACGTCCTCAGTACAGTATCGCACACAGCCTCATATCTGCGTTTGTGGGCTTTGTCGTTGGCTCATGCTCGTAAGTGGTCCTTATGATCTTGTCGAGGTTTACCTTTTTAATAAATTTATATTTTATAGAATTGTCTGAGGTACTTTGGAGCATGGTGTTGTCATTGGGCTTGCAGAGCAGCTCATATACTGGTGTTATATTATTGTTCTTCATTTTCGGTGCATGGACATTGTTTACCATTGCCATTCTGGTCATGATGGAAGGTTTATCTGCCTTCTTGCACACTTTGCGTTTGCATTGGTAAGTTTGAGTTAATTTTTGCTTATAAAAACGAAGTCTAAAATTTTGTTTCATTTCTAATAGGGTCGAATTCATGAGTAAATTCTACGTAGGCTTGGGTTATGCTTTCCAGCCCTTCAGCTTCAAGATCATTCTTGAGGGCGAAGAAGAAGAATAAATTTGTTAATCTTATTTCACGTATTATTGTAGTATTTTGTTTGCCTCCGAGGGATTGTAATTCATTTACAAACGAATCATTTTAATGTGAACATTTTCGAGTAAAAGAGATATCGTCCAGAGGCCTTTCAGATACCCAGTTTTACTAGCAATAAATTTTAAAGTGCTTATCAAGAATGGAATTTTTATTTTGCTTTCCGTTATTTATTGTATGATCATGGTTTTTTATAGCTATATATACTGTATACTGAAAAAACTTAACAAGTCCAGTTTTTGATAAAATTGACTTTAAATGACCAAAGTCCTCAAGACTGATATATGGTTCTGCAAAGCAGAATTTCGATCCTCTCCCCTGACATATGTATCTATCCAACAAGAAATGATCCGAGTCACGATTAGATTGAAAAACATTGATCAAGTTCGTAGATAAAAAAATATTTTTCAATTATTTTTTAATAATATTTTTTGAATTCAAACACAATTTTAAAAAGCAAAGCAAATTTTATACTGAAATACTGAATACTGAAAAAGCGTAGTGTTCTGTGTGCTCTGTGTGCTCTGTGTAAATACAAAGATTGGGGCACAACTCTGTATTCCGTTTCGAATTTCAAAACTATTCGAAAGTGCTTTTTGATTCTAATTTGATTTGAAACTCTCTAGTCCTTTTGAAACGAATGCAATAAAAACACCTACCCACAACTTCAGGATTTTGTTACCAGTCCGTGCTCTGAAATGTTATTAACCAAAGAAAACGTAGATCAACAGAAGGGTGAGGTGCATATTTGTTAAAAAAAGCGATATGTGAATAACAATTTAATATCCATCATACATTGGAGGTCCGTCAGTACACAAATTTGACATAATTTCGCACGTACTTGCACCTATAATTTTATTTATCTGAAAATCACTCAGATTTAAAATTTTAAACATTAAAATCCGTTTGAAAGAAAAAAAATTGTTTGAGAATTTTCCAAAACTTGGTATACAATAATCTTGTATATCTCAAATATTGTTCAAATGTTGATTTCGGACAAAATCGATTGAGTCACAACCGAGAAATAGAAAATTTTTTAAAACGAGCTTATAAGTAAAGTAAACCGTATGTTGGCATCGTACGAGCCATTTTCGAGAAAATCGATTATTAGTAAATCGGCCATTAGTAAAGTACCGTTAATTTTGGGGTAAGAATGAAAATTCTGATTTCGTATTGAATTGTGAACCCGCAGATATCAAGCTTGAAAAAAAGCCCTTTCAGCCGTCTAGGCAGTAGTCGAGCATATACATATACAGACAGACAGAATTGCCAGACCCACTTTTTTAAGATTCTCCATTATAGCAATACCAAAATTGATCAAAATCTCGAAGTTGAATTTTTTCATGAAACAAAAAAATGCCTTATATAGGTAAGTGTAAATAAAAAAAGTGCAAAAACCAAAAAAATGACATTTTGTGACTAATTTATCAATTTTATCATTTAAATAACTTGTTCTTCGTTTTCAATAGAAAAATAATTCACTTTTCGATTCTCGAATATAGCAATCCCATTTTCAGATTACTGAGTGCTAATCATTCACTTTCGAACATTTTGTCGAAATACAGAGTAAGCGTAGTTAATGAAGATGGTTGACGTGCTTTTTGGACCCACGAGTATAATGTTTGTAAAAGTATGCAGGTAAACAAATTACCTTACAAAACACTCAATTATCTGAAAAGTAAATAAAGAGATGATGTTAAATATTTAATAAAAGTTGATGACTTGAGCTGAAAGTGAAAAAAAAGTCGGATTATTAACCATCATTCTCAGGTTTCGTCGGGTAACCGACATATTGGTTCTCCTACTGAAAAACTGGCTAAAAACTTTACGAACGTCGAGGAAAGTCTTGATTTTTTCTCAAATTACTCACCAGCCGTATTGACAATAAGTGAAAGTCTATTGAAAAAAAAGGAGCACCAAAACTGACTGAGAGAGCTTTAGAAAATATTGCTCTGAATGTGTCGCTTAAAACACCGTACCAAATAGAAGACGAAGTCGGCAGATTTATTGAAGTCTTATAAAGCACCACGTGGAACAACGCTCCATAAAGAAGAAAAGAAGTCGCAAATAGCGAGGTTAGATAACCACCGGAAATTAAAGAACTGATACGATAAAAGACGAGTGCATGCAAAATATGGTACCAATCCTGCGCCCCCCCCGAATAGAACATACCTAGAAGGCTTGACTGTCGAAAAAAGTTCAAATTACACACTCTGAAAAGTCATGAAAGGTATCAAAAAACCCCAAATGCAATCGCCACCAATAAGAAAAAAATAATGGCGAATGGGCAAAAGGAAACAGAGAGAAGGCGGATGGACCTATAAGAAACTTCAAACCATTTTACGGACAGACATTGATAGAGAAACTTGGTGATACGATTACGACACCTGACAACTTTAAAATAATAAGTCTGTCGTTGTCCGCCAGGCAACACAAAAAAAAAAAAACTGAAAAATAACGTTCCTGGACATGATTCAATAACTGGTTAGATCCTCAAGGAATTGTCAAAGAAAGCTCTAAATAAAATCTAAAAAATATTACATACTCGTATGTATACGCTCCAAGACAATTGAAAGACCCCGAAGTTATAATGGTTCCAAAACCGGGAAACTCTCCAAACGACAAAACTGATATTACTCCTGTCGCAAAGGTATACGTATTTAAAAAACTACCATTGAAGAGCCTGCAACCGGTTATTGAAGAAAGACGTTTTAATCTTGATCATCAGTTCGGCTTTAGAATCAAGCATTCAGTTGACCAGGCTCATAGAATAACCTAGAAGGGCTCCCTCTATTAAGCTTTCGAAAAGGTATGGCGCGAAGTATAAGCTAAGGCAGGTTCTTCCTGAACAGTTATACAAGATTTTAGAAGCCTACCATACGAACAGACTTTTCCTGAACCGAATACTTAGAATTTAGGGAAATCGCTGCCGGAGTTCCGCAAGGAAGTATTATTGCTCCGGTCTTGTTCTTACTCTAGACTCGAGACATACCTCAAGAAGAATGCACCGTTGTAGCCTCGTTCGCGACGACTGTACTGGCAACGGAAAATTCAGTAGAGTCAGCAAGAGGCTTTGGATAAACTCTGCGAGTGGATAAAGATTTGGCGCATTGTTCTTAACGAAACCAAATCAACTATGTTAACTTCATTTACAAAAAATAAACAATCTACCCATTATCATTAACTCGGTATAAATATCGTATGCAAACGAGGCAAAATATCTAGGAATGACAGTAGATGCGAAACTTAATGGAAGCCGCACGTTAAAGAGAAACGCAACTAGCTCGGAAATAGATTCAGACAAATGTATTGGGTACTTAGAAGACATTCAAAACTAAGCATGTGCAACAAAACTGGCTTTATATAAGCAAGTGCTGAAACCTATGTGGACGTGTGGTATATAACTTTGGGATTGTACTAAATAGAAATATTCTATATACAATCTTTCTAAAACAAAGTGCTACGAGCAATAGTGAATGCTCCAAGGTATTGTATATTAGGAACAATGATATCCACAGAGATTTGGGAATAGCTACCGTCGTAGACGAAATAACAAACTTGGCTCTAAAACCCCGTATTTGTATTCATGGTCCTCAATGCCGTACTCCAAATTCTACACTTGACAAACCTTGTGCACCAACTACAAAGAAAGTAAACATTCGACTTAGCGCAATAAGGAGTAGTCGCATGAAAAGTTCCCTGCCTATGGGCAGGCACACTAACGCGTTTATACGAATGGTATAAACGCAACATAGACATCGTTTGCACAAAATTAGTACGTGGTAATGCACCCCATATTACTCTCCATCATGCGACAAGCAGTCCAAAAATATAAAAAAAATATATATATTGTAATATGCAAGCTATGGCTCGAGTAGATAAAACGATATTCTGTGAGATTTATTTCTTTATTTTCTAGTCTATAGAACAATTCAAGTTCACACTACACTATTCTTCGCAAATTCTTTTCTTACAAGGTCTCTTTCCTCTCAAATCACTTTATCTCCTTTCAATTACTTAATTCACAAATCCAAACTAATTACTTTTTCTTGTTTAAATCTCAACTTTCAATTTATCACAGAATTACAACTTCGCCCACTGCACACTTTTCTAATCTCCTCGCCACAGTTTAAAAACTACTGTGTCTTTTTTTGATCGCCATCTGTCCTTATATAGCAGAAGTTTCTGATAGCCAGAAACTTCTAGCAAATTCTTCGACCACTGGAACAAGAGAAATAATTCTTGCAGTTATAATTCCCTTTTATCCCTGATATTATTCGTCTCTTTCGTTGACATGAGCTGTGGAGACTTCGTCCCAGACACGAACCTCGAATGAAAGGACAGTTCGAACCAAAATTCTGCCAGAATGAAAAGTCACTTCGGAATTTGTTGCGTCATATTTTTAGGGGGCGTAGTTATTATTATGCTACACTGCCCCCCTCTTAGACGTGTTCGTCCCGAACAAGTGCATCCTCATTTCGGCCATTGTATCGACTCAGTCGGTCCACATGAACCACTTTCATTTTGGCCCTCGGCCCTCGCTGGATGCGGTAGACAACATCGTTGATGCGGGTTACTATTCTGTAGGGACCTTCCCAGTTCCGCTGTAATTTAGGTGATTTCCCCTTTTGGCGATGGGGATTATACAGCCACACCAGATCTCCTTCCTGGAATCCTGACGTTGTTGCCTTGGCATCATACCTGGTCTTCATGCGGTCGCTCGTCATCTTAATCTGGCTTCTGGTCCTTTGGTGTATGTCCCTAAGCCTTTCCCTAAGGTCCGCCACGTACTCTTCTTCATTTCTGGGCTCATTGGTAGGAGATCCAAATTTCACCTCACTGGGTAAACGAGCTATTCCACCAAATAAGATTTCGAACGGCGTATGTCGAGTAGTGCTATGCACGGCACTTCTATAGGCCATCAAAAACAAGGGAATCTGCCGGTCCCAATCCCGTTGGTAGTCACCTACGACCTTCGAGAGATGTTCGTCCAAAGTCCTATTGAAACGCTCCACCATACCGTCCGACTGTGGATGAAGCGGGGTTGGCCTTGTCTTTTTGATTCCGAGTAGTTGACACATCTCTTGGAAGATTCTTGACTCGAAGTTCCGCCCTTGGTCAGAATGCAATTCCAAGGGCACACCGAATCTGCTAACCCAATTGTAGACGATCTGCTCCGCCACGGTTCTGGCTTCCTGGTTAGGGATCGGAAACGCTTCCGGCCACTTACTGAAGTAGTCCATCACTACGAGTATATACCGATTACCATTGTCGGTTTCCGGAAAGGGCCCTGCGATGTCAATGACGATTCGTTCGAAAGGTGCTCCCACGTTGTATTGGTGCATCTTACCTCGAGTTTTGGTTCTCGGACCCTTACTAGCTGCACACACGTCGCATTTTCTGCACCAGTCTTCGATATCTTCCTTCGCTTTTAACCAATAAAAACGTTCTCGTACCTTTTCTAGCGTCTTATTCACTCCCAAGTGGCCTCCGGTCGCCCCGCCATGCATTTCCTGTAACACCTCCTTGACCCTCGTCCGCGGTACGACAAGCTGCATTACAAACGACTTTCCGTCGGAGGATTCCCATTTTCTTCTCAGAACACCTTCTTGGACATGGAGGGAGTCCCACTGCGCAAAATATGCCTTTAAGGTCGGGCTTCTGTGAGAGATGTCCTGATGATCCGGTTTCTCCATGTTCTCCTTCCAGGCCAGAATCGGCTCGATATCCGGGTCTTCCTTCTGAGCGTTCCGGATCTCATCTACGCTCCAGCCGGCGATAGGTTCGGCTCTCATTCTTTGGATGGAAACCAGCTCCCGTTCTTCCTGACGCGCACAATGTTTACAATCCGTTCTGCATGGTCTCCGGGACAGTGCATCCGCATTAGAGTGGAGTTTTCCTTTACGATGCTGTATTTCGTAGTCGTAGATTTGCAGCCTTTCGATCCATCTTGCGACCTGACCCTCAGGACTCTTGAACTGTAATAGCCATTTTAAGGCTGCATGGTCTGTGCGAAGAACGAACTTCCTCCCGTAGAGGTATTTGTGAAAATGCTTCGTAGCCAAGATCAAAGCTAGAAGTTCCCGCCTTGTCACGCAGTAGTTCCTTTCTGGCTTAGAGAGCACCTTGCTGAAGTACGCAACCACCTTCTCTTGGCCGTCATGCACCTGGGAGAGTACGGCTCCTACCCCGACATTACTAGCATCTGCATCCACAACGAACGTTTCCCCGGGAGTGGGGTAAGCCAGTATCGGGGCATCGCATAGCCGTTGTTTAAGTGCCTTGAAGCTCTTCTCGCACTCAATTGACCATTTGAATTGTTTTCCCTTTTCCGTCAACTGGTGCAGGTTCTTTGCGATCCCGGCAAAATCCTTCACGAACCGTCTGTAGTAGGTGGCTAGGCCCAGGAAGCTCCTTAGTTGGTGTTTGTCTTTGGGGACTGGCCAGTTTTTCACCGCTTCGACCTTCTCCGGATCGGTTCTCACTCCTTTCGCTGAAATTATGTGTCCCAGGTACTTGACTTCCGCTCTAAACAGGGCGCACTTCTTGGGGTTGAGCTTCAGGTGGGCACTTCGAAGCCTTTGAAACACATCCCTTAGATTGTCTCGGTGTTGCGCAAACGTTTTTCCTACGACGATGACATCATCCAAGTATACCAAACAGGTTTTCCATGTTAACCCTTGCAGGACACATTCCATCAATCGCTCGAAAGTCGCCGGAGCATTGCACAGCCCGAATGGCATTACCGTGAATTGCCATAGCCCATTTCCTGCGGTGAAGGCGGTTTTCTCCCGGTCTTCTGGATGGATCTGTACCTGCCAGTAGCCACTCTTCAAGTCGAGAGTGGAAAACCATCGGGCTCCTGATAGTGTGTCTAGCGTGTCGTCAATCCGTGGCAGAGGGTAGCTGTCTTTCTTGGTGACGTAATTGAGCTGCCGATAGTCCACGCAGAACCGCGTGCTGCCATCTTTCTTCTTAATCAGTACAACCGGTGATGCCGACGGACTTTTGGAACTTTCAATCAGACCTTCTTTCTCCATTGCCGACACCATCTCTGCAACTTCTGTCTGCTTTGCCAATGGAAGGCGCCTAGCAGGCTGACGAATTGGTCTAGTATCACCAGTGTCTATTCGATGTTGTACCAGGTGTGTTCGGCCGTATTCTCCGTCCTGTGAGGCAAATACATCAGCGTACTCATTGATAAGATTCTCTGCCATAGTTCGCTGCTCCTGATTCAGCTCACTGGACTGGAGAATCGTCTCTCTCGTTTCCGCTGTCCAAGGTGATGGGAGAGGTTTTGGAGCATCACGTTCAGATATTGTTGCGACGGCGGTAATCGGCGTGCATTTTCCAGTCACCTCCCCTCGCCTTAGTTTGACAGTGTGTGGTCTTGTGTTCAAAACTCTCACTGGAACCATGGTGTTCTTTGGTTCGACTAACGTCTTTCCCACGACGTAGTCTTGAGAATTCTTCTCTGGGTCTGGTTCTACTATGTAGAATCGGTGGCTCCCAAGATCACCTTCCAGCTTCGTCCAAATGATTGTCTCTGAAGAAGGCGGCAAAACTTCGTCTTTGCTGATGACTGTCCTGAGAGTTGCGGCATTCTCGTTTCCGTACACCATCGGAATCTCCACATTTCGATACCTCAGTACTTGCATCCCGATGTCCAAGATTACTTCATTTGCTTTCATGAAGTCTATTCCGATGATGCACTCGTCGCATATATCTGCCACCAGAAACGCATGGGAGAACGTCAGTCCTGCCAGAGTAATCGTAAGACGAACTTCTCCAAATATCTTCGCCATTTCCCCTGTTGCAGTCTTCAGGCAGTAGCTGTTGGTGTTGTGCAGCCAGGAGCCTTTGACGATATCTCTTCTTACAATGGAGGCGGTGGCACCTGTGTCGATGGTGGCTACGCACTTCTTCTTGTTGATTAGTGCCTCCACTGTCAGGCTCTTGTTACCCCGTTTGGTTTGCGAAACTTGAATGGTGGTCCTGGGGGCCTCGATTCCAGTAACCAACTTCTGCCCCGCGAAGTTGGTCCTTACGCATTTCCCGACTGCTGGTTTTGGGAAGTCTGGCTGACAGGATGGATGTTATCACCGCCAGATGCTTCCTCTCTGCTTCTCCTACTTCCGCAATGTGGACAATTTCCTCGTCTAGGTGCACTTCTGCACTGCCGTTGTAGGTGTCCGGTTCGGTTGCAATTCCAGCAACGGATTTGACTTCCGCGAGCTCTGTCTTCATCCATGACGGCTGTTCTCTGGCATGAGCATTCCACGACGGACATTTCCCTGACACGGTGTATTCCCTGGTATGCTTGGTCCGCAGCCTTCATTGACAAAGTGAATGCCAATGCCTCGGGGAGTGTTCGCTTTTCAGCCATCCTTACAGCCATTTGCAGTTGTCTGTCCTCTATGGCCTGAATAAAAGCTTCCACCGCCATTTCGTTGATAAGCTCCTCACCGGCTTTAGGGTATGAAAGATGGGCTAGTCGCTCTATATCCGCTTGCAACTGTTGGAGCGTTTCCCCCCTTTTCTGGACTCGACTACGCAGCTGAACCCTGTACACCTGCTGCATGTGTTCATCCCCAAACCGCATCTCGATAGCCTGAACCAGAGAATCGTAGTTCTGCTGTTTATCTTCCGGGATGGTCTGCAAGAGCTCCGCAGCTGGACCCCTCAGTGCAAGTGTGAGTGCAATGGACTTCTCTTCATCGTCCCAGCTATTGGTCATTGCGGCCGCTTCGAATTGCCTTTTATAAATCGGCCATGATGTTTGACCATCGAAGATAGGAGGCTGCATCTCCTTTCTTCTCAGACCGTCAGTGGAATATTCCCGTGCTTTCTGTCTCTTCACGTTGCTGAGCTCCTTAGCAAGATTTTCGACTTGCTTTCCTACTATCTCGAATTGCGTATCCACTTTTTCAAACTGAGTCTCTATCTTCCCGAACTGAGTTTCATGTTTCTCAAAATTTTCATCGAATCTGGTTTCGACTTTTTCGAGTTGCGTCTCGACCTTCTCGATTTTCTCTTCGATCACTTCGAATTTGGATTCCAAGTTCTTGTTTTGCTCATCAAGTTTACTTTCCAGAGCATCTAGAGAATTCTTTTGTTCGTCCATTGCTTTCTTTTGTTCATCCAGCTTAAGTTCTAGAGAATTCTTTTGTTCTTCCATTGCTTTCTTTTGTTCATCCATTGCTTTCTTTTGTTCATCCAGCTTAAGTTCTAGAGAATTCCTTTGGTCGCCCATTGCTTTCTTTTGTTCGTCCATCGCTTTCTTTTGTTCATCCAGCTTAAGTTCTAGAGAATTCTTTTGTTCGTCCATTGCTTTCTTTTGTTCGTCCAGCTTAAGTTCTATAGAATTCTTTTGGTCATCGAGCTTATGACTTTGATCTTCTATTGCTTTCTTTTGTTCGTCCATGACTAACTTAAGTTGCAGGAGCAGACTTGTTATACCCGGGTCGGCTACTGTACTTGCTGGTTGCTCTTCCACGTCAAACTCTATGTCATGCGGATTTTCACCTTCTTGCGTTACTGCTTCTTCCAGACGAATCAGTAGGGCATCTTTTCCCCCAGTTGTGTCGAGATTCCGCTTACTGAGTTCTGCCTTTAGTTGAATTATAGTTAGTTTTCCCAATTTGCGACCCATTTTGCGCAACTAATTAACTCAACGCAGAAATCGTTTTTTTTTTTTTTTTTTTTCTTGTGCAATTTCACACCACGGAAATAGTTATTCACAGAATAAGTTTTATCCCAGCTTTTGACACCAATGTAATATGCAAGCTATGGCTCGAGTAGATAAAACGATATTCTGTGAGATTTATTTCTTTATTTTCTAGTCTATAGAACAATTCAAGTTCACACTACACTATTCTTCGCAAATTCTTTTCTTACAAGGTCTCTTTCCTCTCAAATCACTTTATCTCCTTTCAATTACTTAATTCACAAATCCAAACTAATTACTTTTTCTTGTTTAAATCTCAACTTTCAATTTATCACAGAATTACAACTTCGCCCACTGCACACTTTTCTAATCTCCTCGCCACAGTTTAAAAACTACTGTGTCTTTTTTTGATCGCCATCTGTCCTTATATAGCAGAAGTTTCTGATAGCCAGAAACTTCTAGCAAATTCTTCGACCACTGGAACAAGAGAAATAATTCTTGCAGTTATAATTCCCTTTTATCCCTGATATTATTCGTCTCTTTCGTTGACATGAGCTGTGGAGACTTCGTCCCAGACACGAACCTCGAATGAAAGGACAGTTCGAACCAAAATTCTGCCAGAATGAAAAGTCACTTCGGAATTTGTTGCGTCATATTTTTAGGGGGCGTAGTTATTATTATGCTACAATATAATAGTATTTGGGACGTCTGTCACCGGAACTATTATTGCGAAAAAATTGAGAGCATGAACATTTATATCTTACACTGAATTTGATGATTTTCAGACCAGACATATCTGCATATCCAACATAACACAAAAATCAAATTTCATAAAAATCCGCTAGGTGGCTCTTGAGTTAGGCGAATTAGAGAGATAATTCGAAAATGTTAAAAACCCCTCCTCATATCTTACTCTCAATCTATTCTATTTCGATAAATTACAAATGGAACACATTATCTATCCAAGTCGACATGCCAAATTTCATCGAAATCCCTTCAGGCCCCGTACAGAGCCAGGCCTAGCTTCTCGAAGCCACTCGTGCTGTGTGCCGCACAAATGGTTGGAACCTACAATTTTATGCTATTTCCGAAAGCATTGAGAAAACCTTCTCTTAACAATTTTACTCTCGGATGTTTATCAGACGTTAGCGAGAGGTGAGACCATGAGAAAACTGTTATTTTTCTTTTTGTGCTTTGTAGGATTCGAACTTTGAATCTCCCACTCAGTGATCGTGCACTTAACCACTGAGCCCACTTGGATTAGGCAGCTAAAATTTATGATTTAAAGATTTTTGAAACCCCGCTCCCACATCCCAGTCACACTTGATCCGATTTTGACAGTTTTTAAACGAAATGACCTATGTATCAGGATATACATATATGTATGTATATGTACATATGTATATAGGTACATATTGTAATATGCGAGCTACGGCTCGAGTAGATAAAACAATATTCTGTGAAATTATTTCTTTATTTTCTAGTCTCTAGAACAATTCAGGTTCACACTATACTATTCTTCGCAATTCTTTTCTTACAAGGTCTCTGTCCTCTCAAATCACTTTATCTCCTTTCAATTACTTAATTCACAAATCCAAACTAATTACTTCTTCTTGTTAAATCTCAACTTTCAATTTATCACAAAATTACAACTTCGCCCACTATCACTTTTCTAATCTCTTCGCCACAGTTTAGAAACTACTGCCCCCTTTTTGATCGCCATCTGTCCTTATATAGCAGAAGTTTCTGATAGCCAGAAACTTCTAGCAAATTCTTCGACCACTGGAACAAGAGAAATTCCAAGATGACAATCATTCTTGCAGTTATAATTCCCTCTCATCCGTGATATTATCCGTCTCTTTCGTAGACATGAACTGTGGAAACCGCAGACACGAACCTCGAATGAAAGGACAGTTCGAACCAAAATTCTGCCAGAATGAAAAGTCACTTCGGAATTTGTTGCATACAATATGTACAAGCTAAATTTCATCAAAACGTTTTCAGTGGTTCTCGACCGAGTCGTGTAAGAGCAAACATATGGGCAGACATGGAACAAAAAGTGTTTATTTGACCTGACCCTTTCAAGTATGACTAGCTTTCTCTTTTTCCGCGGTATGAAACACTAATAACGGTACGGAATACTAACGGCGTGAAGTCCTAATCGCACTTGATCTCTTTTTCATTTTTAAATTATGTCGGTTATTAACACTTTGTTGAGTGTTCGCTCTTAAAGGTATGCAACTAAAATTTACCTAAGAGTATATAGAACTTTCATAGGGTGACTAGTTAATTATGGCAAATTAGTTGTAGGACACGTTTTTATAACGCCATAATCTGTTCTGAGGAAGTAGATGGTATGTTAACGCTAGAGACTAAAGCGAGTTGACGGATAAAAGAATAAATAAAATCGTCAGCACTTTGGAGAAAAAAATACATCAAAAATCTCCATTGAATAAAATTGAAGGCTAACTTAACAAAGGCGTAAATTGGAGGAGCAGACTACAACTTTTTGAGACTTTAGTTGAAGAAGAAGCTTATAAGAGATTAGTGCTTAAAATTGAGAGCTTAGAGTGCTCTGACCAGCACCATCATATCTACTACTTAGTCTTGTCAAAGAAATGAGTTTTCGCAACAGCTAACATGCCTCCTATGAATTAGTCAAAAGTCGTCAATGTGTGTCATTAACAATGTGAGAATGAGAATTCTCCCTGACAAGGCCACGTGATTCTGTTCAGAAAAACTATTCGAAAGTGCAAGTGAGTTTGATGGGTCTACTTTCACACAAAGGGCCCATATCGTGGAAATCTTTTAGCGATCAGATTTCAGACAATAATGAGGAACGTTACCATATTTTAGAGTTACGTGTCGGCGGAACCAACGTCTAACCAAGGAAAGGATGATTTCTATTACCAAGAAGGCATGACTTTGGTCATCGCAATGATAACATAAAAGGTTTGTAGATTTTTGAAGTCCCAATCGTCTTATAGATGGCACCAAGTATGTAGACAAAGCCTGGTCTGCAGTAAATATCCAACTACTTAGTTGGAAAGCTGTTAAACAAAATCGTTGCAAAGCTTATATCCTTCGCACTACAGCCAGGTATTACAAAGAGATACTAAAGGACTTTTGGCAATGTGCCAAAAGCTTGTCACCGAATTTAACCGGAGCAGAAGGTATTGTCATGCCATCCACGGATACCTGATCGGAGATCGAAAACAACTTAAAGTTTGCACTGCAGCTACTCACGGTTAGAATCTTATGAAAATGAGGGAAATCCAACGTAGCGTGTGTTTATCCAAAAGAACATGGTAAAGAATTTAGATGGTTCTCTTTTGGTCTTAGAAGGGAATGAGCTTAAAAGATGGCTGAGACATTTAACAACCATTTTAAATAATATTGTGACTATATTACGTGAAAACTTTTGTCAAAAATCTGATGAGTCCCTATTAATGTGGGTTTAGGCTACAAAAGTCCACCATAAATCAGATATTCACATTGCGGCAGATCTTGGACACCAAATCGATACTCACCACATTTTCATCAATTTTGAAGTCACCTATAGAAGCTATACAAAACCGTTTCTAGTTTTGGCATCCCTGCCACACTCGTCCGTATATGTAGGACGACGATGGCGATTGAAAAAGACTACGATAAGGCGACGCACTATCATGTGATTTCTTTAATATCATGCTTGAAAGGATTGTACAAAATTCTACAACTACTCGCGTACGCCATTGACATTGACATAAACTGAAGAAGGCAACGGGCTGTCAGTGGTGATTTCGTGAGTATTGAGACAGAAGCGACCAAAATGGGTTTAGACGTTAATGAGGCAAAACAAAATTAAAACTGTCATCAAAAGAACGCTACCATTTTAAGGTAGTTGAGGACTTTGTCTACCTAGGCAATGCTGTAAATTCAAACAATGACATCAGAACAAAGATCAAGCGAAGAATCACTTTTGTCAATCGCTGTTTCTTTGGGCTAAGAAGGCAATTGAGTAGCAAAGTCCTCTCACGAATAAATAAGGTGAATTCATATAAGACCCTCATAATCCCAGATCTGCTATACGGCTTAGAAAGGTGTTATCAAAGGCGGTTGAAAATTCCCTATGGGGAATGGAGGAACAGATACAATATTGAATTATGTATACCGATGTGCAGCGACATTGACATAGTCGGAAGGGTTCGAATTCACCGCCTGAGATGGTTAGGACATGTGGAGCGAATGAACATCAACGCTCCCGCCCAGAAAGTCTTTGAATTCATCTCAGAGAAAAGACGCGGTAAAGGAAGATCTCACCTATGGTGATGCACACAAGTGGAAAGTGACCTAAACTTACTTCGTGTGCTAAACTGGAGACGGCCAGCACAAGATCGAGCTGGCTGGATACACTTATTGGTTGAGGCCATGCACTCCCGAGTGTAGTGTCATCTAAAGTATAGTAAAGCAATTAATACACATTAGATTTTAAGGCAAGTCTTCAATCGGTGAAGGCACCGCCTGAGATGGGTAGGACATGTGGAGCGAATGAACATCAACGCTCCCGCCCAGAAAGTCTTTGAATTCATTTCAGAGAGACGACGCGGTAAAGGAAGATCTCACCTATGGTGACGCACACAAGTGGAAAGTGACCTAAACTTACTTCGTGTGCTTAACTGGAGACGGCCAGCACAAGATCGAGCTGGCTGGAGACACTTATTGGTTGAAGCCATCCACTCCGGAGTATAGTGTCATCTAAAGTATAGTAAAGCAAGTAATACACATTAGATTTTAAGGCAAGTCTTCAATCGGTGAAGGCACGAATATCGTTCAGCTGTGGTAGCCAAAATAAGGTTGCCTTAAAAAGATATCGTACAATCGATGAAATTGAATTTTTTTTATATAATGGTTCTTGAAATTTATTATTATCAGCAGTTTCTACTTTCGTTACCTTTGTTATCCAAAGGCAACACAAGGCCATTTATTACTCAGTATCTTTCCTATTAAAGCTCAATATTCGACTTCCATAGTGGGCGTCGTGGCGTAGTGGTTAGTGTGTCGGATCACTACGCAAGAGGTTCAAAGTTCGAATCCCAGAAAACACCAAAGAGTTTTTTCACGATCCCACCTCTCGCGAAAGTCTGACAAACATCTGAGAGTATTGTTGTCACGAGAAAGCTTCTCAAAACAAATTGTCGTTCGGATACGGCACTAAACTGTAGGTCCCTTCCATTCGTGGGAAAAATATTGCGAGAAGCTAGTCCCTGTTGCTGTTGCGCCAAATATTTATTTATTTATTTTATTCGACTTCCATTGATATGATGACTCAAATTTTCTTTATAACATCAACATTTTGTGATAACTTTTTTACATAATGATAAAGCTAAAAGTGCAGTGTTTTGAATCTAGAAAAGACCAATTCATGTGGGAGTACATACGTATATCATCAGTTTTAAGATTGCTCTCGTCCGATAAGGAGGTGCTCAAGAGCTCGTAATTTACACTTGATAAGTTCACAATAAATTAATTAATCAGTAAATTCTTCTTGTGAGTTACAATTTTCTTTGTTTAATTACATACTTTTCAATTACATCACACTGTACGTAATGTACTATTTTGTGTTCAGTTTATAAAATATAAAGTGATTTGAACCAACATAACCTTATAACTTTATAGCTTGTTTATGTGACGACATCAGTATTGTAGTGGAAAGAAGTTTTACCTGCCATAAAGTGAGTAAGATACTAAATTTGTAGCTTTGGGGTGTATTTGGTTCTCAAAATGAATAACGACTGGTGCCATAACTAAAGCTAGAGAACTGTCATTACTTGCCGTATGCAGTTTGGCTTCCTCTCCTTTGGTCGGGTCCTGATCCCGAGTAACCCGTATTGCAGTTTTCACTTCACTTTTCAGTCTGTGAAAATTCCCGGTCTATAAAATAAGGCGAGTTCTACTACAGTCGAGCTACAGGCTATCGGGCAGGTCCGCGGCGAAAAAGCGATGGGTATTGGATAGGTGTGGAGGAATTTGCAGTTTGGCTCTGTGATTTCCTAAGAAAAAACACATATACATAAATGGGCCCAATATTGACAAGGCGAGCAGATATCAGCATCAAGCCATTCTGATGAGATATTCACAATAAGAATGTGTTTCTTGACCAAAGCATGTAAGAACAAACAGACAGAAAAACACGGGACAAATGCTTCAGAAATTATCATCTCTTTTTCTCCAGAGTAAAGAGTCAGCTAAATGAGAAAATAGTTTAAATCATGGTATGGAACAATATCGACATGAGACCTGACTCAGTCTACATTGCTTTATTTTTTTATGTCAAACAAAGAAGAAACGATGTTCACTAAAAAGTGTCATAATTATAGAAAAATTTCTTCTTTTTACAATGCAATTTTACGCAATTTTGGTTACAATTTTGCACGTATTTGCACCTATAGGTACAAAGTACTCGTACATATATCATCTAAATATATACAATGGCTTTCTGACAACGATTTTTTTGGCATGAAAGTCATGTATATATAGTATTAACTGAAAATGGTTAAGGTGTTCTTAAGTTATGGACACATTTACAGATAATATTCAGAATACAGTAACGTCATTGTAGTTAGCCAGTTAGACTTGTAATACGTATTTATTTAACACCTATTAAAATGTAAATTTTGTTGCTAATCAAATGGCTAATAACTTTTAATGTAGGAGTATGTAATTGTTAACTGAAAATAAAATTAAGCATGCATTTCTGTAATTAATCTCAAATATTGTGAAATGCACGTTCTGTCCATTTCGAGTTCATACAAACTTGTTGCTTGATACTCGTAGACTGGACAGTTTTATTTTAGTTTCAGAAACGATATTAGTTTCTCAAGTTTGATGCAAATAATTAGGTAATCCTAGATGTGAGGCTGATTTGTATCATTTGTATTTCACTAGAAAAGTGTTTTATTTATTATCGTCTAAGAAAAAAAGTTGTATCGGTAAGACGTTATTTATATTTTCAACCAAAATGAGAATAGTCATAATTCCAGATAGGGTAAAATTTGTTTCATTAAGAAATTATTCACTCCTAAAAATTAAAAAAAATGATTCATGGATTTCAGTTTCAAAGAGACTCTCTCTTTCTAAATTTTAGAAATAATTTCTTTTCTATTTGCAGTGCTATTACTATATTTCACCTATAAATTATTATAATGCATATTATTGTTCAATGGTAAACTTAGACTTTTTCTAGAAAAGGTTGTGACGCTCGAAATTCAATGTCGGAAGGTGTAGATTGGTGTCAAGAAGCATTTCCAATTCCCGGAGCACACAGACACGATTTTTGGTCCATTTTTGCTCTACCAGTCAGAAACCACTTTTTGGTGAAGTGGTTGAAAAAACTTAGACACACCGTAACCATCTTCTCAACAAGCATATACTAAAGGTCCCCTACTGCTAGGATCATGGCATTATTTGGAGATTAAAAGCTGGCACATTTTTTGAATTTCATTCTCGAAACTTCAACTTGATCTTTCTATTTCAGGTCAAAACAAACACTTTTTGTTTCGTGTATTTCTCTCTGTTTGTCTGTTCCTTTTGTGTTTTTCATACTCCCAATTTAAGAACCACAAATCTTAACATTCATCAATCTTTAAAAATAGTCCATTTAACCCTGCTAACTTAAGAACTATTGAAAGGATATTGATTAAAATTATTCTGTTTTGATTGCTTCATTTCGTGTGGGGGTGAAAAATGCAGGATGGTATTTCAAAAATCTTATTATTTCACAGTGCTAACACATTTTTATAAACTTTGATTTTATGGTTTGACCAGATCTGTATAGGTACATGGTATCTTCTGCAAATCATGGGAAGAGCATGTAGACTTTGGAGTGGAGGTAAGTTTTTAGGATACAATTTGATTAAAATAATTCAAATTTGCAAAATATTGCACAAAGAAGCATTGTGCCATCACTTGACACATTTTTACTTGCACCTACATAAAAGTACAGTTTTGATTTTGATTATTCTTGGTATTACAGTAATAGAGAATTTAAAAAAAGTGGGTCTCTCAATTCTGTCTGACTGTCTGCGTCATACATACGACCGAGCGCAGCCTAAACGGTTGGACGGATTTCCTTGAAACTTTATATCTGAGATAGTATTTCGAGGAGAGATTTTAAGTTAAATATCAAGATTAACGGTACTTTACGAATGACGGGTTTTGTAAAACTATCATATTTTAACTTACTCTATAAGATGGCATACCAAATTATTGGCAAACTATTCGTATAACGGTTTCTTTACCTTTTGACCGGATCTCAAAAATTAGCTAATGGATTATTCAAAATCAATAATTCCTGAACAATATTTGACATGTCATGGTGTTAGAAGATGTAAAAACAATATTTTTTTGTTGGTTTTTAATTTATGATTTGTTAATCATACGATACCCCATCCGCAATTGAACCTTTTGGTTCAAATGTAATGAACTTTTTCTACTCTGAGGATATTCTCTTGATTTATAAGATATTTTGTCACATAATTTCTGGATAAGACTTTTCTTAGAATAAAGTGGGAGTGGTGGTCACCATTTGTATACAAAGGTCAAGGATTCTGGTGAAATATTCACAATAAGATTTACTCATCACCGGAAATTGATTCGAAGAAATGAGAAAGAAATGATGAGTTTGAAGAAAATACCCCTTAAAAGTGGGCATGGCATTTTATAATGTATGGACGAACTGTAGATAATGTGAACGTCTATATATTTTGTTAAGGCAATATTTTTGAGCTTCTATCAATCTGCAATCTGTTGGTTTCTTTCTAAAATTGTAATAACAAAAATCTATTTAATGTTTTTAAATCTTTTTTGCTTTATTGAAGAGAGTAAACTTTCCAATTATTTATGAAAAATAAAAAAAAAAACTTCTTAGTTTTTCTAGCTCAAAATGGAAGGCCCACAAAGTGGTGACAGACGGACGGACATGGCTAGATCTACATAATTTTTGATGCTGGTTACAAATATATATACTTTTGTGAGTCTACCGTTATTATTTCTCTATGTTACAAACTATCTGTGAAAATTATTATACCCTATGAAATGTACTTGAATTTCAAATTTGAGTGATTTTAAAATTAAAGGCATATACATACATACTCGTACATAGCTGCAAGTATGTGCGGCTGAGTGATGCACTTAATTTTTGTTGTCAATAACCTCCCATTCCTAGAACCGGCAAACATATGTACATATGTCAGTATACATAGTAAGATATTAGTGTTAAATGAATCGGAATCGTCATAATGCCACGCCTTCTTCATTAAAGCACCCTTAAAAAAAGGCATTTTTTGCTTTTGTGATAAGAGAGCTTTATGACTTTGAGGGTTAACACCTCACCCCGGACTAGGTCGACATATGATCATAAATATGAATACTTTAGAGTGTTTACCTTTATTATTTTCTATGTGCAACAAACTGTGAATCAAAATCAATATACCCTATAGGATAGGGTATAATAATAATACATACTTTTAGGCTTATGGTGACCAACATCGAGAACTAAAAACAACTTACACACTAGAATCATTTACACATTGTATGAACGCACTGACAGATAGTGCTTATTTCTTTAGTGTTATAATGACAAGGTTGACGAGTGTTTGGGAGAGTTTTACACATTTTTTCTGCACGTGGTTGTTAGATGATTAGACAAATAAATAGGATCCGTTAAAGTTCTCATTCCAATTAAGAGGGTTATATCTTCTAAACTTTGTCTTGCATATTTTCCTTTTCTATAGAAAACATTAGGCACAAATTATTATCTTTACACTGATTAAGCCTTTAATCAGTATTTATCTTTACTTGTCAATTATTTGGTATTTCATAAAGCGTAGAGCGATAAGATGCAAGTTAACCATGTACATATGTACACCCCATGCAAAAAAAACCTCCTAGAAATCATTTTCCCCGCAAATGGTACTATTGTAGTTTGCCGGGTTTATGTTGAGACCAGCCGTGCACAATTCTTGAGTTGCTATTAGACTCCTTTGTATGATGTCACAAAGGACTACTTCAAATTTTCCTCTTGCAATCAGTACTATGACATCAGCGTAGGCTTTACAGTTGATTCCAAGGTTGGTTAACTTTTCAAGCAGTTCATCCATAACTAGACTCCACATTGGAGGAGACAGTATTCCTCCTTGTGGGCATCCTCTTTTTTGTGTTCACATCAATAATTCTACGCGACGTCTGAGTTTCTGCTAATCTTGTTCTCAGCAACTCGTACATCCACTTACATACTGTTCTGCTGACTTCTTTTCAGGCTCGAAGTGTAATTGAATGACCCGTCTATGTTTAGGAAGGCGCATAAAACTATTTCTTTCGTTTCGCTTTCTGTATGGTTTCCGTCAACTGGAATAGAGCCGTCTCGGTAATGAAGTGGGGACGTGTTTAGTACGTCCTCTTTTATGTAGTTATCTACAGCTTTTCCGATTGTTTTGAGAAAAAACGATGTTAGGCTGATTGGTCTGTATAAGTTCGGCTGTGATGGGTCCTTTTTCCCCACTTTTGATATGAAAACAACCTTCCTCCGTCTCCACTGCTTTGGAATATACTCCAGTGCGAGGCTACTTTTCATTATTCTGACTAGGTATGGTAGTAGTCTTTTTTGACCCTTCTGCAGTAGGACTGGTGTGATACTATCCAACCTGGTGACTTGAACGGCTGAAAGGAGCTGATTGCCCATTCAATTCTCCCTCTGGAACAGATTGCACCTGCTATTTTCCAATTTTCTTTCCGAAGTCTTGATATGTTGGTCTTCATTTGCATTCGACAAACTTCCAGAGAAGTGGGATTCTAAGAGTTGTAGTGCTCTTTGTTTTTCATCTTTAGTGATTAGTGAAACTACCGTCTGCGTTTTTTAGAGACGTTTGCCCGATTTTATAAATGCTAGCAAAATCTCATGAAGTTTTCCTTTTTGGCTTTCTCAGTTCTTTGTTGTACTGTTTAAGTGCCTCTCTGTAACTTTGCCAGTTTCCGATCTTAATTTTGTCAAATTGTTGCTCCACCATGGCACATCTTTTCCACCCCTGCTGTTACTTACGAGTATGGGACAATTTGTTGTAAATGCGTTTATGATAGCTCTACTAATACCCTCTACCGCGATTTCAAACTCTAAGTAATGAGTTGAAGCCCTACTAATGTCGATATGCTCTAGGTTATTACCTAGGGTTTCTTTAAAGGTCTCCCAGTTTGTTTTTATTTTTTTTTTTCGTGGAGGTCGAACACAATTATTCTGTGGCAGACAATGACGGCTCATTGGAAACTCTCCAGATCCTAACTAACCTACTTATGCTAGGACTGGCTAGCGTGAGATCGAGAACTTCGTGTCTAACTCTAGTAACAAATGTTGGGGTATTCCCTAAGACTCAACTGATGTTTGCCAATTTGGCTCATACGTGTGTGGGAAACACCGAACATGGCTTATGGATCTCTGCCAAATCACTTCAGGTGCGGATAGGGAGCCAAGCTTTCTGGGCTGCAGATAAATGAAATTGCTTGCAAGTTCTTACGAATCATCCGTCCGACTTTTCATCACTCGACAAACGCTCAAAAGAGTTGATATAGTTTCCGATACCTAGAAATTATTGCCTGCTGCTCAAACTGGAAGTAAGGGCTGTCCTTCTGCGATGTTAACTCTATGCTCTACCATGGAAGCAGCACATGAAAGTGGGCGCCACTATAACACGAAAGCACACGATTGTAAATCAATATTTTTTAAGAGTGCTTCAGGCTAACCGCATCTCTATCGAATAAATAGGCACCATAATTAAACCATAGAGGTGACAGTGGATTGGTCGAAGTTTTTGAAAGAGCTACTCTACAGTCTGATAGCGACGTATGCAATCCAATGAAACATGGTAATCCAGGATGTCAGAAAATCTGTCAGTCAGGGAAAGACATAACGCATACAATCAGCCAAGGGTTGGAGACGGAGAGGGCTTTCATAAGCACAACAAAAAAAGCATTAATATAAAAATTTTTTTAGTTAGTTAAGAACTTTTACACTGCGAACGGATCACATGCAAACCAATTAAAAAGTCAATTTCCTCGTGATAGAGTTAAAGTTAAATACGTCAACCAATATACCAAACCAGATAAGATAACTAAAAAAATGATAAAAGGCTAGCTTTTCAAAAGCCATTCAAGCAAATTGTTGATAAAGATTAACGAAATCCATAGAAAGACAAGTATTACACGACTTTCCGCTTAAAAAGTATAACAAAAATGCGTAGAAACCAGTAACATAGAGTCTTCTTTGCAGTGTGGTTGATACTTAACTTGAGTTCCAAGACTGGGAACACTTAGTTTCAATCATATTTCAAACCTTTAAGAGGAACTGGATACCTCAGGGTTGTAGCAAATAAAATCGAAAAGAATTGTAAATTGATTTTTTGTTTTTTTTTACTTATACAAATTGTTTTGTAAATAATTTTTTTCTTTACAGTACAACCATACATCCTCATCATGGGGGACATGTTCCGCAGTGAGAAGATGGCTTTATGCCAATTATTTATACAGCCAGAAGCAGCATACACGTCTGTATCGCAATTGGGAGAAGCTGGGTGTGTTCAGTTTCGTGATGTAAGTTTCATTGGAATTTATAAAGATAAGACATGAACAATGTTGTGTAAGGTATTTAATTCTAAGTTCTACATCTACATACTAAGCAGGCAATCGCTTTTCTTTTAAATAAATAAAAGATAAGTCACCTCCTTGTAGTCTGGAAATGAGTTTATCTATATTTCTGGTAATATAGGTGTTATGTAGCTATATATGTAGCCAACATAATGCTGCTTTGTCTGGGCATATCGTCATCCAAATTCAACAACTTCATTTAGAATTGCATTTTTTATGACAGACAAACAATTTATTTTGCGTAGATTTTCAAAATCGAATTTAGACTATTCTACTGTTTTCGTATTTACACTTAACATTACGTGGTTATCCAGCTTTATTTTTATAGCCAAAATTGGTAGTAGCTGTGTAGAGTGTATACTGGAGTTTTGTGCAATGTCTTCTATGGTTTTGTGAGCTAACTAGATTCTAGAGCAGTTATTCTCAATCGATCCGAAGTTACCTCGCCAAAGAATCAAGGTATGTCGCGGAGTGATTAATATTTACTAATTCATTAGGGATAAGCCCAAGCCTCCGAAAATTAAAAAAAAAGTATTACGATAAGATAATCTAATCCAGCGCATTTTAATACACCAACTTTGGATACGAGGTTGAGTAGGTTAGGTGACTGCCCTTGACAAGACAAACACAATCTCAAATCAAATTGTAGGTTAATTACGTTCCCACATATTTAACATTTTTTTCAGGAACGTTTGGTAGCCATTACGGTCTCAACCCAAGCCACTTTATGGTTCCTCGCTTTTATGTGGAAATATTTGGACTTAATAGATACTTATAATAGATACCAAGCCTTGGACTTTAAAAAAGGGTTTTTTAGGTATAGGCTTAGATGTAAAGAAGAGTTTCTTCAAATCCGTCTCTGGCCTCTCGATGAAAGACAGATGGTTCTAATATTGTTCGACATACTGTTTGCACTTCAATCAATTAACTTTTCTATATGCGTCCGTAGTACGAATTAAATTTCTTATAAGTCACATGAATGCAATTCAAATCCATCAAAATAAGTAAGTGAAAGCAATAATACTTAAATTACTAAAGGTTTTTCCAGCTGACTCGGATTGTGTGATCGATCGAGTTCAAGGAATCAATCAACTTAACAAAATCAGAAAATCTACTTATTTTTAAAATTAAATTATGAATACATAGTCGCAGAAAGAGGTTGAGTGATTTGGGGTGATCGGTCAAACCAAACCGAAGTAATACACCAGTACACTTCCGATTTTGTTAACTGAACTAAACAATTATTATACACCGACCTTAAGGAACAGAGAATATAAATTGAAGTGAATAAAATCTTAAATAGTCATGCTATTTTAACATACTTGATTGAGCTTAGTGCCCTCACAGAACAGAAGTCTAAGTTCATCGTGAACATAATTATGTACAAATGTGACACGAGGATGAAGTAAGTAACTTGCTTTGCTTCTTTCTATGAACGGTTTCGAAACGAAAATACACACGGCCCTAAATGAGTGTTTGAAGTTTCAAAAACGTTCAGTTTTTCACCTTCCAAAAAATCATAGAGGCAAAATCAATGATCTGGAGTTTTCTTGTAGCCGAAATTTTCATCTGGCAATTGTGCATAGTTACTGAGAAATTGTAATTAGATAATCTTTTGTGCTATGACATAAATGACACTGAGTTTTATGGAGCATTAAGCCCGTCAGACATTTCATTGCTCCTAACAAAAATGGCTGGCAGTGGTTTTACGTGCCATATTATGAGGTCAATAATTACTCGTACATGTATGCACTATGTATAACAAAAGTGCAATATTTCTTGGTGAATAGTCACTCAGAAAGCTGCTAAACGTTAAATTCTGTGATCACTAAATTAAGTGTAAAAATAAAAATTATAAATTGGCCTTGCCGAAATGACATTTGAAAATTCGTTCACTACTAATTACGTATTACGTATAAGGCCCGCCAGAATTCACAACTATGTATGTACTGCTTACGAGTAGTAAGCTTCCACACCTTATCGACTGTGGCTAGAGCATCGCATTTCTGACAAAGTTTTCAATACTGGAATTTCGGATCCTCTTTTTCACGACATCACAATGAAAACCTCAATTGCAACTAGTAGTAAACTTCTTTGCGATGCCCACACCACACTTTGGGTTTCCTTCGAGGTGTGGAAGAGACAAATTTTTGTTTCTTCATAATTCGCTTGGAATAAGAACACATTTACAAGAAAGCAGGGAATAGAGGTTTCTCGACCTTCTTTCCTTGCCTTCTTTTGAAAAAAGGACGGCCAAGGGTGAGAAAGGACAGAGGATCGGGAAGGATGATCGTCCTCTCAAACAGCACAATCTCGATCTTTTGCTCCGTGAGGGATGAGGTTCTACATTTTTCTTATTTTATCTATCTAGTGGAACTTGGTAAACGCTGGGATTTCACCTTGCAGGAATTCTCCATTCGCATGTTACTGTCATAGCAATTGTCGAATCTTCAAATGTTATCGAGGTGATGTATAATGCAGGACTGCCTGGGAGTTCATGGCTCGCTGCTGTACGGTATGTCTCAGCCAATTACACACATAAAAAGAACAAACATTTTCTGGCATGTGATTATTTCTACGAGTACGAGCTAAATCCAGTTAGCTAAATCTTAATGTGGAAAATATGAGTATTTGTGTCATTGTTTGAAATGAATTTTGTAATGACATTAGGATGCAGTTGGAGGGCTTCTATAGGAATGTCATTGAGGTGATTGCATTTGCTGGCTATACTTCTAGTTTCATTGAAAGGTACTCTTTAACAAGTCAAAAGGGCAATTTTAAAGGTGGTCAGAATTATCTTCGGGATGCTTTTCCCATGGATAGTTCTATGGTGCCTATGCAGTGATTTTGAATTTGTATTCTAAAGTGAACGATACCTTGTTATAAAGGCGTCCTTAAAGATTTTATTTAAAAAAAAACGTATGTTCATAGACCAGTGAGAGGGATAGTAGTCTTGCTAAAATGAAGGAAGTCCTGACGCCTTGCGCACACCGGGGACAGGACTTTCGTACTACAGTTTTTTCTTAAAAATGAGGGCTTTAAGCATATATGGGAGTTTGCATATTGAGCGCCTGACAACCGCCGGCCTCCTCTGATAAAATTGTCTGCCACAGACTCCTATACAAATATATGGCGCTGCTCACACATAGGTGAAAACTATGGCAAAACAATTCTGCCTGAGCGCAGTTTGGTAGAACCCTTGTCATGCTCTCAATGTGCTCACCCTAATATATTTTTATAGTAGCCTGCACTCTACTACTTTACGACAACAAAGTTTTGCTAGGTCTTTGGATGAATAAAACGTCACTGATCGTTAAGACTGGCCTTATATCCGGTGCTTCATCGCTTGGCACCAGTTTTTCAAACCGAATCACGACTATCTGGAGACTTAATAAATGGAATATAAATTTAATAAAAATTTAAATCTTATTTTTACATACATATGTGAATATTTATATAAAATAATACACATAACTTTCTTTATTTAATCATTTAGTTGAATGAGGGCGTCAATTTATTTCAACGTAAATTCGTCAACGAAGTTCGTCGCTGTGATGAATTGGAAAGAAAAATTCGCTACATTGAGACTGAACTCAAGAAGGACGGTATTGTGCTGGCCGAAATCATTGATGACATCCCAAGAGCACCCAACCCAAGGGAGATTATTGACCTGGAAGCTCATTTAGAGAAGACCGAAAATGAAATTCTAGAGTTGGCTCAAAACGAGGTCAACCTTAAGTCTAATTACTTAGAATTAACCGAATTGCGCCAAGTGCTGGAAAATACTGAAGGCTTTTTCTCAGACCAGGAGGTGCTAAATCTTGATTCGAGTCGTTCGCATATATCAGCTGATGATCAAATAGTGAACCAGAACCGTGGACGTTTGGCTTTCGTCGCTGGCGTTATAAATCGCGAACGTGTGTTCTCATTCGAACGAATGCTGTGGCGAATCTCTCGTGGCAATGTTTTTCTCAAACGTTCCGATTTGGATGAACCCCTCAAGGATCCAACTACAGGTTATCCAGTCTATAAAACTGTTTTCGTTGCCTTTTTCCAAGGTGAACAACTGAAGAATCGCATCAAGAAGGTGTGTACTGGCTTTCATGCCTCGATGTATCCATGTCCAAGTTCGCACACAGAACGTGATGAAATGGTTAAGGGTGTGCGAACCCGTTTGGAGGATTTAAAATTGGTTCTGAGTCAGACTGAGGATCACCGCAGCAGGGTATTGGCTACAGTTTCAAAGAATTTGCCAACCTGGAGTATTATGGTGAAGAAAATGAAGGCAATCTATCATACGATGAACTTGTTTAACATGGACGTTTCCAAGAAATGCCTCATTGGCGAGTGCTGGGTACCAACACATGACTTGTGGGTTGTTCAAAATGCATTGGCCGATGGTTCAGCAGAGGTTGGCAGTACAATTCCATCTTTCATGAATGTTATCAACACGAATGAGGCACCACCGACTTACAATCGTACCAACAAGTTTACCCGAGGGTTCCAAAACCTAATCGATGCCTATGGCATTGCTTCGTACCGTGAAGCTAATCCGGCGCTATATACGATCATTACCTTTCCATTTCTGTTCGCCGTGATGTTTGGTGATTTGGGACATGGAATGATCATGTTCTTATTTGGTGCCTGGATGTGCATCTGGGAGAGAAGCTTGGGCAGGAAGCGTGGTGGTGAGATTTGGAACATCTTCTTCGGTGGCCGTTATATCATTTTGCTCATGGGCATATTTTCCTTGTACACTGGGTTCATATATAACGATGTGTTCTCAAAGTCGATGAACGTCTTTGGTTCCACATGGAGGGTCAACTATAATACGTCGACAGTCCAAGAAAATCCACATCTACAGCTGAATCCTAAATCTTCGTATGACGGCGTCTATCCCATGGGTTTGGATCCCATCTGGCAGTTGGGCGAGAATAAAATCATTTTCCTGAACTCCTATAAAATGAAACTGTCTATCATCTTTGGCGTCGCTCATATGTTATTCGGTGTCCTCATGAGTGTGGTGAATTACAACCATTTCCGTAGGCACATGAGCATCTTAATGGAATTTCTACCACAAGTGCTGTTCTTATTGCTCCTGTTCGGTTACATGGTATTCATGATGTTCTTCAAATGGGTAAAATACACTGCCAAGACAAATGTTTTAGCATTAACGCCTGGCTGTGCACCTTCTGTGCTCATCATGTTCATCAACATGATGCTGTTCAAGTCGACACCGCCATTGGAGGGTTGCGACGAGTATATGTTTGACTTTCAGCATACTCTGGAAATGATATTCGTCCTTGTTGCACTCGTGTGCATTCCGTGGATGTTGTTAACTAAACCTTTCTTCATTATGTTCACCAGGAAGATAAAGCAGGGTCAAGTGAGTAGAATTGACATTCATGTGATGTAGTATATTATTTCAAATAAATTTCAGGTCATTCAGAACGGTAGTGTCAATCAAAGCCTAGACTTTACACAAGAAACCGAGAGTACATTCCCAGCTGCTGCGGAAAGCCACGGTGGTGGAGGTCATAGTCTCGAGGACGAACCAATGAGTGAGATTTTTATTCACCAGGCTATTCACACCATTGAGTACGTTCTCAGTACAATTTCGCACACAGCTTCATATTTGCGTTTGTGGGCTTTGTCGCTGGCTCATGCTCGTAAGTGTTATTTATATTTTTCTTGTTTTACATTAAAACAAATTTACGATATTGTATGTACTGTAGAATTATCCGAGGTACTTTGGAACATGATTCTGACAATGGGATTTGGAAATTCATACACAGGGTCAATAGTATTGTTCTTCATTTTTGCTGTGTGGGCAGTATTTACCCTGGCCATTTTGGTCATGATGGAAGGTTTATCTGCCTTCTTACATACTTTACGTTTGCATTGGTAAATCTAAATTTTCATCACTTTATTATGCTGACTAATGTTTCGTTTTGTTTTCATTAGGGTCGAATTCATGAGCAAATTCTACGAAGGCTTGGGGTATGCCTTTGCACCGTTCAGTTTCAAGGTCATTCTTGACGGAGAGGACGAAGAATAAATTCATAAAAAACAGAAAGAATTGTCTGGCGATTTTAAATTTACCGTTTAATAATTTTTGTTTGAAGCTCCTTATTATTTCTTTTTTCTTCCCAACAATAAATGTTGAAGTGCTCTTTAAAACTGTTTCTTTTTCTATACATTCTTACCTAGTTATAAATCTTTGAATGGCAAACAAAGGTCTTGAAGAAAACGCCCCGAAAAGTGCTGCCGTAGTATTCAATATGTTGGCTAGTCTGCAATGGCTTCAGGCGATGTACCTGCCTGAAAAATTAAACCAGTGCATTCATTGACACCATCAAGAAAGAATACCAAAGGCTTATGGCTAAATTTTGACGTCTGGAGTACCTATATTTGTTTCTTGATATGTGGTATTAATTTTGCTAAAATCACTTACCATCCCGATAAAAAGTTTGTTATCATGTCAACGTTGATGAATCTTTGTGTTTGGACTGTAGGCAATATTTTCTTAGCCCGTTCGCTCAAGGAGCTTCACAAAAGAGATAGAAATCTGGCATTAAGTTACCAGATAGTAGCTTGTGTATCATCGCTAATGGTTTTCAATGGCAGTCTACACATGAGCTACATCTTGCTGACCGGTTTGATAGGCGTTCATGATAAATAACTGGAGACTGAGCTTGCTGGTCGTCGAGGTGCTTCAGTTTCCTACGTTTACCTACACAGCCAAATGATTTCACTTATTCTGCGATTGCTAAAATATGTCACTTACTATCTGAGCATAATTTAATTTTGAAATTATGTCACCACCAACATAATTATATCACCACTGACATAAATTATGCCACGATGACAACACTGATCAATTGTATCGATACATTTTAATTCATACGATGGTGAGATCAATTATTGATACACAGCCGGTGTCGAATAATCAATGTCTATTTGATATTCAATCAGGATTACAGATTTGGATTCAATAAGCAAACACAAACATCTAAGAAAATTCCCATTTTCGATCTGACCTTTATCAGACAAAACTTTTTTTTTTTAAAAAACCGAATGCAGTTTCATGAAGAGTAGACCACTAACTTTTTATCCCTTATATGTATCCCCAAAATGTCAATTGCTATTTAGCAACTTGAGGCTGTCCACGAGGAGGGGTTCTCTCGCCCTGGTAGATGAGCTACTGCAAATGCTAACTAATATCGTCATAAACGACCAATGATATGCCGGCGACATATGTAGTTAGATAAATTTGAGGAAACACTTTGTGACATAATACAGAGGGGACTAAGAGTCACACGGGAGTGGTGCTCAACGATAGGTTTAAACATAAACACGACCAACACAACAGTAGTATCTTTCACCAGGAAAAGGCAGTTAAAATACATGCAACCAACAACAAAACAGCACAAATAGCAACTCGAGCACTGATGGTGTACAGAAACATCTCAGGTAAAGCCTGGGGATGCAACCCAGGAGCATTAAGATGGATGTACACTATGATGGTCAAGCCTATTATAACGTATGGAGCAGTAGCATGGGCCAGAAGAATCGGACTGAGCACAATAATAATATAGGGGCTATGAGTATCTGTCCCACAACGGTAGTAATATTCGGACTCACTTTTATACACTTACGAGTAGTGCTAGAAAGAATCGCTAAAGAAATCATACTAAGAATAATTAAAGAAGAAGTCGGGAAAGGTAAATACATTACACACAAAAAGCGAGAAACACTTTCTAAATCAATCCCACTGCTGGACTCGCCCAGATATGATATGGTAAAAAGATGCGTCTTCGAGAGGAAATTCAACTCAAAGCTAAGTAGTAAAAGTGAATGGCCCAGTGAATCAGAGAAGTACCAAATCAAACAAAACACCGTGAAATGGTACATGGATGGATCCAAAATATCAAACAAACATACGGGCCCAGAACCAAGTACTCGGAAGACAGGGGAACTTCTCCAGTATTTTACAAGCAGAGGTACATGCAATTGAAAGATGCGCTCAATTTAACATCGAAATGAAGTATCGCGAACAATATATCGCAATATTGTCAGACAGCCAGGCCACCATAAAAGCACTGACCTCGCATGAAATCAGGTCAAAACTGGTATGTGTCTTGAATAACAGAATCACCCTCTGCTGAGTACCAGGTCACGTGGGAGTAGAGGGTAATGAAGCGGCTGATGAACTTGCAAGAGAGGGATCTGAGACCGCCTTCTTTGGACCAGAACCATTCTGCGGCCTGGGAGCGCATAAAATACGGGAAGAGAAGAAAACCACAAGAGAGCCAAACTTTGGAAGGAACTCCCGAAGCTGAACAGGTTAATGAACTTTTCGGGAGCTACAACCGGAAAAGAAGTAAAGTCTGCATTAACATCAATAAAAACCGGCTCCGTATTCTAACAGGCTTCCTGACGGGTCATTGCAGGTTTAAGGAACATCTCAGGAAACTGGGCATAGAGCAAAATGGAAATTGCAGATTCTGCGGGGACGTTGAAAAAACCCCAAGGCATCGCCTTAAAAGATGTGCAAAATTGATCCACAAAAGAAGGAACCACCTGGATGCCTCCCAACAATCAGAAGAAGATCTACCATATGATATGATGCCATTTTTCGTCTCCTACTACTTCACTTGCAATTTTAGAATTTGGATTAATGCATGTAGTTAACGGGGACCATAACGAATAGATAAAACAAACATTTGGCTACGAACTTCCTTACAAGTTCACAAGCTGCAAGTTCAAACCCTATTTTGACCAATCGCAACATCGAGCCCCAAAAATATGATCGGATGAAAGTAAGCCTCAATAAAAACGTTGTATCTTTGTATAAGACCTTCAACATTTCAGTCTTATATTGTAGTAAGGGCTAGAAACATTGACAAAGTCGGATGAACCTATGCTCGGAGTCTTCAAAAGAAATATTCCTTGTGCGGTTAATGAGTCTATCTGTGCTCTACAGTGCACTAATATCGATTTTGTGAAGAAAATACACATTCACTGCTTAAGGTGGCTTGATCGTGTGGGTGGATGAACACCAATACTTTGATTCGAAGAGCCATCGAATATATCCCAGAATTGATAGCGAGCAGACGTTTAGGTGGACCTCAGCCAACAATGATGTAAGCAAGTGTAGACACCTGGAAAGAATACGAGTAGTATTCGCTGACGAAGTATCTTGGCTATGGCCCACGCCCACCCCGGTACCATAATCAAAAGTCAGGATTCCGAATGAACGAATAATATCGAATAAACATTTATGTAGTCGTTCTTATTTCAAACAATCGCAAAGGTCTATGTGATATAATTTTTGCGATACCCATATTATTTCGTATCACATTCAAAACGCTTATCAAACAGCAAGCTAACTGAAGAAGAACACGAAACAAACAACAACTGAAAACAAAACCACATCACACTAAATTCAAACCGCAAGTCAAAAAGCTTAATAGATAAAAAAAGCTAATATAAAAACATTTGTATTATTTTAATTTGGTCATAGTAAATCATTAATTAGAACAATGAGTTCTGTCGCGTTGCATCGCATCGTGAAGGAGTGTGGTCTTTACGATATTCACGTTGTGGATTCCAATCAAAATCAAGTTTACGAGAAACTATGCTTAGCTATATCTACAAAAGATCTAAATAAAGTTTGTATTACATTGCTAGTATTTGAATAATTAAAACAACTTTTTTTCATCAGTTTCTTCAACTAATTAAATCAGTGCATATTACCTATACATTGTTGAATCAACCAATTTTTAACTGTAACACTAAATGTTCCTACACAAATTGCATTGCTTTAAATCTGTGCCATTTGGCTGTTTTCAATGACTGCAAGGAAATTCTTGAGGAACTACTGAAACACGGAGGGGATTTAAGCACAAAGACAGTCGGTATGTATAACAAAGGTGTTTCTCAATTAAAAATAGAAACAAAATAAATTGTTGTTCCGAACCGATTTTAAAAAATCCAATTTCGCAAAAACTCCAAAATGACATCTAAAATTGTGCATTTTAAAATTCTGTTTTCCAAAATTCATTATTCCAAAATTATGTGAATAAAATTAAAATCGTTTTGATAAAAAGTGCGTAATTTTTTTCTTTTATTATTTACAGAATTTTGGAATACAGTATTTTATTTGCACTTTAGAGACCTTTAGGCTCAATACATTTTTTGCAATATTTGATTTCGAAATCTTTGTATGCATATTTAAAATGTTTTCTAGATATCTATTTTGAATAAAATCGACTCCGTCATATCCGAGAAACATTCCATTTTCAACAATACGCCATCCCATAGCATATCGTTTGAGTTGTTATAGAAAAAAATCTACCTCGTAGTGAGGTAACGTTAATTTCGGGGTTATAATGAACAATCAAATTTCATCGTTTAGGCAGAATTATGTAGATCCACAAAAAAGGAGATACTCTGAACTGCACAAATTAGAGGGGCATCAGTCTTCTAAACTTCGCCCGCAATATCTTGTCTACTGTGCTGTGTAAACGCCTAGAATCTTTCGTCAACAATCTGATTGCCCTTATCAGTGCGGTTTAGGGTCAGGAATATATCCCATCGACCAAATATGTACACTTCAGCAGATCTTGGAGAAAGGCTGGAATTTCAGATCGATGCCCACCATCTCTTTATCGATTTTCAAGTCGCTTATAATAGCTATGCTGAGTCACATTTAGTTTAGTAGGCATCTTTACTAAGCTCATTCGTCTATGTAAAATAACGATGTTCTGTCAAGGTCGATAATAATCTGTCCGAACCGTTTGATGTCAGAAACGGTCTAAGGCAAGGCAATGTGTTATCATGCGACTTCTTGAACATCTTACTTGAAAGGATTATACGAAACTCGCAAGCTAACAAGCAGTCTTGCTGTATGCGTAGAAACATGGTCGTTAACGAAAGTAGAAAAAAGTGGTTGTTTCGAAAATAAATATTCTTCGTGTGATGTACGGTGCAGTTTGTATTGACGGAGTGTCGAGGAGAAGATTCAATGACGAACTATACGGGCTTTATAGCAACATCGACCTGGTCAAAAAGGTGAGAAGCCGGTGGTCAAAATTACTAGGATATGTAGAACATATGGGCACCAGCATGTGGAACACCACAGCAAATGAAGATCCAACCTCAGATCCATAAGTTGTATAATGCCACACCTACTTTCTGATATTTCATTTGTTAAGCTACTTACAGTGATGGACAAGTTTTATTTTCAAGATTTTATCACAATTCATGCACTTCAGTAACAAATAGTTACAATCACGCCCACTTTCTTATAAGAAAAAACAATGAAATCTGTTTTTCTGATAAAATCTGTTAAAATCGCGGAAATATACTCAGAATAAAAAGATACTCATAGCATTGCATTTTAATTGAGAATTTCAGAACGCCACGCCCACTTTATTAGGGATTGACTAGAAGATGAACAATTTTTCCCTAAAATTTAGTTTTATAAATAAATTAACGAAAAGATGCGATTTAACCATCTCCACCATTAGTTTCCTTCTTTTCTGTCCAGTAAAGTTAGACCCGGAAAAACCGTTTACTTGAAAAATATTATAGAACTTGTGATTTTAGGAGAAAATGAATAGATTGGTATCAAGAAGCATACTTATATATGTATATGTACTAAAAGTCCCCACTCAAATTACCATAATATTTTCATTAATAAGTCATTTTCCTTCACTTTTGAGAAAAAAACACCAAAGACAAAGGTTTTATAAATCAAGTTACAAATAAAAAACTAAAAACCACTTTAAAAAAAAAAATACCTACATCATTTTTTGTCTGCATCTCGATGAAATAGAAATCTTAAACTTTACAAACTTTTTGCAACATATGGAGTTGTAAAATAAATTGTCTCCTCTCATATGAGCAATGTCTTCCAATACCCTGTATTTAGAAAATAAAAAAAATGACTGTTTTGGAGTTCCCCATTCTATAAGTGTGCGACATTCCAGATTCCTATGTAATCTATAGGCCTCTGGAGGGCACGGGAAGTGACACACATATTAGAAAATATACAAGTATGTGGATAGATAGATAATGGACTAGACTGTCCGGTTGAAAGCCGGGCGGTTGAAAACTCTGCATACAGGTTGAAGAACGTGCTATCTAATCATAAACTTTATTCTTACTCGAAATCTGAAACGTTAATGCAAATTTTGTAACTTTTTTAAAAACTTCTCTTTGAATTTCTCATATTTGTTAGTTTATAAGTTAAATACTCGAATGGATTTTGAACGCATGTAAGTATCTATGCATCTGAATAGGTACCGAAAATAAACAACTTTTTAGCAGTTATTAGTTTCTCAACCAACTCAGCTAAATCTTTTAAATTTCAATAGAAGTTACGCTATATCAAGAACAGAGAAATTTTGTGGACAAAGATTCACTGATAGATCTTATCATACGTCATTTTAACGAACCCGTTAAATATTTCCAAGAGCTGTTCGATGGATACATTGAAACAACTGATCTTGGCAGTACTTATGAATTCAAATTTGGTAAGTGCTTACTAATCCATCCAAATAATACCATCCCTAAGTAAATGACTTAATAATGATTTTTTTTTTACAGATTTTTCAATTTTATATCCTTCTGCCATCATGGAAACGCATGAACTTCAAAGTGAGCGTCAAATGTGTGTCCTGAATGAAATTGTGAATTCATCTTATGATGTCTACAGTGAGGAATGCAGTTTGCTACAACATCCATTAATAGGTATACTACTTAAGCATAACGTTACAATACAAAAATATAGCTATTATTTAATCCTCAGAGGCATATCTAACATTCAAATGGAGTCACTATCGAAGATTTTTCTATATCCTGGTGGCCCTACATGTCTTATTTGTTGCCTGTCTGTCAACAACAGCTTTGCTGATTGTAGACAATTTCAACAACTTCTCAGAGCTACTAAACAGTACTTCAGGATCGGAGCATTCCCAAAATGATTCCATCAATACGGTTTCAACTGCAATACAAATCTTAAACTGCTTTCTGTTTCTATTGAGTCTTCTACTCTTTGCTCATGCAGTGATACAGGTGGGTTGACAAGTGAGAGTGCTATTCAATAAAGTAATGCATAAGTATTTCATTCCTTATAGGCATTCTTCATACCATATCGAAAACTCTTTTATGAGTTCGAAATAATGTCGAATCTTCTCACCTCTGTGTTTGCTTTACTAAACTGCACATATGGGATTCTAAAACCATTGCAGTGGCAGTTGAGATATTATTTCAAATTATTGTACACACTAAATAGTTTAATCATCTTACCAGCTTGGATCAATTTGATGCTGATTATTGGACGTATCCCAAGCCTTGGATGCTACAGTCTTATGTTTACAACAGTTATGAAGAACTTTCTTAAGGTAGGAAGAATTACTACTTAAAATTCAAGATTTGTCAATAAAATTTTAATCTATTAGTTATTGAAAAAACAAAATGTTGGTTGTCGATTTGTTATAAATAGTATTATGATTATATCATATTATATTAGTTATTATAGATATTAGTTTCAAATTTCAGGAAAATTAGTGATGTAAGGTTGGTAGAAATTCCACCGATAACACAGCAAGAAATTCGTTATGTCATGCCAAAATGCATATGAAGTCAGTGTACCATCTCTTGTGACTAAGTAGTTTAAAAGATTCCATACTATGCTTTTATCTGTGAAGGGCGAACATCTTGCAGGTCCCCCAAAATCTTTGACCGACAATACAATATTTATGCCCTTTAATAAGGAATTCTATTCATCATATTGCTCTTTGCTTAAATCTAGAATTTGTTACTTTTTCTACAAATGAACCAATTGATGGTATTGTATATGTACATATAATTGTTCTAAAGCTAACTATAATGCTCTGAATAATTCTTTCAATTTTATTGATTGACCGAATGTTCTTTCTGGTGTAGAAGTTAAAGAAGTATATGATCAATTTTTAACTATATTTTCTTTTTGATTCTGTGAAATCTGGTTATCAAGTTGACGTAATTTTTACTCATTTTTACTCATAGAGTATGTCATGCCATTCTTATAAAATATAATGCATTTGGAATTTATTTATTTATTTTATTGGTTGATTTCAATCTAGTGTCCATCAAAGTAGACATTCAGGACATTTACTGTTTAGTCATGAATGGGATCCCAACATTTCTTTACGTGTCAGAAGTACTTACGATTGAGAAAATCTTCAAAATGAATTAGACATATTAGTCAATTGGTGTCAACTTAATCGACTTCATTAAATATAAATAAATGTCATTCTTTCTCTGTTCACTATTCTTAGTCGAAAAACTGAGATTAAAGATCTTTTGACGCAAAGTTCTCGATTTCTTTTCATGTTGATTATGTTGTAGCTAAAGCAAATTCAATTCCTGACTTTGTTAAATGTACTTGCACTGAGTTTTTAAACGTGTACACGCTTAGGTCTGTTATTAAATACATGCCCTTTACTTATAATATTTATACATTTTTTCTATTGCTTGGTGTCGGATTTACTCGGATATACGCTTAGAAAGAGTACAAGCGTTTTTACGAGATTTGTGGTAATGGAATTAGGATTCCTGCCTTCTTGCTCAACAAGATGTGTTTTAATTGAAAAAGAGTAAAAATGTTCATTTTACAGGGTTATTCATTTTTGTGCTTTAGATTGCAAAAAAATGTTGGACTGTGCATTAAGTATGGAATATAACATCGGATAAATTGCCGCCACGGGAGTTTTTGCAAACTTCGATTCTTGTGAGATAATTTTCGATGACTTTTCGGCACATTTCTGGCTGTATCGCGGCCATAACTTCACGGTTGTTGGTTTCTAAGTACTCCGAAGTTTGGGAGTTGTCTGCATAGACACGATCTTTAGCATAGGCCCACAATTGGTGGCCAATTGATGTCGTCAAATCTCGAAATTAAATGGCAGAGGAACTTTTCGTGAAAATCTGCATGTGTTGTGTGGCACGTAGCCCCGTCGCGTTAGAACCACATGTTGCTCACTTCAAGCTCAGGCCAAAAAATGTTGATCATCATTTGACCATAGCGCAGAGAATTCACCGTAACAGTGGCGCCTCCGTCCTTTTCAAAAAATAAAAACTGCCCGATCATGCCGTCGGTCTACAGAGCGCACCAAACTGTCAACCATGGTGAATGCAATGGCCTCTCAACGATCACATTTGGATTCTTAGAACCCCAAATTCTGCAATTTTGTTTGTTTACGTAGCCGCGACGTGAGAAATGGGCCTCATCGCTGAAGAAGATTTTGTTTGGAAAATCGGCGTCAACTCAGAGATACACAGATATTACAGAACTGTTATTTTTGTAGTAAGATGCAACAATTTTAATGCGGTGAGCGGTGATTAAACGATCCATATTGTAAAACGTAAAATGGATTGACAGATGCCATATGTCAGGCACGTGAAATCCCAACATCGAAATGAATAACGCTTTATATTGTTTGTTCATAATGTCTTTTCTTATCGTATATGTCCTGATATTCTTGAAAAATTTCAGTTTTATGCACCGGAAAGAATACTTCGGTCGCGAAACTTTTCATTAAATCCTAAGCATATTTATAACTAAGGTCTTAATGATCCATAACAAAATGCATAAAGCTTTTTAACTCGGTATTTACCGTAATCGATTTATGTTATGAAAACCTAAATTTAAATTACTGTTATTTGAAATTATTGATTTTAATATCTTGACTTAATATTATCTGAAATCTGTTAGAGTAAAGCTCGGTAGATGAATTAAACTTAGCTAAACTAAATGTGGCGCTGTTGAAGGCAAACATTTACGAAAATCCAAGAATGACCCAATAGAATAGATGAAGAACTGGGCTAAAACGCCTTGGTTGCGTCATGAGAATTAAATCATCACCTGAAATACTCGAAAAAAACAGCTCGATGATTTCCACGAATTTTAAATGACGAGCAAAAAATACACTTGGTTGTTTTGTCCCATATTTCTTCTAAAATTTTAAAACAGAGAGTTGAGCTCCTTTATTAGAACAACTGAAGAATCGTAGTTCTACATGTAAGTACGACCCGGAAACCAAACAGCAATCCATGGTATGGAGCCCAAAAAGTACAGTCTGCTAAATGGTATATACAAATTTGCTCTCCACAAGTTAAAAAAAAAAAAAAATGTCCTGCCTTCTTTTCTTCACATACTGCTGAAAAAAATCAATTACTCTCGGGTGTCTATGAAATTCGCTCAGCACCATGTTCCCCGGGCCTAGCGTCATGTGATTTCTGAGTATTTCAAAAATTAGGAATAAATTGGGGTGTGTTTCGAAAGATGGGTCTACGTACTTAAGAAATGTATTGAAATAAATGGAAATTATGTAGAGAAGATCCTCAAAAGAGGAGACCCTCTGAACTGTCTCCTCAACATCGCATGTAAGATTCTATCTGCCATATTATATGAAAGCCTTCAACCATTTGTCAACAATCTGATTGGTCCATATCAGTGTGGTTTCAGGTCAGAAAAATCCACCATCTAGAAAAATGCATGTTGCTCTATCAAGGTTGGAACAACATCACCGATGCATTTGATGTCAAAAAAGGACTGCAACAAGGTGACGCCCTGACATGTGAATTCTATAAAATCATTCTTGAAAAGATTGTACGAAATTGTCAAGCTAATATCAGGGGCATGATCTTTCAACAGTCTGGACAACTACTCGCGTACGCCGATGACATTGATATTATTGGTGGCGCTTTCGGGAATAATGAAACAGAAGTGATGAAACAATTTAGCAGTTAACGAGGTCAAAACAAAATATATACTGTCATCAAAAAAGGACAGCCAGCATCGACAACTTGGAAAGAACGTCACAATATACAGCTACAATTTTGAGATAGTTGAGTAATTTGTTTACTTAGGCTCCGTTGTAAGTTCAAACCAGCTCAGAGATGAATCGAAGAATCAATATTGCCAACCACTGTTTCTTTGGGCTAAAAGATAATTGATTAGCAAAGCCCTCTTATGGATAACTGAGGTAACTTTATATAAAACCCTCATCATCCCAGTCGCATTATATGGCGTAGAAGCATGAACGTAATGAAAGGCGGATGAACACACCCTAAGTTGTTTTAAAAGAAAAAGTCGTCGAGTAATTTTTAGCCCTTTATATCGACGGGGAATGGAGGAGAAGATACAATAACGAACTACTCGTATGCCAGTTGTACAGCGACATCGACCTAGTCAGAAGAGTTCAAATTCATCGCCTAAGATGGCTAGGACATGTAGAGCAAATGGACATCAACGCTCCGGCCCGGAAAGTCTTCGAATTCATCCCAGAGCGATGACGCGGTAAATGCCGACCTCACCTAAGGTGGCGCATAAAAGTAGAAAAGGAACGCAACCTAACACATGATCGAGTAAGTCATATAAAGTAAAGTAAGTAAAGTAAGTATGTAGAGAAGTAAAACAAATAATGAAAATAAGTCAAAATTGCTTTTTTTTTTTCAACCAACAAAGTGAGCTACTTTTGTTAATCCCTTATGTACTCGTATGTACTCGTTATCTACCAAGAAAGCGTACATTTTATATCATTTCTAGGTGATGGTTTCTTTTGTTTTTCTGATTGTTGGATTCGCTTTAAGTTTTTCCCTGGTGTTTCCTATGTCAGAATTTTTCAATAATCCTTTTGGAGCTGTTTTACGCACTATCGTTATGATGGTTGGAGAATTAAATTATGTGGAAACGTTTGCAAACAATGGGGTAAATATTACGAAATATATTTATATATTATACAAACCTGCCTAAACGAGGACTTCTAATAATATTTCATCCTTTGCATATTTCTCTGTAGCAATTGTTAAACGGATCATCCAAATTAATTTTTCTTTTATTTGTAATTTCGTGTAGTATAATTTTGATGAATTTAACTCAAGGTAATTTTTAATAAGAAAAAAACTAAATAAATGTTTAATATAAAACAAAATTTCATTCTAGGTATTGCTGTAAACGATATAAAGCTTCTGCATGAAATAAGTCAAATAATACGACTGGAAAAAGAAACAAGATTTCTATACGAATTTGAATGCATTTTTACTCACCGAATAATGATATCAAATCCAATTTTAAGAAAGGTATATAAAGAAAATTAATGTTATACGACTATCAATTTTTCAAACAAAATCCTTTCAACAAACTTTATTTAGATTAAGAAACGTTTGTATGACAGTGGCGCTATTCAAAGTGAAATAATAATTACAAAGGAAAAAAGACAAGGAATCTCTAATGTGCTGTTAGGTACGGATATGTGTTGTATTTAAAACTCGGAATTTCTTCTTTTAAATTTGTCATATTTTCCTTTTTAGCTAAACTAGTTCAACTTTATAAACCTACAAAATCGATCTTGAATCGGAAAATGTCACATCCACTATTTCACTTCAAATGTTTGCTAAATTGTTCCGATGTGCCTTAGCGATAGGCATCCTGTTATTATTTAATTTTTTTTATTTTTGATTTCCCATTAAAAATTACATCTGTCGAAGGACACCAAGTAATAGATTTTAAGTATAAAAATGGGATATAAACTTGTATTGAGACCACTATCTCAATAAATATATTTTCTTGCAATTACGATGTGCATATTATACTATTTTATATACAAAGAAGAACTCGCCTCGTTGGGTCCTCTCATGGACAGTGTCCTCGCGCATTTCCTTTCAAAGGCCAATAACCGATGACATGGGTTGCAATTGTGTCATATCTAGATGTGGCCCAACTATAAATGGCGAAGAACACAAGATCTACAAAACAGAAACCGGGCAGATATGGCTAGAATTGTGGCCCATGGGGGTTCACGCGGTCAGACTAGGCATTACATCCAATGCACATTGTCGCAACTGCAATACTGCAAGCAAGCTAGAAACTATCTACCATTTCCGATGCAAATGTCTGGCTCTAGGTAGGGGAAGATATAAGCTTTCATAATGCCACAGGATGGATGGAGAAGGTGTATGCTGACCCCCTCATCTCTATAGTTTATCATCCGAACAAGGCGCGGTAGGTCACGTGAGTTGAGGCCTTAAAACAGCGCTAAAGCGCTAATTAGCTTCGTCTGCATTTTTGCTATCAATGAATTTTGTTGTCTTATATTTGGTATGTCAGCAGTATATAGGTATATGTACAGAACGCTGCCTTGGGGAACACCTGCGTTCTATTTGGTTTATATTTGAAAATTCATCGTTGAGCTGCACATAAAAGTATCATAGTAGTCTGGAAGCATTAGTTTTTATTTTATTATAGCATAACCGAGAGTCTTCTTGATGTTTCGTCTATTATTGATGTACTGTTTTATCTCACTAGCAAATTAACTGAAATTTCGGTCAAACCTCTTAAAATTGATCGAAATCAAACCGAGTACTCCTACTCCTAAGAAATGATATGAAACATTTTCATATCATTTTTCCCATACGCCTAGCTCAAGAGCCACTGAAATTTGGGTTTTGAGTTACGTTAGATATGCACATAGATACGTTTGTGTGAAAATCATTGAAATAGGATGAAAGCTGTAGCTCAAATTGTTCAGACACCGCGTTGAATCCATTATTGTTCCGTTTATACCATTCTGGTTCGGAACACTAAAAATTGCGACAAATTTTTCTAGCAAATTTCAAACGATGGAGTAATAATATTTTTTACGTGACAGCATTTCAGGCAAATAAATTTAATTTTTCTGCTAACCACTACGCAGCAATATTGTGTTGCAATTCTGTATTATATTTTTTTCTTTTCTTCAAAACTAAATACTTGTTTCTTTCTAAAGTAATTTAAAAACTTTATTTAAACCTTAAAAATAAAAATTGGACAAGCAATTTATACTCGTAGGTCTAAAGAAAACGGAGATTTTGGCATCTAATCCAACTCTTTTTACTTGCAACTATAGGGCAAGCAAATATTGATTTCCTGAAAATCGTTGATCTTGATATTTTGATCAAACTTGACATCTGACATTGAAAATCTCAAATAAGTTCTGTTTGTCTGTCTGTATGTCACATCGGAATTTTCATTCTAACCCCAAAATTAACGGTACTTTATTAATGGCCGATTTTGAAAAAAATCGATATTTTCGAAAAAGGCTCTAACGATTTTGATCAAATTCGATACTTGAGTCATCGTGGATTTATGCTATCAGATGCCATACCAGTTTTTTGCAAAAAAATTCATACATATGTATAACGGTACTTTAGGTAATAACTGATTTTTTTCGACATTTTTCGGCTATGGCTCAATCGATTTTGTTCAAAATTAATATTCAAATAATATTTAATATACATATGCAAGATGATGGCATACAAAGTTTTCGAAAATTGTCAAAATATTTTTTTTTTCAATTTAAACAGTAAGTGCACTTTATTTTCGCAAATTATCCTGTAAAGTACTTGATAAGTCCAAAGAAAAATACAACTTGGCGGACCAGTTTCTTGAAATAAGGATGACTGGGTCTACATACTTACACCAACATATTTAGGTGCAATTGCAATTCACTCATGTTTGGTAAATAGGAGTGAAGGCAGAAAGGGGTGGTGTTAGAATTATTTTTTTATCGTCACGTAATCCTTTCTAGGTATAAATGTGAAGTTTTAAGTTGATTTACAAATTAGTTCGCTTGCAGCAGTCAAAAGAATAAGTAGTACGTGTCTTTTCAAACTCAAATATGAAATATGATCAAAATCGTAAAAGCCGTTTTCGTGCACGATTTTTTTTTTTTTGTGAACCTATCATAAATTTGAAGTTTGAAGAAAATCTGTCCAGCTTTTTGGGCTGCAGTCGTCCGTACATACACACAGATAGGTAGACCGACAGACATGCAGATTTGAGAGACCCATTCTTGAATAATATCAAGATTGTTCAAACACTCAGGATCGAACATTTTTACAACACCAATATTTATTCGTGACGGGCAATTAGGCATGGACGAAACCGGTCGAGTCTGCTATGTATAGGCAGTGCTCCCATAAATGGTAATTTTGTATTGTTTTTGGGAAAGTATTTGACTCAGAGATTTTGGACAAACTTGGTAATTTTATTACACAGAAATTCGAAAAGTCTTTCAAGTTTTTCGCTAAAGATTATAATAACTGTAGGTACTTTACTTAGACGTGCGTAAATTATCTATTTCTCGAACATGAATCCATTTACCATTTGTAAAAAGCAGAGGGATAAGAGGAGCGTTTTTAGTTTTCGAAAAGGATGTAGACAGCATCTTAGGATGGGAACGGATACGAAAAAGAAACATGGCACACTTGCGTAGCACCGCGCTACTCAACACAATTTCATACTTAAATAATTTTTTTATAAACTTATTTACATAATGAGTAAATATGTGAGACCCAGTCGTTCTGTATTTGCTGAGCTGGTACATTGACTTCGACTTTAACCAAAAGGAGAGCACATTGAGATTATTTTTTGTTGAGATTATTACAAAACTCTTTATACGATTAGTCATGAGTATATATTTTAAGGTAAAAAAATAAATGTGAATTATAAGAAAACAAGATGTTCAGTCTTTAAATTTTTGTCTCACGCATCGAGGCATTGGAAACAGATACAGTAGCATATTGAAAGCAGCCAAGCCAACGGCGAAAGCGCACGATGCTGCGACATCAATGGTTTCCTGAAATCGAATTTATTATTTTTATGAGGCAATTGCTTGAATGAAAACTTAATGACTCACATCGGGATCAGCTTGTCCTAGACGTTCGTGTAAGAAGTCAGCTGCCTTCGGACAAATTACTGAAGCTGTAGGAGTGCAATTGAGTTTATGCGATTGAAAAGCAACACTATGCAACAATGAAGATACATAACGAGTATGGGTTCCTTTTGTATTATCCTGTAGCCATGGCTGAAGACCCTTGTATGACCTATAAAACATGAAATTTGTTTGAATTTCAAGAATTCGTTTTTTTGTGTACCTACATATACATACATATATATAATATCTTACCTGACGGTTCCACTAGCTAAAGCCAAGCTTATGCAGAGTAAATAAGTGACTGCTATAGCAGCATTAAATGGAATTTTAACAACCAACAAAAATGAGATGGACAATTGTTCTGCCAACACATAACTAGACCACAGGGCAACCAAAAGATAGGAGAAAATTGTCCCGTTGGGGGTGTTTGGATCTAAGAATAATCTAAATGGGCAAAATGGTTTGAATTTTTTTAAAAGATAAATTTAATTCATTCTTACGGATACAGAACACAGCTTGCGATTGCCGATGATATGATGGAAAATGGTATCGAGACTGAGTTGTACGCAATCAGCAATGTTGCACCAGTATAAAGACCTTCGGGGTTATCCTGAGAAAATCGTTTTCTCCATATGGGATCTAAGGAAATATAAGGTTTCTTTTTTATTACGACATAATTTGCTCACACATTTTACATGTAACATACACAAACTAACGGTGGCTAATATTCCACATCCATAGGATAGGCCGATAACATTTAGAATCATACCATTTTTACTAAAGAAACCATAAGCGTCATCCTGAAATGAACAAAGTTTGCATTTATATTTTGAATCAACAGCTTTCTAGAACAGGGCTTATTTTAAATTATGTATAATATAATACTGCGTCAGCCTGTATTATGTACTTGCTTAATTAATTTTCTACGACATTTTTTTCTTTTGTCGAAACCGTGTTAACGAATTCGGTTTGGTCCAGTCCATTCCAATCCTAGTTGCAAAAGTGACTGTCTCCTAATACAGCGCGACAAATTAGGTGGTTAGTGTAGGCTTATCTAACCGGAGGCCAGGATTAAGTAGGTTGTCCAGAAATTCCGTGCTAAGCCCAGAGCCCCGCTAAACCAAGATGTAAGACCCTAAAATCCCATAATTTTGAGACTTTGTCCCGAAATCAAAGCTTTGCTATTTGTCAAGTCTAGATGAGTGCATAGGCCGGGTAGAAAATGTATGGGTATTTATTATAAGGGACTTTGACAAGAAACTGTTAACCAGATTGATTTTGATAGCCACACCTTTTGAGTGGCCAACAAAGGCTAGGAGCACTGACTGACAATAAAAATCTGACCGAAACATAGTTTTTTTGACGAAACATAACCTTCTCGTGAGGACACTTATGATAGCTTATTTGTGCAAAAATGCAAGCGATAAGCAACAAACATGCATAAACATATTACCTAGGAAACAACTATCAACGGGTTCTGAGTTGTGTAATGTTCACCACAAAATGAGTGATATATCTAAGTAGTTTCGGCGATGGCCGAAGGTTCGACAAAATATTGACCGAAACCAGTGTTTTTGGCCGAAACCGAACCTTCCGTCGAACATTAGTAAGTTATTAGAAATGTTAATTGTGAGATCCTGCAACTTCCTGAGATTGCAGTTGAGAGAGAAAGATAAGTTTTGTAAGAGATTAGTGTTTGCTTGGTTCGTTTCTCAAAAGCAAAAAAGTAATTGGAAGAGACATGGGTAATTTTTTCATTTTCATTTCAGCAAGGATTGCCTGCAGAGGAGGTAGACTGCGATTTTATCTTCATTTTCATCTTCCCAGCTTTTGTACCAATTGTTGCATTGGATACTTGAGCTAAGCGTGCCTGCCCGCAGTGTCCGGTGTTTCAATTTAAAAAAATGTCGATCATCTTATTTATAAAGATTTTTTTTTATATCTTTACCGATCCAGAATTAGCAATGCACCTCGGTATTCGGACTTCCTAGTCAAGCAACAGCCGAAAATGGTATTCATCATTATGCTTTTCAGAAGACGCACTACGAGTACACAAGAATTGATATGAATACCAACCTTACCATACAGTGCTCCCTGATGCATGATTTTGTGATCCTATTCGTAAGTTAATTGCGTAAATGCAATATCTCTGATTCGGATATTGGAGCTATACAATTTAAAAACACGAGGAAATTTAGGCAGGGGAAAGCAAAACTCGAACGAAGCGTCTTCTGTTCGTTTGAAATCGTCAAAAGCAACAAATTTACACACAAATCTTTTCACCTTCATTGGGGTCTAAAATTGTCAAAATGAAGATAAAATCATCAAAATAGCATCGCTGCACCATCTACTTGTTGCCAAGGTACATATGCCACAACATAAAAGAAGTAACTACAGTGAAATAACCCAAACGGGTGTAATCGTTCAATACCGGAAACCTCAAGTGCAGATGAAATTTTGCCGATAAGCCATCATGAGTGCCCATTCAGATGTGCTCGATTTTTCTTAACCATCACAACGGTGTGATTAGTAGTGCCATAAAGTACATACATAAAAAACAACAGGCATACATAGCGACTCGCGTAGAAGGACGTTTCGCGAACTTTAGCAGCAGAGGTCAGAGTGTAAAAACGAAGGAGCCAAGGCAAAAAGATCCGAACAAGGATCATACCTCGAAAGAGTCATTGTCGGTGTGGCAAACCGATAAAGAGAGATGACGATGACTTTACATTTCAACCATCAGTATCAAAGCTGAATATTGTGTATAAAACCATTTTAGATTATGTAAACGCTTTGAGACTTTCGTTAACAGCCTGAGTGGTATGTATCTGTAGGGTTTTGAAAAGGAAACTCTAGGTCTGTTTTTCAAAAGCTGCGCACTTAGGAAAGCGCACTTAGGAAAGTGATATGAAATGAAAAAAAAGTCGGAGCAGGAAGCTTCTTAGAAGAATATAATATAATATAGTCTGGGGATAAAAACCTCAATGTATTAAGCTGAGGTGGTGTCTCTGCTGCATGTGCTGAATCCGTCAGATAATGGGGTACAAATATCCTAATAGCACTGGACCAACAATCAGTGATCAGGCGAATTTTACATCTTCCGACTATTATCTTCAATATTGTCTACCTGAGTGCTTCAAAGCAACCTTGGATGGGGTAGTTTTTGTCTGATTGCACACTACACAGGTAGATATACTTGTATAGATGAATGATGTGTATAGTATATACATACTAATCTTTTCAGTAAATAATATTTAAAACTGCTAACCCCAATATTCCAGTAAAATAGCCACAGTGTCGACATCGCAATTGGTAAGAGGAAGAGCCTCAAAAACAATGAACGCATTCCTGCGACACCACATGAAAACGTAGATGCAAGCAGTTTCCTAAAAAAAAAATATATATATATATATTTATCAATTTCAAGTTCACCAGCCTTTATGAAAATTCACTTACAAATAAAGCATGATCCATACTTTTAGCTCGCCAGGCTTGCCATATGCCAAAGGCACTTTTCCAGTTCCCATTGAATTTAGCGGTGCGTCAGAGATTGGCGTTTCTCTAGAAAACCGTTCTACAAGCGCTTCGATTTGTTGACTGGATTCCAAGAAGCGATCCCGACTTCTGTTAATCACAAGTTGAAAGTATTGACCATGAGACATGAGTAAAAGAAAATAGAAGTCTACCTTCGATCCACAGTCGACAAACATAGATAATACATTAGTGGATTTTCGAGTTGAGGGCAAGGAAAGCCAATACCATGGAAATACTCCAACATAGCACGAGTACCTCCAGAGTAGACTACACCGCCTAGGCATAGGAATAAAGCTCTATCCAAAAATGGAAAAACATCAGAACGAGGTTTCTCCAATGATAACAAGATCCCGCAGCCAGTTTTCTTTGCGGTGTTCGATAAAATCGAAATGAGCAAATATGCACTTAGTGGGTCCAGTCCTTGTGTTGGCTCATCCAACAGTAGCATAACTAAAGTATTAAAAAATTAAAAGATTTTTGTTTATATATGTATCACCTACCTGGATCTCGAACAAGTTGAATGCCTATTGCCAAACGCCTTTTTTCACTTATATTCAGATATTCGACACGTTTGTGAGCGACCTGAGACAGAGCAAGATCGGCTAGGACCTGGCGTACCTTGGAACTTTTTAAATATCCAGACAACTGAAATGGCATTATGGGGATCTAAATGGATTTCTTTTGCCTTCGACATGTACTTACTATTGTAGCAGTGTAGTGTAATGTTTGGGCAATTGTTAGACCGGGTATAAAAGTGCAACACTGTGTAACATAACCGCATCTCTGCTGAAATAAAGCTTTAGAAAGCGGCGTCCCATTGAGTAAAACTTGACCACGAGTAGATCCCTCAGATCGTCTTGAAATGACGTCTAGAAGAGCACGTTTTCCACTACCTAAGGAAATAGGGAAGGAAATAATGAATGTTAACAAAATTGCCATAGTAGTGGAGGAACTACATATGTCTCCTAATTGCATAAATTATAGATAATTAACCTAAGGATAACGAGAGTTACTCACCCAAAATGGTTATGAATGTTAGTAAATATTAATAAGCGCAAAACTTAAGGCGGCAATTTTGAAACGATGTATGTACATGTATTTCGAAGCAAGGAGTTAGACTCCGGAGATCTAAGCCGTTTTTGCAAAAAAAGGTGTCGCTGTATAAATCAAGTCGCATTTCCTTCCATTTTTGTGGGAAAACACTGCAAGTCTGTTTTTGACTGCTGGAGAAACCCTTCGAGTTGTAAGAAGCAAACTGAATAGTCTGTCATTTATCAGACCATAAAAAGACCGAAAATAGCTTTAGACGCCAACCCCAGATAGAAATTGTCCCTAACGTCACTGTACCATCGGATCTGACTGTAGGGCTGTCTCTGTGTCCCTGGTTTCAATTGCGTTTGCGCTAAATTAGGACAAATCATTTGATCGCCTTAATAGAGACTAGAAAATAATTTTCAAAACGTTCTCTGCAACGGCGTGATGATGAAGAGAAAATTCCTACGAAACTTATTCAACATTATCTTTTTTTCTCTAACAATACTAGTTGAATGAAAATGGATTATTTTGCTTGCGTCGAGCAAGCAATAATTTCCCTAGGACCACCAAGCTGGAATCTTTGTGTAGGTATTATCAGTTTTATGATTTTCAGTAAGGTACTGAAAGATCCTACAAACGGAAAACGTCCCGAAAGATCCCAAGAAACAGAAATATCGCAGGTAACCTTACTTTAGGCCAAACCTCTTCCTATGATGTAATCCAAATCCGGCGTCAAAAATTAAGAACACAAAATGGAGGATTCTAAATGGCGCCCAATAAATATAAAATAATACGATAAATGATATCGATTATTCTAGGCACATATTTTCGAGGTCTCTGAATCTAATCTAAAATCAAATTCTCAAATTAATCAAATTAAAATTAAAGACAGTGCATTCTTAATTTTAAAATATTGTCTTTGGACGTGGATTCAGCGTGAATCCCAAAATCACCGCTATTACTATAATTGGTATTACTATAATTGGTATTACTATAATAGAAGAACTCAAAAATGCATGCGTACAGAACATAAGACAATAAAGATACGACTCTCGTGCACTTTATTTTGATAAAAAGTAGCTATGTCTTTGCTTTTCTTTGTTTTTAATAAAACCATACAAATTTAACGATATACCTACATACATATATACATATGTAAGCGGACTGCTAAAGCAGGGGTTTCGAAGTCTTAATCCCAGAAAAAAAACCTTTAACAAACAGCCTTTCAGAAATTGCATAAAAATGTACTAGTAGGTCTCTTACAGTCGCATATCGCAGAGCACGAAGCCAGGTCTACAGGACCCTATGTGCAAACATTAACTGTATATTTATACATATGAATCACCTTTTATACACGAAATTTTTGATACAAATGTCATGTCAGAATCCTTGATCGTTTTTACTTGAATTACAAAAGGTATTACTAATAGAAGGTATATTATAATATATAATATCAAAGAAGTGAATCTCTCAATTCTCTCTCTGTGTCTGTCTGTTTGTCCGTCTGTCCTATGTACGAAAGACTGCAGCTTAAACGGGCCATAGTTCGAAGCGAAATCGGAATTTTCATTCTAACTGTAATGTTAAGGGTAATTTACTAAAGGCCGATTTTAAAAATTGTGTTTAAAATTTAATATTCGAGTTGGGTTGAATATAAGTATGTCACTAGATGGCTACCATGTTTTTTTGAAAATTGACTCTTTCTCCATTATGTATCGGACGATGCAAGCCGTGCCCTTTATTTAAATACGTATAAGAACTACGTTAATTTTTCCCACATAATCGCGAACTTACAACCAATGGCTTTTAGTATGGAGACAAAACCAGTGTTAAGGGATTTAATTGAAACAAAAAGTAATAAAGTGCACGACTGGATCGCACGTACTTGCATATACCTATATGTATGTATGATATATATTTTTTTTTTAAATGCGATAATTAGTAACAGATATCTAGCCCAACTCATATATTAAATTTAAATAAAATCGTTGGAGCCGTTTTCGAGAAAATGGATTTTTAACAAAATCGACCGTTAGTAAAGTGCCGTCAAATTGGGGCTACAATTATGAATTTTGCGCAAAATCCGGCCAATCGTTTATGCTGCTTTACGCAGATACATATATAAACTTTTGCCCAGTGTCAAATTTTATTTGGAAAAGCATTGGAACAAGTTGAACTTGGCACATTTTTATCTCACTTCTTTTCGTGGCTGAATTGTTACAGGTAATACTTTTGCAAACATTAGTCATGGGTACACACCTATGTAATGTAATAATTTAGTGACGAAAAGAAACCATCGACAAGCAATCGTTAGGTAAGACTTCCAAGTTCTTGAGCCAGTTTTACTGCAAACCTATCTGCATTACAAAAAGGTTTATGATGCTATGTTTTGGAATATTTGAGGATATGTTAGGGTGTTTTGTGTTGTATAAGATATATGGGGATATTTTGGGACATTTAGTGGTATTTTAGGTTATTCTATAGTAAAATATAATATTCTAGTAAAATATAATATACAACACTGAATACCCCAACATATAATAAAATATCCCATATAACACCAAATACCTCAACATATCCTGAAATATCCCAAAATACAACTAAATATCCCATATACTCTAAATACTCCAACATCTCCTAAAATATCTAAGAGACTATTTAACAACGTCTTAAAAATTATATACTGCATGGTGATATGGCGCAGTGGTTAACATATGACCCCGCCTACCGTCCATTTTAAGAAAAAGTCAAACTTTCGACCTTTGTCCTTTGTCTAAACCCCAAGCGCTACCTTCATAACAATTTTCAAGGTTCTATGTTGGCTAGAAGTACCATACATGTTTCCAAATTTTTGAAAACTACATATATTAAAAAGTCCAACACGCTCATTTGTATGTAAGCAAGTTTTGTGTTTTTGATGTACGAAATTTAAAGATTCTCTGTTCACAGAAAGTATCGTACAGGTTATGATACCTGGTACCCCTGGCCCTGCCCATTTTTTTGGAAGCCATGTTTAAAAGTCCAATTTGTTTCTCTGTTTATATACCAAGTACTACCTTTGTACCAGTCAGTTAATCAGTCAGTTAGTCACTCACAAAATAAACGTTTTTTGAAGTCATCTATCTCGGCAGTCGCTTAACCTTCAAATTTGGTACAGTTACTAACATGGTTCATCTGAATATGGTGTTTTTGATATTTATATCGTTATTGGGAGCTGAGTTACATGGGGTCAAAATGCTCTAAGTTGTTTCGTATAAATAAGGCGGTGCACAAATTGATGGGGAACTTGACGGTGCACCTTGATTATTAGAGGTAAATAATAGTTACAATTATTATTAGGTGCGTAACTAAGTTCTCTGTCAATAGATGACTCCAGCAGTAAGTGCTGGTCGATTTTCACATATCCAAAACATCATGAGTCGAGCTTAGACATATGGTAAACAAACTGTTTTGACACATTAGTAATTTTGTTTTAGCGTCATATACTTTTGGTTGTGTGAAAATGTCTGATTTTGTGCCAAATAATCGTCATTTGCGAGTAGTGTTGATTTTCTTCTTTCATTCGAAGAAAACGGCAGCTGAAGCGCATCGAGAGCTCCAAAAAGTTTACGGAGATGCTGCTCTAAGTGAAACAACGTACCGTAATGGGTTCCGTCGCTTCAAAGACGGTGATTTCGATGTTGACGACCGTCCGCGTGAAGGTCAAAATTCTTCGAAGACGCTGAATTGGAGGCATTGGAGGCTCGATGAGGATCCGTGCCAAATGCAAGAATAGATTGCTTCAGCATTAGGAGTTACCCGTCAAGCCATTTCTAAGCGATTGCATGCGTTTGGAATGATTCAAAAACAAGGAACTTGGGTCGTTTTTTCACCCGTAAACAACTGCTCCAGCGGCAGAAAAGGAAGGGTTTTCTTCATCGCATCGTGACGGGTGATGAAAAATGGATTCATTACAGCAACCCAAAAAAAAGGAAAGTCATGGGGTCTGCCCGGTCATGCTTCTACGTCGTCAGCTCGGCCGAATATTCACGCTCCGAAGATTATGCTGTGTAACTGTTGAAACCCAACGAAACCATCACTGGGGAACGGTATCGACTTCAATTGATGCAATTGAGCCGAGCACTGCGCGGAAAACGGCCACAATACGAGCAGAGGCATGAATAAGTGATTCTACAGCATAACAATGCTCGGCCTCACGTTGCCAAACCCGTTAAAACCTACCTGGAAACGCTCAAATGGGGAGTCCTACGCCACCCGCCATATTCCCCAAATATTGCCCCATCCGATTATTACTTGTTTCGTTCGATGGCACATGGTCTGGCTGATCAGCAGTTCCGCTCATATGAAGATTTCGAAAAATGGCTTGATTCGTGGATAGCCTCAAAAGATGAACACTTTTACCGTAACGGTATTCGAGCTCTGCCAGAAAGATGGAACAAATTTGTAGCTAGCGATGGGCAATACTTTGAATGATTCATTTGTAACCATTTTTTCACAATAAAGTTGCATTTTCATCAAAAAGAACAGAACTTAGTTGCGCACCTAATAGTATTTCAATAAGTCTAATGTAAGACCAGCTAATTTAAATAATTTTTCTGAAAAGGAAATCATTTTTTAATTCACAGATAAACACCTCCATTAGACCTTTTAAAAATAAAATTCGCTAGATTCCATAATTTCTCGGATAATATTTAAGCTCACGTCAATAAATCTAGAAAGTTATCGCGAATAAAATCTAAGAAACCCCGAGGGTAATACTCGTATTTACTTAGTTTAGTGTACTTTTGATCATTCAGAATAATATTTCCCAGGATTTCACTAACGCCTCAAGGCATAACTCTAACAAAAGTAATCTGATCTTCACTTATATGAAGTGTTTAAATAACTTCTAATAGAAATGTGTCTACATACATAAATCACTCAGCAAATACTCACCCTTTGAGCCTAAAATTGCCATCACCTCTCCACTGTGCACTGTCAAGTTGACGCCTTTAAGAACCATGGCGGTGCTACCGCCACCATTAAAACATCCTCCACCATCCACCTGTGAAAGTAACAAATATTTAATAAACACTTCTCACAGAAATTAACCAGAGTAGGTAGATAAGTCTTTTCTTCCTCTGATACCGATCACAAACAAAACAAAAGAGTTCAGGCACGAACTGAAATTCAACCCTCTCGGTAAACTCATTGTAATTGAGAGTTCGTTTGTTTACTTTTTTCGTTTAATTAATCCACAAAAAAAATCATTTCGTTATGATATGTATCCAATTTCATTCATCACACATATTACAAATATATGTACGTGGTGTTAGTACAATTTACAAGCAAATCATTGATCGAACGAACCTCTGTGGTATGGAAAATGTTATGCGCTTCCAATACATAATCACTGCCGATCATTTTTAAGTTAATGACGTCACTCGCCTACTTTGGCTGTCAACAAAATTACTAAAGGTAGATGTAGACAGGTGTACTCTATGCATACAACACAACAAAGAGGTGCCTGTGTTGTGTCTGCTTCTGCTGCACAATTGGAATACAACAACAACAATGACGAACAAATTTTAATACTGCACTACCTACATCAGCCAAACTCTACGTGAGCTAACAAAGCACTGACTGATTTAACCAGTGGAAGCCAGCTCTTGATAGGTAGGTAGAGGTATGCCATCGCTGGGAGCGTATAAATTTCTCTAAAATTCCGGTGAGAACAAGAGAAACTATTATGGTCACTAAACTGGAACTGGAAGTGAGTATCGTTTTGAACTTCTTATTGGAAATGTGAAACTAGTTTTACACTTACGGATACATATGTGAGTATCTGTGGGTATATTAAATAAATCTTATTGCTTGTATAGTGCTCTTATTACCAGATAGAAATTATAACAAGCAGCATTTTCGTAGTAAATCGTCTTTACAAAGTTTTGCGAAAAATAAAATAATGTGCACTACTGATGACTTAGAATAAAAATCTTTTAGCCATATCCAAGAAGTAGACAATTTTCAAAATTCCGCAAATTGTTTAAGCCGTCTCCTCGCTTTGAGCACCTTCCCAATCTATCGGTCAAAAACCTTGACCAGATGTTTGCTGGCACTCGAGTCCAAAAAATTGTAATGTCAGAATGTCTATTATCGTTGACACAAGAGTCAAATTTGGGTGTTGGTAGCTTATACAGCAATCAGATACTACTTTCAAATCTGTAAATGGAATACTTGGAATATTAATAACTGCAATAGGAACTTGAAGTTGTTTCTACTCTTTAATCCGCTTTGATAAGATCTAATTCCGATGTTTCGATACAAGTACATACATCTTTTACAGCATTTCAGTGGTCTGTAATCTTCGGTGGGACAATGCTCGCATCGATCACCTTAGGATATCGCTTTTTAGCCATTCAACACGAATGTGGAATAACTTGCCTTCCTCAGCATTTTCAGCAACGTACAATTTGCAAAGATTTCAAATTAACGCGCATCGTTACCTCACGCTCTCTCCTTATCTGTCCACTATTTAACTCTTCCCTGTACCTTTTCCTTTCGTTTCATCAGTGGGGTTTATAAACTTCAAAGAACACAGTTCTAAGTGGTAGAGAACATTTTAGCCTATCGGCTTCGTATGACAAAATGCCTTACTACAAAGGCGGATATACATTTTTAAAAGGTACATAGTTATATGATAGCATTCAGTGGCTTCTCTAAAAATTCAATTTACATCTTCAACTGTTCATCATATGACCAAATTTGTTAGAATTTCGGTCAAAACTGCTGACCACAAATTATAATTAGCCTGACAATTTATATCACACATTGGAGTAGCAAGTTTATAAGGACACTCAGCATGTATGGTACTTCGGACGACGCGCGGTTTGTAAATTTTTTTTAAAGCAGGAGATTCACAGGGCTATTCTTATATTTATTTTATAAAACTCCGGTCTGGCCTTATACTCGTAGGTCTTTAGCATTGAACGATCATTTATCATGCTTGTTTCTAGTGACACAGTACGATTTCTTATGTTACTTTTAGGGGAAATTTAATCAATATTCATCTTGTCTTGTTCCCAAACTGTTCTTGGAGGAATAGGGCCAATTATTATACATATGTACCGCCAGTTATTATCCTGTGATTGTCAAATGCGTATCCTTGTAATTTTGTTTTGTAAGTCGATTTTTTTCACGAACTTCGATGAAGATATAAAAAAATTCATATGTGTTTCACTTTTTTTCATGCACGTTAGCACTTTCCACTGATTTTCGTGAAAGTATTATTAAATAATGCGTCTTCTTGTCATGTTTCAAACTAAGTCGTTATATTTATAGTAATCAGGTCAAAAAAGACCGCATAATGCAAAGCGGATGAATCTGCGCTGCATAGATCCGATTATTTTGATATGGACTTCTTAAAAAGGTGACCATACATGGCTAGCATAATTGAGGAAGGGCCTTATTAATAATAATTCAATATAATTATCTGGGAATTCCTTAGGCGAGCATATAGATTTATCGATATGAGAACAAAAGTTAAGTTCAGTATAACAAATAACACCCACATCATATGCTGAGACTCTTACGGGATTAAGTAATAGAGTTTGGACACCAGATGGAGAATCTATTCGAGTCTTTCTGCAACAGGCGAGTGCCAGCTGTAAATGATATGTGTCCAACGATTTACATGTCCTTAGCAAAGGTAGATCAGAGTCCCTGATGACACATTCGGCGTCGTTTTTTGTTAGGATCAATGGTCCAAGATGGCTGCCTTGTGGGATGCCCGAAGTTGTTATAATAAGATCAAATACTGAAGATCTAAAACGGATTTTGTACTGACCCTCATTCAGATAGGATTTGATCCATGAAATAAATCTCGGTTGAAAAGGAAGAGGTTTTAGCTTGAAAAGAATTATTATTAATACATCATCTTTATAGCCATCCTCCTATGGGAAGAGTTAATTCAGTGGTTGTCGATCTGCTAGTAGAAAAGATTGAATTGCAGTGAAAATCGTAGCATTATAAACTATGCTTTCAAAGAGCTCGGATACGCATAGGAGTTTAGCAATGGGCCTACAGTTAGATGCTTCACTTTTACTTGAAGTTTGTGGTACAAAATACCTCATATAGCAGAAATAATCAAGATCGGGTTCAAAGTCGTGGTCAGTGAACTAATGGCTGAAGAAGTGGGAGAATATTTTAGGGTCTGCCGAGGATGTATCTGAGTATTGAAGTGAAGATGTATAACCATCAGATTATGGTGTTAATAAAATGGCAAAAGTGCTTGGAGTCGAAGATCAGATTGAATCACATTTGATGAAAAACAGATATTCGAGATAAAACATTTCACCGAGCTTAGAAAATGCATGCAGTTAGTTAGAAAGGTCGGAGTCAAACTTAGATTTTAGGTAGGTATAATTGCCATAATTTGTTTCTGTGACGAAGTGAGTGTAACACTTTTTAATGGAGATGACGAACAAATATGGACCTCCGTAGAAAATCGCTTCGGGTCGTTAGGTAAATATATCTCTGATTCTAAATCAAAACGGTATTTCATTCTTATGTATCGATTTTTATTTGTATTCTCTTTCAGCTGGTAACATGTGCACATTCTAACTCACTGTAAAATCCAACAAACACACACCACTAGTACCACGAATACCGATTTACCCAGTCCACTGGAAAGACAACAACAGGTAAAATTCAACTAGATAGGTTATGTAGGGTCTGCAGCTAAGATGGCGTCACACTACTGGTTAGTTCTCTCAGAGAGTTTGCGCATGCTATACTGCGCTCGGCGCGGTCAATTTAAAAAAGTGTAAGATAGTGTACCATTTCAATTACACATTAACAACAAATCTATGCAATTGTGTGTGCATTCTGTTTTTGTGCAAAAATAATTTTTATACGCATATCCTTAGTGAATTTGTGAAACAGTGAATATAGTATTTTTGTTCCCCCTATAGAGAGTGGTAAAAAAAATCAATTTAACAAATACTCGTAACAACTTCCGATTGGATATTTTTGGATTATAACACCTATACATTTCTTCAAAGAATGCCAAAACGGAATTCATAACTGCAGACGTCTAACTATAATATTTTGATTCAATGGTGAGTGTGGCTTTTGAAAATTACTATACATTCTGTTAGTGAATTCATTCGCAATAGGTATATTGTACTATTGAAAGAAAAGGAAGACGAACAATAAATAATGCCTTAACGAGTACTATAAGAGTGCTGTGTAGCAGATGAAAATAATAATGATTCTGTGAGATATATTTATTTCACTGTGCTCTAACTGGAATGTACTGTTAAGTTGGCTGTATGCTCCTCAAAACTCTTTGCCGATGTACATTGCCGCAGAAGGTCAAAGATCTTAGGCAGATCTTGTAAACATACATACATATAACGTGTATAGGCTAGAACGCGCTGCCGTGCAAGAATCACGGGCTGAGGCTGGAGGGGGACACATTGTGAACTTGCTAGTCCAGTAGTAGTGCCAACGTATGGATACGTTGTACAACTTTTCAGAAGTTTCCTTCTATAGCTATGTTCTATTTAGAATTTTCTTCCACAAAGAGGGGACTCAAGAAATGATGCCACATTGAACGGTTTTGTGTCTACTTTTCGCCCTTTCTGTTCGAAAAAAAAACAGCCTTACAGAAGATAGAGAAATAATTTATTTTACAAACCTAGGGTCTTTTTTTCTGTTTAATTTTTTTTTTTTTAATTATATCAATAATGATACAAATTATGCAAATGATCAACTTCCCTTGAGCTATTTATTCAAAATAGCTACTTCAGGAATCTGAATCCCATTCAGCTTAGCAATAAAAAAAAAAAAAAAGAAACCATTCGTTTCCGAAATTTTAGTGAAAGTGTACATGAACCCGTTTAACTTTCGTCCGTATCTTGAAATCAAAATTCAATAAAATGCCCAAATTTGGAAAGCAAACACAAGGTAAAATCGAATGGATACTTTTTTTTTAATGATTTTGCGTGCATGTTTTCACGCACAGATTTTGTATTATTCATACGATTTCCTATTGCTATTATTACAAAGCGTGTAATTTTTTTTTATTCAACTCTCTTTAAAGATAGACAAAAAAAGTTTATTGGTTGGTTAATTATGGCATAGCTAAAATCAAATTTAAATCAGATCGTACCTATAATTAATGCAAACGATTCTATAAGAAAATGGTCTTCAAGTTTTTAATTTCTATTGGTCTACCTATTCCTTTTGTTTAATTCTTCTGGATTGAAAGTATGGATTTCAGACGCATTTTGGTGTTGCATTCATTCAAATTGCGGTTGTAATTATTTTAATGTTTAACATAAAATTTATTTTGAAATTTTATTTTTTCTAATTCATACAGGTTTTATGTAACAGAACAATGAAGGAATGCTGATTTGCTTATCGCCTTGGGAATATCAACAAATTGAAAAATTATCATAAAAATCTCTCATATTTTTAAGATTTATGATGGAATAACTAGTCATGTATAAGCTACTTTCACTGCTTTGATTGTTCTTTGGACGTTTTGTTTCTAACGGTGTTTCAAAAAATTATATTTCCGGAAGCAAGAATTTAGTTTTCAGATAGTCCGTCGTTTGTAATAAAGGCAATTCACTTTATTTACAGGCACTTTGAGAGATGCAGAGGAAGATTGATTGCTGGTATGGAATGTTTGTCGTAAAATATATATATAGTACTCACTTTACATTAGGCGCTATAGTCCGGGACGGACCTGGACCTCAACCAACAAGCATCTGCAACCAGCTCGATCTTTGTTAGCCGCCTCTAGTTTTGCACACGAAGTGCAAAGTGGTTGAGATCACTTCTCCACTTGTATGCGCCAGCTTAGGTGATTCTTCCTTTACCACGTCGTCGCTACGGGATGAACTCGAAAACTTTCCGGACCGGAGCGTTGATGTCTACTCGCTCTACATGTCTGAGTCATCTCACTTGATGAATTCGTACCCTTCTGACTAGATTGGTATTGCCGCACAACCAGTATAGTTTGTTGTTGTATCTTCTCCTCCATTCCATGTATGGAGGTCTATCTTCATACATTCTTAACTAAGAGTTAACTTTTTACTTTCAAAAGGCTTTAACAGCTTTCATAAGCTTGTATCTTCCCCTCCATTTCCCTTCGATAGAAACGGAACCAAAAACCAATCTAAGAATTTTTCTTTCAAAACTACCCGCCTTTTATAACACGTCGTATAGCAGAATTGAGATGATGAAGATCTCATTTACTCGTAAAGTCACATTAGTTGTCCGTGAGATTCAATTGTCTTCTTAGCCCAAAGAAATAGCGGTTTTTTGATTCTTCGCCTGATCTATATGGTGGTGTCATTGTTTGAATTTACAGCGCAGCCTAGGTAGACAAAGGCCTTAACTACCTCAAAATTGAAGCAGTAATGTTGACAGTCCTCTTTTGATGACAGCTTAAATTTTGTTTTGCCCTCACAAATTCACGTAAGCACCACTATCAGCCCGATACGTTATTCTAATTATGTCAATGTTATCGGCGTCGCGAGTAGTTGTACAGACTTTTGAAAGATCGTACCCCTGATATTAGCTTTGGAATTTTGTACAATCCTTTCAAGGATGATGTTAAAGAAATAACATGACAGCGCATCACCGGTCGCAATGTGATTATTTAATCTATGGTAGACTTCATCATCAAGGTTACCGACCTGGATGCATTCTCGATCGTTATCCTGCACATACGGACGAATTTGACAGGGATGCCAAAACTAGATATGGCTCTGTATAGCTCCTCTCTATAGGTGGGGAGTATCGACTTTGAGTTCCTGGGTTTTTTCCAAGATCTGCCGCAATGTAAATATTTGATCTATGGTAGACTTTCCTGGCAACCACACTGATAAGGATTAATCAGAGTTGATGTACGCTCCGTACCAAATCATCCTCAGTTGCTTTAAATAGCTCGGCAGTTAGACCGTCCGCTTCAGCTGCCTTGTTGGATTTAAGCTTAGATATTGCTATCTTCACCTCACTTTGGTCGGGCGGTCAGACTTCTTGATCATCGTCGTCCGAGTTGAATGGAACATTCTGCCTGACAGTAGAATTTTTATCATAATCACCGTTTAACAGTCTGCAGAAGTGATTTTTCCAAATTCTCAGCACCGACTGTTACGCTACTACTAGCTCCCCTTCTTCATCCCTTTCGAACATCATTTCTGCTATAAGACCTCCATTGAGTCGATCTCACGTTTTTTTTATATTCCTTTTTCTTCTTTCTTTGAAGCTGCATGTACTCTTCTTCTTGTAAAAAATATAAGGAACTAAAATATATAAGCTGCTTAAAAGCAGTTGTTATTAGTCATATTCATAAAAATATGCGTGTACATACTTATATATAGCTCACGTCATTGGAAACAATTCGAAGCACTGTTAGAAGAGTTGAATGGGTATGTTAAATGTGTGTTAACCAAAACATATTCGATTGATACACAATTGTATTGTTAACATTTCTATCGATAATTGAATAACAACCACAAAATCAATTACGGCAACACATTACAACTACAAACACTTATTAAACTTGCAGCTTAACTTTGTACGGCTTTCGCGACTTGTATTCACTTTGAAATCGGTTTCGGAGCGTTTCATCAATAAGACATTTTCCTTCACTCATAGAGAAAAACACCAAAGCCATAATTTTTCTTATTTGAATTTACCAAAATTCACTTGTTCTGTGGATATTGAATGGTAGCACCTATAGTTTTATGCCATTTCCGAAAGTGCAATTTTCAGAGTTTTATACACAGGCTACGAGACCTAAGAACGTGGCCCAAAGACTCGAAGGCCCACAATAAGTCCAATTGTTAATTTGCGAGATATCATATTATTTTATGTACGAGTAAGTAACGGGTAGGTCATCTCGTTTCGGAGTGGCCGAACAAAAAATAAATTTCATTAAAATCGGTTCAATAATTCAGAAGTTATTTAAGAAAGTAGCCGACAGAACGCCCTCTCTGCTTTTCGTATTGAATAATAGTTAGAGTTTAAAAACATCTTCGTTCTAACGGAACCCACAACCACTTAACCCCACTGTAGTCACGGCTCCCACATTAAGAAATTGTTCGCAAATTAACAACCCAAGATTTGGGGAGTTGCATTGTCCTGATGAAAGGTGATTTTTTTTTCTTCCACCTACTATTTTGATTGCTGTTTCGTTTCAGTTTCTGGTCGTCCTTCACGTAAATCATCTTTAAGCGATGTACGACCTTAAATTCAGCCGCCCATTTCTTCACTGTTGAAAATGAATGAGCAGACTTCTTGAAACCTTTACCAAGTTTGGATGAATTGGAGATAAACCATCCAAACTGAAGAATTCTATGACGGCACCACAAAATTTGCTAATTTTCAAAAACCAGGCAATAAGAAAAGTACCGTTATACGAATTTATTGCCGAAAATCTGGTATGCCCATGTGCACTTCAACTCGAATAGGAAAAAATTGGGCATTAGTAATGTACAGTTAGTTTTAGTGTTAGAATTAAAATTCCGATTTTGCCTTGAATTGTGAAGTCACAGACCCCAAATATGAAGTTTGAAATTCATGCAGCCATTTAGGGTATAGTCGGCCATACACACATCCAGTCACAGACAGACAGACAGAATTGTGAGATCCATTTAGTTCGAGTTTCTCTATTATAGTAATACCATTTTTACGAAATCAAAACTTGCCCTTCTGGGTGCAAGTAAAAATAAATTAAGGTTGGTACATATCCTAAAACCAACGACGTTCAAGGACATTAAGTCACCATATAACTCTCCATAAATTTGCCCATATGTGTTTTTCTTCTATTGCTAACCATTTCCGAATAAAACAGGAACTTTATAAAAAAGTCACCCTGTACGAGTATGTGAACTATAACACAGGTCTACAGAATTGAACACACCACAATGATAAATATGTGAAACCACAACTGATAGAAAAATGTCATCGATGTGGGTAGCTCAAAAACTGTACGTAGTTTTGACAGATTAACGGTACTGAGGGTGTTGCCAGATACTATGTATTTAAATTACGTTGAAGTCTCAGCGGCACCAATGGTTTTTTTTTTTTTTTTTTTTTGTAGACCTGTGAATCATGAATCAGTGAATCATACCCCATTGAATAAAAATTAAACGTGCCAGGGGCCTAAATTTAATTTTGACTCGCTTTATTTTTCTTGGCACCCTTTATATCGTCGCTGTATAACGCAGTCAAACCATTGAATATGTACAAGCATGTAACCAACAAACCATATTGAATTCTATATTCTATCTACTATTTACTTTTCCGGGAGGTTATATCCTTCAACTATTATTCACTTGGCATTCTTTCATGGTGAGATTTTGTAGACAGTAACTAATTACATGTATCTGTAACAGAAAACGAATCTGTGCACTATCTTTAGGGAGCTTATGCAGCTTACTGATGATAGCATTCTCCACTGTGAACTTATTCGGGGTGGCCATTAGGGTCGAAGAGTGTACCTACTTTGATGTTGTGTCTGTCACTTAGCTCCCTCAGAGCATTGTTATAAGCCATTCCCCTTGCCAACTTTTTAAAAGCTTCTTATTTAACATGTAGGTCTGGCTTGACCTATGCGGTTTGTGTTTCTCACCTTCTTAAGCTACATTATTTCTACGATATAGTTAATTAAAAAGTTGTATTTTTCTAAGAAAAAGAGGACTTTGCGATTTATATACCCCTTGCCAATGAAAAGGTCTGGCCAGACAACATGTTATATACAATATATCGCAAAGTGTTACATGTGAAGTTAATGTTACATAGTAGATTTTAGATCTTTTAGGTTCAAAACAATAAAAAAACAGAAGCGTTTTAATAATATTTTGCCTCATTTTACTTCACTCCTAAAAAAATATATGAAGGTTCAGCCTATAGTTCTCCTCCATGAAGTTCGAACTAGTCGTACTGATTTTAAATCAAGATCAACACAAGGTTGATCGACAGAATTAGAACTAATCATATATTTATTTGCTATCGCCCTGTCAAATTTATGTATCAAAGGGACATCTATTCATTTGAGGCAAGATGATTGAGCTGACAGATGGGATTAGGTTAAGACTATCCATACCTCCGTCAGAATTTAAATTATTTTTGATATCGGCATTGATATTAGGGGCTGAAGGATGGGGTGGGTTGGTATAGGGTTAACTGTTCTTAGTTCATAACTCATCAACAGCCTGCCTGGTAAGGGAAAACTAGCCAAAAGCTAGGTAACTGAACAAGTGTAACTTGACGCATATTTTTTATTTTTTTTTACGTTGGGAGATGGTAACCTCCAAAGATAAAATTGAGCCCGTTATCAGAGTAACAGTGTGGGATTTTTACCCACTAACCTCTTGTCAATGCATATATGACATATCTATTGTAAATAAAATATCAATTTTATAAGGTGTTTCAGAAAAGTTTTCTTGGTTAAACGAAAAATTCTTATTGGTAGATATTTGTTCTTTTCATTATACTCGTAGAGCTATAGTACTATATAATACTTTTCATGTTTTTTTCTTCCTATCAAAATCTTGATTTGGCGTTATGATACCTCTTTTAGTCCATCAAGAAATTTCTGGTGCACGGATATGGCAGCAGATTGTTTGCAAACTGAGGATGAATATGTTGGTGAATGGCGTATTCGGCTCTCCTAATAAGTCTTCTTTTATTTTTATTTTTTTTTTAACTCATGAATTTGGTTCACATTCTGCCATCTACGCATACTATTTTTACAAAAAATATCTTCAGATCCATTTTTCAAAATAAAATGCTTTAAAATTTAAGAAACAACCAGCTAAACAAACTTGTAGTCTGTTACAAATTTTTTTCTGAATGATTGTTTCAGTTGCCTTCTTCAATAACACATCAAAAGTTCTGATTGATAAGACTTGCGCAAAATCCGCTATCTTGGGAAAATGGCGGATCAGGGTGTACTTACCTTTGCTTTTTGGCAATTATCTCTGAAACCCTTGATTTTATGTAAAAATCTCCAACATTTTCACGAGATTAATACTCGCCCTTGCCTATGGGTACAAGTAAATAAAGTGCACGACTGGATCGCGCGTACTTGCACCGTATATGTTGTTTAATAGCAAATCGCTCAGATTTAAAATTTAAACAAATTCGTTAAATATTTTTTATTTCTTTTTTTAAATTCGTTAAAATTAAACAAAACAAAATTCCAAAACTTGGTATGGCATTATCTTATATATAATTAAAATACCTGTTTTGAACAAAAAATAAATAGTTAATTTTGAAAAACTGGTTAATACATAAAATTTTTTTTTTTTTTGAAAAAAAAAAACCTGTTACGCCATCTAATAACATATATCCACCATAACTTAAATATCAAATTTGATCAAAATTGTTTGAGTGGTTTTTGAAAAAATTGATTTTTTCAAAGTTGGCCATTAGTAAAATTCCGTTAATTTCGGGGTTAGAAAGGAAATTCCGATTTTAGTTTGAAATAAGTTTGAAATAAATCCGGCCAGCCCTTTAGGCTGCAGTCAATGGGACATACAGACAGACGGACAAATTGAATTGAGACCCATTTTTTTGAGTTTCTCTATTAGAGTAATGTCAAGTTCGATTAAAATCTCGATATCGAAAATTTTCAGGACACCAATACTTGCCTTGCTCGGAAATTGCATTTTAAGTAAAAACTGAAAGGGACCAAATAGATGAAACATGATTTCCTAAAAGATATTATAGCTTTGTCTTAGTTTGTAAGCAAAAATGGAAAACTCTTTTAAAAAATCAACAAACAATTAGTATCCACCGACTACATACATACGTGTGTTTTTTTGTAAAAAAAAGAATATTGATTAATCCTAGTATAAGAAAAAAAAAAAAAGTTGATCTCTCAATTCTATCTATCTGTATGTATGGGCACGACGGATTTTCGATTTTGTTTAAATTTAACAATTGGGTTAAACATTATAACTAGTCATGTCATAAATACTGGTACCCGTTTAAACACACTCATCGTGAAACTATTATAGTATTGAAAACATCCATTCTATATTGACAGGTATTCAATGAGTGACATTTATACTAATTTAACGCGCAAAAACATTTACACTAGTCGTTTGTAAATATGGAATGGGGCGATATTGAAAACTGTGTTGGGGTAACTGGCCTTCACAAGTGTGATATGGACAGAGGCAATATTTCCCGGACCTTGCGACCGTTTGGAATCGAACTGTTTGAGGGACACTGGTGGGGTTACTGACCGTCAGAACTCCAAACGCTGCGAAAAGAGAAAATCTTGTCACCAGAAATGAAAATATCGCAGAAATCCATGTCTCGCATTATTAAACAAGATTTGGGACTTAATGCATATAAAAGGCCAATTACTCACAGTCAAATCAAAATAAAAATGCCGCCGGTACGCGCGAAGCCACAGGGAAATTTTGTTCACGGATAGAAAAATCTTTACTATTGAGTTCAATAAGCAAAATGATTGAGTGTACTCGTATGCTCGTTTTGTTTTCAAACAACCAGTGGACTTTCCAACAAGACTCCATGCCAGCTTATAAGGCAAAAACTACACAAAGTACCGCAGACGATTGGCCGTCAGGCAATCTAGACCTCAATTCTTTGGAGTATAAGAGGCGATGGCTCTACACACAAATATTGAGACCTTGAACACTTGACACTTGTCCGTGCAGTGGACAATTTCGCAATGAGCGATGTGCCTGCTAGGATCGATGATTGCTCAGAGCGAATCAAGACCTGAATAAATGCAAATGGCAGCCATTGTTTTTGATTCCAAAATAATCAGCTAAAGTTTTACAGAAAAAAAAATTAAGAAACATTTTTTCGTTTTTATGGAACAATATTGACTTTTTGGTAAGGGCCAAGTCAGACCGGTCTGCTAGTCTTTACATATGGATGCGAACTTTCCCTTAATGTTCTTTAAATATTTTTCAACAAACAGGGGGGGTTCCAAGCTGTTACTAGTAATAAATTGGCCTATGTAGACAACCATTTCGGTGACAAAACTAAATATTGGAGACATAATTTATTTCGGATGAAATTCTACTTGAAACTACATGCAAAAGTGTACATTTGCTATACTTGTACTACAAATTTCATCCTGCTTCCAATATGGTGATGATGACAACCTAAGAATTCAATGATTCATTTGTAAATAAGCGATGCGTATATGGCTTCGCAAAATGATGAAAATAAGAACTGTACTAAGTGAATGGAGGTTGTGAGTGTCGAACTTCGTGTCATTGAAATAACACTTACTAGTTATTTTTTGATCCAACATCTGTCGGGGGATTCTCCATTTACCTACTGGGCCAATTGAAGCCAAGAATACTCAACTTTTTTATTTCCGTGAAATCAATGATTATTCCAATCTTTTGTAATGTCTGACAGATAATTGAAAATAGAGAATGTATCCTTTCACCTTTACTATTCCCATCGGTATCCCATGCAGGTGCTCCAAAGACTTTCTAACAATTTTGTAAAATGTTCGGTGCAAGTCCAATTCCATGAGCCATAAGAAATTTACATTCCGACATCAAATCCCATTTGAAAGACAATGTAGTGTGCCAATTCTTTCAGATTCCCTAAACCCGCTGAATATATATAATCATACTCGTACGCACCTCGTCATAATGTATGAATCTTTGTAAAAAGTCGGCTACATAAAAGTTCACTACAACCGCCTCATTAATGAGGCAATGCATTTTCTCTCAAATCACTCGCTTCAGTCTAGGCAGTAGAATAATAAACATATTTTTTTATAAAAAAAAAATCTAGGTCATTCATACTATGTCTGGTATAAAATTCTGTTATTCATAGCAAGAAACGCACACAAAGGCCACATGAGTTCTATTCAACTAAAATTAATCTTGTAAAACTTTGCAGTCTTTTTTATTTCTTATTTTAATTTCGTTTCCATTCAGCATTCCATTCTGAACACTAGCTACAATTCATGTGACTCATCGGATATTTAATTTACACTTTATTGAGCTTCTGCACAGAGAAACCCACAATGAATAGCTATAGATACATATGTACATATTTGTGTGCATGTTACTATCATGTATTACTCAGCGGTGCTTTAGGTTTGCCTTTGTACTTTTCTGTAGGCCACAAGGTAAATAGAAGTCAAGTTTCTTGGTATCTGCGTCATTGTACCTCAACCCACGGATGAACGCAAAATACCAGTGAATCGGCCTTTTTGTGATTCCTAGAATCAATAAGGTCTGCAGCGGATGCTGAGATCATTCGCCAACATTTTTAGGGTCTCTGTTATTTCCGTTCAAACGAGAATTGAAAGGCAATAAAATCGCAAATAAAAAGAAGAAAAACAACTCAATTAGGACGTGAAAATTATACTAATGCCATGTAATTTTGAATATTTTTATACGTGAAACTAGTCATTAAGACCGCTGGGTTAAAGGAATGCACAACCTACTTTCATTGTCGCATTCCCAGGAAAATCTACGGCCTCGCAAAATGTCTGAGAGGAGGTGATGTTAATGACGGTGAGATAGTTGAAACATGATGAAACACAATTTCAATCCATGCAGGTGTATAATTTATTCTGCAATTACTGCATATTTTGAGTGCATGGTGTGTGTATCTGTATGGCTATGGCAATAATGTGTGTAATTTCTAATATGACGGAATTGAAATTACCTCATTGTCAGGGTTGGTTATTTTTTAATTACCTTTTCATTTCTTTGCCAGAATTCGATATAGAGGAAGGAAGTTAGATACGAGTAGATTCAGTATATCGGTATGTGGGTATTTCGTGTGGGTATGCCTGTGTTTCAAAATTATAACTTTTGTTACTAGTGTCCCCTACCCAAGACCTATTGTATGTATGTACGTATGCACATTAAGCAAAAATGTTGGTCTACCAGCAATTGCGTTGTTACAGCGTTGGACTAAGTTTGTGATTATCTTACATAAGATCTTGGCATTCAGCAAATTTCTCGCAAAATTGGCAAACATCTCTTGGAAGTATTATTTATTGGCCTTTTGTCTACAACCGTTCCCAAGTTGTACCTTAAAGTTGAAGGATCGTATGTCCACTATTAAAAACTCAAATAAAATGGGGTTAAAGATAATATTTTTAATGACTGTTTAGGTATATGGGTGCCCTATGGCATCAGCCATTGCTCACGTAGACCATCAGTTGGGCCCATTGTACCATTTTTTTTATTACCGTCGGATTTTGTAAATAAATATACGGGAAAGTTATAATCCATATAGAGCGGATCGTATGATACCCAATCCCCCATCTTTCAACTCATCCCTAATAAAGTGAACGGTTCGTTGCGAAATTTATGAAACAGATGCAATGATATTTTCCTATACAGAGGATATTTCCGCGATTTTTCAGACATTTTATCACAAAACTGTTTCTTAGCAGGAAGTGGGCGTTTCTCATAAAATTTTGTAACCGAAGTTCAGGGATTTTGATGAAATATTCACAATAAGGCTTAACCATCAACGTTAATAGCTTTGAAAATACAATATATGATATGTATTTTAAGAAAACGCCCCCAAAATGTGGGCGTGGCCATGCATATACGACGACATATTTTACCTATTTTTTGGTTTCTAGCAAAAATATTGAGAAAAATTACATTTGTTTAACAGTGGGCGTGGCTGTAGGCGGATTTCAACAATTTTTGCACTTGTACTGCTTCGGATTGTAGAATTTGTTCCTGGCTCAAAATTGAAGGCCCAGAAGTGGTGACTTACGGACGGATATAGCTAGATCGACATAACTTTTGATGCTGATCACAAAAAAATATATATATACTTTTTACCTTACAACAAGCGTTACAAACTATGCATTAAACTTAATATACCCTGGATAAAGTATAAAAAAGACAGCTAAGTTAGAACCACCCAGATAAAGATTTAAACCTCAGGAAATTTCTCAACTCAATTTTACATACGCACATAAAAGTCTAGTAATTATACTCAAAAAAACGAACCATCCATTCTACAAAAAAAATGTCCAGACAAGAATTGTCTAGGATAGAATTGGGTACAATATTTGACATAAAAAGTTTCTGATTTGTCTCTCCCTGGAGCCACAAAATTACTGAACTTTTACTTCATACTGATAATTTCATGCATTTGCTTTAAATGTTTAAAGCTCAGCTTTATAGGTTATCCGTTAGCTCTGAAGGATTTGGGAAGTAAAATAACTGCAAAATAACGAAGTTTATGAGGCTATAAGTGGTAGTGAAATTCAGTTTAATTTTGAGTCTCCAATGTCCAACAAATCAAAAAAATTGTTATACCAAAAATTGTAGATAATTTCATGCTAAACAATTCTTACCTACAACACTTTTTCGTAAAATAAATTCTTTTCGACAAAATAACTAAAAACCACATTTCGGCCTCCATTTTTTCAAGATGGAGGCCTGAACACACGTTTTTTGGGGAAGGTATAGGTAGATTTCAATGACAAGATTAGGGAGAATAAGTGTAAAAATTTTCTTGTGTGTATGCATTTTATTTTTCTGAAATATCTAAAATTACTGGGCTATAAGTTCTCCAGGTCCTCAAATTACAGCAGATGGCGGCCAGACTCACTTTCTTCTTTATCCCTGCATATTGTGCAGTAGTCGTTGTGAATTACCTCCGAGAAGCTCTACATGAATACCAGCGGCACAAGCACAGTGTTCAGTAATGATGCCAGAGACGACTGTGCATCTTTGCGACTAAGCTTCTTCATAGCAAAGAATCTCTTCTTATCGAAGACTGTCTCCAGTATTCTCCTACGTGCGCATGTATCCAAATACATAAATTGTGTTTTTGCTATACTTATGGCATATTGCTATATATACTCATATATGGCATTAAAGAAACTGCAGCGAAAAATGCAGTTCGCCTTAAGGCAGCAAACAATTGGAAATGTGCTTCACAGGACACCAGTTCAATAACCAATTCAGTGTCCTACGTCATAAAAGAACCCAACTTATTGACCTACTAGGACTACACGATTAGGATTCCCAGCAAAGAAGAATGGAAGTTCAAAACTGTCATATCAGATTCTGTAATAGCAGTCTATGTACACGAACCGATCAACATTGGCAAAGGTGTAGGAGCATATTGGTATATCCGTATCCACAAGACTACTTAATTCGTGCAGTGTTTTCCAAGCTAACATTTTAGCCATACATTAAGCTGCCCAAAGTGCAAATGTACCTACATATTGACATATCACAGGATATCTTCATTCACGTACTTAGATAATCAAACGTCCTACAAAAACAACATCTCACATCGTGGCACGCAAAGCTTCAAGTTTGACCCTGATATCAAATTCCTGTATCAATATATAAGCATCAGTAGACTTCTTCGGAATATCCTAGGAAGACACTTTTTCGATGACTTGAACGAGCTGGAGGACATACACTTTTCACTGGTCGTGAGGTTCTGTACCAAATTCGAATATATAAAATTTGAAACACACCAATCCGTCAAGTATCAATATCATATATGTATATTAGACGTTGATTCCTAGGGATTCGCAGCAAGCTCCAGCAACTCCAAAGTGCTTTCAAAAACTATCAGTTTAGAAGGTAAGTTCCACTTTTATAGACATTTACCGGTTTATCCAGTTGTTCTGTCGGGAATTCTGGTAACTAATCGCCTGCCGGATCGACCAGTTACTAAATCATATCAATCAGCAAGATGCTGATGACCACGGTACAGCTTGAGTACCATTTTAACCGTCCTGATGTTGTATTGGAGATTCAGCGGAATACGATTTAGCACCAGACCGTCAAGTCATATGTTAGAATGGGTCTCATAACTGCCGTGTATTACCAATCGTCCACATCCGGTTCTCCGATTCTTGGAAATTTGAATATTAGACCAATCATTTTAGATATTTCAGGAAAAAAATTCATACTAAGGGAATTTGTTGATACATATATTCTCCGTAGCCTCACTTTTCTATCTTTAAAAATGGCGGCCAAAATGTGGTTTTTTGCTATTTTCTCAAAAAACGTGAATTTTACAAAGTAAATGTCGAAGCAACAATTATTTAGCATCGAATTATCTAAGTTTTTTTTTATATGCCGCATCCTGGAGGCACAAAGTAGCTTGCTCTTCTAATCGAGCACAAGCTGCCACCGATCTATGTACAAGTACCTTTCATATATGTATGTATATGCTGGGGTATCTCTAACGTACATATATACATAGTTATGCATATATAGTGCTGAGTGAACATTTGTACTTCGCATGTGATTCGAAATACGGAACATGAGATCTCCAAACTCAGTATGCAATTACATACTGCGACAGTTTCTGACCTTACCGCGACATGGTGAAAAATCACTTATGGGAAACAAAAATAAACTTTAGCTTCCGATATCTCATAAAATTGAGAACTATCAACACTCGAACGAAATGATTGCTGCAAAAGTACATATGTATGATGAAAGCTAGTTGCAAGATGCTCAAGCGAGAGACATGTTGAACCATCAACCAGAACAAGCCCTAATTTTGCTGGCGGCTGGTGTAATCTGTTTCTTACTTCAATTTCACTAATTACAACTAATTGAATCCATTGCTTGCTGACATATCCAAAAAGAAGTAACTAGGTTTTTTAATTCTTTAGGCAGGGCAGTGTCTAATGATTAATTATGAAAATACATTTCTTACTCATTAGCCTACTATTTCCATATCTCTGGTAGCAATCTGAGGTACCTTATCCACCAGTGTATTGTCTTTTTTAAGCAGACAATTTCACATACTCGGTTCTTTTTTTTCTCTATATTTGCACAGTTTCGAAATAACCCATTTGCTAATGATAATGAACATTGTGCGTAGTAGATTGATGCATTCAACTATACCTAAACTCCTTCTCTTCTCCATGTTCTTTAGGCTTTTTTGTGATCTATGCCTTGCCAAATCATTTAGCATGTTGAATGGAAACAGCTACCTATTTGATTATCTAATTTGCAGGTGTGTTGAAATATGCGAGGGCATAATGCATGCAATCTCAATGAATGTATCTGAAAAGTGTTGGTTGGTTGATTCAACTCATATTAACTCTTAAGGCACTGAAGTGGATAATGCTCTTAACATGCCTTAATTATCTGAATTAATTTTTGTCGGAAGTGGAAAGGTCAGTAAGCTGATTAATAATGTTTTGTAATGCTTGCTTTTATGGTTCGTTTATTAGTTTCTTATTCTTTTTTTTTAGAGGTAAATATAGTAAAACTATTTGATTTTTTAAACAATGTCTTTTCAATCAAAGGCACGTCTAATTGGAGCTGTTATTTTTATGGAGATAGTTAAAATGTTGAAAGCGTAAAGTATAAAATAATGGTATTGTCCTTGAGCGAAATTAAAGGAGAAATAAATACGACCTTCAATATTTACACGTCGCACAATAGTGCGTCTTATCCCTGAATATATACGCAAATGGGCATAAACTTTTAAGCAGCCTCAAGAATATCCAATTTGGTATTAAATTTTCGAAGAACTTAAGAAAATGTTCTACCGAGCTACCTTTATTGCATTTTTTAAACCTTTTGCGTCCTTATGTAGACGTCCACCTTTGCAGACTTTGAAGGCAACCCCACATCCCCACAAGTTTCTTCAGTGTTTAGATCTGCGCCAAAGTAGTAGTAGTCCCCATAGAAGTCGATTATCTCTTACTATGTTCTTCCTAGCAGTCTGGGATTTACTCTATATTTACACGACGAATGCCCTACGCTATAGGAACTGCATAATCGAGGAACATTTTTAAAAATAAACTTCCGGTTCAAGAACAATAGGTATAAATATTTCTTTATAAAATTCTAAATGTCAATCTGCTAGACGGCCTTCAGCCAAACCATAAAAGACTAAGAAATTGTGTCTACAATGAAATTGTATCTACTCGTATTTGTATTTTTTTTTTTAATGAAATAAATAATCTAAATAACTAGCTAACTAAAAACTAAAACTATGTTCTTTACAATTATTGCAATGAGAATTCCGATATCGATTAGAGATGAACAAACACAAAATGTTGGAATGTTCTATCTTTATTTTTTATATTTTTAGACGCATGATGGGGTGTAAAATGTTGGTTCTTTCTTGGTGTACATGCCGTGCAGGTTGATTTCCGAATTTTTCAACAATTGTTTTTGACAACAGCCTAACTCAAGAACGACTGAACGGTTTTTGATGGTTTATTTAGTTTACTGGCATATAGCTGGTCCCATTAAAAAAACATCGAATTGGAATAGGAGTGGAGATAAAATGTATTGATAGGATCTCAAAAGTCGTCTATGTCACTGAAATAATTTGAATGTTTGGGTGGAGTGTATTCTAGACTGGGGTTCTAAAAGTGTTTTAGAATCGTTCCTATTTGCAACAAATTGTATGAGGAAACGCAGTGCCGGTAGATGTTTTCTTTATTTGTGATCATCGCCAAGCAATATTTCTTAAATATGTATCTCATACGTCTTAATAAGCTCTGCAATATTTTTCTGAATTTTTTTTCTATGCGACAAAAAAAAAAATGTACCGTTATACTTCTTTTTGCAAAAACCTGGTACGCCATCCTATAGCATATGTCCACCCCATTTCAAATATGAAATTCAATCAAAAGCAGTTTTCGTTAGAGCAGTTTTCGAGAAAAACAATTTTTTTTTTCGAAATCGTTAATTTTGGAGAAAGATTGAAAATTTAGATTTCGCCTCGAATTGTGACCTCATAGACCCCAGGTTTGAAGTAAATTTGTTCAGCGGTTCAGGCTGCAGTCCACCATATGTACATATAGACAGGCATATAGGCAGAAATTCAAACAGACAGGGAGAATTGAAAGGCTCAGTTTTTTTCGATTCTCTATCATAGTAATACCAAAGTTGATCTTCTTTTAGGTACAAGCAAAAAACCCAATACGTACAGCGGAAAAAACCAAAATGGCGACTTTTAAAATCTCGTTCCGGGGAACCCCCTAAGCATTTATCATAGATACCGGGCTTATGATCAATCTTAGTAGATATTATTAATAAAGAGACACTCGAATAAGTGAATGCTGTCCGTCTCGGACCTTGGACTGCAGTTTAAAAAACTTGAAGGGATTGTGCATTTTTCTCGAAAACCCTTTCAAAAGATTTCGATGAAAATTCATATTTTGTATGGCCGTTTACAATAACACCGCATACTCATTTATCGCCAAAAAAAAAACCTGAATAACGGTACTTTATTTATTGGCTGACTTTCACAAACTGATTTTATCTCGAATACGGCTAGATGATTTTATTTAAAATTGATATTTAAGTCATCTACGACATACATACGAGTACATATGTGTTTCTGAAATTTTGATAGGAAAACCTTGGGACACCCTGTATAAATACCAAGACTTTCTGTAGACCTTTCTCTTCAAAATGAGGAATCTAATTCATCAGATTTTTAAAATCTGTACCATCGAATTTGCATATGTTATAAAAGAAGACAACTGTTGGTAATAAATGTTTTAAACAAATTTATGAAAATATGTGTACATAAAGAGGCTGGAAATAGAATGCATTGATCCAAATTCATGTCGTTTCGATGATTTCATTCTTTCAATTCGTTACATACTCGTAATAAGCTGTTAAAGTATTATTCTGTAACAACTGTCTTGCAGCTTCAGTAGCATCTACAGCTACTTTTTTTTATTTTAGTCCGAATTGTGGCACTTTTTTCGCTAATCAAACATTTTGTTCTCATCTCTGTTTATCATTCAAATTGGAGAGACTCTAATCGTAGCTACGTATATGAAAACAAATTCCGCTTAATAAACACTTAAGTAATCAATTCGATTAACCTCAAAACTTAAAGTCAAATTCCTACTGCTTAGAATTAGGTGGCATACTTAACTCATTTCTCACTCAATCCATTCAAACGAGATTTACCAATGATACCAACCTAAAAACAGGTCTCACCATGATTGTCATCTTCGGCAAAACACAAATAAAAAATTCAAATGAATGGCAAAAAATTTAGTTAAGTGTACTGAGAAAATTTACAAATTATACTACTCTAAGATTGAGTTTTTTTTATTAGTCACTTCTAAAAAAAAAATCAAATTTTTTTATGTCAAAACTTCAACATACGCACAAATATTTACACTTACCCAACCAAAATGCCTTGAAGCAGCTGAGAAAGTTTTGTATAGCTTTGTATCTAAATCTATTCTTATTGTCACGTAGCCTAATGTTTGGTTTTATTTTTTGCTTTGAAATTATCACTTCGGGAAAACTTGTCTAATGGAATTCCTTCATGACCCAGGGGCGGTCAACTTTTAACACCATAATGACAAAGGCGCGCACATTAACCATTTGGGTATTTACATCGGAAGTGTAGGCACTCATAGAATTCACTTTAAGTGAAATCAATGTCATTTTGTGTATAAAATTGTTAATGAGAAAATATAATGATGGCACACTTTATAATTTATTCAACATTAAGTGTAGCTGTAAATGATGTCTTTATTCATTGAGAACTGGTTTTGGGTAAAAGACTTCTACCGCGTTTGGAAAGAGGAAGCATTCTTATGTCTGCTATATTTTTTGACACAATTTCTGAATGAATTTGCATATCTACCGAAAATATAGGTCTTTAGACATCCAGGTGCATTTATTTACGAGTAGCTTAACTAAGTAGGTTGATCAGTTTAGAATTGGAATAAACTTCTTATTGTAAAGTTGAAGGCAACGATCTGCTGAAGAAAACAAACGCACAAAATAATAGAAACCAGAAAATAACAGAGAAGACGTGGGTGGTCGGGTCCACTGTGGTTACGTTAAGAACGAATATATCGAACAAGACCAACAGCGAGAATGATATGCATTCAGAAGAGAATGGCAATCATATAAATAAGCATTCGCAAGATAAGTGCTGTCGATAATCAACATTACTTTACCCTACACTTATGTCTGTATATATGTACATACATGTGTGGGTAGAGTAAAAATTGGAATTAAAATGCAGTATGAAAATAAAAACGTATATGTGTATTATATATTGCCAGAGTTTCTTCAAAGGCCAAAATACCTAATGATTCATACCACATACAGAACACGCATGCATACAAACCCAAAAACGTCGTCACCACGATGAATTAAAATAATTTAAAAAAAAAAATCGATCTGTCTATCCTTAATAATATAATAATCCCTAACAATATAAAGTTCTTAAGCGTTGCATGTATTAAACTCAATAAAGTCGATACCGATTTTGATTGCTTCGTTGAATAGATGATTTTCACTAAAAAATATTTGTGAGTAACTTAACATCAAGCTTCGTCTTACAAAAGCTGAGCAGCTATGACGAGTTCACGCTTGCAATCAAACGTTAAAATTATACGGTCAACACGCTAAAAAGGGAGATTTGAAGGTGATTATTTTTCATCAAGGATGTAATTAGAATAACCCATAACAAATTGGAGAATCTCACGATGTGTCAAGACTCTTGACAGATCTGGCCCAAACTAGATCAAAAATGTTCTTTAGATTGGTTTTGCTAAAATGATCGCAGATCAACACGGGCACACTCACAGAACACTGTACTATATGTCTACACACTAAAAGACTAGGTCTCTTTGGGACGAAAAGAAGAGGGAACGATCTTCTATTTGCTTCATAAATGATCAGCTCTGTCCAAAAGAATACAGCTCTTTTATTTGACGATTTTGGTGGCCTGGAGAATAATAGCCTTTCAATTAGCCTTTTAGTTGGTTAGAATAGTGATGGATACCATGCTAACACAATGGTTTAAGTGTTTCTATATATATATATATACACAGGTACAGACAGCCACTCTAACATAACCTAACCTAAATACAACAAGTGTGGCTTTTTAAATAATTAATTTACAATTTTCGGGTACTGCAGCCAACAAAGGTGCACCAGTGATGGGTTTGTGTGTGCTCACAACTGAGCTAATGGCAAACGACAGTTTTTGATGAACAAATTTGTTAAGCCCCTGCCGTAAATATTAGACTTTTGACAAAAGATGTATTATACTAAATTAAAAGCTGTTTAATTCTCCACCAAAAAGTCATTAAGCAATTTTTTCGTAGAGTTGCCAGTTTTGCATTGCACATAAATATAATACACATATGTATGTTTGAAATGAACCGTAAATGCATTCTTGGTTTTTATGTCAAAACTATTAATAATTAATTTTAATAAAATTTAGAATTTTTAATTTTCACTGATAATTTAATTATTCTTTTTATTTTTAGGTAAGCTGGACTTTTGGCTTTATTTGCATATTACGTATGTGCATAAATTAGTTTCGGTGGTAAGTTAAAAATAACTGCGATATTCTTCCATTTCTCTTGGTTTAGATAAAGGTAGGTTATGCAGGAGTCTGATGCAATGCTGTCAGAAATCACTGGGCAGGCACCATTTTGCACTTTAAGCTAATCGTTTCGTCTTATATGGAAAATCTTCATTGAAGTACAAAAGTAATCACTTCTTCAACAGAAAAATTTAATAATGTTTGAGGTAGTCTATGCTTCTTTACTTTAGGTTACAATAAAATTAACTACATCTTGGTACTAATTGAAATGAGGTTGCTAGAGGCGGGTGAGTCCCAATCTGTGGAAGCCCCTGCTATAAAGTATTTACTAGATCTTACAGTACGGATCAAGGTTTATAGTCTTTTGACTCTTTCTTTTACGATAAATTCTACAAAAATGCATCAATTTTAATGACAATAGTACCGATATCTTGGTGTCAGTCACCTTAACTGTTGAGCACAAATAATAATCAACCCCTTTTGTTTTTCGTGTAAATCGGACTAGCATTTTGGTATGTTATTTCGTTCACTAAAACTTCTGTAAAAATGCACTGATTTGATTGATTTTTGTAGAGAATACTTACCTGAACTAGGACTCAAGACATATTGATTAATTTCCTATAATTTCTTCATGTTTTTGTAGTTTTTTTCACCACTATATGTGCACAAATGCACCGACAGATGCATACATACGAGTATGTTAATCAGTGGTTTTTTTTAGGCGATTTTATTTATTCAATCAAGCCTTTGTGGAAAATATAATATAAAGCGTAGCTCTTTAAGGCCAATTTGCTGATACTGTTCATAAATCTATATTGTAACTAAATTGATCTTATATTATAAGTGGAAATCAAGCTATTTTAGGTTGCGCAAGCATTATCCAACTCGGCTACGCTGGTATTACTCCTGGTGTGTACCTAACAAACACCATATTCATAACATATTTGGTATCAACAACAATAACCATGTCACCTAACCTGTGATTTCTGATAAATTCTACCAATATTTTGTATATTAAACATTATTTTGAAAATTGGTTTTATAACACAGAATCAAAGTTTCCATACTGATATTTTATATTTAATTTATTTTAAAGTTCAATCATCAGACAAACTACAAGGGGTGTAGACAAACGGTTTTCACCTACTTGTACAGCAAGCTGTGATAGTTACAGAAAAAAGAATAAAACCACAAGGATTCCAATACGGCGGAAACAAAATGGAGGCCATAGAGACATTTCGAGAAAAGTTATAATATTTATTAACCAATTTAAATAAAGAGTGATTCAATCGGAGGTTATTATTTAAATTTGAAATAAAACGCATTGGTTTTTTATAAACTGTTGCTATTTTTATGTTATTAGAAATGATATCGACTAAAAGGCGAGACGTCTGGTCTTGCAGACTTCAATCCTTTTGATGAAATTTTAAATTAATTTTCGGACTGCGATAGTTCATAAATAACTCATTGAATTTCGTCCTTTAGCCCTGATATCGTTTGGGGATCATTGGCATGCACGCAGAAATGATATCGACTAAAAGGTGAGACGTCTGGTCTTGCAGACATCCCTTTGAAGAAATTTTAAATTATTTTTCGGACTGCGATAGTTCATAAATAACTCATTGAATTTCGTCCTTTAGCCCTGATATCGTTTGGGGATTATTGGCATGCACCTTTTGCACATAACCCCAATGAAAAAATCGGCGAAACGAGAGACGACGCGGCCGTAAACTGCAATAACGTTCACCATTGATTGTGCATTGGTTGTACGTGAATGGTCAGTGAATTTTCATGGCCCCAAATGTGACATATTTGTTTGTTTACGTAGCCCATCAGAAAGTACGAGTAAGCCTCATGGCTGAAGATGATTTTGTTCGAAAAATTTACTATCAACTTGGTGGTTTTCTAACACTCAATCAACGAAGTCACGACGCTGTCTGCTGGCTTCAATTCCTGAGTCAATTGGATCTTGTAGGCACGCAGATGCAGATCTCTTGTTAAAATGCGCTGGCTGAAGCTTTAGGAAAGGTTCAATTGCTGGGAACGATGGCGAATGGATTTTAATCGATTGTCATGAACACTGTCACTCACTGTGACGATATTTTAGCGGTCACTACGAGGACGCACTGGTCTTTGCACATCCAGCACTGACCCGATTCGATCGAATTTTTCCATTAATTCCTTAACCGCGGCACGAGATGGACGGTTATGTATACCGACATTATCTCACAATGCGCAATGCGGCTAAATTTTCCCCATTTCGGAGATGGATTTTAACAATTAAAATGCGTTGTTCTCTCGTATACCGCTTCATAACTACAAATGTCAATCCTTAGTATTCACAGGTGTCAATTACCAGCTGTGTATCTTTGACAGAATTAATTAATTATAATGAATTGCAATAAATCTGATCTTCAACAGTAGTGCCAGATTTAAATTGTGACTTCCAATTGAATCAAACTTTATTTCAGACAAAATACAAATCGTAAGCAATTTCCATCAGCTTACAGAGCAGTAGGATACAATATTGCAGCCCATTCAAACAATTGTGAGGTGGCAAAATGAGTTCCGATATGAAATGCTGATGAATCAAAAAGTTGTATTACAACTCTGGCCTTGTTCTATTATAATAAACATGCCATGAGATAATACCTAACTAGAAGGAATCTACTATTTTGGGGACATTATTTGTCTTACTCAAAGAGGTTACTCTGTCCGATTTGTTCCAGACTACGGCAGACAAAGGTCATAATAACTTCTGCCGGTCCGCTATGAGACAGTACTACGAGTAGCACGTGTTAATAATTAATAGCTATTGTTACAAAGTTTTAAGATATTTTATAGTCTTATTGAATTGTTTTTGATAATAACTTTATAGTCTCTGTGTGCACTTTACATTCTAATTATACTTCTACTTACGTGCTTAGCCACTATAACGATACACATAACAAGAAATGCTATCTTGTACATGGGTTATATTGCATTCCATTTTGTTAACATGATGCAACTCCTCGCAAATTTTGTGCGAAACAAAAATTTCTTTGTTTAAAGATTATTTTGCGAGCATTTGAACTTTTTGTTCAGTTGTATTTGCATACTTGTCTTAGCTAGTTTGCGTTAACACTTGATGCTTTGTAACAATGCATTGATTAGATACATATAGCAACGGCAACAAATTACCGTTTACATCCATCACTGCTTTCAATCAGTTGTTTGCCGTTTGCTTTCAATCCACCATCTACTCTACACTCAATCGTATTAAATGAATGAATGAAATTAATTTTCCAAGTATTGCTATGATCCCATTGTATTAACGAGTTACTGCAATTTGATTAATGTGGTTTATTTGACCGCAAGGCATATTTGAATAGGTTCCCACAGAGGCAATACGTGCAAATGGCTGTTTTGTAAAACGTATTTACATGGTTGTATCTGCAAATACTATCGACAAATGTACATTGTGTACGTTGTATCTATTCATGGTAATGTTTTTGCAAGTTTAGTGTAAGCAAGAATGTTAAACTTTACCTTATTGGAAGAAAAAACATACCGATAAGTTACAATCCGTCTAGAACGGATCGTATGATAACCTATCAACCATCTTTAATAAAGTGAGCATGGCGTTAAGCAATTTTTAAACAGATGCACTGATATATTTCTATACAAAGAATATTTCCGTGATCTTCAACAAATTTTATCACAAAACTATTGTTACAACTTTTTCTTAGAAGAAAGTGGACGTGGCTATAAAAATTTGTAACCGAAGTTCAAGGATTCTGATGAGATATTTACAATAGAACTTAACCATCACCGTAAATGGCTTTGAGAAAGCAATATCTGTTGTTTTTTTTCTTTTAAGAAAACGCTCCCAAAAAGTGGACGTGGACGTGGATGAAAGAAATGTAGAGAAAGTCAACGTCTTCATATTTTACCAAGACAATATTTTTCAATTTGTCGCTGTGGCTCAGTGGTTAAGTGCGTGATCACTGAGAGGGAGGTTCAGGATTCAAATCCACGAAAACACAAAAAAAAAGTTTTCTGACGTTCTCACCTCTCGCGAACGTCTAACAAACATCCGAGAGTAAAATTGTCATGAGCAGCTTCTCTCAATCGAAAAAATTGAATTCGGAAATTGCCTTCGGAAAACTGTAGGTCCCAGCCATTCCTGCGGGCATAGCACAAGTGGCTGCGAGAAGCTAGGCCAGGCCCTGTATATATTTTACATATTTTTGTATTTTTGAGTTTCTAGGAAAAGTATTGAGAAAAACGAAATTTTTTTAAAAGCGAGCATGTCTGTGGAGGATTTTAACAATTTTTACACTTGTACTGCTTCGGATTCTAAAGTTGAGCAGTGAACATAATATTATAAAGAACATCATCATTATCATTATAAGTCTTTACCCTAAGGATACCATCGCCAACATCAGTGCAGCAGTGGATGGGAGACAACAATTGTTGGGTATACATTTTTTTTTTACTTGAGCAGTGACTATTGTGATTGTGAACCGGTTTGAATGAAACTTTTTTTCGTTGTTTTGAGTATTTTTTCTTGGACGTCCATTATGTTCATTTGTAGGAGGACTCGTGAAGCATAGTGGAATTAGGTGGTTGTACAAGTGGTTGAAACTTTCAGTATCAACCACGCTCTCTTCATCTAGATTGTGGAAACTCACTCAGAGATTGATGCTATCATTTAAATTATGTTTATTTATTTGTCATCCCCATTCAATAGAAGGACTGCAAGAAAGAAATTTCCACCTAAAGACCCATTGCTGATCTTTCATGCATACCTAAGCTTTTGAGTGTATCGATTATGACCACTACTTAACCAAATCCCTTTATATGACATTCCAACCACTTCTTGAATATGCCAGCCAGGTCTGACCACCCTACTATCAAGTCCACATTTAAAAAATTGAATACGTTCAGCGTTCAGGCTGGATTGACCCATACAACTCACCTCCCTCTGAGAACCGACAAAAATTGTTAGACACACGTCGCGTCGTGGTATCGCTGATATACTTTATGTGCATCAGCTATTAGCTGACTTTATTGAATGCCCTCAGCTGCCCCAACAGATCTGTTTACATACTAATCATTGCCGTCAGATCAGCAGCACTATTCCTACCACCGAACTGACTATGGCCAGTACGAACCTCTGACCAGAATGCTGCGAAAAGTAGCTAATATCTTTGACTTGAACAGTAGTAAATCCACATTGAGAAATTCCCTACGCAACCTACCCTCCCCTCTCCTAAATTTAGTTTTAAGTATTGCCATATTAGCATTTGTTTTTATACGTTAACCTTTGTAAAGAAAATAATTTCCTCTTAATTCATTATTATAATATTAAAACCTCCATGTTTTAAGGTTTCCATTTAGATTACATATTTAGATTGTTTAAGTGGTATAGACGGAACACTAATGGATTCAACACGGTGTCTATCCGTCTGTCTAATCATTTGACCTAGAGAGCTGAATTTGTGCGACATATCAAATTAAAGCTGAACTTCTAAGGAGGATCTTTTGTTGTGATATATTTGCTTGAGCAAAAAAACTCGAAAACTCCGGCATTGGCGATGGTTGTTAAATTCGATAAACATCTTTCAAAAAAGGACAATAAGGGACCCGAAAAAATGTTAAATTCAGCTGAAGTACAGACAATTTTGAAATTTAGGAGTGAACACTGGAGTACTGCAAAAATATCAAAGTCTGTGAAGGGAAGTCTAATAGTAGTGACAAATTTAATAAACGATCCCGAAAATTATGGCAAAAGAATTTTTCCTGGAAGACCACCAGCATTAACTCCAAGAGAAAAACGTGCGATTTTACGAGAAGGTTCGTTAATGTTATGGGCTACAACGTGAGGGCCGAAATAAAATTTGTTAGTGGCAGAATTAACAGCACAAGATATATTGAACTTACTAACGAACAAATTGATAGGTTTGCATCAATTATTGCCGAGAAAAACTTAATTTTTGACATCTTTACTTCCCGAAGTTGTAGAAAATAAAGTAGCTAGCACACATGACTAATAAAATAAAATATTTATATCATATTTTCATGTTGTTCTGTCCCACTCAGTTTTAGGTTTTTCCCCCAAAACAAGAAAATTAAGGGTTTTTCCAGAATTTTTTTTTTAAGGCAGTGCGGTCTAGGTACATCCTGTTAAATAATAATTCAATCATATTTAGCAAATGTTACACACACTCTGTTTGTTTGTTAATAATTTGTGTGGTGTCTTATCATGTTGTCCCGGATGAGTGTACGAGTATGATTATGAGTAGGTAAATCGACAATTATAAACAGTCTTCTGACACAAATAGTTCTTAAACAATATCGGAATACGTGGGGTGCAAATTCACCCCAGCGTATCTTACCCGGTCTTCATCCGATTTTAATGAGTTTCAGTCAAACATATCTGATGTAACACAAAACCCAAGAAATATTCGAAATCCGTTGGGTGGTTCTTAAGTTAGACGTGTGAGAAATTTGATTCAAAATGTTATAAACCCCTCCCTTACACCCACTCTATTTGATTTCGATCAATTTCAAGTGGAAATATATTGTAGTTTTTTAGTAAGTCGGCTAACAAAGACGATCTAAAGATTTTTGAAACCCCGCCTTCACATTCCACTTACACTTGGACCGATTTCAACAGTTTTTAGATGAAATGACCTACGTATCAGGATATACTCGTATGTACTTATGTATGAGCACATAAACTAAATTTTATCAAGATGTCCTTAGTGGTTCTCAAGCCAGCCATTTAAGGACAAACATATGGACAGATATGGTACAGAAAGTGTTTGCTTTACCTGACCCTTTTCGGTATGACCATGGCTTTATCTTTTCCTTAACGAGAAAGAAAAAAGTAAAGATGCAGTTAAAATAACGGTACGGAACACTAACCGCGCTTAAGATCGTATTAAGGAAATAAAATTAAAAAAATATTAATGTGTCTTCCCTTCCACTTTTAGCGTTGAAATCACCAAAAACAATGTGAATGTTGTATACCGACCACTGCTCCTAGACCTAGCAGAGAAGGTCGTACTCGTAGAAAATAGCTCGCATTTAAAAAAAAGAAAACATTGTTTTCTCCATATGTGAGAGAGTATTAATTTTTGTTTTAATTTCTTCCAAACTTAACAGAAGCGATTACCTTGAACTTAAAAAACAAAAGCAAATAATTTCCATTTTGTTGGTTAAACAATTTTTAATTCTTCAATAAACAAAACATATTATTTTCATTGCTTAAATAATAAATTTTAATTAATTGCGAACAGTGCTCAAAGAAACAATCCATTCTATATACATATACATATGTATGTATGTATAAACAACCTTGAACATTTCGGTACCTATTCATAATTTGAGTAGAGTCATAAAATTGGACTAATGCATACCTTTGCAGTTATAATAATAACAATAACACTGGTATGTATATCTCATCGAAGACTGTGGGATACGTGGGTCACTGGTGCATGACATTGCACGCACTGTAACTGGGTTACTGAATTCATTGGAATCTGTATCAAAATTTGTTTGTTTTTATTTATATTCATTGCGATGACATAAAAATGATTAAGTACTCGGTGGCATAAACACATGCAGATCATGGTGGGGACCAACAACCGTATTCATTTCTCATATAGTGGTGAATGTGCCGCGATAGCATTAAGCTTACTCAGCGGTGCAATTTTCAATGTCAAACGCTATAGACACTACTTCCTTCTACGTTATTGTTATGTAATCGAAAGTTATTTGAGTCATTTGTCTTTTTAGTTACGAGTATGTATTTCCAAAACAGTTGTGACGGTCGTTTACCCTACAAGTCATACAAACTTAATTGCACTATTGACAAGTCGCTTTTTGATGGACACAGGAAACCTGAGATAGGTGAATCGATCATAAACTCTTATTCACTCGACCTGAACGGAATATCAATAGAAATTATACTCAAACCTATGGGTAGGTGTGTACATATATATTGAGAAGCAATTATGCTATTAAGGAATTGCATTCATTTGTAATTGTGGTTTGCTCATACTGAACGTAATGTCTAATGGCCGGGCGCCAAATATGGCAAGGATGGGGTGGTCTTGGAGTAATGCTTGACTTACTCAATAATTGATAGAAAATTATATGCAAATTCGATTACAGTTGCGATATTTTATTCAAATATGGTTTACAAAAATACTAACTTTGCCTCACACGATTTACTCTTGTGGGCGAAATTACTTGGAAAATATCTGCGATTTCTGCCGAAGGTGCTTGACTTCAACAGATCTCCAATTGCCCTTTTCACTTATACGAGAAGGCGAAACTGTATAAGGTTTCCTGAAAATTGTCGATTTCGAGATTTTGATCAAATTTGATTTTACTATACAGAAACTCAAAAATGTGGGTCTCTCAATGGTCAACTTTTTTTAAAAAGTAATTTCAATGATTTTATTTAAAACAAAACTTGTTCTTCTGACATGTGTGCAAAAATTAGTCATATAGGATTTTGTTTAAATTTCAAACTTGTAACACTTGCATGTACGAGTACTTACGTGAAACCCAGTCGTGCACTTATAAAATATACAAAATGACAAAACTACAGTTCCGTTGAGTAGTCGAATGATTGAACAAATATGGGAAGTAAAATGCACTACAGCTTAGGAAGATCAATATATGTACCTACCCTTCCTAGTGAAGCTAAGATTGTTCTGAGATCAGAGTACCTCCTTCCATTCCTTTAGAAACTTCAGTCTCCGGAATGGGTCTGGAGAGAGTAAGTCTCACTAGTCTGTTTGGTATACTTCCAGGTACCGTATAATGTTGGGGATGAGCTTACTAGGGTGTGGTCCTCAGTTTCTCCCGCTTTGTTACAGAATCTTCAAATGTTATCGATTTCTAGACTTATCTCTTGGGTTGGCTTAAGCCGTTAATGTTTAGTCTTCCCAGACCAAGTGTCCTCCCAACCCGCAGAATTAACTAGAACATGACCTAACACCTTTTTTTTTGTTACGCAGAAAGTTAGAAATGTAATAAAGGGTGGTTAAATTTTAAGGGCCGATGTTGAATGTGAACCACACCTAAACGTCAAGTTTTTTTCTGCATTTCATTTGACATTTCTCAATTTCAGACTAACTCAATTTGAACCATGGAAAGATACACAATCGAGCAACGCATATCGTGCATTTCGTGATTCTTTCGGTCAATTTAATCAATGGTGGCAAGAAATGGCAACAGTGGATGATCAATTTTCGAAGAAAATCATCTTCAGTGATGAGGCACTTTTTCACCTCAGTGGATTCGTCAATAAGCAGAATTGCCGCATTTGGGCGAATGATAATCCAAGAGTGATTGTCGAAAAACCAATGCACCCACAAAGAGTGACTGTTTGGTGCGGTTTATGGGCTGGCGGCATCATCGGGCCGTATTTTTTCCAAAATGAGGCCGGTCAGGCAGTTACTGTGAATGGTGTTCGCTATCGTGAGATGATAACGAACTTTTTATGGCCCGAATTGGAAGATATGGATGTGGACGATATGTGGTTTCAACAGGATGGTGCCACTTGCCACACAGCTAACGAAACAATGGCTCTTTTGCGCGACAAATTCAATGTCCGTGTTATCTCACGTGGTGGCGATGTCAATTGGCCGCCAAGATCATGTGATTTGACACCGTTAGACTTCTTTCGGATGGACATACATAATTGAACCATACCAATATTATCATAATAAAAAGAAATGATAGTAATTTCCTAAATAATTTGTGTTTTATTCAAAATCAACATCGGCCCTTAAAACTTAACCACCCTTTACATGCAATAAAAAAAACCAGTGAAACTCTCTTCTGCTAATACACTTTATTTAGACGTATTTGTCTTACGAAGGACCAAGGCAGACTGTCTTACATAATCAAATTATTTACATTAGTGGGCGATCGTTCTATCAGATCTATATATGTACATATAACAGTGGTGTGGCTCTCAGCGAAAATTAGTACATAATACATACATGCGAATATGAATTATACATAAATGATTTTTCATAACTCCTAGAGAAATATATCCTCGAAATACACTGGTAGTCCCGTTGGTACCAGTCATGTTGAATTTTTACCCATTAAAATGTCACCTTAGTCTGGCTTCGACTTTCTCTATTCTCTATATGCCTAAGTTCATTTACGATATTTGCTGCAGTATCCTAGGTCATATTTCAAATTTCTCTCGATGATAGCATGTATAGGTATATATAAAGAAAATTAGTCATGTCCATTAATACAAAAAAAAAATAGACCTCACCCACACGTCTGAAGAAAAGAAATCTTTTAAGAATGTCTAACAATGCCCCTTTTGTGTCAGTCACCAAAGTGTTAAAGTCGTGACAACCTTTACAACAGGTCATTTCTAGGGATGCACAAACAATTTCGATATAAAGAAAAGGAGATATTTTTTTCGATATATCAAATATCGGGCCAATATACGATAAAAAAATAGTATTTTCTTATAAAAATTTTTATTTCATCCTTAGCTTTACTGTTAAATGTCTATTACAATCCAAAAAAATAAAATGAAATGTATGCCTTAAAATTCCAGTAAGTAGTACTATTGGCCCATTTTTGTTGGCTCTGAGAAGCACCATTCACTGTTCGTCCGTCCGTCCGTCCATCCTTTATCATCACTTTTTGGACCTTAAATTTTAAGCTAAAAACATGAATTTTGGTATATAAGCTTTCTCTTTTTTGCTAGAAAATGAAAAATATTGTCTAGGCTAGATATGTGGACGTTGACTTTCTTTACATTTTGTCCATACATTATACACGGCCATGTCCTCTTTTGGGGGGCGTTTTCTTAAAAAAAGTATTGTTTTTTAAAGTTATTTACGGCCATGGTCTTGTTGGTTACAAACTTTTTGCCAAGGAAAAGTTGTAAAATAGTTTTGTGATAAAATTTCTTAAAAATCATTCATCAAAAATATATTCTGTTTTTAAAATTACGAAACGCTGCACTCACTTGGTGGATTATGTTTGGAGAAACTTCGATTTTATTCGTTTCCCTTTTAAGCTCTGGTTTCTATTCCCCTCTCGGGGTCGAACCTGTCACAAGCAAATACACTACCCACTACAATGTGGCCACCTTTTATACATGTATGCTTATTCCAAATATTTCATCTGTCGGATTTTAGTTTTGCAAGACTAAGTCTTTGTAAGTCTGAAGGGTCACTTGAGGATGTCGCGCCACTGCACTATTAGCTTGCTCTAGATTACATTTCAAACTGCGTATCTTTTTTCTTGCCCTAGCTACAAATTTGAGTATATCCCGAAAGTGGTAGTTATAAAGAGTCACGGTGAATGACATTTTGAGCTCAGTCTGATTTCCATCCTGTTGATGCTCAACATATATATCCAGTTGACATTGGATGACCTTCTTTTTGAAGTATTAGGGTTAAGAATTTCTATATTGCATTGCAAATCAAGTACCAGTAGTTTACTGCAAACAAACGGGGGGCTTAATGCTTGTCATTAGGCATTGTACTTTCAAACACGTAATATCTTCTCTTGACGCTGGCTTTCACTTCAGGCTTACTAGGTAGGTAGGTACTTGCAGTTTGAGATAACGTGATCTAACAAAATGAAGTATTAATGCAAATTTCAGCTAATAACTAGCCAGATTGTATTTGATAGATATGTACGTATGTATTGTGAAGTCATTTATCATTTTACTGAAGTTTTCAAGTTAGTCGTTAGGAATTTTAATTGCTAGCGAAAGTTGTTAGTGTGAAGTGAAGCCATAGTTATTATCAACGTGTGTAATAAAGACACTTATCTATCGTTTTTGTTGGGAAATATTTTATTACTTAATTTGTATAACATTCTTGTAAGCGTGAGCAATAAAAATGAATTTATCTATTATTTTTTATTTTCAAACTCACTTTCTTTGAAGAAAAGGAATGGTATTGAGACTAGGGCAAAAAAAAAAAAACTTACTTTCTTGTAGGTTTTTACAAGTAATCAAATAGGGGAGGATAGCGCAGCTTCGAACAGGGACAGCTTTAAGCAATGCTAATAAAAAACAAACGACCTCTTGAAACTCAAGACTGTTAAACCGATTTTGATACGATTTTTGCTTCGATTTTCTAAGGAAATAGAATGGGGTCGATAAATTCATCTAAATTCAAATTAAATCTTAAAGTTAAAATTAAAAAAAAAGTGCCTTCATAGTCGCTGTGGTTGTGAATGTTCACGTAATTTTTCTTGCAATCCTTCCTTTCAATATTTAGGTGACTCATTTTGAAAAATTATAAGAAATTGTGTTAGCAGGGGGCTATGGTCAAATTTTGGACATATGGCCAATAATTTTGTTTAGCTTGCTTTAGTTAACTAATTTGAGATCTGAACCATTTGAGAATGAAAACCACAAGTATAAGCCTTTATTTTCATTGCATTGGGAATTTATCTGATTTATTTGCTTGCCCAACGTCGATAGACTGAGCAATTAAAAAATATGTGTGGCAAGATGGATAAAAATCATGGCTGTGCTACATTGAAATCGATATGTCGAGCTTTATGAGGTTTGTCAAAACAGTGTGTAAGAGACTTTTATAGCCCAGAGATTTGTAGATAACTCACAATCAGCATTTTTATGCTTCCAGTGTTATAAAATGCAATGTTATTGCATGTGTGAAAGTTCAGTATTTTTTTATTTGGTTGTCTTCTACTTATTATACCAGCAATATGAAAATACAAACCGCCAAGGGCACGAGAGAAGCTGGGGCGGACTGCTTATTATGTAATTAGTGATGACTGATGATCAAAATTGATCTTGGTCTTAGGGCGAGACTGATAGTTGAAATTAAGTTTGACTTCAAAGTATTTATTACTTTCGAAAGTAATACTTTTAGTTGTCTAAGCATAGTTTTAGTTTTATAAGAAATAAAGGAGACTGAAAGCGTAGCTACTTAAGTTCTGTCAAATCGAATAAATTATTTTTATATTTTTAATTCTAGGCATTTGAAAGTCATGAAAAATCGTCGCTAAGGCCAAACTCTCTAAGTCAAAAAAATGTGTACTTTGATGTAAAGTTTTATTTATTTTAACTAAAATCGTTGCTTAGACAGCAAAGGCGACTATGTTCTCACTAGAGCCAAATGAGATCATTTCAAATAACTCATTTCGATGTATTTTCACAACATTCAGCTTATGTAGTTTGAATTTGACATAACAAGAGGGCGTTCCAGGTTCACGCACGAGAACATACTCGTATTAGGTGTGTAACTTGCGACAATCAATTGTTACTCCTCTCATAGATGAGCATCGCTATCCTTGTCTAATTGTAAGTGCATTCGAAGCACTAATTTGCAAAGCTAACATTTCTGGGATTTATATGACGCTACTAATAAAGCTACGCATTGTTCCTGTGCTGAAACATGGAACGACCTCCAAATGTCATAGTTTCTTTTTTTGGCGGTTTTCCATTCAATTCAGTTCAATTCAATAAAAGGTGTGTTTGCCTTGTTAAATTTTGTTTTGCATTTATCTGCCACCTCATTTATTGGTAATGAGGATGATTCACCAAATCATGGAATTTATGAAATATGAGTTAATATAGTACCTCATTTTTCGCCCGAATCATTTCATTCGGTTCTATTGAAAATATAAGTTTCGACTATCACGCCCTTAGTCTTACACTGTTTGCTGGCCCAAGAACAAAGCCATGCGTGCTACACTCGGGAATGATCAACATCTGAAGGTTTAGCGAAACGTTCACGCTTCTTAGTGGTTTTTCTTGGACATCCACTGTTCGGTCTGGGATCACTGCTTCCGGTCTTACGAAATCGCTTGATACACCATCATGAACTCTAGATTTAGAAATATTAAGAGGTAAATAATTTGAATTCGTATTTCAATGGATATTTGCTTCGAACGATACATTATTTATATTCAATTTCAATTGTTCTTGCTTTTTAACATTTAACTTTGAAAACTTGACCGATTACTTATCGTGTGTAATCCTTTATATATTGTCAAAAGATTTCCACTATAATTAAAAATCGGAAACAACTCACAATTATTTATGGCCTCAATTTAAAAAAAATGTTGCAAAGAAATCCTAACACTGGGAAAACCGATTACCCCGAAGGCTTCATGCGTATACATGTAAGTAAAAGATGCAGATATAATGTATTATAATTAGGGCTAAGATTACTACATATTGCCACAATGACCTGAGTAAAAAATAATTCTCTAACTGTAAATGGTTTGGTAAAAAAAATGAGTAATATCAAGGAAATAGTAGTGGTCTTAAATTTATGAACGATAGTGTATAGGTACATATCTAGAATATTGTTCCCATGTGAATGAAGTCGTTCAAGAATTTTCACAAGCGTTTGACTAATTTTAGCTCAGAGAATACTCGAATGAATCGTTGATACCTACGTGTAAGTTAAAAACAAACAAAACACGTCTAGCTTGCATCCGCACCACTCCTCTTACGGAAGACATGTGCTTTGAGTCATTAATTTGAGAATCTCCGTGGTTCATTAAAATCTGACACACTCCTGCGTACAGGAAATACATCATAAATAGTATTCTCTTTTATTTTATAATCAGACTACGTAGAAGCTGAGAATACCAACAGGTATTAAAATAAATCTATTACCCAATGTAACGTTCTGCAATATCATTTGTCGTAGTATATACAGCTTTGGCGCTGCATTGTATAACCAACTTCTGGTCTTCTGATGGCTCACGTAGTCCATGCATATAAATGTATTCCAGTAAATGCAAATCCAAATTAATAAATCTGCGAAAGCAGTACCACATTCCACATTTAGCTGCTCCGCAGCACTGCCATTCACCAACAACTGGGCCAACTTGGAATATTCCCAACAGGCCAGGCCACAGCAACGGTTGTAGAGAAGTTCAGCTTCAATTCGTGTCGAATTGGCATCCACCAATCGGCCGACCCAACAAAACGGGCTTAGCACACAAAAAAAAACGTATCTGTCCGATGAAATTGTGTAGCTCAAAGCTGTGTAACGGGCAGGTGCAGCACACCAGACTTCGTCGTGGTAGATACGGATACCTATGTATGTACTTTTATTCGTCGCGTTGCTTGTTCGCATTGGAATGCTGAGAAAGTGAAATTTTTGGTCCACAACAATTATCAGATTTTTTATTTTTATTTTTTTGTTGTCGGAAAAATGCGCCGATGCATTAAGAAATTCAAACTAAAAGAGATGAATCAAAACAACTTCACCATTGAATGGTGTGGGATTCAAACTCAACATGATTGCCAAAGAGTTAACTTTGTTTCTCATTCATTCATGGATTGTGGAGATTTTTGTTTATTTCATGTCTGATTAAAAATTTGCGAACTGGGACGAAAGTGTGTAACAATCATATTCAAATTATTTTCAACATTGGTGGAGCAAAAGCTTTCCATTTTGAAGGAGTTCCATCTCACCTACATATTTGTGCAGCTGCACCTCTTTTTTCCTGGAATTGGCCTAAATTTAGTATTTGTATCCTATGCCATTAGTTGTGTGTATTAAAAAATGGCGCTGGACCTTCAAAAGTAGATAAATACAGGGTAAGCTCTCTGATTCTAAATGGACCAGTTTATACGGAAGATTCTGAACGATCCCCTGCGATTTGATTCAAAATTGACAACAAATACCTGTTTGGCGATCTGACACTCAGAGTAAGATATTTTTACTGGATTCTGCTTGGGTTACGAAAAGAGGAAAGTATTTTTTTTTCTTAGTATTATTAGGGTATCATAGAAAGAAGAAGAGGATTCCTTTTTCGACAAGGAACCATTGAAAGAACAACCACTGGAATAAAGTTGATAAAAAAAAGAGATCTCCACAAAACTAACGAAAATCTATTTATTGTTAGAATATTTATCAAGAAGGAATTTTGTTTTGTTAAAAAGAATATTTAAGGCAGATTTGTAACTTTTCTGTATGTTTCTTTTGTTTAAATTAATATGGACAACTAAGTGGCAATTACACCCCATCGGTGGAGAGGTTTTGCCAAAGAGTGGGAGTAGATGTGCCAAGTAGCTATTATTTAAAAAAACAAACCACCACTTTAGCCGAAGATTATTAGTTTATTTGAAGAAAAGTAAGGAAATAATAGATTTTATATAATGATCTTGGGGTGTGAATGATCTTGATCTCTAAAAACTGAGAGACTTAACCTCCAAATATCACAGTTTTTTATGTCATTAGTCGTATCGCAAAAAGGCTCAAAATTAAAGAATGTCTTAAGACAAAACAGAAACATATTTTGAAAATTGCACTTATCATGACTCTGAACTGGTATAGGTGATGAATTAAGACGCTTTAGCTGAATGATTTGACATTGTCGCGTTAAGCAGTTATATATATTTTAGATGCAATACTATGCCCCTAGTCTGTTTTGCTAAACAATAACTGTACCCCTCCCTCCGCCTACACCCCCTTCCCTGGTTTTGTTGTCTTACTTCAGTAGTTCCTAGGTAAATCGGCAGCGCTTAGCGACTGCTGACTCTAGAACGTTACAGACGATAAGGACTTGATCAGCTGACATTAAGACGTCTTCCTCATTCTCCTCTTTCTCCTTAACCTCAAGCATGCAGCGATGCCCGGTACATTCAATCATGCTGGGAATAGGTAAATTGTAATTCATTCATGATACGTAACAAAAAAAAGTCAACCGCATGAATTTTGGTATATTTTATATAAAATTAAATGCCATATCAATTTTGAATAAAATCGTCTTAGCCATGTTCGAGAAATAGAATATTTTATTCAGTCCACTAATAAGTAAAGTACCGTTATCCGAATTCTTAGTGAAAACTGAGTATACAGTCTTATTGAAACCTCCACGTTACCTTAGATATGAATTTTTATTGAAATCGTTGGAGCCGTTTTCGAGAAAATTGATTTTTTTAAAAATTCGCCTCTAGGTAATACCTCACAGACCCAATATATGAAATTTGAAGAGAATCTATTCAGAGCGGTCAAGGTAGCAACCCAAGGCACATACGGACAGGCAGAATTTCAGTTTCCCTATTATGATAATACCATGTGAACGCATTGGTGTTTCAAAAAGATAAGACTAGGTATATGTAACCACTTTCTCTCATCAAGCCAAACGAAACGTTTTAAACTCATTTACTCACTGAGATTTCCGAGTGAACAGTCCTACCTAGCATGCCGACGAAATACCTACAGTGCTCACTGTCACCTTTCCGCCGACCATGGAAGTAGTGAAATAATAATAAAGTTTCACAAGGTACTGCTTCTCAGAAAAGTAAACCCTCACATTTTTGAGTTTCACACCCCTCGGTTGATCTGTCAGGTAGAACTGTTCATCCAAGTAGACCTGCCAGCGTAGACTGAGCATGTGTGGCTGATTTCTCACTTCTTAACTTATTTCTTGTGGTGGTTACTGATTTAATAGAAAATTTCCAGAGATGATATTATTATCATGAATTACAGCTTTATCAAAAACTTCATCATGAAACTAAGAAAGAATGGTACAGTGATTCTACTGTGTATACCATCAATAATTGCAAACTCTCCAGCATATCTGTCAGTCGGAAATTCATGGACTAGAAAATGTCTCCAATTTAACCTTAATTTAACCTTAACATTACGATTGCATCCGACAGCTAAGCTGCCAGCTGTAATTATTAATTGGGTTCGTAAAAAATCAGCTTTAGGATAGTATGGACAATCTCAAACTAGGTAAATCAACAACTTTACCCTATACTGGGTTCCACCACGTTGCTTAGGATGGTAAAGAGGAGGCCGTTAAGCTGGCAATAGGGGGGCTAGCAACCTCGGTCGTAAGACCCGTTCGAAGAGAGCTATGAATAGAGGAAGAAGCTGAAAGAGCCAAACTCTTTAGGGAACTCCCTTAAACTAGGACGTGCCAAAATACTCCTAGGGAATTTAAACCAACAAATATGTAGTTGCATGAGAGCCTACCAGATAGACGAGAGAATCCGTCCATCTGCAGATCCAACACAGATACTCAAATCAGAATAGATCAGGTGCTGTAGAGAACAACCTCGGTTAATATCAACAATATATCTTTTAGGTCGCTATTCTTCTAAACCCCCACTAGAAATAATAATAATGGAAAATTTAAGTACACACTGCTTGGCAGAAAATAAGCTTTAAAAAAATTGTGGCCGTAGTTCGGTCGATTGTTTTGTCTAAATCGCTTCACAAGTTATCAATCGGATTGAGATCAGGGGACTGTGCAGGCCAACTTAAATCGTCAATTTTCTGACTCAATAACCACTGCTTCACAGATTTAGCTGAATTCTTCGGGTCATCGTCGTGCTGAAATTTCCATTTCAATGGGATTTCTTCCCCAGCATAGTGAAGAATAATGTTGTTCAAAACATCCTTATATTTTATTTGGTCAATAATGCCCTCAATCCGATAAATTCGGTAAACACCATACGAAGAAAAGCAACCCCATACAAGGACGTTGACTCCATCATGCTTCACCGTTTTTATGCTATATTTAGTATTGAATTCCTGTTGATTCCGCGCCTTACATATTGTTTCCCATCTGATCCGAAACGATTAAATTTCGATTCATCGGTTCACGTCATATTTTGCCACCAGTTGGATCCTTATTAACGTGATCCGGTACAAACTCTAAACGGCGGGATAGATTACGTTATGACACGTAATAATGGATAGAATGCCTGACAATCCGTCCGAACAATATTAAATTTATATTCGCGAAAACTTTTATATTTAGCTCTTTTTCGATATTTTGCTTTATTTTAGGAGCTGTCAAAAATTTATTGAGTTTGCTCAAAAGAATAATGGTCGAGTCGGTTCTAGAGGTGATCTTTCACGTCCGATCCTTGTGTACTTCGTTCTGGACCGAACCCATTTCTTCGTAATGTTGGATTGCATTAATTACCTTTTTTCTCGAGCACTTCAATTCCCACGCTATATCGGAATTTGAGTGCCCTTCATTCTTATAGGCAAGAACACACCGCCTGAAGTCCCCTGTAGACTGATTTCCTAGTTCCATACTGTCGTTGATATTCCAAATTCATTAAATGTTCGTCATTTCTTGCAAAAGAATTCCTTTATTATTAATTACAATAACAATATTATCAGTAATTCGAGTTAAAATGGGCGAATATTATACTGAGGTAAACAAAGGGTGTGCTGTTTAAATCGTCCACACTAAATCTACCAGCCTTCACACAATTATGCTTAGTTTTAAAAGTCAGGGACGCTTTAAGCAGAAATATGTACCGTTACTTTACAGGGAGGTCATAATTGTAAGACCTAAAACTGTATACTTAATCGAATATATAGTATTTACATGTGATTTGGAGCATAACTAATGTATACAATATAATTGTGCTATTCATTTTGTCGCCACTGTATGCATATATAGATCTCATAGCCATCTATAGTACAGTGGAAGTACAGTTCACTTTTCTATCTTTAACCTACAAAAAACGTTGCAAAAATTATAACTTACAAATATTATAACACTTATGTAAGATCTACTGCTTCTTATACCTTTAGAAGCGGTTATTTACAGATTGATCAGCTCTTCCGAACGATGCTCACATATTTATAGCTTGCACGATTTGACACAATAAAAAAACAAATAAATCGTGTTTTGAATATTTGAAGAAACCACATAATTTGGCATCAATAAAATTTAATTACATATTATCTACGGCTAGAACAAAAGTCATGGTATGGCTAAATCTTACCAATGCAATTTAAAGGCACTGAAGCATCTCCAACTGCTACAACTAGCAATGCACCACAAACAACAAAAGTGCCATCGTTAATCGATATATTATAGAGAAATGATAAAAACAGAAGAACAGTTTCATTACGTTCACATACGCACGCACCCGTATTACATACGTGAACGGCATGATCACGAGAAACTCTAAATTACCCACTAAACGATGACAGTTCCACGTTCGAATGGATACCATCATGCTTCTCTACGCATGAATTAATTAAAATAACCAGTCGAACGTCGTCGATAGTCGCTTGGACTATATCCACACATAGTTGTATCTGACAGGTCTATGCCGACAAAATTGATTACAATGGACGTATCCGTCAACCGAGAGAGCCACCATAATGGTAATTTAATTAAATTACTAAGTTACTCCGAAGTAGGGCTTTGCAAGCCACGCCAACAAATTTCTTTCTTTTTTCTGTGTTGTCTTTTTGTGTGTAGTGTATTGTAGTGCAGATAGAAGTATCTGAGCTACGCTATGGAATTATAAGTTCAAACAAAGAATGTACCGTTCAATTTATGTCATTCAACTCGACTCTGGCAGAAAAACAACTTCATGGCAGTAGACAGTTTTTTTTTTATTTTTTTTTGCTTTTTGGTTACCACAGTGGGTAGATAGTAGACATGTACGAGTGTTATCTACATCTACGTTGGCGTTTCGCGCATTTGTTATGTCTTTTTAGCTGGATACATATCTGCAGGGACTCTTGCCACATGCTTTAGGTAACAGTGGCCTTCATTTCGGTGTATGTAGCTCTCACCGTGGCCATCGAAAGTAACATCACGTTGACTGAAATTAGCACGATGCCAAGCCCAACGTGCTGGTCGTCCCACTGTTGCCGTGAATAATTCAATTGAAATAACGTGCAAAAAATATCTCGGAAACGACATCCAAGCTGAAGTCTAGCTGATCTAAACAGAGATTTTATGTCATAAGAAAGCTGTTATAGCTTATGAAAGCAGACAAAAAAAGCCAAACAATGCCATGTTTGTTAGAGTTATGGGTGCTCCCACATACATAAGTCAGTGAAATGAAGAATGTCGTATCTTTCTTTTCCTTTTAAAGGTTTCAACTTATTCGACGAATGTGCTCGCAATTTGCCTTGCGAATAGGAGCTAGATAACTCATTCTACATCTATTTAATGGACCGGCAATTAGTCGACAGAGATCAAATAATTATCAGGTGCATGTTGCTAAATTATAGAACTAGGATTAGAATCTCCAGTTGAATATTGTTCTGCTGTCCATGAGTAGTAGCAAATTACAGGCTTGTATGTCTTATTCTATCTTGTAATGGGTATAAAATATTGGAATGATAATAGAAAGGTAGGTATTAGGTTTAATGTCACAGATATACCTCGTAATATTAAGCAAACGAAATACATACTGACAACTGTGATATACTCAGTCGTATGTCCCTGGATAACACGAACAAGCTATACCTATTCCCACATTCTACCTACAACTCTATTGGTAGGAGAGACGTCTTCCGCTTGCATACCACTACATTACTACGTACTCTTCGTCGTTAGTATATTATTATTATTGGTCACACTTAGGGGATAATGATTATATTTACATTAGTTACCGGTTTTATAGAGCAATAATTTGGCTACTCCTTGTGCCCATTATTCTATTCTGAATTTCAAATCTGAGCGGCTTGCTTTATCAGGGTTTCATACACAGGCCAAGGACCTATATTGCTTTCGCTAGCGCGTCCGATCAAATGTCCATCCGTCTTTCTGACACGATTTTTACACAAGTCATGCAAAACTATAAAACAAACACAATGCCGATGTAATTTTTGAAAAAAAAGCAAATGTCGCAATAAAAAATTTCTTTATTCATATATAGGTATGTGATACATATATTCAAGGCTTCCCAAGAAAATTCTCTGAACAACAAAAACAATTCAATAAAATCAGTTCAATAATTAACAATTTATTCATGAAAATGGCCGACAGAACGCCCTGTCTGCTTTTCGCATGGAATAATAGTTACAGTTTAACTTCGTTCTAACGAAACCCTTAATGTGTAACCGGAGTAGTGCTTGACGAAGTTTTCTGTTAATATTTGACACGCTTCAACCGGCTTCAACTCGTAGCTGAAAGTCTATTCTGCGACCAATCATACGACATTTCATCTGAAAGCTAAAAAAAAAGTCCTGAAAAATTTGGTTAAACGAAATTGTCCTAAAACCATCGCCTAAGCTATTTAAACATGGCTTTGCTATATACTTGAGTGATATTTAATGACACAGTCTGGCATCTAGCGCCTTTTTCTTAAGTGACCTTGTACTACTGCATGTAAAAAGTTTACATGAGCCATCAAACCCAGTAATGTGCTTAAAAGAAGACTGCAAAAGTCTTGCAGCAAAACTAAGGCTTCTCAGATGGAGCTGACTTAACAACGTAGTAGTTGCCATTAGAACTAAAGCGATAACCAGATTCTGTCATTGATCCTACTACAGTTATGGGCAGCCCCTTCGCATAAGTTTACTGACTTCCAGCTCCCGTCAACTCTTCCTAAATCTGTTGTAAATCGGTTGTGTCGCACCTTAAAATGTCTTCCCTATCCAAATCTCTGTACCTTCTTGGATTACTACTTTTCAGTGCATATCAAAAGGCAGCAAAAGTATGCCCACTTAAAGGACACTCTTGCTCCTGTTCAGTCTCCGGCCAATGTCGCAAACAGAGAAATATACTTTTATACATACATATGCATATACTCAAACCTAATAGTCATACAGGCATCTTGAAATTACTTGCTTAGCGTATTAACTTTTGCATTCTTTTTTTTCATTTACAGAACATGGAAATGAGTAACTTTTCGTCAAAAAAATTGTCCCGCGAAGAACGTAGATATTCGGTACCGCACGGACCGAACACACCTCTGCCACCAGCCGCATCAGAAGACCTCCACGCATGGTCAATCTACAGGTAGGTTTTGTATGACTTCCTGAAGTGATTGAAGAACGATGATTAACCACAATGCGAATCCATTCGCTTGATATACTCCGGGGATATATTGCATTTCCGGCTTTTATCATGACCACTCGCTTGATTGCACATGACGATGCCACCACCTGCCACTTCCAAATAGAATAAACCATCATAAATACAATTTCAATGTACTGCAGCAAAAATTAGTGTTTGAGTTTCGACTTATGATTCTTATTGAACCGCTCCTAGGTGTGGTCATTGGCTAACTTCCGCCATGAGCCCACTTAACAATGCTTGCAACAATCATTGGGAACTAGTTAATAGTATGCGATAATGTTTGTTTTTTTCAATATCACTTTGCAGACAGAACCTCAACTCAGACTTCACAGACTCTGCTTTGGGGTCATCAGATAAATCGCCGCTGCCATATGGAAACTTCCAATTACGCGATACGACCGTTCAATCGATCCTAAATCATCCGCGTTATGGTCCAAAGTAAGTCCACTGATTTCGTTCTATTGTTGTATCGTAACCAGTGTTCTTGCTTTCGTAGGTCACCTTTAGGTTCAAATATGTACACATACCTTAAGTTTGGCCTGCCTCGGGTTTTTCCACCGAACGCTGGCTCTCAGAGGTCACATAGACCTGGTCCGGGACCAGGCCGAGGTCGGGTAAATCGTGGCTTTCGAGATAGTTCTGGACCAGCGGCAGGATCTTCAGGATACGACAGTAGTGACAATGAGACAACGAGGAGCAGAGTGCCACCAAATTTAAGGTAGATATATATGTCAGATTGCATCCAACCTAATCGTAATCTACAATTTTAGAAAATACCGTAGTGAATCAGATTTTAGAGCTATTGGCGGAATTCCAACGCCACGTCCTGATTCTAGAGCTCAAGGTATTCCAATTGCTGCTTTACGACAAGCAAACAGTCGAGCTAGTATAGCTGGTAAGTTGTAGAATCTACCAGAATGTTTTTCTTTTATATTCATCGTCTCAATCCTCAGTTGGAAACCACATTAACACTCATTACATCCCAAATGGCAAGCATTATGGTAATCGGTCACATAGTGAAGCGGACCTACTCAGTACAGATCTTGGTACTTATGGTGACTATGAATCAAGAACATACACAACCAATCGCAGTCGAATGGAACATCATCATCATAATCCGCATAGTTCGCACACGATGTCAAATCGAAAACATTCGAGCATGGGTCTCGTGTATCCCAATATTCAGGTGCATTGTTTGGATGTGAATCCAGGTCTACGGGGTGTTTCTTTGCAGGCAAAGGCCGGTGATTTATTTGCAATAATGGCGACTTCTCAGCCTGAAGGTACGGCGCTAACAGAATGTCTGGCAGGATTACGAGACCGAATATCTGGCGAGGTTCTAGTGAATGGTCAACAGATTAATAAACGTGGACTACGGGAGTTGTGTAGCTATGTGCCGGCCCTGGATTGTTCATCGTTGGATCCTCGAATGAGTGTACAGTGCACACTGAATTTTCACGCAGCACTACGAGGACCAATTGACCGGAGTGATTTTAAAGAAAAGGTATGTTTATTTTTAAAAAGATCAAATCTTATTTACTACAATTTTTATTTATTTGAGGAACATTGCATCCTCTCCAAGCGTCTAAATTCTGATTGGAATTTATTCGTATCGCATTGTCCTAGGATCATAGTGTCCGGAATTAATCAGATTAGATTAGATTGTAGGGGTGGGAGAGCCTCTAAGCAGTTCAGAAAGTCAAATATCTTCGTAGGGAAGCTCGCTGTTGAAACGATCTCGTCTCTGAGAATTTTTTTTCCAAGACGGAAGACAGGTGGACATTTCGTAATGATATGGAAAAATGCTTCGCCGTCCTCAATGCAAAATTTACACAGTGGGTCTACATGACTCAATATAGGTGCTTTTCAGGGTGCATTGGCCACTGAAGATTCAAGATTCACTAAACGGTTGGCTTTTTTTTTTGTAAAGTTGTATGGCTCCACTTTTTTTAGTATGTCTTATAGTGGCTTTTACTGACATCACAGAAGGGTGAGCTAGAATCCAGGAGAGAACAACAAAATTATCGGAGGGCACTGGATAGGTTTCAGAACAAGTCTGAATTTTATCACGGACGAGTCAAGAGCTTTGAGCGCAACCTGATGGTTTGAGAAGATAAATGTGATATTTGCTTTATGATTGGCGCAGCAATTGATTCACTATTTCGAGTATTTGCCTAGACTGACTGAGAGTTTTGTACAGTGTATACTGAAAATACGATATCCAGACCTTCACCCATGTGCCAGACAAAGCCATAAATAAAAATGAACAATCATACAAAAAAACAAGAAAAAAAAGAATAGATATAAATGAAAATTAAATAGTTAATAAATTATTATTATACATGCAACGATCGGTGGTGCATGTCATCGAGGAGCATGCTGAATTCCTGTTTCTTCTCCATTTTAGCGAAAAGTGATAAATGGCCTCCATGCTCTAAAACACTTAAACAATAGCGTCATGATCCCTAAACTTCTAATGATCCTTCCGAAGCAACAAATTCCCAAATACTTACCAGACCTCTCAGCAACACATAGTTGGTAACTGTGATCAGATCCCTATAGAAAAATAAAGCGGCAGGCATTAATGGCATCCCAGCCGAGTTCTTATAAGCGAGTCGAATCGGCTCCACCCGATTATACGGAGAGCATGGAAAATGAGCGTTTCCCGGAGGAGTGGAAAAGAAGGATTATCAATCCAGCTCCAAAAAATGGTAACCTGATGCAGTGTAGGAATTGGAGAGGTGTATGCGCTCTTCCGGCCGTAGCCAAGATAATAGCTAATGGATGCTATTTACAACATATGAGGGTGGTAACTGTCATATACGAGGGTGGTAAGTGGCACGTTTAGCACAATGGTACGGTGTCAGAGGACTTCAACATCCAAAGTGCGGTGCGACAGGGTTGTATACTTTCAGCACTGTTGTTCTTAGTCGTTATCAGCGATGTCAGCATGGACTGAAGGAAACTAGGTGATAAAGTGAATAATGATATCTTATCGAAAACATCTTGACTAAAATCTTCTAATGGTTCAAAAAAGCGTGACCGAAGATGAATACGGCGAAAAAAGCCCTGCGCATTACGAACTTCAACGCTCAACTAAACATTGCCGGACAGCAGGTCGAGAAAGTTCACAACTTTCTACCTACATATATATGCCCGATGGTGTCACCGAGCTAGATGAGGGCAGCAACATCGGAAAAACCAAAATTGCATTCAGAATACTATCAAAAATCTGCAAGAGCAATGTACTCAGCTCAAGAACGACTGTTTCGCTCTAACGTCGAAACAGGTGGAAGGTGACCCCCACTGTCACTCGCAAGCTGGAAACGTTCACAAATAGTCGGTATGTGTCCAAGTTATAGGCTGCACCTTAACATTTTGACATTATAAAAAAAAAACAACAGAAAACTTTTAGGAAATCACAGTGTGCACCTGACCTTAATGCCTCTATCGACATATGTAGATTCACTGACAATCCTCAGGCAAAAGGACTGATGTCAATGTTTACATCCAAATCAAATCTACTGAACATAACGATTTTCAAATCTCTGTACGTGTAAAGTTAGCACTCTAAAGAGACATCGTGTAATAATGCGAACACAACCGCTATTTATGAAATGAGATGTAATGGACCAGCGACATATGCTATGCTTACTATAACCCGGAATAAAAGCAGTGTTCATTTGGAAGCTGGTTTGTTGTCATAATCAAAAATGTGAAGAAATACTTCACGCTACTGCTCGGAGTATTGCCTTATTGCAGCGAAGCTTGTATAAACATTTAATAATGCAACACACAGAACTATCGCCATTAAAATCGAATGTTGAAGAAGAGCTGCAATCGCAAGACACCTTTAGAGCATTTGTGATGACCAGGTATTGATAAGGCAAATCATTATAAGTGCTGCATTTGCTTTACTAGACTTCAGCCAACCACCCTCTCAAAACCAGTGCACTGGTTTGGCACTGCGAAAAGGAATAGACCAGTTCTAAAAGTAGAGAAGGAAAGGTGTTGCAGAAGTGGTTGACCCAAGTTCACTCCGGACTATAACGCCTGAAAAAATAACTAAGCAAGTGATCCTGCGACTGTACTACTTGATTTCCATCACAGTCTATGAAAGCAGATTTTGGTGCTTTCTAATCATGAATAGAGAAAAATCAAGCAAATCGGATGACGTCTTGCTGGTAAAGTCACCACTCTTCTGCTATAAGCTTTACGGTGATGGCATATCGACAATTATTTTCATGCTCTACATGTTCTTCTATTTTAGCAAGAATGCCTGTTCCCCTTTATTTTAGTATGTACCTTTCAAAGTTCAATATACAGGCGTCTGAAGTCCATTTTACCTGCTCAGAGCTTCGAATTTGCTTTTAATATGAAATTGCAAATGTGCTTCCCTTTTTTTAAACTTTTAGATGGATATCCTTATTGAAGACCTTGGACTTACAACTTTCCGCGCATCAAACATTTCCTCACTAACACACTCAGAAAAGCAAAGGCTAAGCGTAGCCTGTCAATTGCTAGCTCAATCTTCGATACTAGTTCTGGACCAAGTCACCAGCAATATGGACATCTTCGATACATTCTTCCTAGTAGAATACCTTCGACAATGGTGCAGTGGTGGACGTATAGTAATAATGACACTTCAACCGCCTACCTTCGAGATCCTTTCTATGTGCTCTGGTGTGCTTCTACTTTCTGGCGGTAGAACAGTATTCTCAGGCAGCAGATCAGATCTACCGCGACATATGGGTACATTAGGCTATCCGTGCCCGCCATTTAAAAATCCAGCGGATTATTATCGTAAGTGCTGTACAGAAGTGAAAAATGTTTGTGTTTTCAACCGAATTAATTTATTTTCAGTGGATTTGGTAACATTAGACGATTTGTCTGCAGCGGCCATGCTAGAATCATCAGCACGTATTGAGTCTTTAGCAAACTCTTGGGATCAAATAAATTCTGAGCCTCCATTAGCTGCGCCACCTGCCTCAATGCCTGCCTTTACTCGTAAAGCTGGTTTCCTGGGACAGACAAAAGCGTTAATTAAACGCTTTGCAGCATACAAACAACCGGGTTCACTGTTGACTTGGATAAGCAAACTCATATCTGCAGCTGTGCTGTCGCTATTCATAGGATGTATATTCTGGGATGTACCCGCATCAGATCCACAACTGACATATAACGATCGGTTTGGATACCACCATTGCATTATGGCAGTTGCATATTGGCCTCTTCTTATGCTCACTATCAGAGATGCTCAAGAAGATCGCAAGCACGTTGAGCGGGATATACGTTTGGGATTGTATTCTAGGGAGCTGTACATAACAATTCAGGTAGACATAAAGATTTTTATTTTAGTTCTCTGTATTGATTTCGCGCACTTTAACAGTGCCTGGTTGGTCTGTTTCCAAGTTTATGCATTTGGTTAGCTTACCTTTTGCCCGCACATAGTATGGCTGGTTTGTATACGTACTCTACAAGCAGTGATACTGGAATATACTTGTATATGGGTAAGTTTCAGGAAGGATGAACCATAAACCTTTACTTTTATTTTAAAACTATTCTAGGGTTCATGCTCTTGTACTTAACGGTCATCCAGACCTTAGCCCTCTTCTGTGCCCATCTGTTACCAACGAAGAGCTCGGCGACTGTATTAAACATTCTTATTACTCTAGCACTAACAGCCGTGGGTGGTTACTCACTACATTCAAGAAATCTCTCAAAGTTTTGGTCTTGGTTGCAATTAGTCTCACCAGAAAAATGGCTTCTGCCAGTTTTAGTCGCTGACGAATTCAGTCCCGAGACATTAGCCAATTCAGCTGGACTTCAGTTGTGTCGAAATAAGCAGGTAACTTAATAAAATACATACATACGAGTATGTATATTACAGCAAATATTAAACGCACTAAAAACAACTTTAAAAATTCTTCAAGGTTCAACACCAAGAAATAATTGTCCAACAACCATGTCCTCCCCCAAATGGAACTCAAGTGCTAGTCGATTATATGCTACTACCACAACATCATGTACTCGATCCATCGAACATGGAAGAAACAACATTATTTGCATTGATTTTGTCGTCCGTAATACTCTTTGTTTTTACATTCCTTATTTTTAGTTTCAACTGTAGGAGAATATTTAAACGCGGACCAAGGAAATCGTATTAACGTGTACTGCAACCGAGCTAATAATGTAAAACTTTTTTTGATACATAAATGACTTCCATAGATTTATAAGATGTATTTACTCAAAGTAAAGAGAAAAAGAAGACGAATGATGTAACATTAAGATCGGTTAAATATAAATATCTTTTTAAAAAAACGATTGATTTGTTTTATTTTGACGGAGTACAGATTAGTAGATTGACCTCAAGATAGGGCGCGCTGATGCCATCACTAACCCATTAGTCGTAAGTTCGAATCCCTTCATTCATATATTCAAACAATGCCACTGACCTATATTTTTTGGAGTTTCGAATGATAATTTAATAGACAAAAAAAAAAACATGTTAATAACGTTAAGCGATTTGAAAAAAAAAAAAAACGAAAACTCAGTGGCGTACAGACAAATCAAAAATGATGTGTAGATGGCGCTGGCATCTACGGTCTCAACTTTAAACTAGCAGTCCCTCTCAACTTCTAAACTTCTATTTTCCAGGCGGAGGCATCATATAAATAGATTAGTCAACTATTTCCCTGAATGAATGCTTATTAAAAGTACGTAGAAATCATTTACAGTTATAAGATAAACCGAAAACTAGGTCCCCTACCACCTTAATCAATAAACTGTTGCGTTCCCAATTGTTTAAGGTTAGTTTGAAGGCGGAATCAGATATTCCGCAAAAGGGTTCAGGTCCAATGAACAACTCAGAGGAACCTTTTCTGGCTAGCAGATCTGCAGTTTCATTGCCGTCAACGCCTACATGACCCGGTACCCATCACAATTTTACTTTACTGTCGAAGCAGCTTACAACTGATTTTGAACTGATCAGGTGGGAGATCAGTGCTTTAAGCGGCGCTTGGCTGTCGGTGAGTATGTGTATAGCGGCACCTTTGATTCCTGATTGCAAGTTTATATTTGCACAGGTCTCAATAGCGTAAAGCTATTGGAAAACACTAGACTCTTTCCAAGTGATTTTGTGATCTTGTAATTGGGTCCATTCGTATCCATCGGTATACCAAACGATTCCTTTTGGATCAAGCAACGGTCCGCCATTATTTCATATATCACGGTTTAGCATCTCAATCTCAAAACTTCTACCAAAGTAGAGTGATTTGGGCGTAAAGCCAGAAACCATACTGAGCATATCTAGCTCGGGGAAGTCGGTTAATAGATCCATGAGATTCACATGATCCCATATACTGTTAACATCCGACTTTCGAAGATTAACTGCACTGTGAATTGCCATTTTTTTTATGAAAATGTGTAACGTAGTGAGTCCGATTATGGCTTCTATGGCTGTTGTTGGACATGTGTGCATAGTACCTGTAATTTCGAGGCAAGCTAATCTTCGAGGTTTGCTGAGTTTGCTGATGGTTGTGACCTCCTTGGTTTTTGTCCACCAGACAATGGACGCGTATATAAGGATGGGTCTCACCACCGTGGTATATAACCAGAATATGACCTTTGGGGACAGACCCCAGGTTTTGCCATACGTACGGCGACAGATCCACATGGCAGTGGTTGCCTTGGCAATTTTATGCTTAACATGGGAGTTCCAATTAAGATACTTATCCAGGACAATTACTAGATATTTTACCTCGTCGGAAAAATGAATGGTTGTGCCATTTAGAGTCACTGAAACAATGTTCAGTATTCTTCTTCTTGCAAACGGTATAACGACTGCCTTGCTGCGGTTTATCGATAAGCCCTCGCCAGCACACCAGTCCAAGACTACACGGAATGCATTTTGCATGAGTTGACACACATTGTCTTCATGTTTGCCATTGATGATGATCACAAAATCATCTGTATAGCCTATAGTTGTAAAGCCTAAACTATTAAGTGTATTCAATAAGTCATCCACCACGAGCGGCCGCTTGGGGGCAGGCTTTAGCCGCGGAGAGCGTTACAGATACCTCTCCTGACGAATATGTTATTATGCGGCTATCGAGCATAGTCCTAGCCCATACGGTAATAGGTATGTCGATTCCCCTGCGTCTCATCGCACTCGTTATGGATTCATAACCAGTGTTATCAAAAGCACCTTCTATGTCAAGAAATGCGCAAAGAGGGATTTCTTTCCCACGGTAAGCTGATTTAACCTCTGCAACGAAATGATAAAGGGCGCCTTCCGTAGATCGACCTTTCCTGTATGCATTTTGACTAGAGTGCAGAGGAGTAGTCTTTTCAAGAATACCTCTAATATGGATGTCTAGCAGTCTTTCCATGGTTTTCCAGAAAAACGATGTCAAGCTGTTTGGACGGTAGGTTTTGGGTAACTCACTGGGTTTGTTACCTAGCTTAAGGATAAACACCACATTTACCTCCCGCCAAGTTAGTGGAATGTATCCCAATTTAAAACTTGTTCTAAATAGAGCTACCAAGGTGGGCAGGAAGAATTCTACACCTTTTTGAATAAGGGCTAGAAAAACAACATCACTGCCGGGTGCCTTTAAAGTTTTAAATGAGCCGATTGCCCATTTAATTTTATCTTGACTGAACAGATTTCCAGACAAGCTATTGATTCTTCTGGAGGTGCCACATGTGGTTTCCAGGGTTTCCCTTCGACCGGATGTATAGGTGCCATCAGGTTTGATGAGCAGTCCCACCTCGTTGGAATGATCCTTTGAGAGAACCTTTTGGAGACGGGCTGCTACTGGAAGAGATTCAATGTTTTCACAGTTCTTTCTCCATGCTGTTCTCTTGGATTTCCTCAATGCGGACCTATATTCGTACCAATTTTTATTGCGTTTTGCGGTGTTAAAAAGTTATCTCACCCTTTCACGGAGTATATCTAACTGGTCATTCCACCACGGTACGCTCCGTTTATCTGTACTGTAATTCCTGTAATTTTAGGAACACAGCTACTCCTGTAGGAAGAGATTAGAAAGTCATTTAGTTGACAGGCTGCCAACACCCACATCACACTTTGATCTTAAAGATGTGATCAGCATGTCATCTTAGATCGCGAGATTTTCGCGAAATAATGCCCAATTAGTTCTTTTCGGTGCGTAGTGTACTTTTTCATTATTCATCAAGTGCCAATCGATGACAGAATTAGAAATAAAAGGGCTCGAGATTGTGAGGTCAAGTACCTCTTCTCGAATAGAATTTGTAAATGTTGGTTTGTTACCTTCATTACATACAGCTAGATTTCTACTTGTAATATAATCGAGAAGTAACTCATCCCTTTTGTTGATGTTGCTGCTGCCCCATACCAGATGATAGGAATTGGCATCGCATCCAATGATCAGATGCCAGTTGCGACGGTGACATATGTAAAAGATAAGGATAAAGATGTCCGAAGCACCTTTAGCATGATGCAGGTTACCCTGCAGCACTTTGATGTTGTTCTCCATCATTTGTGTTTGGTGTTTTTGTGGGATGGCTTCTTCTTACTGGCAATCGTGTTAGTGCCTGTTTTCTCTCTATGCGACTACATATTCGGAGCAATGCCAAGAAGGCTCCAACGGCTCTGTATACAGTCTGTGACGAAAGTCTACATGCAACTCTGAAAACTGTTAGATCAACGTTTATAGACAAAATTTCTAGATTTCTTTTTTTACTAGACAATATGTTATTGTTCAAAAGCATTATTCAAAACAAGTCTTCATTTGTGTTTGGTGTTTTTGTGGGATGGCTTCTTCTTACTGGCAAGCGTGTTAGCGCCCGGTTTCTCTCTATGCAACTGCATATTCAGAGCAATGCGGGAAAGTACAGTCTGTCACGAAAGTCTACATGCAGCCCTGTAAACTGTTAGATAAACGTTTATAGACAAAATGTCTAGATTTTTTTTTTTACTAGATAACATGTTATTGGTCAAAAGCATGATTCAAAACAAGTCTTCTTGGCATGGAATGAATTAGATTTTCGGTGACGTCGAGGGTAATCGAAGCCCAAGTATTCGAAAGAGCAGTTTTTAAGAACCTCTGATTTGTAGTCTTGAACTTGTGATCCCTGAGTTCCAGTTCATCCCAAATATTTTCTATTACATTTAGATGTGGAAATTGCGGAGGTGGGTGAAGTTGTTTTGGGACCCTAAACATCAGCCACTCCTTTATAATTTCCCCCGTATGCTTAGGGTTGTTGTCCTAGTGTAGTACCCAGCTATTTCCAAGCCCTAGTGCCTCAGGAGAGGTATGGAAGTTCTCATGCAAAATATTCAGGTACTTATACCGACCCATAGTTCCTTCTATAAATACTATCCTTCCGACACCAGAAGCTGCCATTGCCCCCAGACCATCACATGCCCACCACCGTTGTTGACTGTAAGTATCAGGTTATTCACTCCGATTTCTTGATGGAATTATTATGAGAAAATGAAAATCTATTATCTATTAAAAAAATTAAATTGAAATTTTGCCTATAAACGTTGATCTAGCACTTTTCAGAGCTGTATGTAGACTTTCGTGACTGACTGTATCTGTACAAAGGCTCTTGTTTCAAAATTAAACCTTCAGCCGCAGATAGATTTTAGTCTGGTGACCAGCACTAGACAAGAAAGCGGTCAACTACACTGTACCAATTTAAATGTACTATCTTATCTCACATTATGACTTTGAAATCAAATATAAAACTAGAATTCCAAGTAGAATCGTTTGGGAATCCAAAGGGATTCTAAACACATTTGGAAATTACGGTAATCCGTAAAACAGCAGCCTGGATTTCAATTTACACAATAGAAGGGGTCCCTTTCGTATTCAAGTTGTAAGGGAATGCCGCAGATCTCTTAATTAGATCGCAGATTGATGCGAACTATCCCTATACTAGTTTCCAGTTCATAGAAACATCCCGGGTAAGCCCTCATGCGGCAATCTTTGATAGGAAGACATGCAAGGAGAATGGGAGTGTCCTCCAACCAACGTTCGACCAATCTGTAGAGATGAGGAGAAAGATGATAGTACTCATAACTCATCTTCTGTGCACCTACCGATTACATCCACTTTAAGGAACACCTCTCGTAGAGTACTTCTTTAAAGACCTGTCAAGTCTCGACGTTAGCAGATTTATCTCTGAGTCCGAATGGTTCTACTAGTAAGGAACCCGTGCCTTGGTCGAACTACATATGTACATAATCTCAGGCAACATTTTTTCAAAAGGTTTTAAGAAAAAAACGCATGGTTGTGCAAGGTTAGTTATAGTTTGAAATAACAACTTATTCGATACACTAACTGATGAGGTGCAGTTAAAATGTAAAATAGGCGGCATGGATCTCGAATTGACATTTCGCAGCGGTTTTCTTTGTGGTATTTGTCATCACAGTTCTGGCATTTTGTCTAAACGCTTGCAAATAAAATAAGATCAAGTTAGACTTTTGCATTAAAAGAACGGTGTACATAATTTCTTTTTATTGAAAATTAAAAATAAAAACAAAAAATATCGTAAACAACTCCAGTATGAAGTTAATGGTGAAACAATCTTAGATTAGTATGCGCTAAAATAATTCCATGTTCATCACAAGCAGCGATCACACCAGCATCATTTGTAGATCCAGCCGGACTGCCAATGTAAGACACTCCACTCTGCAATACAATAAGAAACGCAACGTTTAAAAAAATTCAGTGGAACAGCTTGCTTTCTTTACCAATTTAGCTCTATCAATATTGTCTCTGAATGGGAAGAACGCATCAGAACCCAGCGCAACTCCATTTAGCTGCTTCAACCATTCAGTTTTCTCCTCCTGTGTTAGTAGTTTAGGCACAACTTCAAACCTAAGCAAATAAATCCATTAGAATTCATCTCACAAATACATGACAAAAGTATACATTGATTCAAATTGTGTCACCGGCATATCCTTGCCAACAGTTCCATTCACAAAGTTATCAATCGCGTTCGATATTTCGGCACGTTTCACTCCAGCCTTAAATTTCATTGCGGCAACTCTTGGATGCTGGCGGAGCCACCAATTATCGGCCTTTTCTCCAGCTAAACGTGTGCAATGAATTCTCGATTGCTGACCTGCACCAATCCCAATAACCTGGCCATCTCGTGCGTAACATACAGAGTTGCTTTGTGTGAATTTCAATGCAATAGTTGCCACAATTAGATCCCGAATAGCGCCTTCAGGTATGTCTTTGCTTTTAGTGACAATATTTTGGAACAGACTTCTATCAATAACAGCGTCATTTCGCTTCTGCTCCAAAGTTAGACCAAAGATGGTCTTACGCTCGATTGAACTTGGCTCATAATCAGGATCCATCTAGAGAGGAATTCAGTTTAAATAACATTTTCCAAAATTCCCATCTGACCGTACCTGTAAAATGCAATAACCACCATTCTTTTTCTTTTTAAGGATTTCCAAAGCTTCTGGCGTATAACCAGGTGCAATGATGCCGTCCGAAACCTCCCGAGAAATAATTCTAGCAGTAACAACATCACAAACATCAGACAAAGCTACAAAGTCCCCAAATGACGACATGCGATCGGCTCCTCTTGCCCTTGCATAGGCAGTGGCCAACGGCGTCAGCACATCATATAAATCATCCACCATGCACAGTTTTGCCTGTTCTTTGCTAAGCGGATTACCCACTGCAGCTCCAGCTGGTGAAACATGTTTAAAGCTCGTAGCAGCTGGCAGATTTAATGCTTTCTTAAGCTCACGTACCAACTGCCATCCATTAAGGGCATCGCAGAGGTTGATAAATCCTGGAGCACTGTTCAAAACCTGCAATGGTAGCTTTTCAAGCTGAGTGAATAGTTGCGCGGGCTTCTGATGAGGGTTCATGCCATAACGAAGATTCAATTGTGAACCACCAGCGGAATACTGTTTACGGAAATAGTCAGAGATGGCATCATCATACGTTGCTGTATGTGTGAACGCTTTTAATGCAAGCAGTTTCCTAGGATAATTGCAACTTTTACTAACAACCGAAGACAGAAGAAATGTGATAGTTACCTTGTTTCCAGTGTGGTATCTCCATTTTCAGTGATTTCCCTAAGAACCTTGGAGTAATCGCTGGCCTCGCAAACAACAGTAACACGTTCGTGATTTTTTGCTGCCGCCCGTAATAATGTGACTCCACCGATATCGATGTTTTCCACAGCATCTGCAACAGTGACCCCCGGCTTCGAAACCGTATCCACGAATGGGTACAAATTACATATCACCAAGTGAACAAGGTCAAAGTTCTGTTTTTTTAGGTCGGCCAAATCAGTTTCTGTCAGCCTAGGCAAACAATTTTAGGAAATCTTCCTCAAGCAGGAGCCTTATACAAAGCAACGTACCTCGACAAGATACCTCCATGTACAGCTGGATGCAGGGTCTTAACACGTCCTCCGAGCATTTCCGGAGCACCGGTAATGTCAGACACATCTATAGCTATTAACCCGGCATTACGCAAGGTGGTGGCAGTACCACCACTAGCAACAAGTCTATACCCCAGATTAGTCAGACTCTTTCCAAACTCAACAAGTCCGGATTTATCAGATACACTTAACAAGGCTAGAGAAGATAAGTTTACAACATTAGTTAACGTTTGCATATTTTATCCATGCCGATAACCTACCCAATTTTCCTGATGCCATTTTGAACAGACGCTGCAAATAGTGTTAAATGATTGAAGACTCTGTAACGATTAAAAATGCAACTCAATTAAAAATCGAATGAAGTGTTTCTCTTGAGAAAAACAAATATATTTTCAGCGAGATGAACCTGTGATAACATCGATGCTATTGCATTTGCCAACAGCTATTTCTGTGCAGGGGGTTTGACCTCTCGTTCGTTATCAGCGAAAAGGTCTTTGCTTATAATAAAATAATCAAATAAATTAATACAAATTTCCTTTTGATGCAAATATGTTCTATTCTATCGTCACGCCCATGTAATGGTCTGAGTTGTTTTGTCTAATAGCAATGTTGTCTTCGGTTTTGAGTGCCCCCAATACATAAAAGCAGTCATTGTTCACGGAGAATAGTTTTTCTTCAACAGATGTTACCCGCCAAATGACAAAAATGAGCCAGTGCCAAAAATCTTGTAGCTACGCTAGTCAGTCCTACTCAGATCTTCCCATTGTACTATCTGATAAGTATCATCAAATATACACGATTCCTCCAATTTTCGTGTGAATTAATGCAATATTGAGTCCATTGACTTAATCTTAGGACTAAGCGATGCAAGATGTGTTATGTATTTTGCTTGACTTTGTTACTTGTAGACCCGGTACAAATACGTGTGTACAGCTTCTGAAAACTCATTTCAATTTGGGACTATAAAATTATGAAATGTTTCTTCCACCTTGTGTGTTCATCTTCGTCCGATATCAGCAAAGTACAGTCGAAACTATTGAAGTTTTTAAGTTTATTGAAGTTCTGACCACCTATCAACTCCTTCGTGTTCTATACACGATCCTACTACTATCACAATTATTTAAAACTACTTCGGCTTGTGAAGCAAGGACGGTAATGCGGCTTCGATTGTTACGTCTTATGCTACGCTGTACGTCCTTCCTTTTGACGTGGTACTAGTCTTCGAACTCGGCCCTCTCTACTGCTGAGGCAGCTGCTATTTCAGCTTTGAGTGAACTGCGTTCGTCGATCCGTTTCTAGGTCAATTTGGCCAAGTTGTCAATTTGTCCACTAACCCTCACCATTGTCATTGCGGGCTCTGAAGTCGTGATTACCCATCACATGCTTCAGCGCAGGTGTTCAGAGAATCCTTTCGCCCTCCTCTGTTTGTTATTTCCGAAGAATCTCCCGGACGGCACCACGTGGAATTAAGACTTCCTAACAGAGCTGTAAAATGTTAGGCTGTATTGACTCCTTATTATGCGAACTATGTAATATGACCTTCGTCTTGTTTTTCATTCATGTTGCATAAGCTGCATATGTTTGCTTCAAATATTCAAATTTTTTTAAGGTTAATAGCTAAGCAGGTGTATCCAGTCTTGGGTCTTAACAAAGCTACTGCTTCTTTTGTTGATGCTTGGGCAATGGTGTGAAAAAAATTTGTATATGCTTTCGTAAATCTTCCTTTCCATTGCTGTGTTTATTATTAGTTTCCTTTTCAGTGAGGTACGTTTCTATACTTTGCAGTCTATTTATCAGTGGCATACTTTTCGGAGTTCTGCCTATAGTGTGGCTCCTTTTTGGCTAGGTTGTCCGCTATTTCATTTCCGCGCGATCCATTCTCTCTCCTTAAAAAACGGTTGAATTGGTATGTAATGCGAAATAGTGGCTAAACAGTATACAGATGCGTCTGCACCGATGCTGTCTCTCAATAGTGAGCCATCGGTGTAAATTCGAAGTCAGAGTTTATCTGAGAATTTTTCGTCGATGCTCTTTGTCTCGCTGCCTCTACTGGCGTATCTCTTTTTTTTATTAGTATTACACGATCCGTTTCTACTTGCATGGATAAGAAGTCCAATAGGTTCGTAAGTAGCGATATAGGGTTGATTTTTTGTGTTGGTCCGATTTGGTCAAGCAATTTGGTAATTAAAATTGGGCGGGGTCATATAACTAGGGAATATATTCTGGGCTTTATGATCTATATATATAATTTTTATTTTTTTTAATAATCGCACTAATGTTCGACCAAATTATCCAACCCAACTACTGTGTAACAATGCACGACCACATTTCCAAGATCTCAAAATCACTGGCAATAATGTTGATCTGCCAGTTAGAACACAGATATTTTACAGTGCAACAGATTCTTCTTCTGTACAAAGCTCCGCATCAAAACATTCTCTTCATGTACTCGACAGCATACAAAGACTGACAATTCGCTTAATAGATGATCCCGCACAAACATCCAATCTTTATCCGTTGAAACATCGTAGGCTGGTAGCAAACCTATACTACCACCGCAGATATTCTGAAGATGTTAATGGAATGATCCCTAGAAATTCTATATTTGAGCATTCTAGTAGGGAAGCGCTATTTTTTAAGGACATTTTTGTTGATTTTGAAACAATAGCAACAATCACTTTCTTTTTAATTCAAAGATTCAATCATTGCATATTACAACTTGAAATCGGTTTCGACATTTCCTTCCTATAATATTTTAGAACGAAACACTCTGATTTTTTCTATTAAATTGAGATAGCTATTGAGCGACTCATAGTTTTGGTCATGCATACCTTACAAATCCCCAAACAAACATGTTATCTAAAAACATTAATTTATAAACTATATGAATTATAATTTATAAGATTTTTGGATTTATCATTTATTGTATTCGCCAATAATTCATTTAAATAATTTCGTCCCATATACTAACATAAAATGAAAACGTAATGTAAGTTAAGAATTGTACTTGTGTATTTTTTTAAAGTCCTGTATCAACAATCAGTTTGACAGATGGGTAATGTCCCTAACTGTCATTTTTTTAATCATAGCAACGGTGAGAATGTACATATGTGCGCCATCAAGCGTTTCAGCTATTCATATTAAATCTAAACATCGATGACGTTGCTATGGACATTCGGTCGAACAAAAAGTTTGGGGCGAATTGAAAGGCAAGAAGTCGACTATCTCCTGGCCTTGACTTTGCATATGTTAAATATTGTGTAGATATCGGTTTTGAATAAAATCGCCAAGTAATATTTGAGAACGAGCCAATTTTTATGCCAGTAGGTCTTACATGCAGACAAAATTGAGACACACTTTTTTCAAATTCTCTATTATAAAATCTCGAGACGAAAATTTTCAGGAAACCATACTTGCCCATGTGCAAGTAAAAAACCAAAAATTACACTTGGGCTTTCCTGCCACCACTTTCGCGAACAATATATGTAAGTACGCCTGGGGCCTATGGCAGAAAACTACAAGTGAATTGCTACAAGTGTAGAAACAATCGCATGGGAAAATTACGAATTCGACAAAGAACCTTTCAGCAATTGTAGAAATTCACTTATACAACAGGTATTTGTAATTTCCTTCTGCAGCCTCCGGGTACCTATCCGGTTCTAGGATGTACAGGGTAGCATGAGGCTCCACAGGGCCGTAAAGCGGGTAGGGGGTTCCGGTAAACGTGAAAGAGCAGTCAAAATTATTATCTTGTGCACCTGTAAAAAGCTATTTCTACTACAGCACTTCTGCCATAAGCCCCAGATATTTGAGAATGGTTTTAGCTGAAACGTGTTTCTATGCATGTATCCATGTGGTGTGACAGGTCTAAATCAATTTGATTAAGCAACTTTTCTTGCAAGTATACATGTAAATTACTTTAACAAGGTTGATTAGAATCTATATTAGCTTCACCTTACCAACGTACATATTTATATGCACATATATTATATACATGACATGAATACGAATGCAGCTAAAACACGTGTAATCAACAAGTGGTCATGGTTTTTAGATAGTGGTAACATTCGTTAATTTTAGAAACATACTGAATGCCACTGTTAATAACGTAATTAAAATATATGGAACAATTTTAAAATGTAAACCCACACGAAAATGCGTAGGACGGGTAACCGGTTTTTTGAGGATTAGTCTGCACTCTAGATAATTTTCATACTGGGTTTTGAATGTCAGTAATATAATTTAAAACTACTTACAATTAATATATTTATTTAACGGATGAAGGATTAATTATTAAATTGTTTACAAAAACTATTTCAAATATTCGCGGACCACTTGCGATTGCGATTTTGACATTCACCTTCGCAGAAATCGTAAATCCGCAATCACTGTCCACGTTACGTCCATCCAGATTCTAGTACAATTTCAACCTACCCATCAGTGGGGTATGTGGGAATGTAGTAGCCGGAAAAATAGGGTAAATCCGAGTTGAAAAAAATCGTCAAGTGTCAGTCAAGTCAAAAAAACTATTTTTTCGAGAACCACTTAAGAGATTTTGATGAAATTTTAATTGTATGTATTTTTCTAATATGTACATAGGTAGTTTTGTCTGAAAGTTTTATACGTTTCTTTTCGGGACAGGTTAAGTTGTAGATGCGTCTGACGGGGTAAGTATTCCACTTTTTTTTTTAACAAATTGTATGTACCAGAAAATTGTGTATATAGTTTTTTCTGAACCTTCTCATGACTTTACCTATTTAAATGTCATATATTTCTAGAGAAACCACTTTTGTTTTCGAGTTTTTTTTTTCCACTTTTTTGAACGAACTTTATGATACAATAAAAAAATATTTTTTACATATTCGAATTCCTTGCAACTTCAGTTTTCATCTGAAATATTGTATGATATGGTGTAAAAATATATTTTTTCATCCCTAAAAAAAAAAATTTCGATAAATTGCTTCCCAATTTTCAATTTTCAGTTTCACATACACATACTATATTCCTGGAAAATTTGAGCCCTCTTGCACACGCCTGTGACAGACAGCTGGACATCATGTTAATGGCAAATATCTATACAGAGGATATTTCCACGATTTTTAAGAAATTTTACTACAAAACTGTTATTAAAACTTTTTCTTAGCAGAAAGTGGGCATGGCTCCCAAAATTTGTAACAGAAGTTCATGGATTCTGATGAGATATTCACAATAAGACTTAACCATCAAATTAAATAGCTTTGAAAAATCAATATTGTTATTTTTTTTAAGCAAACTCCCCCAAAAAATGGGCGTGCCCATGTATAATGTATGAACCAAATAGAGAAGATCAACGTCTACATACAGGGTCTTTCATTAAGCGCTTCCTATCTTTAAATTTAAATAAAACAAAGTGTCTGTGAGATATCATCGAAATTTTTTATTCGTTTGAAAGGCCTATCGATGCCATTATGTATGGAATATAACATCGTTCAAATTTCCGCCGCGGCTTCTCTGGTTGGCGAATTTGACCGATGGCATGGGTTATGTTGTCTTTGAGGACTGCTGTGGTTTGTGGCTTATTCGCATAGACCTGCGACTTCAAAAAACCCCACAAGAAAAAGTCTAACGGGGTCAAATCGCACGATCTCGGTGGCCAGTTCACATCACCTTCACGTGAGATGACCATGCCCTCGAATAGCTCCTGCAGAATTTTCAATGTGGCGTGAGCTATGTGTCCATATGATCCAATTCCGGTGAAAAGGAGTTGGTAATAATCGACCTATAGCGCTCGCCGTTGACGGTGATGGCCTGGCCAACGTCGTTCTCAAAGAAATGTGGACCGATGAAGCCACCACCCCAAAATCCACACCAAACAGTGACTTTTTCGGTATGCATTGGACGCTCCTCGATCTCATGTGGATTGGTATCGTCCCAAATTTGACAATTTTGTTTGTTGACGTACCCATTCATACAGAAATGGGCCTCATCGCTGAAGATGATTTTTCGATAAAAATTAGGGTCAGTTTTCAACTGCTCCATAGCCCATTCAGCGAACACATGTCGTAGTCTATGTTCGTTTACCTTTAGCTCCTGGGTCAGTTGAATTTTGTACGGGTGCAGGCCCAGGTCATGACGCAAAATTCACCAAGTTGTGGTCTGCGAAAGGCCGAGTTCTTGTGAGCGACGTGTTGGTTGATCGTTTACTGAACCAGTGGACTCAAATTTATCCACCACACTGCGAATAGTCCTCTCGTGGAACGTTGCCCGAACACCCATTTTGATAAAACAATTTTTTTATTTGCACGTGGTGTTGAACGCTATATCCGTCCATTGTGATTTGGCAAAACAGACTGAATAAATGACATCCAATTTGACAGATGTAGCAACAATATGGCCGCTATCAACTTTCAAAGTTCGGAAGTCCCTATTGAAAGACCCTGTATTTTATCTGGACAATATTTCCCAGTTTCTAGCAAAAATATTGAGAAAAATGACGTTTCATAAAGTGTCTGTGGTGGATTTTAACAATTTTCACAATAAATGGTGTTTTGATGTTGGTGTTTTCAAATGTGTGTAGTATTGAGAGGCTCTCGGTGCAGATTATAGGTTTGCTGTTCTTTGCTTTTACTATTGCCTGCAATTTTGCTGTTGCCTCTATAATAAAAATTGAAGAGAAGTGGGGCAGAAGCCCTTTGGATATTGTTTTTTCCAGTTTCATCTACCACAGCGTATGCCGCATCGAATTCCGAATTTGAGCCGATGAATTCGACGATAATTGATCCTTCCAAATATGATTGTTTATATGCTTCTTTGGAAGTTGAAGCTTTCTTTAGTGTATGGAGGGCTGTGTTTACAGATTCTTCTGTTAAGGTCCACGGTGGGTATGATGCAGACTTTGTTTGCTGTGGTGGTACTGGTATATCTAAATTTTTGCCAAAAGCAGATAGCGCTGTATATTGCGGGTGTGTATTTAGACAGTTTTTATGTGCTGAAATTATTTTTTTGGCATCTTGATTTGAGAGTTTTTTGATGGAGTCAATTTTAATATGGTATAAAGATGAGAGCTGCCTAAACTTTGCTCCACTCGAACAGCGTACTAGGCTCCAACACTAAAAATCCAACTCAACAACAGTACCTACTTTAATTATTTCCCTTAACACTAGTGTAGGCAACCTTTAATTATTGTCTACTACAATTGTACCAGAACATAAAAGAAATGACATTTATTTCGGAATTTCCAACTTTTGGTTTTTGTCTAGAGTTCATGATCTGGACCAATCAGAAAGCGCCATTTGGTTTGTGTTTCTCTTTATCAATTTGAAAAAGAGAGCCTTCAGTTCTTAATATTGCACCGCGTTTGTCAATCTATTTCATTTTTATTTTAATCGGGAATCGAGTTGTGTCGTGGCTGTTTTTTCCTATCCCAGGAGCATTCCACATAAAATAAGTAAATTGTTGAAACTGTTGTTGGAAAATAGAATAAATCCTCAGCGGATAAAACAATGAAATACTTGCTACTTATTGGATTAATCCTCTTTTCGGGTGAGTTCTATACAAACCGGTTGGATTGAAAAGACATGATTTTTGCCAACAAAAAAAATTATACAAAACATGTGTAAAATGTCGAAAATAACTGTTTTATAATCTATCTGTGATAGGGATTAGTCAAATAACAGCTGAGGGTGATGAGTCTGTCGAAGAAATAGAGCTGGACTTGGGATCATTTAAAGAAGGTTCGAGAACAGGTAGGACTCATTGATTGTGATGTTAGAGGGGTAAGGGGGTAACATACTGTCTTGGTTTTCTTTAGATTCCGAGGCTTTGAAGCGGGAGGAAGAAGCTATCAAACTGGATGGATTGAACGTGGCTCAATTGAAGGAACTCCGTGAAAAGGTAAGGAAGAGCAGAAAAAGGGGCGTTTTTGTACGACATATCTGAAACAAATTACTAACTTTTATGCTTTAGAGGCTAGATCCGTATCAGGGATATTTATTTAATTTTAGCTGTTTATCTGGACATATTTAAAGTATTATGCGAAATTAGGTATTGCTCCTTTCCATCTCCTGATTTGTTCCCTTATAAATGATTTGTTCCAAAAACAACGACCGAACCAAATGACTTCGTGGCATCTCATGTGCTAGAGCACTAACCTTGGCAAAATCCACGCAACTTTTTCAATAATAACTGCGTAAAATTATTTATCTCCAGAATCTGATCTCTTGAATGAATACTTGAATTATACAAAAGCAACAATTAACTGGATATAAAGTTTCAGCAACTTTCGGTATTCAGCCACCGTAAGTACATTTTTCCGCTGAATTTTTCTCACTTATGATAAATAGGTATTACCCCGTGAAACACGCGATCGTAAACAAAAATTTGTTCGTCGATATCTTGCCAGGGAATAACGAAAATAAAGAGAAAATTATCTACATGTTTGCTATATTTCTGCACTTATAGCGCGGTATTTAATGTTTTAACGCTTTTCGGAGAATTGCGTGATAATAACAGTCACTACACTAGTTTAATGTAATAAAGCGCGCTTTTGTAATCTACCTACCTCAGAAAATGAAATCCCTTAGGACACTTGCTACCGACCCTAAATTGAAAATAAGTTAAATTAACTGCAAAATACAGCGATACCATTATATTTCAGTCTTTTGCAAAATACACCCTGAGTTCATAAATAATGCAGTATATGCCGAATGCAGAGATGCCGAATCGGTAATGTTTCAAATTGAAATAATTTCAATATTTAATGAATTTAATGTAAATTTGTGGCAAGTACGAAATAATAACTTTACGAAAATGTATTAATTACGTTTACACTTGTCATATTTCGAGATTTTTAATGTTTAAATATTTCCGATTCAGCATCACTGCAGTCATACTGTATTTTTGAACTCAGGAACAGCGATACCATTATATTTTAATCTTGGGTATGGATATACAGCTTTGACCAAAAGTATTAGGCACTCTTTGAAAATTCGTCATATCTTCAAAAAGCATGCATTTACTTTATTAATTAAAAACTAATATTTGGTGTGGCCTCCTTTGGCTGCAATTACTACTGCTATTCCTTCCGGTATTGAACTTACTAAGCTGCAGCAATCGTCTGAAATAATTTCGTTCCACTCTTGTTCCAAAACAATTTTAAGCTAAGCTTTTGATGTAACTGAATGCTCCCGGGTCTTACTCCTAAGAATACCCCAAAGGCTCAATTGGGTATAGATCTGGGGACTGCGTCGGCCTTGGAAGCAGGTTCAATATGATTTTCGGCAACCCATCTTTGTATGTTAGTTGTCCCTGAAAATGTTCACAAAAGATTGTTGCAGCATGTTTTCCAATTATGTACATTTTATAATCCATCGAACCATCAAACGAAAATTTTCCTGACTCCGCCTGCAGCCGCGAGTTATAGTGCTTCCGCTGCCGTGTTTTACAGTTGGCCCTACGCATTCTGAGTTGTATTATTCGCAAACCTTTCACCTCACAAAAGAAACACCAGGGGTACCAAACATATGTGATTTTCAAAAAAAAAATGGTATTTTTTTGAAGAATTAAAAATATTGCACGAAATTGGATAAAACTGTTGTGTTAAAAATTGAAGGCATTCAAGCATGGTGCTTACCTCAAAGTTTGATTCATCTGACCACAATATGTTACACCAATCTTCCTCAGTGAAATGTTGGTATTTTTTTTTGCCCACTCCAGACGCGAATTTTTGTTTTTTTCCGAGAGACCAGCTGCTCGAAGTGATCTAACCTTCCTACAGGAAATTTTTTTTTTCAAGCTCCTCCGATAAAGCAGCGGTCAATTCAGATGATGTTTTCTGTCGTTTTTTTTTTTTTTTTTTTTAAGAACGTATTTAAATCCGGTCCTCCCGAGGTGTGGTACTTTTTCTTTTCTTATGCGATTCATGTGTTTCTTTTAGTCTGTTGGAACCATTGCAACAACACGAACATTTAACTTCTGCAATTCCACTTTGGTTCTTACCTTTTTCATAAATTTTAAACCATGTGGACTAAGTTCACTTGTTTTGGTCACTTTTGGAAAATTAAAGAATAAACATTAAAACCCCGACGAAAAAAAAAAAAAATAATAACATCACCTCAAGCAACAATCATGCATTGATCGCGTGCTAGAATTATTTGGTGGCTTTTCCCAGAGGCGAATCCTTTTTGTATATCCTCGTTGGGGAATTCCATAACACAGGAAAAATAGTTAAAAAAAACTTCAGGTAGTATGGTATACAAATATAGGCAGATAATATAGCCTAGGGCGGCATACAAATCCAGTCATCAGCATATCAACAAACCGCTTCTCAAAAGTCCACATGGCAATCACTAAAACTAGAAGACATCACGATCCACATTTGTACCACTTGTTCCGGGGGAGATTCATGATCGCAAAATTTAAATTCTGGAAACAAATGAGTCCGGAGGAAAAAAATGTCGCCTTGGTATTTTCGATAGGTCTGATTATCGCTAACTAGTTTTCGACTATAACAGATGGCGCGAAAATGTGTTTCGCTCAGAAATGTTGACAAACAAGAAAAAAAGCGTTGTTTCATATATATATATATATACATATACCCCTGTTTTGGAATCACGAAAATCGATATCGTTGAATCCGCTAAAGTGTATCATCATTCTCCATTACCAATACCAATTTCAAATGAAAGTGAATCGAAATAACAAAGAGAATTTCCGATCTGTCGGACTGAGAATGATACACTTCAGCTGATTTAACGATTCCAATTTTAGGTGAGACATTTTTTTATTGCGTCGTCTACCCTAGATTTTTTTGACATCATTTATGTATGTTATTTCGCTCTACAATTGCTAGTCATCTTAGGCCATAAATTCGAACGTTACTTTAATTTTTTTCTTTCAAAGAAAGTCTTGATTGATGAAGGTGTTATAAAAAGTCTCTGCTTAATGAGAAAGCTTTGCTACTCAACTAATATCTTAGTCCAAAGAAATAGCGGCTTGCAAGAGTGAGTCTTCGCCTGATATCTGCACTGTAGTCATTTTCAGGGTTTCGGCACTTACAAGGTAAAAAAAGTAAGAACGGAAACCTTATAGTCACAGTCAGTTGTCTGTTAGTCCGTACGTTTGTCACAACCCCATAACTTTTGAACCATTATACAGAGAAGTTTAAAATTTAAATCAAAGTTGAGTTTTACTATCCCGCAGACAGGTCAAAACTAAGGAAGTCCAAAACTAAAAAATCGTGGAGGTTGAAGTAACTAACAAAATGCAGTATTATACTACCTACTTGTTTCATATCTAGTAATATAATTGATGCGGAGCCTTGGCAGACAAAGTCCTTAACTACCTTCAAACCTATGGCCTGCCTAACATTCCATAAAGGGCCTGCCGTTGCTTCTCGTAGCCACTCGTGCAGTTTCCGAAGGACATAATTGAGAAGCTTTTTAATGGTAGTTTTACTGTTTCTGGGACTCGGACCTGAGTCTCACACTCAGTGGTCGACGCACTGAAGATTTTCACGGAACCAATACTTGCCAGTAATAGGTGCAAATAAAACGAATACTGAAGATGTTTTCGTTAGAGTCGCAACATGATGCTACTATATGTACATACATCATACGCTGCAACGAAATCCATTAAAAGGTGGCGAATATCGATCTCTAATTCGTTCTTTTGGGCACAATTTAAGACAACTAGACGGAAATACATATCTCTATCTTACTTTCTTAAATTATATTTGTTTCATTAATTTATTTATTCTTATTTCACTTTTAGGCGGAAAAGTACACATTCCAAACTGAAGTTAACCGCATGATGAAGCTTATCATCAATTCATTGTACAAAAACAAGGAAATTTTCTTACGTGAATTGATATCGAACGCCTCGGATGCCATCGACAAGATTCGTTTGTTAGCTTTGACTGATCGAAATGAAATTGAGTCAAATCCAGATTTGCTGATTAGGATAAAGGCCGATAAAGAGAATAAGATTCTGCACATTATGGACACGGGTATCGGTATGACTAGCCAAGATCTAATCAACAACCTCGGAACTATCGCCAAATCAGGCACCGCCGACTTCCTTGCCAAAATGCAGGATCCCAGCAAAGCATCTGAAGGTCAAGATCTCAACGACATGATTGGTCAATTTGGTGTCGGTTTCTATTCGGCTTTCTTAGTGGCTGATCGAGTGGTTGTCACAACCAAAAATAATGCCGACAAACAATACATTTGGGAGAGTGATTCAAATAGCTTTTCAATCTCTGATGATCCCCGTGGTGATACCCTACAGCGAGGCACAGTTATTTCTCTGCACATGAAAGAAGAGGCTCAAGATTTCCTCGAACATGACACAATCAAACAATTGGTACGTAAGTACTCACAATTCATCAACTTCCCCATTTATCTGTGGACAAGCAAGAATGTCGAAGAGGAAGTACCAATCGAAGAGGAGGAAGTTAAGGAGAAGAAAACTGATGAAGACGCCGTAGATGATGGTGAGGAAGATGAAGATGCTAAAGTCGAAGAAGATGATACCGATGAGAAAAAACCCAAAACAAAGAAAGTGACTAAGACAATTTGGGATTGGGCTCTAATCAATGAAAGTAAGCCAATTTGGACACGAAAGGCAAGTGAAGTCACAGAAAAGGAGTACACCGAATTCTATAAGAGTTTGACTAAGGATACGTCTGAGCCACTTACTCAAACGCATTTTGTTGCCGAGGGTGAAGTGACATTCAAGAGTTTATTGTACATTCCTAAGGTGCAGCCATCCGAAAGTTTCAATCGTTACGGCACCAAATCAGATAACATTAAACTGTATGTACGTCGTGTCTTCATCACTGACGAGTTCAACGACATGATGCCAAGCTATTTGAATTTCATTCGTGGAGTAGTAGACTCGGATGATTTACCATTAAATGTATCGCGTGAGACACTGCAGCAACACAAACTTATTAAGGTGATCAAGAAGAAATTGATTCGCAAGGTTCTGGACATGATCAAAAAACTCGATAAAGATAACTACGAGAAATTCTGGAAGGAATATTCCACAAAGTAAGTAAGCAGTGGTTGGCAAACGTTATGTTATATTTACAGATCAATTCTCTTTTCAGTATCAAACTCGGCATCATGGAAGATCCTAGCAACCGATCCCGCTTGGCTAAACTTCTTCGTTTCCAATCATCCAATGGAAAGGGTATCACAAGTTTGACTGAATACGTTGAACGCATGAAGTCGAAGCAGGAACATATCTACTTCATTGCCGGCGCTGGTCGCACTGAAGTGGAGAGTTCACCATTCGTCGAACGCTTGTTGTCGAAGGGCTATGAAGTTTTGTACTTGGTCGAGGCCGTTGATGAATATTGCATCTCTGCTCTGCCCGAATTCGATGGAAAGAAATTCCAGAACGTCGCCAAGGAAGGATTCAAACTCTCAGAGTCCGAAAAGAGCAAGAGCAAGTTCGACGAGTTGAAAAATACATTCGAACCACTTGTAAAATGGTTGAACGACGTTGCCTTAAAAGACAAAATCCTTAAAGCGCAATTGTCCGAGCGCCTTAGTAATTCGCCATGCGCACTAGTCGCAGGTATGTTTGGCTGGACTGGAAACATGGAACGCCTGGCCATGTCAAATGCTCATCAAAAGTCAGATGACCCACAAAGGTCTTACTACCTAAATCAAAAGAAGACTCTCGAAATTAATCCACGCCATCCATTGATCCGCGAGCTTTTGCGACGCGTCGAAGCTGACGAAGCCGATGAAACAGCAAAGGACATGGCGACAATGATGTTCCGTACAGCTACCCTACGCTCAGGTTTCATGCTACAAGAGACAGCTGATTTTGCTGATAGTATAGAGAAAATGATGCGGCAAACTTTGGGAGTGCCCGTAGACGAACAACCTGAGATTGACGATGAAGATGATGTCGATCTTGATTCCAGTGAACCAGCTAAGTCTGAGGAAGTACCCGAAGAGGCCGAGGAGGAAGAGGAGGAACAACACGACGAGTTGTAGAAACAGTACAAGGTGTGAATGAACAGACTGAATTTATTATTTATGTATCTACGTAAAGCAAGCGTATTTTGTTCAAGTTATGTTCCATTCGTTTGTGTTGGCTTGCTCTCTCTCCATCTGCCGCCCTTTACACTTACATATTATATATGCTGAACGTATTTGTATACTGTGAACATAGTGTTTTCTTTTTGATAATGGAAAACTCATAATTTAGTTTATTAAACAAAAAACTGTTAATTTAAGAAACTTCAACTTTACGTCGAATAAAAATAACTGAGTAAAAAAAAGACACATTTCGATTGTATATACAAATAAATGGTAACAAAATTTATAAAAACTTATCCACTAACAACTTTCGTTTTAAAGCGGACCAGATGAATCCAGTCCTTCGTTGTTATGATGCACTGAAGATTCCTCTTGAGCATGTAGTCTTTCAATCGCCTCAGTTCGAGTAAAATTGAATTCCTTCATGAACACGTTAACAGTCCATTCGGGCACTAAGGCATTAATGTATAAATCTGTAAGCTACAGGGGGTTTATGATTTTGGATTATAACTTTAATAAGGTAATTTAAATGTTTCTTACACTTGGTACACCCTTTTCGTCAGGTTGATAGTTTTCTCGTAGGAAATTCATCATTTGAAGCTGTTTTTTGTCATCAATTAGCATAAGCGTTTTCATATGATTAATGCCATCGAAGCCGGTGATTTTAGTCTTCTTGGAGTGCGTCTTAAAGATTTCATCTAAAGTTGGCTTAATTCCTTCAAAAGTTCCCAATATATCTTCTGATGAGAGATGTGTAAGACTCCTAAAAAAGTGAAGTGTAGACACAACTAAGACTGTTTAAAAGGTGTATAACTGTTATAGGGTATACAGATAATAAGTTTTAGTTATCACTTAGTTCAAATAGTTGGTGTATGGTTTATCTCAGCGGTTACTGTGCTGAACTACAGAGCGGTAGATTCATGTTTGAATCCCAGCAAAAAAAAACATCTACCAAGTGATATACGACGCTTCATCGTGTTCGTTTTTGCAACCTCATCTCCAAATCTTATATACACTACATACTGATCGTCTACATGTCAGAGCAAACTAGGAACCGAATTTCATCAAAACCCGTTCAGTATTACTCGAATTAGACGTTTAATATATATATATATATATTTTAATTTATTTCATTCCACTCACACACTAACACAATTTATAGTTCCAATAAACTTAAAACTACATTATTAAATAAAGATTTTTAACCCCCACATAGATTCTTATTATTCTCTAAATAAGGACGAAACAATAGTTGAAAAAATTAATACAGATATTTTGTGCTAAAATGCTTTTAAAACAAATATAAAGAAAGGCTTACAATCTGTCCTTAACGGATTGCGTTATATCCTATCCTTCATTCAAAGCATCAGTAATGACGCAAAAGAATTAAAAAAAAGTTAAAAAATCAGCAATGTATTTGCTTCAGTTTTAATCCCAGCAGTCAACTAGAAATAATTCAATAAGTTTTTATTTCTTGTATTACCCAATTGGGGGTTGTAAATAACAGATTTAATTTACGACTTCGAAATTTGTTCAAAATATCTCAATTCACGAAAATATTATCGGATCAAATTTGACACAGCTCAAGTCTTATTCACTTTATTCGAACACTTACATATATCCTTTTCTCAAAAAGCTAATTAAAACTGTGCAATTTTTCAACTGCAAGCGTGCCAAAGGGTGCGGAAAGATACACACATCACTTTAAAAACGATGACGCGAAAATTAGCTTTGTATTATCTTTTTCGAGATTCTAATGCCATTTCAATCACTAGGCTATGAACTTTTATAGATATGACAAATATTTACTTTCATAGGGCTGTTACACCTTAATTATTAACTGTAGCAAACAAACATATTAAGACATAAATATAGCTGATTGTATTATCTCCAATTCAAGAATTATCGAGATACCATAACATCAGTACATAAATGAATGTATAGCCAATCTCACCAAAAACATTGAAATAAAAAAAAACGTGTCAGGTTTAGGAGAACAAAAGCAAAAATCCTGTAAATATTCCAATTAAAATGTGCTAAATATCTATTTACGCACATAAATAGACTTTCGGTAAGTGGGCGCCATGGCTCAGTGGTTAAGTTCGTGGACCGTTGAGCTGAATACTCAGGTTCGAGTCCTTTCAGGGTTCCAATACTAGGGAATGTCTGACAAGCATCCGAGAGTAAAACTGCAATGAAAAAGCTTCTCAGAAATGCACTTCGGAAACGGCACTGTTAGGTCCCTTCCATTCGTGTGAAAAAATATAATAGGCATGGTCCTGTATGCGCTAGTAATTTCAAAAACATTTACATAAATTTTTTGATGATGCTGTTTTGTATATTTGAACAATAGCCTAGCTGATGTTGATTTTTTTCCAAATTTGATTCCACCTTACTGACTTGCAGCATACTTGTGTATTTATACCTTTGAGAACCATATGCAAAAGTCATATGTTCGAATTGTTTCCTTTGTGTATACCCCAAACAGTACTTCTATACCAATTTAAAAGACTATATATTGAGTAGAAGAAGCCACAGCTTATTTATATCAGTATACCAGACCCTTCCTTCACACATTTTTTTGTGAATCATTTTGTTATGTCCAATTCCCATTACATATCATTATATATCCCTTGTCTACTCTCAAGTACTTCCTATTTTCAAGGGAATTTTGGCGACCTTAAAAGGATCAAAAGGCAACCACCCAACAACGAGGTTTTTCCTCTCCTTTTTCTTGTCTTAGTGTTTTTCGTAATCACTTTTTATTAATTTGTTATGTAATCAATCAATGCAGGTTGCATTATATGAATGTACTCGCTTATACACCGATGCTATTGTACGTGTACCCCAATGATGTTTCTTATATTAATTAATTACCTCATTGTTACTCGCAATTTAGACCATTCCTTCATGGACGACAGCACCTTTGAATTCGCTTATTCTTTAACGATTTCATGACAAGAGCACCAAATAATCGAGTTGAATTAAACTCGTTAAAAACTCAATGCTCTCTCTTAGCGCAGCAGCGAGAACTTAATGTAACCAAACCAAAAATTATTGAGTCTACTTATACCAAATTGCTTTGCTTGAACACCACTGGAAATTTGTATACCTAGAATTACTGTGCCGCTGCTTGCACCGTTATTGTTCAGGTGAAATTTATAGTTGGGTCACACGGTGAAATTCAGAAGATCGCTTTTCAATCACTTAACCGAATGTGGAATATACCACTTTCCTCAATATTTCCAGTAATTTATAAATCTGCAAAGGTTCAAAATTATTAGGCATGTTCACCTCTCTTTTTCATTTTTTATCCGCTGACGCTACTCTATACCCTGTCTAACACTTTCCTTGAACTATCAAAGCGCAGACTCATTGCATCGATGGTGTACCTGTCGGCAAATAATAAAACTGCCTGAGCAAGTACATGTATAGTTCCCCCCCATTGCTACTAACGCCTAACACCCAATTGGCATACTATTTCTCCTTTTCTTATTTCCTTAAAAAAACAAATTATTACAGACAAGCATACTATTCACAATGAAACTTCATCTAGTCCACGTGTCTCTGTGCTCGATGTGCAAACAGCCGCTCGAACCATACTAGTCACTTGTGCCTTCTCTATAGAGGCACAAGTTCAGAAAAGAAAGTATCAGATCTAGATCAAATTTCTGAATCTATACTTAACATTACTGTTATCCTACAACTGAAAACGTTGTTGCAGGAGACTTCAATGTCTACTTCAACTTTGGACCAATAAAACCGAATGGTCCCCAGACTAATATCATCGCTGAGTTGAACAACCTTATAAAGCGACACGCATTTCTTATATTGACAGTCACGGTCAGTACACTCGACAACAGTTACTCGCATCTCTTTCTTGCACATATTATTATATATATATTATATTACTACTACTACTACTACTAAAACTAACAAGCAATACTCTAGAAAAACACGTTGGCAAATGAGAAAGCCGATTGGAGCGGTTTTTCAACTCATTCTTTCGGGAACTTTTTTAAAAAGATTATTATTTATTATTATTATAATCAGAGCTCTGACTGATTTGCTAATTTTATTTAAAATGCACTCCTTTACTCCAAGTAAAACAAAGTTCTGGTTCATCAACCTCACCTATCTGGTTCGAGTCGAGAAGAAAGCAGATGTGTTTGCGGAACAGGGTCAATAACAAAAATGAATAGAAATGGTCAGATTGCATGGAAATTATATGCGGAAGGTCATATCAAAGTTAAAATATTTAAAACGTCGCGGAATTCCCACTTTCAAATACCCCATTTCTGTGCAATCTCCACACATACTTCTGTTTTTGGCGTAGATTAGGGATGGGTGCCAAGCTTCATGAGAAAGTCTCAATCGGTTAAAGAAATGCCTATTTATAAAATAACCACACCAACATCAAACAAACCATGTCCATTCTTTAATCTGAAATTGGAACTGATATACATACATATATCATACATTTCCTTAGTGTACCTCTCTACGGACGCACTAGCATACGAGGACCCAGCTGTTAAAACCAGAGCGTGTACTACTCTTTCATTTAAAGTCAAATTTTTCCCAGATTTGTACTATCAACATTACAAAAACAACAGCACCGACTCCAACGAAAACTTAAAAATTCCAGAGAGCGTTTTCCGCACACAAGCGCTTAACTTGTGGTGTAATGATAGAGACCGAGCGGCGAGTGTTTTATGGTTTTCCCCCTTCAAATCTTCTTTAAAGTCAAAATGGATAGAACAAATAAAAAGAAGTCTATTTCTAAGCATGCAAAATACGACATCATTTACTAATGCTTACAAAGTTTAATAGCTGCATAAAATAAATACATACACATTTATACTGATTTGAGCGATTGAAGAACTTACAGGATCTCCATTACTGGCGGCGGAGATTTTCTTTTCGACTTAATTGTGTCCCTCAGAGCTGATAATTCCTTAATTTGTTGCAATTCCACCAAATTTTTAGCCTGTTCATCGGACAATTGTTTTGGAATAACTGTTTTCGGCTCTGTAGTTGATGGATTACGTGAAGATTTTTTTGATGATTTTCCGTTAGCTTTATCCGTTGTTTTAATTGAACCTTTTGATAACCAGCCATCGAGTGGGGTTTTGTGAGTGGATTCATGCCGCAATTTTAATCGTTTTCGTTTGATGTCTTTGTGCAACCGATCAGTGGTAGTTGGTGTGCGTAAAGGTGTTGCTACACGCTTTGGACTGTCTGCTACCTGAGGAGCGGCTGCTGGAACAGGGCTTTCAATCTGCTCCTGATCGGAATCATCGGACCCGAATAATTCGGCGTTAGTTGTTTTTGTTTTCTTCGATGGGCGATGTTTGATCACATGATGTCGAGAGGGAGATGAATTGCCCTGGGACTTTGCTACCATAATGGGTGAGCGCTTTCTACGTAATAGCTTCTTAGACTGAAGCTGGTCTTCCTTCTTTTGATCGTGATCTTCAGTGATTTCGTCCTGTACCCCTGCGCGTTTGCTCGGTGCTATACGCGCTGGCTTGTATGTGGGAATTTCGGTCTGTGATTCTGAAATTTGATCCGGACTACTCTCGACCACTGATACCGGCTTCGGAGAATATGGTTCATTTTCACTTATAACAGAACCAGAAGTATCGACTGCCGACGGACCATTCGATGTTTTTACGGACGCTGTGTAGGGCACATAATCATTGGAAGCCTGATCCGTGCCGATATTGTTCACAGTTGGATCATATTCTCGCATATTTTCATTGTGAACCAAGGTCTTTTCTTCTCGTTTTACTGAGCCATTTGTGCTGTCACGCAATTGATTGAGTTTATCTTCAAAAGACGAGATTTGTTCCATGAGCGCCTTCGTATTGATTTTCGTTACTCGTATATCTAACGCAATGGGAAGATATGCTTTATTAGGTCCAAGTATTCTTGTATGCGCTTTCGATATTCTTATTTTTTTGCAGTCAACACGTATGGCTCCGCCGAGATGGAAAATATCGGTTTCGAAACCATCAAGGGTTTCCGAGTATCGGAAAGGTTCCAATAAGCTCTCAATGGCTGCATCTATTTCAAGCCAATCCTCTAAATGCAACCACTTGTTGGTCTGAACATGAAGTCCTGAAGCAGAGAGGGAAATATCCTGTACCTGTATATCACAAACAAGGCACTTGTCCATAAACTGTTGAAATAGTAATTTGAACTATTTAACTCACAAATTGAGAATATTACGTGTTTACCTTTCTTATTTCAATTAAATGTGAACACGCTTCCATGGTTTTTTCCCGAATAATCCGGTAAATAAGTATTGAAAGCGAAAAATAAATCCTGAGTTTAACTCACAGAAAAAGAGAAACGTAAACAAATTTGTGCGGCATAATTGACATTTAGTAAAACTGGCCAGGGATGTGAAATACTCGAAAATGAAAGATGTAGTCGTCTACAAAACGTATTAGATCTGAATGAAAATACTAGTATAGGATGACCAGATAAGAACGATTGGAGAAGAAATTTAAATAAAACAACAACGGTGTGAGATATTAAATTGATTCTGGCTATATTTTGAAGCTACATTAATGCCATGCAATAGCACATAATTCAAATGTCCGCCTCGCCTTCGCTGGCAGTGCTTCAAGCGGTCGGTCCAATTTTTAATGACTCGGTCCAATATATGCGGCGTTATTCGGGCAATAACGTCTCGAATGTTGGCCTCGAGCTCGTCCAAAGTGGTTGGCTTGTTAGCGTAGACTAGGACTTGACGTAGCCCCAGAGAAAATAATCGAGGGGTGTCAAGTCGCATGATCGCGGCGGCCAATTGATGAACGCTTGGCTTGAAATGATCCAAATTTCTCTTTCACCGTCGCAAAATTTCTCCTTCACGACTTCGAGCGTTGCGTCGCTTGTATGGCATGTAGAGCCGCCTTGTTGGAACCACATCTCGGATATATCGATGTTGTCGAGCTCTGTCTACAGAAAGTCGGTTAACATTGTTCTATATCGAGGACCATTGACGGTAACGGTGTCTCCTTCCTCATTTCGAAAGAAATAAGGTCCAATGATGCCGCCGTCCCATAAACCGCACCAAACAGTCAATCTTTGTGGATGGATTGATGCTTAATCGAACACTTGTGGATTGTGCTTGCTCCAATAATGGCAATTTTGCTTGTTAACATAGTCGCTGAGCCAAATATGGGTCTCTTCCGAAAAAATTATTTTTTGGCCAAAATCCGGTTCTCCGGCCAATACTTCCAGCGCCCAATTAGCGAACTCACGGCGTTGTCTATGGTCGTCCGGCTTCAATTCTTGCGTCAGCACAATCTTAAACGGATGTAGGCCCAAATCCAACCGCAAAATAAGCCTGGTTGACTGTCTGGCAATGCCCAATTCAGCTGATCGGCAACGAATCGACATTTCTGGGTTCTTCTTCGATACTGGCCGCTACGGCGGCTATGTTTTCTTCACTTCGCACCGATCCCTATCTGGTTGGTGGCGTAAGATCCAAAAGAGTGTACTAACTCTCAAACTTTTTTACGGTGCAACGAATGGCCTGCGCACTGAAGCCATGATGACGACCGACCTCACGACGAAATTCACGTTGCGTATTTACAATTCAGCCGGAATTTCGATAATATTTTTTTAATAATTCCCACACGTTCTGGAAGTGTTAAATGATGCATGATGAAATGGCAAACCATACTGAATATTTTGATAGCTGGATATCATTAGTAACTATGACAGCTGCTGAAACATAATAATTGGAGAAACTATCACCCTTTACTAGTACGCTGATCAAGTGGAAATAAATTGTAACCAAAGATCATAACATAGTTCACTGTTCGACAGAATATTTAGCTTTTATGTAAAATTCCCCTAAAGATCATATTAAGTACATCATTTCAGCTGAGGTGTATGTAGTGGGCCTATTTGGGAACTCGAGTAGAGTGGTAGAGCAATAGTGAGCTCACTGTCGGTTAGAATATAGATTGGTATATGTTAACTCGAGTGAAAGCTTCCCTCATAAACTGAGTTCCCGACACTGGAGATACCCTAAAACCTAGTACGCTGCTGTAGCAAAACCACACAAAATTGTCAACAATTTACGTTGGTCTTTCGTTCCTCAATGCACAGTTCAAAATGAAATGGTTCATTTAGTTTTCGTGCAAAATCAATTGTTTGGAACATTTACACAGCGAAATCAAGAGATTTTTTTTTCTTTTTTCGAACTTCTCGTCTATGTGGATTATGGAAAACAGCATGCTACTTCTCTTTTACATGTAAAATTTTCAACAAACAGCTGCGATGCTCTCCATAATTATTTTTGTTCGTTTAAGATTTGGATACCACTTGAAAATTGCTTTGAAATTCTTTTCCATGTCATTGAATCGGAAATGAGAGAACGTGCAACTTTGAAGAAAATGAGGGATCGGTTAGCAGTGCCTCGTTGATGTAACTTTGAGTCTAATAAATATGTACAACTAGCTTAAACCCCGCCCGCTTGCTTGAAAATTACGGGCGGTAGAGGGACACATACGTATTTTGCCACCTAGTTATGATGATGATAAAAAAGAATACTACATTTTGAAAAATTCTCCTACCACATCCAAGATTGCGTCGTTTAAAAATATGTATACTTTCCTTAACATTGTCTTTTAAATGATTACTTAGCTATACTCTAGATATAGTACTTCAACTAAAATTATTTGTTGAAGAATTGTTCAAAGAAAATATATTTGTTGAAATATTGCACAAAGAAGAAAACATGTGTACACAGGTAGGGACCGAACCTTAATCAGCTACAACCATTAGCAAGCGACAAACACATGATAGCGTAATGGTGATGTTGAATAATTAACAATGAATTAGTGGCCAAAATCATGCCTATTGTGGGTTCAGTCCCTGGCTTTATACATATGTTTTCTTCTTTGGGCAATACTTCTTTCTATCATTGGAGCAATTGAAAAAATCAATGAAAGAAAATTGACCATTCGAAACAGAGTCACTGAACAAAGCTATGATTTGTTGGAAAGCTGCAGAAAATGAACGGATCGGATAGTAAAGAAATAGAAGATTTACAATTTTGCCGGATAGGCCTATAAATGAAATTGCCGATTTCTGGCCCAGAGCGAACAGAAATGGGGCTTATAACAGCTAATAGGAGCTAGGAAAAAATGTTCATTAATTATTCGTTTTAGTATAAAATTATCTTTTGAAAATTACCAAAAGAAATATCGTAACTGTGACGGTTTTGCAGTTATAGTGTAATAAGTGAATCGAAATTTATTTATTACCAATTATTATAAGGCTAGGGTACTAGCCTCTTTCCTACTTGACTTACAGAAATTCAAATATGTTTCTTGAGTTTGTGTAGGTGGGCACTGTGCCAGAAATGTGCAAGAATATCTTAAAAAGATCCATAATTTTGTCTATGTTAAGTAAAGCACGGTTGAATGGCGTAACCTCAATAGACGAATCGCATTGGAAGCATTGTGTGCATCATTTTTACCGAAACCAACGGTTGAGAACAGAAGAACAGAGCCTTACTCGTTGCAAACCTTTCCCTAATCTTTATTCCACTCTGTATGCGCAACTCACTTGCGTGGTCATGTAAATTGAACTACCCAAGATTATTGGGTATTTTATCCTTCCATTTTATCTCCATGATTTGATTTCAAAATAATCGAGTGTTTTAAGCCTAATCTTTGTGTATATATTCAGGCTAATCTATAAATGTTAGAAACTCATGAAAGGTCGAGACCTTCGTCGACAAACAATTCTTTAACAAAGATTATTTATAAAAGATTTCTTATGAAAAATATGACAGTGTAATAAGTTATCTTTTATAAAATATTTCTTTCATAAAAGATTTTTTTTTAAATAAATCTTTATATAAAATAAAGCTCTTAAAATAAGTTTAATAAAATATTTTATAAAAGATCTGTGTCAAAAATATTTTACGGAGAGAAAATAAAGTAATACGTCTACGCACCAATTCGATACTAAATATTTACACACATCGACGTTGTTCATCGATGCTACACTCCAGCGTGGAAAGATTGAACTACTCGGATGAAATGATTGTACTGCATGCTTTCTTGGGGTGGTGTAGCATATCTAGACGGTCCTGATCGTCTACGGTTCTGCATTCCTGAATTTGCTGATATACATATGTACTCGTCTATGTATAAATACATCTGTTTTGGACTTGATTATGTACGATCTGTGTGATGTCACTGCAAACATGCTATTTGTTACCGGTCATCTCTCTTGTTCTGCGCATTCGATGAACTTCCAATAAGAACCACATTCGACTTCACTTGAAAATTAGTTCACTATTAGCACTGAAAATGAATTCCGTCAAAAACCCGTCAAGTCGTGAAAAAGTTGAAAAGTGGAAAAATTTTGTTCCTGCAAATATTTAATAACTTTAAAATCTTTTTATCAATCACAAATGCCTACCGAAATATATATCTAAAAGTTTATTATCCGTAGGACGCAGTGTCTTTAACGTGTACACATCAAAACTTAATTTATATCTAATGTATTTGTCACAAAGTGAAAACAACAGTTCGCAATTATTTTTATTATTATTAAACGATAAATCGCAATGGCTGGGCAATTAGACCCGAATGTTAAGGATGATTTAAAAACTCAATTCGTGACTAGGGAGGGCACATACCGCCTGATGACCCTCTCCGAATATTCGCGGCCCAATCGAGTCGGTTACACAAATAGTCAAAGTTCGCCCCAAGTACGAGTATCAATTGTTTCGTTGCCAAATCCTATCAACGGGCCATTATCATCCACAAATTGCACTGTCAATAGTTCCACGGTAGCCTCATCATCCGGTGTGATTGGTAGTGGTGCTGGTGCAGGAGGCAGTGGCGACTCTTGTAACAACGATCGACAGACCTACGTATCGAATGCAGTGACTGGATTGTCGTCTTCGTCGATTGATTCGCGCCTCGGTGCTGGTTTATCCGGCATACACATGAATGGGGATCACAACGGAATTGGAGGTAGTAATATGTTTGGTGGTGATCGCATTTGCTTCAATTTTGGACGAGAACTTTATGTATATGCGTTTCGTGGTGTAAAAAAGGTAGGAAATACAAATCATTAAGAGTATAACATGGGTAAAGTCTAATAATAGTCAGAATTGGAGAGGGAGGTTTGTAGTTTGAGGTATTTGTTGATAACCCCTTTTTTTGAGTACAACTCGTGGAGTAATTTTGCAAATATTGTGACAGATGCTGACACACGAAAATAAAGATATATCACACAGAAGTGAATCTCTTACGCAACAATCCAAAGATACGGTGGAGGCGAGGGTGGCATCAGTGGGTTACGATTTGCTGTTAATTGATGATTGTTTGTTTGTAGCCGTCAACGCCGCTCATGCGGTTGCTGGAGCGTACACAAAGAATTTTGAATAATATTTTTTGTGTATATCTGTTTTATTTTTTGTACTTTAATGGGGCAATTAGGCTGGTCGAGATATTTTGCTATGATTTTCTAAATCAGCGCACAGGAAGTCAGTCAAATTGTTAACTGTTGCTCTTCACAGTGCCGTCGCATTCATATTTTATTCGCTTTTGTTATAGGGGTGATGTAAATTTAATCTAACATTGTGTGGCAAATCAAACATATGAATTCAAGGTGGCATATTGTGCACTGGTTATCGAAATGCAAGCAGTAATAACTAGAAAATAACGCAAGAGAATTTTAAGACTTTACGAGGAACAGCAAACGTCGCGGACTGTTTACTTATTTTGCTTGCGTTGATAAATTTATCTCTGCCCAGAGAGTAAATATGTACAATTAGTGGGGCTGCTTCATGCTGCAGTTAAATCGAAATAGTTGCTAGGGTGGCTAGGTAGATATAATTTTTTGTTATTTTTTTTATTATTTATTCGAATTTAACTTAGGAACCAATGATTTTCTGAGAAAACATTATAGTTCTACTGCATTCTCGCTTCCGGCATAACTTCACAACCCACACTTTACTAGCACCATAACGAATATGTGTGTAGGTAAGTTACACTGCAATAATACTCCATCGTTGAAATGGACAGCTATTACTTTGTATAGACACCATATTCTGTCTCGTGCGCATAAATTCCAAGAAAACTGCTATTTTTATGGACACTTCGCTTGTCATGATGGCTCATGCTATGACTTTTCAAAATTGTTTTTGCTTTCCTTGATTTTTGCTAACACGATTTCTAAGTTAATTTAATAATTACTAGCTGACACGACCGGCGTTGCTGGGGTATTTATCTCTTTTTTTAATTTCAGATTCAATACAAACCTTTTGGAGAGACATATAAGTTAATTCTTAACTAAAAATGTCGGAAAAATATGCGTTTTTTACAACCCCCCGAAAGAGGGCGTGGCCATACACAATGCAAAGTATGGACGAATCGTCTTAACGTCTACCTGCTTTTTTGAAAAGTGTGCATGTTGGCAGATTTGTACGCTTTTACTGCTTCAGATTTCAAAAAGCTTTATAAAGAGTGATTCAATTGGCGGTTACAATTTATATTTGAAATAAAACACATAGGTTTTTGATAAGCTGCTGATATTTTTGTGCCAATATAATGTTGAGACATTGGCATTAAACATGATAAATGATATCGGCCAAATGGAGACCACGGCTGGCCTTGCAGACTTCCGCCCATTTGATGAAATTTTCCATTACTTTTCGGCATAAATCATGCGGTAGTTCATAAATAATTCGAATCTCTCTCTTTAAAATAAAAAAATCAAACAGCGTGTTGTAGCACGATCTGGGTGGCCAATTTTGGTCGCCGAAACAAGAGAATACATTTTTCTCTGTTTCGCGCGCTGTGTGGCAGGTGGTATCGTTTTGTTGAAACCACATGTCTTTCTCAATATTATCGCTAAATTTTCGAACAAGTACATGACAATGAAGTCACGTTGTCGATGCATTGGTGGTTCGTATGGGAGCCGTGGTTTAGACCGATCACTGAGCGGGAGGTTCAAGGTTCGAATACAAGAAAACACAAAAAAAAAGTTTTCTCATGGTCCCACCTCTTGCGAACGTCTGACAAACATCCGAAAGTTGAATTGTCATGAGAATCTTCTTTCAATCGAAAATGTAACAGCATAAAACTGTAGGTCCCAATCATTCGTGCGAAGCACGTCACGAGTGGCTGCGATAAGCTAGGCCATGCCCTGTATTGGACTGTAAGCGCCAAAATATTTATTTATATAGGTTGTTCGTGAATGGCCCGTGGTTTTTAATTCAGTTGACAGTGAGTTTCATCGCTGAAGATGATTTTGTTTGAAAAATCGAAATCTCGTATATCGCTCCATAATTACAAATGTCAATGCTTAGTGTTCACAGATATCAAATATCAGTTGCTTATCTTTGCCAGAACCTGCCAGATTTAAATTCTAACATCGAATTGAATCGCCCTTTATATAATATGTGAATTTGTATCTGACTATTTCAAAATTTAGAGCCTAAAAACTGGTGATAGACGCACGCAACTATATCGATATAGTTTTCGACTGATGATAAATATACCTATGTGCATATGTATGTATTAAAATTAATACATACATACATACGTATGTACCTATCATATGCGATAGGGGGTACAAATAGCGATTCCATAATTGCGAGTCTGTATTTTTTTTTTTATAATTGCACGTGTCAAATGGGATGTATACTAATTTTTTTTTTAGGACACTGGCGTTTTGTGGAAATGGAAAGAGAGAAAGACAGATTGGTGTAGTTGGTATTATGTTTTAGTGAACTCCAAGGTTGGCGTCCAGATAACGGGGGGGTATTTTTGTTTTACTGTTATTGTCGTTGCTTATGATTCACAATATTTTTTTCCGTCCTGATATCATCACGATCAAGTTGCATTTTAACCATATGAGCATCCTACTGCCAGTATTATGCCTTCGCAGTAGAGTTGATATTAGCTTTCGCAATTGATCGACTTTTTTTTATCTATTTCATGCGAAATAAATAGATGATTCTTGACATTAGGATTTTTAAGCTTAGTCAGCTGCTCAGGCGAAATGAAATTTTCACGTTGTATCCAAATCTCAAACGGTAACAACAAATAATTTTGGAGAGCATCACAACTGTTTGAACATTTTATATATTTTACTGTGAATTAATGTTCCTAACAATTAATGTCGTACAAGAACTAAGTGAAAATTTTCGTTAGGCTGCAGCAGCGTTCTAGACTATACAAAATTAGCTGATACGCCCGGTCTCACTCAAAACCACACAAAAGTATACATATTTGTGATAAGCATGAATCTCCCTTTTCAATCATAAGTCACTGGACCTTTCCTTCCATTTTTCAATTAACTTCTCTACCTCTTCCCTCCTCGAGGGGAAGCTTTAATTCATGATAACCTATAATCACCAGAAAATAATCTTTTCAACGCTGCAAGAATTATTCAAATAGCTAGTTTTGAAGCCTAGTTGCGTGTGTGACTAAAATGTACATTTTTCACTTTTATCTTTATAATAATGAAAATGTAATCTTAGGTTGACGCTTGTTTATAAACGATAATCTGTATTTGTCCGTTTGGAGCAAAAATGAACAAATGTTTTGGAGTACCCACTCTGGAACCGGCAACGTATAACTGCCCATGGGAAACGCATAGACACTTTGTAGTCTGTCATGGTGCGTTGTTGATTGTCATGGCGAATCCCAGTCTGACAGGGAATTAAAGCCTTTGTATTAACGGTATGCGCGGGATGAACACATTTTCTCCTTTCGCTTCAATATTATTTGGTAGGAGCTTTTTAACATACAGTCTTGTTTCATTACATAGTTATGACGATTCTAGATTCCGTAGCAGCATTATTAGTGACCCAACTTTTATTCTTAGATTATGAGGTGGCATCGCAGGGGGTTTTAGAGAATTGAGAAACTGTGGGACAGTTCATAGCCTCATTAGCATATGTGACAGTGTCTATTGAAGTGTATGCAATAACAGAATCTTTAATCTGAATTTGGTTATTTACTTCATTGACACAATCGCTTTTAGGAGTCAGTATTGCTCGTTCACATACTCGTAGCTATTCATGATTTTTGAAGTTTTCGGAGGTCCAAGAATAAACTTCATTCACCTGTTCCCCACCGATAGCACGATTTCGAAAAAAAATAATGTCCCAGGTGATATTAATGTCTCAGGTGAAAGAGATTTCACCTGATATTGTTTCAAAGGTGAGTGTCTTAATTAATTTAAAGCTCGTCATCGAAAACTCGACTAGTTGCATCCGCTAGAGGAGAAAGAACTAAATGAAGGTTTCAGGCAAACTCTAATTTAGCCAGGTGGCATTTTCCTTGGTATGACTGGTAATCATCCATCCAATACCTTGTAACATTCGATCAAGGGCCTCAAGCGATTTTTTGTTAGCCATCGTACATTCATCCGATAGGATGACTGCCAATGTTTACTACTTCAGCTTGTCCGGATGCTTTGCTAATATTGCATATCTATCAGGCTTTGTTCATAGCCGATATTTAAATGTAACTTCAATGCTGAATGCGTTGTGCGTCCTCCATTCATAAGAGTGACTGCAAACCAGATGATGCAATAGCAAGTGTCACATCATTTTGCATTCGAACTTCAGCAAGGATTAAGTTCCTCCTTGAGCACCAAGGAAAAGTAATCTTCCATTATGGTGCCAAGATAGCGTAATTATTTGGTTATCGATCAACAGTGTTTTATTTAATTCTACTGATGGGATCTGTTTTAAACGGAAAACGCTCAATCCGTTTCAGAGGTTGTTGACCTGAATTATTTTATTTCCGTAAAAGGGTAAACATTTATCTGCCAGAAATAACAGCGCCTGATTAAAGATTTCAGGTGAAAAATTTAAATCTACCGTTGGGTTATTTTGTCGGGCTTTTTAACAAACGTGCACACATGTTTTTGCTTTTTATGAATTAGAAAGTTTTTCTAGGGGTAGAAATATTTTTTCTAGGATGTGGTAGAATATTCATACCAAATACATAACTAACCAACTAATCACATATTTAAGAGGCGATGAGTGGGGAACGGACAATATTTGTTCTAGGATGTTGAAGAATATTCATACCAAAATTGTGCGGATGCGTTGAACGGGATGGAAACTTTTACGAAAAACACATAAATACATACTCCATATTTTTTTTAGCTCACGTATGAGTTGAACCGTCGTTGTTATATTCTTCCCGTCTGTCTTAAGCTTCATTAGAGTCCACACATTTTCTATTGGCATTCAGTGACTGTGATGACCAATCCATGGTAATGATGCCACTTTGCTCTTTCCACTGGGTACATAGTCTATTGCGATGTTTTGGATCTTTATCCTCGTGGAGCTTCCAATTCCGATTGTTGGTTCCGTAGAGTTTTTCTGTTAGAGTTTTTCTTTTCAACTCGCGTCCTGTATGTGGATACTGTAATGTATCCATAAGCTTTTGAACGGGGGTAAATCAAAAACAAATTGCATGTACTAACTTACAATAATCAAACCATTACACAATTTCCTTTATGGTACTGATGCGCACGATGAATATTAAAATCGCGTCATACGACTGTCCACACAATAACCTAAAAGAGAACTCCAGTTTTCGATTTCAATATAGGTGTAATCTCATTTTAGTATGCATTTTAGCGCTTCCTTCCTTTAAAATATAATTGCACCGATATAATTCCTTCAAAATTTCGAATTAATCCACTTTGGTTAAAATTTACTTCAGGGCTCCGAATTAAGCAAACCAATCGATAAAAAGTTCTACAAAGGTACAAATCCCAGTTGCCATGACTTCAATGCACATGCGGCTACACCAAGTGGCGCGCCACTCTTAGTTGGATTTACAACAGGACAAATCCAATTAGTACAACCTCAACCGGGGCCACGTGAGCTAAGGAAAATCTACAATGAAGAGGTAAGTATCGAATTGTTTCAATTATCCCATAACCGCGGAAACTAACCAGTTTTCTTTCAGCGTCTAATTGACAAAACTAAAGTAACATGTCTAAAGTGGCTACCACGTTCACCAAATCTTTTCTTAGCATCTCATGCCTCCGGTCATCTCTATTTGTACAATGAAGAATTACCCTGCACGCCAACTTCGCCAAATTACCAGCCTTTCAAAATGGGTGATGGTTTCACGATTCTCACATGCAAGTCGAAATCGACACGGAATCCCCTCTACAAGTGGGTTTTCGGCACAGAGAATTGCAGCATAAATGAGTTTTGCTTTTCGCCCTGTGGTTCAAATTTGGCTATTGTCTCACAGGACGGTTTTCTGCGAGTTTTTCACTATGACACAATGGAATTGCTTGGCATTGCTCGATCCTATTTTGGAGGATTCCTGTGCGTATGTTGGTCACCAGACGGGAAATATATTGTGGTCGGTGGTGAAGATGATTTAGTGACTGTTTGGTCATTGCATGAACGTAGAGTAGTGGCCCGTGGGCAGGGACATCGCTCGTGGGTATCTGTTGTAGCATTCGATCCTTATACCACCTGCTATTCAAACTGGGATGGTGGAGATTTTTCGGATGATGAAAATCAAATCAGTGAATACAGTAATCCTCGGTATGGTAGCGGCAGTGATTCAAATCAGGGTTTTGACTGTGGAGGGGAAAAGAATTCTACGCCTAATTCACGACATCGGCCGAACTCATTCCGAGATAGCTTGGCCCCTGATAAACTGGCAATTAGCTATCGCTTGGGCTCCGTCAGCCAAGACACTCAGCTGTGCCTTTGGGATATAACTGAGGATGTCTTAAGGCACCCGTTGACACTCAGGCAGCGTGTCAACAGTACGAATTTGAATGAAACTAACAACAGTACAAGCGGCTTCACTACAGCTACTGGCAACAATAGTACAGCGCATCTGAATGGAGATCTTATCCATGACGTGAAACTAATCAAGCCAGTTGCAATGACGTCCAGTGGAGTTACCAACGGTAATAACCCAAATTCGAATATCACCAAGGATCATGATAGTAGTAATAGTAGCAGTAAGCATAGCAGTAACAGTAGTTCTGGCAAATTTTCAACAGCGAATTGTACGATATCGTCCTCATCATCTGCGTCGGCAAATGAGCCTGGAGTTGCTGCCAGTTCGACAAATTTGGGGAATTCGACAGAGATAGTTATAGCAAACAAATCAAATTGTAGTAATAATAGTAATAGTAAATCATCTAGTAACCCATTGAAATTTCCCAACTGCATAAGCGCAACCAAATCCGATCTAATCGATGTTGGCAACAGCAGTGTCGGCGTCAGTGGCGTTGCCGTAGGCAATAACATCAATACGAAATCATCGTCTGGAAGCTCATCGACTAAGTCTGCTGACTCGAGTCTATCAACGCTAAGCACTATAACACAACGACTAACGAACTTTAACTTTTTCAGTGGTGAAAAGAAGTCCTCATCCTCGTCAACATCCTCTTCATCGACGACTACGGTCTTTGATAATCAACAAAACAACAACCACAATCATCAAAATCACTATGGTGGTGCCGGTGCTGCAGCTGGTGGAGCAGGTGGTGGTGGTGGAGCAGGTGGTGGTAGTGGAGCAGGTGGTGGTCGTCATAATAGCCATCGAAAAACATCGAGCTTGTTTAAGTCATATGCAAGTGGGAGTAACAATAGCAGCAACCATCAATCTTCATTTATGACTGCGCCAAACATGAGTGTGATTAATCCGATTGACGGTAATGGTACTGGTATTGGTGGTACCTTAAAAATAGGATCGAAATTGTCAACACTGCAATCGCCTACCAGTGCAATAGTCACATCGTACGATCCAATGAAACTTATCGGTACGCAATCGTGCCCAAGGTTTGATGAGTGTCCTCTGCTAGAACCCCTTGTATGTAAAAAGATCGCGCATGAACGTTTGACTGCGCTGATATTTCGAGAAGACTGCTTTCTAACCGCTTGTCAGGATGGATTTATTTATACTTGGGCGAGGCCAGCATATTCATCGGTGAGTAAATAATATTTTAAATTTTGTACATTTATAAATTTTACTTAAGCTAGAACACAATGTAGTTCAATTTTAGATTTTTGGAATACAGGGTGTTGCACAGAGCATTTTCCATCAGATTTATGAGCACTTTTAATATGTGTCTGCGTCTCCCTTCGCCCCCCTGAATGATTTCAAAAAAATTAAACTTAGCAAGTGTAAAGCACGGATCACACAGAAGAACATAACGGATCCGATTTTTTCGAAATACAGGCTGTTGAACAAACAATTTCCTTCCGTTTGACACGACATGCAGACTTATAATCCTCCGGATGATCAAGAAAGCTCAAACTATTTTTATAGCAATCACATGATGGCTCATATTTGTGCAGCGTCTTCAACTATGTCAGAAGTCATACTTGTCTGTTATGCAGACAGGTAATAACAAAATTTCGCTCATAATCATGTAAGCACTGACTCTCTCCCGTGCTCTTAACTTCCAATTTTCTAGGAGACCAGGTCTCCCTGGCCTTCTAGGAGCTGAAACCGGTATTCAATAATCCTGTTAGCTGGAGAGTTGTTGTCCATTCGATGTGACCGAGCAAAAATAGTCGTAGGAGTTTGGGTTTTTGGGCTACATCCACACATTGGTACAGCTCATAGCATTCGAGGTTGTTCCTTCTCTCCAAATGCATGGCACCTACACTTTTATGCCATATTCGGACGGAATAATTGAGCAGTTTTTCGTGTAAATTTTACTCTCGAAAATTCGTCAGACATTCGCGAGAGGACTGGGGTCCGAGTGTGAACCTTCAGCTCAGTAGTCTAATAAACCAACCATTGAGACAGGTGCACACGTTATAAATTTTGCTGCGGACATTTTTGTTATGAGTAGCTTTGCCAAATCGAAATAATAGCTGGTTTTTAGAGCTGGCATCCATCGCATAAGAAACTAAGCACATTAAATCATCAACATGTTATGTAACTAGATATCTGCACATGATGATAGTGTCACTGTACGCGAAATTACGGAACCCTAGACTGGCAAAACTTTAGGTTTTTTTATTGCTGCCGTTTGGAGTTAAACTTTTTCACATTAGTTTTTTAATTTTGATGCATTCGGGGTATACGTTGGGTTAACTACCTGAAACATTCGGACAATGTTAACGATTTATTCATTTTCCCATCGTGTATTTGCGCTGAAATCGCCAAGCACATATTTAGGAAGATGACCGATGATCTGGTCGAAGAGTTTTTTTAAAGACATTTTTGGTACCGTCATTTCTCTTCAATGGGGCGCCTGAGTGAGGGGTTCCTAAAAAGTTATCTCAATCAATTCCTTAAATCTATCGCAATTATGAAGTTGAATGAATCTACAATTTAATAATTTCTTTTTTTTATTTTATATTTTATCTATAAATTTGTCTATTTTTCAGAATGTTCCTCAACACATGTCGCCTAGTCCCAGCGCACCTCCAGGAGGTACAGTAGTATAGTTTAATAAAATAAATGTATACAATTGTCAAGGAAATCTGATAAAAATAATAATACTATTAATAATAATACTAAATAATCAGCACGGTTATAAAGCAAACAGCAACTCAAAGTAAAATATTATGAAACTTTGAAAGCAAAACGTAAACTAGGAATCCAATGCTACTAAACCTGTAGAGGATCGGCAATACATGTAAGCAAGGAACTGATAAAAATAAACACAACTTAACAAGCAGCTTAATAGCTAAAATGGCTAAAATTCAATAGTAAATAACACAGATGAAATAATAAACTATTTGAATACGAAATTTTTTTTTAAAGATATATTTTCAATTTTAAGTGAAATCCCGAACATAATAGCCTATTCTGTTAAATGGCATTGTTATGATTATTTACATTATTACTATTATTATGATTATTATAATTAATACAAAACGTTTAAACGAACATTTCATGATCGATGAACGAGTAAAATAAATGAAATGATGTAACCTTTTACGAAATCAATCATATAATTGAACAGAGAAAACATTTATTATTGTTTAAAAGTTAGTATTTTCTTATTTCAATTGAGATAGCATTTAAAATTGAGATTTTTACGCAGTAAAAAAAATTATAAAAAAAAAAAATCATAAATGCCTTCTTTTGTCTCAAGATTTCCATATCTCAGCTACCATTTAACGGTCTAGTTGCCAATGCACACACATATGTAAGCTGTACCTTGAAATTATGTAAATGAGGGTAAACAAGAAATGAAATACATAAACCTATCCGTCCTTGTGAAAATTTAAACAGGCATACACGCAGCCATGCATGTAATCTCTTTTATTGGCTGTTAACTTTTGTTTGTGATATACTAATAAAAACCAAATTGGCACTATGAATCTCTTCCAATCGATGAAAATTTTGTTATTATTATTAAATTTTTTTTAAAGAAAACCCCGCAATGATTGGTGACTAGACTAGACAAAAATACATTTTGAGAACACCAAAGATTTTTTAAAAATGAATTGTACATATAGAGGTATATATTTTGTTCAACTATTCTAAATTTCTTTTTTTTTTAATAGAGTAATTAATTTTCTGGGGTATTGTTTGCATTTTTAACCATTAAGAAGGGCCTTGTTCGATTTCTGTCTAAATAAAGAAAAGAGTTATAAATACTATAGAGCCAAGATTCAAAAAGGGCAATGAAAGGGGAATTCATATTATTTTTGTAGATCCTGTAAAAATTTTGATTGTAAAAGATAGGCAAATTATTATTTGTTCCAATGTTATATAATTGTTAATAAGCAATAATCTAATAATTATTTTCTATATAACAATCACAATAACAACGGAAGACTCTAGAAGTTAAGAGAAATGACGACCCCTAAAAAAAAAGTAGTAAACTATCTAACAATCCTGTTAAATATGAAGCAACTGAAAGTGATCATTGAATGGAGCGACTCCATCAAATGCATAATGTTAATTTTACCTTTAATTTGTTTTTATGAAGTTTTTAATTTATATTACACATTTTGTTGAATAAAAAACAAAGAAGAAAGGATCTTAGCCTTTCACACGTATAAATTATTATAATGTCTTGTATATTATTATAATTATTATCGCTCTTTATCAAATTATATTATTTAGTTTTATGTTGATTATATGATAAGAGAATAATTATTTTATCATGTTGAAGAATCTAGTTTAAATGAAGAGTCTAAAATATAATGAAATAAATAAAAACGATAAGAGAAAAAAAAACTAGGAAACAATTGTACATTTTAAGTTACCTTAATTGCAATTAATATGAATAAAAAAAATGGAAAAGTATAAATTAAAAAAAAAAAAAACAAAACTAAAAAGAAATAAAACAAATAGTAAGGGTATTGATAATTTAATTTTTTTTCGGCATTGGTCTGCTTAAGTGACTTTTAACTTTCTGATTTCAAACAAATGTGTTGCTTTAAAAAAGTAGTCATGGCTAATATAATGGGTATTTGTTTATAGCTTTTGAATTATTGAACCGGTTTTGGTGAATTGGGAAAATCGTAGGTACAAGATGTGGTATCTTGCAAATTAACATTCAAATCAAAATCAGACTTACATATATGTATGTAAACATTCTTCCACTCACAGCTTTTTTCATCGACATATCACATACCTATACAAGTACAAACTAATTTTTTATTGCTACTTTTACTTGTAGTGCAGCCACTTCCAAAATAACTTTGTTCTTTGAGTCATTGTTTAACATAACTTGCGTAAAAACTAGGCATATAGCTTTAATCGTTTACGACCTAGAAGTTGGTGACAGACAGACGGACAGACACGCTAGCGAGAACAACACGGAAACCTGAGAAGACGATCAAGACAATTCACGTGCTGGATCATAAACATATTACTAGCTTTCAAACAATTAATGATAAACTGATATCTATTAGTTATTATACTGTGTTCACCAAAAGACTCATGGTTGTACTTTTTCGTTCTGGGTGGCGGGTAGGACGTAGCTAAAATAAAAAAAGACGGTCAGGCATGAATGTGCTTCATATGTTAAGGTTTCCGGATCAATTATCACAATCGTATAGATAGCAAACATTTTTTTTTTTTTTATAATTCGCCCGAGCCAAAAGGAATATGAATACCTTTATACTGTTACAGGGCACGGGCTTTTAAGGAAAAGGGGAAGAGGAACAGAGGAGAAGCCTGTAAACGTTGGCTTTAAATGTTTGAAGGTTGTAGTGATGAGGAAATACAGAAATTTTGTGTGTAGATAGCAAACATATATTTGATATTTGTTACGGTTATTATAATGTATGCTTGTGACCCAAACTGTGTAGGTTCAAGCCCCATCGGGAAACGGAAATCATGTGATTGCATGTGTTCTTGTAATTTTCTACAATTTGTTTTAATATTCAGTTTACTGTGAGAAGTGAGAATAAGTGCGAGGCCATTCGAAAAAAAAGTGTTGGACGTGAGCTCGTTTTACCTATATATTTAAGTAAAATAACGAAGCTATACATATTTGGAATCATATTGTATATACATACATACATACGTATGTACATAAAACAAATTCCTACTTTCACACAGGGCAAGGATTGGTTTCCTGAAAATGTTCAACCTCGAGATTTTGATCAAACTTGACATCACTATGTTGGAGAAACTCAATCAAGTGGTTGTCTCAATTTTGTCTGTCTGTCTGATCGCATGACTGCAGACTGGACGGATTTTCTTCAAACTTAATATCTGGGATCAGCGGCGTCATAATTCCAGGCGAAATTTTCATTCTAACCCTAAAATTAACGGATTTTCTTGATGGCGTACCAGGATTTTTTCAAAAATTACGTTTACCGGACCTTGCTTAATAAACGGTTTCTGAAAATTGGTTATTTCTCGGCTATTATTCGATCGAATTTGTTAGAAATCAATTGTTGAACTATATTTGGCATATATAATTATTATGATAACATATTTTGTTTTTTTGTTTTTGCACTTCCAAAATTTTACCATTTTTTTATTAGGATGAATAGAGCTTCGGGTTTAAGTATTGAACATGGATGAAGTCTGTATCATCAAAATCCATTTAAGTGACACCTTGAATGACTATGGGGGGAGATGATATATGTAATCACGATTATGGGATTTGTACATACATAGAGCAAATGTAGTCCCAATTCCCCCAAAAAAATTACTGTAGTGTTCGAAACTTATGCACCAAGCGAAGCAGGCCAACCACACCAAAATGTATGTACCAGTACACATGCACGTTATGATTCGGAAACGCGTCAGCGTCACTGCAGTCGTAATACAGCAACAATGACTTATGTACATTACATTTCCGAGGGAAAGCGTTTCGAAAGCGAAGCTTCAAATCTTGGTGCCAGAAGCAAACATTTTGATTACATTCAATGGTAAAAGAAGTGAAAGTTGAAAAGTGAACTGCTGATAATTCCAAGTCATGTCTATGTTATAACTGAAGGCCAGGATGGGGAGTGCGTCATAAATGGCAATTTTATAGTTACGATACGCAGATAACGAGGATCGTTATATGTAATAAAACCCTAGTACTCAAGGCTATTCAACTCAGCGCCGAATCCAACGATTGAATAAAATTTACTACAGAGAATTAGAATCATGATGATGTGAATTATTCATTGTGAATAAATGAATGAATAAATAAACATATTTTAGTTAAAGTTATATTTACGATGAATTCATATTTTTGTAATAGCAGATGTAATACATATCTTAACACACCGATAAAAATCAACTGGGTCTTAATTGGAAACTCTGGCTAAATAAACCTTCTTATATACTTTGAATTTTTATTTTACAAATATAAAAAAATACGTGATTCTCAATCATTCTGTTATATAACTTGTTTATTTATAAAAAGTAAATGTTCTTCTATGATCCTGTTCATCAGCATGTGCACTCAAATATCCAAATGGGCATTCTATTGACACAACAATTTAATAAAAATATTTTAGGCAAACAAAAAAATATTAAAACGATATATTATTGACAGTCGTTGCTGTGTCCCTTAGAAACAGATGCTTGGACAGAAAAAACGATAGAAATGCTTGGCCGCCAACAATCAAGAAGAGGAAGTACAGCTTTCTCTTCCGATCACCGGTGTAATCCAATTGCTGAGGATTCCCGTACGGGTCGTAATTAATTGGCCCTCCCGAAGCTGCAGGGGAAGATTCCTGCAGGACTTTTGTTTTAAGTGTTCGTAACTGTAAGTAATGCTATTTAGTTAAATTCATAAGAGATGTCTTCACTAATCTTACCAAAAAGAAACCCAGTGTCAGGCTGGAATACACTAGAGTTAGGTAATAACCAAAACTATGAAAGAGAGTACTAGCCAGCAGACATGCTACGATTATAACAAACTTGTATCCAGAAAATGCGAGTAGATCTAGCGTCTTTAGGCTTGTTTTAATGTTAACTACATAAAGTGTTATAGAGTAGACAACCAGTTCGAAAATGCTGTAAGCCAAAGCACTAGATGCCTGAATGCCAAGCTGCTCAGGGGAGAAACTGCTCTGCATTCCAAGCATAAGACCGGCGACCACCACGTAAGTTATGTACGCCATGGCGGGTATGTAGAGGTCGGGAGCGTTAATGTCATATCTCGGCTGCACGGGGTTGTCCTGATCGTATTTTAGAGACCAGTCCTGAGTTGAAAAATGAAAGAAAGTGAAAATTGATATCGTAGAACACATAAAGTAAAAACCCACTCTGTGCGTAAATGGAAAAAAGAGAAGTCGTAACTTATTGATAACGTAATTGTTGTCCACCGCAAAATAGTATTTTAGTTTTGCCACCGGTACCCATTTCTCGAACTGATTCTCGACCATTTGCTTTCCCTGATCGGCCAAGCGTTGTCCATATTGCATAGCCATGTCCTGCACTATTGGCTGCTGGAACATCGCAAATTGTTGTGGTATTTGATTTGGAGCATTGGGTAGATTTCCAGTTGGTTGCGATGGTACACCTGGGTATGATGGGAAACTTTGCTGCTGAGGCAGCTGTTGTTGAGGCAGCTGTTGTTGTGGTTGCTGTTGTGGCATTGGTGTGTATCCAAAGTTTTGATTCATTGGCGCAGAACCATTGTTGAACGTATTGCCACCGGCATATACGACATTCTGTGGCCCCAACATTGGATCTACTGGAGGGATGTACTGAGAGGGAACCGCATTAGTAGCTGGTCCCACTGCATTTACATCACTGACTCGTTTCAATTTTCTTCCAGGTCCTTGATCTAAATGGGATTTTCATTAAAATTAGTTAAATTTTTTAAGATATACAGAGGACAGCGGAAAATCGCAAGACGCTCGGGACGTGGTTATATCAGCATTGAATTAGAAGCAAGGATACAAACTAAAATACAAAACATTTGTTACCTAAACACTCAGATTCTTTAAAAAAAAAACATTACCAAATAATAAGAAAACACAAAGTTATCAAAACACAATCAAAATCGATGGTTTTACTTGCGAATTTCCTTACAATTTTCAAACTTACGCTGTCGGACTGCTGGATTGGGGTTGTAGTTCATGATTACGTATTATCTCTGAAATGAGATTCACTAAGGTTTTTCAATTACTTTCGGCAATTTTTCTCGAAATTGTTGAATTGATTTCAATTTATGGTACACATCACCACTCAAACTTCACCCAGTCGTAGGTCAGTCGTAGGTTTGACAAATCTCAGTTCAGTGGAATATGCACTAAGGAAGTGTCAAAAATGTCATCCTCCAGTTCTGTTTGCATGTGGATAAAAATATGACTTGTAGTTCAGTAGTCTAGTAGTAGGTAAGGTAGGTTATTTAATTGGTCTTCTATAAAATTGGAAGTATATACCTGCAATATAATTAACAATATACTTGAACGTCATACTATACAAAATATCTACAATTAATATGGCAATACACTGTGTTCGTAACTCGTCAGTTAGTGAAAAAAAAAAAAAAAAAACACAACCAGTGCAAACAACAAGTGGCATGGCCCCTGGGCCACACGTGCTCTCGGGTAATCGGTTCAGCGAATTAGATATTGATTCGCTGGCTGAGCCCAAACATAAAAGAAAGAAAAAACCGAGTTCTCCCACACCTTTTGATTTCTGTACCCCCTTCCAACACAATCTGATATCAACAACCCCAAATTTATAGTGATCCCGCCAGCTAAAGACGGTAAAACACTATCGTCATACAGCGTTTTCTTGCTTAAAATAGCGATGGACTGTATAAATACCTCCTGCCAACAGATTTCGCAGTTACGCGACGGTAACCTTTTGATTTTGGTAAAATCAAAAAAAATAGCGGACTTGTTCGTGGCCAAAAAGACACTTGTTGATATCTGTCCGATCTCAGTTACTCTACACGAACAACTTAACATTGCATATGCACCTATCCTTCTAAATCTCTCAGAAAAGGAAGTAGTGAAGAATTTGCAGTCCCAAGGAACTGAAGCAGGTAAGCAACGTGAGATAGGCTTAATGCTATCTACATTCGACCTCTTCCGTCCCCCAACCTAAATCGATGCCGCAACTCTCAGTTACTTGGTCACACTGCCAAAAGGTGCAAAGGGAATCCATCTTGTGAAACATGTAACCTTCCTCATCATGACCCTAACAAGTGCACACGTGTCTTCTGCGCCAACTGCAGTGAAGAACATCGATCTTCCTCTCAAGATTGCAAACGCTTCCAACAGGCAAAAGAAACGCTAAAAATAAAGACCTGTGGCAGCCTAGTTACCTGAACGCGCTTCGTCCTGCGCGTAAATTCGTAAAGTTCGTAACCAAGGAATCTACAATGTCGCGCAGCTGATAATCAAGAAAACCCCATGATGATGAAGTAGCATTTAGCAAGACGACATACAACAGCACAACATCAGCATGTACACAAATCTCTTTCCCGATTTCAACCCTCGCTTCTTCTTTAAAAGTATATTGTAATTATTTTATTGTTGTTCAACCCCTTTTGATAAAATAAAATTAAAAGTAAATTAAAGCATCTCAACGAAAGCGACTTCCACAGTCCATTCATAAATGTAGCATGGCAGAAGCCAAACAAATCTACCGAGAACAAAATCCAAACCTCCCTACTAACTCGTCTTATGCTGCAGCTGCGAAAAATGCAATTCAAACTGAAAAAATTACATCAGACGCTAAAAGCGACTCAATCGACGATAATTCACAACCAAACAACCAATTCTAATACAACACAACAAAATACTACGAATTCCAAAATTTCAGACGAACGGACCAGAAACAAACCAATAATCAATCCACTCACTCACATCTCAAAACAGTTAACTAATACATCTTCAGTAGCCCAATTCACTACAAATGACTCGCAATCCTCAAGCAAATTAAATCCAGATCAATTCCTTAACACAACTTACACTAAATATAGTGATAACAACGTAAAAAACAACCCTCTGTAGAAAAATCATACCGTTCATACCCCTACATTTACCTCATCTCCCATCTCTAGAGTTACCAAAAAACTTATCTCAACTAATCTATATTTTATACCTCTTGAAAACGATGATGATGACACAATGCAATAATAATCCAACCAATTCATTGGTCGAGTCAACCGGTTTCCACAAGGAACACCGTTGGCTCGAACTCTGGTCAGCAGTGTCGCACCTATCTACCCTACAACCCACAGCACGATCACGCCTTCCTCGTCTCGTCAATCCATAGCGTTTCGACACAGCAGCTCAGGCCTTGTGCTTCTACTAGCCCATGTCAGCTTGCTATAGTAAGAATATAATGGCTCTCAAAATTCTACACTGTAATGTAAAAGGATATATAAACAATTATGACGAACTAAATATTCTTTTAAAAGAACACAATCCTTCCCATACGCCCATACGGTTTCTCTCCACATCTATCGAAAGGGTACAAAGGGTACTTTTCAAATTTTTTACACAACACAACCGTAAATCAAGGCATTGCAGTTAAATATCTTTCCCAATACATTCGTATTTCCTGACTAATGCAAGAAGCCCTTACTGTCGTTAAACCAATATGATTACTGATGCAAGAATATTAGTGTGGAATGACCCATTCATGCAGTTCGTGGTTCTCTGTATAATCTGTGTTGTCTAAGCTGAGCACTGAGATTTAATCATTTTTAGTTACTCGTACATATCGCTGACGGAGTACTATGTCACAGAAGAATTAAATTTTGATGTCAAAATGTTAGCGGAGGAACCAAAAAAAACATATAAAACATTAATTCCTTGTTAAACCTTACCAAAAAAGAAAATATAGCGCTTTTAAATATTTGTTGTTGTTTTTATTACCTTAGTTGCTTTATTTCCATTCATAAAGAAAATGTGATCTGTCAAAAACAATGTCATCGAATCGTGGCACAAGACTTTATGAATAAAAAATATAGATCAAACAAAAATATTCTCAAGTTCTTTTATTACTATGATGAAACATAAAACCGAGTTTGCCATTAAAAACATTTGAAATTATTTCAGAAGAAAAGAAACGAATAATATTTTCAATATATGTTCACATTTAAGCCAAAAAGCAGATTTGCCAAATTGTGGACTTTATTTTCTCCAAACTATGGAGCTTCAACGCTGAATAATAATATTTAGATTGTTACATCAGTTCAAAATAAAATAAACTAAGTCAATTATTGCTAGACAATCGTTGCCAATCAATTGTTGATGTCAATATTTATTCGCCGATCACGAACAATTGTCAACAGTTTATTCCATTGCTTGAGGGTTTTCTTAGGTTATTATTATATTCGTTGATTCTTCAGTTGCGAAGAGAAAGATAGAAACAGAGAGAGAAGGAATCTTTCGGTGATGTAATTCTCGTGTAACGTGTTTTTGATCAATTGTTTTGTATGTGTGTTATGTTTGATTGACATGATGCTAGTTTGTCAGATATTTTGTGGATTGTTGATTATTCCGGCATGCTCTCTATGTAATGCAATAAATTCTTATGTAATCGATTGTTGCTTGATCGTTTTTTGGGAGAGAGAGCAAATATACAATCGAATTACACTTTGGATAATTATCGATTTAATAGATTGTACGTTTCGTTTGCAATCATGTCGAATAAAAAACTTCCTGCTATATGTACCGGCTCAGCTAGCGAAATGTGTTTGTATAATTTATGTGGCTACACGGAAAAAACGTAAGTTTTTAGATTTTTAGTTGATTATCTATAAAGCCTACCAAGCTATGAACAGGGTGGCTATGATGTAGCGCTTAGTGTGATTGCTTGTGACCCGTACGTGTGATCAGGTTCGAGCTCGAACGGGTAACAGTAGCCAATAGCCACTCGAGCATGAAAGAGAAACGAATAAAATTTATGTTTCTCCAATCACTACACCAAAAAGGGATTTATGTTTGGTAGTACAATAGACCGAAAAACGATTCTGAGTGCTGTGGTATTTGAAAATTTCCTTTAAACAAAAAAAGACAGATGAGTAAAACCATAAATGAAATAAAAATTTTAAATGCTCCTAAAAAATGGTAGAAATATACTTATGCTGTTATTCCTTGTAGCCATAGATTTAACAAATACGAACAAAAATATTTTTTCATCAACAGATCACTGAATGCTACAACAGCTTTCCATTCCAACTCCTTGCACAGCGGCTTCTTTACATTATAGATGTCAAGATATGTTTGACATTCAATTTGTAAAAATTGCCGCACTTTTAAATTTGAATAAAAATTCGGAAATCAATGTCGACTTTTTAAATAAACGTTTGTTAAATTCGTTAAAAGCAATATCAACTAGCACATGATGGAAAAAACGCCGAAATTACCCCGGAAATCCCTTTCGCTCAGCACTCGACTTCGAAGTCGGTCTAGTGGTAATCAAAATCAATTTAATATTTCGATTTATGGATTATTACTTTATTTGTCCGATTAGCTTCTCCGGGAAATCACAGTAGAAGCGCCTTAATTCCATCTTCACCTATTTCTCCTGAATATGACTTGGACTGTACTCCGCCCAATCGAAAATATATCTTTAATCCACTGTATTCACCGACTAACGATTTCGACTTTTCGCCAAGGTCCACCATTACTCAGTCATCTACAAACAGTCCGGAGGTCACTTGGCGATGGACTCAGGATGATCAAGCAAACGACAATTCATTTCCGTCCTTAGCATTGGCAAAGTCCACTCCAAATAGCATCGGTGTCAAGGAACTTCGGAAGAAGAGGTCTGTGGAAAGAAGAGAAGAACTACGCAAAGCAGAGCTCGAAAAAAGAAAAGCAAATAAGACTAAGCGAGATATTGTACTCAAGCAGCAGTGTGAACATATGGAGCTTTTGATTTCAAAGAAAAGTAATACAGTTTGTCCTACAAAGAGCGATGAGTCGCCTCCCATCAGTAAAGAGCGCTCGCTTTCCAATTCATCTGGTTACGGTTCGAATAGTAACATCGACAACGTCATTGATTTGTTGAATGATTCCGAATCAGATGGATTGTTGCTAGAAGCGACACAAAAGGTTGAAACTAATATTGAGAAAGATAAGTCCAAATGCAACAGAGATCTGGAGAAGCGTTCCGTGTGTGAATACCTACAAGATTCACATGACGATTGGTTTGCATCTCTAGATGTCGATCTACTTGCGGCAGAATTAAAGAAACCACGCACATCTTTACAAAGATACAAGTCAATGCCGACAGATTCCCCGGCGACATCACAAAGATCAGATAAATCTAAGATCAAGCGATATCCCAGCAGTAACACACTATCTCCAAAAAGCAGTAAGTTTCGTTGAATTAACTGCGCATTTTAATGAATCGAACACCAATACACATCGTTAACGAACACAATACAACACAGAACACGAAATTGTGCTTCTGTTGACATACATTTAGTTCTTAAGGTTATTTTAGTTTTAAACACTTTCTTCTTAAGGAATTGCATTTTATTATTATTTTTTTTTAAATAAGTATTTGTGTGTGCTTGCAAAAGCTAAAGCACACAAACTGTTATATGATAAATTGTGATAATAAGGTTCTTTGTTTAATAAATTATATATTTTAAGTGGACCGAAGTATTTATGTACAAATTTATAAAACATTCCTATTGTTAATTAACGGCTTTCCTTCGCTTCGCCAGCCCTAAGAAAATTTCATGCAATAGTTACAGGCTTTCAACTTATACGAGGTATAAAAATATTTTGCGCAAACAGCCCATATGGGTCTAGAGTCTAGCTTCTAGCAGCCGCTCGTCCGGTGCAACACACGAATGTAACGCCAAAGGGCGTATTTGAGAAGCTTTTCACGACTCTCGGAGGTTTGTGAGACGGTAGCGTGAGGTGTGACCATGAAAAAAAAATAAAACGTTTAGGTGTTCGGGTTTGATTGATAGGCTGCTATACAAGCATCTCGGGGCGCTGTCACAGCTTTATAGGTTCACCAACCCTGAGAGGGTACCACTCTTATCATTGGGTGAATGATTCACGGAATTTGAAACCGGAATCATTAAATGCGCTTAAGTGTATCAATCTCAGTTCGACGGATCAGAAATTCTGTTCATTCGATTCACTTTCACTTTTTTTTTTTTTGTGGAAAATGATACACTTTAGCGGATTCAACGATTTCTATATTTGAGTTTAGTAAATTATTACCCCTGACGGATATTATAATATAGGTGTATATAAAATAAACATCCACATTTTCGTACAGTTCATAGAGTCCACGGTTGTAGGGATACCTTCCTTTCCATTGAGCCTATTCGCACATAGCACTAAATAGACGACTAATAATTTTTTCTCCGAAAGTGCAGCTACCCTGCTATAGCCCAGCACTCATCACTGTATAGTAGGACAGGAAAGATCATCGATCTATAGAGTATCAATTTTGTTATCCGAATTAGGAGATTCGAACCCAATTGTTTTGCCAAACCGAAGTAGTTGCAGTTTCCTGTGTTCAGTCATTGTTGAATCTCCACGAGCCTATTTACATTTTCTTCGATTAAGGTGAACTCGTTAACTACTTCGAAGACAGTGGCGTAATGCCTTAGGCGGTGGACAGATATTTCTTTGTTTGTTGACTACATGTATTTGTTTTATTTCTTAATTAACCTTAAGACCAATTCACTTCGCTTGGTATTGAATTGTCGTGAAAGCTTCTACTATAGCACACGCTGAAAACGTGCGATTATGACAATTTCTTCTGCGAATTCCAGTAGGTGGATGTACTTGTTGAGGATAGTGCCTTCGGTGTTGACCATACGAATGACTCAGAAGAGGTGTTAGAATAGATGGTTGGTTTTGAGGATTTGTTTTAGTGTACAAATTTAGTCGACTGTTAAACTGCTGGAACTTTGTCGGAAATCGCACTGATACGAACCAATCAGAGTGTCATTGGAAGGATTTAGAAGTTTACAAAGTATGCAGCATTTAACAGAGGTTTGCCTCGGTACATAGGATCGCCTGTTTTGTATATGACGCATATATAACTTGTCTTTTAATCATCAGCTATGTTTTGGCCCTCCATATCAGTTTGATGATTAGTGCATGCGTACTACCAAAACATGTTTGTATGTATGTATGTATTTCAAAAGCTCCACTGATATGTCGAACGGGCGGCTTTGTTGTACTGTGCCTTAAACATTCCAAAAAACGACGTATTATAGTAGTGGTCGAACTATTGAGCATCACCTAGTATTACAAGTTTCTCGTCACGCGTGACTTGAACTATGTAGGTCAAAATTGATCATCCCCCTTTCTTAAATTAGATAAACAAGTGTCGTTAAATGCACGTATGTATATTGAATATCCAGTATGTAATGTTACAACATTGTAAATATAAAGTCAAATTCTCTCGGTAGCAATTGCGAAATAGCCAATTTTTGCAAGTCCGCTAGTAAGGAAAGCATCGTAATATGACTTTTTAGCCAGCAACTGAGTACGTGGTGTTATTGCAAATATCCTATTACCTTAGATATATTTTTTTTTGTATCAAAATCCTTATAATCGTTTTCGAGAATTTGTTCCCTAATTGGTTTAGTAAAGTACCGTTAATTTTTAGGTTAAACCCAGTATCTTAAGGAGCTCTCCACATGAGTGCTTAACGTTCACTTCAATTTGAATGAAGTGTACATATTTATATATGTGGAAAAATATTTTTAAAAATTAAACAACACCGAGCTTTTTTTAGGATCTGCCAATATTAAGCTTGAAATCAATGTATTGAACAATTATTCCGAAAGCAAACATTTTTCGGGTTGTCCATTTACAATGGAAGACAGGATAGAATTTCGGGACCCACTTTTCAAGTTCCTTCATTATAATAATTTCAAGGTTTATAAAATTTGATCTAAATCTCTTATCAGAACGTAGTATTTATTTTTAACACGTCAATATTGTTGTTGACGTTTTCTGTTTATAAGATTAAGATTACGCCTTAGGAATATATATCATAAATTGAAATTGAATAATTCTAGCTAAAAAGAGGTCTATGGTTGAGTTGAGTATTGTATTACTTCTTTTTGCAGATTTATCAGGGCAGACACACATTTTTACTTTGTTAAAAGAAAAATTAAAAGAAAATCAACACAAAGTGCGATTTGGTCTAATTGAATGTTTTCGAAGCAGGAGCGGCATTTTTAAATGATGAAATTGCTAACACTAGTTATTATGTCCTAATGATCTTTTTGATACATTCAATTGTTTTATTTTGTACAATGCATTATTTATTTATGTTAAACTGGATCTTATTTAGTTTCCTATAACGTATAGTTTTGTAATAATGTACATACATCAATATCTGCAACATTTTCTATTTTTAAAGCGTACTTTAAATAATAAAGTAAAAGCTACTATACGAGTATGTACAAATTCATAAAAAATCTTTATAAATATATGTAGATGCTATTATTAAGAACTAGTTTAATTTTTAATTTATTTGATTGATTTATTTTGTACATTTTTATTTAGTTAACAAAAAAATTAAAGGAAAATAAAACAAATTGAATAGTTTCAAAGAAGAAGCAGCAATTTGATATGTAAAAAAACCGCTGAAGCTAGTTATTATGTCTTAAGGATGGCTTTCAGTTTTGATATAATAAATGATTATTTTATTATGTTTAATGTATTATTTTTTTATATAAAATTATTTATAATATATAAATCTTACAATAATTAGTTTCATATGTCATAATGTATATCAAATTCCATAATGTTTTCTATTTTTAAAGCGTAGGTAGTTTAAATAATAAAGCAACATCTCATCTTTTTTTCTCGACTATCACTTAGTAACAGCCTTTAGTCTTTATAAATGTATGTAGACCCTATACATACAGTGTGTCTCAGGTTAAGAGGTCAACCGAGCGGGGATCGATTCCTTGGGTCAAAACAAGATAACATTTCTATCAATAACAACTTTGATTGCAGGATTACTATTATTCTGTAGATAGAAATATTGTATTGAGTGTTTTGAGAACATTTTCTAAGGAGACTGCATCTACAATTGCGATACAATTTTTTTTTGACCGATTCCCACCCGGTTAATCTCTTAACCTGAGACACCCTGTATATTACTAAGAATGAGTATAATTTTTAATTTATTTTGTACAATTTTATTTCGTTAAAACAAAAATTAAAGACAAATCTTAACTATGTTTGATTTGGTTTAATTGAATGTTTTTAAAGAAGAAGCAGCGGTTTCATGTTAGTTATTATGTCTTAGAATGGCTTTCATTTTCTAGTGTATTGATATATAACTGTATCTTAATTACTTACCTACATATGTATATCATATTATTTTGTTATACAAAATAAAATCTACAGCATTTTTAAGGTGCATGTTTTATATATGTGTATGTAAAAGAGCTAATAAAAGATTCGAAGTTCATAGATTCAATGAACAAAACTGAGTCCAATGCCTGGCCTTTGTTTGTTCTTGTTGTCAAGAATTTTCCGAGAAATCGTAGGGCAAACAACTGCTCTTACTTGGTAGAAGACATGCTCTCCAATTCCAGAAGGCTTGTTTGTAATATCGGTATACAAATCCATTACCTTAGAATTCACTTCCCAGAGAATTTTGGTGATTTATGATGGATTTACACGCACACAAATTAGTTCTGTAATTAAAGCGAGAAAGAGCATAGCGAAAAATCGGCACCCAGTAAGGGATGGCATTACGAGTTCCAACGAAGGTCTTTCAGAAGGAAGCACAATTTTGGGTGAGAGTATAGTCTAGCTCTAGAATTAGCGGTATAGTCTAGCTCTAGAATAGTCAACCACGAGTTTCCACGAGATGACCATGTTAATCCACCATGAAGGAAATAAAAAGGAGTAAGATTTCACCAAACACACCTGGGGGACACATCTTGTAGATAGTACTCCAGAAAATAGAATAAAATAAGTTTTTCAAGTGTTCAATGACTTTTGTATTGATTTTTAGTTGAATATAAATTTATTAAATAATAATACATTCAATTTCATAACGTGAAAGTAATTTCAAGAAATGTTATGGAGTGATTGAATGGCTTGGTAAAAACGCAGGTAAGTGGGTCCGAAAGCAGAGCTGATACAGAAAAATATTATGCAATTTTCGAATGCAGATCTCTGAATGTATCTAGAAATGGATCAAACATTTAACGCACGAAAATGTGTGCTCGGCAGTGTTATTAGGTGGTCACGTGTATCAGCCGAGTAAATTTTAAAAAGGTTTCTAGCCATGCCTAACTAGGACCCTGGACTTCAATCGCACCCAACAGTATATTACAGAGCAGCGGAGAGATTCCGATGCTACAATCTCTGGCTGTAGTTAAAGAATGGTGAGTTTAGTGTAACCTTTTCTCAACTTAGGAATTAAGAAAACCAGCCTCAATCGGATTAACGCTTAACAAACCTGAAAACTACGAAAACTAAGGTTCCCGCCTCCGAAGAATCCAAGACATACACCGTTGTTTAATGGTTGATGTACTAGATAGCGCGAAACTATTCTGTCACAGGTAAGGGAGGGAGCAGAACACAACTACACCAACGACAGAATTCAGATGGTATCATTTTCGATAATGTGTATATTGAACTGCAGATGGCATAGTCATGATTAACAGCAGGAAGTTGGAAAATGAGCCAATTTGGTCAAAGTAAGGGTTTCACTGAAGCTATTGCCGGTAAGAAAGGAGACAATTCGTCGCCTCAATGTTTAGTTGTCATAAACGACATACTGTATAGTGAAACTCAGTATAGCCTATTTTTAAATTTTCGTACGGTACATGCAAACTTGGGTTTTTTCAGTTGCGTATTTGACACAAATTTAAGCATACGACATAAACAAACAAAAAAAGTATTTATCTTTTGGATTATGTACTACAATTTTCTATGTAACGACAAATAAAAATGTTCCGTGTTTGAAAATAGAGCATTTTTTGGTATAACTGGCCGGCATGTTACACATACGCAAAGTAATGATTCAATTCGATTTAGCTATAACATTTTTTCGAAATTAAAAAACGATTTCATTTTTTATTATTTTTATTTGGACCTTGAATTTTGTCTCATTAAGTATTGAAGATGAAATCGTTCAAATGTTGGCCTCCAGCGTTTGTGGAAATGTGAGCCCTTTTTATGGCATTTTCCATCACTTTTCTCTTGTCTGTGGCTTTTTCATATAGACCAATGACTTCAAATAACCCCAAAGAAAGAAGTCTAAAATGATCAGATTGGGTAATCTTGCGGGCCAATGCAAATCGTCAAAACGGGAGATAACTCGGTTTGTTTGCAGCGGCATCGTCTTGTTGGAACCACATGGAACCACATGTGTTCTAACTCAAATTCATCCAATTCGGATATCAAAAAATTACGTTACGTGGTTCTGTAGCAGTAGCGTCTTCGAAAAAGTAGGGCCAATCACCCTTTCAGCACCGACGCCGCCGCACCACACAGTAACTTTCAGTGGATGAAAAGGCGATTCTTGAATAATAGGCTGGTTTTCAGTGCTCCAAAAGTGAGTATTCTGCTTGTTGACATGTCCGAAGAGATGGAAATGTGCTTCGTTACTCAAGATAAAATTTGTAGGAAAATCGCCCTCTTCATGGTTGAGGCTTATGATGCGCTAGCTGTATTCCAGGCGAGCTTGGTGGTCTGCGGGCAGCAGCTGATGCAATATCTGAGTTTTGTACGGAACCGTCTTCAAGTCTTTCACCAATATACGCTACAGGGACCGCCTGAAAATGCCCAATTGCGTGGCCCGTCGTCTCGTTGATATTTCTAGACACTCTTCCACATCCTCGTGCACAGCATCAATATTCTCTGTATATATTGTAGTATGCGGGCTACGGCTCGAGTAGATAAAACAATTATTCTGAGAAATTATTTCTTTATTTTCTACTCTATAGAACAATTCAAGTTCACACTATACTATTCTTCGCCTTATTCTTTTCTTACAAGGTCTCTTTCCTCTCAAATCACTTTATCTCCTTTCAATTTCTTAATTCACAAATCCAAACTAATTACTTTTTCTTGTTCACTCTCAACTTTCAATTTATCACCAAATTACAACTTCGCCCATTATCACTTTTCCAATCTCTTCGCCACGGTTCTAAACCAACTGTGTTTTTTTTTGATCGCCATCTGTCCTTATATAGCAGAAGTTTCTGATAGCCAGAAGCTTCTAGCAAATTCTTCGACCACTGGAAACAAGAGAAATAATTATTGCAGTTATAATTCCCTTTTATCCCTGATATTATTCGTCTCTTTCGTTGACATGAGCTGTGGAGACTTCGTCCCAGACACGAACCTCGAATGAAAGGACAGTTTGAACCAAAATTCTGCCAAAATGGAAAGTCACTGCGGAATTTGCTGCATAGACATAGGCGCGTAGTTATTATTATGCTACACTGCCCCCCTCTTAGACGTGTTCGTCCCGAACAAGTGCATCCTCATTTCGGCCATTGTATCGACTCAGTCGGTCCACATGAACCACTTTCATTTTGGCCCTCGGTCCTCGCTGGATGCGGTAGACAACATCGTTGATGCGGGTTACTATTCTGTAGGGACCTTCCCAGTTCCGCTGTAATTTAGGTGACTTCCCTTTTTGGCGATGGGGATTATACAGCCACACCAGATCTCCTTCCTGGAATCCTGACGTTGTTGCCTTGGCATCATACCTGGTCTTCATGCGGTCGCTCGTCATCTTAATCTGGCTTCTGGTCCTTTGGTGTATGTCCCTAAGCCTTTCCCTAAGGTCCGCCACGTACTCTTCTTCATTTCTGGGCTCATTGGTAGGAGATCCAAATTTCACCTCACTGGGTAAACGAGCTATTCCACCGAATAAGATTTCGAACGGCGTATGTCGAGTAGTGCTATGCACGGCACTTCTATAGGCCATCAAAAACAAGGGAATCTGCCGGTCCCAATCCCGTTGGTAGTCACCTACGACCTTCGAGAGATGTTCGTCCAAAGTCCTATTGAAACGCTCCACCATACCGTCCGACTGTGGATGAAGCGGGGTTGTCCTTGTCTTTTTGATTCCGAGTAGTTGACACATCTCTTGGAAGATTCTTGACTCGAAGTTCCGCCCTTGGTCAGAATGCAATTCCAAGGGCACACCGAATCTGCTAACCCAATTGTAGACGATCTGCTCCGCCACGGTTCTGGCTTCCTGGTTAGGGATCGGAAACGCTTCCGGCCACTTACTGAAGTAGTCCATCACTACGAGTATATACCGATTACCATTGTCGGTTTCCGGAAAGGGCCCTGCGATGTCAATGGCGATTCGTTCGAAAGGTGCTCCCACGTTGTATTGGTGCATCTTACCTCGAGTTTTGATTCTCGGACCCTTGCTAGCTGCACACACGTCGCATTTTCTGCACCAGTCTTCGATATCTTCCTTCGCTTTTAACCAATAAAAACGTTCTCGTACCTTTTCTAGCGTCTTATTCACTCCCAAGTGGCCTCCGGTCGCCCCGCCATGCATTTCCTGTAACACCTCCTTGACCCTCGTCCGCGGTACGACAAGCTGCATTACAAACGACTTTCCGTCGGAGGATTCCCATTTTCTTCTCAGAACACCTTCTTGGACATGGAGGGAGTCCCACTGCGCAAAATATGCCTTTAAGGTCGGGCTTCTGTGAGAGATGTCCTGATGATCCGGTTTCTCCATGTTCTCCTTCCAGGCCAGAATCGGCTCGATATCCGGGTCTTCCTTCTGAGCGTTCCGGATCTCATCTACGCTCCAGCCGGCGATAGGTTCGGCTCTCATTCTTTGGATGGAAACCAGCTCCCGTTCTTCCTGACGCGCACAATGTTTACAATCCGTTCTGCATGGTCTCCGGGACAGTGCATCCGCATTAGAGTGGAGCTTTCCTTTACGATGCTGTATTTCGTAGTCGTAGATTTGCAGCCTTTCGATCCATCTTGCGACCTGACCCTCAGGACTCTTGAACTGTAATAGCCATTTTAAGGCTGCATGGTCTGTGCGAAGAACGAACTTCCTCCCGTAGAGGTATTTGTGAAAATGCTTCGTAGCCAAGATCAAAGCTAGAAGTTCTCTCCTTGTCACGCAGTAGTTCCTTTCTGGCTTAGAGAGCACCTTGCTGAAGTACGCAACCACCTTCTCTTGGCCGTCATGCACCTGGGAGAGTACGGCTCCTACCCCGACATTACTAGCATCTGCATCCACAACGAACGTTTCCCCGGGAGTGGGGTAAGCCAGTATCGGGGCATCGCATAGCCGTTGTTTAAGTGCCTTGAAGCTCTTCTCGCACTCAATTGACCATTTGAATTGTTTTCCCTTTTCCGTCAACTGGTGCAGGTTCTTTGCGATCCCGGCAAAATCCTTCACGAACCGTCTGTAGTAGGTGGCTAGGCCCAGGAAGCTCCTTAGTTGGTGTTTGTCTTTGGGGACTGGCCAGTTTTTCACCGCTTCGACCTTCTCCGGATCGGTTCTCACTCCTTTCGCTGAAATTATGTGTCCCAGGTACTTGACTTCCGCTCTAAACAGGGCGCACTTCTTGGGGTTGAGCTTCAGGCGGGCACTTCGAAGCCTTTGAAACACATCCCTTAGATTGTCTCGGTGTTGCGCAAACGTTTTTCCTATGACGATGACATCATCCAAGTAAACCAAACAGGTTTTCCATGTTAACCCTTGCAGGACACATTCCATCAATCGCTCGAAAGTCGCCGGAGCATTGCACAGCCCGAATGGCATTACCGTGAATTGCCATAGCCCATTTCCTGCGGTGAAGGCGGTTTTCTCCCGGTCTTCTGGATGGATCTGTACCTGCCAGTAGCCACTCTTCAAGTCGAGAGTGGAAAACCATCGGGCTCCTGATAGTGTGTCTAGCGTGTCGTCAATCCGTGGCAGAGGGTAGCTGTCTTTCTTGGTGACGTAATTGAGCTGCCGATAGTCCACGCAGAACCGCGTGCTGCCATCTTTCTTCTTAACCAGTACAACCGGTGATGCCCACGGACTTTTGGAACTTTCAATCAGACCTTCTTTCTCCATTGCCGACACCATCTCTGCAACTTCTGTCTGCTTTGCCAATGGAAGGCGCCTAGCAGGCTGACGAATTGGTCTAGTATCACCAGTGTCTATTCGATGTTGTACCAGGTGTGTTCGGCCGTATTCTCCGTCCTGTGAGGCAAATACATCAGCGTACTCATTGATAAGATTCTCTGCCATAGTTCGCTGCTCCTGATTCAGCTCACTGGACTGGAGAATCGTTTCTCTCGTTTCCGCTGTCCAAGGTGATGTGAGAGGTTTTGGAGCATCACGTTCAGATATTGTTGCGACGGCGGTAATCGGCGTGCATTTTCCAGTCACCTCCCCTCGCCTTAGTTTGACAGTGTGTGGTCTTGCGTTCAAAACTCTTACTGGAACCATGGTGTTCTTTGGTTCGACTAACGTCTTTCCCACGATGTAGTCTTGAGAATTCTTCTCTGGGTCTGGTTCTACTATGTAGAATCGGTGGCTCCCAAGATCACCTTCCAGTTTCGTCCAAATGATTGTCTCTGAAGACGGCGGCAAAACTTCGTCTTTGCTGATGACTGTCCTGAGAGTTACGGCATTCTCATTTCCGTACACCATCGGAATCTCCACATTTCGATACCTCAGTACTTGCATCCCGATGTCCAAGATTACTTCATTTGCTTTCATGAAGTCTACTCCGATGATGCACTCGTCGCATATATCTGCCACCAGAAACGCATGGGAGAACGTCAGTCCTGCCAGAGTAATCGTAAGACGAACTTCTCCAAATACCTTCGCCATTTCCCCTGTTGCAGTCTTCAGGCAGTAGCTGTTGGTGTTGTGCAGCCAGGAGCTTTTGACGATATCTCTTCTTACAATGGAGGCAGTGGCACCTGTGTCGATGGTGGCTACGCACTTCTTCTCGTTGATTAGTGCCTCCACTGTCAGGCTCTTGTTACCCCGTTTGGTTTGCGAAACTTGAATGGTGGTCCTGGGGGCCTCGATTCCAGTAACCAACTTCTGCCCCGCGAAGTTGGTCCTTACGCATTTCCCGACTGCTGGTTTTGGGAAGTCTGACTGACAGCCAGATGCTTCCTCTCTGCTTCTCCTACTTCCGCAATGTGAACAATTTCCTCGTCTAGGTGCACTTCTGCACTGCCGTTGTAGGTGTCCGGTTTGGTTGCAATTCCAGCAACGGATTTGACTTCCGCGAGCTCTGTCTTCATCCATGATGGCTGTTCTCTGGCATGAGCATTCCACGACGGACATTTCCCTGACACGGTGTATTCCCTGGTATGCTTGGTCCGCAGCCTTCATTGACAAAGCGAATGCCAATGCCTCGGGGAGTGTTCGCTTTTCAGCCATCCTTACAGCCATTTGCAGTTGTCTGTCCTCTATGGCCTGAATAAAAGCTTCCACCGCCATTTCGTTGATAAGCTCCTCACCGGCTTTAGGGTATGAAAGATGGGCTAGTCGCTCTATATCCGCTTGCAACTGTTGGAGCGTTTCCCCCCTTTTCTGGACTCGACTACGCAGCTGAACCCTGTACACCTGCTGCATGTGTTCATCCCCAAACCGCATCTCGATAGCCTGAACCAGAGAGTCGTAGTTCTGCTGTTTATCTTCCGGGATGGTCTGCAAGAGCTCCGCAGCTGGACCCCTCAGTGCAAGCGTGAGTGCAATAGACTTCTCTTCATCGTCCCAGCTATTGGTCATTGCGGCCGCTTCGAATTGCCTCTTATAAATTGGCCATGATGTTTGACCATCGAAGATAGGAGGCTGCATCTCCTTTCTTCTCAGACCGTCAGTGGAATATTCCCGTGCTTTCTGTCTCTTCACGTTGCTGAGCTCCTTAGCAAGATTTTCGACTTGCTTTCCTACTATCTCGAATTGCGTATCCACTTTTTCAAACTGAATCTCTATCTTCCCGAACTGAGTTTCCTGTTTCTCAAAATTTTCATCGAATCTAGTTTCGACTTTTTCGAGTTGCGTCTCGACCTTCTCGATTTTCTCTTCGATCACTTCGAATTTGGATTCCAAGTTCTTGTTTTGCTCATCAAGTTTCAATTTATCACCAAATTACAACTTCGCCCATTATCACTTTTCCAATCTCTTCGCCACGGTTCTAAACCAACTGTGTTTTTTTTTGATCGCCATCTGTCCTTATATAGCAGAAGTTTCTGATAGCCAGAAGCTTCTAGCAAATTCTTCGACCACTGGAAACAAGAGAAATAATTATTGCAGTTATAATTCCCTTTTATCCCTGATATTATTCGTCTCTTTCGTTGACATGAGCTGTGGAGACTTCGTCCCAGACACGAACCTCGAATGAAAGGACAGTTTGAACCAAAATTCTGCCAAAATGGAAAGTCACTGCGGAATTTGCTGCATAGACATAGGCGCGTAGTTATTATTATGCTACAATATTATTATTTACATATACATATCTTAACATATTCTTTGATAAATATCTCTATGGCTATGTTTTATGTCGTTTTATGTATTTCTTTCTGAAATCATTTAAAATAATGTAATATGCGAGCTACGGCTCGAGTAGATAAAACAATTATTCTGTGAAATTATTTCTTTATTTTCTACTCTATAGAACAATTCAAGTTCACACTATACTATTCTTCGCAAATTCTTTTCTTACAAGGTCTCTTTCCTCTCAAATCACTTTATCTCCTTTCAATTACTTAATTCACAAATCCAAAAAAATTACTTTTTCTTGTTCACTCTCAACTTTCAATTTATCACCAAATTACAACTTCGCCCATTATCACTTCTCCAATCTCTTCGCCACGGTTCTAAACCAACTGTGTCTTTTTTGATCGCCATCTGTCCTTATATAGCAGAAGTTTCTGATAGCCAGAAACTTCTAGCAAATTCTTCGACCACTGGAACAAGAGAAATAATTCTTGCAGTTATAATTCCCTTTTATCCCTAATATTATTCGTCTCTTTCGTTGACATGAGCTGTGGAGACTTCGTCCCAGACACGAACCTCGAATGAAAGGACAGTTTGAACCAAAATTCTGCCAGAATGGAAAGTCACTTCGGAATTTGCTGCATAGACATAGGAGCGTGGTTATTATTATGCTACAATAACAATATAATGCAAATCACAACACGCATATGTATTGTAGCATAATAATAACTACGCGCCTATGTCTATGCAGCAAATTCCGAAGTGACTTTCCATTCTGGCAGAATTTTGGTTCAAACTGTCCTTCATTCGAGGTTCGTGTCTGGGACGAAGTCTCCACAGCTCATGTCAACGAAAGAGACAAATAATATTAGGGAAAATATTAGGGATAATATTAGGGAATTATAACTGCAAGAATTATTTCTCTTGTTCCAGTGGTCGAAGAATTTGCTAGAAGTTTCTGGCTATCAGAAACTTCTGCTATATAAGGACAGATGGCGATAAAAAAAAAAGACAGTTGGTTTAGAACCGTGGCGAAGAGATTGGAAAAGTGATAATGGGCGAAGTGGTAATTTGGTGATAAATTGAAAGTTGAGAGTGAACAAGAAAAAGTAATTAGATTGGATTTGTAAATTAAGTAATTGAAAGGAGATAAAGTGATTTGAGAGGAAAGAGACCTTGTAAGAAAAGAATTTGCGAAGAATAGTATAGTGTGAACTTGAATTGTTCTATAGAATAGAAAATAAAGAAATAAATTTCACAGAATAATTGTTTTATCTACTCGAGCCGTAGCTCGCATGTTACATTGGTGTCAGAAGCTGGGATAAAACTTATTCTGTGAATAACTATTTCCGTGGTGTGAAATTGCACAAAAAAAAAAAAAAAAACGATTTCTGCGTTGAGTTAATTAGTTGCGCAAAAATGGGTCGCAAGTTGGGAAAACTAACTATAATTCAACTAAAGGCAGAACTCAGTAAGCGGAATCTCGACACAACTGGGGGAAAAGATGCCCTACTGATTCGTCTGGAAGAAGCAGTAACGCAGGAAGGTGAAAATCCGCATGACATAGAGTTTGACGTGGAAGAGGAACCAGCAAGTACAGTAGCCGACCCGGGTATAACAAGTCTGCTCCTGCAACTTAAGTTAGTCATGGACGAACAAAAGAAAGCAATAGAAGATCAAAGTCATAAGCTCGATGACCAAAGGAATTCTCTAGAACTTAAGTTGGATGAACAAAAGAAAGCAATGGACGAACAAAAGAATTCTCTAGAACTTAAGTTGGATGAACAAAAGAAGGCAATGGACGAACAAAAGAATTCTCTAGAACTTAAGATGGACGAACAAAAGAATTCTCTAGATGCTCTGGAAAGTAAACTTGATGAGCAAAACAAGAACTTGGAATCCAAATTCGAAGTGATCGAAGAGAAAATCGAGAAGGTAGAGACGCAACTCGAAAAAGTCGAAACTAGATTCGATGAAAACTTTGAGAAGCATGAAACTCAGTTCGGGAAAATAGAGACTCAGTTCGAAAAAGTAGAAAAACAAGTCGAAAATCTTACTAAGGAACTCAGCAACGTGAAGAGACAGAAAGCACGGGAATATTCCACCGACGGTCTGAGAAGAAAGGAGATGCAGCCTCCTATCTTCGATGGTCAAACATCATGGCCAATTTATAAAAGGCAATTCGAAGCGGCCGCAATGACCAATAGCTGGAACGATGAAGAGAAGTCCATTGCACTCACACTTGCACTGAGGGGTCCAGCTGCGGAGCTCTTGCAGACCATCCCGGAAGATAAACAGCAGAACTACGACTCTCTGGTTCAGGCTATCGAAATGCGGTTTGGGGATGAACACATGCAGCAGGTGTACAGGGTTCAGCTGCGTAGTCGAGTCCAAAAAAGGGGGGAAACGCTCCAACAGTTGCAAGCGGATATAGAGCGACTAGCCCATCTTTCATACCCTAAAGCCGGTGAGGAGCTTATCAACGAAATGGCGGTGGAAGCTTTTATTCAGGCCATAGAGGACAGACAACTGCAAATGGCTGTAAGGATGGCTGAAAAGCGAACACTCCCCGAGGCATTGGCATTCGCTTTGTCAATGAAGGCTGCGGACCAAGCATACCAGGGAATACACCGTGTCAGGGAAATGTCCGTCGTGGAATGCTCATGCCAGAGAACAGCCGTCATGGATGAAGACAGAGCTCGCGGAAGTCAAATCCGTTGCTGGAATTGCAACCAAACCGGACACCTACAACGGCAGTGCAGAAGTGCACCTAGACGAGGAAATTGTCCACATTGCGGAAGTAGGAGCAGCAGAGAGGAAGCATCCTGTCAGTCAGACTTCCCAAAACCAGCAGTCGGGAGATGCGTAAGGACCAACTTCGCGGGGCAGAAGTTGGTTACTGGAAGCGAGGCCCCCAGGAACACCATTCAAGTTTCGCAAACCAAACGGGGTAACAAGAGCCTGACAGTGGAGGCACTAATCAACAAGAAGAAGTGCGTAGCCACCATCGACACAGGTGCCACCGCCTCCATTGTAAGAAGAGATATCGTCAGAAGCTCCTGGCTGCACAACACCAACAGCTACTGCCTGAAGACTGCAACAGGGGAAATGGCGAAGGTATTTGGAGAAGTTCGTCTTACGATTACTCTGGCAGGACTGACGTTCTCCCATGCGTTTCTGGTGGCAGATATATGCGACGAGTGCATCATCGGGGTAGACTTCATGAAAGCAAATGAAGTAATCTTGGACATCGGGATGCAAGTACTGAGGTATCGAAATGTGGAGATTCCGATGGTGTACGGAAATGAGAATGCCGTAACTCTCAGGACAGTCATCAGCAAAGACGAAGTTTTGCCGCCGTCTTCAGAGACAATCATTTGGACGAAGCTGGAAGGTGATCTTGGGAGCCACCGATTCTACATAGTAGAACCAGACCCAGAGAAGAATTCTCACGACTACATCGTGGGAAAGACGTTAGTCGAACCAAAGAACACCATGGTTCCAGTAAGAGTTTTGAACGCAAGACCACACACTGTCAAACTAAGGCGAGGGGAGGTGACTGGAAAATGCACGCCGATTACCGCCGTCGCAACAATATCTGAACGTGATGCTCCAAAACCTCTCCCATCACCTTGGACAGCGGAAACGAGAGAGACGATTCTCCAGTCCAGTGAGCTGAATCAGGAGCAGCGAACTATGGCAGAGAATCTTATCAATGAGTACGCTGATGTATTTGCCTCACAGGACGGTGAATACGGCCGAACACACCTGGTACAACATCGAATAGACACTGGTGATACTAGACCAATTCGTCAGCCTGCTAGGCGCCTTCCATTGGCAAAGCAGACAGAAGTTGCAGAGATGGTGTCGGCAATGGAGAAAGAAGGTCTGATTGAAAGTTCCAAAAGTCCGTGGGCATCACCGGTTGTACTGGTTAAGAAGAAAGATGGCAGCACGCGGTTCTGCGTGGACTATCGGCAGCTCAATTACGTCACCAAGAAAGACAGCTACCCTCTGCCACGGATTGACGACACGCTAGACACACTATCAGGAGCCCGATGGTTTTCCACTCTCGACTTGAAGAGTGGCTACTGGCAGGTACAGATCCATCCAGAAGACCGGGAGAAAACCGCCTTCACCGCAGGAAATGGGCTATGGCAATTCACGGTAATGCCATTCGGGCTGTGCAATGCTCCGGCGACTTTCGAGCGATTGATGGAATGTGTCCTGCAAGGGTTAACATGGAAAACCTGTTTGGTATACTTGGATGATGTCATCGTCGTAGGAAAAACGTTTGCGCAACACCGAGACAATCTAAGGGATGTGTTTCAAAGGCTTCGAAGTGCCCACCTGAAGCTCAACCCCAAGAAGTGCGCCCTGTTTAGAGCGGAAGTCAAGTACCTGGGACACATAATTTCAGCGAAAGGAGTGAGAACCGATCCGGAGAAGGTGGAAGCGGTGAAAAACTGGCCAGTCCCCAAAGACAAACACCAACTAAGGAGCTTCCTGGGCCTAGCCACCTACTACAGACGGTTCGTGAAGGATTTTGCCGGGATCGCAAAGAACCTGCACCAGTTGACGGAAAAGGGAAAACAATTCAAATGGTCAATTGAGTGCGAGAAGAGCTTCAAGGCACTTAAACAACGGCTATGCGATGCCCCGATACTGGCTTATCCCACTCCCGGGGAAACGTTCGTTGTGGATGCAGATGCTAGTAATGTCGGGGTAGGAGCCGTACTCTCCCAGGTGCATGACGGCCAAGAGAAGGTGGTTGCGTACTTCAGCAAGGTGCTCTCTAAGCCAGAAAGGAACTACTGCGTGACAAGGCGGGAACTTCTAGCTTTGATCTTGGCTACGAAGCATTTTCACAAATACCTCTACGGGAGGAAGTTCGTTCTTCGCACAGACCATGCAGCCTTAAAATGGCTATTACAGTTCAAGAGTCCTGAGGGTCAGGTCGCAAGATGGATCGAAAGGCTGCAAATCTACGACTACGAAATACAGCATCGTAAAGGAAAACTCCACTCTAATGCGGATGCACTGTCCCGGAGACCATGCAGAACGGATTGTAAACATTGTGCGCGTCAGGAAGAACGGGAGCTGGTTTCCATCCAAAGAATGAGAGCCGAACCTATCGCCGGCTGGAGCGTAGATGAGATCCGGAACGCTCAGAAGGAAGACCCGGATATCGAGCCGATTCTGGCCTGGAAGGAGAACATGGAGAAACCGGATCATCAGGACATCTCTCACAGAAGCCCGACCTTAAAGGCATATTTTGCGCAGTGGGACTCCCTCCATGTCCAAGAAGGTGTTCTGAGAAGAAAATGGGAATCCTCCGACGGAAAATCGTTTGTAATGCAGCTTGTCGTACCGCGGACGAGGGTCAAGGAGGTGTTACAGGAAATGCATGGCGGGGCGACCGGAGGCCACTTGGGAGTGAATAAGACGCTAGAAAAGGTACGAGAACGTTTTTATTGGTTAAAAGCGAAGGAAGATATCGAAGACTGGTGCAGAAAATGCGACGTGTGTGCAGCTAGCAAGGGTCCGAGAATCAAAACTCGAGGTAAGATGCACCAATACAACGTGGGAGCACCTTTCGAACGAATCGCCATTGACATCGCAGGGCCCTTTCCGGAAACCGACAATGGTAATCGGTATATACTCGTAGTGATGGACTACTTCAGTAAGTGGCCGGAAGCGTTTCCGATCCCTAACCAGGAAGCCAGAACCGTGGCGGAGCAGATCGTCTACAATTGGGTTAGCAGATTCGGTGTGCCCTTGGAATTGCATTCTGACCAAGGGCGGAACTTCGAGTCAAGAATCTTCCAAGAGATGTGTCAACTACTCGGAATCAAAAAGACAAGGACAACCCCGCTTCATCCACAGTCGGACGGTATGGTGGAGCGTTTCAATAGGACTTTGGACGAACATCTCTCGAAGGTCGTAGGTGACTACCAACGGGATTGGGACCGGCAGATTCCCTTGTTTTTGATGGCCTATAGAAGTGCCGTGCATAGCACTACTCGACATACGCCGTTCGAAATCTTATTTGGTGGAATAGCTCGTTTACCCAGTGAGGTGAAATTTGGATCTCCTACCAATGAGCCCAAAAATGAAGAAGAGTACGTGGCGGACCTTAGGGAAAGGCTTAGGGACATACACCAAAGGACCAGAAGCCAGATTAAGATGACGAGCGACCGCATGAAGACCAGGTATGATGCCAAGGCAACAACGTCGGGGTTCCAGGAAGGAGATCTGGTGTGGCTGTATAATCCCCATCGCCAAAAGGGGAAATCACCTAAGTTACAGCGGAACTGGGAAGGTCCCTACAGAATAGTAACCCGCATCAACGATGTTGTCTACCGCATCCAGCGAGGACCAAGGGCCAAAATGAAAGTGGTTCATGTGGACCGACTGAGTCGATACAATGGCCGAAATGAGGATGCACTTGTTCGGGACGAACACGTCTAAGAGGGGGGCAGTGTAGCATAATAATAACTACGCGCCTATGTCTATGCAGCAAATTCCGAAGTGACTTTCCATTCTGGCAGAATTTTGGTTCAAACTGTCCTTCATTCGAGGTTCGTGTCTGGGACGAAGTCTCCACAGCTCATGTCAACGAAAGAGACAAATAATATTAGGGAAAATATTAGGGATAATATTAGGGAATTATAACTGCAAGAATTATTTCTCTTGTTCCAGTGGTCGAAGAATTTGCTAGAAGTTTCTGGCTATCAGAAACTTCTGCTATATAAGGACAGATGGCGATAAAAAAAAAAAGACAGTTGGTTTAGAACCGTGGCGAAGAGATTGGAAAAGTGATAATGGGCGAAGTGGTAATTTGGTGATAAATTGAAAGTTGAGAGTGAACAAGAAAAAGTAATTAGATTGGATTTGTAAATTAAGTAATTGAAAGGAGATAAAGTGATTTGAGAGGAAAGAGACCTTGTAAGAAAAGAATTTGCGAAGAATAGTATAGTGTGAACTTGAATTGTTCTATAGAATAGAAAATAAAGAAATAAATTTCACAGAATAATTGTTTTATCTACTCGAGCCGTAGCTCGCATGTTACAGTATCTAAAGCGAAAATCTATTGAACTGGTTCTACATGACGTAGTGGGGAAAAAAGTGGTAAGCAGTCATTATAAGTTTAATTTTAATCTGCTTTGTCAGATTTCTTGGATGTAGGAGGGAAGTTATTAGCAACGTGGAGAATAGGGCCATAAAACACACTCTAAAAAGCATGGATTTTGAATGCAGCATAACCATCTGATTTTAAAAAAAATGGATCAGAGGAAATCCTTTCGTCGGTACAAAACAATGTACTCTGAAAGGCAAAGGAATACAGTATTTTTAATAATTCATTGTAGTCGAACACAGAATGATTTTTAATCAATAAATCAAAACTTGTTAACCACAGATACATTATCTGGTGTATTTTAACTCCATCCATGTGTGTTAGTCTAAGTCTGGCCATCTAATCGTCGGATTTATCCGAAATGTCTCCACATCTGTAATTACCCGTTTTGTTATCAATCTGTTTGATCTTAGCTTACATATTTATGATGCATTACATTGTCAAGAAGTCAGTCAATCAATGCTCTCCCTATATCATATGGATAGTTCCGGTTCTAAGGCGGTAGATTGAACGGGGTCGGAAATTTACTCTACGGAGTTAAACTTAAAATTGTCTATACTTCCGGATACTTGGAGTGTGTTCCAAAAAAGAGTTTTTGGTTGGTTGGTTGGTTTAAGAGGGTGAGCTTATGCTCTTCACTTAGGCCTCCATTGGGCCTGTTGTGTTCCCCTCGTCTATGGAACTGTAAGGAATAGTACTGTGCTTTGGGAATTATGCGGTGAGAGGGGATTTAGGTATTGGGACCATGGGGAGTATTAACGGGAAACTATATCGTATAGTTACCGGGGAATCATACTGTTCGTCTGGCGATTCCTTTCTTACTGAGGTGTGCAATATCCGGACTCCTTGGAGATCCTAGAATTTTCAGTTTTCAGGGCAGTGGCAGAGGAAGTGTTCTATATCTTCCTCCTCCTCCTCACACTTGGCACAGATTGTTGTATCAGCTATCCCGAGTCTGAGCGAATGTTTGTTGAGATTGATGTGCCCTGTTAAAAGTCCCACCATCAATCTCAATTGTGTTCAGTTTGAGTTTAGACCTCTTTTACCTGTATTGTTACTCAGTTTTGTTATTACAGATCTAGCCACTTTGCACGTGTCTAGATTCGTCCAGTATTTATTGAACTCCTGTCGTATCTTCTCATTGACTATTGTTTTAATAGTTGTCAGAGGGACTCCTATTGTATTATCTGAGTTCAGTTCTGTGTTGCCCGCTCCTTTCCTTGCCAGTTCGTCTGCCTTTTCGTTACCCGGTACACCTTCATGACCCGGTACCCATGTAAAACAGACTCTATTGCGTCTGGCAAGTAAGATCAATTTGGGTTTGCACTCCCTTACTAGTCGTGATTTCGACATGGGGTTTGTGATCGCGCTAATTGCTGTTTTGCTGTCCGAGCAGATATCGATTTGCCTCCCTTAGCTGGTGTCTTCTGCGAGTATTTCAGTTGCTTTCATAATTGCATAGACTTCTGCTTGGAACACCGACACAAATGGTTCTAGGTGAATAGCAAGTTCAATCGGTGATATGTTAGAGCCGTCTGTATATACCGATACCCCATTGAAGTATCTTGTCGTTTTTTCATATGTCCAATATTCCCTTGTGGGGAAAATTGTTTCGAGGTTGTTGGTGAACGTATACGATTTTTCAACAACATCACTGGGGCAATCGATGAGTGGTGACATTACTCTTATCATTTTGCTTATTTTTCGATGTCCCGTATTTGCACCTTTGATGAAATGGCCGATAGTTCTAAGCCGTGAGGCTGAAATGCCGGCAATCTTCGTCGCTTCGTGTGCACTGGTAGAAAGTTTAGGATTTGGAATTGTCTCTAATCCACATTCCTCCGCCCATTTTTTTATGATTCGTAGGGTGTTTTGCATAAGCTTTCCTATGATGTTCAGGTGCTTACCTCTTATCAGAACGGCTAGGTCATCTGCGTACTCTACGCATTTCGCACAGATCATATCCAGTGCTTTAAAAAAGAAATTACCAAAAGATAATAAGATATTCTAACCCTAGGAATCGGTGTCTCGGACCGCATTGATCATAGCATTATTAACGTTACCTTGTACGACAGGCATACTTTACTTCAGGGCTATTCTTAAATGTGTGTTTAGTAACTAGGTACTTTTACCTTGCAAGTTGGAAGGTGGTTTTGATCTTTGACAGAGTCACAGACCTAGGCTTGCTGCAAAAAGCTCTAAGTTTGGACATTCCCCAGCCCATCTCAAGCCGCTATCTTGAAAAAATGGCGCCCAATTTCAATTCTTTCCCATATCTTCTCTGTAGTACGTCCTAGGATGAAAATTATTATGATGAATATTGTAGATGAGACAATTCCTCACAATTATTATTTTAACCCTTTTTTTCAGAAGAATAGTTTCCGAATTACACGGAAGTAGTAGAGGGGTTTCTAATTACTAATATTTGGATGGCGCTTCAGTCCGGGTTCACCAGGGCCTCGTTTAATAAAACCTTCTAGTTCGATCCTTCACTAGCGGGCTATACTTCCACACGCCAAGTTTGCTGAGACCTCTGTACAACTGTAAGTTCCATTTGTCTGCTTCGTTGTCCCATCGAGGTGAAGTGATAGACTCTCCGGCACTCTGGTGTTCTTACGTTCTACATCTCTGAAACAAATTCATCGCCCACTCACATTGGTGACAAAAATGAGTCCGTGTGAGCGGGAAATCTGATGTGTGAAAAGTTACATTTATACATAGTACAGATCATAGGAAATAATGTAGTAGAGAGGCATTTTGTCTATATACTTTTTGTAGGCATAAAGAGGCTTCAAAAGAAAGACTTCGATGATGAAATAACAAGTTTCAGATTTAATTCGAATTGGTCGAAACGGCTTTTACGATTTTGATCAAATTCCATATTTGAGTTAAGGTGGATCTATGCCATCAGAGGGCGTACCAAGCTTTTGGCAAAAGATTAGTATAACGGTACTTAAGTTTTTGGCTGGGTTTAACGAATTGGCTATTTCTCGGATATAACTCAATGGAGTTTCTTCGTAATCAGTATTTAAGCAATATTTGACATAAGTAAGGTCATGGATTAACAAGCTTAGGGAAATTGTCGAATAATTTTTTAAATATAAAAACGAATTTGTTTGAATCTTAACTCTGTAGGCATGTAAAGAGTTCAAGTGCGTGTGACCCAGTCGTGCACTTTATTTTTTGTCGAACCTGATGCAGTTGTTTTTGCTCCAGATGGGAACAATCATTTTCTCATTTCAGTATATTTCAGTGTAAATGGCAATCAAATTATGTATAAACATCGACGTACTGTACCATCTAGTGGCGAAATCCAATTCTGAACCTATTAAGAATATGCCTGTTATTGATTCACTAAATTTAGTTCAGTAGTTCTTGCTCTACGTGGTAACAAACAAACATAAATGCATCTAGTGAAAAGCAAATGTGTCTGCTTGTCTGCATGAACGCTTAATCTCAAGAACCAGTGAATGGATTTTGATATGGTTTCACTATCCTTGTAGGAATTCTTCTGAGAAGGGTTATGTAACACCGTTCGAAGGGCGAAAACATTATTGGAGAAGAGCTACGAAAAGAGGAGACAATCAAAAGAGCCAAAATAACAAAACGCAATAATATAATCTAACGATAATATAACTTGTTTTGGGTGAGCCAGTTGGGGCGCGTGGCTCACTTCGCTCGTCACAGAGGTTTTTAACTTCCAGTGTTCCATTATCGGACAGTAGCTCCGATTCAGTTCAGTTTTAATTTTTTTTTGGTGAGGTCTAAGTTTTTTTAAAAAGGGTTACATTATATTACTTATGGTTATTATTACGTGTCATCATCAAAAGCACTCTTAGCGAATTTTACATGAATAGACTTAAAACCTTAACTTAGGAATAAGCTAAAAATACTTACGGAACATCGGAATATGCATAGTCTGCGTGAATCCGGAAAATATTCTAAGGACCCGTGAGACAATGACTCTCAACTGAGTAAGCTGCCTGCGAACCTACTATATAGACGAGAGATACTTTCCATCTCTAGATCTGATTCAGGTCTTCACGTTTTGTTATATTAATATGTGTGCTGTGTCTTTATGGGGCCAAGCAGGAAAGGTACAGCAAGTTGCAAATAATTGGTTATGATGCACGAAAAGCTTAACGCACTGCGGAAATGTTAGGGTACACCTCAACACAATGTGTGAAGATATGTATGTACCTCTTTAATAGTTCTGCAAAGAAGTCGGCGAGGACATACACCTCAGATTAACAAGAAACTCACAATCAGCAAGGTACTCGTATTATGTATACAATTTGAAAAGGTATGGTACACAAAGGTATTGCAATCAACAGTTTTTGAAATCACATGGGAAACAAACGTCGATTTTTCTCCGACTACAATTACGCACTCGTATATGTATGTACCTCAAACTGTTTGAATGTATTTGCTACAATTTTTGAGAATATGCTAAATTCGAAGCACTTAGCATACCGTTTAGGGATTTAGGCCCCAAATGGACTAAACAGACATTTTATTTAAAGCAGTTGCTAAGAAGCTTACCAACTCATCGAAAGAAATACAGCTTGCTGAAAGTGTGTAGGTACCTAAACAAACTACAATAATTCAAATAAAATTGTCAATTTGACTAAATATTCATTCTGATTGATGCTACTACCGTCAAAGTTCGAATCTTTTTCGTTAAAGGTACTACCAGTGCATCAGAAGCAAAAGTATCTTCTACACAATGTATATATATCTCAACAAATACATTGAAAGTGTCCCCTGATGCGCATGCGACTTCAAAAAAGCTCGAAAATTAAAACAAATGAAACACATTCTACTCGTAAGATACTTTTTGTTTTATGGGTAAAGGATTGCGGGACGCAAACAACATTAGAGATAGCAGACACGTGTGAACTTATAGGGATTCACATAAAAATACACAGATAAGAAAGCTCTAAAATAGCTTCATTTGGATATTTCTTTGTCAATGAACCACATTACAATCCTTTGTTTGCGGTTTTTGAAATGTGAAATAATAAAAGAAAAATATTTCGTAACAATCCTACAGAGCTGGAATAAATGAGATACATCTTATTAGGTTCATTCTAACGGTATTGCAGCAATTTACAAATAATAAAATTTGCAATATGGTCCGGCAAATTTTCCACTGACGTCATTTGGTTAACAATCTAAACATATGGTTCTATTATACTCGTGCCATTTGGAAAAGGCAAGCGAAACATCTGGGAACGCATATTTTGTTCTGTCTGTATACGATTATGTGGTAGATGTGAGGATGAACTTGTAACGCTTTTCTCTTTGTACTTAGTTCCTAATTGGGTTACTGGTATTGTGGTAGGAGCAATGATTGATCAAAAACGTCGCAAAACGATATTTTATCTCACACGAAATTCGTTTTGATGTAGACAAATGCGCTGATAAGTTTGGACTCATTTTGGGGAGATTTATTTAATTTGGCTTTGATGTGATGAGTGAGGAATAAATTGAATTTGAGGTTTCATCCGTACTTTTAAAATGCTTTTATGGAGCATTTCGTCAAAATGACATTACTATGTCAACCTTAAAAGCATGAAGGTGGAATTTTTGAAAGCTTATTAGAAAATTTACCGAAGCTATGAAAGATTCAGTCTACAGAAGCAAATGTAATCGATGTCTACTAAATAAATCAGGGATGTCTACTAATAGTAATTGGGGACAAGATGATTTCATTATAAAAATACACTCGAGACGTAATCATACTTTCAGAAAATGAAATCTCTCTTGACATTGAATTTCGGGATAAATCCAGCGTTCCTTGAGGTAACGTCGCAGCACTTGGATGAACCAGATGAGTAATGCGTGCCAATGATGCATTATTCATCTCCAAACACATCATGTCTGGGAGTATATGTGATACTCGTATTGCGAACCAAGTTTTTAGCGACAAATTCATATACCGATATTAAGAGATACCCGTACTTTGACAAACATTTCCAATACCTAACAAGGAGAACAGGTAAATTTGGGCAAAACTCTCACGTCGATTATTTGAGCCATAGTGAATAGTTTTTAATTTTTTTTTTTCCCCAGGGGGAAAGAAGATATAGGGTGGTAAAGTAGGCAATATTATTTCTTGCTTATAAGGTGTTTTAAAAAGGTTGATCTATGTATGTGTAGAGATGTTCCTCTCGAAAAAGTTGTTGTAAACGTTTGTCCATTCAATTATCACCATGAAGTTGTATCGGTTTTTATGATTTGTTGGTGCCATCGTCTTGACTTCACTCTATCTGAACCCAATTCTAATTCTTCCTTCAATGGAACAAGAATTTTTCGATGCTTGGAAATACGGAGTATCCGTCATAGTTTGGTTGCAAACTGAGGATGGATATATATTTTTATGTATAACCGACTGCAGACTAATCGGCTGAACGGATTCTTCGTTTCTGGGGTCTGTGAAGTGACAATTCGCAGCGAAATCGGAATTTTCATTCTAACCCCAAAAATTAACGGTACTTTACAAATGGCCGATTTTGAAAAAAAAAAAACGATTTTCTCGAAAACGTCTCCAACGATATTGACCAAATTCGATATTTGAGTTATGGTGGAGATATGCTATAAGATGGCGTACCACGTTTTTGCCAAAAAAAAAAAACAAGTATAACGGTTCATAAGTTAACCGGTTCTAAAAGATTTAACAATTTTGTACACTTATACAGCTTTGGACTGTATAAACTTTTATGTGGAATTTCGTCTTCCTTGCTTAAAATTTAGGGACAAACGGAACGGAATGAATGTATAGACATACATAGCTAAATTGATATTTAAATATATTTCATACATAGGTCCTTTCGTTCGTTCGTTCGTTCGTTATGTCCTGTATCCCCTTGTGGGTCCTAGGGCCTCTACAACGCCATCGTGTGCGATTTCTGGAAATGTGCCTCAGCTCTCCCCAACACTTTCCCAGTTGCCGTGCTTCCTTCTCAACTGTTCTGCGCCACGTACTCCTAGGACCGCCGCGCATCCTGCCATCCTGGGTAAGCGGGTTCCATTGCATCGCTTGGTTAGCTATGGACCTGTTACCCTTTCGGAGAGTGTGACCGATCCACTGCCACTTTCGTCGTCGTATGGTTGTGCCTATAGGTTCATGGCCCGTTCACTGATAAAGCTGTTCGTTAGAGATACTGTTTGGCCAGAATATCCTTAAGATGTAACATAGACACCTATTGACAAACGTTTGCAGCTTCCTCGTGATAGTGACGGTCACTCTCCAGGTACCACATCCATATAGCAACACGGATTCAACGTTGGAACGGAACAGTCGTAGCTTGGTGTTTAAGCTAATTGCATTACTTCGCCAAACTATGGATAGCATCCCAAACGCAGATTTTGCTTTACCTATTCGGCTGGCTATATCCAGTTCGGTTCCGCCATCGGTTGAGACAATACTCCCAAGGTATTGGAAACTCTCTACTCTCCCAACCGTTTGTCCAGCAATGCATATATTAGTTGATGAGTTTGGTCCTAGGCTGATCATTTTTGTTTTTGCCGAGTTAATTTTCAGCCCAACGACGTCTGCTTCCCTCTCCACATTTGCTGTCATTTGGTGAAGGTCCATTATTCTGTGAGACAGTGGGCATACATCGTCGGCGTAGTCGAGGTGTTTGAGTTCAGATGTGAGAGTCCATCGAATTCCTCCATTTCCTGTTGACAAGGCCGCATTCAGCACATCGCTAATCACCAATAAAAACAATATTGGTGAAAGTATGCAGCCTTGCCGAACCCCACTTTGGACTTCGAATTCCTCAGACAGCTTTCCTCTGTGCAAAACGTGACATGTGGACCATTGTAGCCTTGATAATTGCTATTAATTAATTAATTTACATAGGTCCTTTGGGTTTCTTTGATTATTATTTCTCTACGTTAAAAACTATGTACGAATATCAAAATCCATATACCCCAAAGGATAAGTTGTAAAAATGGAAAGTATCGTCTGTTTTTGAACACCTAAATTTTGGGTTATACTCGGAGTCCATTTTACGCTCATATCTCGTAAGTGGTCGGGTTTTAACTATTTTAGTACACACTGAAAATTTTGAAGCACCAATTTTCCAATAAAATAAAAGGTATGACTGAGTCGCACGTATTTGTTCATATGTTCTGTTCGTTCGCATATCGTTCAGATTCAAAACTGATTCATAGTCGAGAAGAGGCGATATGTCGAATTTGGTCCGGACCAGCACTAAAACTTATTCAAAGTCCTTTGAGTTTACACCATCTAACGGGCTTCCATTGATTTTCGTTATACAATGTTCGCATCTCATCATCCGTTCAATTACAACTGTTTAATTTATTTTTGTCCATCTCCAATATGCTTTATCACTGGAAAATAAACTTCTAATTTAATGGGAAAATAAAATATTGCACTTTCAAATGATATTTTGATATTCCTTTAAAAAGAACAATCTAGTGCATGCTAGAAAACTTAATAGTTTGGACACGCCGTAGACCACACAAAAGTATAGTCTAGGCTACCTAACCAGTATAGTGCTGTATTCAAAGCGTTTATACTGATGACATTTGTACAATACCTGGTCTTGATTTCAGACCAAATCAGCGGTCTAAACTAGGCCAATTTTCCTTTGAGTTGGTGTAAGAAAAAAGTTCGGTGTTGCTTATATCCATACGTCCGTACGTATGTCGGAAGTATGGATATAATTAAGGACAATCAAAGTCACCAGACAACTTCCCCCTCTTTGTCTTACCTTTAACCGAGGCAATGTATGCATAAATTGTAAATATTGTAATAACTCAAAACAGAAGGAATAGATTTAGAAAGACAAGCATTCTAAGATGCCTTCTAAATATTGCAGCTTTTTTCTTCTTTAAAATATTCTCCATCACTTAGGACTATGTTCTTTAAAGTTTGTTAAACCAGTGATGGGGAGAGACAAAAAGTAATTAAAGTTTATATAGGAAATGAAAGAGACTGAGGTGAGGTAAGATGAGTAGGTTATTTCATCCGTGGCAGCCTACACCCCAAGAAATTTACATAATCGGAGGAGTTCCATTTTTGTGCTTTCCGAAGTTAATTGTATCGAGAAAAGTGCAATTGTTATTGTATCGCAAATTTACGCCTTGATGTAATTTAGAAAGGAAACAGTATATATTCGAGCAGTGCATCAGTTTTACCTGGTGAGAAAAACATGATTTATGTAGAATCAAGCCTGAGAACTCGTGGCGGTAGCTTCACTTCTAACTTGCTCTAACTCTATCCCTGCCCAGGCAATTCTTAATACTTTACGTGCCTACTCCGCACCGTGGCTTGAGAGCGGAAAAAAGGTCTTTGGAGAAAGTCATATGTAGCCTTTCTAGTTTTATGTCTAAGTACTCTTAGATAACCCGGGCGTATGATTTCAAAGTATTTTTTAATATATATATTTTATGTACTTATTTACAAGCCCTCAAAGTTAAAAAAAAAAATTATTTAAGTCGGGAACCATATTTTCAACAAAATTTTAGATGTCTTTTTCCGAAGTTACTTAAAATAATTCTGTATCTTTTATACATAATTTTATTGGTCTATTTTTGACTATCTAAAATTAAAAAAAAAGATAAAAATTTTTATTGTTTTTTAAAGTTTGCGCAAGGTTTGTAAGAAAAATAATAACTCTTTGATCAACCAATAAGTGAAGTGAAATATAAATACAAGCTGATAGTGAGTTCAATGGATTCAATCGCAATTCCTTATTCGGTGTTGTGTAGCGAACTTAGGACTAATGGTCATAATGTACAAAATCTACAAAAACAAAGAATTGGCACGGAAATCGGTAATTTATCTCAGATGATAGTTCAAATGGGCAATCGTCAGTTCACAATCAACCACGAACTCATGTTTACAATGCTAGACGGGAAGACAGCCCAATCTGTAACAGGAACTCCTGCAGCTTCTTCCTGTTTCATATGTGGAACTACAACTTCGGGAATGAATAACTTGACACAAATAAAAAACAAAACTGTAAACAGTGAAGCGGAATGTCTCCTCTCCACGCTCGTATAAAATTTATGGAGTGTATCCTCCATTGTTGCCTACAATTTGCCATTTAAAGCATGGAGAACTAACAGTGAGACCCGCCGAATTAGAGACGTTCAGAACAAAAAAATTCAGCAGGAATTTCGTGATAAACTGGGCATCATTGTTGATGTTGTAAAATAGGGTACGGGGACAAGTAATGACGGCAACACATCCAGTAGGTTCTTTGCCAATCCAATCAGTTATTCTTGAAGTAATAACATCGAATGAAAAAGTAGATTTCAAAAAATTTGCAGAGTACACGTGGGAAACTGCACAACTTTTTGTTGAAAATTATAAATTATACAACATGCCAGCAACCGTACACAAGTTTTGTTCCATGGAGAAGAAATCATTAAAAATTGTGCATTTCCTGATGGATCACTCTCTGAGGAAGCCCAATAATGTCGAAATAAGGATTATAAAGTCTACCGCAGTTTTAAGTCGAAAAAATGCAGTCGAATTGCTAAGAATGAAGATGTGATGCATCGTATCCTCATATCCTAAGATCCACTAATAACAGGCTTAAGGCCACAGGCAAAGAAGAAAATACTACCAATTAGCGCAGACGCTAAAAACCTCATTTTAGCATTATAAAACTACTACTTTTTATTTTATACTATTTATTAATTGAATGAAAATGTTTTATTTATGTTTTATATATTATTTTGGAAGTATTTGTTTTTGTTTATGTTTATAATATACATAGTTTATAATATTTCATTCAAATAAAAAGTTCAGATTTTACTAAAAAAAACTTTTATTTCAGTACAACATCAAAGCCCTCAAATTTTAGAAAAATGTCAATAACTTTTTTTACAATATTTTTTCTTAACCAAATTTTGACCAAATACGTACAATACTAATCTTAACATGTGTGCCAAAGTTAATTAAAATCCGTTAAATAGTTCAGATTTAACAGACTTTTTTCCGCTCTCCCATACAAACCAAACCACTGTGCGCCGCATAAACTTGCTTGCGCGCGTGCATGCAAATGCGCACTCCACACATGAGCAAGTTAAGTTTCCCCTTCCCGCGAGGTATATGTTCGCTGTCATCATAGGAAAAAACAGTCGAAGTGAGGATTTTCGTTAAGCCTCCATTTTATGGAAAAAGTTATGTTTAATAAATAAATATTTTTGTCTTCCGCAGCCAATCGTGTGTGTTTTACTATATTTGTATTTTGTCATACGAATTGAAGGGACCAACTATTTATTGCCGTATCCAAAAAGGCTTTTTGATAACAGTCCTAATTTCGAATGTTTGTCGAACGTTCGGGAGAGGTGGATCCATGAAAAACGTTTTGGTCTTTTGCTCTGTCGCCACGTACTTAACCACTAAGCCAAGGTGTCCACAAAAAAGTTATGCTAACTGATTAAAAAATAAAGGCCCTTATCATATTTTTGTGACATGAAACGTTTTCGAGTTAAAGCAGCGAAAGGTCTTGAAGTTTCACACAGTTGTATGCAAAAAAAAGTTAAACTCTTATACTGGGTGCTTCATTTCATAATATTAAATTAAAAATAAGTTGTGAGGGACGGGGGAAGAATCTGTGCCATGATAGCTATGCTTGACTTATTTTTCTACCGGATTGGTTAAGTGAATTCCACTGCATGACAAACTTTGCAACCGAATTTTCTTTACGCCGTAAGTGTGACCCATTGTTAATTTCTTCGTCGAATTGTGGTCTCTATAGGTTCCTGACTCGTTTGATATACGATTCGGCTAGATCATTAAGATAATACAAAGACGTCTGTTTAAGAAGGAGTGGCGTTCAGCATCCAAAGTCAAACACTAGCACAGACTCTTCATTGGAGCGAAAAATTCTCAGTTTAGATTTTGTTCCGTCTTTCGAGACAAACCTTTTTAGATAAAGAAAGTGTTCAACTTTCTTGAGTTTGACAGACTTTGCTTCGGCTTCTAAACGACAGTCCAGTTGTTGTAGGTGATTCTGGTAATTCTGTGAGAAAGCAAACAAAACTTGTTAGCATAGTATAGGTGTTTTAAGTATGGTACACCGATCAATCTTTTCATTGATCAGATAAAAAGACAAACAAATGTGTTCAAATGATTGATCAAAATTTCGATACACACCTTCAATCTTCCTTTCAGTCTTTTCTTCAAACGAATATTAATAGATGCGATGGATAAAAAAATGTCAGTTTGAATTCATAATGCACACAAATCAACGCAGTATTAATTATTAATTATTAATTATTAATTATTAATTATTAATTATTAATTATTAATTATTAATTATTAATTATTAATTATTAATTATTAATTATTAATTATTAATTATTAATTATTAATTATTAATTATTAATTATTAATTATTAATTATTAATTATAATTAATAATTAATAATTAATAATTAATAATTAATAAACAACCAAAAATTTATTCATTTCAAAGTCTAGTTGAATTTCATCAATCACGTTGTTCAATCATTTTAAAGAAAAGATTGGTATATCCTTGCTTTCCCTCGTCAGTAGCGACAGTATGCAATCTTGTGGCACCTGCCTTTGTACTTCAAAGTCTTCTATCATCTTATCATTGTGCACCATAATTGACAGCCTTTATAACAACTATAAATTTCTTGGGGGCACCTCTTCCACGCAAGGCTAGATACAATACAGCAGGTAAATTGGAGGCTTGTATTCGACGCATTGCTCTATTATGATCTGCAAGGTGATAATCTGTTAGGACAATGATCTTCTTGAACAATCAATCTAAACGGGTAAAATTAAGGGCATATAAGGGAGCTTTTTTTTCGAAAGCTTTACATCACAAGAAATATTGATGAAAACCTTTTTTATATGAAATTTTGTTCAGAGTAATATAACAAAGTGTAGTTTTCTGTAAAATGTACGTGTAACAAGTTGTTCGCCAAAGTCCTCGAAATGGCGTCCAACGCAGGACCCGATATGATCTTCACAGACTGATAACAAAGATCTTCACAGACTAATAACAAAGTGACACAATAGGCCATTTGCAGATAAATTGAGGCTTTTTATTCCATAACGCTCGGCTTTTTAATAAAAGGGATCCACAATGTATTAGTAAATTTATGACCTGGATGTAAGATATACCCTACCCTTAAAAAAGGAAGATCTCATAACATGTTTGATTTGAATTAAAATGACAGCCTGTTTGTGACATTTATATCTGGGAAACTTCTGCGCCTTACATATTGCATTTATTAAAGCTTGATCTGAAAGTACTTCAATCTATCTTGTTGAGGGCAAATGTATTACTGATAATTTACAAAATATGCAAACAGATGGCTGGAAAAAAGCAATTCGCACTCAATAACAAGAACACTTGCGCTGTGATATACGCATGCTACCAAAAATATCATCGAAAGTTAATCAGTTTTTGTATCCTTCCCTTTAACTTGCGGTTTTTCAGCTCCTTTCGTCGCAGGTTGTATGCAAAAAAAAAAAAACTCTTAATTCAAAAGTGGTGACGTCTTTGCTCCTTTTGACAGGCGTAACAAAATATTACACTTTTACATTTCCATACCCATTACCATTCCCATACAAACAACTTGTCTTCATACACACTACGGTTTTCCTACGCACTCAGCACTCACACGTACACGTTGAGAGAAAAGCTCGCTTTTCCATCGAGCCAATAGGTTTTTCCTTATACAAAGAAAAAATTCAACCGCTAGAAAGCCACCCGAGTATATAGTCGACCACCAAAAGGTTTTCCAAACCGAAACTTGAATTTGTTAGGTCGCTGTTTCATCGAACGGATACATTGCGCGGGCGAAGAAAAACATACAAAAAAAGAAAATCCCAAATTGTTGCTTAACCGTTACATAATTTTGTTAACAATTAAATGTGTTGCATAAGAGATTATTCTAATTAATAAACAAGAATAGGTTTTGTGCTTCGGGAATCCTAGCCGAAAGGATTTCTTTTTTTTTCGGCATACCTACGAGTATATTCAAACAAATTGCGAGGAATAAAAATAATTTGCGTGAAAAATAAAAATACAAATTTAATATAAAAGTGAAGAGAAAAAGTGAATTTTAGTGGATACTTACCAATTTACGTGCAATGAAATTAGAATGGGCGTCCCTTTTGGGAGTGATTTGTCTAGCAATTCCGATAAATGGTGCTTTCAGCACTTTGGGTGCAGGTTCCGCCAATGATATTTTCACCAGTTCCTTTCTAGTTAGATTCCGCCGAAGCGTGAAGAATGACCTGGCCCATCAAATAGCAACGCAATATGGATTTGATAATCTAGGACCAGTAAGTATCTGAAATACTCGTATTTTACTTAATTTCATCTTAATTGTGCATCTTGTCAAAAAGAAACCCTTGTTCGAATCGTGTTCTATCCTTTTTTTGAGAAAAATCAATTATACCTTTTTAATGCAAGACTTTGACGTTGAACTTGCAGATGTGAATGAATTTCGGTTTTGAGAGTCTTGTGTATCTGCTGGGATTACTCTCTCTCTCTCTTTATGCATATACGAGCATATTTGGGGTGAAGGTATTAGATATTGGTTGATTTGTATTGCCTAAACAATTCTTTGAACCATTTCACGTGTCTGTTGGTGTAACTATTTCTGATAACAGTAGATTATCCCCCCTCCCGAAGATGTTTTTGTCGTCGTAACGTTTTCAAAGCTCATTCATATACAAATACACACATATGTATTGTGAGTGCGATAGACCTGACCTTCTTGGTAGAATTAAATGTAATGAACCACCTGCTTTCGAAACGAGAAGGCGTCATGTTATTATTTTGTTTTTACCTTATGATTGTTTAGCTTCTGTACCTAAAGTAGGTACGAGACTTTGGAACGAAGTTGGGTTTTTGAAAATTGACGATGATGAGTTTTGTTTTAAATGAGAATAGTTTTGAAATTGTAAAGAAAGATGGGTCTTGTCAAAGTTGGTAACAACTTTTCCCAAACTTTAAGAATTTTTTGTTTCTAGTTGATTTTTTTTTTACGCATATACAACCTTGACTATAGAATTAGGGGATTGTAGTCAAATGTATGCCAGGCTCTACAAACTCACTGTTAATACCGACGGCTTTAAATGAATACCAAACTCGCAAATCTTTTTATTTGTATTTTATTAATTCTTTAATTTTGTTTTCTTGATTGAGCGTTAGATTTTAAATTTTAAATTTGCATAAAATAATTTTACATTACGCCCCTTGCATTTCCAACAAAAATAAATGCTGAAAAACGTATGGTATTTTAGATTTCAGGAGTTCAATTCGGACCTCAGACATTAACTTTGAAGCCGTTTAGGTTGCAGCTTAGGACCACAAGTTTCAGTAACTTTCGATGTTAGCTGTGTTTCTTTGTGAAAACTATCCCCTGACCAAAGATATGTCCATAATGTTGCATGGAGCCCAAGTGTGGGGTGTACGACTACCTACTAGGTGTAAGACTACCTACTAGAGAGGGTGAAAGTTTATCACTTCTTTGGTAGGTGTCCTGATCTAAGCGAATTCATACTCTAGTTTTATTGGAAACGAGTTTTTGATGAATTGGAGTTGAGAACCATTTTGAATGGCACAGACTGGAATAAACTGCACAACTATTACCAAAAAGCATAAAAATATAGTAGGGCGATAATTAAAGAATCTTTTTAAATATTTTTATAAACTTTGTCAAACCCGGGTTTACGTCATGTCCTAAAATAAATGTATCAAACTTTTTGTAAATGAATTGAAAATAATAAAAATTGAATTGAAAAATAAAACATATGTGCACAGTCTTACTATGTATTTAGCGACTTTTCTCCAACCGAAAATCTTACATTGTGACTATTACGGTCTCAACCTCTGCTATTCAACAACAAGTTATCTACAGTGTTTCAACTTGTTGCATTTATCAGTTTACTTGCGACAGTCCTATAACTAAGTCGAAAAGACTTAATGGAGTGGTACCAGAAGCTCAAAAAGAACAAAGGTGACTTGAAATGCTCATGCCTACACATTTTTGGGACTAGAAGGGAATCCACGTAGCCGACTTCGAACAACGAAATGCAGTCATGCATCTACTGCGGCAGCTAAGGCAAAAAATCGTTTCAAATTGGTGAGGAAAGCTTAGACGAGGTATCCGTCTATCACACAACAATGCCCTACTTCACATAACTGCAGTTTCATTTTCATTCCACAAGGCTACCGTTCGAGAATGGGGCTTTACAGAAATTATCCCTCCAACAGTCCTGATCAGGCCCACTTCAATTACTTTTTATTTTCAAAATTAAAATTAGGCCTCAGAAGGGGAAACAAATTGAAACCGAAAATTAAATCAAGAAAGCTGTTCTTGACTATTTTGATAGTAACGATTCAAAGTATTTTTATAGCGGAATAAAATATGTGCAAAATGTGTTGAACTACAGGAAGATTACATTGAAAAATAATAAATGTTTTTTCTTCGCCAAGCTCGCCTTCTACGGATATGTTAGACTAAGAAAAAATGGACTGTATCACGTTCTTGACGAGAGTTTTCATCTCCCAAAGATTTTTGTACACTCTATTACAAAATAATACTACGACAAAATAACCCATAGCAAAATAATTCCAAAATAGATAACTTAATGCTTACTAATTACCATATGTACCTACATGCATATGTACATATGTAGATATATACTACAACAAATTGCAGCGAGCGACTGTCCGGAAATCAAATTTTTAAAAGCTCTTCCAGGAGCGAATCGAGCCACGCTCTTCAACCTACTCACACAAAGAGTGGGGTTATTTTTAAAGAGGTCAAAGAAAATGAAGTTTTCAACCTTCCAACATATAAGGATTAGATCTCTATAATTATTTTTTTTACTAAAAGATTCGTTAAGTGCTTGATTTTAATTTTCTATTATAATACTACAGAACCAATCATACTCTTAAAGTTCTGAACAGGTTTCGTGTAATACAAGTGTGAATCGTGTTCGATTACACGAAAACTAGTAAGAAATACATGATGATACCCAAGACATTTTTTATGGGAAATTTAATAGGCAATACTTTTGTTTCTCACAATTTTATCGTACGATGAAGTGTTCAGAAGATAGAGGCAGAAAACCGGAGTTGGTACTTGCTGGGGGCAGATTTTCACTCCATCAAAACGATGAAGCACCCACCTGATAGATGGGAACTTTTCAAATATTTATTCCTAATCGCTATGTCGCCCAAATATAAACATTTTATAAATTATTTCCTTTGTTTTACTTAATTTGTGTAGATTCAATTTGTTTAAGAATTTTTCTTATGGAAAACTAGCAAATCTGCCCGGCTTCGCCCGTACTGAAAACCCATCAGGAACTCTCCTGCAGGCTTTTTTTTTTTAGAGAGTGTACCTAAATTTTTCTAGAACTTTGTAAATATTGATTCAAGTTCCTATTCTTATGGTTATGCATACGCAGTTTCAGTGGCACCCTGGGTGTGAATACATTTAGCTTCTATTGAGATGATGAAAAAACGTAGTTCCATACATATGTGTTGGTTGTGCAGTTTGCAGATATAGATACGAGTATAGCTTAAAATCCTTTCAATTAATACAATTCTGTAGTTATGGGAGTTCATTTTTTAAAACATACTCGTACAAGTGTTTAGTGTGAGTTTTCTATTAATCTGAGATTTACATGTGCATGTTTCGGGTAAATAATTTTTCCCCGATTTGTGAAAGACATTCCTTGATATTCAGCTCCTTGATGTGAGCAATTATTCAGTTTTCCTCAGAGAAATAACCTGTATTTTCTATTTTATTTAAGATTTATTTCATAAAAAAAATATAGTTTAGAATTTTCTTAAATTCTTAGCTCATATGGTTTGGCAGAAGGCCGTCCGCCAGATTAGAAGTTTCCTTCGATTACACATTTTCTGTAGTGTAGTGTATTTACCGTGTAGTTATATAATATACCCGTTTAGTATGTTTATCGTTTCCTCTAGTTCGAGTACTTGTAATCCAAAGAAAATTTTTTGGCGGAATTCCTTTAGTATGGGTAATATCGTAATGAAGTGGAACACATCCTTTCTTTGCTTCGTGGTTAGTTCTGGGCGGTGCGGTATATAATTTAAATTGATTAGTACTCCTCTTATATTTAAATATAGTGCTTTACATATCCGTTGAGTTTGTAGCCAAAAAATACGTCTTGTCTTGTAAATAATGATTTATTTTGTAGTATAGTTAGTATTGTGATAATTGTGCTTCATTTCCAAATTTTTCATATGACCTCTTTTTTTCCAACAAGGTGTTGAATTTTTGTTTTAGAGGAGTCGGCTGTTCGTTTGATGCAACTTGTAGGATAAAATCACAATCCGGTCCTTTCTTGAACACATTTCCCTCCATTCAGTAGCATTTGCGAAAGCACTAACATCGGTATCCTTTCTTGATTCATCGCCATGATTCTTACCATATAATCAAAATGGTGTTGGAAGGTATCCAGGAACAGAGCTGCAACCTGTCGGGAGTCTAAAAACTTGCTTTTGGAACTTTTCCACGTTTTCGAAGGAGCAGTAACCCAATACTTCAGTTGAAGTTGCAGTTGCACGGAAAATTGTCTGTTTCAAGTTACGAGTTATAATTTTGTTGTTGAGACATTCACCCCAAACTACACATATTGCCCTTTTAGCGTCACCTAATTTGATTTGTAGATGCTTGTTCATATTTAGGTTAGGTGTTAACAAAACTCCAAGTTACATATGTATACTCTGGCACAATCTGTATTTGTTTACCTTGAAATGTTCACTTTTCATATCCGGTGTACCTGCCTGAATATCATCATCTTTGTCTTCGAGAAGTTTACAGTCAGGCTTTAAGTTTTACAATAATTGTATAGTCTGTTAAACATTATTTGCATACGTATAATATCCACTGAATCTGCGAAGAAGACAATATCATTTGCAAACATTAGGGCTAGAATTTTGATTTCGTTCAGCTCTATTTTACAATTAACATGCTCTGATATGCCATTTATATTGGTATATAAAATAAATAATACTGTGCTTAGGACGGATCCTTGTTTCATACCCATAGATGTATTGAATTCCTCCGACAAGTTGTTTCCATCCCAGATGCCTACGACGTTGTTTTCGTACATAGATTTCAACACACTAATGACTTTGAATGACATTCCATACCTGTACAGCTTGTAGAAAAGCGCTTCGCGTGCTACAAAGAATACATATAGTTTTTTGCGATTCTTCTCATAAAACTATGCAATGTTAACAAGTGAGAATATTCGGTCTATAGGCGTAATCAATAATCGCAAGATATTCTAGTTTCATCCACTCAGTAATTCGGCTAAAAATCACTTCGGTAAATACCTCAGAGGATGTATTCAAAAACGAAATACTTCAATAATTTTTCGGATTATGGTAGTCTCCTTTTTTATGTAATAGAAATAGTATCGCATTCTGGAAGATTTCTGGGACATCTGCGGTTTCAAATAGATTGAATTGAAGGCACATATTGAAAAGAATGTGATATTTGCTCTGCGTTGAGAAGAGTTGCAAAATGTTCTTTTAGCTGTTCTGCTTGTAGTCCTGAAGCGATGGCATTTATTTTAACAGCACTCCAAAATTCAGCAATATTTTCAGCAATAACCATTTAGTAGAGCAATATTTTGTTGCTCAAATTCTATATTTTTTACATTACAAATATTTTAAAAAAGTTTGTTTGCCGCCGCGTAAAGGACTTTGAATGTGTTAATACTGCTTGTTCTTATTATAATAATTTGAGAAACACAATCGACGTATTCCTAGTTCGCATGCATTCATTATCAAACCACCTTTATTTCCTAATTTTCCTATTGGATCTTATTGTCAGGTTCTGTGAGACAGCTTTTTAAAATATGGGACCTTAAAATGAGATTTCTTTAAAATCGCATTCTAGCGCATGGTAGAAAATCTAATAGTTTGGATTGTTTACACGCCATAGACTATACCAAAATAAAGTCTAGGTTACCTAAATTTGTGGGCTGACCCAACGAGTATAGTGGTGTATTCAAAGCGTTTACACCGATGACATTTGTACAATACCTGGCCAGAAAAGAGCAGCTGAAAGCAATTCTTCACCAAAGTATAGAAAACTCACGAAATAACTTGTAAAGGAAGAAAACTGAATTAACATCAGCTTAGCTGTTCTCCAGTTATATGGCACGAAGGTAAACTGAATGTTAATACAGAACATATGGGACGGCTACGGAAATGAATTGTGTACCATTTTCATAGAAGCAATATTTTTCGTTTTCTTTTTTTTATAAAGTATTTAATATATGATAAAGGGTAATTCATTTCGAGGCTGGGATTTTACATCCCCGCCATATGGCATCTATCAAATCCATGTGCCATCCATAGCGACAGCCTTATCCTTATCTTGCCATTTTACAATATGGATCTTTTAACCACCGCTCAAAGCACTAAAATTGATGCATCTTACTACAAAACTAACAGTTCTATAATATCTGTGTATCTGTAAGTTGACGCAGATTTTTCAAACAAAAACGATGAGATCCATTTCTCGCTTGGCGGCTACGTAAACAAATAACATTCAAGAATTTGTGACATCAATTGGTCACCAAGATTGTGCAATCTGACCCTGTTGGAATTAATTTTGTGGGGCTATGCTAAAGATAGTATCTATGGCCGCAATACAGCCAGAAATGTGCCGAAAAGTCATCAAAAATTACTTCGCAGGAATCGAACTTTGCAAAAATTTCCATGGCGGCCATTTAAACGATGTTGTATTTCATATATAATGACATAGTCTGAAATTTACAACAGTAAATAAATTTCATTGAAATCTTAAATACCTTTATTTTATTTAAATTTAAAATTCTAAACACAAAATGAATAATCCTGTACATTGCACCTATGAATGTAGGGTGTTTCTTAAATAGGGCCGGTTTTTCCGGAACTGGTACAGCATGAACTGATTCCAAGCAAAAACAAATTTTATATGAGAAGTTATACCGGTTTTTATGTTTTGTTATAATTTTTTTAACATGACTATCTTCACCATATCTGTACCAATTTCAGCAACTCTACTTCTAATCGTGTACAAAAATAAACGGTGCATGAAACTCTGGAACATTTTAAAAACATAATGGCTAACACTTTTTTCTTTGTAGGAGGTAAACACTATTTGTTATAATTTTTTCTAATAGTTTCACTTGGAAGCCAAATATCTCGGCTAGTACTCGTATAAAAGTTAAAATGATATGGTCTTTTAGGTCTGTTATATATAATTACCTTTCATTTGCATGCCCAAGCAATTAAACTCAATGGCAGACGTTCAAAGATAAACTAAGAAAACCGACCCAGAGTGCTTTAAAACCCATGTGTTTTTTAATTGATCATACTCGTATCTCCGAAACTAATCCACAACTCGAAAATCACCTATATTTTCGTCATAAAATGTTCCATAGATACATCACTGACAATTTGACACACTTTAACGCTGACACTTGACAAACAGAAAAACACAAATTTTAAGGAGTTCAAAGAAAGTTGAATTTTGAGCCCGAGCGGGGAACAGCAACCACGGCTACCAAAGCATGAAAGAGAAACGATTAAAATCTAAGTTTCTCCAACCACTACACCAAAAAATTGTTTCTGTCCAGTCAATGGACTGAAAATCGAGTCTGAGTGCACAGAGATTTAAAAGTTTCCCTTAAAAAAAATATTATAAAAAGTTTTTTAAGTTATAAACGGTCCACAGACAGACAGATTGATTTGAGGGTGGCCGTGGTGCAGTGGTAACATCATCGCTTGTCACGCTGTTGATTCACGGTTCGAATCCTGAAGTCAAGAATCATCTATTTATTTCGCACGAAATAAATAAAAAGTCGATCACTTGCGAAAGCTAAGTCAACTCTACTGTGAAGGCATAATTTTTTTTTTTTTTCATTTTTAATGCATTTTTATTTCATAATTCATTATAACTTACATGCTAGACAAAAAAAACGCTTAAAACTAGCTTAACTAACTAACTATTTTCTATTTTAACTTACTGGCCCTATGCGGGCGCTCTAAGTTAAACCTAATACTTAAAACTATGTCTTTCGACGTAACTCTGTGAAGGCATAACACTGGCAGTAGGGTGGTCATATGGCAAAATGCAACTTGATCGTGATGATGACCTCAGGAGGACGGACAAAAATACTGTGAATCATAAGAAACGACAATGATAGCGAAAAACAAACAAAATACTCCCCAGTATTTTTGGACAGCCACCCTTGGAGTTTACAGAAACTTAATACCACCTGAGTTTCAAACCACACCACTCTGTCTTTCTCTCTGTCTCTTCCCCTTTCCATAAAACGTACGTGTTCTAAGAATTAGTATAAGGGTATTCATATCCCCTTTAACACGTGCAAATTATAAAAAAAAAAAAAAAAGATAGAGAAAGATTCATTTCATTCATTTTCAATAAACACTTTTGTTCCTGAAATTGAAGTTCAGCGAGATATTCGCGAAAAAGTGCAGAACGCACACCCTGCAGGAGGGAGACAAATTGATATGTATAGGGTGACCAGATAAGAACGATAGGAAAAGAAATTTGAATAAATCAACAACGGTGTAAGATATCAAATTGATTCTAGCTTTATTTTGAAGCCACATTCATGGCATTATGTACAGAATAGCATATCATTTAAATGGCTGCCTCGGCTTCGCTGGCAATGCTTCAAGCGGTCGGTCCAATTTTTGATGACTCGGTCCAATATGTGTCGCGTTATTCCGGTAATAGCGTCTCTAATGTTGGCCTCGACCTCGTTCAAAGTGATTGGCTTGTTAGCGTAGACTAAGAACTTGACGTAGCCCCACAGAAAATAATCGAGGGGTGTCAAGTCGCATGATCGCGGCGGCCAATTGATGAACGCTCGCCATGAGATGACCCAGTCGCCAAATTTCTCCTTCACCACATCGAGCTTTGTGTCGCTGGTATGGCATGTCGCGCCGTCTTATTGGAACCACAGCTCGGATATATCGATGTTGTCGAGCTCTGACTATAGAAAGTCGGTTAACATTGATCTATATAGAGGACCATTGACGGTAACGGTGTCTGCTTCCTCATTTCGAAAGAAATAAGGTACGATGATGCCGCCGTGCCATAAACCGCACCAAACAGTCGATCTTTGTGGATGCATTGATGCTCGGTCGAACACTTGTGGATTGTGGTCGCTCCAATAATGGCAATTTTGCTTGTTGGCATAGCCGCGAGCCAAAAATGGGCCTCGTCCGAGATGATTTTTAGGCCAAAATCTGGTTCTCCGGCCAATATTTTCAGCGCCCAATTAGCGAACTGACGGCGTTGTCTATGGTCGTCCGGCTTCAATTCTTGCATCAGCACAATCTTATATGGATATAGGCCCAAATCCAATCGCAAAATAAGCCTGGTTGACTCTCTGGCGAATCGACATTTCTGGGTCTTCTTCGATAATGGCCGCTACGGCGTCTATGTTTTCTTCACTTCACACCGATCTCTGTCTGATTGGTGGCTGGGTGACGAATTGCCTGAAGCCATGATGACGGCCGACATCACGACGAAATTCGCGTTGCGTATTTACAACAGAGCCGGAATTTCGATAATATTTTTTTAATAATTTCCGCACGTTCGGGAAGCGTCAAACGATGCACGATGAAATGGCAAACCTTACAGAATATTTCGACAGTTGGATGTTATTGGTAACTTTGACAGCTGCTGAAACATAATAATTGGAAAAACTATCATTGCTATCTGGTCACCCTTTAGTTTACGGTCCTATAAAAAGGGATTGAGACCATTTCCTGCTTAATGAGAATTATTTCCGAATTAAGGCTAATTTAGTCTCAGACGCTTGGCATATTTTTCTTTTGTTGCCATTCGATTTTAAAAATAGTGTTTTTCTTCGAAGCCTTAAGGGCTTATCTGCAGAAGGATAACACCTTGCAAAAATGATAACGTCCTTCAAGCAATGAAAATTATTTGTGGATTTTAATTGAATTTTATGTATACTTTAATCCTTGCACTGAAGTCGGATCATTCCGTTTGGTGAAGCAATGAAACGCAAAATTCTTGACAGAATAGACAGGAAATAAAGATAAAACAGTAATCCCTATTCAGCAAAATCCTCGCACTTCAAGTACTTTAAAGGGATTAAGATAAATAGTTTAAGAGTAAACTCTGGAATAAATTGATAAAGAATTTTTTCTTTGGTGTTGTTCTTAGAAGGGCTTTGTTCTACAAACTTAAATGAAATCTCTGTGAAGACACATTTCAAATGTGTCCTTTCACGAAATTTTCCGATTATTTACTTTGAAGAGCCCTTCTAAGTTATATCATTCATAGATTAAAGTTCTATGGTAAGGAGAAGCTTCATAGCTTGTAATAGCAATGGATGTTAGATACTCGTAGGTAATATTACGTTATGATTCGTTAGTTTCAATTTCCTAAATTAAGATGTGGTTATATGTATTCGAATAACATCCAGATCTTTCTTAGCTTTTCAGTGCGTTGTGTGTACGTGATTAAAATAAATTAATAAACAATTTACATACCCAATTAGATATGAATAAAGATAACGAAATAATTCAGTTTTGAATAGAAATTATTTGCGATCCGTTGGAAAATATTAGGTGCGCAACTAAGTTCTCGATGTTTGTCAATAGATGGCTTCAGCAGAAAGTGCTGGTCGATTTTGACATATCCAAAACGTCATAGCTAATTTTTGTACTCTCTGCAGCGGTGCAAAACTGTAACAAAGCAGCTGGTGAATTTGTATCTTTGTCATTTTTGTACCATTGGTTGCAAATATATAAAAAAAAAACAATCCGGATATATAGTGAATTCTTCAAACTTTATTCTTAGAAAAAAAAAAAAAAAATTGATTTTTTTCAAATATTTATGCGTACTAAGCGTTTTTTTTATTTTAATCTTGCAACATTGATACACTTTTGATCTCCGGTGTATTTAGGTATATACATATATGTAGGTGCAAGTACTACGACCTTACATGCATCCATTATTTCAGCGTTTCCGCTTGCATGCCTACTATCGGTATCAAAAAGGTGTTATATAGGCTATATTTAGTCTTCCTGATGATGATGATTTAACGTAGTATCTGGGCTCACAATCGTAGGTGTTGTCATAGAAGGAATCTTTGGTACCTTTGCCTTTCTCTTCCGTGGGGATCGTTAAGCGAAAGCTCAATACTTACTTAAGTTTACATCTAATCACAAACTGCAACACAAATAAACGCTGCTTCTATTCATGGTAGCAGTCTCCGTAGTAGATGTCGCAAGTCGCTATTTTTCTTAAGCCCATTTTACATCCGTGGTAGTGATGATGCTACTTATACATGACCCTTGCTAGGCATTCACCATTTAAACATATATGAAAAGTGGCCTGAGTTGTGAAGCGTAAATTGGTGTGGTAGTGCCTAAATTGCTGTAGAACTTGACGGTCAACTACAATCCATCTTGGTCTTCATTTTGATACAATTTTCAATCCTTGGACTTCACACTAGGACGAAAGTCTGTACCGAACAATCGTAAGTTGAACACTTAAGCCTTTCCATTGCAGCTACCCAAGTTATACATATAATAGATACAAATTTGATTTTGTTTGCATCTCTTCTAACCCAAAAATAGCCAAAATGACACACCAAAGCTGAGGATACAATATCGAAAGTAATCTATATGTAGGTAACCGTAGACAAAGAATAAATTACGTGGGTTGGCTATGTTTACTTATTCCAGTCACTAACCCAAATGTTCAGAATCAAGGATAGCACCACTCCTTAAAATTGACTCAACTCTCGTTGTAAGTTTATTTATATTTCGTGTTGGGTTTTGTATACTTCTTTTTGGAATCAGGAATTTCACGCGATGGCATTTGTATGCAAATTGCGAATGAACTGCTACTTGTACTGTTAAAAGGCTTAAATTCAGCTTTTATATGCAAAGAGAAATTCAAATTTTCGTTAAGTAGCTCCGTATTATAATACGTTACTATTACGTATTCGATTTTTTATAAGTCCAATGTTCTATTGCTGCATTCAGTTTAGAATTATAATAAGTTTCGATTATGTTCTGTTTCATCCTTTTTTTTCTTTTTGAAGACCGGATACCCACAATTGGGGAAACAAAATTGAAAATCGAACAAAATGTTTTATTCAACAGACATGAATAATTTTTAGGTGAAGAAATTTAGATTATTTTTAAATCGGAACATATAGACAGAGCAAACCAATGATCTACGAAATTGTAAGTTATTTTCTGCTTATCTAGAGCATATGTGTATACTGACTATTTTATAGACCTTCTGGAGCTTTAAAACTCTTTTGTATTTTGTTTTCTTGTATACTTCAAAGATAAGCTACAAGTATGATTTCAAATTGAATGCAGCGCTTTCATGATTTGTATCTTACCTCTGCGACACAATCAAAATAAAACCGTATCGAAATCGGTTCAGCCGTTCTTCAGTTTTGACAGGACTGAGAGAAAGACAGAGACAGATTTTGCCTTTAATAAGTACCTGCACTTTACACCGGCAAACTTTGGGAGGCGATACAGCGAGGGAAATAAACTGTGGGACTGGGTCGCACCTATGTTCGAGTATGTGCTGATCATTGCAACATACTCAGATTTGAAATATAAGTAAAATTGTTAAAATTAATTTTTGTTTGAAAAATGTGTTAAAAAAACAATTTTTTTTTTTACAATTTTCCAAAACTTGGTATGCCACGTCCTTGCCAAATATTGCTAAGATGTCGATTTTCAAGAATATCGTTTGAGTAACATCCGAGGTGTTATCAATTTTATAAAATTCGGTGATAAGTTAAGTACCGTTACACGTCTTTTTCTTTCTCCAAAAATATGGTACGAAGCTTAGGGCCAGGCCAAATCAACCCAAATATTAAATTTAAACAAAATAGTAAAGGGTGTCCCAAAATTCATGCAAGAAGTACTTTTGATAGAAAACTTAACTTTAATTAAAAATTGTAAATGTTTTATTGATTCATAAAGTATACAGTACAGGGTTATGTCTGGAATAGCACATCCGGTAAACGGCCTCCACGGCTTTGCTGCCACATACGCATTCATTTGTCGAAATTTTCCATGACCGTTTTGCATAAATGTAGCTTAATTTCGTTGATGCAGCGCTCAGTTTGCTCGTTCAAGGCGTGAGTGGTCGTAGGCACAAAAATCTGTACTATCGTGTCGCGGTAGCGAGCACCATTAACTGTTATTGCCTGACCAGCCGTATTTTCAAAGAAGAATGGTCTGATGATGCCTCCAGCCCATAAATCCGCACCAAACAGTGACACGTTGTGGATGCATTTGTGTCTCAACAATCACTCGTGGATTTTCTGTATCCCAAATTCGACAATTTTGACGATTAACGAAGCCATCAAGATAAAAATGAGCCTCATCGCTGAAGATGATTTTGTTTTTCATTATTTTTAAAATATTACTCAACAATGAAAACGCGTTGGTCTTTTGTGTAGCACTCCATTTTTAATTACATTGAACTGTCAGCTATCAAGCATTTTTTTTTTCGTTTGGCACACTTTACCGCACAAATTGCACAAAATTCAAATCTTGCGTGAATTTTGGGATACCCTTTAATAATCTAGGAAAATTGTTGGTGAACCGAAAGTAATATTTTATATAATATCTTCTTTGGGTCCACAATGTGCCATATCAAACTAAAACTAAGGAGACCAAATATATAAAATATTTTTTTCGGATAAAGTTTTTTAAAAAGTGATGCCCTCCAACCCCTATAAAATCCTATCTAGATAGTGATATATTGATTTTCTAAGAAATTGCCTCCTAAATTCTGCGTTTCCGAATACTACAGAGATTCTCGGATGACCATCAGAGCTAAAATTATGTACACTTATATAATAGTACCCCAGGGGTAAAGACTGCACTTTCCACTATGTCTTCAACGCAAAAAAAAAAAAAATATACAGGAAAGTTACAATCCATCTAAACAGATAGTATGATACCCTTCCCCTATCGTTTAACTCACCCCTAAGTGAACGTGGCGTTGCGAAATTTTTAAAACAGATCCAATGATATCTTTCTATGCATAGGATATTTCTGCGATTTGTAATAAATATTATCACAAAACTGTTGCTATGACCTTTTCTTATCAGAAAGTGGGTGTGGCTCTCAATTCGTAGTCGACGTTCACTGATTCTGATAAGATATTCACAATAGACTTAATCATTACCGTAAATAGCTTTGAAAAGGCAATATTTTTTAAGAAAACGTCCCAAAAAATGGGCATGGCTATGTATAACGTAAGGATGAAATTTAGAAAATATCAACGTCTATATACATATTTTAAGTACACAATATTTTTCAGTTTATAGCAAAAATAATGAGAAAAACGACATTTTCTTAAAAGTCGGCGTGTCTGCGGGCACACTTTTACTGCTTCGGATTCGAGGAAGCTTATGTACCAAATTTCATGTTCTTAGTTCGAAATTTAAGGCCCAAAATGTGGGTGACATATGGACGGACATGACTAGATCGACATAACTTTTGATGCCGATCATAAATATTTTGGGGGTCTATCGTTATTATTTTTCTATATTACAAACTATGTGTCAAACCCTGGGTAGCGTATAATGAAAGTTGTACGCTGTGCGAGTAAAATAAAAAGTTATACAAAGAAAAGCGTGTTTAAAAAACGCCAAAATAACTTGCAATTATTGCAAAAATGACAGTTTGTGAGTACTCGTATCTGAAAGTATGTATCATTAACGAAAATGTACTGCGTTTCTAAAAGTATGCTAACACGAACAAATTGAATTTGTTTACATATTTTGTCCGCCATTCCAAGTTTTGACACTCAGATTCAGATTTAGATTCAAGGATCCAGAAAATGCATTTGTTCTGTTATCATCCCTTGATTTACTTCAACAGTTTACGAACAAATTGAGTTTGTTTATATTTTTCTACTGTAATACCTGCTCAGATTTTTACGAAATTTTGTTACGGTTCTTCTTGTATTTTTTATGGAGTTTTGAAAAAAAATAATTAGCTGAGTTGCAGACTATATTCATTATAAAAAAATACCAATTTTGGGTAAAAATTTTCTTCACTACAATAACTGTTCACCGGTTAACAAGATTTTTTGCATTGATCTGGTCTATATTTTTCTGTATGCTACCTCAGTAACAATTCATAGAGAAATAATAAAAGTTTTCCATTATTACGAATACATAAAACCGCTAATATTATATTTAACTACCCTTATTCATATCATTAGTAATTCTGTATGTAATCAATTTAATTGAAGTCCTTTACGAATTAATAGTTCTTTGTACAGCGCTGATAGAGAGTATCAACACAAATAAAACACTTCTTTTAAACAATTTTTAAACCGAAAAAACACTTTTACATGGAATTGGTTGTTGGAATTCTCTATAATTCCAATTTGTTTCCTGGTCCACTGCGATTTCGACTTCGACTGTATTAAATTGTTTAAGTAATTTTTCAACTTTTCGCACCCTCACTTATAGCAACTTATAGCCTGGACCATGGTGAAAAACCCAAAGCAGTCAGATTTTAATTTGATTAGGCTGCTTTAAAGTGTCACGTACATACTATATTTCAAAAATAAACAATCCGACTCCGGCAGTCTGTCATGCTATAAGAGTGAAAAATTTCACATTTTTATATCATCTAGACGTGGAAAGAAATACTATTATATTTTTTTCTTTAAAAGTAGTTTCCACTCTTTTTAGTTTATAAAATAATTATAAATAATATTAATTGAAAATTGAATTAAGAAAAACGTTTGCTTTTGTATTCTGCACCCTTGAATTAATTAATAGCAGACAATGTCAGACCATGGCAAAAACGAAAATATTTTTTTGTTGACTGGTGCAATCTTATAATCAGGACCAATCACCAGTTAGGTAAATAGATGGCTAAATCAGTAGAATGCGACTGATCACATCTATGATGATAGACTCGGTTATACCGAATAAGACGCGTTTGAAATTCTACATCCACACTCATCCAATTAGTATTCTGAATATGCAGATAGTATTTTCCTTTTTCCGAAAATATAATTTTCTGCCTTTGTTGCATATTCAAAGGCAAATACTCGTATGTATCCATATATTTGCCAGAAAGACTATAACAGCAAAGTATTATAGTCTTCATAATAAAAAAGAGATTTCTTTAACTACAGTAAAAAAAAAATGAAGCCTTTGGGAAATTAAAAACTAAAGACCACATCTCATAGTGAACATAATCTCCTTCATCCTTTTTTTCATATTTTTAATCTTTTCTCTATTCTACTTCAAAGCTATGAAAGGATTAGTTAAACTAAACAAACACAATCACTTTTATTATTCATCTTTAAGGTAGAGAGTAACTTACACATCTTTTGTTAAAAGAATATTTTATATTTGAGTATTGAGTTACGTAACTATAGAACATTGACAAATAACTTCAAAGGATCGCATCACGACTCCTATTATAGGAGATTTGCCCACTTTGCACATCGACTTATAAATGCAGAAACACTCTTGGCGCTAAGGAAACAATTACTTTACACAGAATCTGATTGTTTTCCAACTTATACGTCACTAGACTGCGCACATTCGCGTAATAAAAAATACTTCAAACAGTCTTTATATTCCTAGAAAAGAAAGTTAAGAGGTTTTCCTTCAAAGGTCTCTATTGACATAAAACCATATTTTTAATAAATTTTTATTTTATTTTTTTTCAAACATAAAAATCTCAATCTATCATATTGGATAACATATTCTCTGTGCTCCATCCTGAAAGTGTGGCATTCATGCATTTTTTGGTATACTAGGGGATGAGAAGGATATGGGTCCTTATATGGGTGGCTGTATGTTTTGATGATGTGTATTTTTCCAATTTCACTTGATAGCTCTTTCCTATGTATAAGATGACGCATTTCTTGAACTGATCCTTTGAGGAGAGTAATCAAAATGAGATGTGGCCAGGAAAATGGAAAATGTTGTTTGTTTTGTCCCAAATATATTAAAGTTATTAAATTTTTTTTTTTAATCAAAAATGCTTAATAAAAGGACAAAGTTATGTCTTACTGTTTACTCATGTCTTATTTTTAGATTTGATGATAGAAATATGATTTATGGGTATTCTTGAAGTTTGATGTGCCACACACAATAATTAGTTGTGGAGAATGAACTGTAAGATATCCATGAATTCTGGGAATATATATTGACATTTTTGTGCCGTCCATGTCAACCGTAGGAATTGTACAAAGCAGCGGAATGGAGCAAATTGTATTGATGATGGGAAGTAAGATAGCAAAACATTTTTCTTTCTAACCTTATTTTAGGGGAAAGAATGATACAAATTCGATGGCAATTACCTAAACAAATTCAGGCAGCTTTGCAGATATAGTCGCTATTCCTATAGCATTAAAATTAAATTAAAAAAAAAAAAACAAAAAAACATACATATGGTCAGGATTCGAACGGGATTTCTATACTCGATACGTAAAAAAAGATATATTGCGCTAATATGAGTGTTGGCGTCACTGCATCTTCCATCTGCTACGAAAAAGTGAGCTGATTTCTTATGGATGTGGCAGCAATGGTTGTGTGGTATAACGGAGTATTTTAAGAATATCTGTCCTCCAAAGTCGGTACCATGATCGACAAAGCAACGAAAGTAGAGCCATGAAATTCTGGAAATAAGGAATGCCGACAGTCAACACATACATATATAGTGCACTACGAACCAGATATGAAGCAGGTCGGGAATCCTATAAACGAGTAAAGTAAGCTTCAAAAAGTTCAACAGGGCTGCTAAAGTCCTGTCTAGTTCTTCTGAGCCAACAACTTATTCATGAGCACTTATAATGAGTACCCACAACTTCTATGGTGGGGTTGCCTCAAGTTGAAACGAAATCGGAAGATGTGGACACCTTGAAGAAAGATTTCATAAATATCCTCAGATATTGTTATTTAAAGTAAAGTTTTGACATTGAAAAATAAAATTAAAAATTAATTTAGAATTTTAAACGTTTACTGGCCAGAAAGTTCAACTGGTGCCAGCAATTCATTATATGTGTAAACCTGACTTAGGAAAAGGGCTAAGTTCTCTAGTATAAAAATCATGTAAAATAAAAAGTATTAATATATGGCTACGCTCTTCTTCTATTTTTGAGAAAAGTCCAAATTTTGCATTGTATCCTTTGTTTGGACCCTAAGAAATATCTCTATACCAATTATCATAGTTCAGTGTTCACGGGAAATACTGTAAAAAATTGTTACTTTTGCGAAAAAGTTGTTTCGTGTAAATAAAGTGGTAGTGCACGAGAGAGTCTACAAGAATACCAAAATTTTGAGTATTGTCGATGCCATTTACATATAATAAATTAAGTAAATGGTTGATACTTTTGCTCTCAAACCACTCATACAGAGTAGTATCTCCTCTCCTGTGAGTGTTCGCCATAGACCACCTTCTGAAATCACTAGGAGAAACCTGTTCAAAAAGCGTTGCAAAAATACACTCCGCATTATGAAAGAGTAACTGGAGGTGAGTGGGCTGGCAGTAAATTCAAACAAAAGGGAGTTAGATCTCTTCACGATAATAACCAACTTAAACATCTCTAAACGGAAGGAGTACTACTGCAAATCTGCGGCAGCCACGTGAACCGGAAACTGACCTAGGGGATGAACCTGAAAGAACCGTTTAATCGATGACGTGACAAGTTGTGGGGCTAAAACTAAAGCAAGTACATTGGATATACAACTGCATCGTAAAAACCATTCTCCTCCACAGTGCAGTAGAAATATACTAGAGGTATTTTAATGAGAAGACAAGGAGTGGTATGACACACATCCCAACAGTTCCCCTAGAAACGAAAAAGACTTGCAAGAATAAAATAGTTAGCTTTTTTCCATGTTAGGGTAGTTATCCCGACGCAAAACCTTCGCAATTGGAGGGCTATATCCTCAGTTACAACCCCTAATACAAGATGCCGGACATAACGATGCCAGTAACCCACTTTGGGGTTACGTTCATCTAAATATTTTGGCCTGACTGTTTTTAATCAAATGGCAACAAAATTCTCTGTCAGTAAGTTAAATTAGACATAAATTCTCTCAAAAATAAAGTTCCTTTCATAGGCGAGCCGTTCATTAGTTTAAGATCACCAATAAGGGTGGCCGTGGTGTAGTGGTAACATCATCGCTTGTCACGCTGTTGATTCACGGTTCGAATCCTGATGTCAAGAATCATCTATTTATTTCGCATGAAATAAATAAAAAAAGTCGATCAATTGCGAAAGCTAAGTCAACTCTACTGTGAAGGCATAACACTGGCAGTAGGGTGGTCATATGGCTAAAATGCAACTTGATCGTGATGATGACATCAGGTGGACGGAAAAAAAAATACTGTGAATCATAAGCAACGACAATAATAGCGAAATCAAACAAAATACTCCCCAGTTATCTGGACAGCCACCCTTGGAGTTTACAGAAACTTAATACCACCTAAGTTTCAAACCCACTACACCAATCTTTCTTTCTCTCTGTCTCTTCCTCTTTCCACAAAAACGCACGTGTTCTAAAAATTAGTATAAGGGTATTCATATCCCCTTTAACACGTGCAAATTATAAAAAAAAAAAAGTCTTACGAAAAGAAGCTATTATAATATTACGAAAAAGAAATTCGAATAACGGAAGCTGGGATTTCTCTATTCCTGTTAATCTCTCCATAGATTTCTGATGCCGTAAGCCTTCGATTTACGCTTGCAAATCACAATCAAATTATTTTTCTGTTTAGTGGTTTTCCTTGAACGTCCACTGCTTGGTCTGGGATCACTGCTGGATGGTGTAATGGACACCAGCTTTAGTAATATTGAGTTCCTGACAGATATCTCTTTCGGATTTATCCATTTTTTGAAGACAAGTAATTTGACTTCGTATTTCAATGGAATTTTCCTTCGAACGACCCATTATTTTATTAACTTTTTTAACCTTTCCCTTTGAAAACTGATAGTTAACTAAAAAACGTATCGTGTGTAATCCTTTGTAGGTGAGATTATATCTAATATTGTCAAAAGTATTTTCACTATCATTAAAAATCAGAAATAGCTCACAATTTTCCTGAATTTAACAATTTTTTTTGGAAAAAATCCCATTACCCCGAAGGCTTCATGTGTCTACATGCAAGTCAAATATGCAGGTATAATATACGTATAATTATGGCTAAAGTTATTATACATATATTACCACATCGACCTGGGTACAATCAAGGAAATATTGATGCGTAAGTGAATTTAAAACATCAATTCGCAAAGCTGAAGTAAAAATTAACAAATTCCCTCATGCACTGGTTGATAATTACCTAAGAGACGTTCTAAATGACTCAACTATAAAGACAAGCAACTCCTAATATCAAATAAAATCCTTTGAAGTTCGGTGGAAACACTAGAGTGAATTTGAATTTTTTTTTCTTTCAAAATCCCAGTTTTCGGTTTGGTGAAAACATAGTAGGTATAAGATATGTAAATGCCAGAAACAGAGAAACGAATCCATATTATTTTGCGTCCACAAGTTATTTTTGTACCGCAATTGTTCCATATTAATTATGACGGTTCCTGAAAATAATATCTGTAGGTAATAATAAGATCAAAAACAACGCCAGGAAAACTTTGAAGTTTTAAAATTTATAGAAACGTGACAACAATGTTCCCGTACAATGACACCAATGGGAATGACCGTAATGAGATTTGCTTTTATATCACTAATTTATACGTTGGCGTATTTTTCTTAATGGCATGCTGGTTCCGTAACACGCTATGACCTATCTCTCTGACATCTTTGCGCCTTTGTCAGGTTGAAACTTCAGAAGTAAATCAACTCATGCGTAGTATAGCGCGTGGGATGTCCGTCTGATTCACTTGTTTCATTTATATTTTATCTTTCTCTAATTTAACAAATTAGACCCGTTAACAGACAAAGTTGAAATGTCCTCGTTACCTTCATCTAATAAATTTTAATTAAAGCTGCGGGTAATAAGCATAAGTCCCTTATTCAAGAGAAATCCACTCATAATGCTACCCCCACATGGTTACAAAAGGCTTGAATTCCCAATCCCAACATTTTATTGTCTTGTCTGAGATTTGGATTGAGTGCGTTCGCCCTAGTGTTGGTACACAACGCTTACTTACACTTATAACATACATTAATCGCTTACAAATTATTATCGGCTAAAGTTAATTGCGTTTTTACGAGCAATACACAAAAATGATGGCGGGCAAATCTGTCAGTTTATGAAGTTTAGCAATAAAATCGTAATTGTCCAATGTGCTAGGGAAGTTTATTATCTGTTGACACTGTGATTCGCGTCATGTTGATCGATTAAACATGAGTTGTCCTCAGTTGGGCAGCAAAACTGAGTGCTATGCTAATAAATATGGAGATACGAAAGTACTTTGTTTAATTAGGACATGCATCAAAAAGTATAAAGAAAGTAATGACATAGCAATTAGCAAATGGTTTTAAGTTTAAGGAGGTATTCGTAGAGTGGTGCTGGTTTAAAGTAAGAGATGAAATATTATCTCTTTGTTATTTGTTTGGAGGTTTCAATTAAAATATTGTGTACCCCGACAAGTTGGATGGCTATTTTTTTGCAAACATTTACTTTGTTTTATACCCGTACCAAACACCCATCAGGCTCTTTTAGAAATTTATAGATCACAACAGTTAACAGTTCTGTTAAATGAACATAAACTTGCACACACTCATCCACTGGTGCGCTATTGATTGCAATGACACGCGATTGTATTAATTATACCATATTCCAAAGGGCACATACATACATAGTTTGTAGCATAGAGAAATAATAACGGTAGACCCCTAAAAGTATATATATTTGTGATCAGCATCAAAAGATATGTCGATCTAGCCATGTCCGTTCGTCCGTATGTCACCACTTGTTGGGTCTTTAATTTTGAGCTAGGAAGACGAAATCTGGTATACTCGTATAACCTTCTTGGGACCCGATACAGTACAAGTGTAAACATTTTCTAAATCGGCCAATAGACACGCTCACTTTAAAAAAAATTCTCCTTTATGAATATTTCTACGAGTACTGGAAACTGAAAAATATCTCCACAATTCTTCAATACATTATATAATGCCTCGCCCACGTTTTGGGTGCGTATTTTTCAAAAAAACGTATTTTGCTTTCTCCAAGCCATTTACAGTGATGATTTTTTATGGATATTTCACCAGAACTCTTGACTTTTGTTTGTAAATGACGACTACCACGCCCACTTTACTCGTAGAAAAAGTCTTAGTCACAAATTATATGGTAGAATCTCCGAGAGATCATTCTCTGAGTAGAAAGATCTTACTGCATTTGAACCCAAATATCCACAACGCCACTTCCACATTATTAGAGATGGGTTAGCAGATGAGGGAAGGGTATCATACTATCCGTTTCAGATAGATTGTAACTTCTCGTATGCTTTTTTTTGCAAGAACTTTCATTCGTGCGTACCTACTACTCCGGTTCTAGGAACGACAGATGAATGATTAATATATCAGACTTTTCATAAATTAATGTACTAATCAGTAAATTAAATTATATTCAAATCATATATTGAAGTTAGATGCGTGCAAAGTAAAGCGAAATGTGTTTTAAAGCGTATAAGAGGGTTAAGAAACCCAAATAAAAAAAAAATGCTGGGCCCTAAATTTAAATCTGCTAGCTTCTTCTCTTCAATTATTACCATTTAAAATATCGGTCAGCTCAATGTCGCTTAAGATATTTTTTCTCAATATAGAACATTTGTCAAGGAATCTTTCTCCATCCTTCTTTTCCCTTAGATTGCATATCTCACACTTTATTTTGAGCATGACTGAGATAAGCGCAGTAGAATACTCAGGTCTAAAATAGTTGTTATTTAGTAAGTTGTAATACGTCCTTGCTTTTATGGTGAATTACTAGCGCCTTTTGGTATTGGTTGCACTTATTAGATCGTAAAGTTGAACTTTCCAGGTGTCCGGGAATCCTAGTGATAGCTTCAATCGCTATTCGTAAGCTTCCGCAAGGCTACACCAAGACTCAAACCAGGACATTTACATCCTGAGAATGATTATCGAATTCTGCTTCGGTAGCCTTCTTTCATCCATTTGAAGCGTGTTTAACACATAATCCATCTGCATTTTAAGTGTTGATATAAACAGTGGTGAAAGTCCTGTTTCTAGCATTGGAACCTGATTTGGTGTAGTATTTGGTAGTTAAAAAGACAACTTAACTCAAACTCCTTGCGATCCCATGCTTGGGCTATATAGTACCTAATCGCTTTTGCTGTCGCTTGAAAAATTTTATATTTTGCACTTGGTCTATGTTGCTGTTGCCAATTACATTTGGATATGTGGACACAAAGGTAGTTGTACGCCTTTAAAACTCCGATATCTTGGCCCTCGAAGTTCCATTTTTCATTTCAGCAAAATTCGGTGAGGTTCACCTGTAGCCTTTATTTTTGGCAATAGTCAAACAGTCAAGTTATTATTAGCTGCAAATCGTGTGGTGTATCGCTAGTACGACAGATCATTAGATTACATTAAAAGTTTAATTTGCAACGATTAAGTTATGTTCGCTTCACGTGGGGGAATATGCTCGATGTCATCTATAAATTGTGAAAAGAGGAGCGGACTTTAATTGCACCTTCCCTTGGACCAATCTGTTCTTAAATTGTTTAGATGAGGCATTCCCATAATGGACAATGGACGTCGTGCAGCAGTACACCTTTTCGATTATTTTTCCAAACTTAGCAGAACTGTCTTTGTTTTATAACTTCAGCATCAGCGCTCTTCTGTCAACGGTATCAAAAGCGGCCTTGAAGTCTATGAAGACTGAGTACAATTTGTATTCTTTTTTTCTATATGTATACTTCAGCAATACTGGAAAGCGTATATATTTGGTCAACCATTGAAGAGCCCCTCCGAAAAACAACTTGATATTGACTTATAAATTATTGTCTTGAAGCCAGTTATGACAAGGGTGGCAAATTTGTATAACTCTGTCTCAACAATTGAACAATTTTCTTCCAGTGCTTCCATCTGCTGCGATCTGAAAGGTGGTTTTTGACATTTCCATAAAATGGGCCACCAAGTCTTGTAGTTGTTTTTGTTACCTAATTCTCGTAAAAGCCCCTAAAATTGCCGCACATTTCTATATTCAGAAAGTGATCTACGAGTACGAGCAGCTTCAGCATATTTTAGATATTTTGGCGTCAACAATACTTTGTAGCGCTGGTTTTCGGAAGGTACGGAAACCTAAAAACTTCGTCTTCAGAATACTTTTTCAACATTCCCAGCTAACAGAAACACTTTTTTCGAGCTTTCATACACTCCCTATCAAACCAATTCATTTGAAGATAAATTTTTCTTCCTTGCCGTAGCGTATGAGATAGGAATGGAGTCGAGGCATGAAATTTCTCATGAACATTTCCCATGTGATGACACTGCCCTTCCTCGTGCTTAATTTGTTACTATCTTATCTCCACTGTATCTCCTTTTTAATGATTTTTAGTGGACCATTTTCCTATACATATCATAGAAAACCAAGTTTTATAAGAACCCGTACAGTGTTTCTGGCATCTAATTTTGATGACATTCAGGTGGAGACATATAAATCCCTACATAAATAACCTGCACAAGCCTGCAGGAAATACCAAATACGTACCAAATTCGATTCAATCCTTTATGTTGGGAGACTTCTGCAGTCAAGATGTCGTACCGTCTGACGTGTTCTATCGCAGTGAAGAAAAGCGTCATGTGAAAATTATTTTTTTCGCTTACCTTCCATACGACTCTATCTGTCCTTCTCCATCGACTAATAATAATAATACAGTGTTATTCATTTTGGATTTTAATTTAAATAAAATAAAAAAGTATCACAGATGTCAATGAAATTTGTCTACTGTTTTAAATTTTGTCGGTTAAATGACCGTCACGGGAGTTTTTGCAAACTTTGAATCTTTTGTGAGGTAATTTTCGATAACCTTTCGACACATTTCTGGCTGTATTGAGGCCATAACTTCACGGATGTTGGTTTTTAAGTACCGCAAAGTTTGGAGATTGTCTGCATAGACACAATCATTAGCATGGCACCACAAAAAGTTATCCAACGGGGTCACGATCGAACGATCTTGGTGGCCAATTGATGTCGCCAAATCTCGATACTAAAAGCCCGGGGAACTTTTCGTGCAATAGAACCAAATTTTCCAGTGTTGTGTGACACGTAGCCCCACCCTGTTGAAACCACATGTCGCTCACATCAATGTCTTTTTTTGACCATAGTGCAGAGAATTCACCGTAACAGTGGTGCCTTCGTCGTCTTCTTCGCTCGATCACGCCGCCGGTCCACAACCCCAAATTGTTATCAGTGGTGGATGCAGTGACCCCAAATCCTGCAATTCTGTTTGTTTACGTAGCCGCCGAGGGAGAAATAGGTTACCTAGCTGAAGAAGATTTAGTTCGAAAAGTCGGCGTCAACTTACAGATATACAGATATTACAGATTTGTTATTTTTGTAGTAAGAGGCAACAATTTTAATGCGTCGAGCGGTGGTTAAACGATCCATATTGTAAAATGGCAAGACAAGAACTAGCCACCTGTCACTATGGATGATATATGCCATATGACAGATGCCATATGACAGATGCCATATGACAGAGATGTGAAATCCCAACCTCGAAATGAATAACCTTTTATAATAATAAATTCCTTATTTTCTGATAAATTTTATAGTTCATTTTTAAATATTACATATGTGTATGTTTCACGATTCGATTTATTATAATTTTATTAATGAAAATATCTGTTGGGAGTTTAACTTCGTTAAATTTTTAATTTTGTTATGTTGCAGAACTTTATTTTTATTTATTTTTTTTTTCCTGGAACTATTTGGAAATCGTGAAAGATACTAGTGAAGCTAGTAGTGTGAGACCCAGATTAACTGAAACAACCTCCCACTATTGTTACGACTGAAAAGGAGTCATCTAGTCACTTATCTCTAAATAATATGTACTCGTATGTTGGACGCTTGTTGGGTGTAGGGCATTGGCTAATCCCGAAGTTATTTATTTTCTTTACTTCTTTATTTTGCTTCTAGTTGATAAAATTCTAAGAAGGGGAGGAGAAAAGATGAACAAATTTAAAAAGGGAAGGGGTAGAGGATCGTTCTTGTAATTATTTAAAAACTAAATCATTTCGCTTCAATCTCTTAATCTTGTTCAATATATGTACGTATTTGTATTTTCTTCCACCATGTATTGTATTTCTGGAATAACATGTTCGTGAATTTGTTGGTATTGCTTAACTGCATATTTTTTTTACTATTGTATATCATGGACTTACTCTACATCCAGTTCTCTGTGTAGGTTGCGATTATATATGTACCATCGAGCTTTAACACTTTTTCGTAGCAATTTGTTTTGGAAGGTTTGTATAATTTGTAGGTTTGATTTCTTCGTACAACCCCATAAATGTATTCCATAGGTCCATATGGATCTTAGGATCTGTTTATATATCAACAGTTTGTTGTAAACTGAAAGTTAGACACTCATTCCCATTAGCCGATGCATATATCTTAGTTTAATACTTTAATAGACTTTACTAATTCTATTAGCTAAGGTACTAAATTCTCCCAATCTAAATCCATCAGTCCATTTAGTATTTATAATACTTTTTCTTCTAACAATACTTCTTTTCTAATAACTATGCCGAATTGCTTCTTTTATTCTTGGTGCAGAGAGTACACAGTGTAGTTTCGGTTATTTTAAATTCATTTTCATTTAGCCAAATTAAATAGCACTAAGTTTTGAAGATATAAATGATTTTATTTTGCTCGTAACTATCAATTAAATATTTTTGGCCTTTCGTATATTTTTAATTTCGTGCTCAGCTTTTGTAATCTTTTCTGATGGTTATTTTTTTTAATTTTTGGTTGCAGGATTCCAGCTCTAGGTGTTTACAATTTCATTCCAGCTCTGATGCAGTAACATCGTCCCATTGTGTATTTAAGCAGCTGCCTATCTGATTTGATTCCTTAACCGAAAACAATTTTTTTCTTAATAACAATCTCGTTAACTGCTTTGTTAATTTGAAATCATCATACGGAAATATTGTCTTCGTGATATACGTATATATGAGTTGTAGTACTTTGACTCCTGTTTCTTGCATTAGAGGATAATTTGGCGTGAAGTCCGAAAGATTTAGAAACCTTTTCAAGAAATACTGTTGCAGTTTATCAACTTTCTCGAAAAATTCGTAACCACATACTTGTCCATTTCACTTTTATGTTTTACTTTTTAAGGAAACTTTGCCATGTTGAATTAATAATATTTATTGGCCGTATATTTCTCTCTTCACTCATAAATGCTTGTGCCCACATACTATTCGCACTACCACCTTTCATGCGTCGGTAGTCTGCTCTCATTTCTGAAAACTAGAAATTCGGGTTTATTCAAGTTAACTTCAAGGTTTCATTCATCGTAGTAGTTTTCAAAGCTTTTATCGTTCTACGCATGTTTTCGATGTCATCCGTAAGGATTACCATATCATCCGCATATAGGAGGAAGTTAATGTTCATATTTATCAACATGAAGTCCTTCTCCTAAGTAGTTTTGTAAGTTTAACTGTGCGAAAAACTGTGGTGACAAAAAGCAGCCTTGTTTAACTCCGGATATCGTATTAAAATATTCCGAGATTTTTTCCCCAGTTCAATCCGTTGATTGAGTATTTTTATAAATGTCCTCTATTAACCTTTCGATTTTGTTAGATACTCCATTGCGTAAAGTTTATAAATTAAAGATTTATTTTTTGTTTCATTTGTTGATAATACTGTGCGTTCTTCCTTGTACTTAACTTGGAACTTCAAATACTTTTCACTTCCTTCCATGATTTTTGTTTTTCTATGTACATTACTATTCGCACTACCACCTTTCATGCGTCGGTAGTCTGCTCTCATTTCTGAAAACTAGAAATTCGGGTTTATTCAAGTTAACTTCAAGGTTTCATTCATCGTAGTAGTTTTCAAAGCTTTTATCGTTCTACGCATGTTTTCGATGTCATCCGTAAGGATTACCATATCATCCGCATATAGGAGGAAGTTAATGTTCATATTTATCAACATGAAGTCCTTCTAAGTAGTTTTGTAAGTTTGTATAGAGTGCGAAAAACTGTGGTGACAAAAAGCAGCCTTGTTTAACTCCGGATATCGTATTAAAATATTCCGAGATTTCTTCCCCAGTTCAATCCGTTGATTGAGTATTTTTATATATGTCCTCTATTAACCTTTCGATTTTGTTAGATACTCCATTGCGTAAAGTTTATAAATTAAAGATTTATTTTTTGTTTCATTTGTTGATAATATTGTGCCTTCTTCTTTGTACTTAACTTGCAACTTCAAATACTTTTCATTTCCTTCCATGATTTTTGTTTTCCTATGTATATGATTTTAGCTTTGTTTCTCGCTGTATTACAGTTGACATTACACCACTTAATTTTTGAATTAAAGTGCTTCATATGCCGGCTTTATCGCTGACATATTTATTAAATTGCTTAAATCGTTTAATAACTTTATCTTGTTGTTCTAGGTTTTGAAAGTTAGTCTTTAAGTTGTGTTGGTTTTTCTCTTGTCGCAGTCTCTCCATATTAACTCAGGTGGTAGGTTGAGGTTCCTGGTGTTTCTCCATGTGGGTTTAAAAATCATAGAAAGCTTAATAGGCATATGGTCTGACCATATTTTTTGGTCTACAGAAAAACTTTCTACATATGCAGTATTTATTGCGATATTGAGCTTGTACCATCTACCGATTCGCCATACTGCTTATGAATGTCATATTACCTTAATACTATCAAATCGTGATCGTTATTTTGTAACGAAATTCCCGACCTTTTGCATTACGAGTAATGACTACGTATTTGGCGGGTCGAGGATCTAGCCCAGCGTGAAATGCTACTCTGTAAATTCCTTCTATTTTCTGTTGTAGTTCTCCCATTCTTACATTCAAGTCTCCAATAACTTTTGTATTTGATGGAGTTGTTCTCACTAAAATAGCATTTTATGGTGTCAAATTCAGTGCTTCAATTTATACCTGAGGTAAATTTTAATTTTTTCTATAGTTGCTCTATCAATGACTTCATATCGAATTCCGTTTACCGTCAAATTCTGTTTCATTCCATACATGCAGCCACCTATTAACCTGCAAAAACGGCTGATCCGCATTGCAGGCTTCCTGTAAGTTTCAAAATCTTGAAAATATTGCTTCGCTTGTTCTATTTTTTTTTTTCAGTAATGTGAATGTCTATTAAAGCAACTATTTCGAATGACGGTATGTATTTGAAATAGGAGGGATAAAGATACTCCTAATGAATTCGACTTGGTATTGAGAAACAATCAGTACAAAGGAATTGGTAGTGTATCCAGGTACTTCTTATACCTACCAATGCTTAGGACCATTCACTCGACCGAAAGGGAAGCTCAGAGATTGAGACAAACTTTAATTGAAAACGATATACGTCTGTCCAGTGTTCGCCGACTCAATACTTACTGGACTTCAGAAGCATAGCAAATTGTTCAGGAATCCTTTTTATAGGAGAGAATATATGTAAGTTGAAATGTATGATGCCGCTAGCCTATGTAAGGTCTTTCAAAAAGGCAACATATTTTATTTTACTTCCCAGGTAATGACTATCAAACTACAACACGGTCTCGATGTCGTATTTCCAGCAATGCATAAAAGAGGTGGTATTATTAAGGCTACGAGATAAAAATGTTAGGGCTTGCTTAGCCCTTAGGTATACACCATTTCTTTGGTATAATGTCACACAAGATTGTATGATACTTTGGCGAACAGTTTTCGACATATCTTTCTCTCGTTATTTTTACTGTAAAGTGTAGAACATATGGTAGAAAAATACGTGAAATCGGTAATGTTAAAACAAAGCTTCCCTTCCACGACTGTGCTTATAAGATCAAGAATGGTCTGCCTTTGATAATACTACCTTTAATTGCCAGAAAGCATAGATAAGATTAAGCCATCGCCAGATGAATCTACTCAATGATATCCTAAAGGCTACTGAGATTAAATGTTATGATAGGGTACCGGTTTAGATTTAGAGAGGCCGTCCACAAGGTGAAGTTCTTTTGCTCTTACTATTGTGCTTTGCAAAATGTTGGGTTCCACTACACATCCAGGCGTATGATATCGGCAAACTTTTCGAGAATAGTTGTGTACAATCCGCCTTAGACAAAATTGATGATTGGTACTAGTGTTATTTACTCGTAAGGAAAAAAACTTCATGGACTTGTGAAGGGTGTAACTTTTTAGCTAGGGACTGATATTAATTTCTAGGAGTAATTCTACACAGCAACCTCAGCTACCCGATCGTAAAAGAAAAATGAATAAAATCGAAGTTTCTCCAATCACAACAGCAAAAAGGGGTTCTGCCTGGACTAAAAATCTAGCGAAGTGTTGTCGTTTTCCACCTTGGCATTTAAGTCCTCCTCATTGTGATGACAATGTCGTCATTTGGTGTTGAGTATATACCATTCCTATTGGCGAATGGTAGTCTCAAGATTTTTGCTCTCTAGTTGTATGAACCAGGCGTTGTCTGGACCGTCAATCCCAGAGTCGAAAATATGCCAAAGGTTACAGAATCGAAACGCAGTCTTTGTTCAATAGCCACAACAAAGTATTCCTTGCATTTCCGAGGAATCGAATTTTGTTTCGAAGCGTTAAGGTTTTTTTTTTTTTATTGGTGGTGATTGCTGGTCTACAACCAAACCGAAACTAAAGATTATGAACTCAGCATAACATAAGTACACAGGCCTTAGGTTCATAAGACATTGTGGACCTATTATCTACCTAAGGAAGTCGATTCATATTATCGGATTATGACCTATTAGTCAGAGAATGAGAGCTACTCGTATTGGAGCAGAGCGAAGCGGTGCACTCTCCATCTCATTTGTGCACCTGTTGACCCACTTTTTCAGTAAAGTTGTGTCGTGAAGTTATTACATGATAAATTCTACCCAAATGACTCTCTTGAGTCACAATAACATTGTGGTGTTGTACCAGGTCCATTATGGACTTATGCATATAGTAGGTGTGATTTAGAAAAAAAAATATAATATTTTTTTTTTCCATTTTAAATTTAATGGACTCTACACGATACCATCACTGTAACCCTATCCATGGATATGTGTTGTGTAACAAGTAACAGGCGTTCCATTCCTCCCATCAGTGGGTCGCATGTTATCACTGATTAATTTTCTGGAAGAAAATCCATTTACTCGTACACTTCCATATCATTGATCAGAAGACCCACATTCTCATTTATGTACGCTATGTGGAGAATTCCCTCTGGACCCATTTCGCTTGACCGTATGCTGCGGATATGTGTGAGAATGTCAACGCTATAATCAAAACTGAAATCGCAGTTAAGAACATTCATTTTCTTGTATGGCCATGGTGCTAGGATTGTAGTAGTTAGCTGTATGTGTTCGGGCGTTGTCCTGGCCATATGTTCTCTAATATTGGAAATGGTGAACTTGATTGGACTGCTAAACCCCATCTCGGATGCAGTATCTCGAGAGATACTCGTATTCTATGCGAAAAGAGAAAACACTTTTTAATTGCATGTTTTTCTGGTCACATGGCAACTGGTGCTCGTGTGGATGCTTCTACTAGGTCAATAAATTAATAGATTGGAAGTATTTTCATTTATATAGAAGTATTGGAAATTGGATATTATACGTGTGTTTCTTTCCATACATGCATAGTTGCACAGTAATTTAATTAATCCAACTATGTATTGCGCGAAGAGGAAATCGTTGATTAGTTTCTTGATAATTATTATTGAAACTGTACCATATCTTCTTAAATGATTTTCCTTTATTATACATAATTCTGAGAAAAATGACTTCGCTCACTCTCCAGAAAATATCTTATTATGCCTTAAATAAAACATGAGGGTCGTCTTAGAACCTACTGCACGCAAGTATAATTACATTACTTTTCTATTTAATTGATTGCCATCCATAATTCAACACACAAAGTTTAAAGCTTCAATGACACGCCGAGCAACACAAGTACCTAGCCCGTCCCTTTTCACCATCCAAAAAGAACGATTGGTAGACCTACAAATACTGTAATTTTCTCTTTTGTATTTACACCTATTCACTGAATTACAATGCCTCTCAAACTTTGGCAATTCTTTCCCATTATTTAGTATGTTATGGCTGGCTATAAATGTGTCACTCTTTCGGAGAGTGTTACCAATCCACTGCATTTTTATTTGCTTCTGTGAAGATTGTTTTCGCGAAAAAATTCGATCTCGAGACTTTGATCAATCTTGGTACGGCAGGGTGCGGCAAAGTGCCCTCGTTAACAAGCTTGAATCTAAGCTTGCAGGTGATACTTAAAAAAAAGTGTGAGTCAGGCCTCGCCCGCTTAGTACCGTTATTTTTAATTGTGTCCTAATTTTGCTCTCTCGTTAATCCGCGGAAACGGCGAAAGCTATGGCCGTACTTGAACGGGTCAGGTCAAACAAACACTTTTTGTTCCGTGTCTGTCCATGTTTCTTTTCACACAGCTCGCTCGAACCACTAAAGATATTTTGATAAAAATTTGTTTGTACATACGAGTACATACCTATATATATGTATGGCCGGATACGTGTGAGTGGGATCTGGGGGACAGTGTTTGAAAAGTCTTTAAATCAAGTTTATTGTCATAACTCAAGAACTCCTGAACGGATTCCAGTAAAATTTGGCTTATAGACTTAGACTAATACGTTAGTAGTGTCAATTAAAAATAATTGAAATCGAATTAAGTGATGGTAAGATATAGGGTTTTTTCTATTTTCTTTTTTTTTAAATTTGCCTCATTAATAGTTTCGGGGATAGAGGTGGTGGGACATCGCCTATGACATGGTTTTTGAGCTTTTTTATTCAAGAAACTTTGTCTAAAAGAATAATATTTTTTATATTTTTGAACTTCTTGGAAGCTAATCTTTAATTTGATGTGGCCATGCTGGGCTGCAAAAATATTTTTTTTCCTTGGGGCGCTTATGCCCTCAAAAACATTTTTTACAATTTTTTTTAATTAATTTTGGTCCACCACATACTCTTTTTTTTTTTACAAAATTTCAGCTCTCTAGTGGTTTAAAAATTACAAGCGTGTGACAGATACTGGTTTGAATACATTGGTGTACCGTTTATATCAGTTTGGTACGGAACATTAAAAATGGTTTGCTTGATTTTTAAGTAGTCGGGCAGGTTGTATTAGGCAGGTTGTATTTAAGGGTGGCCATGGTGTAGTGGTAACATCAACGCTTGTCACGCTCCTGATGTCAACAATCATCTATTTATTTCGTCTGAAATAAATAAAAAAGTCGATCAATTGCGAAAGCTAAGTCAACTCTACTGCGGAGGCATAGCACCGGCAGTTGAGCGGTCATATGGCTGAAAATGCAACTTGATCGTGATGATGACATCAGGAGGACGGAAAAAAATACTGTGAATCATAAGCAGTTACCCCCAGTTATCTGGACGCTACTCTTGGAGTTTACAGAAACTTAATACCATCTAAGTTTCAAACCACTACAATAAATCTTCCTTTCTCTCTCTCTCCTTCACGAACGCCCGTGTCTTGTAATAGTATAAGAGTTTTCATATCCTCTTTGGCGCGCGCAAATTATAAAAAAAAGAAGACGGATATACCTCTACACCATTCTCGACTAATGCCGGTATTCCGTAGGGTTCAGCACTTTCTCCGATCCTTTTTCTTATTTACTCATACATCAATAACCTCCTTTCTGCTATTCGTAATTTGATTCATTCCAGCACTCTTGACTTCACATATTCTGTAACGATTCTGTGGCAAGGGGTCCAAATCGTCGGGTTACAGCGGCAGCTCTCATCAAACATGCGAAAAACCCAGTGATATTTCCAGCCCTGAAACGGAATAATTAATGTTAGGAAATATCATGGAGATGCATGACTCCACGGGAGTCTCCACGGAAGTATGTACAAGCAAGCAGTGAGATCTAAAATTGGAATCAAGTTTATTTGATTTTTTATGAAAATAGTAACTTTAGCTTGAGCACTGGCGCTGTCATACAATAAGGCTTGGCCCGACTGTAAAGCCGCAATAAGAAGAATACATAGTTTGCAATGAAAAGGCGTGCATATAACATTCAGTAATCACTTTTCTTGCGAAGAGATCGCCGCAAGATAAAATGAACCATGCGAACTTCCAAGGTTAGCCACGCAAGCCTAGTCACATATAAAAAATGGAATAAAACCCATTTCTGGCGATTTTTTTTGTGTCGCAAATTATGACAATACATGCATGTTGGGAAAAAATGGCATGTGTGGTCCTAGTTTAATTTATTAGTATGATTTATTCTGAAAACCTTTTGCATGATAGTGATTTATCTGGTTTATTCCTTAGGAGCATTTAAAATCTACCTGGGATTACCGGTAAAGCCTTTAATGAGATCTGGAAGTTGCGGTTAGTCGATTTGACTTTTGCCGCGGTGTGGTATATATATAATACGAGCATAATAGTATTGCTTTGGGACCTCACCTTTGCTGATGACACTAGGCTCGGATAGTGGGTACAGTTTCAAACTTATCAGATATAAGTTTGAAGTTTCCAGTTTGATACTGGAAACAGTATCTTAGGGAGGCAGGGAGCTTAATGGCCCAATAGCAGATCTCGTAAGATTTTCAACGAGGTATTTTCCCTTTTGGCAGTCTTTGAAATTTTGAGCGATATATCCCCGAATTTAGAACTAATTTTGAAGTGACGCTTCTTTAGGCTATTAGCCATTGAGGGAATCAGGATAAACAGAGCCTCCTTTGAATCCGGTCGGATCAGCTTAGATATGATGAGCTACCCGTTTTAAGCGCCAGCTTAAAGCGAATCTTTCCATTTTTGAAGGTTGAACTGCCGGTAAATTGTCAACCACCTTTAGCGATGCACCTTCTCACGGCACTAGATCGCCAATTATTCCTTTAAGCTAAGCTACAATAGAAAACTCTTTGCAAGTGACGACTGATAATATCCGCGGTTTGATTATCAGTCAGAAGAACATCTAGAAAGTTTGAGGTTAATAAACCAACATTAAAGCTTCGCAGCACTTTTTTGAATTACGGGTGCGGGTGTAGTGCAGTGAGAAGATATTGTTTAAGGAGATCGTGCCGATCCAATGGAGATGATATCCATATTGTCACTAGAGGCAAGGTCGTCTGAGTGAATTATTGTCCTCTTTTTTCTTGATTTGATATAAGGAAGAGAATGTCACAAGTAACTCAAACTCGCGTTACCAACGGAAGGGATTTATTCTAAAAACGGAGCCCTTGGGGTTGCTGTTGAACCTTGGCCTGGGATGGGTGCCCTTGGGTCTGAGTCCAATGAATGTAGGTGGTATGTCTTCTGTGGACTGACGAGGAGAGAGTTGCACAATGCACTGAGCCTTGTGTTGAAGATAGAGGAGTGGAAGAAATAGCGTTCAATTTTACTTTTGGGCTTCAGTCATTGTAGTAGTGAAGTAGCTATCGTAGCTACATAATTTGGGTTTCTAGGCACGACGAGGCAGAAAGTTACTAGAAACAAGAACTCACTGATTAAAGGTATGTACATTTCGAACAACTTTCACTAAAATTTATGGGAAAAGAAGTAATTCTAATTATTTTTTCATTCCTTATTTCATATTGTGGAAAAAATTCATTATTATTTAGCATTTGTTTAGTTCAAACCCTCCCAATCCCATCAAATCAAACTTTTACTATCGACAAATAGTATGACATGAAATCCATAATAATTTATGACATAGACATCCAACTAACACTCGACGATAAATTATTTTGTGCTCAACACATCACACAAATTGACATGCAAATGAGCTACCGGGGCAGGAAATTAAGTATTTTCTAAAAGATTTAACATTCATAAAGATAATAAAAGTAATTATAATCAATTTCGCTTTCGTTGCTATATCATGTAGTTGCTCTTAGCTGTTTTGTATGTATTTCATTTTTTTCCGCGCAAAAAAAGGAGCTATGTATGGAAAAACACGCATAGATACTCCGACTCCCGACATGGATAAGCACTCAATTACGCTGGGAATTTGATATCGTTCATCTGGCCCTCGTAGAGTATGTTACAGCCAAATGTGTATTTGATAACAAGTATATTGGATGTGTACATACACATATGCTGCGACATACGATGAGTATTGCTTTTTATTGAACATTGTATTAAGGCGAAAGCCCTCTGACGTCAATCGGCAAATAATGGCTTCTAACGAGTCCGTCCAATATAACACATTTAAGTATTCATTTAATTTTAACATGGATACACAAACTGCTTAAGTGTTTGTTACAGACAATTCATTACTCGTATGTTATCTAACAAGCAGCAATTTAAGGGTAGAAATACAATATGTTGTAAAGTTCAAAAGTGATGAGCATTATTGAAGCTTATGCTTTGTGTAATTGAAAAGATACATTCATATATTTTCTGGTTCAATGCCAGATGAACATTGAAAACCCTTGTTTGAGTAGTAACTGGCACTGGCACCCACATTACAACAAATATTTGCTCGTAAGTCATATGTACAAATGTGTTATAACTTATAAACATTCTTATTTGCAAATTTCACTTGCACACAGAAGTATTGACCTATAAAGCTAAGCTCATAGAGGAATTCCAACCGGAGAAATTTTCTCTCTGCTGTGCCTTACATATATTTTGAAATATGAATACTCATCGATGGGGTGAAGTCGGTGTAGGTTATTACGATTAATTTGCAAAAGAAGCATCCTACCCTTGGAATTGGTTTATAGACGTTTAATAAATTCATTACCATATTTCCTTAACTTTCACAGATAAATAGCAGCAAAGTGCCAGAAATGAAATCTCATAACTGGGTTATGTATGCGAGCAAAATTTGTAATGCTAAAGCCAATTATGTAAATTTGAATATTGTAATATACACTACAGTCAATTTAAATGGGATAATAATCCAATTAAGTATAACATTTTTTTCAGTTAGTAAGTTTTTAAAGAAAAGCCCGCCAATAGACTGAAAACGGAGGCAGAGAGACTGGTATGGCGCGGAATGCAGTGATTATACCCTTCAGAGTGCTAAGATCTGATGCTGTTGTCCGAACTCCTTTATCAGCTGCTTTTCGATCGTCTTGCCTCGTTTTGCGAGGCTACACTAAAGGGGTTGGTCGCTTTTCATAAAAACCCAGTTGTATCCAACAATTCGACTTATTATCAGAAGTGAGGATAAGTACGCGGCTATTAAAAAAAAAAAAAAAAAAACAAGATGGCGCACGGTAGGTGCCATTTTGATTATCTTTCATGTTTTTACAAGTTTTTCGAAAATCAACACATGCCTCAAAATTAGTGTTGGGCACTACTGAATGAATTCGACTATCGTTAGTAATTGAAAGTGTTCAACTATCGAATGATTTCGTTAATTCGTTCATTCATTCAGAATCGGGGAATATATATAAACACAATATAAAAAACTTCATACGCGGACCACCGGGTGCCTCGTGACGTATCATGTCAGGAATTCACATTAGAAAGAAAATATTTTTGTGACATCCGCACTCTAGCATAAATATTTATAATAGATTTCGATTAACTGCAGTCATATGGCTTAAATGCAACTTGATCGTGATGATGACATCAGGTGGAGGGAAAAAAATACTGTGAATCATGAGCAACGACAAAAAGCAAAACAAACAAGCTCCCCAGTTATCTGGACGCCACCCTTGGATTTTACTGAAACTTAATACCACCTAAGTTTCAAACCCACTACACCAATCTTTCTTCCTCTCTCTCTCTCTGAATTTCTACAAACGCCCGTGCTCTGAAATAATATAATGGTATTCATATCCCATTTGGCGCGCGCAAATTATATAAAAAAAAAAGAGTAAAGTCGAAATCTAAAATTTTGACCGAAATAATTTTTTTTCGTACGACGCACCGTTTTCGAAATATTGCCGCTCAAAAACGGTTTCCAACCATTTGGCGTGTTTCTTTTTTTAAACCTAGCTAGCCAGTGATATTTTGACGCTAACAGCCTAATGCAGGGCCTGGCCTAGCTTCTCGCAGCCACTCGTTCTGTTTTTTCACAATTCCACCTGTTGCGAACGGCTGGAAAATATTCAAGAGAGATAAGAAGCTTTTTTCAATCGGAAACGGCAAACAAGTGTAGCACCCCTACCATTCGTATGTCGCACAGCAAAACGAAAAGCTAGGCCAGTCCCTGCATAGGCTGTTAGCACCAAAATAGTATTTTTAATGACTACTGGGTGGTCGTTAATAAATCCAATAGCACCACGAATTGATATTAGGGCGCCAGATAAAAGTTGATAAAAGGCTGTTACGTAAGAAGTACATAGCTCATGGTTTAATGAATTACTTGGGCTGGATACATGGACTCGACATGCCTTAAAAGTTCTTATGGAAATGCCAAATGGACATAAAAATAGAAATCAATCCTGCGAAAATTTGATTTTATTAAAGCTTTAAATTCCTTATTAAAATCGAACTGACAATTCCAGTATTTGCTGCACTGTACCATTGTACTCGTATGTGTTTAATTTAATCTGAAGCTAAAAGTAATATCAATTCAGCACCTACACAAATACATATAAAAGTTAAGTGGAAAATTGTGATAGGTAATTAGTCTGTTACGTGAGATAACGCTATTTATTCAGTTATAATATTTTCATAGTCAACGGAATTTCATTTATAAGATAGCAAAGCACGCACCTACCTAAAGGATATTTGCATGTAAAATACATAATAGATAATATTATCATATTCTCGAAATTAAATGAAAAATTAATGAAGTACATTTAAACATTGAATTATTTTATTTTAAGTAATTTAATTCAACACACTATAGATATGTAACGATGTTATTACAAAAGGTTGTTTGGCATCTAAGTCCAAGCCACTGGAATGAACTCGATTATGGAAACAAATCATACCCTGCAAAGTATTATGAATTATTCACAAGGTATAGATGAATCTTTGGAAACTTGCATCGTAATACCAAAAGAATTTATATTAAAAATTCGTTTTCTTAAATATGTAGATGGAAAAAAAATCTTTGAATAAGAAAATATTTTGGTGACTTGTATGTGTCAAATTATGGAAGTTAGTATTATTTATTATTATTTTATGTTTGTATAAAATTCTTTATTTCAACTCCAGATAAATAAAATACAAAATACATAGTATAAAAAACGGCTTTGATTGCTTTATCTGTCGAGAACTGACGTTTGATCATTACTTTTGAGAATTACAAAAAAAAAAATTAAGTTTCAATGTTTAATAATTTAAGTAACATTCGATATATTTGTTATAAATAGGTATGTCTTTAAAATCTTCTTTTCCTTACGGCGAAGTTATGATCCAGAGTAGAAGGATCACAACCCGCCCACTTTACTGCATCCCCATGCCTATCGCTGTTTTTTGGTCTGCCTTTTTTGCGTGATTGTGTAGGAACGTTGATTGACATTGCCTTTTTGACGGGGTTCGAAGGATCTCTCCTCTGAGCATGACAATACCAACTGATGCTGTCGTGCTCTATCTTGCTTGTGATGGGTTCTTTTACATGAAGACTTCCTCGAATCTTTGAACTTCTTATTCTGTCGAGCGTTGTTACTCCTGCTGTCATGCGAAGCATCTTCATCTCAGCAGCCATTAATTTGCCCTCATACTTTTTGTATATTGTCCAGCACAGTGAACTGTATGTAAGTTCCGGATGTACAACTGCGGTGTAGAGCCTTCCTTTCAGCTTAGGGGACATTTTGCGATCACAGAAGATAGCGGAGTTTTCTCGCCACTTCATCCACCCTACGCTTACGCGATTATTGATGTCATCATCACAAGTTGCTTTGCTATTGATCATAGATCCCAGATATTTGAACTTTTCGCACTTGGGAAGCACTTTTTCATTCAATTAAATATCTAGAATAGGCGGGTGTGGATCAGATACTCTGTCTTTTTTGGATTAATACCGTACCCATTTCCCTCCAGAACATCCATCCATAGATCAAGTACTCGTTGCAGGGACGTTTGATCTTCACTTATGATAGCTCCATCGTCAGCAAAGAATAACTGATGCACTTTGGGTCCGACACATTTCCTTCAAGTAGACAATCAAGGACTGCAATAAATAGCAAAGGCCTGAGGACGCTTCTCTGGTGTATACCGACTTTGATTGGGAACTCTTCAATGACTCCTGCGGTACATCTTACTTTTGTCCTTGCTCCCTCATACATGTCTATGATCATGCGCACGTAGGTTTCTGTAACTCCTCGTTGGCTTAGCGTCACCCATAAGAGATCTCTTAGTGGTCTATCAAAGGCTTTTCCAAAATCAACCAACACCATATGCAAGTCCATTAAGGAATCACGATGTTTTTCCATTATGATCCTTATACTTTGGATTGCATCTGTTGTTGATTTACCCGAGACAAACCCGCACTGGTCATCATTTAGAATGTACATTCAAAGCTGATATGTGCCTTAATATATTCGATATATATTCTCATAGGCCTACGAAGTCCTAATTGAACCAACCGGAGCTAGTCTGCTTATGAAGCAGATGATACTTCTAAAGTCAGTGAACTTGCCATAGACGCTCAGCTTTGCAAGATGTAGCTTGGTGTTTAGCTACTCAAAAATTTTCTCTGAAAAATTATCTTCAGACCTTCTTAAATTACATGACTACAATGTTTAAAGCTCAGCAATACCACTTAACTTTATATTGTTAGGTATTATTATGTTATTAAGGACAGATAGACACATTTTTTTTAAATTATTTTAATTCATCGTGGTGAAGACGTTTTTGGGTTTGTATGCCTGTCTGCATGTTAAATTAGATTTTTGCTTTACCCACATACATAAGTGTAGGGTAAATCAATGTAGATTATCGATAGCTTTTTTTTTTTTCTCTGCCATGGGGATGGTGAAAAACGCTAAGCTCACGAGAAACAGTTCCGCTCTGTTTCAAGTAGGGTGGGACTTACTCTTACGCCACTAAAAAAAACACCTTTAACCCCTTTTTCAACTTGACACCATCCACTCCGGGACCGCTTTCGCATTTCTTCAGAGTGGTGTCGTTTTCTTTCCCCTCCGGGAACCGGGTTTTTCATTTATCCCCTGTTGCGGGTTTATTCATTTTTGCCGGTGTGGCTTTCATCATTTTTTACATAAAAGTTATGAGGGTGCGTTTTCGTCTTCCTCTCTCTTCTTTGTTTTGAGTACTTTTTCTATGAATGAGTGTACCCGATTCCAGTTTTGGACACTGGTTGATATTTTTGCCGCTATGTTGTCCGGGCTGATAACTCCGATTTGCGATTCCAACGCACTCCTTTCGGCTTCCCATCTGCTGCATTCAAAGAACGTATGGTTTGCATCGTCCACCTGTGAGTCATCGTAGTGGGCAAGCTGAGCTCCTTGTTTTTCCTATCTTGTGGAGGTAGGCGTTGAAATACCCATGTCCGGTAAGAAACTGGGTGGCGTAGTAATTTACTTCGCCGTTTTTCCATTCCTTCCATTCGGCAACGTTCTTGATGATCCTCGCGGTCCATCTTCCTCTGCTTTCTATGCTCCATCTCTCCTGCCACTGCTGTTTGGTGAGCTCCTTTGCTTCCTCGGTTGCCGTTTCCACTCCAATTTCCGCCTTTTTGTCGTAGACGTACTTCCTCTCTGCCGCCAGAAGATCAATTGGGGTCACTCCCGCGACTACGAGGACGGCTGGTTCCGACACCGTTTGATACGAACTTACAACCCGTATTGCTGCGCGCCTCTGTACTGCGGCCATCTGCATTCTGTATTTCTCCTGTTTGAGTGCGTCGGCCCAGATTTCACTTCCATACAGGAGAATGGCGTGTGTAACATAAGCAGTCTCCGTTTGTTTGCCGTTGGGCCGCCTATGTTCGCCATCAGCCTACTTAATAGTGCTGTTGTCTTTGCAGCTCTATCGGCCGCCGATTTGATATGCTGCCAAAACGTCAGTTTCGTGTCGAGTGTTATTCCGATGTACTTCAATGCTTTCCTTGTTGTTACCATCTGCGACCCCATTTGAAAATCAATTATCGTGGGGATCTGTCTTCTGGTTAGCAGAACTATTTCCGTTTTTTCCGTCGCTAGGCTAAGTCCATGGTCTTCCATCCATGAGTACACGCGTCTCATAACTTGGTTCAGTCGTCTCTGGGCGTCCTCGGTGTCCCGTGCGGTAATTACTGCTGCAATGTCGTCTGCATAGCCGACCAAGAAAGTATTTTCAGGCATCTCCATACGGAGGATGCCATCATAGGATATGTTCCATAAATCAGGACCAAGTATTGATCCCTGCGCTGCTCCAGAAGTTATTTGCTTCCTACGTGGTCCTTCCGGGGTGTCATAGGTGAGTTCTCTATCCCTGAGATACTCTTTTATCATACGCAGTAAATATTGCGGTATTCTGAAAGTATCTTTTAACGCCTCCAGCATGTTGGACCATCGGGCAGAGATGAAAGCATTTCTTACGTCCAAAGTTACTAGTATGATTATTCTTCTTGAATAGCGGTTCCTTTGTTGGTTGTCGCCTCTCCTCTGGATAGCTGCTGGAGAGTCGTGGCTTCAACATCCTTTCGAAAGGTTTGCCTGTTGTGTCCCTTGCAAATCAGTACAAGGCGTTGTGTTTTCCATTTCGTGGGGAAAATTCTGTTCCTTAAACAGCTATTATACATGTCGAGTAATAGACGGGGGCAAGTTCGGGCAACAGTCTTCAGCGCTTCGGCTGGTATACCAACAGGCCCCGGTTTTCGATAGTACTTGTCTTGTGAATGCTTAATTACATATATGATTGCTATTCTTTTTTTAATGCATATCATTCTCGCTGTTGGTCTACGTAACCTAAAAAGAAGAAGAGATAGAAAGAGAAAGAGCAAGAGAAAAACATTAGAATTATTGTTGTGGGAACGTTGGAGTTGGGAGTGCTTCATCGATTGCTTCGAACATAAATTGTTTCCGTCCTGGCATGGCAAACAAATTTCAGAATAGCTATAGGTTAGTCTGCCAGTTTGCGCAATTATTCGAAGGAAAAGTTTCCAAAGAGAGACCAGCGTCACCCTTTAAGCTAGTGAATATAAAGAATTGATAGGTTTCGCACCACTTGCCTCGAATAAGCATTTTCCCCATCATGTCCGGTTGTGGAATTTCAGGATACATGTGAGTTGTATGTCTACTATTGAAGAATGAAGAATGAGTTTCCAAGAAGTGTTAAGCGACAACTTCTTCAACTAGGCCATTGACATAAGAAGTGGAAAGTGTCTTCCTCCACTTTACGGTTTCCGCAACCTCTACAGACGTTTTGGAAGTTACATGTGTTATATATTATGAGAGTGGTGCGTGGACCCTTGCATCTGTTAATGATGCACCCAAATTATTTTAACACTGCTCAGATCCCCAAGTTCTGCGCAACAGAGTTCAACTAAACATTTCCTCTAAAATTGCGCCCTCTCTAACTCCTCTTCCTTTTATGTTACGAGTATATTCATGACAGAGAATTTAATTAGCGGTCTGAAGATGATCAGTAGTGGATACCCTGATCTAAAGCCGGCTTTACTACTTTGCAAAAGACTGTATCCGTATATTGATGAAATCAAGCTAACAGGTCGGTAATTATTTACATCATCTTTGCTACCTTTTGTATCTTCTATTATCTGTTTTGCAAAGGTGTCGTTAAAGCGTCTTATATCGTCTGGGCTTTTTTTCTGATATTACTGCTAACATTTTTTAGAATATGCTCTTCAGAAGTGCTTAGATTGGGGTTTCTTGGAAAGTGTTCTCGGGAAGCAATTAGCTCTAGAGTTTCGTCCGAGAGTTTGTGTTTTTTTTGTATGATGGTGCTAGAATATATCTTTCTGCAGATTCCTTGATTGTGCGTTTCATTTTATTGTAAGCGACTTATTCCAAAACATCGTTGCAGATCAATATTATAATTGGTTGAAGTTTCATGGCACAGTGTTTTGGAAATTATTGTTTTTGTTGACTTTTTTAGCTGTCCAGTCTTACAGTTTGGCACGTACTACGCGATGGTCAGAGTCGAATTCAAAGCATTTTAAAACAAAGCCATCCTGAGTACCGATTTCTTATTAATGAGGATGAAGCCGATCTGGTTTTTTGTCTACTATCGGATGAGCAGTTAAATAAAAAATTGCCGATAAAAAGTTTATACTGCCAGATTGATTGAACGAGACGGTTCCCTCTTTTGCTTCTGCCACCGTAGCCATGTGGGCCCATAATTATATATTCACTATTTTGTCCGACTCTTACTTTCACATTAAAATCTTCAATTGAACTCTTTAATTTCTCTGATGTTCTTTCCAAGTTTTTTATTTATAAGGAAGCCAATACCAGTGTTGCCGCAAGGGTCTGCAAAAAGTATCACCCAAAAAAACGAAAAAAGTATTAAAAAAATATTACGTCAACGTAGTCAATAAATCAATTTATTTTCTTAAATGATAGCATCTTTGATGTTCTATATATATGTATAAATAATAAACGTAATTTTTTTTTGAAAAGTGGGTGGAAAGTTTTTACACTTGCAGTGTTTCGGATTGTAGAAAACTTATATACCAAATTTCATGTTCCCAGCTCAAAATTTAAGGCCCAAAAAGTGGAGACATACGGACGGATAGACGGATGGGCGAACTTCCATCTGTGTTATAAAGTATGTATTAAAGCTAATACACTCTAGATAGGGTATAGAAATATGTGTGGTACATTCCAGGGTGCAATTGGAGCAGTCTGATCATATTACTCCAAAACATGTTGCTTTCCGTAGTTAGAGTCAGTAGAAAAGAAGGCTGATTGAAAATAAATCCATACTTGTTGGGGAGTTTGGGGATTTACATACACAAGTGCATTTTTGCAATTTATTATTTATTTCAACCATGCATGATGGGATGGTCTAATAATGCCCGGCAAAGAACCAAGTGTAAATATCATAAAGTATGAGTCAGAAAATCGCTTGAAGATAATTAATTATCAATCAATAGATACCTGCAAACTGAAGCAATTTGAAATGTAGTCTTATAATAAAATATATATAATTAATTTGTGCGGTTTATTTAACCATTAATATTTATTAAGTGTCTTAAAGTAACGGCATAGCAATGGTTTATTATGAAGTTGAATGTAAATATATATTTGGAAATCTTGGAGCATGTCAACTTTTTCTAAACAAAATTCCACTTCTTATACCGCCTGGGTTAAAATTCACAACCAAGCCAATTAAATCGATAGAGATAACATCCAACAATTTATGACAACCCACGGGTAATAACCAATTATTGTATTTTGTTAGAAGAAAGGGATGTTACAATTGGAACCTCGAAAGATGAAAACATTCTGTTAAAATCGCAAAGATCTGCCAGCAGCGTTCGTGAGTTATTTTTGCTCTTTCATGTTGAATTTTGAATTTCCTTGCTTTTGTTGTTTCAGTGAAATGCCAAAGGACATTCTGAAATAATTTAAATTATTAACGGTGCTGGCGTTCCAAAAGCTTTTTCGTCAGGGTCTACTGCTGACATATAGGTACCTACGTGTTGTATTCCGGAAAGGTGGTTTTTAGTAGTGCAATCGGGAATTTGTCCGTAGGTAGGAGTCACGCACGCAAACCTCTGTTAGGAAATGAAATGATGAAGAACCAAAAATTCTGCGTGCTACAAGGATATAAATTGTCAAAGGATTTCGAAGATGAATGTGGGGAATTCTTTCTGCCGAAAATTCATTGAAAGTTGACTGGAAACTTGTTCCCACACATATTTTTTGTCGTTTAAATATTTAATACACCAAACAACGACATCAGCACTTGAGTGGAGTTGATGTGATATCATATGATATGTCAGCTACTATAACGTAACAATTCAATAAAACGCAATTTTTCATTTGAAACACATTGAATCCTTATGGGGGTAGTGCATTGATTTTTGCTCTCTAGGCACGAGTTTTACAATTTAAAAAACGCCACTTTGCCCGAATGTAGAATCGAACCTCACGAATTAGAATATGGTATGTATTATCATACATTATTGCAGTTGACGTGCGATGATAACAAACTTTATTGTCATTGGACAATATTCTATTACGTGTATTTTTTAAACTTTTAAAGTAAAGTTTTAATAGATTTTAATATTAATTCATTCGAATGTCATCAATCACTCAGTCAATTTTAACATTTCCTTTTATACTCCTACCTATTCGTATTACCATACTGAATGGGCATATTGTCGTTGTCTCATAGTTAGGCTTGTTAAGGTCCTTTTTAAACACTACTCTGTAGGTTTGAAAAAAAACACGTGAATTTTAAAAAGTGTTCTAAATTCCGTGCGTATTGTATTCATTAATTTCTGTCACACTTATAAAGAGTTTAAGCAGTATGAGTGACTTAAGATTAAATTGATCAAATTTCTAGCCCATAAGTAGAAATGGAGGAAGAAGTTCCCAGAAGTTCCATTACTTGTTGTTGATTGCTCAAATAGGTTTGGAGAATGATCTTTCCAAATTTGTCATCCGTTTCATCCGACCCCTTTTGAAGTCGCTAGGAGCCATCAACTTTAAGTACACCTTGAAACAGTGAGAACTAAAACTGGTGAATTTTGAATTCCACTTCCAGGGGACATATTCCCACAAGTCATCAAACGCCCCAGCGTTATAGCTTCGCCTCTCCTAAGAGAAGATTATGAAAATGAGTGCCTTGTCATCTTTTCCTTAATCCAACTATTAACTTTAAGTTTTAAACTCTTAACCGATGATATTGTCGATTAAATAGGTGTACATGAACCACATATTGTGAGCTTGGTGTTAAAGCAAATAAAACTCATATTTTTCATTAATCAAACCAAAATTCCTAGCTTTAGCCCTCCCCTTCAAAAAATGACAACCTCTCTCGTAATCGCCCAGAGCTATCTCAATCAAAGTTTGACTGCGAAAAAGCATGCATAAAGGATCCTTTTTAAAGAAATGTGGGTTTCAACCAAAGAGTGAGTTTATACAGTCATAACAATAATAATATTTTGGCGTTAACAGCCCAATGCAGCCTGGCCTGAGAGAAGCTTCTCATGACAGTTATACTCTCGAATGTTTGTCAGTTTACAACATTAATTAATTAAAAAGGGTTTAAAGAATGGCAGCAATAGGCACCACAGATGTGCTACGGCCAGACCTTGTATACCTTGTACCCTCTTATCTATGTATTCACCCTCATCCTCATAGTCAAAGTGTCATCTTGCAATCGCATTTTATTTTAGATGTGTTCCCGTACTTGCGACCAAGCTGACACGACTGTGTTAATAAGTGTAATTAAAACCATCGAATGGTGCAGTCTACATAGGCTCAACAAATATGGGTGCTGGACTACTAAACCGCACAGTCACAGGCAAATTCCGAGAACTGGCTATCCTACTAACTATCCTAACTATCTCATCCCTAGACTGAACTATAGGATTTCCTGTGGAATTTCTCACTGGGAGAGGATTGAAAGAACGGTGTGTTGATGAGAATGTAGACTCATCAATATAGTCAACGAAGACAAAATATGGGATCGTTGTCACTAAATACATACAGTGCCGTTCGAAAAATGTTGGTCAAACTTTTTTTTTCGAATTTTGTCAAATTTGTTGCAATAACTACATATTTTTTAATGAGGATTTGTTTTCTTATGCGGTTTCAATAGTTTCATGATACATTTAGAGTGTTCAAATTTTCCACACGCGGTCACGGGAGCAAAAAGTTGTTAGACCGAAAAATGAGTTTTTTAGGTACCTGTCTCATTTTTAGGGATTAATGCTTTTTTGGTGCAGTGTTTTTGTTTTTTTATTGCTTCTCAGAAACATTCTCTATCTAATTAGTACTTTGTTGGACCTCCTCTTGCTTTTAATACAGCTGCACATCGGCGAGACATTGACTCAGATAGGTTTTCCCATGTGGAAACATGTATGGTGTTCCAGGTCCGGATAAGAAAATTTTTTAGGTTTTCAATTGACACTGGACGCTTCTTCGCAATCTTAAGTTTCATTATTGATCAGATATTCTCAATTGATTGAGATATGGACTGTAGGGAGGCCAACTTAATACAACGACATTATTTTTTTCGAAGTACTTTTTAACCTAAGAAATAAAAAAAAAATGCAAATATTATTTTTAGTCATAAAAGTTCTAGCTTATTTAAAAGTTTGATATTTTCATATTAAAAAAAAAAAAATTCATACTTACAATGGCTGTATGGAAAGGAGCATTGTCCTGTTGAATAATGAATCTGCAAGTGTCACCAAAAAGCTCCAGCGCAGAGGGCTCTAATACATTTTCTAAAACCCTTAGGTAAACTTCTGCAGTGACTTTCGATTCTAGGAAGACCATTCTACCTTTTTCATCTCCAGAGAAGCATCCCCAGACCATCACACCTTCAGTTTTGGGGGGCATCCGTAAGATGCATTCAGAGCTCAGTCTTTCCTTTGGTTCTCTTCGCGCAAGAATCCTCCCATCTCCAACATGCAGCTTAAACTTTGATTCGTCGGAAAAGATAATATTGTTCCACATGTCTTGAGTCCAATTAAGGTGCTCTTGAGCCCAGAGCAATCGTTTTTCTCTGACTCTTTTTGGAAAATCCGACTTCAGTACTGGCTTGAGTGCTCTAAGTCCAGCTTTCACAAGCCTTTTCCTTACTGAGTTTGACGAAATTATTTGTCCTGTAGATCGACACAGATCGTTTTTAAGATCCACTGAAGTCTTGAACCGACGCGGACGGCTGTACAGCACCAAAAAACGATCTTCCACTGTGGTCGTCTTTTTTGGCCTCCCTGAGCCTTTTTTTCTGCTGGTAGTCCTGGTCTCACAATATTTTTTTAAATTCCATGCCACAGTTTGTTGAGCAACATTTATTCTTCTAGAAATTTCACGTGTTGTCAAATTGAGACGTGACAGACACAAAATATTACTCGTAGCTTTGCACTCCGAACTGATTTTTCCCATTTTTTTTTCACTAAATTACTTCGGTTCGTTTCGGATTGCTGTCACGGGCTAAATACACCTCTTATTCATAATAACATCGACTTTTATGCACTATTTGAACGAAATTTTGCTACTTAGTGCAAAAAAAACCCCGTTGCTCTCATAAATTCCATGAAGTGCGCCAGAATAGGGTAATAAAATGTTTGACCAACATTTTTCGAACGGCACTATACACATATCAAAGTCCTATTACTACTACTAATCCGCATGACTTGTGAGGTATTCAAGTACAACCCAACTCCATAGCGAAAACTTGCTATATTCGTTGATCAAATCCTCTGTCAAATATATCAATTGGATTCTGGCGCTGAGTATGGTCATTGACCAATTGGGAATCAAACAAAATATAGCAAACAATGCAAAGGGTCTATCCTATAAAATTATAAATCCTTTAAAACGTAGGTATAGTTCAATAGTTTTTTTTTTTTTTTTTTTTTTTATTCAATACAATTCATTACAAGAAGTCAAAAGAAATTATATGTACATAGTTCAAAGAATTATTTTATACTCTAAATCCATTAATATAACGTACCTAAATAGATATCTATAAGTGTTTTTCATTTTGTATTGAATAATATTTAGATACATTCTATCGATTAAGTTAAATTTCTTATATAGTTAAAATGTAATAAAAAAAATATGTAATTCAAAAAAAGGTGAGGTGAAGAGGTTGATTTTTGAAAAACAAAAACATTGAGAATAAGTATTGTGTTAAACGTTAATGTAATTGAATTGAATATCACAATTCTTAAAGCATTACTTTGATTAAATCGTTTACTTCATTGAAATCAAAATTAAAAAGCCATTTTTTTTCTTCTCTATAAAATGAACGAGCATTGTTACTACAACGTATATCCTGCGGTAGTGAGTTAAAAATTCTAAGTGCAACTGAATTATAAAAATTTAAGAAGTGGTGGGTGTTATGCGATGGAACAATCGTCAGGAATCTTTCGTTGCTTCGAAGCCCGTAAACAGTGGGATTACGATTTAATGAATATCCGCTCCTTAAGTAAAATATTTTAAGTACTTTGTAAAGGTAAAGATGTTTAAGAGGAAGTATTAAAGAGTTACGAAAAAGCAAAAAAATATGTTCTAAGCGTTTTTCTTCTCCATATAATTCTTTGAATATGTTTTTGCACTACTAGCAAAGGTTGGATTTTATTGCTATATGTACCTCCCCAACAAACAAGACCATATTGTAATTTTGATTGTAATAGGCTGTAATAAATTGTTTCTAAGAGTTTACGAGAGCGAAACAATCTTAGATGAAACATTATGCTAGTAGTTTTTAGCAAATACTTTCTAAGTAAGGAAGTATAGGCACTCCAATTCAAATTGCTATCAAATTCGAGTCCCCGGTACTTGAAAGTAGTTACCCTTTCAATTGCTTGCATTTCGATGAGCAGCTTAAATCTGGATTAAAGGTTTTTTCCGTACAAGTTTTGCTACAAGTATTGGAACTCACTAGCCATGTTTACAATTAGTACTGTGATAAGTTATTTTAGGGAATTGACTAATATTAGACGATAAGCTAAAAATAATAATTTTGGTTTTATTACTTATGACTAGCTTATGACTACTGAACCAATGTCTAAGTTTTTCTAAGTCATGATTAATATCCGCAAATAAATCCAAAGTGGAAGCATTGGAATACAAACAAGCTATGTCATCTGCAAACCCGGTTTGTAACCCTTTCTATTCTTGATTGAAGATTGAATTGATGTAAATCAGAAATAAAACTGGGCCCAACACCGATCCCTGTGGAACACCTGTTTCAATATTCAGGCTATTGCTCAGCCTACCTTCCAACTTAACCACTTGTTTTCAACTATTAAGGTACGAAGCAAACCAATTAAACATTAAGCCTCTAAAACTAACTAAACCATAATTTATTTAAAAGTTAATTTAAAATGGAAATTGCCTAACTTATTCTAATTTAACCTATGGTTTGATTTCAATTTACTCTCTTATTTTATCAATTACCGGTGGCCATCATGTACTTGATGACCAACTGTATTGTCAGATGAGTACTAAGGCAGTATTTGTACTCCCAAGCCATATGCCGTACTCCGCTCTTTAACTTAATAGTACCCTACAAATATTAATAAAATAAAAATATCCCACGGTTAAACTTCAAGGTATTCACTTTTGCTTTTCTTGATCAATGTTAGTATGCTTACATTACATAAATACAGACATATCATTAAGTCGGCCAAAATATATAATAAGAATGTATAATAATAATGTATTGATTTAGTTTGCCTCAATAAAAGATATCTATCTATCACTACATAAATATCTGTTATTTCTTAAATAATTAGAATCAGGGAACAAACATCCATGGACTGTTAATATATTGTATCTGATATGATGCTTTCCTTTTGATATCGCTATTGTCCTTTGTTGAGTTGTGCCTCGACTAGCAAACGTACACCAACTGCATACAGCAGGCTGGTTGAATTACCTCTACACTTGCGCACTTTATCAAAGATGAAGTTTGTCTCTATTGTGTACTTAGTCCTTCGGGGAGTTTCCGGCCCGTAGTACCCTAGCCATCTTAAGCACTGTCGTGTACCTACATTCTGATTAGGTGATATCGTTAAGTTAACAGCAGAGCCCAGATAGACACAACAATTTTTATTATATGTCCACCTTGATGTTTTGGCGTCGGTGTTAGTGTTGTTTCAGTCTTATAATGAACAAGATTAAGAACCATAAACAAAATTTCGTAGCAGCAATCAATTTATATACTACTAAGGTACGAACTCAAATATCACGAGAAATCAGAATAAGAAAACGCAGTGCTATACTTGAGCCAGCTCGACAGCGGTATTTTTGATTAATGCAATGTCAAGAGGATTGCTTTTGAAAACGCACATTTGTATAACTAAATTATTTGTTAGTATCCTAGTAGTAATCCCTGCTATATAGCATCTGTCAAATCCATCAGTCATCCATAGTGACAGGTACTTAGTTCTTGTCTTGCCATTTTACAGTATGAATCGCTTAACCACCATTAAAATTGTTGCATCTTACTACAAAAATAACAGATCTGTAATACCTGCGGGTATGTAAGTTTGCAACCTTTATATTTACTTTTGATCGTCTGCACTATATTTTATTACTGTATAATAAACTTCGCGGTCTACGCAACCGGACAATTTGATGAGACAATAAAATGTGACACCTTAAAATGACAACTTTTTAACACGTTGAGTGCCATATGAAGACAAAGTGGTCTCACAAAAATTTGGATCTCCTGTGTCGTGTGAGACCAGAGTGGTCTCACAGTTGGTTCACACGCATTTGTCTACGCAGCATTGTATTGGACTCATAACATGTATTGAATCTCATACCATCGTAAGCTATACACCCAGCAGACTTTTTGAGTTGCATTGGTTTGAGGCTGTGAGACCAATGTGTTTTGAACTTGCTATAGAAAAAAAACTCCCCGATTCTGCTGTAATTTTCTGGTAACAGACGACACATCTTCGTCTATTAGCACGGGTTACATCTTCTAGTCTATGCTCTGGCTGGTTCTCTTCTTGTACACTCTGGTCATCCTGTTCGGTATTTAGCAAACCCTCAACAATCTTTTCCTTGAATTCTGGTTATGCTCATTCTGTTATTTGTGATTTCTCTGAATGCGATATGGGCGTTTACAATTGCAGTTCCCGTCAACAGCTCAAACGCTAATTTTCGGTACCACTTTACGCTGCGTCGAAGGGCGGTGTTATATGACTTTAGTTGGTCTGACAAGTCGATATATGCTTTGTATTTATTGTACTCAAGTATGTTTTTGGGCTTTTGTTTTTGGGCTTTTGTTTTTCTTTGCCACTCTTCTGCATAGTTATCATCTCGCCTCCGTATCTTGTGCTGAGCATGAGGACATCTCTCTTGTCCTTCCACTTTTGGACGACGATGCCTTGCTTACATTCCTAAGCAATAGATTCTCCAATTTTTAATTTTTTTTCCAATCACTTGTTTTGGGTTGAATCTCCTATTTGTTCTCAAAGTTCCAGTTAGATGGGTTTTGCGCTGCAGGAGGGAGCATGCCGGGTGTATAATAGTTGTCAGTGCACAGAGTACGTCCTTTGTCCAAGAGATTCTCCATCATGTCCATTACAACCTTTGATGGTACCATTGTATTGGCATCTTTTGGTTTGTCACAGTACACTTGCAAGTCAAACGTGTAACCATCTTTCAGACATAATTTGAACAGTTTAATTCCAAACTTGTGTCTCTTGTTGGAAATATATTGTCGGAAGCTCAATCTCCCCCGAAAGGGAACAAGAGTTTCGTCAATGCAAATGTACTCGCTGGGTGTTATTACACTCTGGAATGTCTCCCGTAGCCTGTTCACAAGTGGTGTCAATTTCCTCAATCTGTCTTCGGTAACTTCTTCATTATTGCAGAAATGCAATGTTCTTAGCAATAGTTGAAACCGATTTCGGGACATCACGGTTGATATTGTTGTCGAGTATAGCTTGTGTTTTCGCCAGTACGATTGAATGGTTGGTAGAGAGCATAAGCCCATTCATATCACGACACCCAGAAGCTGTTCAATTTCTTTAGAGTTTGTTGGTGTCCACTTCAATATCCGTGCTTTTGACGAGCGGTTTGCTGAAGACATTGTTCAGCATAGCGATTGGTTTCATCCACCTAAACAAAATAAATTATAGTTATTGCTAGTTTATTTAGAAATGTAGTTAGTCACTTTTCGAAAAATACTTACTATGAATTGTATGATTGCATTTGATACAAAAATTTTGTAAAATTCATAGGGGGATTTGCCATAATGTTCATAAAGTTGAACATTGAAGCCATGCGTTGGTTCACAAAAAGGTATGTCCTTTAGATGCTCCCCGGTTGCTGTTTGCCACTCAAAATCAACGGTCGGGTTGCGCATTTCTTCAGCATTGTTATCGTTCTCAATTTCGCTGTAGACTGTGTTTCCGACTACTTCGTCTATTATTTCATCCACAGTATTGATAACTTGGATACTCTTTGCAGACTCTGGTGATGCTGGTTCTTGAAGCTGTTCTGTGGACCCTGCTGCTTGGGAAGTTGATGCCACTGAATCAGCTAATTGTTGCCTGACTTTTCTCGCTGGAGGTTCATAATCCGAATCCGAAACGGAACTTTGGGAGTCCGGTTGGTATTCATCAGATGTGCCATCTCCTTCAAATGCATCCGCTTCTTCAATTTCTTCTTCTGACATAATTTCTTGGAACATCTTGTTCAAGAGCTTTTCTTTTTTCTCGTACGACATTTTGCCAAATTGGTAAATTCACTTTGCTTGCTACAACACAACTGTTATTGGTTCGCGGATTTTTGCAACCGGGAAAACTACCTCTCAGTTATAAGAATAAAAAACACGAACTGAAGTCACTTTCTCCTGTTCGAATTTGCGGTGACATATTGGACTCATGCGGCCCTTCGAGATTTACTTCATACCTGGGGGCCGCGCGAGACCAATGTGTCACCGCAAAATAATAACGGTAAATACATATATAAAAGAGCAAATAAAAATTTGTAAAATCAATTTCCGATTATAATACCTAAAGTCTAAATGTTAATACAAAAAAAAATGAGGTGGCTTGTGGGAACTTTTTTTCGGATTGTATGGTGGCACTCAACGTGTTAAGAGCGCCATCTAGCGCATGGCAGATAACCTAATAGGTCGAAGTATTTACAAGCCATAGATCAGTGTTTACATGTTATAGACCAAAATAAATCTGTGTTTAATATATGATAAAAAGATATTTTGAGGGCTTGTCATTTTACAATATGGATTGTTTAACCACCGGTCAACGCTTTAGAATTACTTCATCTTACTACAAAAATAACAACTACTCGTATGTAATATCTGTCCGTTGACGTCGAATAAAATCTTTTTCAGCGATGAGACCCATTTCTCGCTCGGCGGCTACGTAGACAAACAAAATTGCAGAATTTGGGGTTCTGAGAATCCAAATGTGATAGTTGAGAGGCCATTGCTACGGTGAATTCTCTGTCAAATGTTAATCAACCTTTTTTGGTCTGAGTTTGAAGACATTGATGTGAGCGACATGTGGTTCCAACAGGACGGGGCTACATATCATGCAACACAGGCAAATTTTGTTCTATTGCACAGTTCTATTCAAAGTTCTTTGGTCCGTGACCCTGTTGGATTTATTTTTCCCAAACTTGGCCGCACTTAAAAACCAACATCCTTGAATTTATGGCCACAATGTACATACATGTAATATTGCTTTGTTGTAGGAATCAAAACTGTATGTATGTATGTACATCTTGCTCGCATGCATATTTTATACATATATACGCATCCATCCGTATGTATGCCGTAATAAGACACTTTAACAAATAGGAAAATCTGTCCTAATTAGCCAAACCATTTGTGAGCACAAGTGCAATCAGTGATCAAATTTCCTAAAATATATTCGCTAGGATGGTCACAGAAGTAAAGGGTTTAGGATTACATTCGCAATGAGCCAATTGGGGTACTTTCACATGAATCAAATTTTATGTTTCCCTCAATTTTGGTCGTAGTTAGATTTAGATTACGATGATGCATCATATTACATCCTTTGCTGGGCAAACGTAATAAAACAATTTTTATTTCTTAATTCTATTTTCAGCTGGTTGGTGGAAACGGTCATGAGTATCACTTCAAACACAGAACCTTACCACATGCGAGGTCACGACGAAGTATCACGCACTCCAGGATATTGAAGAGTCATCCTTTGGTAAGACAAATAATATAAAATTAATATCTATTTTAAGTTTATGCACGAACTGGTCTAATAGAAAGCTTGAACGAATATATGTTTCAATGAGTCTTTACTTAAGTTCTGTCGACAATTGAGATATAATTTTTTGTTTCGATTTTAAATGTTCCACATTTTTTTAGCTGTTCTTCAAAAAAGTGAATTCTATCCACTTTACTATGGAATGAGGTATTGGCATTGGATCTTCTATCGAGACAATGGATTCCGAAACCTTTCTCGATCTTTTTATAATGGAATGTAAAATTCTTTAGTTGAAGATTCTCTTCACGGCTGTCTTTTGATAATACAACTTTGCCAAATTTCCAAATTGTTTGTATTCATTAGATTATATGGCAACAACCAGAACAATACCACCACTTCATCATCATCTGGCTCATTTACAGTCCCATTTGAGCCGGATTTGAAGATTCTTCGGGTGGCAATGGTTTCTTCCTCCTCATACATGTAGCTCCTGTACATGCCATTCCAGTTGTATTACAAGTACTTATCATAGTAGCAAGTAGCCTAAATGTATTGCAATGGTTCAGATGTTTCCATTTGTGATTTATATTATTTAGCACCCGCATGCGTGAGGTACGAGTACTTGCGGAGTATGCTGTTCTTAAGGGGTAGCCATGGTGTAGTGAACAGTGTGTTCGCTTGTGACCCGAACTGTGCAGGTTCAAGCCCGGACGGTGAGCAGCAACCACAACCCGAGCATAAAAGAGAAAAGAATAAAATACAAGTTTCTCCAACCAATACACCAAAAGGAGTTCTGCTGGGTAGTACAATGGACATCGTGTGATTCCAAGTGCTCCGGAATTTGCAAATTTCCTTTAGTTGTAAACTCATCAAATTCAAAAAGGGTGAGGTTATACTGTCCAGGCTAACATATGAGCGGTAGTCTTTCACTACCCTAAATCTTAGGCGCATAAATGGTGTAATTTCTTGGTCGTATCCTGACGCAATCCAGATGTTTTTTTTTTTTTCGCCTGGGGGTTTCAGCAGTGTGAGGGGTCGAATTACGACATCAGTTAACGAGTGAGTGAAATCCATACGCTATCGAGAGATCGAGTAACTACATTAGGATGATCACATAATAATGGTCACGTATCGAGTACACTTTGAAAATTGTACTAGTACAATTCTACTACATTGAATTGTGATGGCTGACAAATGTCAAAACCTATTTGTGTTTGTGTGAGGAAAAGTTTTGTATTTATCAGATTCAGAGGATGATCGCTATGAGTGTATTGAACGAAGACGTTTAAGAGATAAAAGCGATCCCTTCTCTTTTCAAGACTCTGCGTACGTATACAAAACTATAATTTTCTGAAAATGTCTTTCACAACATACACTTTTGATTGCAGTTCTATCAAAACAGTCAGGCAAATAAGAGTGCATTCTTATTTATAATAGAGAATATAAATTTTAGAGGATGCATCTATACCGCTGTCCCAGCTCATAAAATTTACCAAAATCTCCTTTTGCAGAGGGTTAATTTTATTTAGACTCAACCTGAAATAAATTTCAAACAATAAATTTAAACAAAGATATTCTCACATATTTTCTCCCAAATGCACCTCAACTCGTCAGCAGAAACCACATCGAATAAATAAATACATGATCACTGATGGCAGAATGCCAAATTTCGATACTCGATACTCGATCTCTTAAGCGGTCATGTCCAATCAACATTTATCAGTCACGTGTTGCTCGATAACTGATGCGGTAATTTGACCCCTGAATTCAATGATGCTGGTATTCCTGATAATACCAGCTCCAATATTTTTGTATTATCTTCTCTCAGAGAAGGTGAATCTATAATGCTGGTGAAGGGAAGTACCCCGAGATGCCTGTAGGTGCCTGTTGATTCTGTTTTTCAAAAAAGTGGAGATTAAACTTCTGGAAATAGGTCAGGTGCATGTAAAGGTGAGGGTCTCTCTCTGCTCAAATGACTCATTTCCAGCGATTATTCTCAGTCTTCAGAACCATAGTAGCCGTAATATTATCTATAGCTTAGACATAAATAAGTCTGCTACCTTCGATGAGCCAATAGTTGGAGATTGGATGTTAGAGCGGGATCTTCTATGAAGTATATGAAGAGCAGATTTTGAGTAGGGAAAAGCTGAGAGCCCTCACTCCTGTCATGGTGTCAAGTACTTACCAAGTTCTTGGATGTGGGCAATGTTGTATCCTCTCTCGATGAGGTGGAGCGAAAGATTAGGCGATGCTAATTTTGAGTGACGGCGATTAGTCTGTACTAGTTTGAATATAATTCCTACTATATACATGGTTCATAGTTATCCAGAGAAGATGCGCGGTGTAAGACAAAATATTCTCAAATCTTCTGAAGTTCCTAACATTAAGCATGTCTCCTCTACTATTTGTCAGTCTTTGTCTGGCACAACAGGGTTCTGGACCTTTGCAGGATTCCTTGGTACTAGTGGAACCCATTTCACATGGCCATATTTTACAAATTATGATGAAATCCACCGAATTCTGATCTTTACAAGAGATTGCCTTAACAAAGCCCTAATTATTCTTGAATGTGGGTGGAAAACTGAAATGAGCCGGGAAGCGGTCGAAATTTCAATTCTTGACTTTGCCTTCAAGGAGGGTGGCCGTGGTGTAGTGGTAACATCATCGCTTGTCACGCTACAGGTTCACGGTTCGAATCCTGATGTCAATAATCATCTATTTATTTCGCATGGAATAAATAAAAAGTCGATCAATTGCGAAAGCTTATGTCAACTCTACTGCGAAGGTATAACACTGGCAGTAGGGCGGTCATATGGCTAAAATGCAACTTGATTGTGGTGATGACATCAGGAGGACGGAAAAAAATACTGTGAATCATGAGCAACGACAAAAGCAAAAACAAACAAACTCCCCAGTTGTCTGGACAGCCACCCTTGGAGTTCACTGAAACTTAATACCAGCTGAGTTTCAAACCAATTGCACCAATCTGTCTTTCTCTCTGTCTCTTCCCCTTTCCTCAAAAAAAAAAAAAAAAAAACGCCCGTGTCCTAAAAAGTAGTATAAGGGTATTCATAACCCCTTTCACACGTGCAAATTATAAAAAAAAAAAAAAAAAAAAAAAGTCTCCACTTATCTTGTGAGGTCCTCTATACAAGCCTTTCCTTAACAACCCCGAAGAAGAGTATGGACTTCGTTACACTCCTAGTTCGTTAGATTCCTAGCTTATTTATTTATCTGTGCCTAAAACTAACATCAGCACTACAATTTTCCAAAACTCTGTACAACTACTCGATTAGCGGGATGACATTTGATATAATTGGAAGAATGCAGCAGATTTTCAGTGATGCGTTCGTGAGTACTGAGACAGAAGCGGCGAAAATGGGTTAGTCGTTAATGACGAAACAATAGACACTTAACATCTGCGACTCGGACGGAAGAAATAGACAGTAAACATTTTGAGGTAGTTAAGGATTTTATCTTCCTGAGTAAGTAAGTTCTGTTCTCCGCAAAGGATAACTTAGAAGAAGTTATATAAGATCATCATCACTTTTGCACTGCGATAACGGGCAAAAACATGTATGTTTCCAAATAAATATTTGGCGCTAAAAGTCCAATTTCTGCGTAACACGAATGAAACCTAGATTTTGTTGCCATATCGGAACGGTGGACTTGAAAGGCTTCTTCATAACAGTTTTACTTTCGAATATTAGTCAGATGTTCACAAGATGTGGGATCTTGAACAAAATTGTTGGTGCTTTTTTTTTTCTGGGACTCCAACATTAACCTCGACGTTCAATAAAATCTGTCGGCGTAAACGATTGTGCATATGTTCCACTTTTCAGCTAAGACCGTAGTTGCGGAAAGATCTAAGCTGAAAAGGCTCAAGGATCTACGCTGAAAAGTCTAAAGTCCCTTGCCAAGAAAGTATGGATTTCTAAAGCTTTCTAAGAGACGGTTAGGGATTACCTCGCTGTCGCGATAGTGGACTTGTTCGACGAAGAAGGGAGGGTCTCATACTACAAATGGATGCTCATTAAAGGTAAAGTGATGAATTGCATTTACTAGCATGTCATCACACACCCCAACTCTTCGCCCACATTCAAAAATGGTGGCTGGTGATCGCCTGCGACGAACAAAATTCGGTGGATTTCATCATTACTGCTATCGGTAGTGTTGGTGAGATTTGGCCAGAAGCCAACCTTAAAGCAGTGGACCGCAGTCAGATCCCCCACAGGCCTAGAGCGAGAGTTTGAGCTATTCTTGAAGCAAACTAGAATCCGCTAACCTACGCCTCAATAGGTCTAGATCCCGACAAGAGGTGATTGACGTAATTTTTGTCTCAACATCTATGCCCCGCGATCTCAAAATTTGCTGTATCTGGCAGTCACTCATTCTCAGATCACCGTTATCTAGAATTCAATTTGAAAAATCGCTTTCATACTCCACAGTCAGTCTTCCGTAACAGTCAAAGAACAGAGCTCTAAGTTGTTTCATGTAAATAAGGTGGTAGTGCATAAGTTGCCGAAGAACTTGGCGATGCACTACTATGCACCTTGATTTTAAATCAATCTTTTAGTAAAAAAAAAAAATGTATAGAGAACTATTAAATTCTTATGTGTAGAGGATTCATTTTTCATATTTTTTTTACGTTGGAAGCTTGAAAACTCCATTTTCTCTAAACTCCTTAAAATGTGTGTATTTCTGTTTGTAGCTACTATTGTTTTTCATTCTACCTTTAACAGTAAAATCCCACTGTTTGTGGTATTCTTAAGAAAAATAACCAGCCAGAGTTGAAATACTAATATGAGAAAGATTATACGAAAACCTATTCCTATCATTATTTTGATTTCATTTTTAATCTTTAAACACACACCACAATATTAAAAATGTACTGTTTTTGCGACTTTTATAAACAATTTTCGATTGCCAAACAATTTCTGGGTATACACATTAAAAATTCAGAAAATATAAGCTTTTTTTAAGTCCCAAAGAACAGAAGATAATTTCAAGGAATTCCAATAGAAAATCACCCCTCTGCGAGCCTTAACATACCAACAAAAGAAAACCGCAAAAATTCCAATCGGAAAGTCTTTCGATTTTCAATTCTACTCTAGGGACGATGTTTTCAAATTGCATTCGACGCAAGGCAATTGACTAGACAATGAATCGAAGTGAGTGGGTATTATGTGGGTGCGTGTTTGTACTTACAGTTTAATATAGTGGGTGGCACCGATTTGCATATTCCACTAACCCTCACAATACCATCGGCATGTGGTGGCAACCTGGCATCGGCATCGGCATCGGCGTAAATTGGCGCAACCTCATAACACTGGCCTTAGAAATTGAGTTTGTCAGTCAACTTCACCGTAAGAGGATTAAGCCAAAGCGACAGCATACGTGGGTGGTATGTAGGTATAGTTGTTGCTGCATGGTGCCGAAGTGTGACATTAAGTTTGTTCATTTTATTTTCTTCTTCAAACTTGCCGACTCCCCCTAACTGATTTGCAATTTTAAAACAGGCAACGAATAGGGTAGGTACACTATGTATATTCTCGCTGATGCGGGACAACGGGTCTTAGTTGGTGCGGGCCAGGCTTCTTTGCTACAAATAATGAGGGTGTGTATGTATTGTGGAGGAATAAGTACATAACGGCCAACCTGTTATGCAAATATCCATCCATTGTTCTAATGAATTTGCCTGAATTCCATTTTCACTTTCACCTAGAAAAAGTTCTAGCGCCGCCGGATGCCGATGGAGCATTGGTACCATATGGCCGAGTAGGTGAGGGTTGCGAGACACATCGAACGGGGGCGTGAAGCGTGCATAATCAGAGCCAGAGAATCTAGGGCGCATATTCGTTAAATGTATGCGACCCAGATCCGTTGTTACGAGCATTTTTACTAATTTGAGGTAGAAGTGTTGCGTTTCACAACAGTAGATTAGCGTGTCACTGCTGGGTGTTGCTAATGGTGAGGTTAAGTTTCTTAATTATCGAAAATCACCTGTATTAGCGGGATTTCGATTATTGATTAAATTTCAGTCAATGTCGAAAGTGTGGGCGATATTGGCGTGGTGTTGTTATGTGCGTTGTGCAAATAGGCTGGTTGGGGATGGCGATGGTGATCAATAGAACATGTCAGAGGCTTATCACTTCCGCTTTGAGAGGACAAAATATGTGAATGGTAGTTCGAGCGAATGAGGTAATTTGTAAAGCAAATATAAAACCAGAAAACAAATATTGCAAGGGAATTTTCCCATCAACACGTACTTATGGACATACATACGAGTATGTACGACTATATCTATGCGAAGGCAACGCAGTGCGTGATGGATGGACAGAACACGACAAATTGATTTCATTGTTTACATTCGCTATAATGCATACGAGTAGAACTCCTATGCCAGCTAATTATAGACTCCCTTCTATAATTTAATTACGAGATTACCATGGGTGGACTATACGAATTATTTTCTCTTTCTATGCGTAGGTCCACCACAGACAGTTAGGTGGACCTACGCATAAACTAACAAACCTCTCCAGCCATCGAAAGTATGTATGTACATATGTACAAAAGTAAAAAAGTTTTTATTTTTTTTTATTTTTTTTAAAAATGATGATATTCTATAAATATTGATTTCAATATATTGAAACAATATTCTTCAAATATTGATTTCGAAAAAAAAACCATCCAATTATAGCCGAGAAACGGCAAATGTTCAAAAACCAGCTAATAAGTAAAATACCGTTATACACATTTTTTGACAAAAACCTGGAATGCCATCTATTCGCATACGTTTACCGTAACTCAAATTGCCGCTAATTTTGGAGTTAGAATGAAAATTCCGATTCAGCCTCGAATTGAGAACCCACAAACCTCAGATATGAAGTTTGAAGAAAATCCGTCAAGCCGTTCTGCAATACATACAGACAGAGAGATAAAATTGAGAAACCCACTTTTTTGAGTTGCTCTATTATCTGTAGGTACATAGTAATATCAAGTTTAAAGAAAATCTTGATATCGAATATTTCCAGGAAACCAATACTTGCCCTTATAGTTGCAAGTAAAAAGACTAGGAGAGAGAAATAATCTACCTCTGACTTTGTTGTTTTGAAAAAACCCAGATTCAGCTTGGAAAACTCAAATTTATGTACAAAAAACCAACAAAGAAAAAACTTCAAAATTAAATTCAATTACAATTTTTTTTTTATTAAACTCAACAATGACGAGTACCCGCATCCCTTGTTTGCCTTTGTAGTGTCATATTTGACGAGAACTAGCCAGATTGTGTACCCTGGTACACTCCAAAATATGTTTTTCTTCTCTTTAATTTTACTGAAACTTTATTGCACCTAGAAAAACGACATAAATCCACAACATATAAGAAAGAAAGGATCTATACTTGATGATCTTATGTATGGGCCGGACTTTTGATTTTCGAGATACAGTGTGTTGCAAATTATCCCCAATATACCTAAAATCGCTAACAAACAACTGCGATTCAACGGACTATATACAATTTCCGAATGTAAGGCCCTAGATTATATAGAAAGTTGAGGCCGTGCACAGCCATAGTATAGAATTAGGGTCACGATCTAATGTAGTCAGGGGGTAAAAGAACTTTTTTTTGTAATCTTCTATAAAACAAATTTAGAACGACTATGTACTTGTTCTCATCGGTCCATCAGTATTTATTATATCTGCTATCATTTGCATTTCCAGAGATATTTCAACGACCAAATCAACAATAGATCACATGGCGAAAAAATAGTTTGGTGTTGTAAAACGCAAGATATTTTGAAGGTTTATTGCATATGACGACATAGAAATAGTGCAAATGCATGGTCTTTTTGATAACTTATATCTTTTTTTAAATTAAAATTTGTACTCAATATCCTTAAAAAAAAGCTCATGGTTACGAACAAAATCTAGGGATCCAATCCCACGATCTGACAACACTGCTCCCACTGATTCCAAGTTACCGAGGAAAGAGTTTTTTTTTTTTAAAGTACTTAGTCCTTTCAACGGTCCAACTGAAATTTGTGAATCGTAATATGGTTGTAATTATAACGTTGTACGAGCCTACACTATTAAGGGTAGCCTTTATTTCGGGATCATGAGATTGTCTACAATGGATAAGAACTTTTAAAAATCTCGAAAATAAAGATCCTGAAAGTGACAAAATCTCGAAAAGGACATAATCTAGAAAGACGAAATCTCGATAATGTGGAGAAAAATTAATTTATGTTAACAAGATCTACGAAAATTCGTCAATTATTTAAGCAATATTTACATAAGTAGATACGAATATCTATTACACTGCTGAACAAACATTTTTTTGTTGTTGTCGAAGATATCTCAACATTTTTATAATAATTTGATGCCTTGAATTAAAATCCCAAATGATGAAATTTCGCTATGTACTATGACTGGCCATATCTCGTTGCCTAGTTAGTATCCGGCGTTATAATTTTATATAATGCTTAACGGATACTCTCAAGCTTGTCACTAAGTCGAAATCTATTATTGTGCAAGTACAATACGCGCTCGCATACTCATTAGTCATTTGCTTAGAGCGAGCGTGCAAGAACTTGTCTTAGCAATACTTTATTTGCGTACCGATCGTTTTAAAAAAAGTATTTTAGACTGCTGCTTAGATGTGTGGCCAAATACATAAATGAGCTCGTCACGACAACCTTTTGCGAACGACCTAGATATAGTCTGTTACATTTGTGGCGAATTCACTTTTCAGAAACAAAGGCAAACCAAGCATATTTTGGTTTCGCGATTGGAAAACAAGATGAGTCTTGGGTTCCCTGCAATGTTTGTAGAACTTGTGTGGAATCATTACGGCAGTGAATAAAAGGAGAGAAACAATATTTGGGCTTTGGTATACCTATAATATGGACAGAGTCCAAAAACGATCATGACGATTGCTATTTTTGTGTGGTAAATGTGAAAGGCTTTAATCGCTTCAAGAAGCATACATGGAAGTATCCTAATTTGGTGCCAGCAAACAGACCTATAGCATACAGCGCGAATGTACCTGCACCCGTTTTTAATTCAGAGCCCGTTTACGGCCAACCTGTTATGCAAATATCCATCCATTGTTCTAATGAATTTGCCTGAATTCCATTTTCACTTTCACCTAGAAAAAGTTCTAGCGCCGCCGGATGCCGATGGAGCATTGGTACCATATGGCCGAGTAGGTGAGGGTTGCGAGACACATCGAACGGGGGCGTGAAGCGTGCATAATCAGAGCCAGAGAATCTAGGGCGCATATTCGTTAAATGTATGCGACCCAGATCCGTTGTTACGAGCATTTTTACTAATTTGAGGTAGAAGTGTTGCGTTTCACAACAGTAGATTAGCGTGTCACTGCTGGGTGTTGCTAATGGTGAGGTTAAGTTTCTTAATTATCGAAAATCACCTGTATTAGCGGGATTTCGATTATTGATTAAATTTCAGTCAATGTCGAAAGTGTGGGCGATATTGGCGTGGTGTTGTTATGTGCGTTGTGCAAATAGGCTGGTTGGGGATGGCGATGGTGATCAATAGAACATGTCAGAGGCTTATCACTTCCGCTTTGAGAGGACAAAATATGTGAATGGTAGTTCGAGCGAATGAGGTAATTTGTAAAGCAAATATAAAACCAGAAAACAAATATTGCAAGGGAATTTTCCCATCAACACGTACTTATGGACATACATACGAGTATGTACGACTATATCTATGCGAAGGCAACGCAGTGCGTGATGGATGGACAGAACACGACAAATTGATTTCATTGTTTACATTCGCTATAATGCATACGAGTAGAACTCCTATGCCAGCTAATTATAGACTCCCTTCTATAATTTAATTACGAGATTACCATGGGTGGACTATACGAATTATTTTCTCTTTCTATGCGTAGGTCCACCACAGACAGTTAGGTGGACCTACGCATAAACTAACAAACCTCTCCAGCCATCGAAAGTATGTATGTACATATGTACAAAAGTAAAAAAGTTTTTATTTTTTTTTATTTTTTTTAAAAATGATGATATTCTATAAATATTGATTTCAATATATTGAAACAATATTCTTCAAATATTGATTTCGAAAAAAAAACCATCCAATTATAGCCGAGAAACGGCAAATGTTCAAAAACCAGCTAATAAGTAAAATACCGTTATACACATTTTTTGACAAAAACCTGGAATGCCATCTATTCGCATACGTTTACCGTAACTCAAATTGCCGCTAATTTTGGAGTTAGAATGAAAATTCCGATTCAGCCTCGAATTGAGAACCCACAAACCTCAGATATGAAGTTTGAAGAAAATCCGTCAAGCCGTTCTGCAATACATACAGACAGAGAGATAAAATTGAGAAACCCACTTTTTTGAGTTGCTCTATTATCTGTAGGTACATAGTAATATCAAGTTTAAAGAAAATCTTGATATCGAATATTTCCAGGAAACCAATACTTGCCCTTATAGTTGCAAGTAAAAAGACTAGGAGAGAGAAATAATCTACCTCTGACTTTGTTGTTTTGAAAAAACCCAGATTCAGCTTGGAAAACTCAAATTTATGTACAAAAAACCAACAAAGAAAAAACTTCAAAATTAAATTCAATTACAATTTTTTTTTTATTAAACTCAACAATGACGAGTACCCGCATCCCTTGTTTGCCTTTGTAGTGTCATATTTGACGAGAACTAGCCAGATTGTGTACCCTGGTACACTCCAAAATATGTTTTTCTTCTCTTTAATTTTACTGAAACTTTATTGCACCTAGAAAAACGACATAAATCCACAACATATAAGAAAGAAAGGATCTATACTTGATGATCTTATGTATGGGCCGGACTTTTGATTTTCGAGATACAGTGTGTTGCAAATTATCCCCAATATACCTAAAATCGCTAACAAACAACTGCGATTCAACGGACTATATACAATTTCCGAATGTAAGGCCCTAGATTATATAGAAAGTTGAGGCCGTGCACAGCCATAGTATAGAATTAGGGTCACGATCTAATGTAGTCAGGGGGTAAAAGAACTTTTTTTTGTAATCTTCTATAAAACAAATTTAGAACGACTATGTACTTGTTCTCATCGGTCCATCAGTATTTATTATATCTGCTATCATTTGCATTTCCAGAGATATTTCAACGACCAAATCAACAATAGATCACATGGCGAAAAAATAGTTTGGTGTTGTAAAACGCAAGATATTTTGAAGGTTTATTGCATATGACGACATAGAAATAGTGCAAATGCATGGTCTTTTTGATAACTTATATCTTTTTTTAAATTAAAATTTGTACTCAATATCCTTAAAAAAAAGCTCATGGTTACGAACAAAATCTAGGGATCCAATCCCACGATCTGACAACACTGCTCCCACTGATTCCAAGTTACCGAGGAAAGAGTTTTTTTTTTTTAAAGTACTTAGTCCTTTCAACGGTCCAACTGAAATTTGTGAATCGTAATATGGTTGTAATTATAACGTTGTACGAGCCTACACTATTAAGGGTAGCCTTTATTTCGGGATCATGAGATTGTCTACAATGGATAAGAACTTTTAAAAATCTCGAAAATAAAGATCCTGAAAGTGACAAAATCTCGAAAAGGACATAATCTAGAAAGACGAAATCTCGATAATGTGGAGAAAAATTAATTTATGTTAACAAGATCTACGAAAATTCGTCAATTATTTAAGCAATATTTACATAAGTAGATACGAATATCTATTACACTGCTGAACAAACATTTTTTTGTTGTTGTCGAAGATATCTCAACATTTTTATAATAATTTGATGCCTTGAATTAAAATCCCAAATGATGAAATTTCGCTATGTACTATGACTGGCCATATCTCGTTGCCTAGTTAGTATCCGGCGTTATAATTTTATATAATGCTTAACGGATACTCTCAAGCTTGTCACTAAGTCGAAATCTATTATTGTGCAAGTACAATACGCGCTCGCATACTCATTAGTCATTTGCTTAGAGCGAGCGTGCAAGAACTTGTCTTAGCAATACTTTATTTGCGTACCGATCGTTTTAAAAAAAGTATTTTAGACTGCTGCTTAGATGTGTGGCCAAATACATAAATGAGCTCGTCACGACAACCTTTTGCGAACGACCTAGATATAGTCTGTTACATTTGTGGCGAATTCACTTTTCAGAAACAAAGGCAAACCAAGCATATTTTGGTTTCGCGATTGGAAAACAAGATGAGTCTTGGGTTCCCTGCAATGTTTGTAGAACTTGTGTGGAATCATTACGGCAGTGAATAAAAGGAGAGAAACAATATTTGGGCTTTGGTATACCTATAATATGGACAGAGTCCAAAAACGATCATGACGATTGCTATTTTTGTGTGGTAAATGTGAAAGGCTTTAATCGCTTCAAGAAGCATACATGGAAGTATCCTAATTTGGTGCCAGCAAACAGACCTATAGCATACAGCGCGAATGTACCTGCACCCGTTTTTAATTCAGAGCCCGTTTATTCTCCGGATGACGAAGTTCTGCTGAACCCAGAATGGTCCTCTCAAACAACCAGTGAAAGTGAATATGATGAAAGCCTATCAACTTCACAACCTTTTTCTCAAATCGAGCTAAATCTGTCGAAACAAGCATCTGAGTTTATAGCATCTAGATTAAAAGCAAAAAACTGTGTAAGACCGGATGATTGCAACATTATTATGTCTTCTAGAACAAGAGAAAAGGCTATTCTCCCGTATTTTAGTGAAAATAAAGAGCTTTTGTATTGCAATAATGTTTCAGGGCTGCTGTTAAATATAAGTTTGCCTAAATATCACACAAAAAATTGGCGTCGTTTTATTGAAAAGAAACACAAAATGTATTCTTTTGCATAATTGAAACCGCTATGCGTCCATACCAATTGATCACTCAACAGAACTTAATGAAAGTATTTAAGTGGTTATACAGAACATTAGATATCATGAAGATAAGTGGTCGATTTGCTTCTTTTTTGGGCGACAGAATAGATACATGAAATAGCACTGTTTCATTTGTATGTCGGATGGTAGATCTAAACAAGATCATGGGAAGAAAAAGACATGGCTTATTAGAGAAAACTAGACTGTAGGCAGAACGAACATTGTTGAAAGAAGCAAAATCATTCTTCCACCACTCCATATAAAGCTGGTGCCAATAACCATGGAGGAAAGATATCAAGGCATGTGGGATAAGCATACTCGTATGATTGTAGGTTATTGTTGAAGTTTGCAACGGGATTGTTCAAAAGACGACTTTAACAGAAAATCCTACAAACGGTCGTTCGCAAAAAAATAATTGTGTTGAATTTTAATTTTTAAAATACGTCTGTACATTCCATTTATGTATTTTTTTTTTGTATGATTTTGGATTATCTCTTCTACTTTGTATTATTTTTAATATTTCTAGGGTGAGGCTTTAGACGAAATTTTTTCAAAAAGTAAAGCCAATCTGATAAATCGAATAGCTTTGAAAATAACAGCCTAAAGTCGCCGTAAAACCAACCTATTATCAATGACACCAGTGTTATTTATAATTTTTATTGGCACTTGGAGTTTTTCTGTTTTGTTTTTCAAGTAAACAATATGTCTCCCAGACACGGAATGTGAACTCTTTCAATGAAATGGTATGGTATGTTGAATATATACAGGGTTATTCATTTTGTGCTGTAGGATTTTAATTTAAGTAAAATACAAATTATTAAAGATTTCAATGAATGTTATTTTACTGTTATAAATATTGGACTGTGTTATTATGTATATACAACATCTGTTAAATGGCCGCCACGTGGGTTTTTGCAAACTTCGATTCTTGTGAGGTAACTTTCTATGACGTTTCGGCTCATTATAAGTGCTCCAAAGTTTGAGGATTGTCCGCATAGACACGATGTTTAGTAAAGAACCACTAATAGAAATGCAACGGAGTTAGATCACACGATATTGATGGCCAATTGATGTAACCAAATCTCAAAATTAAACAGCCGGAAAACTTTTCGTGCAATAGAGTCAAATTTGCCTGTGTTCTGTGGTCCGTAACCCCGTCCTGTTGGAACCACATGACGCTCACTTCAATCTGCGGCCAAACAAAGTTGTTTATGATTTGACCATAGCGCAAAGAATTCGCCGTAACAGTGGCTCCTTCGTTGTTTTCAAAATAAAATACGGCCCGATCACTCCGCTCGCCGGTCCACAGCGCGCACCAAACTGACACCCGTGGTGGATGTAATCGTCTCTCAATGATCACATTTGGATTCTCAGAATCTCAAATTCGGCAATTTTGTTTGTTCACATAGCAGCCGAGCGAGAAATGGGCCTCATCGCTGAAGAAGATTTTGTTTGAAAAATCGACTTGTTGATTTTCCAGGACTCAAATCGCACCAAATGTCGGGATTTCGGCCAATGAGCCATTCACAGCGGCCATGTTTTCAGTTGATCGAGCATTACGATGATGCACAGACCTTATGACATCACAAAGACTACCAATTCGTTCGAATTTGGTGATTGTGTTTCAAATTGTTTGCTTATTTGGGCGGTTATGACGACAATAATCTTTCCTTAAATCGGGATAGACAAATATTACAGAACTGTTATCTTTGTAGTAAGATGCAACAATTTTAATGCGTTGAACGTTGGTTAAACGATCCTTATTGTAAAATGGCAAGGCAAGGAATAACTATCTGTCACTATGGATGATAGATAGATTTGACAGATGCCAATGGTAGCGATGTGGAATCCCAACTTTGAAATGAATAGTTTTTCTTTTAAGCCCTAGAAGGAACGTGATTTCAACTAGACCAAATTCCCGGCATGCTAATGTTTATTGTTTTCTTGAACAAGTTCGCAAAGTTTTTATTCAAACCGGCTTACATTGAAGATGTAAACGGTACTATAAAATTATTTGTATGTGAGCAAAAATAATTAAAATTAAACTTAAAGGTGAACATACTTCAACTGACTTTTGCATCGATAATATGCAAATAAATTATCTAGACAATAGACAAATGACTTTGGAATTAATAATAAGATAAGGGCCGCCTGTCTGCTTGCTCTATGTAGACGAGTACATGGAATATAAATATATCTGCGCATTGTATCCATTATTAGCTTTGTTTTTTCGTATGCATATCTACACATATATATACGAGTATGAATATGGTCTTCATTTCTAGTTCTTATGAGCTTGCTGTGCATTTCCTATTGTCGGTATCATCTTGTTTTTATCCTTTTTTATGATTAACGTGAGTTCTTGTTATTTTTGTGATTCAGTTATGTTGGAATATCATTATTTGAATTTACAGCGAAGCCTAGGAAGACAAGGTCTTAAATTATCTCAAAATTATAGTTGTCTATTGTTACGTTCTTTCAAGTCGCCGATGTTGATTGTCCTTTCTTGATGACAGCTCACATTTTGTTTTACATTTTGATGGAGCAGCGTGCATTCTCCATCGTACAGGTGGGCGAGTTTGGCAGGAATGCCAAAACTAGGCGTGAAGCACTGACTCTATAGGGATTATCGATTTGAAGTTCCTGGGTTATTGAATATCTAATCCATGGCGGGTTTTCCTGGCCTAAAACCAAACTGATATGGACCAATCAAATTGTTGACAAAAGGCTTACGGCTTTCACATAATATGGCAGATAATGAGGAGATTGATGCCTCTGTAGTTGGCGCAGTTGAGCGGGTCGCGTTTATTTCGAATGAAAGATTCAAGATAATTTCCTAACTCGGAAATAAATTCAGGTTCTGTAACAGAGGAAAATGGGCGTCGTGGCGTAGTGGTTAGTGTGTCGGATCACTACGCAAGAGGTTCCAAGTTCGAATCCCAGAAAACACCAAACATTTTTTTTTCACGATCCCACCTCTCGCGAACGTCTGACAAACATCCGGAGAGTATTGTTGTCACGAGAAAGCTTCTCAAAACAAATTGCCGTTCGGATACGGCACTAAACTGTAGGTCCCCTCCATTCGTGTGAAAAATATAACGCACACAACACGAGTGGTTGCGAGAAGCTAGGCTCTGACACTTAAAGTGCTGTTGCGCCAAATATTTATTTTTATTTATTTTAACAGAGGAAAATATCTTGAGTTTCATTGAGAAGCGAGATATTTCTCACTTTGAGTTACAGCACCGGGCTACAAGTCCCAATCCGATTTAGCACTTGTGGTCAATTTTAAAAGAGAACAGGGAAAACATACTCGTACATACTTCAACATCATTGGAAGGTCTGAAGTGCACTGTTCAAAATTTTTGTGGGAACAGAAAGATGGGAATCTCCAAAGATATTGAGGAAAACTATAGTTTCTGATTGGCATCCGTTTTCTTTTTCTTTCCTGACGGCGAAACTCACAAGTAATGCGTTTTGTTAAGTCGCTTACAGCATTCCATTTTTCTTCGGATGTCAGCATTAACCCAACTATATTCTCTGGTGTGGGTGACTGATTTAGGCCAATGAAAAAAGACATGTTCCGCATTTTCTGCCACCTCTACACATTGGGCAATAGGGGACATCTTCGTGTTTAAATCGGTGTAAATACTCCCGAAAACAACCAAGCTTACTTAGGAACTGAATCAGATAGAAGTTTAATTCTTCGTGTTTGCGTATGAGGGTATGAGACGATACGTCCAACGTCTTCTTTTTGAGGCATTCAAGTGCTGTTGCCACTGCATCAGGTTTACAGCTTTTTCTAGCCTTTTCCTTTCTGCTGTGTGTGTTGGATCCTCTTACATTTCTCTGCCATGAATGCATTTTATTTTGTCTGCCAATATGTCAATGGGCAGCATCTTACACATATGACAAGATATGACACAATGCGAAAAGCGCTGCATTTCGTCGATAAACGAAAATCGTCGGTTCCACATCAATATTTACTGTCCATGGGCCCCAATTGGTGGTCCCTAAAAGATAATGTAATTTACTACTCTGGTTAAGAGTAATCTACGACTATACCTTGGCCCTTCTATGTTTGGCGATAGTTCAGCGTATCTCACATGCATATCTTAGATGTTCTTTATAAGTTAGCCTCGAGCCTGTTAATACCCTCAGGGGGATATCATAAAGGGCTCTGAAACAATATCAGCGCGACGTTTTCCCTTATCTTTCTGCTTGTTATTAGTACAGTCTCGGTTTTGTGTTCAACTAGGCTAAGCCCAATCGAAGCATCCGTATTGGTAATCTGCAAGTCTACCAATCTCTTCAATATTTGTTTGAAGTCTATTGCACATGATTCGTTCTAGGGTTTTCCCTATCGTATCTAACATTAGTTCCTTTTGGGGTTTTTTTCCCTTTTGGCAGCAAAACAACCTCTGCTTTTTCATTGTTCAGGGAACACTCCTTCCCTTATGCACGAATTAAACATGGTGACAAAAATATCGGGCCTAGCTAGTCCCGTAGCATTATTATCTTCAAGGCCTTCTGTTGTGATCGATGCAATTGCATCGAATTAAAAAATCGATAGCGCTGGTGCACTTTACTTTCGTACAATTTTCTAGCTGTTTCGTGGCACTTTAATAATTATGGCTGAATTATTTTTAGTCAAATAATTTTTTAAACAAATTTTCTGTTGTTCTTTTACAATAACTTTTACTACCTCTTGTCATAACTTCCCTTCCACTTGCTATTCCGTATAGCTTTGTTGCTATCTATCTTCTAACTTCTATCTATTCTATGCACAGAATCCAACATCCTTTCAGTAATTGGTTTAACATTCTACTCTTTTAAGGATATTAACTTCCAAATTAATAAGATATTATAATCAAACCTTAAAAGGGAAAACATATGTATGTACATATTCAAATACTCGTGATAAATTACGTCATTAATTTTCACACACAATCTAACGCATAAAACAAAGCCCAACTGTTAACATATTGAGCCCTAACGTAACAAGAATTGATTTTTTTTCCTTTCGCCTCACAAAAGTGATCCACGCCCACACGTCTGAACGTCTAACGAGCTTCGTCGTAATACTTGCCTACACATATCAATATCCGTTTGTATAAAATGGAATTTCCGCAAAATAACATAATTTTATCAGCAGGATAATGAAATCTTGCAGCGCGCCTACCAAAAATAACTGCTCCCCCTTATTGATAGCATGACATCTCTTTCATCGGACTAATTTCTTTACTTCTGGTCTACAAAAAAAAAAAAAATAACATTTTTTATTTCCCTTTCAGATTCACAGCGCTATACAGCAGCCAGGCTTTATTCGAGTGAAACGTGGATTACGTCCTGCCATTCCGGCGATACATGGACTCCCATATGCCTCCACAAATGGAGTGCCCAGCACGCAGGGTGTCGAACCGACAGACCCATACTTTCCACTACAATGGTATTTGAAAAATACCGGACAAAATGGTGGCAAAGTGCGTCTTGACCTGAATGTACAAGCAGCATGGGATCAGGGCATTACTGGCAAGAATGTTACCACTGCCATTATGGACGATGGTAAGAATTGCAAAAATATCCTGCCAGATACATTAAACTCGCGTGTATAAAATAAATAATTGCAAGAGTAATAATTTTTATTTTATTATTATTTTTTTCTATTTTTAGGAGTGGACTACATGCATCCTGATTTAAAATACAATTACGTAAGTAAATCCTTTACGAAGACTTTAATCGATATTCTCTCAGTGGAATAAATGCAAGAGAAAACTTTTCTACTCTGCCACCGTTGGGGAAACTTACTTCGCGAAATCATCGGAGGTTAATTTAAAGTTAAGCAGTTAGGTACCTATCCAAAAGTTATATGATTAAGTGCTTATGAGATGAAACTATTTAAAGTTTAGTTTTTTGACAAATTAATCGCAAGGCAGCTATTTAGATGTCTCGCAGTAAATAATGTGGCAGCACTACAAGAAGGATGAAGCTGACTGACTTGGAATGGTTGCTTGTGGGCGGGGGTGGTAAAAACTGTTTCTTTGCCTTGACATTTGATATTGTTTTCTCACACGAATGGTTTTGAAAAATCGCTTCAAAGTTTTTCAATTGACGTTGAAAGGGGGAACTCAACTGCAAGGTAATGATAAAAAGGGTTGCTGTCTTGAGAGCTTTACGTCGGAATGTACTCGTATCTTTACGTGACGTTAACATGTTAGAAACATTTTTTGATGTGTCAAAGTTGAAGTCGTTATTGAGATGAAAGAATGTGTAATAAGCATAAATTTCCGGTGCTACAAATTTTATTGAGATCTTGCACGTAACGGTACGACAGTTTAAAAAAAAAAAAAAATCGGTTCTTATTTATTGATATTTATCTGTAGTCTTTGGGGCGTTATTTATAAATGTCAGGGAATATTTATATGCATTAAGAAAGACGTACTCGTATGTATGGCGGCAGTATGGTTGTTTATTCGAAAAGCTTTTCAGCGTACGACACTTCGATGGATTCCTTCACCAGTAGGTCGGAAGATAGAATTGTTTAAGCAATTTCTTAATAAAATGCAATAATAAACTTTATGTTGAGTTGTTTTTAACTCTTAAATAAGACACTTGCCTGAAAGATTGTTAAAAATAGGGCCGTAGCAATGAGGGTTTTGTGAGGGAAAAACAAAAATAAATAAAATTGATAATTGTAGATCAACCTCATCGGTTTGCAGAGACTTGAAACGAGAGGAATGATATTTTCCGCCTTCGCCGCTGATGCAATAACTTACCAGCGCAAGTAGGTACTAGAAGAAATTTCCTTAATAAAATGATGAAAGTATCTATAAAAATAGTAATGGCTATGGGGAGGAAGAGAAATACATCTCCTTAGATAAACAGCTAATTTAGTCGCAGAGACACATGTTAACCTGAACTATGCTCAGTGCTGCCACCACAACATATTTTTCCGCAGCAATAGAGTAGCAAATGTCGAGTTATTCATAAAAGCATGTGTATTAACATCCCGAGTGTTTCAGAAAAGTTGGTCTTGTTACTTGTAGTCAAATTCATCTCATCCCAACAGACAAAAAAAAGTCTTAGCGAACGCTGGTCAGAATTTGTAGCAGTTCACATTCTTTGTTGTAACTCTTTTGTTACCATTTCTTTATTTTGACTCCACCTGCATTAAGCCTATACCAATTCCAATGATTATTATTTTCATTGGGCAGATACGGAAGCATTCGCTTTAGGGTTTTTATCTCTTCCATAAACACAAACTGATAATCTGGCACTAATGACCAATGATTTTGAATTTTGAACTTAAAAACGCTTACTTCTTAATTTATTTTCTGCGGTGATTACTGAGTTATGGAAAATGTTGTACCAGTGTGTATTATGAAAACTAGCAATTGTAAAAAAAGGGAGGAAAAAAATGTCCAAGTGATGACACAGCGTTTTCTCGTACTCGTTTTTGGAACACAATCTCCAAAACCTAGGTTTACTCCATGTTGACTTTGTTATATCATAACAAACTTATGAACTAAATTTTGACATAATCTGCTCAGTATTTCTCGAATTATTAATTTAATAATGATTTTTGAAACCCCACTCAATTAAATTTTAATGATTTTCATGTCTATCTACACACTATTCCAAATTACCAAATCAAAGTGTATCAAAATCCATGCAATGTTTCTTAAGTCAGAACTTCACTTCACATATTTTGCCACCACTCTATTAGACTTTTACAATTTTAAAATGGAACCGTTTACGCACGAGACCAAACCAAAGAACCAAAGCCATCAGGGCTCATCACCTCTATATCCACCTAGCAATTGGGCGGGCATAGCTTTATTAAAACTCCTTCTACTAGTACAGGGCAAGCCAGCTTTGGAATTCACTACCTGGAAGTTTTTAATCTCCAACAATTCAAGAGCAGAATTAACAGGGATCTAAAAAATCTCGGGGGGCTGCACAGCTTTATAGGTTCGCCTCTCCTGAGAGAAAATTATGCAAAAAAAAGCTGGGGAAAAATTTAAAACATAGCAGAATGAATTTGATGAAAGTGGGTAGCAAAGTAGCAAATGTATTTCTTTTCCTAAAAAAATGTATCAAGTTTGCAACGATCAGCGTGGCAGCTCTGTGGTGTAGGTACCGAACGACTCACACTCGGACGTCTTCAAATGGAGTAAAATGGATTAAGTACATGTGTAAAATTAGGCAAGCAACACTCTGGCTCATGCAAGGTCTAACATCGACGCATCGATGTCAAATTCGATACGACTCACATCCAGTGACAAAACCATGCAAATCCCTAACACATTCAATATACTATACTGTGGGTCTCAACCAAATTTGCCAAAATCGGTATGCACGTGTAGTTATTACTCGAAGACAAAAATTCATCTTGAAATTCATGTTAGCGAATTAAATAGGTTTCTCGCTTAACTACGTTACATTCGGTAACCCTGAATATGACGTCCGTCAATATTGTTTGAGAGTATATATTCCTACGAAGATAAAACACATTCGTATGTCAGGACTAGTGCTTAATTGTGTGAGCTGTGAGGTATGCACGTGTAGTTATTACTCGAAAACAAATTTTCATCGTGAAATTCATGTAAGCGAATTAAATAGGTTTATACTGTGGTAAGCAATCACAAGAGGACTTTACTTTTGACATTTATCGACATCCCCACTCTATTGCACATCCCTAACATGTGCAATTGACTGGGGGTACCAACAAAATCTGCCAAAATCGCTTCTATATGTAAAATTTTCCACGAGGAAGCACTATACCATCACTTTGCAGGTTTTTTTTCTCGCTTATCTACGTCAAATTCGGTAGTCCTGAATATGACGTTTGTCAATATGGCTTGAGATTATGTGATGATATAACACATTCGTACGTCAGGACCAGTGCTCGATTGTGTGAGCTGTGAGGTGTGCACGTGTAGTTATTACTCGAAGACAATATTTCATCTTGAATTCATGTAAGCGAATTTAATGGGTTTATACGAGTACTGTCATAAGCAATCACAAGAGGGTTTTACTTTTGACATTTATCGACATCCCCAGTCTATTGCACATCGCTAACATGTGCAATAGACTGGGAATCCCAACAAAATTTGCCAAAATCGCTTTTATTTGCACGAGGAAGCACTATACCGTCACTTTGCAGATTTTTTCTCGCATACCTACGTCACATTCGGTAGCCCTGAATAGGACGTTTGCCAATATTGTTTGAGGCTATGTATATATTTCTACTAAGATAAAACATATTCGTATGTCAGGACTAGTGCTCGATTGTGTGCGCTTGAGGTATGCATGTGTAGTTATAACTCGAAGACAATATTTCATCTTGAACTTCATGTACGCGAATTTAATGGGTTTATACTGTCATAAGCAATCATAATAGAACTTTATTTTGGACATTTATCGACAGCCCCAGTCTATTACACATCCCTAACATATGCAGTAGACTGGGGGTCCAACTAAAATCTGCCAAAATCGCCTCTATTTGCAAAATACGAAGAAGCACTATACCGTCACTTTGTAGATTTTTTTTTTGCTTATCTACGACACACGGTAGCCCTGAATAGGACGTTTGTCAATATTAATTGAGAGTAGGTACATACCTGCTATATTTCTCCCAAGATAAAACACATTCATATGTCAGGGCCAGTACTCGATTGTGTGAAGTACTCGTATGCACGTGTAGTTATTACCCGAAGACAAAATTTCATCTTGAAATTCATGTACGCGAATTTAATGGGTTTATACTTTCATAAGCAATCACAATAGGACTTTATTTTGGACATTTAACGACAGATACGCAAGAAAACTAATGCTGGAATATATGTAATTGCGATTATGACATGGTGCAGTAATTTACGTAACGCAGTTGTTGAAGGCAGTTCTATGAGATGGTTTTAAGTATATCTACCTGCACATGTTAATACGGATGTATTCTCTATTTACAGAATGCTGAGGCTAGTTATGATTTCAGCAGTAATGATCCATTCCCTTATCCCCGATACACGGATGACTGGTTCAATAGGTAATTTCTCGCAATGGTTCATTCTATTCGAAACTAATCTATCTCCACCGTGTTTTTCCATCAGTCATGGAACTCGATGTGCCGGTGAGGTTGCTGCGGCGCGTGACAATGGCATATGTGGAGTGGGAGTCGCTTACGATAGCAAAATTGCGGGTAAGCAAATCGTAAACAATGTCAAAACAACGTTTATCATCGCATTTGTCATCGCCAGGAATAAGAATGCTTGACCAGCCGTATATGACAGATTTGATTGAGGCCAATTCCATGGGCCACGAACCTCATAAAATCCACATATACAGTGCGTCCTGGGGACCAACGGATGATGGAAAGACCGTTGATGGGCCGCGCAATGCCACGATGAGAGCCATTGTTCAGGGTGTTAATGAGGTACTTACACATTCAGAATGTCCTTTTTCGTTGGCTGTTTTTTTATTGGTATTTCATGTGCCAGGAACACGTCTAGTAGTATTATTATGATTGTGCCAATACTCGTTTCTCTTGTTTCCATCGTAATAGGGCCGAAATGGTTTGGGCAACATCTACGTGTGGGCATCAGGAGACGGTGGCGAGGAGGACGATTGTAATTGTGACGGTTATGCAGCATCGATGTGGACGATTTCCATTAATAGTGCCATTAATGATGGACAGAATGCCCATTACGATGAAAGCTGTAGTTCGACGCTGGCAAGTACTTTTAGTAATGGTGCTAAGGACCCGAATACAGGAGTTGCCACCACCGATCTTTACGGCAAATGCACGACCACTCATTCAGGAACAAGTGCCGCAGCGCCAGAGGCAGCTGGAGTATTTGCGTTGGCACTTGAAGCAAAGTAAGTAAAGTGGTGGTTGTGTGCAATAACTTGGTTGTTATTTATTTATATTTCTTGTAGCCCGAGCTTAACATGGCGTGATATTCAGCATTTGACTGTGCTTACCTCGAAAAGGAATTCGCTGTTCGATGCGAAAAACCGCTTCCACTGGACCATGAACGGAGTTGGCCTAGAGTTTAATCATCTCTTTGGTTTTGGAGTGTTGGATGCTGGTGCAATGGTCACTTTGGCGAAGCAGTGGAGGACAGTGCCACCCAGATACCACTGTGAAGCTGGTGCAATAACTGAACCACAGTAATTAGATGAATACATTTTTTTTGTTGACTAAATGATTATAAGTTTATGATAATTCACAGCCAAATTTCTGCGGGAAAGTCTTTATTCCTTGAAATAAAGACAGACGCTTGTAGAGGGACAGACACCGAGGTGAATTATTTAGAGCACGTACAAGCTGTCATTACGGCAAATGCATCCAGACGTGGTGACTTGGAGTTATTTCTAACGTCACCCATGGGCACCAGGTGATACAAGATTTTGAGATAAATATATTGAACTTTCGCAAATGTGTGTATTGAATATTTGGTTCCTCTTGTTGTGGTTTATTTCAGCAGATCAATGATTTTATCTCGACGGGCCAACGATGATGATCACCGAGATGGTTTCACCAAATGGCCATTTATGACAACCCATACGTGGGGTGAATACCCCCATGGCACGTGGAAACTTGAGGTGAGTGAGCATGGATAAATTATGCATCTACATATATAATATAGGTAAGGTACACACAGCGAAAACAATTAATGAGAATAGACAGGTTTATCGAAATTTTATTGAGAGATGTCGTCAAAAATAAATTATCCAGTTTTACCGGAGATTTATGAACGACATTTTTCCGATTGAAGCTCATAATTGGGAATAATATTTGATGTATACAAAGTTATGGCATACCAAGCTTGGAAAATTGTCAATTTTGTTTTTTTTTTAATTTCAAATCTGAGTTTTTGAAGATATGCGATATATACCTATGCAGGTGCAAGTAGTGCGACCCAGTTATGTACTTTATTTTTTTTTTCATCTCGCTGAAATAAGAGTATGAAACTTTTCATATTTATACAACGAAAGATACCTAGTTTTAAGAACCTCCCTAGTCCGATAGTTGAATTTTGTAATAAATTATAATAAAACACATTTTCTTCTCTTCTATTCACAACACCCACTAGTACAGGGTGTTCCGCAGTAATGCGTACTAAAGACGTTCAAAATCTGTCTGTGTAAGGTTCCGTGTCCACGGAACTGTATTGCTCTCGTTTGCGTGTCAGATCGTCCGCCTGTCACTACCTTCTAGCTCCCAAACTTCATATAAAATATGCACATACATATGTAAAGGGTGGTTAAGTTTTAAGGGCCGATGTTGAATGTGAACCACACCTAAACGTCAAGTTTTTTTCTGCATTTCATTTGACATTTCTTAATTTCAGACTAACTCAATTTGAACCATGGAAAGATACACAATCGAGCAACGCGTTAAAGTTATTCAGGCTTATTATGAAAATGGGCGTTCAAATCAAAATGCATATCGTGCATTTCGTGATTCTTTCGGTCAATTTAATCGTCCAAATGTGCGTACAATCGGAAAAATCGTGCAAAAATTTGTGCAAACCGGGTCTGTAGGAGATGTGAAAACACCAGTGCATGCTCGTACAGCTCGTACTGCAGAAAATATTGCTGCTGTTCGCGATAGTGTGGCTGAAGAGCCGCCCACCTCAACTCGTCGTCGTGCCCAACAATTGCACCTCTCACGCTCGTCGTTGATGAACATTATGCATAAAGACTTGCATTTACGCGCTTACAAGGTGCAATTGACTCAAGAACTAAAGCCTCTTGACCATTTCAAGCGTCGTCAATGGTCACAAAGGTGGCAAGAAATGGCAACAGTGGATGATCAATTTTCGAAGAAAATCATCTTCAGTGATGAGGCACATTTTCACCTCAGTGGATTCGTCAATAAGAAGAATTGCCGTATTTGGGCGAATGATAATCCAAGAGTGATTGTCGAAAAACCAATGCACCCACAAAGAGTGACTGTTTGGTGCGGTTTATGGGCTGGCGGCATCATCGGGCCGTATTTTTTCCAAAATGAGGCCGGTCAGGCAGTTACTGTGAATGGTGTTCGCTATCGTGAGATGATAACGAACTTTTTATGGTCCGAATTGGAAGATATGGATGTAGACGATATATGGTTTCAACAGGATGGTGCCACTTGCCACACAGCTAACGAAACAATGGCTCTTTTGCGCGACAAATTCAATGGCCGTGTTATCTCACGTGGTGGCGATGTCAATTGGCCGCCAAGATCATGTGATTTGACACCGTTGGACTTCTTTCTTTGGGGTTATTTGAAAGAAAAGGTGTACGTCGATAAGCCAGCAACAATTCAAGAGCTAAAGGATGAGATAATTCGGCACATTAACGGCATAGAACCTCAATTATGCCTCAACGTCATCGAAAATTTGGACCATCGGATGGAGGTGTGCCGCCGAGGTCGCGGCGGCCATTTGGCGGATATTTTGTTTCATACATAATTGAACCATACCAATATTATCATAATAAAAAGAAATAACAGTAATTTCCTAAATAATTTGTGTTTTATTCAAAATCAACATCGGCCCTTAAAACTTAACCACCCTTTATGTATGTATATGCACGGTTTTCACACAAATTATGCAATACAATAACCCAAACACAATGCATGTATCATTTTTGAAAAAAAAACCTTATTTTGAAGATGGCTCCAGTACAAGCAAATGTGTCAATAAAAAAATTTATTCCTAAGTGATATATCGCTGAAAAGAATTATTTAAAATTGCGGTAATCGAGAATTTTGACGTTAATAGCTCATGCAGGGCATGGCCCAGTTCTCGTAGCCACTTGTGCTGTGCGCCCCACGAATGGTTGGGACCTACAGTTTTGTGACGTTTCCGAGGGTAATTTTTTGGATTGGGAGAATCTTCTCATGACAATTTTACTCTCGGATATTTGTCAGACGTTCGCGAGAGGTAGCATCGTGAGAAAACTTTTGTTTTTTGGGATTCAAACCTTGAATCTGAAAGTGATCGCGCACTTAACCACTGAGCCACGGTGCCCACTATCTGATTTCGATATTCTTATTAATTTGCGAGATATCACATTCCTTATGTTAGCAACGGATAGCTTCATACGAGTATTGTTTCCCCAGGAGTCCTGAAGAAGCGCATAGAAAAAATATTCTATTTGGAAGCTCTCTAGGAAAATCATCTAACCAACGAAAAATTAAATAAAATCGGTTAAATAATTTAAAAGTTATTCAAGAAAATGGCCGACAGAACGCCCTCTAGTTTAGTTTTCGTGTGGAATAATAGGTACAGTCTTAAAACATTTTAGTTCTAACGGAAACCTGTATGCGTGAACGAATTTTTTGTAAAGTTGTAACATCATAATAATTCTGTACCAAAATATAGAAAACATGATTTTTTCCCAAAAAATCTTTTTTTCAACATTATCTTACGAGTATTTTAACTCGATACAGTTAGCCCAGCTATGCTCCAACTTTTTTAAGCCGTCCAAGTTATGAGATTTGTCGAACTCTGCAAAATAAGCCTCTGTTGCGGCGATAACCTCTTCATTTGATACGATTCTCTTATGGGAATATGGAAGCAATTCGTAGCTCAATTCGTTCAATTTCACTGATGGCGGAGGTGTGAGCCGGCGCATTGTAGTTGTGAAATAGGTCTTTTTTCTTTGCCAAATGAGAACGGTTTTTCATTAATTCCTCGTTGAATCTGTTCAATAACTCTGCATACTACGCACCGGTAATTGTTTTTCCCTTTTTCAAATAGTCGTTGTGTATTATTCCCTGCGAATCTCAAAAAAAACGGTGGCCATGACCTTTCCGGCCGACGGTCTTTGCCTTCTTTGGTGCACGCTCGCCAACAGAAATCCATTGTTTTAAATTTCGTTCATTTCTGTAGTGTAGTAATGGATCCAAGTTTCATCAACAGTTACGAAACGACTAGTACGAAAAATCTCATGTGCGTTCAGGACTGCCTTCGGCCAGAATCTGAACCAGAAAGGAATTGTACCTGAAACTTTACGGATGGCTCTAAAGCCAGTCAGGGGTCTGGTGCAGGTGTCTTCTAGGAGGACGACATCATCAGGCTGCATTTTCAGTTAGGGAAATATGCAACTGTTTTCCAAACGAAAACTCTGTGTTTCTTGTCTAGGTCCCAGGCCACACTGGCATCATGGGGAATGAGGTCTCTGATGAGATTGCAAGGTAAGGTCAGAGCAGAGCGTTGGGTCTTCCTGCGCCCTCGGTCAGGGGCTCCATCGACGATAGGGTTTCTTATGAACATAATTGTGTGTGACAATTCTTCAGGATGCGGACAGACTAAACGAATGCTCCCGAACGTCTGAAAGAAATCCACGACATTTTTGCTGTCCCTCAGCAGAAAAGAGTGCAGACAATTTATCGGCGTTCTCACGGGGCACTTTGCTTTTGTTAAACACCTCAGTGCGGTAGGCTTAAGTGATACAACAGTCTGCGGTACTTGTGGAGAGGGCGACGACTCTGCGGAGCAATTCCTCTGTGATTGTCCCGTCTTTGCTCGTATCAGGTGACAGATTTTCGGCTCTTATGTCGTGAGTGCTGATACCTCATCACTGAAGCACTTACTCGACTTTCTCCGGAAGATGAGGAAATTCCATTAAAATTGGTAAAACATGGTTTGCTTCTTGGCAGTACAATGGACCAGTTGCGTCTGAGTGCTGTCTGTAATAATAATTGTAGTTTTTACCTGGGACCTTAAGTAACATAATGTAAAAGAATTTCCAAGCGTACCTCACTCATCGATTGGCTTCGCTTAAGAATTATAGCACATTAAGTGGTTTAAACAATATAATACTCTTTGTTCCATAACTATGAAGTAACGGAATGGCTATTGTTCCTCATAATATACTTGTGCCTTTTTGGATTAAATTTAAATAATTTGTTTATTTGATATAAAATGAATTTTATTAACGTTTATTGTTTACTTTACAGGCCCGTTTCAACTCACAACAGCCACGCTCAGGTTGGATAAAGGAGTGGTCACTAGTCCTTCATGGTACAAAGGAACCTCCATATAGATCTCTGTCACCAGCTTCTCCACATTCAAAATTGGCCATCGTAAAGAAGGCACACGAGGAAAAGAAAATGCATTAAAACGGAAAAAAAAGAACATGACATCCCAGATATGGTGCAGGCTGTGGTTTCTTAGATTGAAATTATTTGTCTTCATTTCATTTTTTTTTTTAAGTTTCATTTATGCTACTTTTCGATTACCATAATTTCACTTTAATTAAAATAAAGAGAAACCAAAAGTGGAGCTAAAATCTCCCCAAAAAGTTATTATTGATAATATATTACCAACAAAAAATAGACTCAAGGTGTTGTTAGATTGGGAAGCTGTAGGAAATGTAGAACATGCAGGGTACTTCAAGAAACGGATAAGAGTAATCGATAGTAGTAGACGTCATTTCATTTAGAATAAATAAAGTAATTTGTCATTTATGATTAAAAAAAATAACTGAACAGCACCTTAACGAAAACTAAAAGTTTTATTACAATCTAAAAGAAAATCTACAATTAGTAAATAATGAAAAAGCAAAGAAAGAAGAATCAAATTAAAAAAAAAAACAATTCAAATATTTTATTAAAATTTAATTTTTTAAATAAAAAAACTATATGCAAATATGTAGTTATAAAACTATAAATATATTGTATCTTTTTAATTTTAGGGGTTATGGAGCTACAAAAACTGAAAAAAAAATTTGTATAGTCTCTTATTTTAATAAAAATCAAGCAAACCCAAAAGTTATCATGTAAATAGGAAAAAAAAAGGAATTGTAGAGAATTTTAATATTCGATACTTGTTGATAGAATTTTATTTGAAACCAGCCAATTAGGACAATGTCCTCGCCACACGAAGATATTGTCCTGAGACGAAAGATATAATTTCTATAACAAACTTTGAATAAAACTTATTTTATTTAGTTAAAAGTCAGTCCGTCCCAAAACAATAGTCCCAGTGTTGCTAACAGTTGATCTTTTTTAGGATAGTGTGGCATGGAAGTCTATAAATCTTTTTGGAAATCAAAATTTAAAACGGATCAAAAAGAAAAGAGGCTACAAACTTTGCAGGTTGACAAGTAGGTTATTTTTAAATAATGTGGAGTGTTCTGTGAATAAAAAAATTGTCTTAAAGGGGCTTTCTTCACCCATTATTCGTGCTTTTTTACATATGTACATAAATTCATTGTAAGGACAGCCTTATCGATGACACAAAATTAAGTACGGGGCAGGGTCTCAAAAGCAGGATTGCCACTTTGTGTTTTAATTGTAGTCCAGTTTTCTAAAAACAATTGGCAATTTGGGACTGTAAAAGTCTTAAAGATATTTTGCTGAAATTTATTTGAAGATTAATGAGTATAATGACGAGGCCAAGTCTTTAGAAATTCAACACTTTATGAGTAAGTTCGATTCCACAATGAGAACATTTCACCCCAAAAAATCTACCTAAAATGCGGTCAAAGTTTTTAGCCCTGTTACAAGTGCAAAACGTTAGAAAAATTAAACTACAAAACATTTTGGATTAGTATTTATAAAATTTATTTGCTTTAATAGTAAGCATTTTAAAAAAGGCCGTTTATTCAAAGTTACCGAGTTTTGCTTTAACGCAAGCTCTCAAACGGTGTGGCCACTGGACTACAGCGGCACGCACAGTTTTCCGAGGTATGGGCAACGCTGCTGTGGTTAAAGCACTTTTAAGGCTCTCCAAATTTCGTTGGGGTCTCTTGCAGGCCATACTCTCCAACATTGACCGCAAGCAATAATCCAAAGTATTCAAATCTGGGCTTCCTGAAGGACAATACGGATGCAACAAAGAACAAGAATATTGATTCTAAGTCACTGCTGAGTTGTTTTGGCTTTATGTGCTGGAACAGAGTCTTGTTGGGAAACCAATGTTGCTCCATCAAAAAGGGTATTTGTCAAGTCTTTAACAACGTCTTCTAGGATATCTTCGTGGTTCACCTTCGTCCCAGGTTTGACTCCTTTATCACAAAAATGAAAGTAGTAACTCCTTGATGGGATTTTTTTTTTTTTGTAGATGGCCTTGCATACATTTTATCGTTTTGTGTATTAAAAACTTCCTCGACGGCGAAAATCTTTTCGTCCGTAAAAAGGATATTTTCGTGGCCGTTGCCCGCGGACTAGTACAAGAGTCACTTGCATCTTTCAAACCTAATTTGCTTTAAATTAGGAGACAATAGACGTCCAGTTGACCGACGTAAGGCTTTCATATTGAGATCATCCCGAATGAGCCTTGACATAGATCTGGTGGATATATGTATGTATACAGCTCACGCGAGATATTTTTTTGTTTTCGAAAGGGATTTCTTCGAATTCGCTCGCGTACAGCTTTCATAACCGCACTCGTACAGGCAACGTACGGACGATCAATTCTTGATCAGTCTTCTATTTCAGACGATTCCACAAATCTATTTATAGTACACAAACACAGTACACAAACATTTTTGATATCCCTAGCGGTTTTAGTAATTCAAAAACTTGGTTATCATTTTGACCGCACTTGATACTTTCTTTCATACCCAACTCCACGATAACGAATCAGTAGTTGCAACCAAACTGGGTGACAACGTTACCTTCATGCAGTTTTTGGTTGGAAGTTTTGTAACAGAATTTATGGCAGGACTAGGTAGGCTAAGTAAGGTTGATAACTTCTGAATCAGCAGGACTCACCTAGACCGCGGTAGGGTACATTGTGAGTGTAAGTATCAGAGTTCACGTTCACATGAGTTCTCGAATTATACACTCATAACACTGTGATGTTAAAACCTGAGACTGAATTAGTGCATCAGCAGTCAAGCAAGTGAGTTAAGTCCCTGTTTTTCTCATAAATACACCCGTATAATAGATCGTTTATCTACAGAATCTCGTATAATTTAAAAATAACTCGACCGCTGGCAAGGGAATATGAAATTAAATATGTATGATACTTCAAGTTGAATCACTTGAGTGGTAATGCCAAATGCACAATTTTTAGTGAAGCTTTGTCGCTAATAATCACAATCGAATAACTCGGAAACGGTAATTAAGAAGACCAGGTATAGTTTTTTTGCCCGATCCATTTATAGTCTTTTCATGTACACTCAGATCTTAATTCTAAGAAAATTATTCTGCTCAGCTTTTAAGTTCTAAATTCTCTGGATGGATCGTATAGCATCAGCCATGCTTACGCACCATTATTAGCGGCTTTTAGCGAGGTTGTTTTTAGCTCTCTTCAGCCCCACCCTAACTGAATTCGATTGATTTGTATTTTTCCAACGATTGCGCTCGTACAGCTTCATACAGCTGTCGGAATACGCTTCGAGTCTCTTAAGTTGTCTTGATAATACCCACAAGATTTTCTTAAACCACATGTTTACACCATACTCGTAGAAAGCCTGTCAGATATCTATGAAAAGTATATATTTCTTTGGTGCAATCCTTGTCAATTGTACAGTTTAAGGACGATATCGATAAGTTCGATTCGTATGTAATTATCGCATTGTTTTTTTTTCTGTTTAATATATGTATATTGTTCTAAACATGCGATAGCACAAAAGTGCTATGTCCACCTCTTACAATTTGTGTTAGGTGCAAATGGAGACCTTCATGCAGGCATTTCGTTACAATTTATAGTTATTTTTTTTATACTGCTACATCAAAAAAACCTTAGATGGCAACGAATTATCTACATAAAGTTTTCTATTTTATAACCTTACGCAAGTTTTAAAATGTAAACATAGCACTATTGTGCTTTAATTATTTGTTCTTACTCTTGTGCCACTCTATATACCATACCACTTTCTCTTACAAATTTCGTTGCTCTTTTCTCTACAAATGCGTAGAAAATATTAAGCATCAATGGGAATTATATGTATATATACAGAAGACAACAAGGAAACGCACAGAAAACATATTTATGTATATCAGTGTTATGATTTTTTGTTTGATTTAACTCTTGTATGTATATACAAACAAAACTTCTACACTACAATTTCAAATAGTATTTTACGTACTTTCTTTCAAAAAAAAATAATAATAATAAATAAATACATTTTCATATTTAACAATCATAGAGAAAGTTTTGAATTTAATGAATACTTTTGTAAAATAAAAGAATATACAAAAAATAAATAATATATCATTGTTTCTAAATTTATAAAAGCATTTACATACCTATATATTTACATATAATTAATTCAGTTAATGGTCGCAAATAACATGCATACATACATCCAAATATTAAATCTATATATACATACTATATGTATGTGTGGATGCATGTTACTAGGGACAATTATTCAAAACCTAAATCATTGAATTATTATCCTCTTCATGTACCATTAAAGTGGAAAGGGAGAAAAGAATAAAAATATACATACATATTATGTACAACTACCAAAAAAAAAGATAAAAAAATAAATTAAATATAAATAAATAATTATACATATACATATAAAAGAAAACATTTCTGCATATTATGTCTATAAAACTACTTACTATTGCAATTCTATAGCTTGCAACAATTATACACATATACAAACTAATTAAATAAAAACTTATATAAAGAAAATATATTTAAATGCATACACAAACATTTTGTTTAATTTAATCTTTAATGAAAAACATAGTTAATTTATTGTAGTTTGCTTAAACAAAGTATTATATGTATAAAAGTGAATGGAACATTTTGCACTCAAATTGATTTTTCTTTTCGCTCTTAAGTTTTGTTATAAGAATAAACCAATGGAAATAAAATAAACAACAACTGGTAGTTTCATTTTTCTTTCGGGGGCCAACATAAAATAAAGAAAAAAACAATATTTTACAAAATAAAAGAGAAAAGAAAAGGAAGTAGTAAAATAAAAAAAAAAAAAAAAAGATTTCTAAACGAAATGTAAGATGTAATATAAGTAAATTTGAATATAATATATTAAAGCAAAGGAAAAAATTATTACAGATACAAAACTATATATTTTGTTGATGTTTATGGATGAGATGTAAAATTAATAAAAATAAATAAAATAAATATATAAAAAAAACAAATGTATAGATAGTGGATTGAATAAAAGAATAACTTGAAAAAGAAAAAAAAACAAAATATATACACTTATATATATATATCCTTTGATGTTGTAGATACAAATATATTTGCATGAATATCAAAAACAGTTTTCTTCTTTTTTTGTTTACAAATTCAATTGGCTTGGCGGTTTAAGAACCACAGTTGGGTATAGTCAATTACACAAGCAATCAAAACCTCAAACAACCACATTAATTAAAAACATATAGGAAAGTTACAATCCGCCTGGAAGACATCGTATAATACCCTATCACTCAGCTTTTAACTAGTCCCCAATAAAGTAGGTGTAATATACGTATATTTTTATTCAGAGTAGGTATACTTCCGCTACTGTTAAGAGATTTCATCAGAAAAAAATGATTTATGGCTTCTTATTATAAGACAGTGGGCGTGGCTGTGACTATTTGTTACAGAAGTTAATGAATTCTGATGAGATCTTAAAAATAAGGCTTATCCATGACCGTAAATAGACTTGAAAAGGCAATGTCAGTTTCTTTTGTAAGAAAACGCCCGCAAAAACTAGGCGCAACATTATACAATGTATGAACGAATTGAATATTGAGAATATTGACGTCTACATATATTTTAAGGGCTATATTTTTCAGTTTCTAGTAAAAATATTGAAAAAAAAAGAATTTTTTTAAAAAGTTGTTTACTTAGTAATTGCAATTTTGATTACATGTAATTGTGATTACATTCAATTTTGATTACAGGTAGTCAGCAATTAATTGCTTGAATTACTATTGATTTTGCGATTCATTTACTACAGTGTTATCGCGCAATTTTGAGATTTTGAGATACAGAGTTCGTGCATCTGTGATAAGAAAAAATAGGGTTTTCTAATAAATAAAAGGACTTGGGAATACTCGTAAACTAGAGTTAGACCTCTTTTTGTCGAAAAATCCACCTCGTACTTGCACCGCTTCGGTCATCAATCTAGGCATTCTATCGATCAACTTCTTAATAGTTTCCAATGTTATTATTTCGAGGCTACTTGAAGGATCTCCGAAAGTTTATCTTTCGATGTTGGACACTGACTTCGAACCTCTCTGTCAAGTTCGTCCCAAAGCAGATGTATTGGGTTGACGTTGGATAATTAGGAAGGCCATTTCAAATTATGCAGTGTTCGTTATTCTTCTTGGTCCATGTATCCTCGGCAAAGCTTGGAAGAATGTTTCAGACTATTATCTTGCATTAATGTGAATCCAGGGCCTATCAATCGCAAACCGGATGGTAAAGTGTGTTCTTCTAATATTTGTTTGTATTTCTCCTTCTTCATGATTCCATCGATACGGATGAAGTCTCCAAAAGCGATCGAAGAGAAAAATTCCCAGACAATTAATGAACCACCGCTTGATTGTTGGGAAAACACAGCTAGGGAGCATCTTTTCTTCAGAAGACCGTCGAACGTACTCTCCTTTCTTGTCCAAAATCTGATAATTTCGTCCGGTTGATGTCCAATCCTGGCGCTTTCTTCCCCAATCTGGCAGCTTGACTTTGTTCTGAGGTCGTAGCAAATGTTTTCGTACTGCTACTCGATCGTGAAGGCTTACAGCAGCTAATCGCATTTTTCGCGATGTTACTGATACCTGTTTTGAGTACGAACCGTTGAATTCTGTAAGCCGCCGAACCCTCTTGCTTATTTTATATTATTTATAGTCGCATCCTCCTGTTTTAATGTTAATTTGGGCCTTCCGTTTCTCTTCCTGATTTAAGTTACTATGCCAAAACGTTCATCTTCACTTTTTTTTTTTACTCTATCGGTAATTTAAATATTGAAATTACAAGACTAACTGGCGCCGGACGAATACGCAACCTGTTTTTGTAGTTAGAAAATAAATCTAGTTTTCTCAAAAAAATAATAGAATTGCAGTTTTTTGAAAAATTTTGTAGAAAATAACAAATTATTTCTGTTTTACGGTAGGTTTTATGATAAGTTAACGACATTTGCAGTTTTATTTTATTACTCGCTACATCGGTTTATGCCTTAATTCCGCTCCTTTTTCTTAAAAGATGTAATGACTTGAAAGAATTTTGTTCATTTGAGTCCTGCACAGATAGATAAACGTATAATTGTGTAAACAAATTGGTTTACCCTGAAGCTTATGGACGGCAGTGTATTACAATTACAAATTACAGTACTTGTAATTTCTTATGATTACCAATTAGTTTGTAATTGCAATTTCGGTAAGATATTACAGAATAATCTTGTAATCCATAATCGATTACAAGAACTCTGTTGAAAATTAGTAGATTTAGCAGAATATGAAATTTTTTTGTTTTTATTTTATCTTGTTATTCAAAATCAAGAGTAGTTTATAAATAAATAAATTGAATTTAAATCAGAAATTTCATTTAATGGAATCCTCAATAACATAACTTCTTCTTTTAATGAAAGACTTTTACCTTGGATAAACAAATTTACTTGTCTGTATTTTCTTGAATCGATTCTGGCTATACGAGTTAAATACTATAATTCATTGTAATAGCAAAACAAAAAAAAAATTATAATAATCGTTCCCTACAATCTGTAGGGTATTCAAATGGGCGAAATCGTGTGTACCCTCCATACGTTTAAATATACGTACACGATCGTTATCTTTTTCAATATTCATTGCCACAATCTGTCATATCCTACATCTTTTCTTCACTGTCCGATGACAACTGATGTCAATCGCCAGGATCACTCAACACAAACAACAAAAAAAGGGGAGTAGTTTGAAAATTTGCCCATCGTCTACCGATATCTGAAGAGCAAATAAAGTAGGTGATGTGCCTCCAGACATGCCAGTTTGGAGGTGCCGTCAAAATTGGTTCCTTCAAATTGCTGCGTGAGTAGGCACTTTAAGAAACATTTTTTACATGATATTTCCTCCTATGTGGGTATGAGGAGGGCGAATGGAGGTGAATGTGCAACTATGAACACTAGAAACTGTATGACACAAGATGTCGATGCAGTCGAAAAACAAAATGTCGATACCCAACGAGTTCTTGACAACGACTAAAGGCTGAACTAGTTTAATAGTCGGAAGCAATCGGAATCCAATGTCATAATTCTACGTTAGGTTTCCCTCAGTACTGTCAATAGCTGAGCTCGAATTACGGCATCAGTGAACGTATTGCTCGTCACGTAATTTCTATTGAGTTATTGGTAGATCTAGCAACATAACACAATGTAAATTACGTGACTAGTCATTCGTTCACTGATGCGGTAATTCGACCCCTGCTGAAGTAGTCCATAATAGGCGTATGTGTTCGGAAGCAAAGGTTCTCGTCCGATCACCGAAATCAAGTATCGTCGGGCGCGGTTAGTACTTAGATGAGCGGAGCGCTTGTCAAATTCTCGTACGTACACTTAAGGCCTAACTATAATACAGGAATGGTTTCGTACGACAACTACCGAAACAGTGCGATATAAAGGATTTGTATTATGTGACCATAATAGCGGTATTTCAAATATTAATGAACAAAATTGGGTGTGGTTCAGCAATTAAAAACAAATTTGAAAATATAAATATTTATAATAAACAAAACCATCAATCGAAAAAGGAAGTACATATCTGTTTTTAGTTTTATATGGGAATTTTCGTTTCGCATGAATAAGTATTTTCAATTCTATTAGAGTCAAATAGACCTTTTTACTTATCTGTCAAATTTGAGATTTGTCGTAGGCCACAGAGAAAATGACTGTGCAAACTGTTATTCGAGAACTTTTGACAGTTCTTTCAAGTAAAAAGGTCAATACCAAGAAGTCATTAAATTAAGTAAAATTAAAGAGAGAGCGATGATTGAATGTTTGCCTGATTTAGTTTTGAAAATATAATTTTTCTCACAAATAGACCGATTTTGCTCAAATAAAATGTGCGTTGTATTAGACGTACGAGTATATTGATGTGGTGTAAAGTATTTTAAAAAAAGTTTAGAAAATTATTTTTTTTTTTAGGTTTTATGAAAAATAGCTCAAACGAGTCTGTTGAAATTTAGAATCTTAATTAGATTAGACATAACCTATCAGATGATGTACCAGGTTTTGAATTAAAAATTCATTCAAACAATTTTTTAAAATAAAACTTTTTCTCAAACATTTTATAAATTTAATTTTTTGCATTCGTCGGATGCCGCGTGTTCCGATTTTGAGTCTTACTTTTTTGAAGGCCTGACTTTCCATAGAGACCTCAAAAATATCCTAAGTTTGCAAGGGTGATGCCTGGAAATGCTGTTAGCTATTTTATGTTTTTACAGAAGGACGGGCGGTCAGCTTGTCATTAAATTAATGAAATCCTAACTAACCAATTAACTTTTAAATCCTTGTATTATACTTTCTAAGGAATATTACCAAATCTCGATTTCGTTCTGGAAACCTAATCAAATCAGAAAGACAAAAACAACGAAAAAAGAGGGAGGACCCCGAATGTTTGCAACTCTACAAAAAAATTGGTTTCAAAAATTCCTAAAAAAAAAGAAAAGAAGTAAAATTATACAAATTTCCATGCGACGCTTCATTGTTTATTAGAGCAATTAAACAATAATTAATTAAGCACACAAAATAAGAACAAATTCGATTTAGTCGTTGACTATTGTATTAAATCAAGGGAGAAAAGTGTTGTCTAGGTCGTTGAATTCGAATCCAAAGTTAGAATTTCAAAATTCAAAGTGACGGATTAAAATGGCGCTAAAAGCCCTGAATAATAAATAAATTCAATTGCTGCGTGAAATAATGCAGTGAAACAAATGAAAATATAGTATAACATGTTTTCGAAATGGCTGAATTCGTATCCTGCGCTAAAATCCAGAAAAAAAAAAAACAGATTGCGATAATCGACACAGTTTCCTGTGATCAAACCAATATTTTTGCTGTTGCTGTACAAAGTCGACCTGCGTGACAACAACGGAAACCCCTTTTTGGTGTAGTGGTTCTAGAAACTTAGATTTTAATCATTTCTCTTTTCTGCTTTGGTGGCTGTAGTTGATGTTCCCCGCTCGGGCTCGCACTTGTACAGCTCGGGTCACAAGCAAACACACTACCCACTACACTTAAGGGTACTCTGAAGAACATTTCTGAGAATATTCACCACAGTACAAGTAATGTATCAAATACTTTGCATTAATATTTCACAGCTTTTACCCAGTAGCTTTGGTTTGCGACTTCTCTAATAAATCTTAAGCGAGAAACACTTTGAACCAGCCACCAGCGCCAACATCGTCGGCAGAACATATTAACACCTGTACCAACAACTTTAGCATAAATCCTAACGTTGCTGGTTCTGGTGGCTGGTGCAATATGTTTATTGATTTATAGTCATCTAAGCTTTATTAAACTTTTCAAAGCTATGGTGGTTAAGATACTAGCTTTAGCAATAAAGTTCAAATAGATTTGGTAATATGGAATCTCAATTATATTATAGCAACTTGCTATACATTTACATATGTAATTTTGTAAGTTAGGGTGTCCTTTAGATTATATTTGTATATATTATTATATATATATTGGGAACTATTTTTATAGTTTATTATAACAAAGTTTTTTATTCACTTGCATCTGTAAGGGCAAGTGTTGGCTTCCTGAAAATTTTCGATATCGAGACCAAACTTGACTATGAGGAAGTCAATAAAGGTGGTCTCTCAATTATGTCTATCCGTCTGTATATATGGTCGATTACATCCTAAATGGGTTTACGGATTTTCTTCAAACTTCATATCTAGGATCAGTAAGGTCCCGAAAACGGCTCTAACGATTCTGATAAAATTTCATAACATATATAACCAGGTTTCTGCAAACAAAAAAGTATAACGGTACTTTACTTATTGACCGGTTTTAGAAAATTGACTCGTTCTTAAATATAACTTGGGCGATTTTGTTCACAATCGATATTTAGGCAACATTTGAAATATACAAGGTTATGGCATATCAAGTTTTAAAAAATTGTCAAAATAATTTTTTTTCGAATTTTATTTCCAATCAAAAAAACAGATAAATATTATATAGACGCAAGTACGTGCGACCTAGCAGTGCATTTTATTTTTTGTATACCTTTCTTTCAGGGTAGACGAACCTATAATGCTGTAACATCGTTACATCTGCAAAGCTCCGAAATGCAGTCACGATCACCCGACGGAAACCTGAACTACAGTTAAATGCATACACAATGACAAAAGGAATGCGTATGTTAGTTCAGAATATGAAGGCATTCCTAACAAATCGTAGTGATTCCAAATTTTTCGCAGCGACGTAGTGAAATATCATAGATGGAAAACCAAGAAAGTATAGTGGAAATGGCAACGGTGGTTATAAAAAGATACTCACTTTTTTTCTCAGAAAATGTTCTGTCAAAATTGTTTCCTACAAAATTTAGAAAGACAGGCTATAAGTAGAAGATACGTACATACGAACTAGTGGGTCATCTGGTGGTTTCTTTTTAAATTACATGATATTTTGACACTGATAGCTATTTCGCGCTCAAAAAACGCAGACAGAAACACAGTATCATACTATATGCCCGCTCTACGAAATGAATCGATTTATGCTTGAATAACGTTAAAAAATATCGAAAACTTATTTCTAAAGAGAGTATTGTATTGCCACCCCAGAATTTTGAAAATAAATTTCGGTCGAAATAATGTACCAACCGTGCCTGCTGTACGCAAGTTTGTAAAGAAAGTTCGTGAGGTTGGCATGCTAATTGATAACACAAGTTATCCTCGCGTTCGTCCTGTGCACTCAGCTGAGAATATTGCTACTATTGCCGGCGCTACGTGCCATAAAAGCCGTCTAACAATCGATCTTTTGCGCAATAAGTCCAATAATCGTGCAACACTGGGCAACAGTGACAAAAAAACTCGGATATAACGACTGGAATAGTCGGAATAGTAGTGAAATAGTCTCCCAAAACAACGAACCGGATGTCGATATTTCTAATAGAGACGTGTGTCAGTTTGAATCAGATTGTCTGCAGGTAAATTGAAATCAGTAGTTTCATTATTTATCGGATTAAAAAAAAAAGTTTATTGAAATACTTAAAAATAGTAAAATGTCACGAAATTGTAAAAATTGTCCAGATTTATTCAGCACGTCTGTGGAGAATTTAATTGAAAAGTCCTACTTATCCTACTTTAAATTAAAAGTAAAATATTACACACCACATAAGTGTTGCCTCAGGATGCTATAGGTTTCTAAGTGGGTGGGTCAATTGTCACTTCCAGCAATGCCTTTTGGAAGGCCTATGATATGGAGAGAGCCACAGAGTCACGAGGATTGTTACTTTTGTTACAGCAAGGTAAGGAGATATTCTCGAAAATCTAAGAATTAAGTTGAATATGCAGATGTATGATTATATTTTAGCTTGGGATAAAGTTGGGTTACACTAAATGTTGTTATTTTTTGGGTGAGTGAGACACTAGAGCTCGGTCAGAGCTTTTTGGCCAAACAAATATTAAACACCCTCATTAGTAGAGCCACAACGTATCATTCTATTGTACTACCACTTCACATTAAATTAGGATTAATAAAAATTGTTGTCAAAGCGACGAAAAAAGATTTTCCCATCATTAAGTGAGGCAAAAATAAAAGAAATTATTTTGGTCTGTCCAGATAGGAGGAAGTCGTCTTTCATTCCTACTCTGGATTTGGTAGAAAAAGAGCCCTAGAGATCTTTTGTGAAAGTTACGGAAAATTTTCTTGGAAACCATAAGACTCCTGATTATGCTCTTGATGTGAAACAAATGTTGGACGCATATAAAAAATGGGGTGTAACTCGTCCTAAAATTCCACTTTCTGCATTCTCATCTTAATTTTTTTTCCAGAAAATATGGTTGATGTTAGCGATGAGCACGGCGAGCAGTTCCATGAAGATATTGCTGTAATATAAAGACGGTAGCAAGGACAATGGAAACAATCGATACTGGCAGACTACTGTTGGTCACTTATAAGAGTGACTTCGAGATCTTTCTATAAAAGTTTGCAATATTTAATATTTTAACGCAATATTTCGGTGTATTTTCAAAATAAAAATAGACCCAAAAGTTTTACTTAGTTTTCTAGATTCTAGACACTATACAGATTACGAATAACATAATTTCACTTCTGAGTTCCTTAAAAATACTTTTTTTTGCTGATCAGTGTAATCAGCCGTTTTGGTGATGTCGTGAAACAGAGCTCCGAACCACGAAAATATACTGCAAAATTCGGTTGACAGGATGGGTTAGTGCTAACCCATCCGCGGTAGCCATTTAAATTAATTTGTTTCCATAAATAATCAGAAAGTATACTCTCTTCAGTAAAATAAAAAAAAAAAAATATAAAATTTTTTTTTATAGCAACTAAAGAAACCAACAGAGACTCACCCTTTATTTTCGAATTTCAATCAACAATTTCACAACTATACTATTCCACACGAACTGTAACTTTTCTGTAGGTTTTCTGTATTCTGCTAGGTTCGTGAAAGTTATGAAAGTGGAAAGTAATGGAAGAAAGCCTTGAAAGCAGAGAAAGGAAAACTAAAAACGTATTGTTTTATGTGACCTTTTCCGGGTATATTAAATTTCTAAAGATCAATCAATCATTTGAAATAATAAATCCACATTCCTAGAGACGTTTCACCCATTTCCGTTTTAATCACTTCTTCGAAATTAATATCTGTCTGCAGTTGGTACACAAGTTGGGAATGTTTAAGGAGCTCATAATAAAAGAAAATTTGCATTTGTCATTTGTTTGATTTATTGAATTTTTTTCTTTGTGAGTACTAGGAGTATCTGTGCTCTTTTTTAATGTTAAACATGACAGGTTCAATTTTCTTAATTTTTTTTTTAAATTTTTGCAATTGACAGTGGTTGCTTTATTCTTGACTCTCTTATTTTTGCTAACAAATTTGTTTTTTTTTATTATTTTAACTAGATGTACGGATTCAGCATAAACAACCATCAACAGTTATTATTATTATAATAATGAACAAAGCGAAGAAATGCTACTGATTTTTCATCCATACATTATATACAATTTCTGCAGATTTACTAGTGTCTCAGATTGGGATATGTTCCAAAAGCTTGGCGAGAGATTAGAGTGGTTTTCATACCAAAGGCGGGTAAAATAATCCACGCTAATGCCAACGACTACAGGCCAATAAGTCTATCTTCATTCTTATTGAAAACAATGGAATGGTTAATAGATATGCACGTCAGAGATGAGATTCGGGATAACTTTTTATAGAAATCACGCAGTGCGTACATAAAAGGATAATCAGTGGATACTGCTCTTCACAAAGTGGTTTCTACCATAGAAAACACTCATCAAGTGAAGGAATACACGATGGGTGCATTCCTTGACATCGAAGGGGCTTTTAATAATGTAAGTACAGTCTGCGCAGGGCCCAAATACACTCGGGTATATGCAGATGGATTGAACTAATGCTTAGTACCTGCATAATTAACTCCACACTAGGGGACATAAGAAGAAGAAAGCGAGTCAAGCGGGGCACACCACAAGGCGGAGTCCTTTCACCACTCTTATTGTTTTTAGTGGTGAACAAGATGTTAGATATACTTGAAAAGAATGGTTTCAACTTAGCAGCCTATGTCGATGATGTTGCCATCTTGGTATCCGGAAAGTTCCTCCCGATACTCAGCGAGCGACTCAATTATGCATTAAAATTAGTGAATAATTGGGTCAAGGGCAGGGGTCTGGAAGTGAACCCGGCGAAAACCGAGTTAATGCTATTCACGAGGAGAAGATCGATACCAGAATACAACTACCCTCGTATGAATGGTATCGAACTAATACCTCAAGTAACCTGAAAATATCTCGGTGTAATATTGGATTCCAAATTAAACTGGAAAGCTAACATTAACAATTGAATCAAGAAGGCATATGTTATACTATATGCATGCAGGAGAGCCTTCGGGAAATATTGGGGTTTTAAGCCTAATGTGGTACACTGGCTCTACATTGCGGTTCGATTGTATGGTGGAAAACGCTTGAGAAGAAATACCAACTTGAAAGCGTTACAAAGATTCAACGTGCAGGCTGTCTCGGGGTGACGGGATCGATGAGATCAACACTGGCAGCAGTTCTGGAAACAATACTGAATCTTACCTGCACTAAGACTAAGGGAAGCCGGTCTATGGAAAGTTAAACCCTACGGTCATGCCTCAATTCTAAACCAATGGAATGTATTGAGACACCGGCGGAAACGGACTACATTATTCCCATGCCAAACTGCAACCGAAAGTTCTCTATTTTAATTCCTAACAGGGAGGAGTGGGATGAGGGAAGAGTCTGTTTCGGGAACGAACTGACCATCTTTACCGACAGATCCAAAATGATTGCCGGTACTGGTGCCGGCGTCTACTGTGAGTCTCGAAACATACATCGCTCGTTTGGACTTAAGGATGGTTGCAGTGTTTTCCAAGCCGAAATTGCTGCAATAAAACAAGCTGTGGATATGATTAATGGGGAAGATATTTCAGAGCAAATAATCAGCATCTATGTATGTTGATAGCCAATCGGCCAGTAAGGCGTTAGAGTCAATATCACTAAGATCTAAGCTCGTATAAATTTGTAAAAAAACGACTGGATATTATCTCAGCGGCCAACACGGTGACCCTGTGCTGGGTACCGGGTCACATGGATATCTCCGGTAATGAAAAAGCGGACGAACTAGCCAGGTCCCCTTCGCGGGACCTTTCTGATGCTAGTATACCAGTTAGCACCCTATACAGGGAGATAGATTTGCGCTACAGCCAAAACATTATGGCCAGTCTACGACAAAAAGAGATCTATCAATCTTATAGAACTAAGTCGAAGGAATATCCGCATAGCTGTTGTCGTCGTGACTGGACACTGTGTGATAGGTAATCACGCAGCACGGTTAGGGTTACCTCATAACGACTACTGTTGAAGCTGCATGGACGTAGTGGAAATAGAATCAGTTCATCATCTCCTGTGTGACTGTCCAGCTCTGGTCAGCAAAAGAAGTGCTTTTGGCAGATGCTTCTTTCAGAGCTGGATAAGCTAGGTAGCATTGAGCTAAGAAAACTCCTGATATTCATATATATATCCGGGTGGTTTGCCTAGCGGTCGAAGATTGGAATTTTTAGGTTCCCAGGGTTCCTATATATTGCACAATGGACTCATAGTATTCTAAGTAAGCTGTTGAAAACCCTGTCAACGAGGTCACCCAGTTACCTAACCTAACCTAACCTACTAGCTCTATGTGAAAAAGAAAAGTTCATACTTCCACTTTTCCAAAATTTTACTTCCGAGCTTATTACGGGGAAATCTGTTTTTATTTTTCCTTAGTACTTTGTAGCACCGCCTTTAGACTTTATGACCGCTTCGACCCTTCATGGGATAGAGTATTAAAGCTGTTGGATTTCCAATGTTGTTACACACAGAGCAATACACTTCAATTGTTTTAGCTGCCTTGTTGCGTACTTTCTGACCCATAATTGACCAAAAGTTCTCTATTACATTAAGGTCAGGGCTATTTCCGGGCCAATTTAGGGATTCAAGGCTAATATCTGTCTTGCATTGGGTTATCTGTTGAAAAAAAAAACAATATTTAGAAGTGGTTTTGAGTTTAAATTTTAGTTCGAAATTTGTTTTTATTCACGGAATGAATGCAATGACAGGGAGTGAAATCATCCTGAAATATTTGAGATGTAGCAGCATAACTCCTCTGTTGTAGGAACAACAGCATTAGCAATGATTTCTTTGTATTTCGCTGCATTTACGAAACCGTTCCAATTCGGATTCATCAAAAAATATGACCCTTTTCCAATCGTTGGCGGTCCATTCCCGGTGCTCTTTGCCCCACATGAATATTTTTCTCTTCATTACTGCAGAGAGAAGCGGCTTTTTTGCAGGTCTAAGGGCTAGAAGTACCACTTCATTTAGCCGGCTTTGAACACCCCTCGTGCTGATGTTAATAGAACATCTCTCGTTCAAGTCTTTTCTCAATTACTTGGCAGTTGTGAACCGGTTTTTCAGAGGCAATCCGATCTTGTCGTTTTTTTGGCTCTTCTGCTCCCAGGTTGCTTCTTCGTACTGTCCGCCGAGCTTAATTTCTTGAAAAGTCGCCTCACAATGCTTTCATCCCACAACATCTGCGGTTCGCCTATTTGAAAAATGTTCGCCATGAAGAGCGAGAATACGTCCTTTATCTGCTTCGCACAAAATCATCGTAAAATTCCTCAACTCTTCAGAAAACACTTTGTCGCTGTCTAAAGAATTAATGCGTTACGAGTATCGACTTGAGTGTTTTCTTTTATACAACAACAAGAATAAGCATATCATAGAAAAACTGCAATCGTACCTACTACATGTGTTAAAAATATGAGAGGAATGCACTCTAAAGTTATAAATTCATAAGATTTGCATAGTTTTTTTTTGGCATGGGGTGTCATAGTACCACGAACCGAAATTGGCAAACCCCTTGGAAGGTCGTTGACGGTAGTGAACAAGAGAAGGGGATTCCAGTCGGTGGCAGATCATTCTGCAGATGAGATCAACGGTCAACAGTTCGAGTCAGGTTGAAGTACTTAGTGAACACCTCCTAAGTGCTACTTCGACATATTTAAAACTCAGGGGACAAACCTGTAAAGACTTCTCAACAGGGTTTGGTAAACGAGACATTGGCGGTTGAACTCATAATGGGCCATCAGCAGCCTTTGCATCCGCGTAGTGGATTAATGGTACCGATTTAACCCGCTTCTTGTCCCAGGGGTATTAACCACAAAAGAATTGGCCCTTTGGGAGCTGTGGCATTCTCAATAACAGTTTCTTCAACTTATATAGATTTTGTTTAAATTTGAGATCTGAACAATTAAAGGGAAATCAACATGCGAGTAAGTACGTGCGACTGCCCTTTATTTCGATCTGTCTTTGCCGTGTTTTTCTTTTCATGTACAATTCTATTAACCGTTAGTGTTATTGATTGCCGTAGTTTAATTCATTTGTAATTAATTTACATAATGAAGATATAAGCCATACAAGAAATTATATTCATATGAATACTGATCATATGAATACATATGACTTTAGATCAGACATAGGCTGAATATAAACTTTTTAGTGCATTTGCATACCAGATTTATTGTGCATCTCATCATGCACTAAAATATGGTTAGATATCGTATTTGACGACAAATTAGTCAGGTTTAAACAATATTGAGCGATAAGTTAATTAAAGTGTAAACTGAATATTTGAGTACCTACTGAACAAGTATGCATATGCATTTAATTTTAATTCACTCCAGCTTTTAATATTTCCAAAATGACAGAACAATAAAGAGCTGCATTAAGCTGGGTTTTCATTGAGCGATATTTTTTTTTTTACAGAAAGTTAAAGGGGAATGGGAAGGCCATTTTGGTAATCAATGTATCTCTGTCACAGGTGGTGTTTTGTGAATGCACCCATCTTCTGCATTCCAATTTTTGTGATTTCAACCATCAAAAGTGGAATTAGGTGTTCTGTATTTCGAACGAAATTATGAATTGTGAATTGTATGTTCGAAAGTGAATAGTTTGGTGTTCTGCATTCCACGCGAAATGATAACAGTAAATACGTTTTTCGAACATGGAAATTGGTGTTCTGCATTTCGAAAAACCTTTGTTTTCATGTGAATTGAATTCACTTGAGCTTCGTGTTGTGAATTGAATTCACATGCCTTTGTGATGTAAATTTGCGTGTTAGCTGTGATGATCAGAAGCATTTTGAAAAATGTAATTAAAAAAAAAAAAATGACTTTCCATTGGTGTACTAAAAGAAATGATTTGTTTTGGGGAACATATTTTCTTCTTCCATGTGTGTGCTCTGCAGTTTAATCCACTTCGAACACAACTTGAATTGCTGACTGTGGATCTACCAGGGCCAATACCAAAAACCTTTCCCACTGACCCTAGGTAACTTCCTACAGCCAAAAAATGGTGTTGCTCCGAGTTTATGTTTCAGGAATTGAAGTTGGCATCATCTCTGACTCCACCTCTCGCAAAATGTCAACAAATATTTCTTTACTTACCCGAAAACTGTTTTTAAAATTGCAAACATTAATTACTTTTCTTCAGTTATCGTACTTTTGCTTACACTGTTTCAGGAAGATCCAAAATATTAGATTTATCTTGCAAAATCTTCTTGCTATCTCTCTGCATTCTGTTTTCTTCCCAGTTTCCATCGGTAGTATATAGTTACAGTCAAACAGCATTCATTTTTAATAAATTAATATTTTATTAAATTTTTACTTCACTTTCACAAGAAAAACCAAGCTTTTAACTGAAAATCTGAAATAATTTTAAAATGATTTTAAATTTACCACTGATTTTGACATTTCAAACAAGAATTCGAAGTGAATTGAAAAAAATCGAATTTTCTCGGAATGCAGAAGACAGAATTTCATTTCATTGAAATTCGATTTCAATCCACTTTTACTCGAAACTGAAGTTTAGAGAGCTTAGTAGAGAAAGTATACTGAAAAAGAATTAAAATTGACATCGAAGTTTTATTTATTTTTTTATAGCAGAAACATTTATCTATAATATCAATATTTTGTTGGGCTTCCTTTTGCTTTTATTACAGCTTTACACCGCCGCTTCATATATTCTGACAGTATTTTCCATGTTGAAGTTGGTATCGAGTACCAGGTTTGGATTAACAATCTTTTCAATTGATTCTGGGCGTTTTCTTGCTAAGTTTCATTGTTGACCAGATATTTTCAATTGTATCTTAGTCTAGACTATAAGGAACCAGTCCAACACATCGATACCTGAAGAAAGATAATTAAGAGAACAATTATGTTGTTTATTCAGAAGTAAGTTGTATAATCTTTAATTTAAAAGTATAATTAAATTGTTGCTTACATTTTTCACACTGTAGCACTGTTGAAAAATAAATCTACAAGTTTCACCGAACTAGGCGGGGCTCTAATTCGTTTTGTAGAACCTGGAGGTAAATTGTTGCTATTACTCTTGAGTCCAGAAAGCACATTCTACCTATTTTTTCTCCAGAAAAACATCCCCAGACCATTACACCTTCAGCTTTCGGGGGCATCTTTCGGAGACATTTATCACCGAGTCTCTGTTTTGGTTCTCTACGTTCGATGATTCTTCCATCTGCGACATGCAACTTAAACTTAGACTCATCGGAGAAGATGGCGTTGACCCCCATCTCTTGAGTCCAAGAAACATGGTCTTGAGCCCAGAGCAAAAGTGTTTGCCTGACCCATAGTGGAAAATCTGGCTTCTGTACCGGTGTAAGTGCACGTAGTTCAGCTTTAACCAGTCTTCTTCTCATTAAACTTTCCGAAATTGTTTTTCCTGTCGCTCGTTGAAGATCGTTCCTAATATCAGATGAGGTTTTAAATGGGTGCCGACGGTTTTGGAGTACCAAAAAGCGATCTTCAACCGGTGTTGTTTTTCTTGGCCTTCTTTCCTACCGGTGCTCCCAGTTTTTCGAATTTTTTTCAAATTCTATACCATAGTTTGTTGAGGCACATTCAACATTTCTGCTAATTCACCGCTAGTTAAAGTTTCACGCGCTAAAATCAACATATTCGATTTACACTCCGCACTGATTTTTTTTTTTAAATTCGGACTTCATTCCGTATTGCAAAGTTATCGTCAGCTAAATGTACTTTTCTTACATAATTCGAACTATTTATAGATACATGAACCATATTTTGCAACCTAATGCAAACAAAATATCGATACGCTAATTAATTCTAAGAATTGCAACTCTATAAAGTCAATACGGGTTTTACCAAATTTTTTTTGCACAGCAAGGTGTATCATTTAACACTTTTATATTCTAAACCTAAGGCCGCACTGCGAGCTGGTTGCCTGAAGCGTAAAGGGTAGCGAGTCGCCAAGCCACCATTGAGGCAAGTTTCTATCACATGCAGTGACATAAAGCCGTCCGCAAGGCTATCAGGGACATAAATAGAGATTGTGCTTTCATGGATTCGAATTTTGAACCTCTCGCTCAGTGATCGCGCACTTAACCACTGAGCCACGGCGCCGCAGTCTTATCTGCTTACGTAAGAATAAATAAACCAAGTGACTTAATAATGTGCCAATTTTGTAGCTTGGCTTAATTAAAAATTACTTATGTTTTTGTCGCTCTGCCACCCCTTGCCGACCAACATATCGCTCTACTAATTATACCACACATCATATAATTAGACGGGCGAAATGACTTATTTCTATGACTGGATTGACATGTACACAAAATTAACAATTTTGTTTAAATTTTAAATCTGATTGATTTTCAGATAAACGACGTATGGATGCTAGTACGTGCGACCCAGTCGTACACTTTATTTCTAAGGTGCCAGTGACATTGTCATAGGAGCTAGTTGTTTATAAATGGTGGTACACTTCATTTTGTTTTTGCTGATACTAAAGTTTCATCTTGCACTGAATTGTTTATAAATCAGAGTACACTTTCTACGTTTGTAGGTAGATAGATGGGTAGAAAGTCTTCCTCGATAAGATGCATTTAGGATGTACATTGTGATACTAATTTGAAGCAGGGATTTCGATCCCTTTCTACTACTGAAACAATCCACTTTTTTCGATGAACCCATATATTTTGACAGTTTGTATTGTATTTATTTATTATTCTTTATTTTCTGCAATATACATATTAATACATTTACATAAAAAGTTTTGTTTTTAACTGAAAATATTGAACGTACGACAATGACAGTAAAGTCGTCTGTCGGTTAGTTAACTAATTCAATTTTAAACATGGTTTCAAATTCAAGTTCAAAATCAATTATTTTATTAAGTTAATAAATAAAGCAAGGTGTCTAATTAAATTCTAGGATCAATCTATTCCTATATGCTAAAGCCACAGTGATATTGTTGGTTAATTTTCTCCATTAAGTACGCGGAAGAAAATTAATCTGAATTCGTTTGAAACAGGGCAAACGCCTAAAAAATGCTGGATGTTCTCTTCACTCATATTACATAGGGTGCATAATGTGTTGTTCCCTCTGAAACAATTCCCACTGAGGTGAATCGCATCTTGCCTCCAAAATCCATATTATTTTGCTAAGATCATACGTTTCATCGATAAAAAAAATTTGATCTTTTGAGTGATCAAGTTTATTTTGTAGAAACATGGGTTGCTAACAATTTTTCTCTGCAGATATTCCTGGTTTTAGTTCCTGAAAAAGCTCTGAATATTTCTGGTTGTTTTCTCATTACGAAATATCTCTTTCATCCCATTGGAGTCCCAGCCTGTGCCCAAGTTTATTTATTTCCTTTGCCCAAAGCAATTGTTTGCGTAGTAATACATATACTCGTATTTTTGAAAGTTGATGTGATAATCTTCTTTCACCATATTCGAAAATTGTTTTTGAAATGTATCTTAAATGTAGGTCAATGGTGTAGAAATGACCATCTTCTGTTCCAGTTTCGATTTCGATGGACAAGGTGTAGTTTGGGATACATGATGGTAATTTTAGAATAATTTTTTTTAAAAAGTAGCGTTGAACTTGTTTGAACATTCCAAAGACATGCTTGAATCACCTTGAATGGTCCGGTAGACTGCCAAAAAAATGTTTCCATTTTAGCTCGTAAAGAAATATTTCTCTTCGCCAAAAAAAAAAAAAATTGCCACGATGCTGCATTTTGCTGCAGCGTTTCGTCTTTCTACATGTTTTGCATATTTGGCGTAAACAGTATTCCTAAGTATGTGTAATGCGATACGATTCTTAATATTTTTCCTTTAAATATACAGTTTTCCTAATGTGACAAACTATCCCCGATCCTAAAGACCATAATCTCTGACTTAGATAAGTACACTTCCGGACCTCTCTCTTTGGTTATAATTTGCTGCATAACTTTTATGTGCTCCGCCAAAATAACCATATCATCAGCATACAGCACCTTATGGTTAGAGACTTGCTGTTAAGACCTCCTCCCAAGAACTTGTTCAAGTCGATTATGTATACTGCGAAGAGTATAAGCGATAATAAGCATCCCCGTTTCACTCCAAAAAATGTCTCAAAATATTCCGATAGCTCGTGTCCTGTCTAAAAAGCGGATGAGTATTGAGATACATATGAATATGAATTCTATAAAATTTACAAATTTCGTCGATACTACCATGTATAATGCAACTTATAAAAAGCTGCTTTAAGATCGACAAAGAATGTATTTGCTTTCTTTTTTTCTGCCTGCTTTAGATGAACGATTGATGCTAGATTTTAAATATTATCTAAAGTGGAATACTGTAGCCAGCCTGACATTTTGCCAAAATATAGTATATGGTCTGCTCTTTCATTTGGATTTAGAAGTGAGTTATAACATGCTCTAAATTCAGAGGATGAGATTTGAGGGCATTGGGGTGGATTGTATTTTTGTATTTTTCTTCATTAAAATAAAATTGGAACCTCAGCATCATTTGCCCGTTCCTAAAAAATGAGAATCTCTGAACTGCCTCAACTGCAGAGTCATCATTCTCCTCAATATCGCTTTTTAAAGTTCCTCTCTGCTATATTATTTGAACGCGTTAAACCATTTGTCAATAATCTGATTAGTCTGTATCAGCATCAGCATGGTTTTACATCAGGAAAGTCCACCATAAATCAGATATTCACATTGCAGCAAATCTTGGAAAAAACTCGGGAGTTCCAAATCGATACTCACCACCTTTTCATCGATTTATAAGGTCGCCTATGATAGCTTCTATAGAGATGACCTATACAGAAGCATATCTAGTTTTGACATCCTTGCCAAACCGTCAGTTTTTGCAGTATAACGTTGGAGAATGCACGCTATGCCATAAAGGTCGGTAACATCGCCGAGGCTTTCTATGTCAGAAAACGACTACGCAAAAGTGGGTCATGTTTTTCATATCATTCTTCAAAGGATTGTACAAAATTCTCAAGTTAACGTTCTTTTAAAAGTCTACACAACTAATCACGTACACCGACGAACGCTGCGGGCTGTCAGTACTGCGTTCATGATTATTGAAAAAAAAAGTGAAAAATGGGTTTAGCAGTCAACGAGGCAAACAAAATATATGCTGCCATCAAAAACGGACACCCAATATCGGTGACTTATAAAGGTCTAACAACAAAGATGTAACACCATTTGAAATTTTGCTAGTGATTGAATTCGGAAAAGAGTAGATATTATGAATACCTGTAGGTAATATGTATAAATTTCACATTTTTAATTGGTGATATCATTATAACAATAATAATATGTGGGTATATGCTAAGCAAGGTATTTTGCTGGTATTTGCATAAAATATTAATTTTGTAAAAGGTCTTTTTTTTTTTTTTGCTAAAAATGGGGTTGCTGGTATAAATTTATTAGATGTGTATTAATAATGTTTTAAAGACCCATTTTTCTTAAACATAAATTCATTATTGGAATTGGTAAATAAACATTTTGTGTGGAAAAAAATAAAATTTACATATTTTATGACCAATACATGCTAGAAGGCTTCACAGATTATTTCAGATAACTAAAATATTTGATAATAATGGTTTATATACTAGATATCAACTGCAATACATATTTTTCAAGTCGAACTTAAATTGGATGGCAGTAAATTACGCTAAGATTGTATGAAATCAGTAATGTGACATTTATTTACATAAATCGGTAACTTAAATTGAATTCCTTTTATAAGAAATTAATTATTAATGCAAATTTTGTTGTGAATAATACTTGGTTTTGTACAATAGTAGTTTTATACTTTTTGGAATGTCAATAGGTTTACCATAATTACATATTCACACAACATATTCCAGTATGTACGTATGATATTAGCTGTAGGCTATTTTCTACATCTTCTGTTGTGGATAACATGGGTTATATAAATAATACAATTGCGCCTATAAAGGGCAATTATTGTTTTCGTTAATATTGTCGCTCCCAAAAAGTACTACTAATAGAGAAACTAAATAAATTGAGTTTCGCAAATCTGTTCGTCTGCTAGTCTGTCTATGTTTTGCATCTGTCCTGTTGAACGGACTTACTGCAAATTTCATATCTGCGGTCTGTGGGTCTATAACGCGAGGTTGAATATGAATTTTCTTTCTACTGTTAGGTACTTCTCTGACATCCAATTTTGAAAAGTGTAATTTTCTATCTGATTTTAAAAAATTCGCGTTTATCGAAAACTGCTTAAAGGATTTAGTTGAAATCTGGTACTTTATTTAGAGTTGGCATATGGTATGAGATAGTGTACCATCAATTTGACACATAGTTTGTAACATAGAGAAATAATAACGATAGACCAAAAGTATATATCATATATTAGTGATTAGAATCAAAAGTTATGTCGACCTAGTAATGTCTATTTGTCCGTTTGTCCGCATGTCACCACATTTTTGGTCTTCAATTTTTAAATTTGTTGTATAAGCTTTCTAGAATTCGAAGCAGTACAAGTACAAACACTTCAAAATCCTCATTTTTCAAAAAAATTGTTTTTTTTTCTCAATAATTTTGCATAAAACTGAAAAATATTGCCAAGGCAAGACATACAGACATTAATTTTCCCTACATTCCACACATTATACATAGCCACGCCCACTTGTTGGGTGCGTTTTCTTAAAAAAAACATATATTACTTTTTCAAAGCTATTTACAGTGATGGATGGTTTAGTTTTATTGCGAATATCTTCATCAGAATACGTGAACTTCGGTTATAAATTTTGGGAATCACGTCCACTTTCTGCTAAGAAAAGTTGAAATATACTCTGTATAGAAAGATATCAGGTATCTGTTTTAAGAATTTCGCAACCCCAAGCTCATTTTATTAGGGGTAAGTTAAAAAAAATGGAGGATAGGGTATGGTACGAGGTGGATTGTAACTAGCATTTTTTTTTATAATTGTCTATTTGTTACGTACCTATGTATGTATGACTCAGATGATTATGTTAAAGAGAAACAAATAAACAAATTATATGCACAAAGATGGTATACCAAGTTTTTGAGAAATTAAAGAAAGTGTTTCCTTTCCTAATGCTTTTTTCAAAAAAGTTCTATTTTTATTCTTAGATGATTTTGCATAAATTCCAGATCAAGCAAGACAATTACAAGTGAACAGCATATACGTACATAGAAGCTACTATGTGCGCCCCAGGTTTGTACTTTATATTTAGTGACTGTTGTGTAGTGATCAGCTCAAATATCAACCACGAACGACAGGTTGAAATTGACTTATTTCTGTTATAAAACTTCTGAAACTAAGAAACACAATAATAGTTGTAGAACAATCGCTGGAAAATTTTTTAAGGCTCTCATCTCCCCAATTACGGGCTGGTGGTTGACCAAGAAGGTGGTCTTAGTGTATACATGCGTTCTTCAACGTTTGTTTGTTTGTTCCATCATTACTTTCTAATGTCTGCTAGATTTCTCCTGCAAAACTTACTGATATATATGTGGATTTTCTTATATCTAGCCCCTTTACGAACTCACTACACATTTCGTCAATGCCCTACCCACGAATATAAAACAGTTAATTGGAAATTATATCTGACGTTTGGGAGCTTTCTCGTAAGGCTTCTTTTCCTCGCACGACTTAGAAACCATATACTTTCAACCCCATCTTAACATCCGTCTTCCTATATCTTTCCTCTACACAAGCCTTTCTTTTCCTTTCTGTTTTACAGTACCTATCTGTTTCTGTTTTACAGAACCTGCTTGTCGATCTCAGAATTGTAATCCAACTTGACATTACTATGTACATATAACAAAGAATCTCAAAAAAGTGGGTCTCTCAATTCTGACTGACGTCTGAATGTATGACTGGGCGGTCTTTTCTTTAAACATCATATCTCAAATTTTCATTCTAACCCCAAAATTAACTGTAGTACTTCACTTATGGCCGATTTTGGAAAATAAGATGATTTTTTCGAAAATGGCTCCCACAAGGATGAAATTTGTTTTCATATTTGTTCTAATATGTAGGTAGTTTTGCCTAAAAGTTCCAGTACGTCTGAAGGATTTTGTTAAAATTTGGCTTAGACTGAAACGTTAGCAGTTGCACTTGAAAATTATAGAAATATGTATTTACATGTAAAGAGGGATTTGAAACATATTCGAATCATCATTCTCATACCATCCTAAGGAACTACTCAACAGATTTTGATGAAATTTGGGTTTTGAGTCAAGTTGAATCTGTAGATGAGTACGTATATACCTGAAAATTATCACAATCAGTCTTCTTATCGGAAGATGTGTACTATTTTTTCTATTCTCTATTTTTTGTTTAATGTTTTTAATTGTGTTTTTAATATGCTCTCTATAGGGCTAAGAATAAGTATCAGAAAAGTTCTCACCTATCAGGTAGTTTTTTTTTTTTTGTAGTTTGAAACTCAGATGGTATTAAGTTTCTGTAAACTCCAAGGGTGGCTGTCCAGATAACTGGGGAGTATTGTTTTTCGCTTTTATTGTCGTTGCTTATGATTCACAGTATTTTTTTCCGTTCTCCTGATGTCATGATCACAATCAAATTGCATTTTAGCTATATGACCACCCTACTGCCAGTGTTATGCCTTCACAGTAGAGTTGACTTAGCTTTCGCAAGTGATCGACTTTTTTTATTCATTTCATGCGAAATAAATAGATGATTCTTGACATCAGGATTCGAACCGTGAATCAACAACGTGTTACCACTACACCATGGCCACCGTTACTTCGTCTTTAAATTTACCCCCACAGGCACTACCGTTGGTTTTTCGTCACGATACAATTTTGAGAGTCTTATGCATTTCCTATTAAATTTCGAATAAAAAAATGTCCGTGATCGTACACGCATTTCTTACGTTCAATTGGAACAATTTATTATTTTATTTTTTCTGTAAATAGTCTGCATAAATAAGTTGTGTATCTTATTTTCCCGTTCAACATTTAATTTTATTTACGTTGCAGTAATAAAGACCGAATAAAATATAATTTTATTTGCCATATCCAAATTAACCCAATTATAATAAATTTTATAAATATCTTCACACCTGAGGTCATTTAATTTGAATGCTTTTCAGATCCATAATCGGTATAGATTTTTCTTTTTAGATACCTGTTATTTTGTTTAATAAAGCTCGAAAGAAAGCGAGATATTTTAAAGTTTTTGTAGATACAACGTTGACTGCTTATACTATCACTACTTGGTTGAGCATAAATACTACTAGATTATGCTTATTGTCTCATTCATTTGATTACTAATATACGTAATGTATGTACTTTTTCAGCCTATAAAAATGATTTTCATTATATTGATAGTAAGCGCAAATCTCGAAATTTTATGCAAATGATGGGTCTTGGTAGAAAACATTTAACAAATTAGCAAATTTAACGTAAGACAAATATGATGCTAGTTGGGAACTGTAATCAATTTATTATAAGTGATTCGATATTCATCATGCTATAGTTTACATAAATGCTTATTGATTAACATAATTTTTTCATAAACGAATTTTTTGGCAGGTAGGTTTATTATTTCACGCTTTTTATAATATAATATTTTTTTTTTTTTAAGTTTATTTTGTATTAATTTGAAGGAGAGGGAGGAATTAAAACAGCCCATTAGTATAAACTGCCCGGTTGCAAAATGTGAACAGATGTTAAGTGTGACATTCACAGACCTCTCGGCATTGATATTCATATTCTAAAGATCGGCTTTTCCACGTCATTCATAAACCACAACCGATAGACACAAAATAAAAGAGTTTGTTGGTAGTCAATTTGATTGAAGAACCTCAAAAAATATTTTATAAATATAAAAATAATAATATGGTAAAGCAACAATTTGAAATTGTTTGATTAAATGTGTCGACCACATTTTTGGATTTCTCGGATCACTACCAGTGCTGCCACTCAATAAACCAATTGCATAGCAAAAAAGTGTTATATAAAATAATAAAAAAAATATAGTACAAGTGTAAAACACATATGTGTCCTTAGAAGTTACTAAAGCAACAATTTTGTTAGACAAAAGAAAGATGACATAAAAAGCCGTCGGTTATTTTTTTACTTATATGCTATGTATTGGAAAAATGTAATGTCTTATAAATGCCATGAATAGAGGTAACAACGTTTTTAGTATAAAAAAAAAACGAAGAAACAAATTTGAGACAAAAATTAAGAATTACAGTGCTTGAATTATGAAAAAGTACTCAAAACAGATAATTTTAAAATGACTGTAGCATATTGGCTACAATTGTACGCAAGTGATAGCACTGATCGTTAGCAAATATTATATTTTATTAATATGTAGCTGTTCATTACTTATAAGAATTATAAAATAAATTATATAATATCCCGGAATTAGTAGTTTACAATCCCTGAATTTTCCCGAAATACTGTGATAATTCGGCCACGAAAAGAAGAGGGATATAAAAGTTTGCCTGGTTCAACTCGCTCCAACATCTTTCCAAATAATATCTGCCACTTGCCTAGGTCTATTTACGCACATTTTTAGAAAAAGTCAAGTTTGAGATCTTTGTTCTTTGTCTACACACGAAATACTATCTCTGTACCAATTTTCTGCATGTTGCTACATGACTCATCTCAGCATGGTGTACAATTTGTGTGTTCCTATCGTTATTGAGAGCCAAGTTGGATTCTAAAATGTTTCTTGTAAATAAGGTGAGAGTGCACAAGTTGTTGGAAAACTTGGCGGTGCACTACCGTGCACCTTGATTGAAAAGTTATTTATTTGTGTAAAGATAAAAGCTCTCATTGTTTGCTACCACATTTCATGTTTTAAATACAATATTATTTTTTTGAGTTATTTGCAATTTAAATGTGAATTACTCGTAAGCAGAGGTAGCCACGGTGTAGTGTATAATGTGACTACTTACAAAGAAAATTTTGCTTGAGGAATGGTGTAACATTCGCTCAGAAGATACGAGACCGTTGGCTGATTCATTGAGAAAACAATTGAATGAAGTTATATTCAGTTAAAATAAAGTGCACGACTTGGTCGCACGTACTTGCGCATATATGCTGTTTATCTGTAAAAACTCAGTTTTGAAATCTAAACAAAATTTTTAAAATTATTTGTTTTCTTAAATAAAAACATCCATTAAAATTCGGAAAAAATAATTTTAAAAATGTTTCAAAACTTGGTATGCCATGACTTTGTATGTATCTATAAAATATTGCATAAATGTCGATTTTAAAAAATTTCTCCAATTTTCAAAAACCGGTCAATTCTGTAACCACTTTAACTCAAACATGAAATTTGATCAGAATCGTTAGAGCCGTTTTCGATTGGCTATATCTAAAGTACTGTTAATTTTGAGGTTAGAATGAAAATTCTGATTTCACCTAGAATAATGAACCCACTGACCCCAGAAATAAAGTTTGAAGAAAATCCGTCCAGCCGTTTAGGCTGCAGTCGGCCATACATACAGACAGACAGACAGATGGACAGAATTAAGAGACACACCTTTTTGAGTTTCTCTATTATAGTAATGTCAAGTTTGATCAAAACCTTTAGGAAACCAATACTTATAGATGCAAGTAAAAATTGCTATTCTTTATTCTTGATTCGCTCTTTATAATGTACGCAGAGTTTTTTTACGTTATTTTTTGTGTTGTTTATAACTATGTAAGTTGTATCTTTTTTTATTGTTGTTGTATCAGTAAATTGAACTAGTCTTTAATGAACTCAATAAAAAAGAGTTAAAGCTATCTTTTTTTCATATTTAACAATGTTATCTACGCAGACTTTTTACACTAAGTTTATATAACTTTTTTGCTTAGAAAAGGCTCAAGTTACAAAATTGTTCAGATCTGTATAAGTTGCTTTCTATTGCTTCTTTGAGTTTGAGACTTAATGTTTAACTTTCTGTTAATAAATAATAACTTCTGATTCCTGTTATTCCGAGGTAACTACTTTGTATGAAGCGTTTGTGGAGAATTGCTTGCGGATTAAAATTCCAACATTGATATATTGTACAAAAATTATGGGACAACTTTTTGAGATAATTGAATTTGAAATTAAAATAAGGAGAACAAAATTTAATTAAAATAACAAAATTCAAGCCACTCTGCCTGTGAACAGTTTGTCAAATCGCAAAGACGTTGATGGCATGACATTTCACATATGAAATTATATTTCAAAGTTATCAAAAAGAAATTCTGCAAACGTTTAAGAGTTATAAGGTGATAGGCTGTGACACCCGATTTGTTTAACTTGAAATCACGGTACCCGCTTAGGGATTGAAATAAACTGAGTGAGAAATGTTCGAACGAACGATAATGTTCAATGAACGAAAATACAATATAACAATAATGAAAGAATTTCAATTATCATCGAGTAAATGAATATCTCTATATGTACTATCGAATAAGCCAGTCAATATTACCTACGATAATACCTATTTACTTATTTAAGCTTAATACAAGCAGTGCTTAAAGCTAAACCTAATATATAATATACTAAAAACTATACTAAAACTAAAGAGGAGAGGAAGTGGACTTATTACAAAGGGCGTTTCTAAGTGCAAGTCTGCTACAATGAAAATCAAATTTGTTTTGCGTGACATTAGCCATGTATAGCATTCTGAACATTAGCTCGTTGCAGCCATAATCGATGCGGTCAGAATTAAGACGAATGGACTTAAGAGAGATCATTTGTAGAAGCCCAGGAAATCGGTGTTTTCTTCTGATGTACAAAGAGAATATTAGCAACTACTCGATAGACTGTACGCTAATTAATTTCGAACGATCCTCATAGCAAAACAGATGAACCTGCATTGGACAGCTTCAATTCGAATGGAATGGGTATCGTAATAGGGTGACCAAACTTGGCTAGCATATTCAAGAATTGACCTAACAAAAGCGAAGTAAAGAAATTTCATGACATAAGGGTTCGAGAATTGCTTGAATCAACGTTTCACGAAGCCTAGTGTAGTGTTGTCAATGCTAATACTCGTAATGTATCAATATGGCAACGAAAATTGAGTTCTCTGTCGCAGGTAACACCTAAATCACTGTAAAAGTTTCCTTATTTCAATTCCAATTTCAATTTTGTTTATGGATTTCGAGAAGGCTTCTTTCTGACAGGGTAAACCGCGAATGCATTTGCAGATCTTTTCTTAGGAGAGAAATCCCCCAAAAATAGTTGCTATTATAAAGGAGTCCTACAATAACGTAAGGTGTTTGTCTTTCGAAGTACTGCCGATAGATGATGTACTGATTGCCACCATACGTGTATCTGAGAGACATGGCGTCCATTGGAAACCATTTGAAAGTCTCAGGCATTTGAACTATGCCGACGATATCTATTTCCTGGCAAGTACCATTAGCTGGCTATGCGAGATGTGTCAATCACTGCAGGTGAATGGGGAGTCGGTCGGTCTAAGGATCAAAAAATGCCCATAGGCTGTTCCACACATTAGCGTATTATATTTTAACGGCGAAAACGGCACTGAATTGTCCTTAGAATGGAATCCTCAGGGTGCACAGCGGGTTGGAACACTAGGAACAACGTGAAGATCAACAGTATTGGCAGAAGCAGCGACCCAGAGGAAAATGTGGCCACAGCTGAAATATTTAGTTGCAGACCCAGAAAGATGGAAGAGATGTGCTGCCCTATGCCCTACCCGGAGTTAAAGGAAATAGGATGATGATGATGTGTGTATCCATCTTGGCCCATTGATATAAATATAGGCAAAAAGATGCTGAGACCATTTAAAAAAAAAAAAAACATTTTAAGTTTAGGTTCGATTTCTTTCATTGTGGACTTTTAACAGTTAGCAGTAGTTTTCAACCTTCATTCATATGTTATTGGGAAAAAAGACGAATGAATTAATGGACCAAAGATCTGAAATAATTTTAATTAATGAAGAGTCTCTCAATAGGGACGGTTAATATTTATTTTTAAATTTATTTTTGGTTTGATATGACATATTACCTAAAACCTGTACATAATGTAATGCTAAAGCTCCACTTTTTGGACTTGCGTTATTACTGGACGGGATTACGGTAAACGAGATTAAAGTGGTGTACATGCAGCATTTAGTTTATTAAACTGGTAAGCCATCAAGGATTATTAGTAATCCATTCGTTTACACAACCATGAAAATTCTCTTTGTGGCTTAACTGAATACCGATTAAAGACCACTGGTCTAGAGAATGAAAGCATTCGGTTAACGGTTTCTTAGAATTAGAAATAAAGTCGAATTTCAAAGGAATAATCTCACTTTGCGATCGCTTCTTGAAAAAAAAAATCCATATTTACTTGTAAGTAGACTTTTTTGTGTCACAGTATGAAACTCATATTTCGTAAGTAAGAGCCCTTTACGATTTTATTTTATTATTCGTCTGAACTAAATATTAAAGTAGTTGGGTTATTTCGTTGTTCATTCTAGTTTATGGTTGCATGGTACAATAGTTTGCTTTAGAGTGTGAACTGAGTTTGGAAAAGTGAATAATACCGGGGTTATACAAATCTGATTTTATTTCATTGCATATCGTGAGAAATCGTACACAAATTTCTGAAATCGTGGAAAAGGTGGAAAATATGAACACATATCGTAAGATCGTATTTATTTGAAAATTGTAGAAAATATGATAAATACGACGGTATTGGCCTCAGTTACAGTACAATCTGGGACCGAGCGGCATGCAGACGAATTCTTAAGCATAGCAGCATCAATGTAGTAAAAATGGGAAACTCGCTTTGCATAATTTCATATAATGAGGAAAGGACTAACAGAAAGGAAACGAAGAGGTGCATAAATATTATGATTATAACCGCCCCGAGAACCGCAAAGTTGCTCGACTTCCGTTGCCTCGGTATGAGAGAAGTTCTAAATAACATTGCTTGTTGGCCTAGGCCATCCATGAGCTGTTTGCGCCCAACATTGTTTTTTTTTTCTTTTTTGTTGACAAGTGACATACTCGTAAGATAAAGAAGCCTTTCTGAAAAAAATAAAAGAACATTTCTGTTAAATAAGATCCACCCCATTATGTAGATATGACTAGGCATAGTATCTTTCGAAATGCAGCCAAATAAAAAAATAAAATTTTCATGTTCGAGCTTCTGCTCTGGCTCTATTTTATATGGTCTAGGTGACTTCTTTCTATTTATTTCCATACCTTAGTCCCTTTGAAGGAGATAAGTGAAAACAAATCTCGTTCACTATGGTCACTGCAAAGGCGCTATGAATTACTTGCCTTTTGTTTCGTAACGTAAAACAGATTACAATAACCTTCTCTTGGTCGAATATTTGAATATATTTTCTTGCAGCGGAACGATTGAAGTTTCTACTTTTCCAATAATTTGGTATTCATCATCAATATTGATTTAGAAGAATTGAAGAAAATGTCTCCGAAGACAACTTACTGTCTTACAAATTAGCATTGCATTAAATCAAACACCTTTTCATGTAAACAAGATGCATATTCCCAATTTTGGAGGTGGGCTACGAGCCCATAAATATTTATTGCCTTCTGGACTTCCTCCCATTGATCGATTGTAAACGTCTGAATGTCAATAGTATAGCACCTCATAGGCAGATGACGAAAAAAACAAAACAAAAAAAAAAAAAAAATATGAAAAACTCGTTAAGCACCTTTAGATTAAGGTTTTGATAACTCTTTGGAGTGGACCATAATAACCCAATTTGGGATTCCTCAGACAGCTTGACATTGAAATTGATGATCACCCACAAATGAATTTGTTTACCAAAGCAGACTGTTGACCTATGACGTTAACTGCGATTTGCTACTTCTTTTGTTGTGGTTCGTTTGGAAGGTGACCTCGACTTGAGCACCAGTAATCTGCATACCTAATCTACAAATATGACATGTTTGGTAATCGTTTGTTAATTGTTTCGCAATTTTTAAAATCAAGCATTTCAACCAGAAAAAAGCGTTTTGTTTTAATTTTACGATTTATGCATAGGTTGACAATGACATTATCAATATTAGACAGGTTGGTATATAAACGCTTGTAGCCGGGTCAATTGGTATCATTCTCTATTGAAAGTTACAATCGAAATCAACAATATGCGTGGATTTTTGGTAAGTTACTCACAAACAATTTGAATGGAGATGGATTTACAAAAGGATTATTTACTTCAGATACTGTGTCTTGTCGCTGTTACAGTTGCCGATAGATTGGGATACGATTATCGTCCAGGCAGTGGAGTTGGGATTGGAGTTGGTGGAGGACTTGGTGGATCAGGGCTTGGAAGAGGTAGCTCTCTCGGTGGAATTGGTAGCAGCGGTGGAAGCACTCATAGTGTAGGAATTGGAGGTGGATTGGGCGGTGGACTTGGTGGTGGGATCGGTGGCGGACTTGGTGGTGGTCTCAGCAGAGGATTAAGTTCCAGTGGTTCACAGAGTAGTGGCATTCTCACAGCCCCTGCTCCAGTTGTTACCGAATACAATAAAGAATTCTATTTCCACTCTGCCCCCGAAGAAGAAATCCATGATGGAGGTGCTAGTCAAAGAATCACATCTTCATTGAAGAAGAATTTACGTGTCATCTTCATTAAGGCTCCAGAAAATAATGGTCTTACCAATGCTGCCTTGCAAATTGCCAGACAAGCCACTGAAGATAAGACTGCCATCTATGTACTCACCAAGCAGAATGACGTATCCGATCTCACTCAACAATTGCAACAGGTTCAAGAGATCCGCTCCCAGAAACCCGAAGTTCGTTTCATCAAGTATAGAACACCCCAAGATGCCATCAATGCTCAACGTGCCATTCAAGCTCAGTACGATGCTCTGGGTGGAAGTTCCAGGAGTTCCGACGAGGGTGTGGCTCCAGTTCTGAACTATGCTTCCAGCAGCCCAATCGGAAGTTCTGCGTCTGAAATTTCATCAGCTGGTAGCATTACATCTGGGTCTGTCTCATTACCCGCTCCATCGGGATCGTACATTCCACCAAGGAACTCGTACCTGCCCCCTGTTGTATTCTAAAGAATTTATTATTATAATTCGAAAGAAATTGTCAGTTATCTAGTTTTAGTTGTTAATTTTACAAAATAGAAAATATATTATTTTACAAAACAATGTACAAATGTTACGAATTCATTGTGGAATAGGAAGATTATGCAAAAAATTAGCTGAAATCTTTCAAAAAAATCAACACGAGATGCCTATCGGATGAAAAGTAAGAAATGCCGTATTTTTCATTAAAAAAAAAGATAGAATTGCCCAACAAAGCCTTTCGAAGTGTAGACATTAAATCAAAATAATCCCGACAACTGAATAACAAAGTATCAGTAGCTCAATTTACACGTAGCTTTATCGCGCTATGTAACCTAACTGAACACCAAAGCAATGTAACGCTACATTTATTTTAAAAATTCCCTTCAGATGAAGGTCACATCTTTTAAAAAAAATATTTAAAAATTTAAGCTGCTAAAAGAAAGATATTTTTGAAGCTAGTCTACCTTCCACAGCCTTACCTTTCTTTCCTTACTTTCAAAGAGCATCAATAAATTTAACAAACCCGGAAATGGCTTGCAGTTCTACAAGCTGTCAATGAGATAATTAGTACACGGTTGGAAATTATCTAAAATAGACATAAACTCTTAAAGCCTAGGGCTCATGGTTGTATTTCTTCTAAAAAAAAAAAACATGAAATATTTAAGCAACCCATTATAGGATACTTTTTATTTCCTCCTTTAAATAAAACGTGCGAAATAGCACATGATCGGGTAGAGCGATGATTTGTAATTAGCTGTACAAGTACTTCAGTCCAGATGAATAAACAGAACTACTAACTACTCTAGTACGGATAAGTCGTAATTTATTAACAAAAACAATAAACAAAAGGACAGATCTGTCTAGTAACGGGAGACTAACTCCACCAGCATGTCCTTGCCATGCTATCAACGTACCTGTAAGGTAAGGATACCTACTCATTTTAGTAGTATCGTATTTAAGTATCGATACTAGTCATAAGATTCACAAAAAGCATTCGATAACTTTAGGTTTCGAGTATCTTCTCCTAATATTATTTTTCTTTTAAATAAAACAACTAGTACGATAATTTAGTAGTCGCTTTATCATCAACACTAAATAGCATAAAGGAAGGGTTGCTATGTCTGTCTGTCTGTGTGGATGCGTTAATCTTGAGAACCACTAAACGGATTTTGGTGCGGTTTCTACTGTCCTACAGATGCGCTGCCAAAACTATAAGAGATACAGCAAACCAGTGATGCCAATATTGTTTTTTGACGTCGGCTAGATTGAATTCGAAATTTAATTTTTTTTTAATCATCTGTATTGATTGGAATGGTTTCTGATTCCTTTCGAAAATCATCAAAATCGGATTTTGTAGGAGCGTAGTAAGCGTTGCTAACACGTAAGTCGTTGTTTTTAAAATTTTCATAGAAAAAACAACAAATAAGTTCAAAACACACCTCATGAAAATTCCAATTTTGGGGGGCTAAATTTCCAAAAATAGGACTAAATCTGGCCTCGAAAGAGCTAAATTGGCATCCCTGATCGAAACAATGTATGGAGAATATAGTACGAGTATGTAGTTCTTTTACAGTACAACAAGTTGCAAACAAATGCAAAATAGGGTACTGCAAAAACAAAAGGAAATACATAGGAATGTAGTATGGGAGATAATACGGGTCAGCAGGACCAGGTCGATAATTATTAATTCTTTCTTGACTCGGGGGAAGACACGCGGGTCCACTGATAACAATAAAAAACTTTGATTTCCGTTTTCTTTTACCAGACTTCTCACGACAAGGATATCGTCTGATCGTACAGGTTAGGGGAGATACTCATAACTTTGAAGTCCATCCTTATTCGAATTTTCCTTTTTTCTGATGATGGCGTTTGCAAAACTGGAAAAACAGAAAAAAAAATTACAGCAGAACAACGGACTAACATTTTTGTTCATCACGAAAAATGTCACTTGCAGGTTCTTGAACACCTATCCCATATAGCACTAAATACCCCAACATCTCCTTAAATATCCCAAAAATACCACCAAATACTCAATATAGCGATAATAATCAACCTGTTACTTTTTTTTATATGAAGGATCGATGAACTGAGTTAAAATCGTATCAGAATGTGACTCAGGTTTGCGCTCCTATCGAATGAGGATTGAGTTTGACAGTTCTGACAGAGTACTCTCTTGACGTCACTGCAAGCAAAATCGTTCTCTTCTCTCTCTGTCTATCAAACTCGATCTTTCGATTCACGTCCACATGTAAAATTCTAGCTCGATCACAAAAATGGTTGTGATCGAGTCGAGTCGTTCCTCCTTTAAGTCAATGTGAATTTATGGAAGATTTGACTAAGATTGAATCCGGGTTCAATACGCCACGTAAACGTGGTGTGTTAATTCAGTGCTTATGATTCGATACTGAGTTATTTTCTTTTAATACAGACTTAGTATCGGAAAAAAGTATCGATGCCAAACGTACTTGGTATCGAACCAAAACTATAGATATTTTAGCTGCATTTATTTGTATAAGTTCATCGCTATTAATTTCAGTCATACTTAGGATTTATTAGCGCAGGTTTGCTGAGGTTGGACATTGGGAATGTTGAGTTGAGCGTTAGGGAAAACTTTGTGCGACTTTTGTTTAGTAAAAATGTGTGGGGACAAGAAAATGCATGGTCTTCTCAAAGGGAAACTTTAGGACAACATTTTTACATTTTTAGTTATCAGGTCATTAAATTCTTTACATTTGTATGGTACTTAGCAATTTTAGAAATTTTTATATAGCCAATTGGTTGAAGGAAGGGATGTAAATAGCTCAAACCTCAGCTCTCTTTCTTAAACCAGCTCAATTTTTGAGATAACTCACTTTTGGAGCTAACTTAATAAAGTGAGCTTGTTAAAATAATTTTAAATTTGAAATCAAGTAAGAAAGGTTCTTTAGCTTTTTCTTTGAATTTCTAAAACTTCATCCTGAAAATATTATTGTTTAGCTTAAAATTCATTTAACACTAGGTTTACGGACATTTCTTATATACCTATCTCTACGAACACGCCTCAATTTGACGCTTGAACGAATACATATATTTAAAAAAAAACAACATCGATATTTCAACACTTTTGAAGAAAATAGACTTCAATATATATTTACCTCGTTCAACGGAAAAAGTCAGTACAAGAGATAAAATAAAAATGCGTACTGATGCGTAATTTTCTTTATAAAATTCGAAATGCGTCAAAATGACGCGTCCCGTAAACCTAGTGTTAATTTGAACTTTTAAAGGCTGTAAATTTATTATTTTTGAAATACGAGTATATGAAGTGTTGTCATTAAGTAAGTAAATAAAGAAACAGTAAAAGTGATAAGAATTAATTTTCCTTCTGCCGATCCGAAGTATCAATTAAATATATTTCTACACATCTGCACTATGTGCATGCTCAAAGCTCATGCAATTTGTTCATCAATCATTTTTAGCTTCATGAATAATTTTTATTTCCGGCTAATTTTCCTCTTTAATTTCCATTGTCCAAAGTAATTTCAGAAATTCCACTCCAACCACCACACTTTACAACGAAAAACCAACGTAAAACCGACGCGGCGGACATAAAATGTACCCAGATGTCGGGGGATTATAGAAAATCCATTCGAATACAACGACCGTGCCCTGGCATATACATACCTATACACACAGAATGTTAGAGAACAGAACGGAACATCTAAAATGGCAATGGATTCAGAAATGAAACTTATTAAAAGATTTGAATCTCATCGATACGGTCATAATGCTGCACGGAGAAGAGACTTTCAGAGGACAGTAGGCTCGGCCAGTTTGTCGGGCAGCCTTAATCAGTGTGGCTCCATTATTTGCTGTCACACACAACTTTGCGTGCAATTGAAGGGAATTGCCCCCGTGCCGTGCCTGCTCCGGGCAAACTGAAATTGGTGAAATATTTTAGTTTTCTCATTTTCATTTTTCTTCACAAGGACACTCCGGGGAAAATCTCGTACATATTATCTTTTTTTGTGACTTTCAATAACTGCTGAATAATTTAATGCCAGCTGCGGTGCGAAATTTAATCATATGAAAGGCAATTAAATCCCCATTCATTCGGTTTAAGTCCTCTCTGGCTCTATCAAACCGGACGTAATAAAGTAGAACACTACCAGGAAATTATCCTTGGGGAGTATTCGTCGCTCGTAGCGTTTCAAAACTCGGGCATGTGGGTGAAGCCGGTGTAAACTTCAGCGAAAGAAGGACTAAAGTTTAATTAGATAAAATGAGCTATAAATCCTTATCAAAGCAGTCCTGATGGTATTGCGCTTTTATCGGTTGAATTACATGGTATACAAATACACTTACATATACGCTCTTTGCTGTTACTCTGTGGCGGAGTGAACGAGAGAAAAAGTGGAGCTAATGAACCAACCAACCAACCGGGCCCTTTCCCAGCGAAAATGTTTACATTCACGTACACAAGGAGAGCAAACATTTTTTAATTAAATGAATTGGAATGATGAGGTAAATACTGCTAGACGGATGGCAATTGCGGGGCCCGATAAGGCGGGGTTGCGATTGGGGTTATACCATGTTATGGTGGCGTGCAAATGCAATTAAGTTGCGACCTCGATGCCGTCACCTTTCCTTTGATTTAGCTTTTGGTATGTTTTAACCGAAGTTTTGTCAAAGCAAGGACTGCACAAAACCATTAAAGTGAAAGTCGCTCGAGGCTTTGAGGAAATAGAATGAGAATGTATTTTGCGTTGCATCATCAACTTAAATTGATGTTAGTTATAAATGGCGAATCGCCGATGGCGTTTACTGCAATTTAATTTTGTTTGAAGGGAACTTGAGAAGAAGGACAGACGTAAGTTCTTTGCGTGTAAAACTTTTACCCTTGAAGCAAAGTTAACAAATTTTGTCACAGGCATACAAAGGTGAAAGAACTTAGTTTAGTCTCATAATACTACGTTTAGTCTCATAATACTACGTTTAGTCTCATAATACTACGTGAGTTAGCTCAACTAATTATTTATGTAATCTCTTATAAGTCTACTTGGTTTCAATTTGCTTTTGACTCGTTCAGCAAACGGATGAATAACTGTGTGTATCAGGCGAACAAAAAACAAGGGGAATTTGATCAGCTGATGTACTTTGGTCGGCGGACCGACTTGTTGACATTTCCTTTAATTTCACGTCTCTGAATTTAATAAGGCATCGATTCAAATTTTAAAAAGCACATCTGTACGTCCCAGGGCAGCCGTTCAGTGTTTTTCTTAAGGAAGTACAATTTGAATATTTCGGGGAGTGTATTGTGCACGAGTGTGTTATACATAAAGTGACCGCGTTCCAAGCAAAAACTTATTAGAGATGAATAACTATCTATATTGTCAATATCGATAGTTTTCGATAGTATTCGATAGGTCGATTACTGCATTGCCAAGGCAAGCTCTGAAGTACAGTCCAACTAAGTTGTATTGATATCTAAGGGAATCATAATTAATAGTAGCCTAATCCCAGAAGATTTTAATCAAGGAATAAATAATTTCGATCATTTGTTGCATGTATTTGTATTAATCGATAGTAAATGATAGTTTTTTTTTTTTAAATTATCGATTATTTCGATAGTAGAAAACATTGATTATTATTGATATTTGTACCCCTTTATAATTACGACTTATTTATTGTTTTACGTGTTTACAAATTTTTAATTGCTGCATTTATAACGGAAATTAAAAAAAGTATGGATATGTTTGATGATAGCTGATTGTTTACATTCTGACAGATGAGCATATAGCTTCAGATAAGTTTCACCGTGAAAGTGGAAGAGAATCGCATGAAAACGCGCCTACAGTCTCTGTAAGTCATCAAGAAGTAATTAATTGCTTCGAGAAGTGCATAGAGTAGTCGCAGCAAAATGGACCTTAGTTGAACAAAATTTTGTTATTAGAGGAACTGAAGGATAGTGCCTCGAAAAAATATGTAGAAGAAAAAAAAAAAAAAAAAACTTTAACAGATTTAATGTAGACTTTAAATATAAAGGGTTTTATACAAACTCGTGCAATTATTGTTTCAGATTACCGGGACTGTATACTTTTGGGGTTCTACCGTTATTATTCTCTATGTTACAAAACAATGTATGTATCAAAATTAGTATTTTTTATGGGATAGGATATGAAACAGAACATTTTCCGGCTGCTTTTGTTTCGTGGAAAACTTTATTTGTTTGTGGATAAGACTAAACATATGCACTCGGCTTTACCCAAGGTCCCCGCGCCGCCAATTAAATTAAATCACGATGAATGGGCAAGGGAAGATAAAGAAAAAGCGGACGTTTTTGCGGCCCACCTGGAAGACATCTTTAAACCGTACGATGGTCAAGCATCTTACGACAATATAAATAGGCCGGATTTACCATCTGACGATTTAGCACTTATAAGTGCAACGCTAAGGGAACTCAAATATGAGATCGGGAATCTAAAACCTAAGAAAGCTCCCGGTTATGACTTGATCACCGGAAAAATTCTCAAAACTTTACCTAGAAAAGCATTGAATTAAGCTTCTTCATATTGTAAATGCTGCGCTCAGATTAAAACACGTACCTAACCAATGGAAAGTTACGGAAGTTATAATGGTTTTAAAACCAGGAAAGCCGCCAAATGAGGTAAAATCTTATAGACCAATTTTGCTACTTCCAGTTATTTCCAAAATTTTCGAGAGGATATTACTAAGGCGTCTCCAACCGGTTATAGAAGGAAACAATCTTATTCCCGACCACCAGTTTGGGTTCAGAAGTAAGCATTCGACGATTGACCAGGTGCATAAGATTACTGACGTAATCGAGAAAGCACTTGAAGAGAAAAAGATATGCTCAAATCATATCTCGGGAATACACTCTTCCGTGTTAGACATGGAAATGAATACTCGGAGCTCAAAGAAATTTCGGCCGGTGTACCGCAAGGAAGCGTTCTTGGGCCACTTCTCTATCTGTTACATACTCGAGATATACCGAAAGAAGATGGCACTATCCTGGCTACGTTTGCCGATGACACCGCTATCCTAGCCGGAGGTAAAACAATCGAAGAAACGACTGCAAAACTGCAAAACGCACTGAATAAAGTAAATGAATGGACGAGGGAATGGCAGATAGCCCTCAACGAATCTAAATCTGTTCACGTGAATTTCACTTATAAGAAAACTAATGTCTTGCCAATTTTCCTAAACTTGGCCCGAATACCTTTTGCAAACGAGGCCAAATACCTTGGAATGATACTCGACGCAAAACTGAAATGGAATTCGCACGTGAAAATTAAACGTAAAGAACTCGAAATCAAATATAGAGAAATGAACTGGTTGCTCGGAAAACACTCCCAGCTCAGTACTGAGAACAAACTGCTTTTATAAAAGCAAGTGCTAAAGCCGGTGTGGACTTACGGTATACAACTTTGGGGCTGTACCAAGAAAACAAACGCCAATATTTTACAAACTTTTCAAAATAAAGTGCTAAGAGAAATTGTCCACGCACCGTGGTATACTAGAAACGATGATATCCATAGGAATCTCGGAATTCCGACAATCGAAGCTGAAATTAGAAGCTTCGCGAGAAAGTATAGAAACCGACTAATCGGACATGTCAACAATACAATCCTACAAATTCTGGATGAAAGCAATTCATTGCGTCGACTACAAAGGACGAAACCTTTCGACTTGGCGAGACAGGAATCAACCGCGCCTAGATTGCGGAACATGCAGGATCTTTCAGTGGAAAGTAACTTGCCAAACGAGTTTTTTTCATGATAGAAAAATTGCTTGATAAGGTCCTTCTTAGTTGCAATATAAAGGGTGGTTAAGTTTTAAGGGCCGATGTTGATTTTGAATAAAACACAAATTATTTAGGAAATTACTGTCATTTCTTTTTATTATGATAATATTGGTATGGTTCAATTATGTATGGAACAAAATATCGGCCAAATGGCCGCCGCGACCTCGGCGGCACACCTCCATCCGATGGTTCAAATTTTCGATGACGCTGAGGCATAATTGAGGTTCTATACCGTTAATGTGCCGAATTATCTCATCCGTTAGCTCTTGAATTGTTGCTGGCTTATCGACGTACACCTTTTCTTTCAAATAACCCCAAAGAAAGAAGTCCAACGGTGTCAAATCACATGATCTTGGCGGCCAATTGACATCGCCACCACGTGAGATAACACGGCCATTGAATTTGTCGCGCAAAAGAGCCATTGTTTCGTTAGCTGTGTGGCAAGTGGCACCATCCTGTTGAAACCATATATCGTCCACATCCATATCTTCCAATTCAGGCCATAAAAAGTTCGTTATCATCTCACGATAGCGAACACCATTCACAGTAACTGCCTGACCGGCCTCATTTTGGAAAAAATACGGCCCGATGATGCCGCCAGCCCGTAAACCGCACCGAACAGTCACTCCTTGTGGGTGCATTGGTTTTTCGACAATCACTCTTGGATTATCATTCGCCCAAATGCGGCAATTCTGCTTATTGACGAATCCACTGAGGTGAAGATGTGCCTCATCACTGAAGACGATTTTCTTCGAAAATTGATCATCCACTGTTGCCATTTCTTGCCACCATTGTGACCATTGACGACGCTTGAAATGGTCAAGAGGCTTTAGTTCTTGAGTCAATTGCACCTTGTAAGCGCGTAAATGCAAGTCTTTATGCATAATGTTCATCAACGACGAGCATGAGAGGTGCAATTGTTGGGCACGACGACGAGTTGAGGTGGACGGCTCTTCAGCCACACTATCGCGAACAGCAGCAATATTTTCTGCAGTACAAGCTGTACGAGCATGCACTGGTGTTTTCACATCTCCTACAGACCCGGTTTGCACAAATTTTTGCACGATTTTTCCGATTGTACGCACATTTGGACGATTAAATTGACCGAAAGAATCACGAAATGCACGATATGCATTATGATTTGAACGCCCATTTTCATAATAAGCCTGAATAACTTTAACGCGTTGCTCGATTGTGTATCTTTCCATGGTTCAAATTGAGTTAGTCTGAAATTGAGAAATGTCAAATGAAATGCAGAAAAAAACTTGACGTTTAGGTGTGGTTCACATTCAACATCGGCCCTTAAAATTTAACCACCCTTTATAACAAATTAAATCGCAGGGTGGTGTTTTTTTTAGTCAGTAAGAATCTGACACTACTATGAGCACGCGCTTGCTATCCTCATAGTGTCTATGGAAGATTTTTCACCAACTCTCGGGGGAAAAAAAAAAAAAATATGCACTCGGCTTTATGAATTAGTTTCGATAAAATAAGTACCGATCTTCGTTAGCCTCACAATAAAAATAAAAAAAAAAAACAAATTATTTATTCGGTCTTAAAAATGAGCATGCAAAGTTAATAATTTCAGTACATCTAGACGTATTCCGGATTTCAATGTTCAGGGGAATATGCGAAGAAATTTAATACAATTTGCGCCGCGCCACACCCATGTTGCCGCAATACTTTCCACCTTTTACGCACAAGTGCTTATTGGAATAGGATACGCTATGTTTGTTTATTTTAACACCATAATTTATATTTAACCTTACTGGCGGACCAACTGGCAACCATACATATCCTTTTTGCCATAGCAAAACTTTCGAAAGAATGGTGGGTGTAAAATGTCAACACAAATAGAGCTTTACACACCCACGTGATTAACGTCTTGAATGTCACGGGGCGACAACCATACCAGAAAGGATGGAGCATTAATGACGGAACGGATCCACCATCAAAACACAATGTGTACGAGCATATCCCAAAACGTAAGGACATTACGAGTATCAATGCCATTGAAGGAAACCGAATTGAATTGAATGGTACAGTTATTTGTGTGACATTTAATGTTTGTGGGTTTGAGTGCAAAATCCAGAGTGGGTGTTATGAAAATCGTTCTAAATTTACAATGCAATACAAAGTCGTAAAAAAATGTATTCAGCCAAGTTCCTGCAGAGTACGACATATCCTTAACATAAGTTTCTTATACTCCTTGTCGTCCCCACATGACGCATATTGTCGATGTTGTAGATACTTTTCCCCAATGTCACTGTGACAATGTTGTAATTCCAGTTGCTCCAATGATGTGCACTGGAGCGGAGAATGTTGCACTGCTCGCTTTCAATGCATTTTTATGAACGCCAGGAGACTATTCTTTTTGAATTTAATTGAATTAACATGCACACCAGATGTGCTTGGGAAAACGACGGGAAATCTTATCGATTTAATGTGTTTAACTCATTAGAGAGCGACCTTGACACCCTCTGTACAAGATGGTGCGAAGATAAACTAGAGCGGAATTTGATGCTTTAAAAGCAAAGTGCTGTCATTCAATGTTAAAGTGAATTGAAGCCATTATCCATGAATGGAATTTGCGTCATGGAAACCGAAAAAGAGTGTTTGTGCCTTGTACAAATGTGAGTTGAAAGGAACTCGATTTAAGAAAGAAAATCCTTAAAACTGCAAAAAAAAAGAATGCAACCAAATATTCCTAAAGCGATGAAACAGAATTTTTCTCAGCTGAATTTGCTTCCACATGCGTCTGGTATGTGTGGGTATACCTTGGGAACAATTGACACGTCCAATCGAGTGATTTCATAACAATCCTGAACCAGGTCGTTCAATTTGAAGACAGTACGATAAACAAGATTGGTAAAATAAGCGTATTAAGGAAAAATTCAATATGTAGGTACATACACACGTTAACCAAAATGATAGGAATGCTAGACTACGAGGAATGTGTGGAGAGAAAAGAGAATTTTAGGAAGGATCTCTTTCCACGTTTGGTAATGTGAATAGGAACTGGTCTGCGAAAGAGATTGTAGTAGGAAGTCATCCATTATTAATTTGCAGAGTGGGTCGATTTCTGATTATACAATTTTTAAAGTCGCGTTTTCAAACATTCATAAATTTATTTTCTCCTGCACTAGCTTTAAAACTAAGAGTAGACAGGAGTCAAAACTGTGTCGAATATGACGTAACTATACACTGACATAACTATACACTGACATATTTTTTTCATTTTTCTGTCTTTGCAAAATGGTCAATGTTTGTCAGTTCTGCCGAAATAAAAATTTGAAGGTATGTATGTATGTAGGTATAAGTTTTTTGTAAAATAATTTCTTCCTCAGTAGCCGTTCATTGCGTACGTGTAGAAATAAGCCTTTGAAGACTGGAACAAATACTACCAGTCGCTTTTACCGGTCCGAAACCATTCTGTGGGCTGGAACCGCATACGATACGGGAAAAGCTAAGGAAGGAGGAACACTGTAAAATAATCAAACTTTGGGAACTCCCTAAGCTAAGATGGGCCAAAAAGCTTTTCGGGAATTATAACCGGAAAAGAAGACAGGCTTCTTGGGTATAAAGGAACGCATAGACTGCAGATTTTGTGGAGATGTTGAGGAAAGCTGAGGAGCACTAATCCACGAAAGGAGGAAACACCTGGATGCCTATTAATTATCAGAAGAAGATCTACCATCGTTGGATCTACTTCAGAAACTTCGATTTATCAAGGAAATTGGACTGGATGAGGTGCTCTAAATCGAGTATCACACCGACTAGAGCTCCAAGTCGGGGGAGCACAATAGATCTACAAGGTCGCAGTGCGCTTACATTCCTAAAATCAACCTACAATGGTCTTTTCCGTGTGTATTGAGCCCAGAACGCAATTTCGCAGGCGTACAGATAGGAGAATTATAAATATTATTTTGGTTTGAGATTTAATGCTAACATAGTTGAAGAAATGGGGTTAGGAGCACTATGTAACCACTTCTATAAGAAAACAGCATTTTACATGTGATGTAAAATTTTGCAACTCTTCTCTTAAAATCAAGAGCCCGCAAAAAATTCTTGTAATCTCAGTTGAGGTGTTAGGTGCGTCTACAAAATTAGACGAAGATGATTCACATGTTGACATTGTATGATACTGTTGCGAATCCTACCTATTGAATAAGCCTTCATCCAGGTAAAACAGGGGAACAGTCATAAACGCTATCGATTTGGTTTTGTTGTGTGGGGTTTTGATGACAGCAAGGGAAAAACAATGTGCTGTACATACAGTACGGTGGACACGCAGACTTTGATGATCGGGTCTATCTTTCTAGGTGAAATCTGGACTGTCCATCCGTAATAGTATCTCCAGATAGTACAGTCCATCTGGCTCTGGATTCTGGATACCTGCTTTGTTATACGCATAGATTATATGGAAGAGCAAGAGCATTGTGTCAGAAGAAAACAAGAACTCACCACTCAACTAGCACTCCATGTGGTTAAGTACCAACTAGAGAATAGTGAAGGACAAAAATTGTGGACAGGGTAAGAATCAGAAAAAAGGAAAGGACTGGAGATTTTAGTGCATCATCATCGACCAGCACGGAAGCACTAATTAGCAAAATTGTTGGAAACAGGGCGGTTATATATATGATGGTCTTTAATATCCTATATTAACTTTTATTTTTTTAATCATCTTCTAAATGTTGGTGGGACACCCATCCTCTTTTAATAGACAAACATACAGAGAAGTTATAACCCGTCGAATAGTTGGGACCTACAGTCATATGCCGTTTGCGAAGGGAGTATCTGTAGGAGGACTTCATAGATGTTTAAACAGATACATAGTTCACTTCGTATTCTAAAAAAAAAATCTACCGTAAAGCTATTTTAATAAAATTATAATGGGAACCAGTGAAACATGGTTCAGTTGACATCCGCTCCATTTGTGGGAGTTCTTAAGAGCTACAAAAATATGTATAGAACCATTGCATAGGGTTTTATTACAGTGTGCCATGTGCCACACGAAATTAATGAAAAAATGTCTAAAATATTTTTGTGAATTCCTGATTCCATTAAGTGAAACAGGAAGAAATTGAATTCAAATCATCTTGGGATCGGTACTTGCCAGGACTGTCGTCTATGGTTCGACTTAAGGTGTATAAGGAGGAATATATATAGGTATAGGGAATAGCAGGGAAATATGCGGAATAGTCTGGAGGTGATCAGATTATTTTGTTGGACTTTTTGTTTGTCTTAATTAGATAAACATCAACGAAGTACATAAACCCGCCCAACCTTGTCGAAAGACCCCATACATACTTTGTATCAAAATTTATATATGAATCTTAAGCCGGGATAGGGTATAAAATAAGATACGTACTGTACTGTAAATTTTGTACCATATCACTGTGCGTAGAGCTAGATACACAATAGGATATAAGACACTCGACCGTTTCCATGCAAATTTTAGATCTCGAGTTTTCAATTAATCTTGATGCTACTATAACAGAGGAACTCAAAAAGTGGGTCTTGCAGTCCTTCCTGTCTATTTGTTCGTTTATCGGTACCGTGGGCTGCAGTCTAAATCGCTGGAGGTATTCTCTTCGCTTATTTCTTATTTAATTAATACAATTTCTTTCAAAACTTATGACAATATATCCCTAGAAAATAACAAAGTTAAAAAATGTGTTCATAATTCACACTCTTCCCTTAATCAAGTTGCACTTCAGACACGCTAAAAATCCGACAGGGCTAATTAACTGGTAAACGTAAATATTTGCTTGAAAGTAGTCAAATTACTTACGGAATGTTGAAGTGTTTGGCGAAATCCTTAGATTCTGCGGAATACCGGTTGAAGGCCATTGATTAGAAAGCTGGAACTTTGTTCAATTATAACATTTGATGCTTTTATCGATTTTCGAAGATACAAGGAAACTTTTTCTTTCCCTCGCTCGTTATAAGATTTTATTTTATGGAATCTTGAAAACAAGACTTCGGGAATTTAATATGGAATGATACACAATAGAGCAACAACCAAACATCATTGAAATTTATTTTGAAAACCAAAGGCCAATTGTTTTCACGCAGCGTGTATATCGTCGATATTTAATATTCGTATCGCATCCAAAGTGTTAACAATAAATCGTCTGGTTGCACGTTTTTGGCAAGAAGGGTAGGTAAGGAATCTCCCTGGTACCAGAAAGACTACATACGGCGCACACGGATGTAAATATTCAACTTGTACTGGAGAGTGTGCAGGATAGTCCAGCAAAATCAATAAGGAAACGTTCGGCTCAGCTCGGGCTATCACGGAGGTGAGTTCAGATGTTTTTGGCCACATTGCAAATGTTCCCATATAAAGTCCAGATAGACTAACTGCAACGGATTGATTATGCAATTTCGTTGCGGCAAGAAGCAGGACAAAATCCCGATTTCAGCCACCATTTGATAATGAGCGATGAAGCATGTTCCCAATTAAATGGTTTCATTAAAAAGCACAACTGCAGGATATGGGCTACGGAGAATCCAAGAGCATTTCATCAGAGACAATTACACCCACTTAAGCGTACTGTTTGGTGCAGTGTATTTGGCCCATATTACCAGCAATATCGGACGATGTTGGGAAGTTCGTTGAGGACAGCTATGCCAAACAGTCCACATCTATGGTTCCAATAGGATGGAGCCACATCACATACTGTAAGGGACACAATGGCTCTGTTAAGGGACATTTTTGACGAGCGTATTATTTCGCGCAGTAGACTTCAATTAGTCGCTGGGTTCTCCTGATTTAGCCGCTCCCCATCGTTTTCTTTGGGGCTATTTAGCCAAGATGTGCCTGATGTCCTACATGTAGGTTTTTATATTGTATTTATATGACGCTTTTCAGAGGAACATTTGCTTTTCTTGAAGATGAAGAGGAATTCGCAGCAAAAGAGGATGAAATTGCAATATTTTCACTGAAAAGTGCATGTGCGGAACTATCTGATAAAGATTATAGTACCGAAGAATTTGTTTCTGTCAGTAATTTACCAGGTTCTCAATTGGAAACTGAAATAATGTGCAACCGTGGTATTCATGATGAATATTCGTCGGATGATGACATTCCTGTGTCCATCTTATCAAAGACAACATCATGTACTTCATCACAATCTTCTAAGAAGCCACAAAAAAAGAATAAAAAGATTTACCATTGGGTAAAAGAGAATTTACCGGTACCGTCTTCCACCTGTACCGAGTATGATAACCCTGAAAAGTTCAATTCTTTACAATTCTCTTTGGATTTATTTTATAAATTTTTTGACGGCAAACTGTTTAAATTAATTCTAAACGAAACAAACAGATACATATATATCCAAAAGCAACAGGCAACGAAATATCGAGTTGCACGAACTCAAAGCTTTCGTTGGAGTTTTAGTTCTGAGTGGGTGCGTTCAGGTTCCACGAAGAAGAATTTATTGGGAACAAGAGAAGGATGGCCATAATGATTTGGTTGCAGAAGCAATTACAATTTGAGTACATTTTCTCAAATATTCATTTAGCAGACAACGAAAATCTGGACCAAACCGATAAATTTTCCAAAGTGTTTTATTTAAGCACATCAACGAAAAGTTTTTAGATAACTCCCCAATTGAGGAAAATCATTCCGCGAATGAAGCGATGGTAAGTCCATTAAGTATGGCTACAAATTGTGGGTAGGTACAACAAGGTTGAGATATGTCTACTGGTTTGTGCCTTACTAAGATGCATCCACCAATATTAGAAGCACTTATTCAGAATACGGAGTTGGTGCTGCGGTGGTACTGGAATACGCAGATGCTTTGAGAAGAAAATGGCTAAGAAACAAGTCTTATCTATTTTTCGACAATATTTCGGTGGAACGTATAGATCTCCTCGCCCAGAAAAACTTCTTTGCCACTGGTATTATTTGCGAGAACCGAATAGCACGGAATCTATTGGTCGATCTTAGAAAAATCCAGGGCCAGAATACAATCGCTGTGAAATGGGATGATAACAATATCGTATCGATCTGCTCAAAGTTTTGCTGACATAGCACCAATCCATTTGGTGAAGCGCTATTCTCTAAAAGAAAAAAAAAAAAAAAAAAATCGTACAGGTATGGTTTTAGTGAAGTAGTTTAGTAAAATCTTTCTTTATTTTCTTTGACTTTACACTTCGACTCCACAGGCAATATTCGAGGCAATAAATTGAAATTGCCATTGCCTTAAAATTTCCTAGTGTAGACGCTCAAGCAATGGCAATATTGCCCGCCAGGTGGAAGGCAATGATTACTTTCCATCGCAAAGGCAATGAATTTGACGTTTCAAAGTTTTCAAAATGGCGGAAAGTGAAAAAGAAGAACGTGTGGCAAAAAAAAAAATTTTTTAGAAAAAAATTCTGGCGGAAAAAAAAAAAATGGCACGCACACGTTTGTTGTTGAATGACATAATTACATTTGACATTTGGATATTGCCAGCAATGAAATGCCCACCTAAATTTTAAATTGCCATTGCCTGAAATATTGCCTGTGGAGACGCAGTGTTAGGTAGAGCAGCCGCACTTGGTGCATTTATGTGGGAAAAGGACGACGATATGCCATGGAATCCAGGCACATCGTTGTAAGGACATAGTTTGATCATTCCAGTAGAGAGCTACAATAGAGCAAGACGTGTGTTTTCTTTCCGCATTAAATTCTTTGTAATCCTTTATATATTTTTTTAACTTGATAAATTTACTTCATTTACTATATTTATACAATGCAAACATGGGAGGTGTAGATAGATCCGATCAGAATATTAACCTCTATAGAACTTCAATTCGAGGAAAAAGTGGTACTGTTCGCTAGTCACACATTGCATCGATCTCGCAATTCATAACGCTTGGCAAATACACCAAATCCATGGCGGTGGCTTAGACCAATTAAGTTTCAGAAGCAAATCGCGGTAGCGTTGTTGACGTAAAACAGAAAACCGACTTCTTATTCACGAGGACGTCCGTCTGCTTCTGAAGGTAGAAATACACGGTACAATCGCCTTGATCATATGGTAATACCACAGCAAAAGCAAACAAGGTGTGCTTTATGCCACACAAAAATGATGACAAGTGGTATAAAGTGCGAGGTCGGAGTTGATGTCAAGTTCTTTGCGGAATTCCATAAACAATAAAATAATTATGTCATAGTACCATATACGCCTAATGTCCTATATATAGGACGGTCTCCATTTTGGAAATATAATATGATATGTATTATATGAAATGTGCCCAAATGTAAAAAAATTGTTTTATTATCAATATATTATTACGAATATGTAAACAAGAAGAACTTTTTACATTTCATAACATTTTAGGCATACGAGTATCTGGGTTAAAAGAACGAGTGTACGTCAAAAAGTCAGCGACCATCCCCCTACTGAAAACGAATATTCGCAATAACATCCGTGTTGTAACACTTGAAATTTTACGAGAAGGTGATTCAAAATGTATTGGAAAGAGCACGAATGTGCCAAGCAGAAAATGGGCACAATTTGCGAGACGTAATGTTTCACGTTTAGGTCCCCATATGTCTACTATCCGTAAAAAAAAAAATATAATTTACTCTGAAATAAAAAAGTTATAACGAATTCATTTCTGCCACCCTGTATTTAGTTTCCAAATGTGTGTGCATGTCTGCTCGCGCACTTCTGTAGCTAGATTGAGGTAAATTTACTTAAAGTTGCAATTTTCGACTATTTGTTGATTAAGAGGTAAAATTTGTTGAAAAGAGATAATTGAATAAATTTTAAGGTCGGTTCTAAAAAACACCACAAAATTATGATGGACGCATACACCTTGTGCTTCAACCAAGATGAAGATGCAGAAAACGCTGTTATAATTTGTAGTCGCTTCCAAGAATAGGAAGGTAATCTTCCAAACTCATCATCGCAGAAGAAAACTGGAGGGAAATTTGCTCACTCTTCACGAATGTGCAAAATGAGCTCAGAAAAATAGAGAGAAGAAGGCGAGATGAAAACGACAATTTAGGAATCATAGCATAATTGGCTAAACAATATGAATGAGAATGGTAAAAAGTGCAAGGGTGTAGATTAATACGTAGGCGCACTCCTCGCATCTATTATTCGGATTTGCGAATTTTATACAAATGCTGGTGGCCCGGGATACTAGCATCTTTAGAAGATTACCGCATATATTGCCCGATTTGACCGTTCCAGACTTCTTTGTTTGAAGTTTTTTAAAGTCAACAGACTTTAGTGGTCCTAAAGGAGAACATCTGACAAGAAGTGGAATTGCCAGAAGTTTTGAGAAAAGTCATGGAAAATGTTATGGAACAAGCCAGAATGTGCATCAACTCTGGAGGCGGCCACTTGACCGGTATTATCTTCGCGACTTAATAGAAACAAATTTAAAAGTCTAAACATAATCAACAAACAGAACCAATTCTTTTCATTTACAAAGAAAGTTACTACCTTAGGAAATCGAATGAGGTCTTTTACGCCACCTTGTAAAAGGACATTAAGTCACCAACCAGACAGAGAGCGGTGCGAAGTGAAGAAAACATAGCCGCCGTATCGGCCAGTATCGAAGTATACCCAGAAATGTCGATTCGGTGCCGATCAGCTGAATTGGTCATAGTCAGAGAGTCAACCAGGCTTATTATGCAGTTGGATTTGGGCCTACATCTGTATAAGATTGTCCTGACGAAAGAATTGAAGCCGGACGACCATAGACAACGCCGTGAGTTCGTTAATTGGGTGCTGAAAATGTTGGCCGGAGATCCGGATTTTGGCCAAAAAATCATCTACTCGGACGAGGCCCATTTTTGGCTCAGTGGCTATGTCAACAAGTAAAATTGCCATTATTGGAGCGACCACAATCCACAAGTATTCGATCAAGCATCAATGCATCCAAAATGACTGTTTGGTGCGGATTATGGCACGGCGGCATCATCGGACCTTATTTCTTTCGTAATGAGGAAGGAGACACCATTACCTTCAATGGCCCTCGGTATAGAACAATGTTAACCGGCTTTCTGTGGCCAGAGCTCGACAACATCGATATATCCGAGCTGTGGTTCCAACAAGACGGCGCTATATGCCATACAAGTGAATAGAATTTACAACCAAAAATTCGAATAAACAAAGCAATTGAATTCCTACTGATTTTCGGTTTCACAAAATAAGCACAGATCCCTATGTGACCATTACAGATTTCACTTAAAAATAACGTTAAAAAAGCAAAACCCCTAAGCAATACTTTCATCCCATGTAACCCCAATCAAGCGTTATTGCAAAACTTTAGCTGAATCAGCTTATGCCCCCTTATACATCAGCACATTAGGCTACCTGCTTTTGAAACCGAAAACACGACGGGGGTGCGTATTTTCTCCGATTATTTATATTTGCCTTAACACTCAAAGAAAAATTTCGTGGCTGCAATAAACACCCAACATAAACAGAAAGAGAAAGAAAACAAAAAACATCAACTTTACTGATTTCCGGCGGAATTCCCTTTCCCTCCCGGGGGAGTTCCAAAAGTATAAAAGTTATTTAATCAACCAGACGAAAGTTTCTCAATTAACGCGGTTGCTGCTTTCGAATACTTAATTAGTCATTTGATCCACGGCGCTGTAGTGGCCATTGCCTCTATCTACACCGACAGCCATCCCTTCGAGGTCACATTAAATCAACCCCAATGCTAACGTCTCAATTTGTTATCCATCCATCCTAATCCACATCAAAGGATTACACAAGCACAATTGTGTCGACATCTACTTGACGATATCATCCGATTCAATATCTTCCCCGCACATCTCACAAAATTTAATTTCACACAAATAATCTTTCACCTTGATGTTGATGAGATCCCTAAGTTGAAGGTGTATTCTGCTCTTCCCGCTTCAGTTAATCGCAGAGAACCGGGTAGGTATCCGTACCTACAGTTCAAATGTATCATTTGATTTATAGAACCCTCCACTTCCATTTGTCCTAATCGCATCCCCTGAATAGGTTCGTTCTTGAGATTCGCAATATTTATTATTTATGGAATATCCTGTGGAGCCTGTGCGATAAGAGGCAATGTAAGCAAAAGGACTTGACTGCGGCAATTTGTTGCTTTGGAGTTCCTCTTTATTTTTTTTGGAATTTTCAAACTTTCCAGCACGCTGCCTGGTAGGTTTCGGCGTCTACACTCGGAAGATTTGCGATTACGGCACTCGTAAATCAATGCTTTTGGAGGGCCAATGTAAAATGGTTTTGGCAGGAACACAAAACCAATAATGATTTATTGCTTGGGAAATATTTTGTTTTTCTAAATTTGCACCTCTTGAACAGATGGGACATGAAGTTGGTTGGCTGTTTACTACCCTGTGTCTACTGTAATGAAATGACATAGAAAGTGAATTGAAAAAGTATTCCTACTCACATTTGAGACGGAAAAAGTTGAGAAGTATTTATGAGAAGTAGGAATCATTTGATTTGTATGTCGTCTGTAAGTGATATTACCTTCAATTGTGAGTACATTAAATGGAATTATTCGTTTATGCCACTTTAATTTTCTACTTCGTTTAATTCTTGACTTATGACTTCTAAAAGAAAGAAGATTTTGTGCAACAAAGTGACAAATCGGCATTTCCTTAATTTACGAAGCTCGGTAATGGTGTTCCTGTTTAACTTGGAAGGTGACTTCTGATATCTGTTCTGAGGGCTAAATAGGGCTTGTACAGACCGACGCAGTGAATAAACTCTTGCGAATACACTGTCGTTTGCAGAATTAATTGCACAAATGTCCCGGAAAATAACTCCATGGGAATTTACTCCACATTTGGTGGGAAATAAATTCAATTTGTTAGAGTGGTGGTGGTAATTTATTCTTCTCCATTGTATGCTTCTGTTCTTTTTAGAACCTATTCAGGAAATTTCATGGATTGCAATAATATTTGTCTCATTCTGGGTGAGGACAAGCACCCGGAGTGTGCATACGTTCCGAGTCGTGTTACCAAATGACCGGATCCATTACTCGGATCCGGCTTGGCTTCACAAGCATAGGTACCTTTTTTTTTAGTAATAAACAAGTCACTAAGAGCCTTAACCTGGGGTTGATTGTTGATTGGTACCAAGGTCGATTCGCCAACGTTTATTTTATAAAACCCCGACTCAGTCTCGATCCTTACGATCCCGTACTTGAAACATATCGAAATAGTCTTATAGGATATACCTAATCGAAATTGCTGACGCTCTCTTTAATTCCATCTGGAGACATTTTCCGCTATCACTTGGATCCATGGATCCAATGGTTTAAAATTGATGTGTCCGTCAAATTGTATTCCTCTAGTTCAAAACTTCAGATCCTATGCGAGGTAGTGTGGTGGAATCTAAATATAAATTATCATCTCATTGGTTCTCGCGAAATCGCCCTCGGCTAGTCGCAGAGATGTCAAAACCTCGGATCGGAAAAAAAAACACCTCTTATCATAATCTCTACACTATGAGTTTGATATGTATATGTTTATGTCTACTATGTTATGCTTTAAGTTAAGAGAAGTTAGGATATCAATTTCCTTAGATTTTTGTTAGCAACACAATCTCTAACAACTGCCACGTGGGCATATCAAATGGCGTTCCATTTATTTCAGTGCCGGCAGCTCAGTTTCACAATATTTGTTTATGAAGCAAATAAAGTCAGTCCATCGCAATGAATATGCTCATTTCCTTCAACAGAATAATGTACCCGTAGATAGACTATTATATATATAGCAGCTAGATATCCGTGACACTAAAATCGTCATAGCGGCAAAAGACTAACAGTCCTACCTGTCAGGGTAAATTCCACTAACCCTAATCATATTTTCCATTAACATCCTTTGTGCGTATCGTATCACATCAGCAAACTGATGGATTTCCACTCCCATTCTTATGTTATTCATTTTGCCTTCATTCCGCAGGGACGTCTCCAACTGACCTTGTTCAGATACAATATGTATGTATATTTCATTCTAACGAAATGAAATTATTCACCTTAATTGACGGGTGATGCTTTTGCAATTTTCTTTACTTACATCCCAGAATGGACTTCGTTAAGCAAATTATCATCCATAGAATCGACTTCGTGTGAATACGGTGTGCCAAACAAAAAAAAAAAGTTGTCCCTGAAGGACTTTGTCTTTTTGGGCGTAATTGTGGCATTGTCAACGACACCATGCAACTAGTGTTATTCAAACAGAAAGCATAACTTTTAAATTGTACCCTTTCCAGGACGGTATTTCCACCCCAAAGGTCATTGTGACAACAAAAAAGTGCTCAAATTTTCCAAATAGTTGCTTTTTTACCGTCTGCAAAATTTTCTTTGGTTGGTCATCAGGTTGACTCCTTGAGTGTAGGGTTGGCTCCACTTTGTGGACCTGAAAAGTTGTGGAAAGAATTTATGAGCTCGCTTGTGTGTAGTGAAGAAAATAATGTTTGTACCGGAAATTTCTACATTCAGCAAAATTTAAAACTAAATCATTTGCATATAAATGGGTTTTTCAACGGGACCTTTCTCTTAGGCCAGTGAATAGCCAGTAATAAAAAAAAAACTAAACAAGATTAACTCTTTAATTTTCAAAGAAGGTCTGCTAGCCAGCAAAGCAATTTATGTTAAACATAGTCCTGCGATAAAGCATTAACGCCTTTTTTAGATTTAAATAAAGTATGCCTTATTGTAACTATCGTTGAGTCGGTAATTAAGAACAAAGAGTTTTTAAATGAGTTAATAATTTCTAAGGTATATATATATGTAAATAATGTATGTAGGTATGCGAACTAATCCAATATATAGGAAGGAAAAGAGGGTTTGTCTTGCAAGGTGAATGAAAGTTTTGATTTTTGGCAGGATCATAGACCAAGGATGAACAAGTTGGGAGTCTCGGACTTCCTCCCAAGGAGGTGCGTTTTGAAAATAAAAGCGACCAATTCTTCACAACTCTATTGCGCCCTAGGACAAAAATTGTCCTAATGAATATTGTAGGGGACACAATTCCTCACATTATTATTATTATATGTTATTGCCTTAATATAATTTTTTGTCAGATGCATAATTTCCAAGTTCATGCGGAGGAACTGTGTTAAAACTGCGCATTTCATCATCTTTAAAAGCCCACGAATGAGGTAGAACGCTGAAGCTTTACACACTTATGTATGTAAGTACGGACCATAAAAAAAAAGCTAGGCCAGGCCCTGCATAGAGCTGTTAGCGCCAAAATATTTATTTATTTTTTTATTGGAAAACACAGTTTTCATCTCTCCCTCCGTCTCCTCAAGCCTTATCAGTAGACCGCGGATAATCTAGAAAGCTGATACATAGTATGAACGAAATTTAATGCAGCCAGATGGTCGAATTTTGAAAAAATGCAAAAACACGGTTAAAGTTCTGCAAAGACTACACAAATTGGATGGTAGAAGACTGGAAGAGTTATATGGTCTGAGAGACAAAAATTAATCTCTACCAGTCAGATAGCAAAGATTACTTCTGCCACAGACCAACAAAAAAGGAGGTAGCCTGGTTTGGGGGTGTTTTACTTGGTGGCATGTTGGACCTCTGGTGAAAATCGATAGTATCATGAGAAAAGAAGATTACAAATGCTCCAAACAAATTTACCGGATTTTGTTGACGAATGTGCGTATCCCATTGAAGAGATTATCTTTCAGGAGGACGGTGACCCCAAACACACCGCCAAAACTGTCAAAAACTGGCTAACCAACTTTTTTCAAAGTTACAATGGCCTGCACAAAGTCTGGATTTGAATCCGACAGAGAAATTGTAGGCGATTATTAAACGGCAACTTCTGGGATACGAAACACCAAAAACACTTAAACGAGCTTTGGACTAGGGTTCAAATTGAATGGAAGAATTTTATTGACGAAACTATTCAGAAATTGGTAGAATCCATGCTGCGACTTGTAAAAAGTGGACTATGGACAAAGTGGTTTACGTTAAGTTAGGGTAGCTGTCTGTACTTGTGTACACCTACACCAAAGGAGGTCCATTGTGATACCACGGGATCTATTGCTATCCTAACTATCTAAAGGTAAGTTCAACCAGCCAGAGCTTCTTATGAAGCAAATAATGCTTTTGATGTCAATATTCGTCAGTTCGCCGAAGTTGTCGAATAATGGAGCCTCTAGATGGAGCAGTTTTCTCGATCGTTACTCCTCCTCGCAGCTTCTGCAGTAATTCTTTTGAAATAAAGCCCAACCCTTTTAGCGTGTAGACCGATAGGATAGTGCCCATGAAGACATCGATGACGGTGATGATTTGCGATCGTATCAGCAAAGCCAATCTATCAGAGGGTTTTTTATTTAGAGATTCTGCAAGTATGATAATAAGAGTCTCCCATCTGTTATCAGCATTTTTGATTGCATCCAGCATGAGCAAATGTTTACCCAAAGCGATAGGCAACCTATATTTTGCCTTTCCGGTATAATTCTGAGGTTTGTGCCTTTTCTAGCGAGCTCGTCAGCATTGCAGTTACCTGGTATGTCTCTTTGGACAAAGTACTAGAAGTTGCTTTTTGCCTACAAGTATTAAAACGTGCAAAAGTGAATACATTTGACTATGAACTATTTTTTATTTGTTATGTTTATGGAAATAAAATTGATTTTAAACTTTAAAACATAGTCACTAAAGCGTACTAAGCAAATAAAATTAATTTAATCAAAATACTACGCCAGTGACTTATAATTTAGGTAGTAACTTCGGTTTAACATTTTTGTTATTGTTTTGTCAAAAATTACTTAGATAATTTCTTAGATATCAATTTTTTTTTTTTTTGCCGAGAGGGTGAAAATATTCTAAAGACACCATAAGGCCCGACCGCGCGTGCTTATAGTAGTGTGAGATTTTTACTCACTAAAAACACCACTCTTAAGCCGACGCTTATCCAGCAGTTTTATTTTCGTTTACGAGACTCGTGATTTTTGGAAAAAGATGTTCGTATTTAATTTAAAAAGAATGTAGCGCTTTAGACAGGTTAAATTTCAATGAAAGTTCCTGCTGTTTTCACGACCGGCATATATTATGACGCGAGGTCAAAAGGTTTTGTCCTTTGCAGAAGATGAATTGAATTGTTCGCGTCAAGTAGTTGAAAGACGGTACAGTTACAATGGCCGTGAACACGATCTTTGTGCTTACGAGCAAAATTTGTTATCCCTTCGACGACGCTGGGAATTCCCAGGTCCCGATGAATATCTTCGTTACGTATGTACCACGGTGCGCTAACGATCGTTCTAAGAACTTTATTTTCAAAAGTTTGTAAGAAGTTTCTATTGCTTTTCCTGGTACAATCCCATAGTTGTAGACCATACATCCACACTGGCTTTAGCACTTGCTTATAGATAAGCAGTTTGTTATGTAGGCTCAGCCTCGAATGTTTTCCTAGTAGCCAGTACATTTGTCAGTATTTGTTTTCGAGCTCGTCGCGTTTCTTTTTTACGTGCGATTTCCATTTAAGCTTAGCATCTAGAGTCATTCCTAGATATTTTGCTCGTTCGCGTACGGTATTTGAGCCGAATTTAAATATACGGGTAATCTATCCACTTTTTTGTAGGTAAAGTTTACGTGGGTAGATTTGCTTTCGTTTAGTACAATACGCCAAGAATTCGTCCAAGCGTGAACTCAATATCAATTTTGAATAAGATCGTTTGAGCAATATCCGAAAAATAGACAATTTTGGCAAGTCCGCTATTAAATAAAGTACCGTTGTTCGGATTTTTATCGAAAAACTGAACACATCCTAATTGCCAACGTCCACATTACTTCAGATATGAGTATTATTGAAATCGTTAGAGCCGTTTTCGAGAAAATTGCAATTTTTCAAAATTGGCCGCAAGTAAAACACCGTTAAATTTGAGGTTGAAATGAAAATTCCGATTTCCCCGTGGTCCACAGACGGACAAAATTGCGGGACCCACTTTTTCGAGTTTTCTCTATGATACCTTGTGTCTCGAGCAAGTATTACCAAGTCCCATCACTGCTTACCCAGTCCATCACTTTGTAGCCACAAAGGTGTATAATATTTGCCGAATATTCGGTTATTCTGCAAATAATTTAGCCTAGTATTCGACATCAATCCTATCAATATTACGTATCTCAGTATCCCCTAAATTGCAACTGAAAACAAAGAGATAAATCCACAACTTTAAATTAATTTTTAACATTTTTCCCAGTAAAATAAATTTAAAATGATCTCTGCGGGCAAATAAATCAAAAGCACCTTACAACAAAAACAAAAGTCATAACCACTCACCCCTGAAAATATATTCCTCTTCAAACCGCTATTGTTTTGTTGAGAAGAATTTCCATCGCCTTCATTCACACACACGCGAACGCGACCGATGACGAATCACTATGCATATTGCACTTGCACATAACAGGGGTAAGATAAAGGAATAGAAAGGGATAACTACATCACGGCATAGCCACACATAATTTATATTTTCGCTTTGGAATGAAAAGGCAAATTTCAATCAGAGCTTAGGCAAATGACACTTGCTTTGCTATGCTTCGATCAGACTTGAGGCACAAGAACACTTTTTGAGAGAACTACAAGAAAGGGGGAGGGAGGGAAATAGACAAACTAGCACTTTGCACTAACGAACGATTTCGGACACTCGATTTGAGTCGCGCACTACTTAACCAAAGAAGAGGAAGACCACTCACCTTGACTTCTAAAATTACACTGTACCGGCTGCTTTGCCCATTGTCCATAAGCACCACACTAACGAGAGGTAGGTCAAGGTTCTCAAAAAAAAAAAAAATTTACCGTCAACTTGTAGGTATGAGAGGCAATTAATCTATTTTTCCTTTCTTTCACCTGTTACTGAATAGGATATGCAGATTTTTCCGACCTTTCTGTGAAAGTGCGAATAATGCTGCTTCTCACCTAATATTTGGAGAAATATGATTTAGGTATAATCATGTTAAAGGTAGACAGGATAGGTATAATGTATTCTTTTGGTGCGAGTGACGAGTATGTTGGACATTTGAATTTCAACAGCAGCTCTGAGTTCGATGATCAATCGAAGTCTCTCGATATCCCGTTCAGCAAATGGTTGGCAATAAATCAAAGAGAAATATTTTTCAAATATACAATGCAACGAGTTTATTTTAATTAGACGAGCATTGGCACAAGGTGCACCAAAACGTTGGTTCTACATTTCTATCATATTCCTTTGTCGGAATGTTCCACTTGCAAATTAAACACACGAGAGTTTGGTGGATTTAATCATTTTTTATTTTCGTAGTCAAAGCCTTCATCTTCGTTTAGTTTGCAAATTTCATATGATTTTTACGAGCAATGTTTCAGAATCACCTTTGCCTCTGTTTTTTTTTTTTTTTTTTAAATTTTTTTGTTCAACAAATTTCATCCCAGCAAAATATTTTGCGTATTCGAATTCCTTAGAATTCTAGCTTTCATTTGAAAGCCCTCACATGATCTTTTTTTTCTTGACCCACGGTCTAGCTTTTTCTAAAAGCCCTGCAAATAAATATTATAGTTTGTACAATTTTTAATTTTTAGTTCTTTTCGGTTTACCGCTTGCTATTTTTATGAACAATTTCAGCTTATGTCTGAAGGAGTATTTACAGCTCAGCGAATTGCGACCAAGCCATTTTTAGTACATATTACAAAATTGCAAATTCTACATTTCAAAAAGAATTGTGTTAAATTTTTATATTTTTTATTACAAAAAAGAAATAAATTTAAAAAAGTTTCTTAGAAGACATTCGCTTATTTTTCCGCAAATTAACGAATTCCACATTCTCGCGAATAAAATATTCCCTCGACTTTAACCTCAGAATTAATTTGTTTTGATCGATCGGGCATCATACGAGGGCAAGGTTAAAAGTTCTCACACAGAGATTGCATTCCAATCAGCAAAAATGTATGTTTCCTGGCTGGGTGCACTTCTCATTAGTTCGTATGACAAGTTTCAACTTTTTTCTCAAAAGTTGTTTCTTTACACAAATTTTTGCAATAGACGTCTTGTGTGTTTTTCGTTAAAATGGATAAACTTGAATATCGTGCGGTGATAAAATTCTTCGTTTTGGATGAGTTAACCCCTAAGGAAATTCATCCAAAGTTGACAAAAGTTTACGGGGACTCTTCTTCTTCCATGTCAACTGTAAAACAGTGGGCAGCTAAATTTAAACGTGGTCGCACATCCCTCGAAGATGACCCACGTGAAGGACGGCCAAAAACCGCAACTACACCCAAAACCATCGAAAAAGTTCATAATATCGTGTTGGACGGTAGGCGAGTGAAGGTGAGTGAAATAGCTGAGGCTGTGTGTATATCGGAAGAGAGGGTGCGAAACATTTGCACAAAAACTTAGGAATGCCAAAAATTTCCCCAAGATGGGTGCCGCATTTGCTGAATGCCGATCAAAAACAAACGCGCAAACGATTTTCGCGGCAATCTTTGGACTTTGAGAGGGCCGTAGATGAATATTTTCACAGCCTTCCAGACTCTCACTTCCGAGAAGGAATACTAATGTTGGAGAAACGTTGGACCAAGTGTGTTGAAGTCAAGGGATATTATGTAGAAAAATAAAATCATTTTTTTACTGAAAATCGCAGTCTTTCATGGTCAGGCCGAGAACTTTCACCTTGCCCTCGTAAAATATTTTCCATGTTAATTATGCAAATAGCAATCGTTTTTTTTGTTTAATATTTGTTGACTCACTCGCATTAGACACCTTTCTTGTTAACAAACATAAAACAAATGACAACTGAAATTCGCAGATTGCTGCGGCATGAACAATAATGGTTGTGAATGACATGTCAAAACTGTTAGCTGTGAACACTCCTGACCTTAATATCACATTAGTGATTTTTCTTAATGAAACGGAAGAGTTAAATACCATATCGTCTAGTTATAATATGGAGAAAAAGTGAAAGCAGGCCAAAATTATGTATTAAACAAATTCTGTAGATATTTTCTGAATTCTGTATTTTAAAATTCTGTGAATCGAAAATGCAGTATTTCTAAATTTCTTTTAATCAACATTAAACGCAAGAATCATTATTATTGTCAAAAGAGGAGCTTTTTTTATTTGTTTGTCCTTTTGCTTGTTTGCAATCAAATCGTTTATATTAATGTCTGTCTCTCATTAAAATACTTATAAACAAAGACATCCGTCTACGTGCACGCTAATGTGCAATGGATTCAAGTTCATTGCACCTTAGATGCTCTTTTTGCTCTTTTTTTCGTGGCTATATCAGCTTATTTTTAAAACTTCAAGTCCAGACCCCTGTGAAAGGGGAGAAGTACTTACACATGTCTCTTTTTCTGTCATATACATAACACTTAATTACACACAGCCCTCCACAAATACAAAATTGTTATGTCCCTATTGAAAAACCCTTTTATAAGAAAGTGGGTGCCGTGGCTCAGTGGTTGAGGGCGAGGTTCAAGGTTTGAATCCAAGAAAACACAAAAAAAAAAAAAAGTTTTCTCACGGTGCCACCTCTCGAGAACGTTGTAAAAAATAAAAGTAGGGAATTTCATACGAAAACTCATAAAGCGTTATGAAATGTGAGCACTGACCTGACCACATCGAACAAGCAAACATTTTTCAAAAAGTCCAATATTTAAAAAAAAAATTAGTATCAATTTTGTTAGATCAGAATGTTAGAAATCATTTAAAATTAAATTAAATATCTGTATTTGGGTGCAACTTGTTTTAAGAAATATAAAAAGTTCACCGTTAAAACAAATGTAAAAATGTTCAGAGAAAATTGCTAAGTATGTTGCACTTAATATATAAAGTTTAATTTAAAATCTAATATGCCTCTACAGCAGTAATAATCAATAATTTTACAAATTACAAATGCATGTGTAGATTTATTATTTCCGAATTTAAAAAATTTAAGTGAAAATAATTTTTGACAAGCGTAGTAACCTCGAGACTAGCTCTCCAAATAGGCCGGGAAAAGGCACCCTAGTTAACTTACGAGTACTAAAAGGACATTGAAGTTACTGGTGGAATCACAACATTTGAAAGCAATCAAAAATTGCTTATTTCCTCTTTAATTTATATTTTTCGTTAGACATATTTAACTGTTTGTATATGCAGTTGGGTATAATGTTTTTAAGGCTAATGCCTTAATGGACTTTTTATTTAAAAAAAACTGACAAGTACGATTAAAGTTGATTTACCTAAATTATGTCATTCCTTTTATAAGGTCTATAGGCTTTATTCATTTCAGCCTTTGACTGTATGTTCTTTCTTGAAGTGCCTTCCACTTTACTTCATTGTTGTCATGATTGAGTAGTCGAATATGATGTTTCACTGTTATGTTTTGTATTTCCTCTAGTACAGACGGTATTTTGAGATCCTTGTGGATATCGATACTTGGTATATACCAGAGCGAATTAGCTATACATATGTATACAATATTTTGGATTGTTGCCTTTGTATTATTTTAATATTTGTTTTGCTTGCTGTTCCCCAAAGCTGTAGTCCATATGTCCATATTGGTTTGATTATTTCCTTGCACAGTCGAATTTTGTTGTCCAAAGATAGAACTGAGTTTTTGCCCAGCAGTCAATAGAGTTGTCTGAATTTATCCTTGATTTCGTTTACTTTTTTGAGTCTATGTTGTTTCTAATTAAAATTTTGGTCTTTAGCTTTTTATTAGGAGGAACAAGTCCGTTGGAAGACACAGTTGTAGTTTGCATGCCAGTCCATTGTGCCAAACTTCGTCGAAAGCCATTGATATGTCAAGAAAGAGTGCAGCGCAGTAGTTTTGGTCATCCATATCTTTCGATATTTTGTTAATAATTCTAGATTCCAAACTTCGTCGAAAGCCATTGATATGTCAAGAAAGAGTGCAGCGCAGTAGTTTTGGTCATCCATATCTTTTGATATTTTGTTAATAATTCGGTGAATTTGCTATATAGTTAAGTGTTTTCGTCTGAATCCGAATTGATGTTTAGGTATTACATTATTCTCGATCAATTAGGATCTTTTCGAAAAGCTTTGATAATATCGGTAGTAGATTGATCGGCCAGTAGTTCTTTTGCATCTTTCTCAATCTTTGCTGTCGTTTGCTACCTTCCGGGCTTTTGGGAAATATTTTAGTGTGAATTTTTCCAATGAAGGTTAGCACACTTTGAGGAAGCTTCTCTAGTATCTTTCCTGTTATCAGGTCATATCCTTGGCTTTTATTGGGATTTATATTACCCGTATGTTTTATATGGCTTTTTATTTCTTTTGTTGAAGTTCTCCTGATTCTGGCGACTTGGTTTGAAAAGTTCGTAGGTCTTTATTGTTTTTATCATTTGTGAATGTGTCTTTAAGGTGTTCCGCTAAGATAATTCCCTTTTCGTTATCCGTTCTTCCCCAGTTACGTTTTTAGTTTTGATTAAGGGAAGGTGAGTTTTTTTTTTTTTTTATTCTTTTGGTGCTTTTTCAAAGAGAATAGTTTGTCGTTTATGTAGCTGTCAGGTTCCTGAGGTAGTTGTTAATTTCTTCGTTCTATTGTATATCTTAATAGAAAATTATTCTTTACATTTGATTTTGCTCCTCTACAAAAAAAGAAGTGTATATGTAAAAGTTCATGTTTAATCCTTGCACCATAACGATAGTCCCACATAAATGTGCTATCAAACTCATTTTACATAGTATGCTACTACTTATTTAGTATTCTATTAATTTTCATCGAATTTATAGTCAGGTTGAAATTATTTTTCTTTAAAATTTATTCTTCATACAATCATACACATACGAGTATACAGAGATACATAGTCATTTCTATTTTATTATCAGCATGAGGTCAGGAAATGTGACTTTAAAAAAAAATAAATTTGATTCCAAGCTAGCTAACACTAAAAGCTCCGTCGATTATACGAGGGTGGGTCAATAAGTCCCTGAAAATTAACACAAATTGTGTCGTCACCTTAAATTAATTTTTTTTTGTCAAGAATCATCTTTCAAAAGAACGCACCCAAATTTTCAGACAGATCTGTCAAATAGTTTTGTTGTGGCAGCCATTTTATATAGACGCCTACTAGCATTTTCGTTAAAATGGAAAAAAGTGAATTTCGAGTGCTTATTAAACACTATTTTTGCGAGAAAAAACTATCACACAAGCCAAACAAAAGCTTGACAATTATTATGGGGACACTTCACCACCGATTTGAACCATTTACCACTGGTTTACTCAATTTCGGTGCGGTCGTTCAACCACAAGTAACGCCGAACATTCTGGTCGCCCAATAGAGGTCACCACACCAGAAATGGTCGACAAAATCCATGGTTTGATAATGGACGATCGGCGAGTGAAAGTGCGCGAGCTTGAAGGGGCCACACATGGCTCAGTGATTTCGATTTTACTTTTTATTTTGAGATAAAAAAACTTCCGCAAGATGGGTGCCGCGTTTGCTCACAATCGACAACAAACGCATTCGTTTGACAACTTCAAAGGTGTGTTTGGCGATGTTCCAGAAAAATTCCGCAGAGTTTTTGTGCCGTTTCGTAACCGTGGATGAAACCTGGATTCACCACAACACACCAGAAACCAAGGAACAGTCAAAACAATGGACTTCTTCTGGTGAATCGAAGCCGAAAAAGGCCAAGGCGGATTTGTCAACAAACAAGGTCATGGCGACAGTTTTTTGGGATGCGCGCGGTGTTATTCACATCGATTACCTTGAAAATTACGCTGAGCGGCTGGATCGATTCCAAGCCGATTTGAAGCAAAAAACGCCGCATTTGGCGAAGAAAAAAGGTCTTTTCACCAGGACAACGCACCGGCGCACAAAACCGCAGTCGCAATGGCAAAATTTCATGAGTTAGGCTACGAACTCCTCCCTCATCCAGCATACTCCCCAGATTTATCCCCCTGCGACTATTTCTTGTTTCCAAACATGAAGAAATGGCTCGGAAGTAAGAGATTTGGGTCGAATGAAGAGGTCATCGCTGAAACAAGCGCTTATTTTGAGGCGCTCGAGAAATCGTATTATTTGGAGGGCATCAACAAATTGGAGAAACGTTGGATGAAGTGTATAGAGCTAAAAGGAGACTATGTTGAAAAATAAAATGTTTTTATACCCAAAAGGGTGTTCCTTATTTCATTTTTCAGGGACTTATTGACCCACCCTCGTAGTTTTGAATTCATTTTTGATTTTGTGATAGTGCCTGCATTAGAACTCACTTTTTGTGACTATCGAAAAAGGTTTGTGATATGCTTCTTTTTTATATATTTAAAAAAGAAAAAACTTACAAATCATTGCTGTGTTTTTATTATACCTAGGTACACACATATGTATCTACCGAAATTCAAGGTTGGTATTTGATCCTTATTTTTTGTGTTTTTTCGTCTATAGTTCATTTCACTATGGTCTGTGGAAAATTATAAAGTTTGCAAACTAAATGAAGACGAAGGCTTTGACAACGAATAAGAAAAAAAAAAAAAGAATTGCAAAAAACAATATTTTTATTAATCCTCAACTCATACAGCAAATCAGCTCGTTTAATTTAAAGAAACTGCTTGCATTTATTTGCAGCAGTCCGGCCAGGGTGAACAGGATATCGAGAAACTCCAATTGTTCATCGAACAATCGATCAAACAGAGCTGCTGTTGAAATTCAAATGTTCAACATACTCGTCACTAGCACCAAAAGAATACATATGCCTATCTTTTCTACCTTTAACATGATTATACCTAAATCATGTTTCTCCAAATATTAAGTGAGAAGAAGCATCGAAAAATCTGCATATCCTAATCAGTAACAGGTGAAAGAAAGGAGAAATAGATTAATTGCCTCTCATACATACAAATTGACGGTGGATTTTTTTGGAGAAAACTTTTCTCCAACCTTGAACTACCTCTCGCTACACCACCTTATGGACAATGGGCTAAATAGCCGGCACAGTGTAATTTTAGAAGTCAAGGTGAGTGGTCTTCCTCTTCTATGGTTAAGCAGTGCGCGACTCAAATCGAGTGTCCGAAATCGTTCGTTAGTGCAAAGTGCTAGTTTGTCTATTTCCCTCCCTCCCCCTTTCTTGTAGTACTCTCAAAAAGTGTTCTTGTGCCTCAAGTCTGATCGAAGCATAGCAAAGCAAGTGTCATTTGCCTAAGCTCTGATTGAAATTTGCCTTTTCATTCCAAAGCGAAAATATAAATTATGTGTGGCTATGCCGTGATGTAGTTATCCCTTTCTATTCCTTTATCTTACCCCTGTTATGTGCAAGTGCAATATGCATAGTGATCCGTCATCGGTCGCGTTCGCGTGTGTGTGAATGAAGGCGATGGAAATTCTTCTCAACAAAACAATAGCGGTTTGAAGAGGAATATATTTTCAGGGGTGAGTGGTTATGACTTTTGTTTTTGATTTTAATTTATTTCAACGCAGAGATCATTTTAAATTCATTTTATTGGAAAAAATATTAAAAAATAATTTAAAATTGTGGATTTACAAGTAATAGACTGAGTAAACAGTGATCTGACTTAGCATTACTTGCTCCTATACAAAAGTGTATTTGTTACTACAAAATTGTCGATCTCCGGATTCTGTGAAATCTTGATATTACAAGATATCATAGAGAAACTAAAAAAAGTGGGTCTCGCAATTGTGTCCGTCTGTATATCGCACTACAGCCGAGATAAATTTCCATTCTAACCTCAAATTTAAAGGTACTTTATTTGAGTTCAATTTTAAAAAATTGCAATTTTCTCGAAAATGGCTCTAACGTTGAACGTTAACTATTATGTGTCGATAAAAATTCGAATAACGGTACTTTACTCAATAGCGGACTTGCGAAAATTGTCTATTTCCCGGATATGGCCAAAATGATCTTCTTCAAAATTGATATCTTAATAAATTTTGTAAATTTTGAAATTTTTTTGATTGCATTTGAAAGTTTGAACAATTTACAAACGATCAGCGCATATGGGCAAGTTCGTGTGATCCAGTCGTGCCCTATATTCATTATGCTTTATCAATTTATAATATCTTCTTCTACCTTGTTATTTTATTAGACGCTGTAATATTCCTGAGCTGAGGTCAGATTAATTCATTTTTGAATCTGTCACTACTCTGGTTCTGTCAAAGATAATCATCTGATATTTGACATCTGGGAATACTAGGCTTTGACATTCGTAATTATGGAGCGATATACGAGAGAACAACGAATTTTATTTGTTAAAACCCATCTTTGAAATGAGGACAGATAAAATAGTGGGCAAATTCGATCAAACACCAGAGTACTCATTCCGTAATATGCTTCACATAACTCTATCACTATCGTGTCGTCTATCGCCCAAAGTTTGAGAATCCTTTGTAGATTTCACTGACTGCCAAACTTTAGTTGAAACGTCATGTTGATTGTCATCAATTACATTTGTGGCAAAAATATGGTTTTTTTTTTTCTGTGTTTACTTTCGGCGCCGCGGCCGGCTTGAAAAAAAAGCGAATCACAAAATGTAAGTTTTTTATTTGTCTTTTATTATATTTACTAGTCAATTTATTAAATATATGTGCAAACAGAAATGTTATTGACAGGTCAGCTACGCCGAATCAAATGGCAATTTTAATCAATTATTTGGAGGAGTATTCAGATTTGGCCAAAGGCTATAAGCCCAACACAGTCCAATAAAAGCAGGGGATGAACAAAATGTGGACTGATTTGGCCATATCGTTTAATTCTACTGGACTGCCCCAGCAGTGTTTCAGCTTGGAGGAAGGTAATTCCAGTCAACCACTGGTAGCCTCCTCCACCCAGAATCTCTAGTGTAGCCGCAAGTCTTATTATTACAGGAATATAAGTTGGACGGCAACCATCTGACAAATTTATTGTTTGTAATACTAATACAAACCCTTCTTTTGAAAGACGAAAGCGTTGAACAAAATTATGGTGATTTTAAATATTAGAATCGATATGAAATTGACTTTATTATTTAATGTACTAACATGTGCGTTAAAAGAGACAAGGGATCTGTTGCGTCTCTTAATTGTCTCCGTCTTCGTATTGCTTGTAATTTGTTATCATTTTTATAGTCAGAAAGTAAAATAGTTTAACGTCGAGACATTTTGTAAGCACTGACACTGAAAATATTGACTTTAAAATTCCAAACGAAAGCTTAATTTGTTTGCAAAATATACAAACAAATGCAAGATGATACCTCTTTAGCTATCGTGCAAACGATGTCGTTTTGACGACAGTGTTTGACAGTTTTTGTGGTTACGTAAAGCAAAAGTTTAATCGTCAAGACGATATCGTCTAGACGATAGTGATTTTTTATATTACGTGAAGCAAAACTATCGGAAAACGGAATGAATGCCCAGTGCTTTCTTGTAGTAGCTGCAGTGAGTGATAGTTTTCGTGAAAATTTAATCTTTCCTAGAGCTACACGTAGCCGATTTGCATATGCATGTCTACAAGATCCAATTGACTCAGGTATTGAAGCCAGCAGACTATGATCTGCGTTGTGCCTTCGTTGATTTGGTGTTAGAAAAATACAAAGTTTATGGCGATTTTTCGAACAAAATCATCTTCAGCGATGAGGCTTACTTTCAACTGAATGGCTACGGAAACAAATAAAATTGTTGCATTTGGGGTCTTGAAAATCCACGGGCCATTCACGAATAACAAATGCATACTTTTTATTGCGGATGTGTTTTCAACAAGACGGTGTTATCTGCCACACACTACGAGAAACAATGCAGTTACCGCACAAAGTTTCCCAGCCACGTCATCTCTCGTTTCGGTTACCAAAATTGGACAATAAGATCGTGCAATATCACGCCGTTAGATTGTTATGTGAAGCAGAAGGTGTATGCCAATGACACTAAACCGATTTCAGAGCTAAAGTACGAAATTCAACTCGTTACTTAGGAACTACCGCAGGACTTATGCCGAAAAGTACTGGAAAATTTCATCATAAGGCCAGAAGTTTGCATGGCTAGCCATGGAGCACATTTGGCCGATATAATTTTTCATATTTAATATCAATGTCTCAACATTATACCGACATATAAATATCAACAGATTATCAGAAACCTTGTGTTTTACTTCAAATTTAAATTGTAACCCCCAATTATAAATTCGAATGCAATATTTGACCTATCTATGTTGTATACCATCAAAAATCTTGTCCACTTCGAATACTATCTCTGATAATACGACATGCATGTACTCACCCTTAATTGTATCAAATCTTTAGGGCTAACTGTTAAAAACTACATTCACTCATTTGGTGAAGTTGATAGATACCTCAAACAATTAGGTTGCTACTTATAAACCAACGCCAAACCAACATTATCGATCCTCTTGTAAGAACAGGAATCTTCATAAAAGTTTAAAATCATCCCACATGTATACGTAGGCGTACGTTTGCTATGTAGGTACTTTAAAATTACTTTTCTAATATCTCAAGAACCTTCACTCACTTGTTGCAAAGTGGAGAAGGAGTAAAAAAGAAATTCGGAAAAGTTTCCTTATTTTTTTGTTCCCTTAAATAATTTTCAAAGGTAACTCATAATGAGGAAAAAACTCAATGGCTTCCTGAACTCCCGCCTTTATCTCGGCTGATTGTATGTCAGCATTTTAGGGTTAGAGTCAGGTAAAAGTTTCCTGTATTCAGACTTTGCCGGTTTTCACCTTTCCTTTCCTTTTTTTTGTATTCTTCTTTGTCTCTCTTGAGCGTATAAAGTTTCGCTACTTAGAAAGAAAGTTTAAAATTCCAAAGTATACGAGAAGCTACACCCTAAGTGGAGAAATATACCATACGGACCTGCTATGAAATTTCATTCGGCGCCACCTTGTTGTTGGTGTTGGCACTGGTTTTGGTAGTGGTAGACTTGCTACTCCTTCGGTAGGAGAGATTATATTTATTACCATTGAAATTATTTTACCTTCAGTTAAAGGATACAAAACGGTAGTAATAAATTTGTTAAAGGAGAACACTGAAACATGAATGCAGTTGTGAAAATGGTAAAGGATTGGTATTCACCCATGCAAACACGATTGAAAGGCGTCAAGGGGGTCGGAGCATAGAACTCTATACTTTTGTACCATTAATTAGAAAAAGTGAGAAATTTATCCGTCATCGAGTTGCGAACTCTGTATTAGATGTCAATATTCTTTCAATATAGAGGAAACGTGTGGAATACGTATTTACTGGTATTTTCATGAGGTTTGGCGTAGAAGGATCGTCCATTGTAATACGAGTATTTGAACTTTCGAAAGATATTGATTGCATTTACTGATTGGGTTCATTGCCTTGAACTCGCTATGGAGAGTAACATAGTACCCTCAAGGTAGCAATCACAAGTAGCAGTTAGAAAAATAATTCTCCGAGGCTTGAAAAGCCATTAAAGAGGTATTACTTTTCAACAATGTTAACTACGACGATGACGATGGCTTGGTTCTGGTCCCCTATCTTACAACTCATTTTACCTTATAAGTTGAAACAGCGAAAATTATGAAATGAATGTGGAGACATATCGTATGCTCCTTTGCCGGATATCCAAAAGAAGTGGTACAGTCTAATCAGAATTGAGCCAGAGTGCAAATATTTGATTGTTTCTTTTGACATTACCATCAATGAGGTACACTCATACCAAAATAGATCTATGAGTTGGTTTACTCTGCCTTCCCCTGCAATAGATTATTCTTCGCTTTGATTTTACTCTTACAGGCGCAATTGAGTCACTGAAAAGGTATTCACTCAGAACACTATTTACTTGTGGGTCTTAGGGCATTTATGTTCAATCCACTGCCAACTGCGTCTTTGAATGGGTTCTTGACCCGTTCTCTCACGGAGCTCCTCATTCGAAATGCGGTTAGAATAGAAAATCCATAAGATGTTCTGTAGACACCAATTTAAAATCATTTGCAGCTTTTTTGTGATACTGGCAGAGATTTTCATCATGCAACATGGATTCAACATTAGATAGGTACAGCCGTAGCTTAGTCTTTAAGCTAATAGCATTGCTTCTCCATTTTTAGGACAACATACCAAACGCAGATTTAGCTTTGTTTATTCAATTTGCTTTGTCTTGATCGGTCCCGCCTCCGGTCGAGACGATAGCCCCAAAGTATTGGAAACACTCTACCCTCTCTACTAGTTATCCTGCAATGTTAATTTGTGGGAATGAGGTAGTTCCAAGGTTGATGATTTTTTTCCCGACGATATTTTTTCCCATTTCCATGTCAGCTATCGTTTGATGGAGGTCCATTATTCTAGTTGATAGAGCAGTACATGACTTCGCCTCCTTCAGAAGTCATGCAGGAGATGCATATTTTCTGCGTGCAGTGTTCGTTATGAATGTTTTTGAGTTTCGAAATTATTTTCCCTTTATGTTCTGAGCATAGCAGTCCTGTCTAAGGTATCAGCGTGGGTAAGATAAGAATTTTTTTTTTTAAGTCTTTGAGTCTATCTTTTAATATTAAACACAAACTAGTTTAGTATATTATATCTCCTACCACTGCTATCAACATAACAGTCTATTTTCTTTTAACGACACGTTCTGTGCTCTAATTTCTGTCAACAGATTTAAATATTGCTGCTGCAACTGCCTTTGACTATAAAATAATCTGAAAGACCCTAAAATGAGAAGAACGTTTACTTCATCATGAAATCATCTCCTAAACCTAAAACCTACTATCAAATCGATTATTTTGCAGTAAAATACGAATAGATACTATTATATTATTATCGGCAAGCAAATTGTAATGCCATCAAAAGTCAATGACTTCGAATACAATAAAACCCAATTACATCCAATCTGTGTGAAATTCACTGCTTGCCGTAACCACACAAACAACCAAACCACAAATGTGCTCCTAATCGAGATGTATTATGCCAATTAATCTTACCACAATAGAATCTGCTTAAGTGGCTCTTCGTTTATATTAATTGAATAGGAATTGCAATATTATCCTATGCCAAGACAAAAAACACCCGAAGGAATAGCTGTTTTGTTTTGTGAGCCATTGGCTGGGGATATAAATTGCTGACCGTGGAGAATCTCCAAACCGATGTAAAGCAATAAAAAATATTTCGAAGAGATTCCAAAAAGGGTAATAGCCAACAATTATTTTTAATTTTACTCGCTTTACTACGGATAAATAATGTCACCAATTCAGGGATTTAAATTTTCAGATAAGAAGAGTTTTGTTTTGAGACAGGGGGAAGATTTTGTAAGCGATAGTTATAAAACCAAACAAATATTGTGCTGTTAAATCAGATTAAGTAGAAGTTATCCTCTGGGAATTTTAATATTCATTCGTTGGATTTAGTAATTTGCTTAAAAATTGAAGAGTTTTGAGGCATATCTATGAGGTATATCTATCAGAACCTTTTTGACAGATCAGTTGGTAAACAAAACCGAAAACCACTGGTCCAGAAACAATTTTAAATGCTTCGATGAGCTGCGGCCAGTTATGGACCTGCAGCAGGACGATGGGCGACCAAGTTTATTTCATACAGCCTTTACAAACATAACTATCACTTCGCTCAAAACTAGGTACTTGTTGCATGTCCTTGATCTGAGACTGAACAGTAGTAAGTATCGCTAACAAAGCTTTTATACGAGTAGTTTAGAAGATAGAATGTGGTGACAGACAGATAGTCGCTTGAAGAAGAGCAACATAGTTCCATGATCAATTTACGGAACGTTGATAAGGTTTGGTTTTGATTGTAAAACTTTTAAGAATTTCTCATATTTGAATCTAAGAAGCAAGAAAAATGAAAACATACAGATAAATTACAACCCGCTTTGAACAGATTGTATGATACTCTATTCCTCATGTTCTCACACAGTTGTCGTCAACCGGTGTTCCGAGGAACCCCAGGTATTATTACTATACATAATAGACAGGCAAATTTCGTTTCCATTCATTTTTCTATAAAATATAATAGCTAAGGCGTTATTAACACTCACAAATACAACCACATGTATTTGTGAGTGTTATTAAGGCATTTCTAGTATGGTTCACACAAAAATGTTGGTGTTGCACAATTATTAAGAACTGCAAATATTGTCATCCACATTGAATAATTTTATATAACAGGCTATGAATACTTGTTCTTTTTATTGCAAATTCTACTACTTACAATATACACCTGCTTCTTTAGAAATTGTCATTATAAGTCATTTAAGTATAGTACTTCAACTTACTTACATAAAAGTAGCATATTATATTTGTTACAATTTTCCCAATACATATATAAAATAAAAAAACTATTTAGGTATAACAATAATGGTTCTGTTGCACAGCATATGCTACTATTTTCATTTCACATGAATAACAATAATGGCTGTTTTTCATAGCTAATTCTGATATTTATCTGACAAGCCTCCGAGACTATAATTATGTTCAGAAATGGCAACAAAAACCATAGGCATGGCTTCTGGCATAGCCAGGAACAATAACGCCGTTGCCAGGAAAGGTAAGGAGTTGCGATGTGTTAAATAAAGGGAATTTTTTTTAGAGGTTTGTTCTTCGAATTGGCAATACTTTTCCAGCGATAGCCAATTTGACAGCTGACAGCTGATTTGTGCTTAGTTTGGTTTGCCATTTCATCATGAATAGTAAGTCTATTCATGATGAAATGGCCAGAATAACGCTTGCAAATTGCGCAAATTTATTTCAAAAATCGTGTTTCAGTTCGCGAAATTTACAGTGCTCTACATCCAATTTATCGTCGACATAACAGTCCATCCGAGCAAGTAATACTAATACCATGCATCGTTTTCACACCACTCATATTTTATTTTATAATACGCGTCCGCAGAGAAGTCGTACAGTCCGCACCGAAGAAGCAGTTGCTGCTTTGGAGCGTAGTATTGAGGTGGTCCCGAATGAGTTGATTCGCCATTGTGCACAGCAATTGGAGCTGTGTCCATCCACTTTATAGAAGATTTTGTGGAAAGCTTACAAGATCCAGCTGATGCAAGAATTGATGCCGCTTGACCATCGATGCGCCGTACTTTCGGTGAATGGGCCGAAAACGAGATGGCTCTTGATCCTCATTTTCACCACAAAGGTTCATTTTTGGATGGATGACTACGTCAACAAGCAAAATTGCCACATTTGGATTGAAGAAAATCCACAAGTCATTATTGAGACGCCGTTACATCCACAAAAGTCAATGTTTGGTGTGCTTTATCGACTGCTGGAATCATTGGTCCATATTTCTTCAAAAGTGATCACGGCCAGAACGTTACAGTCAATGCGCTGCGCTATAGATCCATGATTACTGACTTTTTCGTTCCCCAATTGAATGGCATTAATATGGAACAGCTGTGGTTTCGACAAGACGGTGCAACATCCCACACAACGTGCGCCACAATCAATTTATTGAAGAAAACATTCGATGAGCGCATAATTTCGAATAATGCCTCCAAGATCGTGTGATTTAATACCGTTGGATTATTTTCTGTAGGGATATGTGAAGTCTCTAGTCTGTGCCTCTAAACCAGAGACGATGAACGACTTGGAAGTCAACATTCACTGCGTTGTTGCCAATAGCTACTCGAAAAAGTGGTCGAAATTGGGCTTCCAGATTGCGCTTTATTCGAACCAGGCGCCCATATGCTCGAAATCATATTTAGACACTAATGGTTTTTCGGTCCCCGATTCAGTTTGAGTCGAATACGCTAAAATCTTCGTCAAATTTGTTTGATGTACTTAACGGTCGAGTTTCCTACGTCAAACTGACGTGTTACAAGGGTGGCTTGTTCCCTTTGCTTAATTCGCACAAAATTTCGCATTTTTGCTTAAACATTTTTAAAATATATGTAACTTAAAAAATTTAATTTATTGAAATAACAAACAAAGCCAATTACTACAAAAATGGTAACTGCACGCAAACTTTCAGTGTTCTGGTCTCAAAAAAAAAAAAAATTCAAACCCACAGCGTACTGAACTGGAATCGACACGTATTTTTTGTACAAATGTCGTCCCCCAATATTTCTAGGATGTTTCCTAGAAATATTATGTTTGTCCGTCTTTTTAACTGCTCTCTGTACTTTGCGAGCGGCAATCTAGAGCGACCTTTGATGTGGGAGATATCGATTCCAGACATTTTGTAGCGGCTAATATTACATTCCATTTCAGCCAAGATAGAGCTTAAAAATAAAATCTAAATAATATAAAAACAAGCAAGAATGTGCGACCCAGTCATCCACTTAATTTTCTTTTTAAAATAAATTATAATACTAACTGAATGACCTTCCATTCATCATATACGAGTACAGCAGGAATAATGCGAAATCACAAAATCTAATTTGCTTGTGTTGATTAGTATTAATCAAAAATGGAGAAAAACGAATATATTTCCTGTGAAATTAGGATCCACCGACATGCATTATACACACATCCCATTTACGTTTCCGTGGAAATTTTCGTAAAATCCAATCAATACACCGAAATGAATTATTCAACAGCAGTTAGTCTATTGGAACCGCGACTGTGAAGCACTCTGCTTTTAGGACGTGCATGCATATACAAGTACATATTGTAATTTATTTTGTGTCTGTGTACGTACGTAATTTTCTTATGTTGATATTTCTGATTGAAAAGGACGAATATGAACAAACATTGACGGCAGGAGGCTGACTCAGTTTGATGAGGGGTCAATTTTCAGGCTGAATACCATTCAACATGTTTGGATTGAATCTTTCTTGGAATCAACAGTTGACACTTTAAAAAAAAAAAAAAAATATGTAGGTATATATGTAGGTTTGCCTGTGGTTGAGGTTGAAATTGAGGTCGAAGTGGAATTTCAAACAGTTGAATGATATGAGTTTTTATTAACATCTAATAAACTGGTAGTTGGGTATTCTAGAAATGGACATGCGCGATACATGAAGTCACAGACATTTACACATAGTTTCTGCCTACTGACTCCTGCTTCCACATCAAAGGAGATACATGTGCCTGTTGGCTTTAAATGATTGAAGGGTGTAATGATGAGGAAGTACAGAGACTTGTAGATCATTTCACATTCGTGTCGTTCGGCTTCTAAACGAATCCCCATATTTGACAGTACGACCAAAATTTGACTTTATGGGTGAACTGATGTGCATTCGAAGCATGACGCGTATTGCGGGTGAAATTTTGAAGAGAAGGAATGCAACTGGCTTTTTCGCTGGAGCATATTTTACAAAAAAAAAGGAAAATAGGGAAAAACACGAGATATTTCTCCCATGTTTAAGTGAATGTATGGAGTTCACAATGTCTCTATCACCTATGAATGTTAACGCGCGATTGTTTACCCTGTGTAGAATGTGCAGAACGGTTTTAGGTGCATCAGGCCAGATGTGGGCGTTATATTCCAGCTTTGAGCAGATGAATGCCTTATAATTTGAGACCGATCAGATGGGGTAAAATATTTCTTGCACCGTTTAACGAATCCTAGACATTTTGCAGAATTTTTTGGCGACCTCGAATATGTGATCATTTCATCGAAGATTGTTATTACCGAGAATGACAAGTCTTTCAGTTTCAACGATGCAAGTACAATCCATGGACAATGGTTGAGGGTTGAGACTGAAGACACATTGCGTTTTGGAAGCTGTCTGTCGGAATTTAATATATTTAACATACTTTCCCGTTCCTCTTCTACGGCCGAGGAGCAAGGACGTGAGTTAGTGAACGAATATGAAAAACTGGGGGTACGGTCGTCAGCGAAAGAATGGATTGGATTAAATGTTGCAGATAAGAGATCATTTATAAAAATAAGAAAGTGAATCGGAGACGTAACAGAACCTTGGGGAAAAACAACATTTATATGATAAATTGCAGACTTGAAGCCATCCAAGACAACTTGTATTCCATTATAGAAGAGATTCATCGACGCCATATGCACGCATTTTCGACAAAACAGCAAATGCCTTTGAAATATCAAGCACCTAAGTGATGAAGAGATTTGTTCAACTTCTCGTTGAGATATGCCATCAAATCACTAATGAACCAGTTGTTGCAAAAACCATACTGCCGTTCATGAACAGCACATATGGAGCAAGTACGCTCTTTGTTTATCTTGCACTGGTGTCTCTTGTGTTTTGTTTTAGATTTTATAATTGATTTATCAAGTTTATCTTTAGATATCATTCCATCGCTTTGGTTACCTGGTTCATTGCTATTATTATCATTTTTTAGGGGTATCTGTTGCGCTATCTCTTCTTCATCAATTTCAGTCAATTTAATTATCTTTACTTCTAGAATTTATTGTTCTGTGTATCTTATTTTATTTCCATCGAAAATTACTTTTGATGGGTAACGGAGTCTATATCCAATTCTACACTAACCAACCATAATCATTGACTTAGGTCTTGGCTTCAGCTTAAATTGTTTCGGGAGGTGAACTACCCACAAATAGATTCTAAAAGGTCTTAATATTGACAAATAATTCTTTTAATAACAATTTTTTGCAGGAACATTTCCTTGATTCGCACTGGGCCGTGATCTGTTTAATTCTTATGAGGAGCATTGTATCGCTTCTCCCCATAAAGGTTTTGAAAAATTTGTACCTTTCCATCGGCAACATTATTTGAATTTTTACATTCTTTTGATGTAAATTGCCCTCCGTTGTTTTGTTGTATTTTAATATTATGTATGTAGTCCACCAATCATTGTTGTCGCTGTGACATTTCAAAGTTCTGACGCGCTTATTGGTAAACCCTTTAACTAAGATTACTAGATAACCGTAGGTAACTAAAATACCTTTACATGTTTCCAGTGCCTTACCATTCAGTTTGCCCTGTTACCATATAACTTGAGAATAACTGAGCCGATATCAATGTAGTTTTCTTCCTGCTATTGAACAATTTTCTAGGAAGCATTTAAGCTACATTTCATTATTGTCTGACATCAGGAAGCTGAACACTCAAGTATTTCACAAGTCGCGAGCAAATTTACAATTAGACATATGCTCAAGTGTTGTATGACACACTTTTAGGACTTGAGCAGTATGTTCAGTATGCTTCGAAAAATGCTTTTTAAGTAATACTCTGATTAGAAACTGTACAAAATTTACCCAACAAAGTATATAGACGCTGACTTTCGCTACAATCAGTCTAAACTTGTATGCTGCCACGCCCGATTTTTAAGGCACTTTCTAAAAAAATAAATAAATTTTCATTCTTCAAAGCTATTTACAGTCTTATTTTGAAATATCATCTGATTCCGTGAATTTCGTACTGACATCCATCACTCTTAACAATCGAGGAAATAACCTTTAAATATGAAGATGTCTAAAGATTGCAAATTTACTATTTTGACTTAAAGTTGCAACACAACCGTAGATGGGCCTAGATCTGATCGACGAAAGGTACACTAGGAATGGGTTTTCGGTTAATCTTTTTAAACTTTGTGAAAAGAAAGGTAGTTAATCGGACTGAAACGGTGTGTCTTCATACATCTTTGTTATAAAGGCTGGAGTGCCAAGAAACCTACTAGAATTAACAAACACCAATATCTTTAGCTTTCTCGTTGACAGGACCCTTATATCATTTTGCTCGAATAATGTGCCAGTGAATGCAAATGAATCACATCGTCAAAGATGCGACCGAATCAATTTATGAACTGAAAACCAGCAGACAATAATGCACTGAGGAAGAACAAAACGCAGTTCACTACCTTTTCCAGAAAGAAAAGGGAGAAATAAAGGTACTGTACCAGAAGCTTCCAATGGAACACTAAATTATTCAACTCAAAGAAACCATGCATCATCTTGGCATTACAGTCAACTCTGGTGTAACATGACACAACCACATATCCGACACTGCAGAATTGGCGTTCAGGGATATACCTGTGGTACTGGTATATCCCTGTGGATATCCTCTTAGGTGAAATGCATTGCCAATACATTAGTAAGGAAGAAAGACAAGTTCCCCTAGACCGCGTCGAATCGAAAATAGAGAGCAAAGTTTAACGAAGGGAAAGGTGGAACTCCGTAAAAGGAAGGTGGTTTTAATGAACGATAAGAAATGTAAAGACGTGCCTAAATTCCCCATATAGAGAAGTGGACTTTTACTTACGCTGAATGCTAATTGGTTCGGACACAAAATTCTCCTCTGTGCCCCAACGTGCCGTAGTGCGGGACCTTGCCGAACATTTCTTTTTGCATTCTCCGAGATTCTCAATAGAACGCGAATGACGTAGAATGGCAATAGGACAGTCTCCTATCTCGGCTGACATAGTGAAGCATATGATATCATCGCTGAATATCTGGGATGCGATTAAAAGCAGGTCGGCCCTAGAGTAATGAAGGAGCTCCACAGAATAGAATGCAAAAAACAACAGAGAAGGCAAGGTGAAGACAACATGTAGAAGAAAAGCGTCATCTCCTTGTAAGCATTTAGAGCCAACAGTTCGTCTCATCGAAAAGTTGTACTATACAAGCTATGTACCATAATACTACGGCCGATGTCCTGAAGGCCTCTACGGAGTGATCCCTAGAAATGCCGTATTTGACCGCTGTAACAGGTAAGCCGACAATACAATGTGTCTCCTCATATTGGTAACTCCTTGCAAATCCAATAGAACCTACTGAAAACAAAATTTTATGGAGCTCCATTATTAAACTCCAGCCAGCGACAAGGGCTCTAAAAGTTAGGTTATACTCAAATGTCAACTTGGTTAATAAAATCTTTTCATTATAATGCATGACTTCAAGCTCTGATTGAACAATAGAACAAAATGTGTTTCCTATTTTATTTTATAGTTAACGTGCCTCACACTAAAATAATCATACAGCAATAACAAAAAGAATAGAATGCTTAAGCACATCCTCCCAGCCGCAAATAGAAAATCAAATGTCACACAAACAATAAGGATACTACCTATGTATATATTCAATGGAATACCATGACTGGTACTCTCATTTCCGAAATAAGCAACAGGATGTGTCGACATGCTATACAATAGGAATTGAATTTCCCAAGACATCTTTTGGGTACCATTCATATCATTTTGCAGGATGTGAACATCCTACTTGTGCCAGAAGGAACCTCTTCATAGATACTGCACAATCCCCATATGTGTGTATGCATGTGAACTTTATGTGGCAAAGGATGTGGCTATGGGAATGGATCAAGGTTCCAAGATGAAAAATTTGAAATGCAATCAAACAGTAACAACTCAACTAAAAAGGAACAAGATAACATTTCGTGATCTCGTAAAAAAGGTCTCTTCCCGACTGTGTGTGCATTATATTATTGAGATTTGGTACAGATTTGGTCTCATGTAGTGTTGGAGCAATATCGTTACTACTCATCGTGTTTCATTGAATATAGTTTCGTTTCTTTTCATGTATTTCGAATAGAATATCATTGCTGGCACATGAGTCCCGGAGAAGAGATTTCGTGTTTTGATCACATGAATTTCAAGAATATTATTATATTTTCCAAAAGTACAAGGGATATAATGGAAAATGTTTTTCGATTGAGATTTGTTAGGGGGCTCTAAATTCTTTGTAATATTAAATCCCATAATATTCATATTTTGCATGCTGTTTTTATTCATAACTTACATATATACAGTGGCGAGCACATGTGGATACATCCTGTTCAAATCTGAATTTGAGTGGCTGTAAAATCCTCAAAAATACAGCTAAAAAAACATCTTTTAAAACTGAAATCCATACATTAGTTTTTTCTTACCTGTTAACACTAATTTATGAGTGAAAAGCAAATTAAAAGTTTACAAGGTTGTTTCTACATATATTTAACATGTTAACATATTAACATATATTTAACATCAATTTTCTAGCAAAAATGGGGAAAATACCTGAGCACTTGGAAAATCAAATTGTTGAAATGACAAAAAAATGATTCAGCATGAAAAATAGCTAAACTGTTAGATATTTGCAATCAAACAGTGCTTCAAGTTAGAAAAAGACGTAATGTGAGCGCGCCTGAAGTAAAGCAATCGCTACCAACATTGCTTACCGATAGAGATGACCGATGGAGCGGCTGATGATAGCCAAACAAGTGACAACACCAAAAGAAGCTGCAGGTGCCTTAAACAAATCCGTTAGCGAGTGGACAGCACTTCAGAGAATTGGCCTGACATCGGGTGTTAAACAAAACTATCAACAAAAAATTTATCGGCGCGCCTGAAATTTTGAAAGGAGCACAAGGATTGGAGCGTAAATGACTGGATAAGGGTGATATGGTCGGATGCAACCAAAATTAACCGTTTCTAGTCAGACGGTAGCATTATTATAGGCACCGGCCATATGAAACCTTGCAAAAGCACCAGGTGAAAGAAACCATGGAGCGTGGAGGAGGTAGCTTGATGGTATGGGGCTGCTTCACTTGGTGGATAGTCGGATGAAGTCATATTTCAACAGGATGGAGATCCTAAACATATTGCTAAAATTGTTAAAAATTAGATGCAGTGGCCAGCACAAAGTCCAGATCTCCAGAAAAACGACTGGGATGGTACGATAATGCACCAAGGAACTTAGACAACCATTGGTCCCGGATTCAGACGGAGTGGGCCAGTATTCCGCAGCAACTCATGGAGGAACTAGTCGAAAGCATACCCAAACGAGTTAACAGCGTCAGTAAAGCCTTTGGACTAAATATTGAAAATATGATATTCAATACTTTATTTTTGTGCATGCAAAGTGGATGCATTGAGTTTATTTATTGTATGAATTAAAATTTAATTTTGGATTTCAGTTTTAAAAGATATTTTTATATTTTTTACTTTTAAGAAAATTAAAAAGTTTAACTAAAAAAGCTTGTTGCGATAGCTGTATTTTTGAGGGTTCTACAGCCACTCAAATTCAGTTTTGAACAGGATGTATCCACATGTGCTCGCCACTGTACATGCATGTATTCATTTACAACACATGCTGGTCCAACTGAATGCGGAGAATCATGCTTAAATATATAGAGTAGAACAATTCTTAATAAAAATTAAATTTGAAGTAAAACCCTTGATTTCCACACTTCATTTCGGAACAGCTCAAAAAATGTTCTTCTTAGAGTAGCTCTAATAATATGATCACCCACTGAATGTTGTTACAGTATCTGCATACGCACGTATCTTTAAGTCTGAGTATACTGCATACTTTTCAGAAGACAGTGTTCTATTACTAATGTCACCAGCTTAGAAGTCATTAAAGAATCTGTCTAGAACCTATTGGAACACGCTGCATGTGCCTTAGAAGTCTTAGGTACTTCATACCAAAGAGATTTTTATATCCACTCTTTATAGTAGTCTGTATAAAACTGTGTGTGTTCACTCTATTATTCACTGTTCACATGTTCACTCTACAGACAGCGCCATCACAGAGGCTTCAATTTTGCGTTTGCCTGCGCGGTCTACTTCAAATCTTAGCACAACAGTTGCTGTACTCGTACTTCTCACCTTTTAGCTTTAAAAGTACTAAACCGAATTTACTGAGACTTTACCAAAGCGTTTGTAATTTTTAATACATTGCACTGCAGGAAAGGCTGTACGACTTTGCGCGTAAATTTGTGTAATACAATAGCCAACACAGTAAAGTAATCTGACTATGTATGTAGATAATTTAATTTTATCTTGTTATCTGAGAGTCAGTATACATTTATTTCGAAATTAAAAAAAAAAAATTGACCAGAGGTGTAGTACTTTGCAAAATATCTATATTTGAATTGAACTTTATTTTGTAACTTTATGCATCGACGGACTTTATATGTCCTTAAACAAATTTAAACGTCAACAAAATCTTAATTAAAATCGGGAAAAGGTAGTTCAATTTGTACTTACATACAGTAAGGTTACAATCCATCTGGAATGAATCGTATAATACCCTCATCTTCCAGCCCATTTCTAATAAAATGGGCGAAATGTTGATTTCAAATTCAATGATGCGTATCTTCCTATTCAGAGTATACTTCTTCGACTTTTAAGAGATTTTATAAGAAAAAAACAGATTTTAGAAATTTATTAGAAAGTGGGCGAGGCTGTAACTATTTGTTACCAAAATTCATGGATTCTGAAGAGATCTTAAAGTTCGGGCTTATCCATTACCGTCAGTAGCTTTAAAAAATCAATATCAGTTTTTTTTGTAGAAAACACCCCCAAAAAGTAGGCGTAGGTATAACGTAAGGGCAAATTGTAGAGAATGTGAATGTCTATATATCTTGCAAAAGTGATGGTTTTTAGTTTCTAGTAAAAATGATTAAAGAAGGGCCTTTTTTTATAAGTGACTGGATTTTAAAAATTGTTCACTTGTACTGCTTCGGGTTCTAAAAGCTTATATACCAAATTTCATCATTCCAAGTCAATATACAGACGAACATTGCTAGATCGACTTAACTTTCGATGCTAATTGCTAATATATACCCGTACATATACAAATATTATTGTCGGGGTCTATCGTCATTACTTTTCTATGTTAGAAACTACGCATCGAAATTAATATACCCTATGGCATAGGGTACAAAGATAAAGTACATTGAGAGAAAAAGTGTTTCCAATTTTGCAAACAAGTAAACATCATATAAAAATCTATTCAAACTAACCCAATTAAACCCACAAATTAACAAAATAGGTAGAAGTAGCTTCTGAGTATATAGTTACAGTCTAAGTCCTTATCACTTGTATTATCTGAAAGTCACTAGATTTTCCTAAATGTCTCGTGCTAAAAAATTCTCATCTTATTCTCCGCTCTTCCAGTGTAGGCAAAACCTTTACAGCTTTTCAATTAATTTCCCTTACACAAGAGAAGTTTTAAACTCGTTTCGACTTAAAAGCTTAGTACGAGTACAATTATTAATGCCTTACATCCATTCACTGCAAAGAGAAAGATAAATAAATGAATATTTGTGATCATAAATACCGAAAGGAGGAAAAACTTTTTTCAAAATAAGACTGTCGTTATTTTCCCCCTTACGAGTAATTATAAAGAAATATTCTTTTACTTGTGTTCAGCACCCTCTCCCTTTCTTAAGATTAGTTTTTAAACAAATGCCAGGTATTTAAAAAATCCACGCTATGTAAATTTACTGCTGACACCCAATTCAATGATACAAATTTCCAATTCCAAGAACCATTGCTCCCACTAGAAAATCTAAATTGGAACAATCTTGGAAAGGGAACATTGGTGTGTTTGTTTTTCTGCGGCTAAAATAACCACAATTCAATCAGAATTATTTCGCCCACAGAACTGCTAAACTCTAACCTTTAAAAGGAGAACTTCCAAACCAGAAAAAGGTTAGAGAATGTGCTGCGAATACAATTGCGCCCAAAAACAACACAATTAGGATTTTAATGTTTTCAAAAGTAGCCTACGTGGAATAAGTTCTAAAAATAAACCGTTAAGAGGCAAAAACAACCTGTGTATGAATTATATGATCCATGTAAAATGCTTAGAGTCATCCCCAATAGTATATTGGATAATGTGTTGGCGGAATAATCGTTCAATTTACCAATAGGGTAGTGTGGTAATAAATGCAATTACTTTGTTTGGAATTAACTATGGTATAATTCAGTCTAACAACTACAATATCGTTCAATTAAATAAAAATTCAATATAAACGTTTAAGGGGATTCAATTAAGGATTACACTCTCTGCTTTGTTTTCCATCGAATGAGCTGGGGGTGCAATACAGTGCTCGTTTACGCGTGTTTCTGTATATAGGCATGTTTCATAACTTATGCATAAATGCTCAAGGCATACTCATTAAAGTTAAAATATTGAAGATTATGAGTCATTTGATATGAGATATGAGATGAGATTATCGTTTTCCTTCCACGTCATTAAAAAATTAAATTATTTATGATAAAAGGGTAGAAAAATCGTTTTCGAGATAAGGTCAAACTATAGTTTTTCGTTACAGCATACCATAAAAGGCACTGGCAGTGGTATATGGTATAGCGACTGGCATGTGTGTGTCAGGATTGAGGTGCCACACGTACTACGCCATGATGTGCAATGGATTTGATTCCGGAAATCAAGCTGCTATGGATCGGGTTTTTCCTATCAGGTTTCAGTTCAGATGAAAATGTGATGAGTGGTGAAAAATTCCTTTAAATGTGTTTTTTCACACGGTCAGCGATTGAACTAGAATCCATTAGATCCCCTACTCAAATTTGACAGGCACCTTGAATTCATGTATTAAGTTATTTAGTGTTGTTATTTATTGTACGCAAGAAGGGGGGTTTTCAAAACGATTTCGCTAAAAATTGGAATAACGGTACTTTACTAGTTGGGTTACGGAAATTGTTGGATGTGGCTAAGACGAGTTTATTCAAAATTTATATCTATGTTATTTTTGACATACGAGCAGGTAAGGACATGGCATTCAAATGTTTGACATACATTTGCTCAAAGTAAGTACAATAGTTTTAGCATTTTGTTACATCTTATCGATTTTTCCAAAATTTGAAATCTAAACAATTTAGGAATGAACACATATTTATGGAGTAAGTCGTGGTCGTATGTTATTATAGAAGTGAAATAAAGAGTGTTTTTTTAGGAATCTTTTTTCAACACTCAGATAGCTGATAATTAATCTGACAGCTGCCACCATCTTTTTATTCAGTATTGTTTGACAAATCATCATTTACGTTTACAATATGAGAAATTGAAAAATTTCGTACTACATTTATTCTATTAGACTCCGAGCCACCGACAAGAATGCACAGAAGAAAATATCGACGCTGTTGAGGCCACTGTTGAAGAAGATCCTGAACAAGAATTTGACCTGTGTCCATCGACTTTGTGGAAGATTTAGCGTAAAGAACTTGGTTTACACGCTTACAAGAATCAATTGGTGCAAGCTCAACGATCATCGTTTGCGTCGTGAGTTCAGTAATTGGTCGCTTGAACAGTTGGAAGTCAATCCACTTTTTTACCGTAAAATTATCTCAGTGGCTTTATTAATAAGCAAAATTGTCAGATTTGGAGCTAGGAAAATCCAAATGTGATCCATCAGCTACCGATGCACCCCGAAAAATGCATTATTTGGTGCTGGTTTATGGGTTGGCGGCATCGTCGGGCCTTACTTCTTCAAAAATTAAGAAAATCGAAATGTCGCCATCAATGGCGGCTGGTACACAGAGATACGATCAACGAAGATTAACAGGACTTTTGGTTTCAACAAGATGGTGCCAGATGTCATACTGCCAGCAAAACCATCGAGATATTGAAGGAAGTGTTCGATGACAGCATTATCTCCAGAGATCGTGTGATTTGACGCTGCTGGAAGCTGTTGGTTTATGCGGATAAGCCAACAATGACTCCAGCCTTGAAAGCTAACATCGAGCGCACCATTCGTGAGATACGCCCTCGAATACTCGAAAAAGTGGTCGAAAATTGGAGCTCCTAGATGCAGTACCTGAGACGCTCCCGTGGTGGCCATATACCCGAAATCATTTTTCATCATTAATTCCATAAAATTATCTATCGAATAAGAAAATCTTTGGCTCATTTGCTCAACTTGTGTCTGTTTTATTTCAAGTTAAAATTCTATAGCTCTTAAAAAAACATCCTTTAGTTAGACCATAATAATAATAGGTTGTGCTATGATTTTGGCTAATGTCTTAAAAACCGTTTATTAAAAAAAAAAGTCCTGGCAAGAATTGTTTGGCATAAAATTATTTACAATTTTTGTCTTAACATTTTTCTGATTTGTCGCACCCTTGAGTCACAAAATAGATTTGATTAAAATTGTTGCATCTTATTACAAAAATAACACTTTTGTAATATTTGTGTATCACGATTTAGGGGCAGGTTATGGTCGTCATAATCATCCAACTGAGCAAACAATTTGAAACACAATCACCAAATTCGAACAAATCGGTAGTGTTTGTGATGTCGTAAGGCCTGTGCGTAAGACCCGATCAATTGAAAACATAGCCGCTGTGAGTGCCTCAGTGGTCGAAAACCTAGAATTGTCAATTACACGCCACGCTCAGCAATTGGGCATTTTCTACATCTAATGTTACGGTGAATTCTCTGCGCTATGGTCAAATGATAACCAACTTTTTTGTTGTGAGCGACATGTGATTCCAACAGGACGAAAAGTTTCCCGGCCGTTTAATTTCGAGATTTGGCGACATCAATTGGACGCCAAGATCGTGTGATCCGACCCCGTTCCATATTCCGCGACCAGTTTACTCCATTAATGGCTACAGAATTGTTCGATCTTGTAGACTATGTAGAAGGGGTGGTGGTGTAGCCATTTATGTTCGTAAAACTATCGCCGCCAAGTTGATTACTAACTCACGCCTAGTAGGCAATTAGAATATTGGTTTGTTGATATTTTTCAGGAACGAAAAAAGTGCCTTGTTGGTGTTGCATATAGACTAACGAGTTATGCTGACTTATTCCCCTGTCTGTGGTCAATGTAATGGTAAATATTGAACTATCATTCGATGAGTGAATGAAATTACTTTGTTTAAGCATTACTCAACGTGCAAGCACTCTTTTGGACTTGTTTGTCTCTAGCAACTGTCAGGATGTTTTAGATAATCAGGTGTCAGCTACGGTCTTCTCGAAATACGATATAATTCTCGCTACCTTTATCTTTTCTAATGAAGGAAAAGTGTACTTTTCGAGATATTAAGAACTTAGATTTTGATTTTCTGGAGCACGATCATCGAAGTATTGTATTAATTGGCACCCATTTATTTCGAAACTTCAGCTGACACTTAGGTAGATTTCTTCCAGAACATTGTGCTGCAACTATTATAACCGAGTGTGCTAAATTAATTCATGGTTAACCTTCAGAGGTGGAAATAGTTCAGATTCCAGAATTTTATAAATTGTTCGCAACTGAAAAATTTAAGTAACTCTACTATTTATTATTGGGGCACACCCAAACTCAGAGTATAACGCCGAAAAAGTGGCTGCTGTTTGCGCTGGTGTACTTAAAAGGGGTTCAATTGGTACGCAGAAATATTTTAATAATACTAGAAAATCAAGCAGTGATAAGGCGCCGTAGAGCGAAGGAAAACTGAAACATCACTAATCACTAGCGATGTAATACGTCCCGAAACTCAACGTACGGTTATGTGCAACTGAAAATAAAGCGGCATGTAATTAGCTTGATTTAAATAAATTACACCAGAGTACGTCGCTATATGTTAGACGTTAGACCTCTTGTGACATCAAAAGTCTTAGTGATGTTGCTACTGATCTTGTTGATGAGGGACTAGATTGGGTGTGATTGTAGAACATGACCGAAAAAATTGCCCCTTGGAAACGCATGAAACTGTGGGTCCCAACCATTCATTACGATCCATAGTTTGGGAACCACTGAAATAGGCTATTTATAATTGAACTAAAATTATTCTTAAAACTCAAAAGTGTCATTTATGCGTTGTCAAATACAACCTTAATTAATGTATATATTTGATGGGTATGCCTTAACGAATGGATTGGATCCGAATTAATTGCCAATAATCCATCGAAATGCTTAGCTACAATGTCGATAATTGCTACCTGTCATATTGCAGATTAATGCAATATTGTACGTAAGTCAATGGCCAACTTCGGTAAACCATAATTAACCACTTTATTAACTTTTGCCTACTATACAGAGTTTCCAAGCGAACATCATAACATCATCAATCAATATCATATATCGGTACTCTCGTTACATTATGACATCGGCAACAAATTGAATAACAATTGGGGTTGGATAATAGCCTGTGAGGGCGTGAAAGTTTGTACACGAGTGTAGCATCCTTCTACCTCCATATACACACACTTCTGGTTAAACATTTGTGTGTACGTATGGGAGGGTGGAAGATATTTTATCAATCAGTCCCTGAAGTGAGTTATTTCACGACACCTGCTCCTTGAGTGTAGTAAAAATTGATTTTTCTTCATCTTCACATGACGATGATTCATGATTCGCGAAATTATTGTGGAAGAGTGAAAAAATAAACCTCTTTTCGAATTTGTTTCTCATTTCCGCAAATGATGATGCGAATTTTCAAAGTATCGTAAAAATATTGAAAAGATGAAAATCACAAAATTGTTAATCATATCGAAGCAAATGAGTAAGCTAAATAAATAAATAAATATTTGAAGCAAACAGCACACAGAGATAGGAACTAGTTTCTTGCAACCATTTGCGCTGTTTGACACATGAATGGAAAGCTGTTCGATACACGAATGGAAAGGAAGGAAAAGTAATTCAAGAAAAATATAATATTACTTGAATAACTGTTTTTTCTTAACGTTTTCTTTTTGCATGTAATTTTTAATATTTGTGCTGATTATTTCTTACTATTTCTGTTGAAATTTCATTTTTGCTAATCAAAAAAAAAAAAGAAAGTATATTCTGTTAATCATAAATTCATTTTTTGCCAATGATTTAATTTTAATGTTGGTTTTGTTTTAAATTTTCTGAAGAAATAGAAAACTATTTCTGATAATCAGAAACTATTAAATTCCTAATCGAATAGTTTTATTTTGCTGGTTAAAAAACACTTTACTGCTGATCGATTAAATGGTAGCCATTGTTATTTACTACATTCACCATTCGCTGAATCAAAATGAACTGAAATCAAAAAAAATGCTGAACAGCTTCTGAATTATTCAAACCAGGTTGAAATAATTTCATATAGAGTCCTATTTTTGGAATCTACAAGTAGATAAAGTTTTCGCAACTATGGCGCAGAATGCATTCCCTGCCATATTAATACGCATTTGATTTAAAGACATACACGTTTTACTGGTCAGAACCTTATTAGAGTGGGTTAATTTTTACGAGTCAACTAGTTGAGATCCAAGTTTTTCAAAAAACCTACTTTTCAAAAGGAAACATATTTCTAGCCGTCCGGGAACTGGTACTTATGTGTCCGGTGATTGCTGCACTACTTTTTTCACTTATTTTATTACGTAAACAGATCTATTAGAGTCACACCAAACCGAGTTTTCTCTAATGATAAAGCATATTGATACCTATTCAACAAATACTAAGTACAGGGTGCGTTGTGTATATTGTCTTTCAATCTTTGCAATGTTGTTGCTTTTTTAGCGTAAACCCGGTCCTTCAAGTAACCCCAGAGAAAGAAGTCGGGAGCTGTTCAATCTGGTGAGCGCGTCGACCAATTGATATGCCCAAATTTCGACAAGACCCTCCTTGTTTCACATTTTCTATTGTTAATGTTTAACTGTCTTGTTGAAACCACATGTTTCGGAGACGAAGTCGAGCAACTTCAAGCAAAAAATATTGTAACATCTCACGATATCGATAGCCAGTAAGTTTCGTCATCGTCATTTTCGAAAAAAAAATTGGTTCAATTATCCCACCAGCCCAAATTGCACACCAAACAGCCACTCTTCGAGGATGAAAAGGTCGTTCATGAATTGTTCGTAGGTTTTTTGCTACCCATATCTGGCTATTCTATTTGTTTACAGCTCCACTGAAGTCAAAATGCGCTTCGTCACTCGTAATTAATTTTTGAAAAAATTCAGGGTCATCTCTATTCAATTGGTACATTTTTGCACTCCAGTCCCGTCATCCCTGGTGGCCTTTTTCTTTTAAATTCTTGATTCACTTGGATTTTATACGGAAAGAAATGCATATCGCGATGAATAATTTTCCATATAGACGTTGAAGAAATCGCAATTTGTTGAGCACGACAACGAATCGAAGTTTCCGGACAGTCACTCACATTGTCCCTCACTGTATCAATGTTTTATTGTGTACGTTATGACGTGGTCCAGGATTCATTAAACCACTTATTGTGCAAAGGTTCTCGAAATTGCACACACTCCAAATCGACAAAAAAAAAAAAAAAAATCACGTAATTTACACTGTGTTGCAATAATTTTATTTTTTTGTTTACTTTGCTGAATGTTGAATCTTTCCTTCAGATGGAAACTAACAACAAGTAATAAAATCTTACATACTGTAATATGCGAGCTACGGCTCGGGTAGATAAAACAATTTTTCTGTGAAATTATTTCTTTATTTTCTAGTCTATAGAACAATTCAGGTTCACACTATACTATTCTTCGCAATCCTTTTCTTACAAGGTCTCTGTCCTCTCAAATCACTTAATCTCCTTTCAATTACTTAATTCACAAATCCAAACTTATTACTTCTTCTTGTTAAATCTCAACTTTCAATTTATCATAAAATTACAACTTCGCCCATTATCACTTTTCTAATCTCTTCGCCACAGTTTAAGAACTACTGCCCCTTTCTCAATCGCCATCTGCCCTTATATAGCAGAAGTTTCTGATAGCCAGAAACTTCTAGCAAATTCTTCGACCACTGGAACAAGAGAAATTCTGATGTAATAATTCTTGCAGTTATAATTCCCTTTTATCCCTGATATTATCCGTCTCTTTCGTTGACATGAGCTGTGGAGACTTCATCCCAGACACGAACCTCGAATGAAAGGACAGTTCGAACCAAAATTCTGCCAGAATGAAAAGTCACTTCGGAATTTGTTGCATAGTCGTAGGAGCGTAGTTATTATTATGCTACACTGCCCCCCTCTTAGACGCGTTCGTCCCGAACAAGTACATCCTCATTTCGGCCATTGTATCGACTCAGTCGGTCCACATGAACCACTTTCATTTTGGCCCTCGGTCCTCGCTGGATGCGGTAGACAACATCGTTGATGCGGGTTACTATTCTGTAGGGACCTTCCCAGTTCCGCTGTAATTTATGTGATTTCCCCTTTTGGCGATGGGGATTATACAGCCACACCAGATCTCCTTCCTGGAATCCTGACGTTGTTGCCTTGGCATCATACCTGGTCTTCATGCGGTCGCTCGTCATCTTAATCTGGCTTCTGGTCCTTTGGTGTATGTCCCTAAGCCTTTCCCTAAGGTCCGCCACGTACTCTTCTTCATTTCTGGGCTCATTGGTAGGAGATCCAAATTTCACCTCACTGGGTAAACGAGCTATTCCACCAAATAAGATTTCGAACGGCGTATGTCGAGTAGTGCTATGTACGGCACTTCTATAGGCCATCAAAAACAAGGGAATCTGCCGGTCCCAATCCCGTTGGTAGTCACCTACGACCTTCGAGAGATGTTCGTCCAAAGTCCTATTGAAACGCTCCACCATACCGTCCGACTGTGGATGAAGCGGGGTTGTCCTTGTCTTTTTGATTCCGAGTAGTTGACACATCTCTTGGAAGATTCTTGACTCGAAATTCCGCCCTTGGTCAGAATGCAATTCCAAGGGCACACCGAATCTGCTAACCCAATTGTAGACGATCTGCTCCGCCACGGTTCTGGCTTCCTGGTTAGGGATCGGAAACGCTTCCGGCCACTTACTGAAGTAGTCCATCACTACGAGTATATACCGATTACCATTGTCGGTTTCCGGAAAGGGCCCTGCGATGTCAATGGCGATTCGTTCGAAAGGTGCTCCCACGTTGTATTGGTGCATCTTACCTCAAGTTTTGATTCTCGGACCCTTGCTAGCTGCACACACGTCGCATTTTCTGCACCAGTCTTCGATATCTTCCTTCGCTTTTAACCAATAAAAACGTTCTCGTACCTTTTCTAGCGTCTTATTCACTCCCAAGTGGCCCTCGTCCGCGGTACGACAAGCTGCATTACAAACGACTTTCCGTCGGAGGATTCCCATTTTCTTCTCAGAACACCTTCTTGGACATGGAGCGAGTCCCACTGCGCAAAATATGCCTTTAAGGTCGGGCTTCTGTGAGAGATGTCCTGATGATCCGATTTCTCCATGTTCTCCTTCCAGGCCAGAATCGGCTCGATATCCGGGTCTTCCTTCTGAGCGTTCCGGATCTCATCTACGCTCCAGCCGGCGATAGGTTCGGCTCTCATTCTTTGGATGGAAACCAGCTCCCGTTCTTCCTGACGCGCACAATGTTTACAATCCGTTCTGCATGGTCTCCGGGACAGTGCATCCGCATTAGAGTGGAGCCTTCCTTTACGATGCTGTATTTCGTAGTCGTAGATTTGCAGCCTTTCGATCCATCTTGCGACCTGACCCTCAGGACTCTTGAACTGTAATAGCCATTTTAAGGCTGCATGGTCTGTGCGAAGAACGAACTTCCTCCCGTAGAGGTATTTGTGAAAATGCTTCGTAGCCAAGATCAAAGCTAGAAGTTCTCTCCTTGTCACGCAGTAGTTCCTTTCTGGCTTAGAGAGCACCTTGCTAAAGTACGCAACCACCTTCTCTTGGCCGTCATGCACCTGGGAGAGTACGGCTCCTACCCCGACATTACTAGCATCTGCATCTACAATGAACGTTTCCCCGGGAGTGGGATAAGCTAGTATCGGGGCATCGCATAGTCGTTGTTTAAGTGCCTTGAAGCTCTTCTCGCACTCAACTGACCATTTGAATTGTTTCCCCTTTTCCGTCAACTGGTGCAGGCTCTTTGCGATCCCGGCAAAATCCTTCACGAACCGTCTGTAGTAGGTGGCTAGGCCCAGGAAGCTCCTTAGTTGGTGTTTGTCTTTGGGGACTGGCCAGTTTTTCACCGCTTCGACCTTCTCTGGATCGGTTCTCACTCCTTTCGCTGTAATTATGTGTCCCAGGTACTTGACTTCCGCTCTAAACAGGGCGCACTTCTTGGGGTTGAGCTTCAGGTGGGCACTTCGAAGCCTTTGAAACACATCCCTTAGATTGTCTCGGTGTTGCGCAAACGTTTTTCCTACGACGATGACATCATCCAAGTATACCAAACAGGTTTTCCATGTTAACCCTTGAAGGATACATTCCATCAATCGCTCGAAAGTCGCCGGAGCATTGCACAGCCCGAATGGCATTACCGTGAATTGCCATAGCCCATTTCCTGCGGTGAAGGCGGTTTTCTCCCGGTCTTCTGGATGGATCTGTACCTGCCAGTAGCCACTCTTCAGGTCGAGAGTGGAAAACCATCGGGCTCCTGATAGTGTGTCTAGCGTGTCGTCAATCCGTGGCAGAGGGTAGCTATCTTTCTTGGTGACGTAATTGAGCTGCCGATAGTTCACGCAGAACCGCGTGCTGTCATCTTTCTTCTTAACCAGTACAACCGGTGATGCCCACGGACTTTTGGAACTTTCAATCAGACCTTCTTTATCCATTGCCGACACCATCTCTGCAACTTCTGTCTGCTTTGCCAATGGAAGGCGCCTAGCAGGCTGACGAATTGGTCTAGTATCACCAGTGTCTATTCGATGTTGTACCAGGTGTGTTCGGCCGTATTCTCCGTCCTGTGAGGCAAATACATCAGTGTACTCATTGATAAGATTCTCTGCCATAGTTCGCTGCTCCTGATTCAGCTCATTGGACTGGAGAATCGTCTCTCTCGTTTCCGCTGTCCAAGGTGATGAGAGAGGTTTTGGAGCATCACGTTCAGATATTGTTGCGACGGCGGTAATCGGCGTGCATTTTCCAGTCACCTCCCCTCGCCTTAGTTTGACAGTGTGCGGTCTTACGTTCAAAACTCTCACTGGAACCATGGTGTTCTTTGGTTCGACTAACGTCTTTCCCACGATGTAGTCTTGAGAATTCTTCTCTGGGTCTGGTTCTACTATGTAGAATCGGTGGCTTCCAAGATCACCTTCCAGCTTCGTCCAAATGATTGTTCAGAGACGGCGGCAAAACTTCGTCTTTGCTGATGACTGTCCTGAGAGTTACGGCATTCTCGTTTCCGTACACCATCGGAATCTCCACATTTCGATACCTCAGTACTTGCATCCCGATGTCCAGGATTACTTCATTTGCTTTCATGAAGTCTATTCCGATGATGCACTCGTCGCATATATCTGCCACCAGAAACGCATGGGAGAACGTCAGTCCCGCCAGAGTAATCATAAGACGAACTTCTCCAAACACTTTCGCCATTTCCCCTGTTGCAGTCTTCAGGCAGTAGCTGTTGATGTTGTGCAGCCAGGCGCTTCTGACGATATCTCTTCTTACAATGGAGGCAGTGGCGCCTGTGTCGATGGTGGCTACGCACTTCTTCTTGTTGATTAGTGCCTCCACTGTCAGGCTCTTGTTACCCCGTTTGGTTTGCGAAACTTGAATGGTGGTCCTGGGGGCCTCGATTCCAGTAACCAACTTCTGCCCCGCGAAGTTGGTCCTTACGCATTTCCCGACTGCTAGTTTTGGTAAGTCTGACTGACAGCCAGATGCTTCCTCTCTGCTTCTCCTACTGGTGCAATGTGGACAATTTCCTCGTCTAGGTGCACTTCTGCACTGCCGTTGTAGGTGTCCGGTTTGGTTGCAATTCCAGCAACGGATTTGACTTCCGCGAGCTTTGTCTTCATCCATGACGGCTGTTCTCTGGTATGAGCATTCCACGACGGACATTTCCCTGACACGGTGTATTCCCTGGTATGCTTGGTCCGCAGCCTTCATTGACAAAGCGAATGCCAATGCCTCGGGGAGTGTTCGCTTTTCAGCCATCCTTACAGCCATTTGCAGTTGTCTGTCCTCTATGGCCTGAATAAAAGCTTCCACCGCCATTTCGTTGATAAGCTCCTCACCGGCTTTAGGGTATGAAAGATGGGCTAGTCGCTCTATATCCGCTTGCAACTATTGGAGCGTTTCCCCCCTTTTCTGGACTCGACTACGCAGCTGAACCCTGTACACCTGCTGCATGTGTTCATCCCCAAACCGCATCTCGATAGCCTGAACCAGAGAGTCGTAGTTCTGCTGTTTATCTTCCGGGATGGTCTGCAAGAGGTCCGCAGCTGGACCCCTCAGTGCAAGTGTGAGTGCAATGGACTTCTCTTCATCGTCCCAGCTATTGGTCATTGCGGCAGCTTCGAATTGCCTTTTATAAATTGGCCATGATGTTTGACCATCGAAGATAGGAGGCTGCATCTCCTTTCTTCTCAGACCGTCAGTGGAATATTCCCGTGCTTTCTGTCTCTTCACGTTGCTGAGCTCCTTAACAAGATTTTCGACTTGCTTTCCTACTATCTCGAATTGCGTATCCACTTTTACAAACTGAGTCTCTATCTTCCCGAACTGAGTTTCATGTTTCTCAAAACTTTCATCGAATCTAGTTTCGACTTTTTCGAGTTGCGTCTCGACCTTCTCGATTTTCCCTTCGATCACTTCGAATTTGGATTCCAAGTTCTTGTTTTGCTCATCAAGTTTACTTTCCAGAGCATCTAGAGAATTCTTTTGTTCGTCCATTGCTTTCTTTTGTTCATCCAGCTTAAGTTCTAGAGAATTCTTTTGATCTTCTATTGCTTTCTATTGTTCGTCCATGACTAACTTAAGTTGCAGGAGCAGACTCGTTATACCCGGGTCGGCTGCTGTACTTGCTGGTTCTTCTTCCACGTCAAACTCTACGTCGTGCGGATTTTCACCTTCCTGCGTTACTGCTTCTTCCAGACGAATCAGCAGGGCATCTTTTCCCCCAGTTGTGTCGAGGTTCCGCTTACTGAGTTCTGCCTTTAGTTGAATTATAGTTAGTTTTCCCAATTTGCGACCCATTTTGCGAAACTAATTAACTCAACACGGAAATCTTTTTTTTTTTTTTTTTGCTTCTGCAATTTCACACCACGGAAATAGTTATTCACAGAACAAGTTTTATCCCACTTCTGACACCAATGTAATATGCGAGCTACGGCTCGAGTAGATAAAACAATATTCTGTGAAATTTATTTCTTTATTTTCTAGTCTATAGAACAATTCAGGTTCACACTATATTATTCTTCGCAATTCTTTTCTTACAATGGTCTATGTCCTCTCAAATCACTTTATCTCCTTTCGATTACTTAATTCACAAATCCAAACTAATTACTTCTTCTTGTTAAATCTCAACTTTCAATTTATCACAAAATTACAACTTCGCCCATTATCACTTTTCTAATCTCTTCGCCACAGTTTAAAAACTACTGCTCCTTTCTCAATCGCCATCTGTCCTAATATAGCAGAAGTTTCTGATAGCCAGAAACTTCTAGCAAATTCTTCGACCACTGGAACAAGAGAAATAATTCTTGCAGTTATAATTCCCTTTTATCCCTGATATTATTCGTCTCTTTCGTTGACATGAGCTGTGGAGACTTCATCCCAGACACGAACCTCGAATGAAAGGACAGTTCGAACCAAAATTCTGCCAGAATGAAAAGTCACTTCGGAATTTGTTGCATAGTCGTAGGAGCGTAGATATTATTATGCTACAATACTGTAGCATAATAATAACTACGCCCCCTAAAAATATGACGCAACAAATTCCGAAGTGACTTCATTCTGGCAGAATTTTGGTTCGTACTGTCCTTTCATTCGAGGTTCGTGTCTGGGACGAAGTCTCCACAGTCATGGACGAACAAAAGAAAGCAATAGAAGACCAAAGGAATTCTATAGAACTTAAGCTGGACGAACAAAAGAAAGCAATGGACGAACAAAAGAATTCTCTAGATGCTCTGGAAAGTAAACTTGATGAGCAAAACAAGAACTTGGAATCCAAATTCGAAGTGATCGAAGAGAAAATCGAGAAGGTCGAGACGCAACTCGAAAAAGTCGAAATTAGATTCGATGAAAATTTTGAGAAACATGAAACTCAGTTCGGGAAGATAGAGACTCAATTTGAAAAAGTGGATACGAAATTCGAGATAGTAGGAAAGCAAGTCGAAAATCTTGCTAAGGAGCTCAGCAACGTGAAGAGACAGAAAGCACGGGAATATTCCACTGACGGTCTGAGAAGAAAGGAGATGCAGCCTCCTATCTTCGATGGTCAAACATCATGGCCAATTTATAAAAGGCAATTCGAAGCGAACACTCCCCGAGGCATTGGCATTCGCTTTGTCAATGAAGGCTGCGGACCAAGCATACCAGGGAATACACCGTGTCAAGGAAATGTCCGTCGTGGAATGCTCATGCCAGAGAACAGCCGTCAAAGCTCGCGGAAGTCAAATCCGTTGCTGGAATTGCAACCAAACCGGACACCTACAACGGCAGTGCAGAAGTGCACCTAGACGAGGAAATTGTCCACATTGCGGAAGTAGGAGAAGCAGAGAGGAAGCATCCTGTCGGTCAGACTTCCCAAAACCAGCAGTCGGGAGATGCGTAAGGACCAACTTCGCGGGGCAGAAGTTGGTTACTGGAATCGAGGCCCCCAGGACCACCATTCAAGTTTCGCAAACCAAACGGGGTAACAAGAGCCTGACAGTGGAGGCACTAATCAACGAGAAGAAGTGCGTAGCCACCATCGACACAGGTGCCACTGCCTCCATTGTAAGAAGAGATATCGTCAAAAGCTCCTGGCTGCACAACACCAACAGCTACTGCCTGAAGACTGCAACAGGGGAAATGGCGAAGGTATTTGGAGAAGTTCGTCTTACGATTACTCTGGCAGGACTGACGTTCTCCCATGCGTTTCTGGTGGCAGATATATGCGACGAGTGCATCATCGGAGTAGACTTCATGAAAGCAAATGAAGTAATCTTGGACATCGGGATGCAAGTACTGAGGTATCGAAATGTGGAGATTCCGATGGTGTACGGAAATGAGAATGCCGTAACTCTCAGGACAGTCATCAGCAAAGACGAAGTTTTGCCGCCGTCTTCAGAGACAATCATTTGGACAAAGCTGGAAGGTGATCTTGGGAGCCACCGATTCTACATAGTAGAACCAGACCCAGAGAAGAATTCTCAAGACTACATCGTGGGAAAGACGTTAGTCGAACCAAAGAACACCATGGTTCCAGTGAGGGTTTTGAACGCAAGACCACACACTGTAAAACTAAGGCGAGGGGATGTGACTGGAAAATGCACGCCGATTACCGCCGTCGCAACAATATCTGAACGTGATGCTCCAAAACCTCTCCCATCACCTTGGACAGCGGAAACGAGAGAGACGATTCTCCAGTCCAGTGAGCTGAATCAGGAGCAGCGAACTATGGCAGAGAATCTTATCAATGAGTACGCTGATGTATTTGCCTCACAGGACGGAGAATACGGCCGAACACACCTGGTACAACATCGAATAGACACTGGTGATACTAGACCAATTCGTCAGCCTGCTAGGCGCCTTCCATTGGCAAAGCAGACAGAAGTTGCAGAGATGGTGTCGGCAATGGAGAAAGAAGGTCTGATTGAAAGTTCCAAAAGTCCGTGGGCATCACCGGTTGTACTGGTAAAAAAGAAAGATGGCAGCACGCGGTTCTGCGTGGACTATCGGCAGCTCAATTACGTCACCAAGAAAGACAGCTATCCTCTGCCACGGATTGACGACACGCTAGACACACTATCAGGAGCCCGATGGTTTTCCACTCTCGACTTGAAGAGTGGCTACTGGCAGGTACAGATCCATCCAGAAGACCGGGAGAAAACCGCCTTCACCACAGGAAATGGGCTATGGCAATTCACGGTAATGCCATTCGGGCTGTGCAATGCTCCGGCGACTTTCGAGCGATTGATGGAATGTGTCCTGCAAGGGTTAACATGGAAAACCTGTTTGGTATACTTGGATGATGTCATCGTCGTAGGAAAAACGTTTGCGCAACACCGAGACAATCTAAGGGATGTGTTTCAAAGGCTTCGAAGTGCCCACCTGAAGCTCAACCCCAAGAAGTGCGCCCTGTTTAGAGCGGAAGTCAAGTACCTGGGACACATAATTTCAGCGAAAGGAGTGAGAACCGATCCGGAGAAGGTCGAAGCGGTGAAAAACTGGCCAGTCCCCAAAGACAAACACCAACTAAGGAGCTTCCTGGGCCTAGCCACCTACTACAGACGGTTCGTGAAGGATTTTGCCGGGATCGCAAAGAACCTGCACCAGTTGACGGAAAAGGGAAAACAATTCAAATGGTCAATTGAGTGCGATAAGAGCTTCAAGGCACTTAAACAACGGCTATGCGATGCCCCGATACTGGCTTACCCCACTCCCGGGGAAACGTTCGTTGTGGATGCAGATGCTAGTAATGTCGGGGTAGGAGCCGTACTCTCCCAGGTGCATGACGGCCAAGAGAAGGTGGTTGCGTACTTCAGCAAGGTGCTCTCTAAGCCAGAAAGGAACTACTGCGTGACAAGGCGGGAACTTCTAGCTTTGATCTTGGCTACGAAGCATTTTCACAAATACCTCTACGGGAGGAAGTTCGTTCTTCGCACAGACCATGCAGCCTTAAAATGGCTATTACAGTTCAAGAGTCCTGAGGGTCAGGTCGCAAGATGGATCGAAAGGCTGCAAATCTACGACTACGAAATACAGCATCGTAAAGGAAAACTCCACTCTAATGCGGATGCACTGTCCCGGAGACCATGCAGAACGGATTGTAAACATTGTGCGCGTCAGGAAGAACGGGAGCTGGTTTCCATCCAAAGAATGAGAACCGAACCTATCGCCGGCTGGAGCGTAGATGAGATCCGGAACGCTCAGAAGGAAGACCCGGATATCGAGCCGATTCTGGCCTGGAAGGAGAACATGGAGAAACCGGATCATCAGGACATCTCTCACAGAAGCCCGACCTTAAAGGCATATTTTGCGCAGTGGGACTCCCTCCATGTCCAAGAAGGTGTTCTGAGAAGAAAATGGGAATCCTCCGACGGAAAGTCGTTTGTAATGCAGCTTGTCGTACCACGGACGAGGGTCAAGGAGGTGTTACAGGAAATGCATGGCGGGGCGACCGGAGGCCACTTGGGAGTGAATAAGACCTTAGAAAAGGTACGAGAACGTTTTTATTGGTTAAAAGCGAAGGAAGATATCGAAGACTGGTGCAGAAAATGCGACGTGTGTGCAGCTAGCAAGGGTCCGAGAATCAAAACTCGAGGTAAGATGCACCAATACAACGTGGGAGCACCTTTCGAACGAATCGCCATTGACATCGCAGGGCCCTTTCCGGAAACTGACAATGGTAATCGGTATATACTCGTAGTGATGGACTACTTCAGTAAGTGGCCGGAAGCGTTTCCGATCCCTAACCAGGAAGCCAGAACCGTGGCGGAGCAGATCGTCTACAATTGGGTTAGCAGATTCGGTGTGCCCTTGGAATTGCATTCTGACCAAGGGCGGAACTTCGAGTCAAGAATCTTCCAAGAGATGTGTCAACTACTCGGAATCAAAAAGACAAGGACAACCCCGCTTCATCCACAGTCGGACGGTATGGTGGAGCGTTTCAATAGGACTTTGGACGAACATCTCTCGAAGGTCGTAGGTGACTACCAACGGGATTGGGACCGGCAGATTCCCTTGTTTTTGATGGCCTATAGAAGTGCCGTGCATAGCACTACTCGACATACGCCGTTCGAAATCTTATTTGGTGGAATAGCTCGTTTACCCAGTGAGGTGAAATTTGGATCTCCTACCAATGAGCCCAGAAATGAAGAAGAGTACGTGGCGGACCTTAGGGAAAGGCTTAGGGACATACACCAAAGGACCAGAAGCCAGATTAAGATGACGAGCGACCGCATGAAGACCAGGTATGATGCCAAGGCAACAACGTCAGGATTCCAGGAAGGAGATCTGGTGTGGCTGTATAATCCCCATCGCCAAAAGGGGAAATCACCTAAATTACAGCGGAACTGGGAAGGTCCCTACAGAATAATAACCCGCATCAACGATGTTGTCTACCGCATCCAGCGAGGACCGAGGGCCAAAATGAAAGTGGTTCATGTGGACCGACTGAGTCGATACAATGGCCGAAATGAGGATGCACTTGTTCGGGACGAACACGTCTAAGAGGGGGGCAGTGTAGCATAATAATAACTACGCCCCCTAAAAATATGACGCAACAAATTCCGAAGTGACTTCATTCTGGCAGAATTTTGGTTCGTACTGTCCTTTCATTCGAGGTTCGTGTCTGGGACGAAGTCTCCACAGCTCATGTCAACGAAAGAGACGAATAATATCAGGGATAAAAGGGAATTATAACTGCAAGAATTATTTCTCTTATTCCAGTGGTCGAAGAATTTGCTAGAAGTTTCTGGCTATCAGAAACTTCTGCTATATAAGGACAGATGGCGGTCAAAAAAAGACAGTTGGTTTAGAACCGTGGCGAAGAGATTGGAAAAGTGATAATGGGCGAAGTTGTAATTTGGTGATAAATTGAAAGTTGAGAGTGAACAAGAAAAAGTAATTAGTTTGGATTTGTGAATTAAGTAATAGAAAGGAGATAAAGTGATTTGAGAGGAAAGAGACCTTGTAAGAAAAGAATTTGCGAAGAATAGTATAGTGTGAACTTGAATTGTTCCATAGACTAGAAAATAAAGAAATAAATTTCACAGAATAATTGTTTTATCTACTCGAGCCGTAGCTCGCATGTTACAATACTATAACATTAATTATGCCTTGCCAGTGCTTGGAATTGTTTTGTTACAGAGATTTAACAAATAGAGATTTACAATTATTTACTTTACTTTACTTCACTTGTTTTTACTTTAATTTACCTTACGTTACACCAAGTTCTATTGTATCTTTCTTTTTTATTCTTTTTACGTACTGACGTTGTAGGAGTGCATTTGCTAGGATGTTGGGATGATTTCGTAGTCGTGTTGAGTAGCTTGTACACAGTTTGGCAATGTCTTCTTTAATTTGTGTCGTATACAGATCCTTATGGATATTTGTGTTTTTAACGTACCACGGCGCATTGCAGATGTTTCGAAGGATTTGGATACCATATATGAAATTGGTTTGATTATTGCTTTGGCAAGTAATACCTTGTGTTCAAGTCTTAGTTTTGATCTCCGTTCTATTAGCCAATGCATGCTTGTAAAGTTCTTGTTTAGTTCTAAGTTTTGTTTGCATTATTTTTGTCTCAACATGTTTCCTCCAAGTATGTCTTCTGGAGTGTGGATACCCAAGTAGTTCGTATCGGTGCCATGAAATAAAGTCTTATGCAAAAAGGTCCGAAACGTAATTTTGGACTTCATTGCACATTTTGAAATTGTAATAAAGTCTATGAAGAGTCGGTTTCTTTGTAGACTTGAATTTTTGTTCCATGAGTTCCCTTCGTAACATGTACGAGTAAATGAGATTGTCCTATTATTTCGACTAGTTTTGAGATCAGAGAGTTCGAGTTTCGATCTCTTAGAAATATAGGCGGTGGCTTAGTCTTTCTTGTTGTTTGAGTCTTGTTTTGATTCGTATTCTCATTGGCATTTTCGGTATCAAGAATTTGAAATCGGTTTTGGGTGATGAGTGAAGGTTCGCTGTTTTTTTGAATTTTATTCGCATTTTGTTTTGGTGCCTGGGGGCTTCGCTTACGTTTTATGACAGTGATGTATCTATCTAGACCAGTTTGAACTATGTGTGGACTCTTTGATATTGTGGCTGTTGCTGAGGTGTCAATTTCAGTTCGCGTGTTGTATTGGTTGTCTTTGTGGAGGACGACAAATTAGGCGACGATAGACTTTTTTGTTTATGTGCATTGTGGGTTATTGGGGAAGCACCTGAAGCGCACTGGCTTATGGGTTAGCCTCGATTAAATGGGTAGTCTGTTTCCATTCTTAATCTGATATTAAGATTGATGTATGTTTTTAGGCGCAGGCTAAATTAGCTATTTGAGGGTAAGGTTTGTTTCTTGGGTAATGAAATTTTTGAAAATGTATGTCTATTGTGAATAAGCTTTTGAAAGCTTTCACCTTAATTCGCTCACTTAGCTTCCTCAGAGCTCACGAACGTTTGACAGACCGAGGACAAAGGGGAATCTTAAGCAAATTTGTTTTTACTGTGATCTATTTTGGTATTCCAGCGACGAAATTCAATTTGCAGGTGATGCTAAACGCAAAGCACTGTTGATTGATGCCGGAATGAACCAATAAAACATCGAATTATACGATTATTTTTTGTATTGAAATATCACCGAGATGCATTCACTTGTTCTGTCACACAGTGGTGCAATAATTGATGAACCATTTTGATACAATGTTTTAATCACTAAAACATGTTATTGTGGCGTCAAACTCTCAATAATGAAACGACATTGACAGCTAAACACTACTGCCGACTTTCACATAATAAAATTATCTCTGTGAGAAATGGCGCCAATTTGAAATCGGCCGCAGTCAACACAAACACCTCGATGTTTTTTGTTAAAATTAATAAAAATTTGATCAAGTTGCGTAAAAACAAAACTTCTCGTTTATATGTATGAATTTTGTCTGCATTAATTAGTTTATAAAAAACTATTCTACCTGTATTTTAATACATGTTCTTTTCGGGTTCATTTCAAATTGGCCTTATTAGGTCCGTGGTAGAAATGATCCTCCTGTTGACACATATTCGACCAAGCCTGAAGTAAAGAACATTCCCAGTTAGTTCTTAAAGAAAGATAAATACTCGTATTTTTTTAATTTATGCACATATATTGATTTAGTGATTGTTGATCTTGTGGTGGTCTCCATGAAATGTTTATCTTCAGCCAATATACGAGTACATTCTTCGCTTGCTACTTGCAACACATTCTTTATTCGTTTTCCTGCTTTGCTTTTTCAATTTGGTCGACAGCTACTAATTTGATGTTAATATGGAATTAAACTACAATACATTAGAGTCAATGGCATTTTAGTAATTAATAAAGTAACTTGCAAAAAATAAATAAAAGCAAAAGCTTGAATGTAAATTTAAATAAGTTATTAGCATTTACAAAGTGTAAGTCAATCATCCTAGTGTAATACTGCATTTCGTATCGAATCATTTTAAGACCATTAACCACTCTTATCATATAGTTGCATCGGAGAGGTCTCTTTTTTATTACAATATCATGAAGATCTTAACTTTATTGATTGTTGTGTTGCTTAACGTGGCTATTAGTTCTGCTGCTGATCATCAGGCAAAAGAGACTACCACCATACCGAGCTTCATTATGAGATTGACAACTCGTCGGAAACGATCTTTATTACTTCCCGATCATGGTAGCGTGAAATTAACGATTGGTTTAGGGAAGGCCCTCATAGCAAGCAGTCCAAAGGGTCTGGGCATTAGCTGGGAAATAAGTAATTATTACTCTGGACCAACAACTGTTAAAGAATGGCTAAATGAAGCACCCCATCAACCAGCGAGAAAATCAAGTGAACTATCAAACATAACTAATAGTGATGTTGTACAAGTAAAATATTTTAATTTTATTTAAGTTTATCTCGATTTTTTCCTCACCAACAGTATTTCGAAAAAAATACAATAAAGTACCACAACTTGTTAAACCCTTACTATACTCATTTGGACGCTGTTTCTATAGCCAATTCCTTTCCTTCGATGACATTTGAGGGAAAAGATCAAATCATTCATATGGGCTTGAAGACGAAGCAGGTGAATACTCGTAGGTATAGTGACCCATTTCATGCAGTTTCCAAGCGATCAAGTACGAAGAGTGTTGGTCAAAACAAACATAAAGGTCCATTAGAAGAAATACTTACTTTATTGTATGTAAACCATATATACTCGTACAGCTGTTATCAGGTGTTTCAACTATCTATCCAATTTTTTTCATTTAATTTTTACAACTATGGTTTAATGAACGCAGACTGGGAACGGATGTGAAATGCGGTATTTTAAGATCGATTTGTAGGAGCAAGCAATTTTTGTTGCCACCAGGATATTCAATGATTCAAGATTTAGTACGGATTATGTTCTTGTGAGCCATATAACTTATTTGTACTTACATTTCACTAGTTTTTGTAAGAATTGTTTTTCTTTTCCTCGTAGAATGCCAACTAGTTCTTCCGGGAAAGAAGACTTAAATCTATGTGACAACAAATCATATTGTGATTTCAAAAATGAAAATGGAGGATCGTTTAATTTTCTGGATTGGATATTAAATCCGGTAAAAATTATTTGATTAGAATACATACATACTCAAAATTGGTTGTGTAGATAATTGAATAAAGTATTATGTTATTATATAATTATTTTCGTTCAACCTTAATCAAAATGCACATTTCGTATGTAAAGGATGGGCCATCTGTTGGTTTCTTTTTAAAATTGCTATAAAAAAATCCAATTAATATCTTTCAAAGTTGTTTTGCTTTATTGAAGAGAGTAAACTTTTCAATTATTTATAGAAAATAATTTCAATTAAATGACTGCTGCGGCAGGCTTGGCAGTAGCCAACCCAATTTTGCAGTATATTTTTGATTTATATCAATATTCTACCTGAATCGTTCCTGAATTGTCTTCATAACATCGGTCTTTACACCTCCGAAAAAAAGTCCAACGGCATCAAATCGCAGCTCCGCGGAGGCCAAGCAATACCATCAAAACGGGTGATTACACGATTATTGAATTTCGTGCGCAAAAGATCGATTGTTGGACGTGTGGACGATATATCATATGATACTGTTTTTCTTTAAATTTTTGAGCGCGAAAGAGCTGTCAGTGTCAAAATAACATGTAATTTAAAGAAACCCGTTATTAAAATAATTTTTATTTGATTTTGAAATTAAAAAAAAAAAATTTAATGATACCTTTAAATCTTAAACAGAAATACAAAATGCATTTTTATTGCATTCTGATGTCTTAGCCAATCTCACCCGTGCAATTGTTTGTAGTAAATAAATACCTTTATTTTGGCTCTAACAGCCCACTCGAACTGTGTGCCGCACGAATGGTTGGGAGTTTTATGCCGTTTCCGAAGGGCATTATTTCGACTGAGAGAAGCTTTTCATGTCAATTTTAGTCTCAGATATTTTTCAGACGTTCCCGAGAGGTGGACCGTGCGATTTTTTTTTGTGTTTTCTGGGATTTGAACCATAATCTCCCGCTGGAGATGGTTACGACTCTCTCCTCTTCGTGCAACCACACGTTGATTGACAGTGATTTCTTAATTACTAAAATCGAAGAACTACAGAGTGAAATCATTGAATTAAAAAAATAGTTTCAATGCTCTCAAGCTCTTAGTAAGGTCAACGCACCCAGTCGTGCTTCTCCTTATCTTAATAAAGACTCGCGAAAAAAACCGTCGCAAAACAACTGAATGTTAACAGTCCACATACTCCCAATGCTGTTCCTGCTAAAGCCAAGTCTGGCCCATCTACTGTTACTGCTGTGTCTGTGTCCACTTTACATTTGGACTCAGTGGTCGGAGACTCAAGGTTCAAGACCCTAAAAATACTAAACGTTCTTCACGCTCCAACCTCTCGCGAACGTTTGCTAAACATTCGAGAGAAAAATTGTCATGAAAAGCTTCTCTAAATCGAAAAAACTTGTCCTTCCGAAATGGCATAAAACCGTAGGTCCATTCCATTCGCGTGTCGCACATCAAGAATAGCAGCAAGAAGCTAGGCCGTTAAGGAATATTTTAGTAATAGATCCTTTGATATCTGTACAAGCCTTTAAAAATCGACGGAGTAGGTTCTAAATAGCAACATATCAAAGTATGTTTTTTAATCAAAGACAAAACTTAACAACTTTGCAGTTCAATTTATATTCATTTATTTCCATCAAAGAATGAAGTCGGCGCTCCAAAGACTGTCTGGGCACAGTGGAAATTTGACATCACAATTGCCACCGTGCGCATGTGCCTCATCATAAATATTATGCATATAATTGTGAACAGGGCTTTCGCTCTCTGGTATTGTAAATATGGATCTCATAATTTCGCCAACAAATGTACCCGGCTCAATTTCGTTTCCCTTTTGACCAGTCTCACAGAGTGCTTTCAAAACGCACTGATGGCCATTCTTTTCATGCCTATACAGATAAAATTTAAAATAAATTAAAATTGAAGTTAATCTGAGGATTAAAATTTACGTACGTGTTTAGATATTTCTCAATCCGAAGATAGAGATCCTGCCGCGTACTGCGGTGGTACCGAAGATGAATCTGATCAATTTTGGTAAGAGATGGGGTTACAATGCCATGACGTTTTTGCCGATTGTGTGCATCTACACTACGCTTTGCAAATACTGGAAAAATTCTGTGTTTCCGGACGTATTCTGGTTTTTTCCTGTATGTTCTGTTAAGCAATAAGGAGAGTGAAATTAGTAACTGTCTGAGAAAGAAATTTAAGCCTCACATACTCCGAATCCGACCACAACTTTTGTCGACATATGTGTATGTTTTTCAATACGGGTTGCATCCTATCAAAGTTTTTGCTGTGCGGAACTCTCACACTGTGGTCTAGAGAAATCACAACGTCACCGGATTATAGCCGGACCGTGTCGTCAGATCGGATTTGCTGTGTGTGAGGCTTTATTCGAGTACGTACCGTTTACTATTGTTCCACCACTGTGACCATTTAGAGGTAAGGGTTGACATTGCTGATGATACTGGCGATGATGGTGATACTTTTCGTATTGGGCTATCTTTCCATTGAGTAAACGGATTCTGTCGAGTCGAGTAGTAATTTGTATCATCTTTGCTTGAGACAACATTACTGGGTTTGGAGTAGTACATCGGGCTGGAACTGTAGTATTTTGAATTCATTGGTGGGTGAAATTGATTGCTGGCATAGTAGGAGGAAGATTGAGGTTTGACAAATGACGGATTTGTATATGAAGTACTGTAAGCTGGCTTTTGTGGATATATTTGCGTTTGCTTTGATTTGGTGTCAACATATTGAACGTTCTCGACTGAATCGTTGCGACTGGTGCCAAGAGTTCCATCTTTTATTCTCTCTTCTAAATTTTCGAGAATTTCACTTGGAGGTGAACTTGGTAGTTGCCAGGCCAAGGCAGACGTAACACCAAGGATGAGGTAGTTTGTGTAGTCCACAACGCCAATAATCAAATCATATACTGAAATGTGAAGGAATAAAATATTTATAATAATGTTGTATAGCGTTTTTAAAAATGTTTTCATCCATTGTTATTCCGAGAACAATGGGAAGCCGTGATCAATTCTGAGACTGTGTCTATTCCATATCACTGTCTTTCTGACTCCTCTAATTTAAGAACCACCTAACAGATTTCAATTAAATTTGGTTTCTAGGGCCAATAGTTTTTAGGTCTTTATACCAAATAATTTGCTTTAGTATTTCTTTTTTTTTTCCAGTTTTCTATACCACTTATGAAAAGGGACCAACAGCTTTTTAATTGTCACTTTTCAAATTAATTTTTGTCACTGAAAGATTGCGTTATACAAACAAAACACACAGAAAAGTCACAATCCATCTGAAACAGATAATGTGATGTCTGTTTTTTGTTGGTGCAATAGATTCTAGGTTCTTTAAGTTGCTGATTTGCTAAAAAATGGATATAAGTATAGATAATAAAATATATAAGGGATGCTGCATGTGATTGGTGGGATATATAGGCTTCATTCGAACAACTGAACGAAATTGATCGAAAACAGACTGATCAGATCACTGGTCGATTGAACTTAAGCACGTGGCGGGGGAGCTCCAGCCCAAACATGTGAGCTATATTCAAGTCTCTGATGAATACAAGCCTTTTAAATTGTAGACAAGTCAGAGGAATCAGAGGTATCTAGTAACAGCCTTAGCAGCGTCAGCTATTCAGCTATTTTCAGTATAGGTCTGAGCAAAGCTCGCATGCATGCCAAGGATTGACAATTACTTTAGTATTCCGCTACAAATATAGTAGGCAAAACTGGGTTTTTGATGCGTTAAATTCGTCTCGATTTTTCGTGGACATTCGATTTCGCTGGGGCTCCACAGATAGGGGTCCTTGCAGTAGCGTAAGAGTAAGCGAAGTTTAGAGTACTATTAACCGTGAAGGAATGGATTGGATTGCGAGTGAGAGAATAGGGTCAGAGAGAGGACTGTGACCGGGATTTTATGGAAGAGACTATTGTTACATTTTTTTTTTCTTTTCTAAAAATAGTAGTCATGGCTGCTACCAGTTATAACAGAGCTTCACGGATTTGGATACGATTTTCAGATTAACTCATCATTGTCTTGTAGAAGCAAAAGTAAGCATTGTTCTAATCAATCTAAGCATATTTTGTCAAAGCGAGTTTTGTCTGTTTGAAACAAATATACCGAAAAAATGCATTTTAAGTTGTTGCCTTAAAGAAATGTGGGCATATTTTTATGCGGTTTTTTAAATTTGATTATTGTATTATAAAATAATTTGTTTATGTTTTGATATTATTTCAAACACATTCATGGAATTTGCGTAGGTGGATTACATCTATCCTGGGTGTTATTCGGTATTTTATTTTTTTAAATACACTACGAATAAAAACACGTTGATTAAAATCAAAATGATTATTAAAATTATGAATGGGTTATCTAAATACTTATGCTTTTTCATGCCATTCTACATGGCTCGATTGGTACATTGTGGGGGGTTACGCCTCTCATTGGCATTTCAGGCAAAATTCCAAAACACACGAAGTTACAAATCGACTTGAAAAAGTTATAATTATGTTATTATTATATTCGTCCTTCAGACGAAAAAACCGAATTATATTTCGGTCCCTCTTGGAGAAAAATTACAAAAATAATTTTTTGTAATTGGCTTACAACAGTGGAGTATTTAACAAAAAATTTTAACACATTACTGTGATAAGTCAGTTGGGGTAGCTGGCTCGTTTCGCTCGCGGCAGAGACTTTAAGCTCTAAGTATTTAATTTTTGGGACAATCGCGTCACTTTCGTTATGAATTTTGCCTATGCAGTAGGCATAGAGAATTTAATGGAAAGTGTGTTAAGAACCCGCGTACCCGAAGTCTTGTCTGTTGTCTGTCTACAATTATTTCACTGCAAAATGAAGGTTCCTAATTACAGATATAATCTAAAAAGTCTATATATAACATTTCATGTTCCTAGCTCATTTAAGGTCCAAAAACTGACGACATACAGACAGACGGACATGGCTAGATAGACATTACTTTCGATGCTGATCGTAATTATATAGGTATACGAGTCTTCTTTTATGTGTTTATCTTTATTATTTTTCTATGTTGGTTGGTTTGATTTATTTGGAGTGTCCTTCGATGAGGTACCGTTACACCAAAAGTAGGCCCATTGGGTCACCACAGAGTAAGGTCGGGTAGATCACTTGCTGCCTTGCCTACCCTTGGAACCAATTACTTTTCATAATCAAATTTTTAATTTTAGCCGTTCAAGTATTGTTCACTGGAAAGGTATTCACCTAGTGTAGCCTCTCTAATAGTGGCGAGTGCGGGACATGTACACAAGAAATGTGTTACTGTTTCTTCTTCCTCCTCATCTCTGTAGCTCCTGTAGTAGTCATGGAGGGGATGCCTACCCATCATACTGTTATTAAGTTGTATTCCATTTATATTCATCAGCTTCACAATTCCTCGAAATATAACAGTGATCTGGTACCCAGTAAGGTGTGAGGTTGTACTATCTCGTTACGAGATACGTTGCAGTCTTTCACTGTCTTAGATCTTATAGTGCTAGATGTTGGTGATGCATGATGGCTGCCCGTCTGTCTCGTAAATAACTATCATATATCAATCTGCGATACAGTATTGACCGGCAACCAGTTAGTGGCTGAACTTCGGCTTGAAAAACGCTACAATAGCTCGTAAGGTTAAATGAGGAGTGAATGTACAGATCATCTGAGAAGAAACCATTACCGACTTCGTCTTTGGTTTTGGACCCATTCGTGAAAATTGACAGCGATTCGGTGTGGAAAATAGCTCGATCTGTCTGGTATTGAGTTTCCTTCGTCTGTCTGCCTGCACCATTGACTACAGCCGATGGCCTGTGAGATCAAAATTTGAGGCTAAATCGCGAAACAGTTATTACGATTTTGATTAAAATTTCTATCTAAAGTAACATGGACGTTTGCAGTAAGATTGCGCACTCAGTTTTTCGAATAATACGTAGTACTTTAATTATTAGTGGACTTGTGAAAATTGGCTATTTCTCTGATATGGCTCAGTCGAATCTGTTTAAAATTGATTTCTAAGCCATTTCTGAAATATGTGAGAATATGGCATTAATTTGTTTTTACCCTTCTAACACATTTTTTGAAAACTTAAATTTGATTGTTTCTTTTCGACTTTGTATGAATTTTAAATCTGAACAGCGTACGAACGGACAGTACATATGGAGCAAGTACGTGCCAACCAGTCGTATTCCTTATTTCATTAATTTTTTCTTTTGTATTTTGAAACTTTTGTTTTTCTTTTGTCGAAAAGTAAAAATCGAAGGGAAGCACCATAGGTACTGAAGTGAAGAAAACTGTATTTGTTTCATCTAACAGAAGTTTTTTCTGTCAGATAATTAATCAGTCCTTTATCCAAATGCGAAGAAAACAGGTGTTAGACCTGTGGCGAATACATTGCAAGAAGTTTAACTTGCCACATTATTAGATACTACTCCTTTTCGTGGCTGAATACTTGCAGAATTCTTGTACTAGAAAACTTGGTCCGTTTCTTACATTACGTAATGTTGTTGATGAGATAAGCAATCACACGACCAGTATCATACATATTCTATTCTAATTTGTCTGTGAGCTTTATGCCATTCTATGTAACTGTCATTCGCTTTCCGTCTTGCGCATGTAACAAATCAATTCCTTATAACACTTTTAAGTCTAAATGGAGAATTGTAAGTACTTGTGAAAGGTGTTGGCTGCTTTTGCTGATTGCTAATGTATACAGGTCTAGGTATGTTCTCGTTATATTCCGTCCTATCCTTATAGTATGGTCCTGGTTGATTGTATGGATATGTCTTGCCTGAAGAATTTTGATATCTAGTTCTAATTCTCTACTTACCCAATTGGAAAGAACTTCCTGAAGGAAATGTTAAATATCGTCTTTTTCGTGACAGTATTTGTGTACTCCTACGTTCGTCCTCATCGTTATAGTGTCCACTTTCTGCGTAATCCCAGTTCAAATCTTTGTAGTCAGCGTCTTCATGTCTATTAATTTCATTTTCAACACTTATTCCATCAATGAAGACTAAGTTAAGATGAAGGATTAATATAAATATCACTGCAAACGTTGGGCCTTGGTATTTAAAAAAATGCATTTTAAATCAATCAAATAAAGCACAGCATTGATTGATGGATAATAATCTGAACAGTTCATCAATAATCAATAATAAATTAAATAAATTAAGCACTAATTACACTTTCGCACAATTGCTTCACCTTGCAGAAAATCTTATACACACCCGTCTCAGAAAACTGTTGATTCGAATATGTAGTCCAGCGTACGTGGTCTTGCATGAAAAAAATGTTCCATCGCACGCCCATTATAGTGGAGAAATTCTTTAGGAAGTTGTGTGCCCAATTAACATAACCGAGAGAAAACAATGCTAATTGCGAACTCACTGATATTTCTTTATAACTCTTATAATTTCATGAAGAAGAAGCCCATTTTTCATGGTACGTAAGTATCTCAACTATTTATCTGTTATTAGTAACTTAATGAAATTGCCCTTATTCTTTAGAATATATATTTCGAATTCCAAATAAAGTTTTCACACAAAGGGTACATTTCGGAACAATTTCTTCTATACCCATGTGCTTCGTCCCATAGCTTGCGCTTAGGATGACGCTCTTTATTGCGTACTTCATCATCGGCTTCTGGCAGTGTAAATACAGCTCTGAGAATTTCTACCAATATTGATCCTGGTTCCGTTTCATGCCTCTTTTGGCCAGTTTCACACAAAGCTCTAAGTATACATTCGGTTCCATTCTTGCCTTGCCTAGTAATAAATTCCAAGTTAGTTTAGTGGTCTTATGAAATCATAAAAGTGGAACAGGCACCTTACTTATTGAACATGATTTCCATTTTTGAGTACAAAGTATGTCTTGACGATCGATGGTATTGCAAATGAATCCTATCCAACTTTTCAAGCCATGGTTTGGTTTCTCCTGTTTTGAATGACTTTTCGCCAGTAGAGGATGTATGTAGAATATTTCTCTTACCCATTATATGGAAGACAGCATGTTGTTTTCGCTTTGGAAAGTGTTGACGACGTCTAGACGGACGAGCTTGTGAATATATTTTATGGGGCTCATTTAATGCGGGACTGAAATGAAATAATAAAATAAAAATAGATAAATCCGATGGAAGAAAGTAGTTAAGAAATTTCTCATCCATGCAGGTGTTTTCAAATTCAGTCTAGAAGAAGTTATTTAGGGTTCGAATATCTATCTATCTGGTTATCAGAGAAGGTTATACGAGTAACCCAGCTAATACCAAGCAAGCCCTCTCCTATTGAAAGTTCGCTATTTGTGTTCCATAAAGTCAATAAGACCGAGTGACGAAGTTCACTAGTGCAGGGTAATAAGTATAAGACTTACTCGTAATTGACGAAAAAGCTGATAAATAAGCTGAATAAATTTATGATATCACTATTTACCTCTTAGCGTAGTTCGGTTTCCATAAATTCTCAGATGGTGCTCCGGCATCGATTCTTTCATTATTAATACTTTTAAGTCTAAATGGAGAATTGTAAGTACTTGTGAAAGGTGTTGGCTGCTTTTGCTGATTGCTAATGTATACAGGTCTAGGTATGTTCTCGTTATATTCCGTCCTATCCTTATAGTATGCTCCTGGTTGATTGTATGGAGATGTGCTGCCTGAAGAATTTTGATATCTATATTTTGATGGTTGAATGTATATAATCTTTGACAAATGTTGGTGCTCTTGCTGATGCGGCGTATCGATGTACTTAATATTATTGACGGAATCATTACGGGATAATCCAAATGTACCATCATTTAGTTTTTCAATTAAATCATTTTCAATTTCACTAGGCACTTTGCTAGGTAGTTCCCATGCAATAGCACAAGTAATACCCAAAATTGCGTAGTTAGTGTAGTCAACAATTGGAATAATGAGGTCATAAACTGAAAAAATTAAATAAAAATGTGAATGGTTCGAGAATAATATTGGGGCTATACCTGAAATTTTTTAAAACAGAAAATATTTCTAGCTGACACCTACTGTTGTCAACTTAGTGCTTTTTGCACCAAATTGACGGCTTTTTGACATGTTCTCACATTCAAATATTGTAGTTTCAAATATTGGGGAGTTTTAGGCTATTTGTAGGTCGCGATGTACCTACGTATTATATTCGGAGTTTTTATCTTGGATTTAGGTTATCTAAATACTCAAATACCATTTTTTTTTCTTCGTCGACAATTATGTAATAGTGTGGAAGGCTCAATTTGATACGAATTATCTGGTTGGATCAGCCACAACCGAAAGTAGAGAAAGGGTAGCTAGCTACAACTCACTGTATGCAGTACATATGAGTATTCTTATTTATCGGCTCTCAATGCATATTAGCTAAATTTAATTCGATTACTTCTTAACCCAAATTATTATACCCCCTTTACTGCAGACATCAACCCTTTGGGCCTCAAATTTTAGGGTTCCAAATTACAGAACTGTAGGCTATTAAAGCTTAACGAGACCTGGCCCGTACACAGCCTTTTACAATTGCCGAAGGACAAACAAATTTTTGTTTGTTGAATAAATAGAATAAAATTCTCCAACATTCAATTCGAATGTTGACGGTCTAGCTTACCCCACGTCGCTTTCTAGTTCTTATATCACGTAATATAATTCTTCAGCGCATAGCGTAGAATCTGGCGTTGAAGGGGTAATTTAAAGGGCATTGATTTAATTGTTCACATTAAATATACAGAGAAGTTCATAGATTTTTTTAAAAGTATCTTCAACTTATCTTTATTTTAGAGTCATTAGTGACGTCATTCAAATGCAAGATTAAACGTAGAAAAGAAAGTTTAGTTCAGTGTTTCTTGAGACTGAACTTTCATATGAAACTACGGAGATTTACAGGCCATCATCAATCTATCCATCCAAAAGTGAAGCACATTACTAGAAACAATTTTGAAAATTTTCACAGAATCACAGACTTATAAACATCACAGAATAGACTTATAAACATCACATCTAGTAGACTTATTACATATGTACGGAACACTAATGGATTCAACACGGTGTCTGTCTGTCCGTGTGTCTATCACACGCTTGTAACTTTTGTTGCATTTGAGCTAGTGAGCTGAAAATTGTTTACAAAAATAGTACGTGGTGGACCAACAATAATTGAGGAACAGATTTTAAAATATTATATATATTTATTTTGATGGCGATTTTCTTTGTACCTAAAGAAAGGGTGAAAAGTCACCCCATAATTTGTAAACTGTTTCCATCCATTTTTGATGATTTCGAGAAAAACGTGTAAACACATCCTATGTAACTCAAAACCCAAATTTCATCAAAATCCGTTAAGTGGTTCTTCAGTTAGGCGTATGAGAAAGATGATGATGAAGTTCTTGAAACATTTTTTAAATACCCACATCTTGGTTTCACTCTATCCGATTTTGACAGTTCTTAAACGAAATGACCTACGTATTAGGACATATATATATACTTTGCCTTTAGTGGTTCTCGAATATATGGGCAGATACGAAACAAAAAGTGTTTATGCTCCGAATAGCAAGGACGCAAAGATGAAAACTTAGAAGAGGTCTAAATATACAAAAAGATGTTTCCTTTAACTGGGAAAATGTCACACTTTTATAATTCTGTTGTTTCTATCAAAAATGCCTGTTACTGACTTGCCGCAGTTTTAACTCCTGATTCCTAGTGAACGGATTATGATGGACTTAAGGTCAAAATATTTCCCTTAACGTGAGTATTTATTTAATATGCACACATTGCACAGTTCTCACTTTTTGAATAAAACTTTTTGTATTATAAAAAAGTGAATAATAATTAATGTGAACTACATATCTATGTATTGTGTATTTCGTGATTTACTCCGAAACTATGTACAAAATTGTGATGTTTCGCTACGCAATGACTGAATTTTATGTGATTAAATGTGCCAAAACGATAGGAAGAGCTTACGATTATATTCGCAGAATAGCTTCAGTGACACGAACAATTCTAGAGTGGTATATTTAGGTTTGCACTTTTGTTCTCAATGTTACTAACAGTGGTATAGGATAGTGGTATAGGATACAATAAGTTTGTCAGAAATTTTATTTTGAATTTACATTCACATACATACCTAACTGAAATGAACTTCCTTCAGGAAAAAGCAAGTAACGTCGCTTTCGGTAAAGCAAAATATCTGAGGTATTACGTTTTTTCTGGTCGTCACTATTCGTCAAATTCGGTTTTTTCGGCTTCTTATTATCCATGGCGAATGTATGGTTAAGTAGCGATATCGTAACTGGCACACTATTTGAGTTTTCACTTTTTATATCGGTGACATAAATGCTTTCAATTTGTCCAATGCTCTCTGATGGAATATCAGAATTTGAAAAATGTATTAAGATAGGTAATGCAATTAAAATAGCGCACGTTAAAACACTATAACAATTTACAAATGCTATATATTTCGATATCATTTTCGCAGAACTGTATGTTTATAATAGAGCAAACGGAATCACAATTTTAAAATATTTCTTTTATATATTTGCAGTACTTTAAAAATATACGAAGCGCATTTAAATTTCTAAGCCTATAGCATCGTGACCGATAGGTTGGTGTACTTCGTATTGAAAGTGGAATAATAATAAACGATAGCTAGTTTCATAATGATGATTATACCATAAATTATTATTGCTCTTAAAGTATGTAGTTATGTACATACATATTTATCATCCGGTTAATGTTTGAGTACCTGCTCATTTAACACCTTCCAAATTTATTAGAGATGTTTGCGTATCTACACAATTAATTCATCATCATGTTGACTTCTCTTCTTCTGGAAGATAGCTGAGCCGTAGTTGCTCATCGCTGTGTAAATTATTCTAAGATATATAATATCGTTATACAATCAAATTTCAAGAGTACATCGTATAATTTGTTTCAATAACCGTCTTAACTAACAAAAAGTTATTGGATAACGTATTGCCGCTTTTCAGTTTTACTCACTCGAGAGTATTCATGAGTAGTTGTCGATTGAGAATGAAGAATCGTATCGGTTATTGCTGTGAATAACAAGAAAGATGATTTCGAAACTGAAAGATGATTTCGAAATGCAGAAAAGATTCCATTGCGTTCCCTTTATGGTTACTATGATTGCAGTTCTGTCTTGATCTTGACCGAGATTCGCAGGCGCATCATGGTCCCTCGAAATCTCTGCACTATTATTGTAGCTTCTACATTTATAGCTACTAAGCATTATGGCTGATATGAACAATTCTTCCTATTTTTATTTTTGTATTTAAAGCAGCTTTTAAATTATTTATAACTTAAATGTTATCATCCTGAACCGCTCCTATTGAGATAATCCTCAAATCCCTTAAATGGAGCACTAATTCAACAGTTGGTTCGAAAATGCAATTGTAGTAGGTGGCGGTGAATTTGGCACGAACTTCAAATTACCTGTGACATTGGGATGCACCACCTCCACTTCCAAACAGTGATTTAAGAAATCGAGCTCTGTGCTAGAGAATGCATCAGAAGAAACCTTCGAAGATCAAGAATAAAGAGTCTTTCAGACAGCCAAGCGGCAGTTACAGGTTGCAGTGCTTGGAAGGGTCTTTTTCAGCCTATAGTCCCTCCCGTCTCAAAAAGTAGAAGTTACTTATAATAATTATAAAAGGTTATCGGCTACTGATTATTTTTATTAAGAGAAGGCAGTATTCAAATATATTGAGGATCTAGTCTGATGTGAATCATATTTCGTAACATTCCGTTTTATTTAAAGCAGACGTGCAAATTTCAATATTAATGTAGATCGTATATATACGGTAAACACATCTGGTGAAATTACTCGTATTTACACATGAGGACAATCTAAAGCACTGGTGGAAACCGTGATGTCTTATAAAAATCCTGCTGTATTTGTAATACTTCTTCTTGGTTTCTTAGCAATCTTACAAACATTGGTCTTAAGGAAGCAATGGCTAGAGCAACCTCTTTCACAATTCTGCACATAGTTGAAGCATTGACAAGACGAAAAGTCTTCTATCGTAATGTAGAAGCTCCTTTAGCATAAAACTTTAGCGCAATTAACTACTGCGTCATAGGTGGAATATATTGATTTCTAAAATATATAAAAGCGTTGACTTCCTCAATAAAAAAACAAAACAAATATGCAAATATGTAACTAACCTTTCTGTTTTGTGCACGATTTCGTTTTTTATTAATGAAAGTGGGTTTGAAATCTGCGTTCTTACATTCGACATAACGTTCAGATCTCTGTCTCACTACTCTTTGTTTTCTTGTTGGATTGAAGTAATTATTTCCTTATTTTTCTTCCTCAATAATGAAATCGTCGATAATATCAAACAATTCCATTTGCACAATATTTCCGAAAACAAAAAATCGTAAACAAACTCTGAAACGGTCAGATAACTTTATTGGAAATTTAGGTGTTATATACCTCTAATAGCTGCTTTTGAAAAATGCATTTATGTCTTATCTGAGAGCTAACCCCTATTTGATCGTTTATCTTACTATTGAAAATGGGCCCTTAATGGATTTGGAGAGACTTAATTAATTTCATTAGTAATGCATTAGAATACCGAAAATAATTTATTTTTTAATTTAATAATTAATGTAAATAAAAACAAAGGTGAAATCAAACTATCGACAGACTGCATTATGTTCAAGAATTATCAAAAACAAAGATATTGTAAATACACTCAGGAATCGCTTCAAAAATATGTGTCTGAAAGTCAACAGGGAAATTGGACTATACCGTCTAAAGTACGCAGCTCACAAGGCAATCCTAGGAAATAATGGAAAGCATAATCAATTATAATTGCTTCAAAAATCCCTAACAATAATTCTGTTGTTGACGATTCTACAATGATAGCCAACGTATTTACCGACTATTTTACTTCAGTTGGTCAGATGTCAGCTTCTAGTGATTGTGCTGCTTACTGGAATCGATGTGCCGAAGGTAATCTGGTGGAAGATGAAGTTTATAGAGAAAGCTTCTTCTTTGAAACAATTACCCTGTCGTTGATTAATTCTCTTTAACAATCGAACTCTTGGGGAGACGATGGCATTTCTAACCTGATCTTAAAGAACATAACTCTAAAAGTAGTTGACATTTTGGTCTACCTCATTATCCAATAGAATATTTTCCGACAGGTTAAAATGCACTATTGGCAGACCGTTTTTTGAAAAGACCGTTGAGATAAAAACAATTACCCACTGATTTATTTGCTGTCTCCTATTTTTGGAAAAGCTCTCAAGAGTAGAATGTTATGATTTCTTAAGAGAACACGTTTCTTAAACCCTATGCAATATGGATTTAGAGAAGGACTCTTTGTGTTATGCTCATCAATAAATAAAGGGCGATGAGAAACATGGTTAACCACGGTATTGTCCTGAGCAAATTGCATCGGGCTCATTTTCGAGGCTTTGTGTATATGTTGTTTGAGTCGTATCTTTCAGAACGCAGATAATACAAATTAGGGACTGGTATAACTATGCTAGAAATATAAACCTAAGAGTACCCCAAGAATCTATCCTTGGACCTATTTTGTTTCTAGTCTATATAAACTATATGTTTAGCCAACTTTTTGCCGGAAAAGCCACAGCTTTGATAGATGACCTCGACATCGCATATGACTCTGATAGCCCTGAAAACATAAACTAAAGGTAAGCGACAAAATAAAACTGAATAGGTACAACGTGTGATGGCAAGTGTTTCAATGTTGAAATTGTAAATAATTTAAAATACTTAAGTGCTATCATTGATCAAAATATAAGCTGGTCTGATAATATTTTGACTCTGAAGCAGCATCTGCATTCATCTATCCGATATTTGTATTATCTGAGTAAGTGCTGTTTATTTTGGAATATTTCATTCTAAATTACAATATGGTATTCGGTGTTGGGTAGGAGCTTACCATACGAAAATTTACCCACTCTCTGTCTTACAAAAATGAGTTATTCGAAAGATTTGTGGAGCTTCTCATCCACACCATAGCGCTCTTTAGGTCTCTAAAAGTTCTACAAGTTGGACACCTGCATTATTGCAAGGTTTCACACATATTTTTTATCAGAGGTGAATACCTGCAGAGCACCATCTCCGACTTTCATAATCTGCGAATCAACTCAGACACCTCTATAAACATGCCTTCTTTTCGCACCACCCACTTTAGAGACTTCTCCTCCGTGGTCTGCTGCAAATTATTTAATAAGATTCCTGCAACTATTCTTGTAGTTAGATCCTTACTTCATTATTACAAAAAGTTAAAAAAAGGTTTTGACCACAATTAAATTGAAGTTCTGCTGTTCTATATTGCTTGATTTACTATAATCTCTAATCTTTTCTGTATCTTTTATTGTTATTCATCCATTGTATCTAAATATTGTGGACCCCACATGATCCCATCCAAACGAATTTAATGTATTAAATTGTTCTTGTAGTGGCATTTTAACACTGTATGAATTCCGAAATATAAATGTCACTAGCTATTCTCAGTACAATTTCCTATCTTATCAAATAAGCATGAAATCTTTTTGTTAACTATATTAAGAATAATGGAAGTAAAAAAATTATTAGGTAATAAATTTGTATCGAATATATACATACGTATATATATCAAAAAAAAAATAAAAAGTGTTCCAGCGAAATAGCCAGTTGCGTTCCTCCCCTTCAAAATTTCCATGCTTTGAATGCACATTAGTTCACCCTTAAGCCCAACTTCGGTTGTACTGTCAAATATAGGGATTCATTTATAAGCCGAACAACACGAATGTGGAATGATCTATCAGGCTCTGTATTTCCCCATCACTACAACCTTCAAACATTTAAAGCCAAGGTGCACAGGCTACTCCTCTGTTCCTCTTCTCCATTTTCCTAAACGCCCGTGCCCTGTAACAGTATAAGAAAAAAATCATCCCTCTTCGTCAAGGCTAGTCCTCTGCAACCTCTGTCGAAAGACTACACAGTCCATCCAATACCAATGAGTTATGACATTCGAACGAGTGACTCATTCAGTAATTGATGTAGTTATACCAATTTCAATACAATTTAACTGCTAGTAAATGGAGGAATTAATTTAAGTTCCAGGCCAAGTTCCGCTTAACGAAATGTCTGATGGAATTCAGCAAGAAAATCCGGAATCAATAATAATTGGTGATAAAAAAAGGCAATAGTTTAACTTTTATATAGACTCTCTTCATGGGTGGAGAAAGATGGTCAAGCTAATGCTCTTATAGAACTTTTTAAAAGGCCTAAGAAAAGTTCTGAGGCATAATGGACCACTATAATGTAAAAGGTTTTATTGTCCTATTTTAAACCTGTCAATGCATACTACCACCCACGTCAGCAGCTTAATATTTAATTAGCTCTATTTTTACTACGATATGTACTGAGTGTATCTAATATACTTACTAGCAGTCTATGTACTTTATAGGTCATTTGTTGTTCGTGATTTATTTTTCTTGTAATATGACCCATATTCTCTGACACATGGGAGCGCTAATAAATAAGTAAACAAAAGTAGGTAACGGCAGATGCCAGTCAATATTATAAAAACTCACCGCTTGCCTTTGATGCTAATTATATTAGTAAACAGTTCAATCAACTGGGACAGTTGAGTGACCGTATGGATATAATCGTCAAAATTATTATAAATGTGTTAATTCTTTGATCCATTTGGTCGATAATAGTGCTATCGACATAATTTAAATTTGTGCATATGCATGTGAGTATTCGTAAATTTCAATATGGGTGTGTATATAGGAATGTAGAAAGGCCTCTAAAGAATACAGTAAGGACTAGGAGAGTAAAATATGCTCTTCGGGTGTATGTACCACCTAGTAAACACCATTTGATTGGATGGAAATCATTCGAAAACATAGACAATTTGGCAAACACCATTATTGACTGTATCGTTGCCACAATAATTGTGGCCGGATTCATGACCGGGCCGGATATCTGATTTGGTCTTTGTGAGGCTTTACCAGCTGAAATAAAACGAAATAAAAATATTAAAACTTATCAACGTTAACATGTTTGGATATTCAGTTAAAATACAACACCTGGCGCAGGGTTGTGAGTTCATAGGCCATAACAAACTTATGATCCACCTGTGACGGCCATAACACCACAATTAGGTGTGATCGTATGGAAATTACTAACTTAATGAATGACACTGATACGAGGAGCCACTTCTTTCATAAGTGCAGATATGACCTAATATATAAGGTGACCAAATAACAACGATAGGAAACAAATTTAAACAACGGTGTGAGATATCAAATTGATTCTCTCTTTATTTTGAAGCTACATTCATGGCATTATGTATGGAATAGCACATCATTTAAACGGCCGCCTCGGCTTCGCTGGCAGTGTTTCAAGCTGTCGGTCCAATTTTTGATGACTCGGTCCAATATGTGTGGCGTTATTCCGGCAATATCATCTCGAATGTTGGCCTCGAGCTCGTCCAAAGTGGTTGCACGCAGCCCCAGTGAAAATAATCGAGGGGTGTCAAGTCGCATGATCGCGGCGGCCAATTGATGAACGCTCGCCGAGAGATGACCCAGTCGCCAAATTTCTCCTTCACGACTTCGAGCGTTGCGTTGCTTGTATGGCATGTAGCGAAGACTTGTTGGAACCACAGCTTGGATATATCGATGTTGTCGACTATTGACGGTGTCTCCTTCCTCATTTCGAAAGAAATAAGGTCCGATGATGCCGCCGTGCCATAAAGCGCACTAAACAGTCAATCTTTGTAGATGCATTGATGCTTGGTCGAACACTTGTGGGTTGTGGTCGCTCCAATAACGGCAATTTTGCTTGTCGACATAGCCGCTGAGTCAAAAATCTTTTCGTCCGAGAAGATGATTTTTTGCAAAATCCGGATCTCCGGCCAACATTTCCAGCGCTCAATTAGCGAACTCACGGCGTTGTCTATGGTCGTCCGGCTTCAATTCTTGCATCAGCATAATCTTATGCGGATATAGGCAAATCCAACCACAAAATAAGCCTGGTTGACTCTCTGGCAATGCCCAATTCAGCTGATCGGCGACGAATCGACATTTATGGGTCTTCTTCGATACTGACCGACGAAATTCGTATTATAACAGAGGCGGAAATTCGATAATATTTTTTAATAATTTCCACACGTTTGGGAAGCGTCAAACGATGCATGACGAAATGGCAAACCTTACTGAATATTTTGACAGCTAGATGTCATTACTTAACTTTGTAACTTTGACAGCTGCTGAAACATAACAATTAGAAAAATTATCATTGCTGGTCACCCTTTATTATGGACAAATGTCTATTTCGACTGACAGAGGTAGGTTATAAGCCCATTATGGACTTAAGGATATGGACCGAAGCACAAAACACATAAAACAGTTACAGACCATTTGGAATTATAATTGCATTGTAGGTGTGTTATTATACAATTTTCGATTCAAGTACGATATCCACTTGTTACTATGACACATATTACTTCGATTATAAGAGAAAACAACCACGCAATCAACCTAGAGTGTCTAACCCAATCCAAGATTGAGCCTGATTTTTCTCTGCGGAAGGTCGTTGATTGCAGCAAACACTTTTCCTTGCGGAAGCGGAAGAATCTATAGTTCCAGTCAGGTCGAACTACTTTGTGATTGCTTCGACATATTCGAAGCACACGGTTGAAATGATTTAGAAAGCTACTTCAATTTTCACATCCCCAACGTGGGTAACTGGCTGCACTTTCACCAGCCTTGGTCTTCTAAGTTGGGAGTTGTGCCGTGAGGATAAGTTCTTCACATCTTCAAAATATTTAGTTAATATCCATCTTCGGATCCTCTCATTTTATTACATTACCGTGGACGTGGACTACGATTTATAAGTATGCACTTAGAATGTACGCATCGAAATTCTGCAAGCCGGAAACCTCTACAAGACTATGTATGCATTTTTTCGTTGTAGCGATTTTTGTATGCACCTTTTATCTTAAATTTTTCAAGATTATTTTTTACTTTTTTTTATGAAATTAGATTTTCTGCTAGACAAACAAATGTATTCTTTTAATCAAATAATTTATTTTTACTTAAAATACAATTTTTCAGATAATTTACTAACATACTTGTTGATCTTCTACTTTTTCTGCGTATCAAAAAAATTAAAAAATATTTTTTTTTATTGAAAAATCCATCTCTTCAGTATTCTACTTGCATCTACAAGTTTCTTGAAAATGTTCGATTAGGTTTAGATTAAACATAACATTACTATGATAGAGAAACTCAACAAAGTGGGTCTCTCAATTTTGTTTGTCTGGCTGTTTGTATGCACGACTGCGATGTGGGTCTGTGGGATCGCAATTCGAAGCGAAATCGAAATTTTCGTTCTAACCCCAAAATTAACGGTACTTTAATAATGGACGATTTGGAAAAAAAATCGACTTTCTCGAAAACACTCCAACAATGTTCATCTAAGTTAATATCTAAACAATATTTGAGATATGCAAGGCCATAGCATACCAAGCTTTGGAAAATTTTAACGGATTGTCAAACAATTTTTTTTTTATAATTTTATCAAATTGAAAAAAAAAAAATTCAAATCTGAGTTTTTGTCGTAGTACGTGTGACTAGCGTTGCCAGATGTCGCGCATTTCAGGCTTGAACTCGATCGCCGCGCTGGGACAGCCTTTTCCACGGTTTACGGCCGTCATTCACATAAAAATTACTTACTAATTACTGCAATGTAATATCAATTGAACACACCTAGCTTAGCAGCACATCATTTTTCACACTGACCAACATATGTCAGTCAATTTATTTGGGAAGTTTTTGAGTTATTCAACATTAGGCGACATTCGGCTGCTGTTAGAAGTAATTGTGTTCCTAAAAAGAGAATTAAATGGCACTGCTTATAATAGTCAATGCGAAAGGAAATATGCGTTACTATTATTATTTATTGACATATAAATTAAAAAAAAAACAGAAATTCACATGTTAACAGTAGTGGGGCGAGCACTAGCTGCAACGGCTTACTAGTACTGTATTGAAGAGGAAGACTGGCGCACGTATGCATTTCTTTGCTACAGTATCAGCAAGTTCATTGCCCGAAATCCCGATGTGGCTTGGGACCCACAAGAGTTTAATTTTTGGTTGGTGTTTAATAACCAAGTCTCTTATTCGGTTTGCATATGACGTACTTACCACGTAATTGGGTTATGGTTTTGGCTGCATCAAATACAACTACAGCTTCGGCTGTAAAGTTGGATGCGCAATCTGGTAAAAGTCCATGTTTTATGATTTCCCCATGCTCATAAACAATCGAAAAAGATGTTGCTTGATGTATTTTACAGCCATCCGTAAAGATGAGTTTCCAGCCTTGAGATTTCAAATTGCTTGCAATTTCATTATAGCGTGCTCGGAATATGATTCCTGGTGTTTGTGTTTTGTTATCTCTGGTGAGTGTCGTGACGAAGGAGGGGGATTGAATTTTCCATGGAGGGGAAGTAAGGAGAGGATCTTTTATTCTTTTGGTTCTATAAATTTCTAGCTCCTGGGCCTTGGTTTGTGTAGTTGAAATTGCTGAAGGTATCCTCTTCTTCTTTTTAGCTTGTATGGTGTTATGAATAGTTTCATCAATAATAGAGTTTGTTGAGAAGACCAGTTTGGGTTGCTCATAAACCACTTCTTCAAGGGTAGGAAGTCCAGCCTCAGCTAGTATAATCATACAGACAAAAAGAGGACTGTCAATTGTTCCTCTTTTTGTCTTGAAAGCAACTTGCTTGGCGCTTACTAGTTTTTGGGATTCGATAAACCAAAAAATTCGTTTAGCTACTATTTTTTCTAAGATTTTAGAATAGCAGGGGATGAGAGAAATAGGTCGAAAACCCTCTACGGAATTTTTTTCCTTCTTTGGTTTAGGAATAGGGATTATCATTGCAGTTTTCCAATATTGGGGAACTACTCCTGTGCGAAGAATATTATTGTAAAGGTAATTAATCTGCTCTTAAATTTTTCAGGAAGGTTTTTTATAATTGGGTAAGATATGCAAGGTATTTTGTTGTTTGTGCAGGAAATAATTTTCTTGTGGTCACGGTAGACAAAATGATTTGAAAATACATGCATCCACAAAATTCCGTCCTCAACACGACTTCTTCAAGTGTATTAAATTATTTTTCGAAGCCGGGAACAGAATTAACATCTGTCTTTTACACGGTAAAGCATTCCCTTAAGCTACAACAGCATAATTGCGGACGCAAGATACTACAATATATTTTAAGCCCAACAAATTACCTGCGGAAGGACAAAAGTAGAATCTTTAGTCAACTAGTCATTTCTAAAAAAAAGATCATTTTGAAAAAAAATTCAAGATAATAATTTAAAATTATACTTCTCCATAGCTACCGATGCAAGTAATAGGAAAAATCGGAAAATGTTTCCCATTTGCATTCGAAATTTCTATGATACAAGTTTTTTCTCGAAAACAATGATGAATCTGCGAATCAGGTATCAATGATATTAGCGGAAACTTTAGAAAAAAATGACTTCCCTTAGTTAAAGTATCCTCATATTCTGCTAATTACACAAATGTGAACTTTGACAAAAACTATTCTATTTACACAATTTCAACCTCGAAAACGATAAAAAAAGCTGGCTATCCAGTACACACATTGTATTGTACAATGCTGAAAAATATTCCACAGATAAATTAGAAGACGATATTGGAAGTCTTATACTAAAAATATATAGCCGATCGGCTAAAAGAAGAGCTGATTTGCAACACCAGTTTGAAGCTAATGTAATAGAATGGGAACAAATTATAAAATATGTAACTACGACATTTTTATCCTTATGCCCAGCTGTTGAAAGATTACTTAAAATGTGGCCTGGTCTGAAGTCATATTACCAAGAATCTGATAATGACTGTCTCGGCTTAAAGAGATAGTAATTGAAACAGAACATGAAGAGCAAAAAATGCTTATCTACATGTTGATATTTCTTTCATAATGTAATGTTTTAGGTCGAAACAACTATGAAACAAATTGAATCAGATCCTCTCACTGTAGTTGAAATGCATGTGCAAATGCACGAAATTCGTAACAAGTACAAGCAAAGACTAAGAGACATATTTTTCGGAAGTAAGGCAAATCTTTCTGATTTGAGACCAAAGAGCATATAAAAAAAGATTTATTGCGATTCTATATGAATTTTATTGAATACATATAGACAAACGGTACGATTTTTTTGAAAATAATATTTCCTCGAAACTTTAATTTTTGAATTTTAATGAACCTTTAAAATTCGAACATTTTGAAAGTGCTGCGCGCTTGCTCCAAATTGAGGAAATGTTGTAGATGTGTAGATTCGCTGTATGAAACAATTTCAAATTATATTATAATTATATTATATTAAATGGAGTCAAATTCTTAAAAGTTTTTTAAAATTATTTCCTTTGTGTTTAGCATACCAAAGTTCAACTGTTTTGCGAAAAGGGTATCTCCGCAGATGGTTTTAAAATGGACTGACATAAGAAATAAATGTTACCCGGATTTAATTAAAGCTTTTAACTTCGATTCTACGTATTCGGAATTTTAAAGCTAATTAAAATTGCAAAAAGTTCTTTTAAACATACAAAATAACTTAATATTATATATAAGATTTTTGATATTATTACAAAATAGTAAATATGTTTAACAGCAAAAATTAAAAAGGAAAAAAAAAAACTTTGAATAATATTTTTTACTTTTCTATTAATATTTTTTGTTTGTTTACTTATCCTTTTACTATAAAATAAATATTTCGATTAATATTTCGAGCAATATGAATTTATGTATAAAAATACTTCGTGCCCTTAATAATAAGTATTATATCAAATGTTCAAAGAGGTACTACTCACATAACTACTTTCAAATAAATGTATTAATTTATTTAATAGTATGTGTTTTTATTTTGTCCCGGTAGAAGTTTTTAGATCTCAAGTTTTTTTTATATGATCATTGGTCCCGTGCGGCAGCAAATCAATTATGGCAACCCTACGTGCAACCCAGTCATGGATTTCATTTCTGTTGATTTTATTTGTAAATTTTCTAATGATCAAAACGCCATTAAATTGCTTATCAAATAATTTTATTTTGCTGGTCAAAAAACCCTTTACAACTTTTCGATTAAATGGTAGCCAGATGCAGTTAACATATTGGCAAATCGATAACATTACGAATATCTACAATGTACCTATCAGTTGCGTGGCGTCCATACAAGCCGATTCCTTCCGGCTTCCCTTTTCAAATATCAAAATTTTTTATTTTGCCACTTGCCAACCATCACATTCAATTATTTGTTCATCAAACCATTTTTCATTCATAAATAATAACTTTATACACGCTCGAAAATGAAATGCTGCAACTACTTCTGTTGTTTATTCATTTTTACTCATACACAAATTCGCATACATAGCCGAGACAAGTATGATCTCCGCTAGCGAGAGACAACTACTTTTTCAAAAGAAATGCGTTCAATGAATGTTTTTTGAAAAGCCGTTCATTTTCCGGCTTATGCATTCATTTCTTCACAGTACGAACTTACAACTCTATTCCTTTCTGGCATATAGTAGAAGTTTATTTGCGATTTTTTTGTCTAACATACATTCGCTTATGAGGAAAATAACCCGGGATTTCTCGGCTTTTGTGGATGAACTTTGGTGGAGGAGAAAGGTTTTAGTTCGAATGATTTTTTTTTTTTTTATTGTAGGCAACAAAATCGGGTTATTGGATGATGTAGTGGTTTGAACGGCGTTTGAGGTTTTTCTTACTTGTTGGGTATTTTTTTTTTTGCAAATTTGAAATGACAGTTGCAAATCGGTTGTGTAATTGTGCGTGATTTATTGAAAATTTGGATGCAAATTTTTGTAATTTTTGTGACTGCTAATTATTAGAAAATTTTAAAAATTTAGCAATTACATATTGGTAGTTAAGTTAGTGTTTTAAATTATTAAATTATTATAAAATAGTGAGTGAGCTAAGTGAATAGTTATTAGCTATATACCAAGTAAGTAATTATAAATCTACTCAAGAGGTGCCCCATTCAACATTCCTATTATTCTTAGACAAGATGTCTCTAGTTAATTTTGAGTGTTGTTTAACTGATTTTCTTCTAAAAGAAACCCACGAGTTCAGTAAGCTTCTTTTTAGTAAAAAAAAAAAAAAAGTTATAGAACTAAGTCGCTCGACACCATCAATGAAAATTGATTATACGCGAAAGGATGGGTATCAGAAACATTTTCATGAGTCTTTTTACAAAAAGAATCCATGGCTGACTGGCAGTTGCAAATTAAATAGAATGTTTTGTTTTCCTTGTCTTCTTTTTTCTAATTCTCCTAGTGTTTGGTGTTACACAGGTTTCTTTGATATAAACAATTTTATTAATTCTTCCAAAAAACATATTCAAACGGAAAAGCATATACGCAGCTGCTTGCATTTGCATGAATTTGGCGAATATCGCATAGAGACTTCTTTTGGGGAATTCTTACGAGGCTCATAATAGAAAAGTTGATCGCAATCGCGATTTAATCAAGCGTTTCATAGACACTGTAGTTCTTCTAGGAAAACAAGAGCTGGCATTCCGGGGTATCAGAGACTCGATGGCAATATCATTCGCGTATAGTGAACGTCTTATTCAATTGCAGAGAAGATATTATAAAAACTTTTGAACAGATTTTATGTGAACCAGGAGAATGGGATAACGATACTCTGGTTATATCCGAAAGTTTGTTGTACAAACTGCAGGACAAAGAATTCTGTTTTTTATTGCATGTTACTTCGGTCATATTTGCAAAAACAAATATTCTTTTTAGTTTAGTTCAAAATAAACAAACTGACATAGAGCTTACGAAGCAAGAGATCGAGGGTTTTGAGTCATGGATTCATTCTGAATTTTCAAACTCATTTGACTCAATCTATGAGAGCGTAAGTAACTGCTCAGAACCTCCACGCAAACACCGATTATTTAATATTGATTCAAATACAAATTATAGCCGAATTTTTGTAGCAATTATAGATAATGTTACAAGTCAGATTAAGAATAGGTATAGTTCATTTAGTTCATATATTTTCTTTGATTTATTAAACAAATCAAAATATGAATATTTTTCTAATTCAATGCCGGATTACAAAATATCTTCTTTAATTACCCTATTTCATGGAATTTCTAATTTTACTACTTCAAAAAAAGGAACTCAAAGTTTTATACACTTTATACACCCCTCCACTTAAAAAGCTTGAGGTTTTTCAACTTTATAAGCATTTTAATACGGGAATGCTTAGAGATACTTTTTCTCAAGCTCTAACATTGTGTGAAATCTTTTTAACCCTGCCTCTCTGTGGCCTCTGTCGAAAGATCTTTTTCGACTTTAAAAATAGTCCACACTTAAGAAATTCCCACAAAGAAGAAAGACACTCAGACCTGGCTTTCGAAGCCACTTTTTTTATGCGATGAGCTCATTGTCTACGTAAATTCCAATGACTTAAAGTATAACAAAGGTGACTTAGATTGCATATCTTAAGTCTGTGTTTCGAATAAGCACCAAAATGGTAAGTCTTGAATAAAACACTTTACTTAAAATTTTTTCGGCTTCCCTCTTTCGAAATTTCACCCCACGCCACTGATACCTATACATAATAATATTAGCAACTGTGTGAGTTGGTAGTGCTAATTTGTTGCACAAAATCATGTCATCATGTCATAAGTACGCATCTTCAACAGTTATTACAGCCAATTGCACTTTTTACATCATTTGAGTTTTTGTCGCAATGTCATGTTTCTTTGCAATTCAAGTGGTTGTCGACAGTGCTTCTACTCTTAATCACTATGAGACAGTCAGTAATCAAAAGTATTATTATCTTTTACATTGCGCACGGCTTATTATTAGTTGATGGAACTAAAAATTTAACGTCTGCTAAACTTGAACGTGGGAAACGGTATTTAGATTTTCTTAAATCTAGTCGTGTGTTTGTATGTATTTTTTTTTTTTTTATAAATTTAAGACGCTTAATAATACACAATTTTTAAATTAGTTTCGTGCAAATGTGAAGAATAATATCTTAGATGTGAACACACTGTTTGCATACGCATTTGGATATCGAACAAATTATCCAATAGAAAATGATAAAAAACAGAAGAAAGCTATGAAACGAGATATTTATCGAGTGCTGGAGAAATCTTTGGATAAGTGGGGGATTAACATAAATCTCACTATAGTTATCAGTATAATTGTTTTGTTTTGCAGTCATGGTTTTGATGGAAAAGCTTGCATTTTAAAATCATTTTGTTCATCACTCAGAGGCTTTGGTTACGGAGAAGGAATTTTATTCAAAACTTTCAAAGCTGTTCTATCGTGAGTAATACAATTTAGCATTTGAATGGTTGATTGATTGTAATTAGTGCCTTCTGCCTGATTTTTCAGGAAAATGAGTTGATTTTAGATTTTTACTTTCATATTTAAACTTCTGCCGTTAAAAAAAGACAATATAGTGTCCTTAGTAAAAGAAGTATATCAAAGATGTTCAGCCGGTGCGAAATAATATTTTTACTGTGAATTGCAAACAAATTCACTAGAATTCTTTATATTATTTAACTGTTTCCTTCTTTTTGTTTTTTTTTTGCATATGAATCTTTAACATTTTTGCAAATAATTTGTATATTTTTCTGTTCGTCGAAAAAAAATAAATAAAGTGCTGCTGATCAAGCAAAGCAGGGGCTTATAAAATGACGCTGCATAAGGTGATGACATTTACAAGCAGAAGGAAAAAACATCAGCTTGGAAGAAAGAATATAAAAACCGCGAGATCAAATCAATGAAGAGGTTTTATGGTAGGAGAAGAGCATACAAGGTAACAAAGACTGAAGAGAATTCCTGTAGGGATGATACAATTGATAATTTGTAAGGATGACTTCTCCAGACTGTTAACCGCTGGTGACCCCATTCAACCCGGGCGATGACAACCAACAATTCCGTCCACCCGACCAAAGTAAAGTGAAGATATGTAAGTTCAAATCCAACAAGCCTGCTGGATGTCGATGGTCTAACTGCCGAGCTGTTTACAGCAGCTGGGGACGATTTGGTTCGAATCTGTAGGATATAGTCGGATGAAAGTATGCCCGACGAATGGAACCTCAGCAGCAAGAAAGGAGACCGTCTGAATTGTTCCAACTATAGAGGGTATTAGTCTATCTGCCATATTATTTAAACGCGTTAAACTTAACTTGATTAATCTGTATCAGTCTGGTTTTAGGCCAGGCAAGTTCACCATAGAGTAGACATTCACATTGCGGTAGATCTTGGAAAAAATCCAGGAACTCCAAATCGATACTCACCACATTTTCATCGATGCTCCATCAAGGTCTGTAACAACATCACCGATTTTCTTTGATGCCAAGAAAATGACTACGACAAGGTGATGTCATGCGATTTCTTTCACATAATACTTGAAAGGATTGTACCACTTCTCAAGCTAACGACAAAATCTGTACATACTGACATAATTGGAAGAACGCAGGGAGCTGTCAGTGGTGCTTTCTTGAGTATTGAAACAGAAAGGGTGAAGGAATATCCTGTCATCCAAAAATCGACAATATGGACTTAATGTAACAATAGACAGCTCCAATAGACCCCATCGCAGAGATTAAGCGAATAGTCACTCTTGCCAAACACTGTTTCTTTGGGCTAAGAAGATAATTAAGTAGCAAAGTCCTTTCATGGACAAGTAAGGTGACTACTATATGGCACAGAAGCAGAGACGTTATCAAAGGCTGATGAAAACTCATTTGCTCGTTTTAAAAGAAATATACTTCAAGAGGTTTTTGGTCCCGTTTATATAGACGGGGAATGGAGGAGAAGATACAACAATAGTTCATTGTTACCGGTTGTACAGCGACATCTACACTACCGTTCATAAGATTAAGATTATGAATAAGTTCTATGAAAAAAATGTATTATACAAAGAAGCGGTGAACTATTTTCATTAAATTTTTTTTTTATTGGAGTACACTATGTAGATATATTTTAAATAGTATTTCGATGAAATTAGGAAACACAAATGAACAAAATAAATTATTTCTAAAAACAAACGGAGTATCCTCCTCTAGCTTGCATAACAGCTTTAACAAGTCTGGACATCCTCTCTATCAATTTTTATATTGTTTCGGTTGGAATGCTATGCCTGATATCGTTCAATTGCTGCCAAAAGATTCCTGGTGAAGAAGAAGACGTTCATCTGGCCAAAAACCATGTTGATTAATACCTCCTTCAGTTGCAGAAAGTTGGAACATAATTTTGTAGTGACTTTAGGGTAATTATCTTGATTAAAGGTGAACCCTTCGACAACCAACCGAAGACTACTTGGAATAGCAGTCCCATCTCATTGTTCAAAACGCCTTCAGTACGAGCGAGATCACTGGTTCCGCTGAAGGAGAAGGTTCCCCACACCAAAATCGACCCGTGTCCATGCTTTACGGTGAGTTCAATACATTACGGCAAGATGGTTAGTTCCGCAATACGTCGAAGAAGAACTCTTTTTTTCGTGCCAAACAGTTCGAACTTGTATTCATCAGACCAAAGAATTTGAATTTTGGTGCGCTCTAGACCACTCTAGTCGTTTCTGCTGGCGAAGGCTTTTTTTGGCAACACGTCCAAACAAATTTTGAGATATGCAAATAAAAGATGCTGAAATAATGCAATTAGGGCAAAGGTTACTACATATTGCCACAATGACCTGAGTAAATAAAATAATTTCGTAACTGTAAATGATTTGGTAAAATAAGAGTACAATCAAGGAAATAGTAGTGGTCTTAAACTTATGAACAATAGTGTATCTAGTCAGAAAGGTTCAAATTCATCACCTAAGATGGCTAGGACATGTAGAGCGAATGGACATCAAAGCTCCTGCCCGGAAAGTGGACGCGGTAAAGGAAGATCTCACCTAAGGTGGAGCACACAAGTGGAAACGGACCTAAACCAACTTCGTATCCAAAACTGAAGACGGTTGGCACAAGATCGATTGAGGCCCAGGTCCACCCCGGACTGTAGCACCATCTAAAGTAAGTGAGATCAAGCAGTTTATTTTGACTGAACAAAATAATTTTCTGTTTTGTTTGCTGTTAAACAATTTTATACTGCTGATCAAGTAATTATTTTGTTGGGAATTATTAAATGTTTCTGTTGGTTTTGCTTTTTATTTTCTATAAAAATCTATTAAATTACTAATTAAATAAATTAAGTTAAAGGCGGCTCCGTCAGGTTCCTGACCATCGTACACATGGTTACCCTTGGGCAATACTTTTTAATGACCAGAACCCAGGGCGACTACTTTCTCGAAATTGCCAATTTTGAATCCTTTTCAACAAAATTATGGTGAATTTCAATCTTAAAAAAACCAAAATTGTTTACCTAAATCATTTTGCCTGCGTATTGTTAGGCACTTTTTTTTAACTTGCTCATCTAAAGGAAATCAAGGGCTTTCTGAAAAATATTCGATTTTATTATGATGACTTACCTTGGTACTTTCTCAAGCGGGATCATGGGATCCCACACAATTATGGATATGCAACCTTTTGGAGCAAGTAAAATAGACAGAAATACTCGTTGCTATGAAGACATACATTAACCTTTTCTGTTTTTTGCATTTTATATACCTTACACATGTCGGGATCGTTCTGATTCTTTCACGGAATTCCGGGATTGTGAAAACACAGAGAACGATAACCCAGTCACCTTAGCTAATAAATCAAACTAACAAAAGTGATACGTTTTTTTTGATCAGAATTTTATTTCTTATACATCCACATTCTACACTTACCCAATAATTTTTAATTGACGATTTTAATGAATGATACCGAAATGGAAACGTAAATAATTATCATATGAATGATACCGAAATGGAAACGTAAATATATATGTAAATATAATATGATATGTGTTGGCACTTATTCACACCCAGTTTAAAAGTTCGAAGAGCACGCCACTGTTTATAACATTTATTTAGTACTGACCGTAGTTACTGAATAGTCTTTCAAGAGAACTCACTGTAACGAATAGTCGACTAATAATGAAATCGGGTTTAAAAATATACTTACTTTGTATTTTACTTATACTATGTTTTGCGACCGCTTACGATTGCAAATCAACTGCAGACAATAGTACATTATTAAGTCGCCCAAGACGTTATTTGGATTTTATTAAATCATCTCGAATATTTGTATGTTTAGTGAAATTTTCATCTTTAAGTATTACTAAAAAATGTTTTTATCTATAATAGTTTCGTGCAAATATAAAACAGAATGTCTTTACGTGGAATTCACTTTGGGCCTTTGCACAAGGCTGGAAGGCCAATATGCCTATTAATGTCAATGGTATTAAAGCTCTACGGCCAATATATTTTCGCAGGGATACATACGAAACATTGCAGCACCTTTTCGACTTGTAGGTTACATAAAAATAATGGTAAATTTTAAAAATTCTACAACTCTTTGTTATTCGAAGTCATGGAATAAATGGAAAGGCATGCATGTTGAAAGCGTTTTGCATAGCTACAAGAGCTCCAGATGGGGAAATGGCGGGGGGAATGTTATTTAAGCTGCTGCGGCATATGTTCGCGTAAGTAAACATTATCAATGATGATTTTAATACATACATACGTATTATACACGTCCCTTGTGGGTATAAAATGACCCATCAGAGGTATTTTTAATAATGCACACGAGTTCTGGTTATATTTTCCTTCCTATGTATATGTACATGCATGTGCATGTCCTTGAATGGTTATGTGTGTTTAGTTTTTCTAAAAAATAGAGTGCAATCAAGAAAATAGCAGTGGTCTTAAACTTATGAACAAGAGTGTACCTAGTCAGAAGGGTTCAAATTCATCTTCTAAGATGGCTAGAACAGTTAGAACGAATGGACAGCAACGCTCCCGCCCTGAAAGTGGACGCGGTAAAGGAAACGCACACAAGTGGAGAGTGCACCATCTAAAGCAAGTAAGATAAAGTAGTTTATTTTGGCTGAACAAAATTATTTTCTATTTTGTTTGCTCTTAAACAAATTATAAACTGTTGATCAAATAATTATTTTGTTGCGAATTATTAACTTTTCCTGCTAGTTTTGCTTTTTATTTTCTGTAAAAAACTATTAAATTGCTAATTGAATAATTTAAATAAAAGGCGGCTCCGTCAGGTTCCTGGCAATGGTACACATGGTTACTCTCGGGCTACTTTTTAACGACCAGAACCTCGGTTGAATACTTTCTCGAAATTACCAATTTTTAATCTTTTTTAAAAAAAATGATTATCTGAATCATTTTTTGTTAAGAACATTTTTTTTTTCTTTTTGGATTGTGTATACCTTACACATTTACTTCCCATACCATCTTAAATGATTGTTAGCCGGAATTCCTGGATTCCGAAAGGATCGTAAAAGAAGACACCCTAGCAGCAAACGAAAACTCCTACCTCTCTTCGCATAATCTAGGACAACCCAGTCACATTAGCTAATAAACCAAACTAACAAAAGCGACACGTTTTTCTTTGATCAGAATTTTATGTCTTATACATCCACATTCTACATTTAACCAATATTTTTTAATTGACGATTTTAATGAATGATACCGAAATGAAAACGTAAATAATTATCACATAAAAGATCAGTCTTTATTGTGTTGTCGTCTATTCACACACAGTTTAGAAGTTCGAAGAGCATGCCACTGTTTATAGCATTTATTTAGTATTGACCGTAGTTACTGAATAGTCTTTCAAGAGAACGCACTTTAACGAATAGTCGACTAACAATGAAATCGGGTTTAAAAATATACGTACTTTGTATTTTACTTATACTTTTTGTACAATGTTTTGCGACTAGTTATTGCAATTCAACCGCGGACAATAGTACATTATTAAGTCGCCCAAGACGTTATTTGGATTTTGTAAAAGCATCTCGAATATTCGTATGTTTAGTGAAATTTTGATCCTTAAATATTACTAAAAAATGTTTTTATCTAGTTTCGTGCAAACATAAAACAGAATGTCTTTACGTGGAATTCACTTTGGGCCTTTGCACAAGGCTGGAAGGCCAATATGCCTATTAATGTCAATGGTATTAAAGCTCTACGGCCAATATATTTTCGCAGGGATACATACGAAACATTGCAGCACCTTTTCGATTTGTAGGTTACATAAAAATAATGGTAAATTTTAAAAATTCTACAACTCTTTGTTATTCTAAGTCATGGAATAAATGGAAAGGCATGCTTGTTGAAAGCGTTTTGCATAGCTACAAGAGCCCCAGATGGGGAAATGGCGGGTGGAATGTTATTTAAGCTGCTGCGGCATATGTTCGCGTAAGTAAACATTATCCATTATATTTTTAATACATACATACATAAATACGTATTATACACGTCCCTTGTGGGTATAAAATGACCCATCAGAGGTATTTTTAAGAATGTACGCGATTTTTTGAATGCACATGCCCTTCAAGGGTCATGAGTGTTTATTTTTTGTCTACATTTTATTTCCCTAATTTGACGAAACATCGTGCAAATTAAAAACTAAGAAGTACATTGTGATCGTGTAGTTAAAATAAAAAAAAAATAAAAAAAGTAAAAGCTATTTAAACGACTAATTTTATTGATCATTGTGCAGTTTTAGAAAAGAAAATTAAGTAGAAAAGGGTTAGAAGTGTTATTTTTTTTTTGAGCTTTAATTTATTCGTACGCTTGAATTCAACGTCAGATACATTTCTTTCGCTTCAACGCACTTATCTGCTTGAATTTATTTTTAATGCTTCACTCATTTATTTTTCTTCAATTCACCCATTTGGTTCTATTCAGTCATAACTTTTTTTGATTATTTTTCTTCAATACGCCAGTTTTCTTCTCTTCATTCTTTTACTTTAACTTCTAACTCATTTCGTGTCTATGTGTAATGGAAAATATTGCAGTCAGAAACGATATTCGAAAATACATAAAACGTGTGGCACTTATCGATAATTTTAAATTTTCCGTAAAGTCTTAGAACACTGGTTTCGGTCACTTGTCCGTCTATCGTTATATGCATGTATTTCATACAAGTTGCTCGTATGTAAAATACAGTGAAAGCTCCCATTTTTTCCCTCCCGAGGGTAGGTGAAAAATGTTCAAAGACTCTATGAGGACCCTAAAACGCGTGATCATAAATAGTAGTGTGGGATTTTTGCGCACTAAAAAAACCTCCCTTCAAAATTTTACTTTCTTACTGCATCAGTAAGTATTGACCTAACAAGCAGTTTTCATATAACGAGAAAAACGATTGGTAGGTATCTTTCCATCGAAAGTTCTTGCTTGTTCCGCAATTTAAAGCGAATTTGTAGATCTGCATTGTTCACGTGTACTTCTAATCGGTTTATGTGTTTTTGCGCAAACTTTTTAATTTCGTCTTCCACAGTGGCAATTCCGAAATCTCTATGGATATCGTTGTTTCATATGTACCACGGCGCGCTGACAATTGGTGGGACTTGGATCTTTAGTTTCCGGAGGTTATTTTAGAGCAATATTTTCTTGCTTTTTTGTCAGTGCTGGAGTATTATTCCAGGAGGCAGACTGCAAGATTTCAATGAAGTGATCGACTTCAATTTCTAAATTTGCTCCAATATCTTTCTTAAAATTAGTTTCACAGTTAGGTAATCTGGCTGGTACTTCTTTTCAAATACATCGTTAGAACGACTGGAGAATGATCAGAGGACAGATTAGAGGTCTTTCCAACTTCTATAATTCAAAATCAAAAAAAGTAGCTAGTTAGGTACCTGCGTGTAAGTGCGGCGGCAGTGTTTCGCCAATTCAAGTTAACTTTTGTTTTCTTGGGATGCAACAGTTAATTTTACAAAGATGACCAACTGACCCTATATGTATGTTTATAATATTAAATATACATAATTGTAATCGAATGTGTATGTAAGGAAAAAATAAAATAAGAAATTACTTAGACTGAATAAAATCCAAAAAATACACAATTGGCGTAACCTTGCTGCTTTTGCATGCAGCATGAGAAGTTTTGAAAATGACTTTACATTTTTCAAGTGTTGAAACGCGAATTGTTTTAAACTGCCAATAAGTTATAATGCTTCGTCATATGTTTTTATAGATTCTTCTGGTTCACTGTTGTAACTTTCGGTGTCGTTTTCAGCTTCAAATTTCTCCCCTCGAATCTCAACGTTGTGGTCTTCCATTTATATATTTTTGTCGAGAGCTATAAATTCTCCTAGATTCTGACCATCTTTTGGCACCAAATCATCTTCAGGGTCAAACTCAGTTACTGTCACTTTTCTGGAACCCAGCTTTGCGAAAACTTAGCTTTGTTCCATGATGTCTTTATGAAGTATATTGCTTATCATTAATTGTTTTCGAAAGCTCTGATGCAGCCTATAGCTTTCGATAAGATGTGCTTTAAAACTAGATCCCGATAATTTAAAATTCTGTATACAAGAGTTGGCAAACTGAAGTAATGTTTGGTGGTCAAAAAATGATTACATTTAGTAAATTTAATTTTGGAGGATAGGCTTCTATTTTGAATACTCATTTTCATATTCAATTGCAACAACCATTTGGACATGATATCACGTGTCATCCATCCATGATAAGTCAGTGAAAGCAACATGTTTGGGTGCTTAAGGACGGACCACTTTCTGATCACTAATAATTATTCTTTATATCATGCAATGCTCACACGTCTCTCCTTAGACATTTTTCCAGCGGTACATATTTCAGATTTTCAGAAAAGACCGCTCTCGTCTGCATTGCACACATCTTCCTCTGATTCACATCATCTTGACTTGCATCAGCAGCTTCACCGGATGTGCACTTAAAACTTGTATTGTTCCTTTAACGCCACTTTTGCAGCCATCCATCAGACGCAGTGAAACTAATTACAGACCAATAATTCTGCTACTTCTCTTGCCTTCGCTTTTACAAACGTTTTTTTTTTTTTTTTAGTTTTTATTAATTTAATTCATTTATACTTACATGCTAGACAAAAACGCTTAAAACTAGCTTAACTAACTTAACTATCTTATTCTAACTTACTGGCCCTATGCGGGCGCTCTAAGCTAAACTTAATCCTTATCTATGTCTTTCGACTTTCGATTTAATTATTACTATTTTACTTAAATAACAATTATGACTAAGAAAAATTTTTCATTTTAAAAAACTTAGTAACGGTACAAACGTCCTGGTGTAGGAATGTTTTGACTTCTAGCGCTCGCTTGTCTCTGAGCAACGACAATATCAGCAACATAAATATGCTCCTCAGTTACCTAGACGCCATCCTTGGAGTTCACTGAAACTTAATAACCACCTGAGTGTTAAACCACTACACCAATCTTTCTTTCTCTGTCTCTTCCCCCTTTCACAAATAAGGGTATTCATATCCCCTGTAGCGCGCGCAAAATATAAAATAAAAATTTTCAGATTTCAGACAATACTTCTTTTGATTAACATTTAATCCAGACTGTTATTTAGATCGAATATCCTATTTATTTTTTGGATTTTTTTTTTTTTATATTGAACCTACATAATGTGTAGATAATAAATAACCATTATGGTTTTATTTTGTTTTATGCAGCTAAATAAATAAACCTACACTGAAAGTTCACAACTTCCATATTTTCTTTTAAGGAAAGCATTTTTTGTGTGGTACCATTCTACCTACTAACATCTGTATTCGTCTGCACACAAAAACGGAATGCAATAAAATCTTACTAACTAAGCAACTAAAATTCAGCAAGGATATAAAGCGGGGAATCACCGCTTTTATTCAAACTTTCCAGTTCGTTAATGCATTTATTTGATTTTCGTGTCCGTTTGTGGTCGATTTTTCGCTTATTGGAATGTATTTTACTTCGCAAATGTAGAAAAAATATTGGTTCCAGGAAAAGTGTACGTGTAAGAGAACTGTCCGCTTACGGGAGCTGTTCGCAAGTAGAGCTTTCACTGAATTTACTGAAAAAAGAAACTGGCTCCAAATTAAATGACGGAAAATATATTTGTTCATGGCTCATGCAACATATCGTTGACAAGAGCAAAAATATTTTTTTTTCTATATAATATAATTATATGTACTCGTACCTACATATATATGTATGTACATATAAGTACGCTTACAGTGGAGATGGCTGCGTCTCCTCCACCTCTGTCTTTCAAAGTATCTGAACAAAAAAAAAAAAAAAAAAAATGGAGGAACGACAAATAAATTTTATGTCGAAACAATTTACGATGTCACAATACTTTTATATAAGCGACAGATTGTTCATTTCATTTCGCATCCGCAAGCGCCCTAAAGGAGCTACAGAACAAATTTTATATCTCAAAACTTCCCAAGATATTTTTAACCATGTGTAGATAGATAATTATAATAAACCTTATTTATTAGAATTCTTTAAAACACTTCTACGAGTTTGTTTAGTTACCCATTGTTTAAGCATATACGCAGCCTCTACGAAAGCTTGTTTAAATCATGATTTATAAAAAAAAACCTTTAAACAAAGTTTTGTTTTAAAACACCAATTTGTATCCAAAAATACATAGGCATCTATCTACCCGTTAAGATGTGGCAATTACTGTGACTTGTCAAAAATTGTTTTATTTTGTATATTTCGGATTTTTTTTTTGATTTTATTGCCGTTTTGTGTGTTATTTTGAATTAATATAATGAATATTTAGTCCCTTTTGTAGTTAGTCTAATTGGTTGGTGGTTTTCTTAGGCTCTAAAAGACGATTTTGCGCTTTAGCAGTCTTTCTTTAAGCAACATTGCTTAAAATACATAAGTTACGTTTTCGTATTTAAAAGTTGCTTAACTTTACCCAGCCATTAAATTGGGTTTATTCAATAAATTAAACTGTATGTAAATTCTTACTATCTTCAACACTGTTGATGAGTACATGATAATGAAAAAAAATATCAAAAATTCATGATGAATTATTAATCCGAAATTTGGAGAAAGTATGTAAAATGAGTATGAGTAGCTTATACAATTTTAAGTCTTATTTAGACAAAGTCATTGGTCACATTCAAGTTCTATGGTCAGTCCTCTCTGGTCTGTCAATAGACCTAGAAACTGGTTAGGAGTTCCCAACCTACTTATGATAGTAAGACATAACTCTTGAGGATGCAACCCTAAGTGTGCCACACGCTTGAAACTTTAGAACCATTTGATATAAAGAGTTTAAACGTTCCTGCTGAACCGAAAACAATGCGAACAGAAAATATCGATAGTCACAAAAAATAGGATCTTGCGTCGATATTTTATATAGATATAGATTTTTGACATATTTTTTTTTACTAATGATGTGCAGTAGCACAGCATGAAAAATTACTTCTTAAAGGAATATCAATCATCATTATAATTTTCTTAATTATAAGGGAAATTATTATTTTCATTATACTGGCATATTAACGGTACCAATTTCAGTTCAAACCTCCATAAAAATTGCCGAATTTTGACACTGCTCTAATAATTTAGGTCCCTTCTGCCTCAATACTAAAAAACGAGCAACTGGAATGGCTTCTCCCAGCATTATTCCAATTACAGACTTTTACAAAAAATGGTCTTCTCGGTTTATATATTACTGTGACTTACTTACTGTTCTGCGACTTCTTAATGTGAATGCTTTTTTTTTTATATTTCAGATTGGATGAACAGGACCAAAGCCACTTTTCTTATTTAAAGGATGAAAATTGCGACCAAATATTCCATTATCAATGCCCGCTGTCTTTTAATAACATTTCTCCATTTACTGACGATATTTGATAAAATTAAATAATAAAAATATTATAGAGAGTTTTGTTCATTTATTTAATTACTTACAGGTTCCACGAAAGTACATGTGGTTCCCTAAAATTCTGTGAACAACGTGGAACACGCGTACGAAATTGTACGAGGTTCTAGGTGGTTATGCGATGTTCCACAAAGTTCTAAGATGTTGCAAGAAATTCTGCGAAGTTACCCGAAGTTCAACGAGATTAGATGAGATTCGGGAAATAACGCTGTTTCTAGAAGGGTCCACGGTATTCTGCGAGGATCTATGATGTTCTAGGAGCCTCTAGGAGGCTTGATTAAGATGTTGCGAAATTGTACGTTGTTCTAAGAGGTCCTATGAGTTTCCCTTCGATTTTTTAAGATTCCACGATGCACGACCTAGTAATATGAGATTCTACGATGCACGATATGCGATACGATTCTTGTATGGAGCATTATTGTCCATTCCTTCGATGTAACCCAGTAATTGAAGGTCCTTCACTTTCTGGCCATCATCTACATCTTTGTACAGCTCATAGAGTTTGCGGTTGTACCTTCTCCTCCATTAGCCCTCTTCCCACATAGGACTGCTGCTTCTCCGACCAAATTTTCTTTCGAAAGAGGATAATATATGCTCAGCTTTCCCGATTATAGTCCAGCACTTTTTTACTGTATAAACAAACAGGAGAATAATCGATTTGTAGAGTTTTTTTAGTTAGTAGTTTTGAAGTTTTGGCATGATGACGACATCTACACCTGTATTTTTTTTTTGTACCTAAAAATATTTTAGAATAACACTACTGAAACAAGTTTAACTTGGAACACTTTGTTTTTTTTTTATTTTTTACTCTTGTAACGCTTGTAACTTTTGAACCGTTTGACCTAGAGAGTAAAAATAGTATGATAAAACAAAAAAAAAAAAAAAAATTTTGTGACACAGATTTGGTGACGCTCATCTATACCTAGTCCATGGAAAACAAATAATTTTCTCACCCCATCATGCGATACCAAATAAATGTGTGAGAAATATTTTGTTCCAATCAAATTTGTTTAACAAAAAAGCTTAAAAAATGGAATAAGAAATGATACTTGAAACCAGTTCAATTCGGTTAGTACTCGTAGTTGTAGATCTACCCTTTAGAAATCTATGCACTCCAGTATTTTGCGCAGAGGCCTATACGATGAGGGATCCTTCCGTGGTTTATTACCTTTTTTTTTAGGTTGACCAGTCTTTGTGTCTTCCACTGGTCGGGGAAAACTCCTTCCTTGAGGCATGTGTTATATATTTCTGAGAAGATGTGTGAGCGCCAATTGATTGCTGCTTTTAAGGCAATGTTGGGGATTCCATCGACAGCAGGCGCTTTTTGGTCCTTTATTTTTACTCAGTCTTGCAGGACATCTTCTGAAGACTATTGCTATTGGTAACACCCCTGTCGTATTTACGCTCTCCGTTTGTTCCTCTATTCCCGCTGTTGTGAAAAAAGTACAGCAACCACATTTTCGTCAAACACTGTGGACGTAGGCAAGGGTTCTGCGAACTCACAAAATCTCTTGCGTATATATCATATGTTTAAAAGGGCTTAGATACCAATTTTAAATAAAGTCATCTAAATTAATGTCGTCAGAAATAAACTTTTCGATAAAAACTTTAACAGGCGTTTTTGAGAAAATTAGCCTTAAGTGAATGAGGATGGTTAGGATGAAAATTCCGATATTGCCCCAAATTGCATGCTTACAGACCTCAGATTTCAAGTTTGAAGTAAATCTATCCATCCGCTTAGACTGTAGTCAGGCAGACAGACTGACAGATTTACAAAATTGAGAGGCCCACTTTTTGGAGTTTCTCTATTATAGTTATACCAAGAGTAGTTAAAATTTCGAGATCCAATAATGTAAATTTGGCTCATATCCTCAAGGTCTAGTCCAGTCAAATTAGGTGAAATTTCGGTGAAAAAACAAAATAAAATGATAAATAAGAAAATCCCAACAAAATCAGGTTGCGGGTTTGTCGAAATTTCGCAAAATACTGCCGGCATATTGAATATTTTTTAAGTGTTTATTGCATTATAAATATTACACTATTTATAATGGAATATGCAAGATAGGTCTGTATTAGCTCAAAATGTTGCTCTTAACGCGAACTTTTGTTTATATACGTTGTACTATTCTCACGTTTTGAATGCATTTTTTTTTTTCAAAATTATTAAATGTTCACTTAAGAGGATTTTCGCAAAAGTATAAATACAAGAGAGCTTAACAATGAGTCTATAGATGGAAATATCACTCTTGCAGCATTTTTATGAGTGAAGATAATATAAGAACTTTTCTACAATTTAAGAAAATCTCCAATAGCAACTGATAGCTAAAATGGGGAAGTAAAAATTACAAAAAGCTGCTAACATGTCCCCTACTTAATTTAATAAAATCTTTTGCGCCTTATTCAAGATGTAACCAATTTTCAAAAATAAATTAGCGTTGTAAGACCTTTTTAAAAACTTTGTATGACGTCTAATGACTTACTCGCATGTATGCATAACCGAATCCAAAATATTTTTGTTTCGAAGGCGGCCATTAGTTAAATTTCATTCGGCCATTAGTAAGTTAGAATAAGAATTCCAATTTCGCCTGGAATGTTGAGTAAGTCCGTCCAGCCGTTTGGGTTGAATTCGTAGGTACAGATAGGTAGATAGAATGCCAGAATTTGTAGACAAACCTTTGGAGTTCCTACTGTAGGAATTTATAGAAATACCTACAGTAGGAACTCTAGAAATTTATTAAAATCACCATTTCGAAAATGTTTATTATTGGTGGATAGAATTTGAGGAAAGATTTTTTTTGTCAACGGTTTTATTTCAAGTAAAGGGGTGTACTCGTATATAGGATTTGTTCACAAATGCAATGTAAGTTCGATGAATTTGGTTAATCTACCTTACTGGATCAAACTTTAGAGTTATGTTTAAGTATGTGTGTGACTGATATATATAGCTTTTAAAAATACGCCACTGATTCCGAACTATAGATAAGTCCAGAAATCGACCGAAAACCTTGGTCAATAAACAATATAAACACCTGGACGGGAAAATGGCAAATAAAACTGAATGTACACATACTTTTCACGAATGCCAAAATGAAATATGTAGAACTGGACCTTAAGTATCAGAAAATACATTGCTTTATCGGTAGATTGTCTTGTCTATCTATTCCGAAAAAATATTTCTGTATAAGCAAATCCTAAAGCCGGTATAGACCTTCGGGATACAGCTTTAGGGATGTAAAAGAAAGTCAAACATAGAATGCATCTAAAGACTTCAGAATAAAGTAGAAATATTGTTAGTGCTCCGTGGTACATTCGAAACCCAGACCTACGCAGAGAATTAGAAGTAGAAACAATTTATTTTCAAGAAGTCCGCTAGGCGGCACAAAATTAGTCTCCAAAACCAGGACAACGATGAAGTGGTGCAGGTTATAAATACCAGTAATTTAGTAAAAATACTAAAAGGAGTTAAACTTTTAGAGTTAGGCACCTAGAAAATAAAACGCATAAATAATAAGTAACAAGATGAAAATCAACGGCGAAAGATTTCTTTAAATTTCCCCTCTAATATAACAAAATTAGGTATTTTTAGTGGCGTTCGAGTTCCACACTTCTTAAAAAAAAAACAAGGTGCCTCTTAAGATTTGCACATCTCTTCTCATATTATTGTCTTAGTTTAGTATATCTATCGTGCATTTACTGCTCGTTAGTAATACTCTCAAAGAATCAAAATTGCTTTCCAAGCGGATGCAGGGCATTTAAATGTCATAGAGTACTTGATCTTACCGATATAAGCTAACACCCTAACTTCCAAATTATGTCAATAGATGGTTAACATAATTTGTTTACAGTACAGAAAGGTAACTACGAGTATGTATGTTCTTCGTATTTATCACCTATTGACACTATGTATTGAAGTTCATATCATTGTAGACCGGGTGACATTATATTGAGATCTAAATCAGATACTGATTATTTCTCAAAGAGAACGCACATCATCCACTTTGGTTAAAAAGAAAGAAAGAAATAGATTCATCTTTAAATTGACGTGCTTATAATGAAATCCGTATTAGTTCTTATTATATTCACATTTTTTACCAGTTTCGCGAGTGGTAATAATTGCAGTTCAGTAACAGATAATAGTACAGTGCTTAGTCGCGGGAAACGTTATTTAGATTTTATGAAATCAACTCGAGTGTTTGTATGTTGGAATTTTTGTTTTTAACAAATTATTATAAATAGCATCTCTTTACTCAGTTTCGTGCGAATATAAAAGAGAATGTCTTTACGTGGGGAGCACTTTGGGCTCATGCTGTTGGCTTTAAGGCCAACATGAATATTTTAAATGAGAATAAACTTTTGCGACCATATCGCAGAGATACTTATGAAGTGCTGCAGGAACTTTTCAACTTGTAAGCCATATAAAAGTCATTGTATGATGTAGTGGATTTATTTGATTGAAAATTTTAAACAACCCGTAGGCACGGATTAGATGGACAGGGGTGCATTTTGAAAGCATTTTGTATAGCAACAAGAGCTCCCGATGGACAAATGTCGAACGGAATGTTATTTAAACTATTGCGGCATATGTTTAGGTGAGTAGAACTTTTAAATTATGTTTGTTACATTGCTACGATACTAACCATTTTTTCTGGCCAAATCGTTGAAATATTGTAGGTACGGTGGGGATTCTTTGTGTTCGCGGAAGAGGGGTAAAGGTAGAAAGAGGTGGGGTTGGAATATTTTTTTTTGTAAGGTAATACTTTTTAGGTATAAGTGAAGTTTCATGTAGATTTCCCAATCTACATGAAGTTAAAGTCTGTGATAATTTTAAAAATGTCAATTATATATGGTTCATCTACAGAAGCTCAGACTTTAATTTTTTTTGGTTCCGCGCAGTAATTAAATTCCTCGCACAAGAAGGAAAAAGTGTGAAAAATATACCAAGTCAAACAGTTTATGGAACTCGCTGATAAAGCCATAGTTTACAAGTGATCGGGTTTATTAAAACAAGGTAGATAGTCATTAAATAACGATGACCGTTCTAGAATAACAAGTGACATGAAATGATTCTAAAAGTCGAATATGCCCCCATGGAAGATAGTGGACTCAAACTAAAAGAAATTGTAGACATTTTCAAAATATCCGAAACAATTCGAGTTTCAAAGTTCTGAGTACCAATATAAATTTTGGCATCGTCAGAATATACCTTTATGTTTGGAAAGAGTCTCTGAAGTGGTAGCTCTAAGTTGCCGCATATGCATAGTCGAGGCATGTTCTTATTACAATAATCCCCGGGTGATTTGACCTCGCTATATTGCGTCCTCCCTTTTAATTAAGTTAAAAATTGAGCAAACTACAAATTCCATAAAAATGCGGGATTTTCGTACATGATTTTCCTGGTTAAGTACGTAAAAAGTTGTGTATTGAATTCATGTCCCCAGATGTGCTATTATCTTGCATTAACAATAAATTTTTATTACTGTGAGCAATGAACCCCATACAAAATACAACTTATTCTTGAAAAAATATATCTAATATTTTTCACAACATTCAGAGATCATGATCTTCTAAACATAGCCCTATCTAGGCCTTCACAAAATCTGACACCACCACACTCCTTCCTGTGAATCAAAGCAAGCCTTTTTCCACTGCTCGTCAGTTCAATTCCTTGTTGTGATAACGCACAAACCTTATCCGATCGCAATTCTTTGGAAACCATCCCACTTGGATTTTTTTTTTGAGTAATTTTGAATTCAACATTTCCTGCAATTATCATTCTCTTTGGTATTAGATAGATCAAGTCGTAGAAGAAAGTTGAATTCGCGATATTTACACAAATTCATATGAGCTAGAAATTGTTTGCATTTATAGTTATACTCAATTTTATCTGCCAACACTTTGCGAATTTACGAACCGAAAACGGACTTAAGAAACAATTATGTATAGAAAATCGTTTCATCAATAAACAAATAAACGTGGATAATGCAAAATAATCTGGAAAAATATTTAACATACGAGTATATCTAGCTTGAGTAGTTGTACCTGTGCCGCTGTATATATAGATATCCTTTTAATATTTTTAATGCATACTTTATTTTCGTATTTAATTTAAAACGAATTATGTCGTTTATTATTTTCAGATTGAATGAGAGTGACAGAAAATACTTTTCTTATTTGAAGGACGAAAATTGTGACCAACTGCTCTATCACCATTGCCCATTGAGTTTCAATAACATTTCTCCATTCACCGATGATATATAAGAAAATTAAAAGACAAATATATTTAAAAATATGATTTATGTTATTTATTGTAAACGTAAAAATAACTGAAATCAAAATTGAGAGTATGCAAAGTGATGAAGATGAAATGGGAGAACGTGGGGTGAAAAGTCACACTATCTCAATGTAATTTCCATGGTTTTTAGACGGACCCGTTTACCTACATATTCGACTGATCTTAAACTTCACTTCAGTTGTACGTATGAGAAGGATGAGTAGAAGATTTCCTAAATCTCGTCGCATATGTGTGGATGCACTCCATCTCCAACTTCCTCCGTTTTCGATAATTTTAAGAAGATTCTATAAGCCAAATTTTGAGTTAGGCTAGGCGACTAATAAAGACAATCATAGCATTATCTTATTCTCCAGATTAACGAAGAAGTACTTGCTCTTGACGATACACGAAGAAACTACCCCAAGTCGGTGAAATGAACTGGAGGAAAAATGACACTGGCCGTCATGGTTCTGGGCGGCGAAATTGACCTATGCACCACGGAAGACTGACGGAAGAAATACCTCAATTGATTTGTCAAGTTTCAACTGATGACCTGCTCTAAGCAAGTGGTTTATGTTGATCGTTCGCCTGCAAATACTGAATATTTGAGGCCTTATAGAGACGTGCTATTGTTCATCAATTCTACGAGTGGAAAAACAGAGACAAGAACTCTTTGGAAGAAAGAAAAGGGCCATTTTAGAAAGACCCAATTCTCATCATAAGCGTAAAGTTGGTAGATTACCATTGGAGTTTGTAAAAATAAAGACAGTAACACTACATATATTTAAAGTATTAGCAATGTTGAAAATCTAGAGAGAACAATTCTTGCAGAATGTTAAAACCAAAAATCCTGCTGCTAGGGAGTCGATTTTAGGACAATTTAAACATATCTTAAATAATAAAGTAATTAGTGGTGTCAATGTACATTGAGATTATAAATATCGAGATCCAAAAACATCAATGGGTCATGACATCGATAATATACTACGAAACATCGATGTATTTGACACATCGTGAGTTCCATACCCATTCCTAACTCCCGCTGGTGAACTTTTAACTTATAGAAATAAAGTGCACGACTGGATCGCAAGTAATTTACACCTACATGTTGTTCATCTGCAGAATCTAAGATTTGATGTTTTTTTTTGACAATCCGTTAAATTAAATTTTTTTTTTTTAAATTTTCCAAAAATTTTTTATGCCATGACCTTGCATATATCAAATATTATTTAAATATTAATTTGGAAAAAATAGACAATTTGTAAAGTACCGTTAATTTTGAGTTCCGAATGAAAATTCCGCAGATGTGGAGTTTACAGAAATTCATCCAGAAGTTTGGACTGCAGTACTGATAGACAAAATTGATAGACCCAATTTATTGAGTTTGTCTATCATAGTAATGTCAGGTTTGAGGAACATTTTCAATAAACGAATACTTGCCCTTATAGGTGCAAGGAAAATTTAATGCATTTCTTACGGAGAAATCTTCCTTTACATTTTTAGTGCAGTAGTGGAGAGTTCTTCTAACTCAATACTTATGCTCTTCCATGTACTCTGAGGGGATTAAGGAGCAGGTACCCTGGCTCCTTGCGCCAGACCGACCATCTGAAATGGATAAATTATTCAGTCGGACGGATTGTCCAACTTCAATATTTTTCGGGAGGGATAGACATCATATAAAGTCGAGTCCAATTCTGAATTCTCTCGATTCCTAGGCGGCAAGCTCAACCTATTTTTTTTGTCGTGTATCTGAAGATATTATAAAAGAAAATTGTTACAAACCCCAAAAAAGTATTTAGTAACCGAGTGTAATTTATCCGTAAACTTTAGGGTCAAAATTCAGTAAGAGTATTGTATAATTTTGTGTCTCTAGCCGGGTGTGTAAATGTAAGCCGAAAGTCCAACAGTCAATTTTTTTTATTATCCAATACACTATTGTAAACTACACGATTGAGAGGAGACTGTAAGCTGCATATGGAGGAGCTGTCAGAACTTTGGAGTAACTCCTTTTGTTCTGACATTTGAATCCACTGTGGCGGTTAAAAGCGGAATCAGTCACCCCGCCAAAAATAACAGTACGGCAGGAAGATAATTTTTTAATTTAAAATCCAGTGGAAATCATTAAAAAAAAATCGTAATTTTAAAATCTTAAATAAGTTTCCTTTAAAACAAAATTCTGAACTAAACTCTTCAAGATATAGACTCTTAGAAAAAAAAAAAAAAAAAAAAAATTTGCTCAACTGAAAACCTTACTTCTTGGTTGACCTTATGTTAGATCAAAAGAAGAGTTTTTTGGTGGAAGTTCTTTTTTGCAAAAGTCACAATAGTGGATAAAGAAACAAAATCTTGCTAAGTTAAAATTGTGTGTAGTAGAAAAAAAAGTAGCATTTAAAAGATGAGTGATTGTGGAGGAATTCATAGACGACTTAGTGATTCAAGGCATTTACCCAAAAAAAGATGACTAGTTATGTTCTGTATTATTTTCTTGTTTGTTTGAAAAGCCTTTGCCCGGGGTCCATTTTGTTCCATTGTACTGTTCATATAACTGCCGCGACCTGTTGTCTTTCGATCCGTAACATACGGGACCGCCGTATGGGTAATCTCAAGCCATCTTGTGACCATTTTAAACTCGCCTTGTTAGGGTTTTTTTTTTTTTTAAATACTTCTAGATTTCTATCATTTACCTTGCAATAACCTTTTATCAGAGTCTAATACCCTGGCGAAGCTTTGGCTAGATAACTTCTAGCTTAGTAGTAAAGAAGTGTGAAAAACTCTGCATCTTGGAATTTTACCACAAATCCAATATTTTTTGTTTAATTCCCCCGGGAAATAAAAAAAAAAAAAAAGTTAAACATTGTGTGGCGCCCCGGCATCCCTTATTTCTATTTATGTATTAGCATAACAATTATTTCCGAACCCAACCCAGCTGAGCATGTTTATAAATTGACATATTTCGGATATAACTCATACGATTTTGTTAAAAATTGTGTTCTAAGTAATATTGGACATAATTATGCAAAAACATAGCATATCAATTTTCAAATAATTGTTTAAAAGAAAAGTTGATGTTGGCTTACAGACCAACAGCATACATTAGAAGTTAAGTTCGACCCTGCCGTGCATTTTCATTTTAGTAGACTGTACTACCTCGATAATGTTTACTTATTAAAACAGGGCCTGTTCACATTACTGGATAGGAAAATAATCGTAAAATACTAAAGGGTGGTTAAGTTTTAAGGGCCGATGTTGATTTTGAATAAAACACAAATTATTTAGGAAATTACTGTCATTTCTTTTTATTATGATAATATTGGTATGGTTCAATTATGTATGAAAGAAAATATCGACCAAATGGCCGCCGCGACCACGGTGGCACACCTCCATCTGATGGTCCAAATTTTCGGTGACGCTGAGGCATAATTGAGGTTCTATGCCGTTAATGTGCCGAACTATCTCATCCTTTAGCTCTTGAATTGTTGCTGACTTATCGACGTACACCTTTTCTTTCAAACAACCCCAAAGAAAGAAGTCCAACGGTGTCAAATCACATGATCTTGGCGGCCAATTGACATCGCCACCACATGAGATAACACGGCCATTGAATTTGTCGCGCAAAAGAGCCATTGTTTCGTTAGCTGTGTGGCAAGTGGCACCATCCTGTTGAAACCATATACCGTCCACATCCATATCTTCCAATTCGGGCCATAAAAAGTTCGTTATCATCTCACGATAGCGAACACCATTCACAGTAACTGCCTGACCGGCCTCATTTTGGAAAAAATACGGCCCGATGATGCCGCCAGCCCATAAACCGCTCCAAACAGTCACTCTTTGTGGGTGCATTGGTTTTTCGACAATCACTCTTGGATTATCATTCGCCCAAATGCGGCAATTCTGCTTATTGACGAATCCACTGAGGTGAAAATGTGCCTCATCACTGAAGATGATTTTCTTCGAAAATTGATCATCCACTGTTGCCATTTCTTGCCACCATTGTGACCATTGACGACGCTTGAAATGGTCAAGATGCTTTAGTTCTTGAGTCAATTGCATCTTGTAAGCGCGTAAATGCAAGTCTTTATGCATAATGTTCATCAACGACGAGCGTGAGAGGTGCAATTGTTGGGCACGACGACGAGTTGAGGTGGACGGATCTTCAGCCACACTATCGCGAACAGCAGCAATATTTTCTGCAGTACGAGCTGTACGAGCATGCACTGGTGTTTTCACATCTCCTACAGACCCGGTTTGCACAAATTTTTGCACGATTTTTCCGATTGTAAGCACATTTGGACGATTAAATTGACCGAAAGAATCACGAAATGCACGATATGCATTTTGATTTGAACGCCCATTTTCATAATAAGCCTGAATAACTTTAACGCGTTGCTCGATTGTGTATCTTTCCATGGTTCAAATTGAGTTAGTCTGAAATTGGGAAATGTCAAATGAAATGCAGAAAAAACTTGACGTTTAGGTGTGGTTCACATTCAACATCGGCCCTTAAAATTTAACCACCCTTTATAATAATTATATTTATATATGTATAATATTTCATTATAATTATTTAATTATTAAGCATCACGTGCTTGAACCGGCTTAGTCAAGTGGGTTAATTCAAATCCCGTCGGCACAGATTATTTTTTCTTTTGATTTTTTAATTTTTAATTTTTTACTTGCGTAAATATATTCGATCTAGAGATTTTGATCCATCTTGACATTACGATAATAGAAAAACTCAAAAAAGTGGGTACTGTCTGTCTGTACCTCGGACTGCAGTCTAAATGACTTTATTAGGCCAATTTTTAAAAATAAAAAAATTGTCTTTCTCTAAAAACGGCTCTTACGATTTAAATTAGTATCTGGATTAAACAAAAGGTAGTAATAAGGCTTCGTACTCGGTTTTTTTGCTAAAAATTCGAATAACGCTACTTTACTTATTAGCCGACTTGGAAAAATTGGCTATACTTCGAAAATAGTAATATCTGAGTTGTTTCTGACATCTGGCATACACATTTTTGACATGTGCGTTTTTTAGCTTTTGAACACATACGGGCCTTTTAGCAAAAGGTTTGAAGATTGTAGTGATGGGGAAATACAGAGCCTGGAAGATCATTCCACATTCGTGTCGTTCGGCTTATAAACGAATCCCTATATTTGACAGTGCGACCGAAGTTGGGCTTAAGGGTGAATTGATGCGCATTCTAAGCATGGCGCATATTGCGGGTGAAATTTTGAAGGGGATGAATGCAACAGACGATAAAATAGGGAGAGACATGAGACATTTCTCCGATGTTCAAGTGAATGTATGGAATTCACAATGTCTCTATCACCTATAAGTTTTAACGCGCGATTCTGTACCCTATCAAGAATGTGCAGAACGGTCTTGGGTACACCAGACCAGGTATGGGCGTTATATTCCAGATTAGGGCGGATGAATGCCTATTAAATTGAGGCCAGATCAGACGGGGTAAAATATTTCTTGCACCGTTTAAGGAATCCTAGACATTTTGCAGCATTTTTGGCGACCTCGAATATGTGATCGTTCCATCGAAGATGGTTATTAATACACATACTGAGAATGGCAAGTCTTTGGGTTTCAATGATGCAAGTACGAGTACCATCCATGGATAATGGTTGGAGGTTTTGGTTTCGCTTGAGAGATAGAACACAGCATTGTGTTTTGGAAGCATTAAATTCCACTCTATTGGTTGAACCCCATTTGATTATGCTGTCCAGGTCGGAATTTAATGTGTTTAACATATTTTACCGTTCCCCTTCTATGGCCGAAGAACGTGAGTTAGGGAACAAATATGAAAAACTGAGGGTACTGTCATCAGCGAAGACAGAGACAATGTAAAGGATGAAACATTGTAGTAAATTGCTCAAACATTTTTTACTTTCATGCACCTGACTGCCAAACATTTAAATTGACTGTTTGTTCTTGTTATACCTCTTCTATTTTTTACAGCAACTTTGACTGTAGTGGAAGGTGCTTTCAAATTGAGAAAGTTAATGAGTTTAAGATTTAGCGTTGTTAATTGATTCCAAGATGAGTTTTTCTAATCATAATGAGTTTTTTGAGAAAATATTTCCGCTACACTTTGGCGGATTTCTTTTATTTAAGGACTCATATACTATGGTTAATTCCACAGCAAAAAGAGCTCTTAACTCAAGCAGAACACAATTGAGATTGATGGTAGGACTTTTAACAGGGCACATCAATCTCAACAAACATTCGTTCAGACTCGGGATAGCTGATACAGCAATCTGTGCCAACTGTGAAGAGGAGGAGGAAGATATAGAACACTTCCTCTGTCACTGCCCCGCTACAGCGAGGCTAAGGCTGAAAATTCTGGGATCTCCAAGGATTCCGGATATTACACACCTCAATAAGAAAGGAATCGGGGATATACTGGAGTTCGCCAGACGAACACTACGATTCCCCGATCACTATACGATATAGTTGATACGACCCATGATCCCTAGACCTAAATCCTCTCAATACATAATTCCCAAAACACATCACTATTCCTTACAGCTACGCAGATGAGGGGAACACAACGGGCCCAATGGAGGCCTAAGTGAAGAGCATAAGCTCACCCTCTCAAACCAACCAACCATGGTTTATTCCATTCAAAATTGCAATATGGCATCGCCTTCTGGGGAGGTATCTATTTTAATAAAATTCAGCCGCTAGTAATCTTACAAAAATGTGTTTTGAGAATAATTTGTAATAAACACCGTCCACTATTTCTTTTATACTGTAGAGAATATTTTTCTCTAGATCTGGCAATATTAATGTTAGAGTCCTTGACGTAAATTTCCCTCATTCTGTTGTTGTGCTAATAGCTAATTTATCGCACCACTGCGTTTCGAAATGTTTAATTTTTATTTGTTACGAATATTTCTCCGTCTTTGTTTCGTTTTGGAATTTTTGTTTCACCTTGTTAATTATTTTTATCTTTATCTCATGTTTGTTAATGGATATAAATGAATGTATACTTTTTTCTTTTCTAAGGGTCGCCACACCCATAATCTATAACGGAGCCTAGCTCTTTTGAAATAACATTTAACAATATTTTTGTTATTAACTTATAAGATTAAGCTGTAAAAGATTTAATTGAGAAATAAATGAATTGAATTGAATTGAAATATGGTTTTTTCCACCAACGCTCTACCAGGGACGCTCTACAGTTGGCCTTTCTGTCTGTATGTCCCATCGACTGCACTCTAAACGGCTATTAGGATTTTCTTCAAATATCTGGGATCGGTGTGTTCACAATTCGAGGCCGAATAGGAATTTTCACCCTAACCACAAAGTTAAAGGCCAATTGTGAAAAAATGGATTTTCTCTAAAATGGCTCAAACGATTTTGTATAAAGTTATTATTTGAGTTGGGATGGATATGTGTTCCTAAATAGCGTACCAAGTATTTGGAATAAATTTCGTATAACCGTACTTTACTTATTAAAAGCTTTTTAAGTATTAGCTATTTCGCGGCTATGGCTTAACAGTTTTTGTTCGTATTTAATATCTAACCAATATTTAATATGTGCAAGGTTCAAAGTTTTTGAAAATTGTCAAAATATTTTTTTTTTTTAATATATCGGGCTAAAAAGAAATTAAATTTCAAATCCGATGTTTTGCAAACAAAAACGTGCAACCCAGGCGCGCACACTATTTTTATACATACATATATTTGTCCAGTCTTTAAGCTTAAATTTATTACTTTTGAAGATTTGAGGTAACTTATTCACATAACGTATTCTTGAAATAATTGATTGAAATCTATAATTAATTTTGTTTACTTATAGATACATATGTAAATACATTAAATGCCTCAAAGGTATCAAATTCAAAACAATTTTTAGAGTTGTAGGTATGCCCAAATCAAATCAATTTTTCTATCACCCATTGTTTTTGCATACAAATAATAAGTGCATATGCACATGATAGAGTTTTGAGCAGTTTTCGAAAAAACATTTGTAGTATTTCTTTTTAAATTTACAAAATTTCTCTTATTTGGGCTTATATCTCAAAAACCAGTACATTTGCGTACTGATATCGAAAATTTTAAAATCAGCAATGCTTTATCAAATTGAGAAATCAATACATGTGCTGATGAAATCAGTACGAACGGCAAGTCTAGGGGGATGTACCGAAGTAGGTACCTACTAGTATGTGTGAAGTTTTAGATAAAGTCACTGGACAATCCAATAAATGTTTCTCATACGTTTTCAATGAATATGAATACTTCCATAAATTTAATTTTCAAATAAGTACTTCTTGATTATTGGAATAAATTAAAAATTCACACTCAGTCCATCGCTACAAACTTTAACCCACCGCTACCTACCCATATTATTCTATTTGCTTCCCACTAACCTCATTGCATTGCTTTTAGTACTCGTACATTCAAATTGAGGTTCGTCTATCTGTGCAGACTGCTCACAAAGTTCATCGGTCGATATCTGAACCCCCTAGGCACATCCTGCAGCCACCAACAGTACCAACAAGTTCTGTGAATCTGGCATACAGTTTAGGTTTAGTAATGTTCACAATACACTAAGCATAGGACATGTTATGCAATGAGAAAACATTTGTTCATTGCACTCAAAGAAATTAGTAATTTACTTTCAATTATGTGCCACTCGGAACAACCATTACAGAGTGTAATTCATGAGGAAATTCAAACCAAAGTAAAACTCCTTCAGACAGGACTCTCAAGCATAACTCATTATTGGTCTTGCGCGCTGAACTATCCTAATGCAAGTCCTGCGAGCTGCACCTACATAGCCTGACCTTATAAACTAATCGCCTTAGCTCCGCAAAATCCTGACAACACCTTTTTTCAGGTCCTTAACATCGCATTCAACGTGACAAGCAACTGCCTGTTGATTCTTTGTACCATCCTACGCATGTCCAACACTCATACACTCACAACTACATTCCCCAGTATTCCAGAGTTCACTTCCCAAAACGGTTATAGTCCCCACGTGCTGGAAAGAATACAAAGCTTTTTAGATTTCCCCTCTCAAAAACAGATTGTTGATTCCCAAACTGTTGCAATTTCGAAGCGCAACACATGAGCTTTGCCCTTTGCCTCACCCACATCTGGGTGCTCACAACCTCCGCCATCACCCACTCAATATCCTCACATAGCAAAGCAAATCCTGGGAGTACGTACTGGAAGGTTTGTGACACATATCCACAACTCCCATAGCAAGCGCTTCAGTTCCCCAATTCTTGGCCTCTCGAGCACACACACAGTGTGTACTTCCACAACGCCGTCGCTGCGCTCTTCCAGAAACAAGCCCTTTCAGTCTAGGATAAACTTTATAGTCGGGCACAACAAGTGCGTGTAATTCATTCGGTTCGAGTGGAGGAAAAGTGAAATATTAAGTAGATTTATGTGCATTTAGTTACCTTCCGCAATACCACCTGCTGCCAGTTCCAGTACCCCTGTTGCTACTACCACCGTGCGTCGTCACCCCTCCGTAGTGTAGCCTCCTAGTACATATAGTGAGTTTGTCATATGGAAAATTGAAAATAATTGATTATGGTGAAAAAAATTTGTGCAAAACGCATGTGAATAGTCTCACGGTTTATCTAATTAAAATCAAGTTTCTGTGAAATATTTAAAACGGATCAACGGCTATAAAAAGCGATTTGAATTGAAGTGCAAATTTGTGGAAACTCCGTCGGGAAGGTACCTCTCTCACGTGAGTGCTCGCGAATATTTCGTCCTCGTAAATATTTCGTTCGTTCGGTAAATCAAATTAGCGGGTATTTAGTGCGTTACTCAATCCCATGTAATATGGCAGTAGTGTAATCCTTTGATCTTTTTTAGTGAACTCGTGCAAATTTTTTTTAAACAAAAGCCGGCCAAGTTTTCTATGTGAATGTGATTGTAATGTGATTGTGCGTCTTAAATCCAACTGAATGCGGTTAGTGATTTAGGACATTTATTTCAATCAAGTGAAATCAATCTGTCAAACATCCCGCCCGCTTACTAGTTGCTGTTGTTACGCGATATTCACTGCTTAGCATGGATACCATTTGGATAATAGTATTTTTTATAGGATTACTTTACTTCCAGCCAACAAGTGAGTTAATATTTAAGTACTTTTTCCTCTCTATCTACGAGCTGAGGCAATATTTTAACTTCTTTTATTCCATCATTACAATGCAATTATGAAATTGCCTTGAAACTTTCTGATATAGAAGTTGTCACTGCAATTAATAATGCATGAGACAAGTATGTACATTAAGGTGTTTGTATCGTCAGCCTGTGGACACGTGGGCTTTCTCATAGATACAAAATAAGACATTGATTTTTGTTTCATTTATGAATCTGGGTTTAGGTTAATAGAGTTGATTTTTTGGCTCTGTATAATTATAGTTAAAGTGAAAAATGGATTGAATATTTTAATAGAATTTCGGGACTAAATTTCTTATTCTGTGGTTGTGAGAAGGTTGTTGAAATTGGTAACTGCAGTAGCAAACTGTATCTGAGAAAGAACCTGAATTGTGCCATATGGTTAGGCTGACCATATTTTTTAGACAGCAATACAGGACAGGCACAAAACAAAAAAAGGGGTAAATTGTTGCCTTATCCTTGTTGCTCAAACTTTTTGTATGCAACCACCCCTACTATTTAATTGCTTTCTATATATAATTTGTTGAGCAGTGTTGGTAGAACCAGGGATTTTTCTCTAGACAAGGGAGAAAACAGACTGTCTAAGAATTATGTAATTTAGCTTAAATTCTAGGGGAAAAATTAATGCGTTCAGGATTTTTCTTTATAATTATTTCTTTGATCAAAGCTTTTTTTGTCTGAAATTCGGATTAATTTATTATTTCTCTAAATCTGATAGTTTGTCACATCTTCCGCTAATATGTCAATGTACAAGGAATCTCTAGGGACTTTCCAGATAAAACTCCTGGCAACACTGCTGCAGAGCGCAACCGAGGTAGTATCACCCATCAAGAGTTTGGGTGTTCATTAAAAGGCTGAGTGGAACTAAGTCAGTTTTGGAATCGACCTAACTAAATACGACAACCACTCCCTAAAACAATAAAGTCCACGTACTTTCACCAATGCGCTGTTCATTTGGAAATAACACAGATTTGAAATTTAGACAAAAATCCCCTAAAAATCAAAATTTTGGGAATTTTTCAAAACTTGGTACGCCATATCATTTGATATGTCAAATATTGCTTACATGTAGATTTTCAATAAAATCGTTTGAGTCATGTCGGAGCAATAAACAATTTACAAAAGTTCGCTAATAAGTAAGTATACAGAATTTTTTCGAAAAACATCATGGTCCGCTATTTAGTAACACATGTCCATTCCAAACTGAAATATTAACTTTCAATAAAATCGTAAGAGCCGTTTTCGAGAAAATCAATTTTTTTTTCAAAATCGGCCATTTGTAAAGTAACGTTAATTTTGGGGTTAGAATGAAATTTTCAATCAGATACATAAATAGGTATAAATAAAATAAATATTTTGGCGCTTACAGACCATACAGGTTCCTAGTCCAGCTTCTCACAGCCACTCTTGCTGTGTGCCACACGAATGATTGGGACCTACAGTTTTGTTTCCGTTTCCGAAGGCAATTTTTTAGATTGAGGGAAGCTTCTCATAACAATTTTACTCTCGGATGTTTGTCAGACATTCATGAGAGGTTGAACCGTGAGAAAACTTTTATTTTGGGTTTTCTAGGAGCCGAACCTTGAAACTCCCGCTCAATGATGGCGCACTGAGCCGCCCACCATAGGTAGGTCTATAAATTTCATGAATTTGGAAGTGCTTAGAGATTTTGAAAAAAATGAAAATCATACTATCAAAGTAAGAAAAAGATTAAAGCGTAACAAAATCCGTGATTTTAGATATTAGTGGGTAGAAAAGGCAGCGCAGTTAATACTCGTAACTAATATATATATTTTAGTAAGTATTGCGATAATACACATCCACTGAAGATTAGATTCCGGAATTGCAAGATAACTTTTATTTAACATTATCACTGTAGAGATTAGATTCATTACTTCACAATTAACTTTATGTAAGGAACACAATAAAGATATATGAAAGGGATATTGAAAAGAAATAAAATGTGAGCCATTTCCTTTTAAAATTGCTATAAAAAAATGCATTTATTATTTTTAAAATTTTGTTTGCTTTATTGAAGAGAGTACACTTTCCGATTATTTATGTAAAATAAGTTCATTTAAATGGCTGTCGCGGCTGGCTTAGCAGTAGCCCATCCTGTCAGTTTTGCAATATTTTTTTTTATAATTCGGGGTTCTATTTTACGCTTGATCAATATTGCGCTTAAATGCCTGAATCGTTTCTGTATTGTCAGCATAATTTCTTTAACATCACTTCACAAAAAAAGTCCAACGGCGTCAAATCGCAGCTCCGCGAAGGCCAAGCATCACCAAAACGGCTGATTACACGATTTAGTATGCAAAAGATCGATTTTTGGACGGCTTGTATGGCAGATAGCGCTATCTTGCTGGAACTACAGATCGTCCAAGTACATTTCCTCAGTTTCTAGCTAAAACAAATCAGTTATCGTGCCTCTATAGCGCTTTTCGTTGACCATAACGTTGTTGATATCCTCATATTCGAAGAAAAATAGGCCAATATTGCTGCCATTCCACAAACCACAACAAACACACTCTGAGGATGTTCCCTTCTCTACGACTACGTGTGACGTTTTCGACCCCCAAATACGATACGCTTGCTTAAAATATTAAGCAAAATCAACGTCAATTTCGAGCTGCTCTAAAGCCCAAACAGAGAAGCGATAACGAAGCGGGTGGTCAATTTACCTAATTCCTAAGTCATTTGTAAGGGAATAATCCGAGGTATTTATGCATAATTGTCTCCTCAGGCTAGTGCGGGTAATGTTCAGTTGCTGAGATCTGTGGTGAGTTGAAGTTCTCGGGTTTAGGAGCACACTTTCGGCAACAGCAGCAATATTCTCGGCTGAGTGCACAGGACGAATATGAGGATAACTTATGTTATCAATTAGCATGCCAATATTAGAAACTTTCTCACAAATTTGCATACAAGAGGCACGGTTGGTGCATTATTTCGAAGTTCAAAATCGCACTGTTTCGGTAACACAGCACTGACTTTGGAAACAAATTTTCAATAATTTCCAACGATGTACAAGAGTTAATCGGTTCATTTCATACCGCGGCGATATGATACTATGTTTTTGTCCATTTTTTTTAACGCGAAAATAACAACAAATTTAAAAACAAACCAGCAGATGGCCCACCCTTTATACATTTATATTATATTTTGATTTTTGAAGCCTCTTTATTCTTATTCTGTTTAACTTGTTCCTATAAAAAGCGATATCGAAATTTTTATCAATCTTAATATTACACTCAATCCTTGATACTTTTGAATTATTACAAAAAATATGCCCAAGTAGATAATTCGCATTACGATAAATTTAAACAATCTTCGAACTAAAATTTTGTTTAGAATAAATATTTATTCTTGGTTAGATGGTACTAGATTGCCAACGAAGTTCTTAAAAAGAAAAAAAAATGAATAACGATGCTTTACGAATTTTTAAAAATTGGTTATTTCTTGTCTAAAATTGTCACCAAATCAATATTTAATATATGCATGGACATGCCATACCAAGTTTTGGAAAGTTTATGAAATAATTTTTTTTTGCTTTTTAGCGCAGTTTTTTGTTTAAAAAGTGTGTTAATTTAACTATTTCTCTTAAATTTGCAAATAAACAGAACATACATATGTAGGTGCAAGTCGTGCACTTTATTAAAACAATTGTATATTTCATACAGTACCTACAGTCCTGTACAAGACAGTCACAGTACGAAATGGTTAATGTACTGCAGGCATTTTCTAAATGTTAGTATTTACGTATGCATATTACGTAAATTGTCAATTTTGTTGAAACTTTTATCAAACAAATTACCCCTAATATGTAATAAGGATTATTCAATGTAGGGCACTTATTATAACGATTAGCGAAAATGCATACGAAAAAACAAGGTTTTAATTTTGTGGTTACTAAAAATGGTTTTAGTGTCAAGTTGGAGTTCAAATATATCTTATGTTTCAGAAATCATATTTATGATAAGATTTTCTCATTTAAATTAAAACCAAGTCACTCGCAACAAGTGCTCAAAGAAAAAGCTAACGGATATATCCCAGTTCGTAATTAATTTATTAAAAAAATGGATAATGGTTTTTTTTTTTATGGATTTTATTGGTGCAAACGAAAAACCGTCACAACCGTCTATAGATCACTACTCTCAATTAACTAAAAAAAAATATTTTTTCAGCAAAAAAATAAAATGAAAGAATTAGTTACAGCCTGTGAAAATAGAGCATTGCCGTTCTTATACGATTTTTCAATATCTTTCACTATAAAGTATACAGCCTGTATGCACAAGGGTAACACTGAAAAGTAAAGTTTTAAAGTTTGCAAAGATTTTTTATGGCTTCCCGAGTGGCTGAACTAGACAATTTATCACTGGTTACACAAATTTAAATTTGGTCGTGCGGAAAATGATTGAGTTAGATGCAGTGTGGAACATATGCTCAGATAAGTGCATCTTTAGGTATTAAAATGAGCCAAGTACAATCAATTTTATACGATCATTTCAATGTGAAAAAGCTACGTGCTCTTGACTTGTCTAAAAAACGAATCAAGCCAAATAGTACAAAAGAAGCACTCAAATGGCTTCACTCAGGTTCACCAAACGCTGTGTTTAACTTTGTCACAGGAGACGAAATCTAGAAAAACTCATACGAACCTGAGACAAAACGTTTGTCAGCTGTTTAGAGTTTCAAGAAAGAATGTTTTAGAAGATTATATAATTGTTAATGCTGATTGGTACCCAACAATCTGTTTGTTACTGAGATACGCAAAAACAATTCAAACCGTGTCGTCGCATCATACTACATCACGACAATGCGAAATCTAACACTGTACAGCAAATGATCGACTACTTGACCGACAAGAATGTGGAATTATTGACTCACCCTCCATAATCGCCTGATTAAAAAAAAAAAATTAGAACCTCTGACAAACATCCGACTGTAAAATTGTCATGAAAAGCTTCTCTAAATCGAAAAAAAATTGCTCTTCGGAAAGGGCAAAAAATTGTAGGTCCCCCAACCATTCGTGAGGCGCACAGCACGAGTTGCTGCGAGAAGCTAGGCCAGGCCCTGTATTGGGCTGTTAGCGCCAATATATCTATTTTTTGTTTATATATGAAACTTGTTTGTATGATTTTTCCCGGAAAATTCAGTATGGCCTATTATACTCGTATGCAGTGTGTTTTCGAAACAAATGGAAGGACTCAAATAATAGCTTAGGTTATTTGAAGCAAAATAACTAAATAAATAAATTTGACCAAAAGATTCACTGTAAACTTGGAATATACATAGCTACATTATTTTTCACTTGCACATAGTCGGACAAGTATTGGTTTCCTGATAATTTTCGATGTCGAGATTTTGATCGAACTTGACTTGACTTACAATTGAGAAACCCAACAAATTGGGTCTGTACGTACGATTGCAGCCTAAGTGGCTGAACGGATTTACTTCAAACTTCTTATCTGGGGTCTGTGGGTTTATACATATATCGAAATTATTCTAGCCCCAAAATTAGAGATACTTTACTAATGGCCGATTTTGAAAATAATCGATTTCCTCGAAAATGGCTCTTACGATTTTAAAAACATTTGATATTTAAGTTAGGGTGGAGATGGCATTACAGGATTTTGTCAAAAAAAAATACGAACAACGGTACTTACTTATTAGCTTCTTGGCTATGGCTCAAATACTTTTGTTCAAAATTCATATCTAAACAAAATTTGATATATGCATAACCGTTTGAAATACTTTAAACTTCGCTGAAGCTGGTATGTATCTCCGTTTTATTAATTAATTAATAATTCTTTGAATCTTAACCTGGATCTTTGACATATGTAAGGTTCGTAGCATACCAAGTTTTTTGAAAATTGTCAAAATAAGATCTTCCGAATTTTAACGGGTTTAATATTTTAAATCCGAGTTTTAAAACATATCTGCAGTTCGATTGACCTAGTCGTCGACTTTATTTTTATTTGAAATTTGTTTTTTATATACAACAGAACTTATAGACTTTATTAACATAGTTTTTTATGTAAAGCTCATAGAATGTAAGTAAAAGCAATTAACTTGTTGGGCTTAGTTTACGTTTGTACTCTCTTCGGATAAATTATTTTGATATGTATTAATTTTGCTCATTTGTGTGTGGTTTGTGGTGAACAATTTGACTTTGACTTAAAGTAGAGACACAGAAAGGATCGAAATGAATGGCCAGTTCAATAAGTGGATAAAATGACTAGACATCAAAGCCTGATTTATAATTCCAAATGAATAGCAAATTAATTGATAACAAAAAAACAAAATATTTAAATGCCAAATCGTCCGGTTAAAACAATGAATAAAATTGTACTTTTAAAGCGCCGTCAAAATTAATAGTGTTAAGCAAATTTACTTTTACTTTCAATGACGTTAGTAATTAGAAATGCTAAAATGAAGTTAAGGCTCGTTTATTGACTTCTAAGTAAAAACTTGTCATTACTTCGCTTATTTATCATATAATACGGTCCATGTGCTTGCTCTGGCAACTAAATCCACTTACCTGTCTGTAAATTACAGCTCTTAATCAGCTACAAACAATGCGCATATTCACAGATGTTTGATAAGTTCTTATTATGTTATTGTTAAACTAATCCGTAAAACCCATGTCTAAACGACAAGGTTAGGTTAGGTTAGGTTGAGGTGGCTGTCCAACACACTCAGACCAATAATAGGTCCATTGTGATATCACATGGGTTTGGGACGAGGGCTCTATCCTACTCCTTGAACCATTTGGAGCTTCTGATGAAGTGTAGAAGGTTTCTAACGTCTGCCTATATATTATTCAGATCATTTAGGTCGTTGAAACAGAAGGCTCCTAAGTGGAGTTTCCTTCATTGTGAGAGAGCTGGGCAGGTGCAAAGAAGGTGAAGAATAGTCTATTTATCTTCTTCGTCCATTCAGCTTCTGCAGAAATCGTTTGAGAAGACGGCAAGCCTTGGTGCATTCTTGCCTATTAAACAGTGTCCAATTATGACACCTATAACAGCGCTAATATGCTTTCTATTGAGAGAAATCAAATTCTTAGAGCCTTTCAGATCCAGCTTAGGCCAAATCTGTTTTGTCGCTAGACAAGTTGTACACCTTGTCCACCTAGAATTTGTCTTTTCAAAAGCATCCAGCTTTAATTTAAGTTTGTATGTAGCGAAGGCATATCCAGTGAACTTTTGCTGGGTATTGTTGTTCCATGTCGGGCAAGTTCGTTAGCCTTACAATTCCCTGGAATATCCCTATGCCCCGGCACCCAAATTAGGTGAATATTAAACTGCTCCGTTGTATTTAACTCTGTTAAACGTCAGAAATTTGTGATTTGATTAAAAATTCAAGACCAACCAATTAAGAAAAGGCTTGCCAGTATCTGGAAGCCTTCAGCATTGAGATTTTTTAGTCGGATTTTTCATCAAAGTCATTTAGGTAATGTGAAGCCTTTAATAAAGCTAAGCAATTGTATAACTGTTGTTACCTCTTATATAGACGACCTGCATGACATTTCTCAACTGTCAGTCGAGTTATTGCAAAAATATCAAAAAAACTGGCTCTACAGCTTCCCAACTTTATCCCATTTTCATCCACAAAGTCGCGAAGTACAAAAAGTAAAGTCTTAATTTTTTTCAAATCGCTGGATATCCTGGAAGATTGACTGCAGGCGTGTGCGCATTAAGTGCCCTGCACAAATTGTTGGAGTTGCGATGGCGGGTCATTTTCTAAATCGCAAAGGATATTATTCTATAAACGTGCAAGTGTGAACTTCAATTCAATTCATTTAGTTCGAAATAATGACGGTCAAAATGTTTAGATTGTCTGCGATGCTAATTGTAAAATTACAGACACAGTTGAACGATCTCGGGGTTCACGACATGATGCTTGCTTATGGAACAACAGTAGACTGAAAGGAACTCTTGAAATAACACGAAATGCTCACAATGGAATATTACTGGGAGACGCAGGTTACCTTTGCCTAATATTTTGCTCACTTCTGTAAGGAATCCACATAGTCGACGGGAGGAAAAGTTTAATATTTGCCACATTGCAACAAGAAGCAAAGTAGAATGTCTAAATGGACAAATTAAATCAGTTTTCACAACTTTGCCAAAGAACGTAATCTCTCATGTAGGTACAGCCTTCAGCTAATATACATAAACCTTTACAGTTTTTGATACGAATAATGAAGTATTCGATGAAAAAGAAGGACCAGTACAAGTAGACGAAGGAGAAAACCCTTATGGAAGAAGACCAATAGTTCGTCAAAACCTTCATCAACCGGCATTTCAATTAGAAACATATTTTTTTTATTAAAACAAGGACAAGGAATAAAAAAATAATGATTAATTAGATTGTTATTTATTATGTATATCTATTTGAACACATAAAAAACCCAAAACAAAAGAAATAATAAATAAGAAAAACGAAAAAAAAAGAAACAGAAATTAAAACAACCGAAAAAGAAATAAGTTAATTAGAATGATGGTCAATTTCCACAATTTTCTTTTTCGCTATCCTGTTTGAGTTTTTCGGTCTCCAACATTATTAATTTGATTTGCATATCAATTTCAAATAGTGATTTTTCATGCAAAACTTGATTCCGCAGCAATTCTGTTTTTGCAGTTCCTTACTGTATCGCTCCTCGGTTGAAATTTGTTTACGGCGTTGCTGGAGTACGTCAACAGATGGCTTTGTTGTTGTTTTTGGAAGACGCTTTAGCCTTTGGATTGGAGTTTCTTATATATTGAGCTTTTCTTTCTTATTTTCTCCAATAGTTGAATCCAAAAGCGGCTGCAATACTGGCTCTATTTCCGTATCTAGTGTACATTTACTGGTTCGTCAGTATTGCTGTCTACCAATATTTCGTCTTCAATAAAGTCGTCCGCCATCATATCTTTTACGATAAAATCGTCTTTCGTAGGCTCCTTGGTAATTACCGTATTGCCAGTTGCTCTTTGTGCCGCTTTCATGTAGCTAATACTTTTCCGTGCTGCGTTCTTCATCCGATGCCACTGCTCTCTTAGCTTCGGAATTCCCCTGATGTATCCAACTATTTGCATATTTAGTTCGATATCTTACCATGCTGCCTTTTTTTGTGAAATCATCTTAACGCCGTTTCTTTTATCGTCAACGACTTTAAGATGCCTTCTGACCAATTCGCGCAGCATTTCTTTCTCTGCCTCCGACCAGTTCTGCTCCCTTACTCTTTTATATTCCTTGACACTCTTCTGTAATTTTATAATTTATTGTTTATTTGAAAACATATGTATAATTACAATTCGTACCTTATTTTTGTTTATAACAGCAAAAATAAGTTTACGTATTTTTTAAATTTCACTTTCAGAAATTGTTTTCGTAATAAATTGAATTGTAAATTAAATTGTAGCAATCAATTTATGTACTCTATATCCATTATCAGCAACACTGTGGGATAGGTTGAGTTTCATGGTGCAGTTGCATAATCCCTTCCGACTTTCCTGAGGTCCTTTAGCAATCTGTTTTGCTTCTTCTAGATTTTCCTGAATTATTTTTCCAGATAATTTTACTCTGTAGTTTTAATTCTTGGTACTCGATGCTGTAGCGGTGTTGTGTCTGTGCATCTCTCATTTCAAGAAAGTAGAATTTAAAATTTTTTTCATGATAAGAACCAATTCTTTTTTATTTGGAACTACACAGGGTCTTCACCCACTTCCTTTTGATTTTCGCGCTACGATGAACAATTGAAATTTGAGTATTGTTCAGTGCATCTTGGCTACATATGTATATGTACACATCCCAACGATGGGCCCCATATATATATATATATATACATATATACGTACACATATTTTCAATAGCTATCGGAATCTAAAGAGGCATTAGATGGATCCTTGTAGGTAAACGTGTTAGTTATGTCGCAAAGTCGCGGATTGTGACCTCTGCGGTAACTTGGATTTCACAGAATTCCTGTGGTGATTTTAAAACTAAGGATGTTAGGACAATGGTGAGCTTAGGTTAGTATACTATCATTAGTTTCTGACATTGATTTTGAATATAATCTATGTACCAAAAGTCCCTAGAAATGTTAACCAAGGGGGTGTCTAAAGCTTTTTGGAGATAATTAGGTAAATTCTAGTGATGAATATTGAAAATATTGATCAAAAAAAAAAAGAAAATATTTCGATATATTCATAAAATCCATTTTTTTGTCCTTCATATTATTTTTTTTTTTGTGGCCGATGATCAAGGGATTATTTTGCTTTAAACAAAAATCGTTTCTTTATTATGTTAGATCATCGGTTAACTAGCTGATGATTACTGAAAATTCTGAATATTGCCTGGGGATTTAGTCATATGTTTGAGAACATCTATCAAATAACGGCATAGCGCATCCTCGCGCCATCTAAAAAATCCCCTCCACTTCATGTTGACTTATCAACCAAATTTCATTAAAATCCGTTCAGTATTTTTTGGTTTAGGAGCCTAATAAACATCTTTGAATCTCCACTAAATTTTAATGAATTCCATAAGAAATTATTTGCATACCATTTGAAATCAAATTTCATCAAAATACGTGCAATGGTTTTTACGATAGTCGTGTGACGGGAACTATTTTTGAAGATTTTTGTAATCTCACCCCGTGTATATATATTACGACCGTTTTGAAGGTTTTTGAATGGAATTGTCAAAGTACCAGTCCAAGCTAACGAATTTCTTTTTTAAAGGACAATGAAGTAGTTCCTGATTTAGAAGGGCTACGGGAAGCACTTGTGAGCATTTTTGAATGTCCACCAAATTTTCAGTAAATGATGATAATTTACAAACAGTCCCTGGCACGGCCTCTCTAGTAGGAAAAGCACACTGGTCACGGGCCGATTTCCATCTAGTGGAGCTTGAGCTAGACTAATGGGAATTGATCAATCTACTGCGCACTAGTCAGATTATCAACGCCAATCTAAATCAACTTTTGATAATCCTGGAGGTTGAGGGATGCACGGTGATCGCTTATGCAGACGACGTTGCTTTAGTCGTCTCGGAGAAGCACCTAAACACTTTAAAAGAACTCCTACAAACCGGTTTAAATAAGCTAATTAAATGGAGAGCTAGGTGTGAAAGTATAAGGGTAGTCATATCCCCTTTGGCGCGCGCAAATTATAAAAAAAAAAAATCTGGGTATCATTTTGGATACAAAATTAATCTGGAGAACCAATATTAAAGAAACAACCAGGAAAGCTACATTAGCTCTTTTCTCTTGCAAAAAAGCTATCGGGAATAAATATGATAGAACCTGCAACCCTGAATAACTCACTGGCTCTACATTTCGGTTATAAGACCGATCTTCACGTACGGGGTGGTTGTCTGGTGGACTGCCTTGGATAAAGCTAGAAACCTCTGCAAACTAATCAAAGTCCAAAGATCAGCTTGTCCGTGTATAAGAGGACCAATGAGGTCGACTTTGTTTGCAGCACTGGATATTCTGTTTCATCTGACACCACTAGACATCGTTGGCAGACAAATGGCGGCAAGTGCAACAATTCGTGTTAAAGCAATCTCACAATGGTCACATAAGGAATTTGGTCACGCCTGCATTTTGAATAATTTCAGTATTCTCACAGAAAACATTGACTACACCATAGGGGATTTAGTTAAATTTAAGTTAAATTCTTATAAGAATTTTAAAGTCACTATACCTTCCAGGTCTTTCTGGGAAGAGGATGTAGGTGGAGGTGTTTTCTTAATACACCTCTCCTTTCATCTTCCAAATCTGTATAGCGTGTTCCAGGTGGAAATAATAGCAATTAAGGAAGTCAACGATAGATATACGCATCTTTTTGGATAACCAGGCAGCAATCAAGTCCTTGGAATCGTGTTCACCAAACTCAATAACAGCCCTAGATTGCCGATCATTTCTCATAGAGATGGCAAAGCAGTATCAGGGCGTAGACAAATCACAGGGAACAGTAAGTCTGATAAACTCGCCAGATATGGAACTACCATATCCATCCTACTGGATAATGGTACCTTTCGTGTACCGATCGCTACATGTAAACTCAAATTAAAGTAGGATGCAATCAAAAGAACGAATCGGTGGATGCTTGTTGCAACGAGTCTAGCGATAAAACAGACTGCATATCAGCGCCACAATAGGTGTCTTTACTGGGCACTGTCTAATAGGCAATCTCGCTACAAGGAGGAAACTGTTCTGCACTACATTTGAATGTACATGTCCAGCTCTCTCCCATAAAAGGAAACTTCACTTAGGAGCTTTCTATTTCGACTTGGGCGATCGTACAAATATAGATTATCAGAAGCCTCCTTCGCTTTATCAGATATTCCAAATGGTTCGATTAAGTAGGCAGGAAAAATTCGACATGATCCATGGGGTATCACAACGGACAGGTTTATGTGCGTACGCGTCTTCACCTGACAGCCTCTTTTATGTATTAGACCGAAACTAGAATCGAAACTACATAGGTACATTGAAATCCTTTTGGGGGTTCTAAATTTGAGACTGTGGGAAGGACAAAAGGAGCAGATAGATAAACAACAGACCGACAAGGGACAAAAAATTATAGAGGTGAACAATTTTCCTGCCATTACTCTTCAAATAACGAAAAAAAAAAAAAACATTTTAAAAAACAGCACAAAAAGTTACCTAAATAAAATGTCAACAATTATAAGTATAGTATAGTATTTTTAAAAAGACTAAATTTTCTTTTGTGATGTCACATTTTTGGAAACTTCTCCACCCTCATGCGGCCCCAATTAGTATACGCTAGGTTCAAAAGTGATTAAGTCATGTACTGTATTAAATTTAAAATGCCCAAGTCAAATTAAAGAAAAAATGTTTTTTTAAAAAAAGTACAAGTATTTAACTTCTACTCGTATTGCCACAAATACCCTAACACGCAGTATGAATATTAACGATTTATTTTGAACCTCGATTACTAGAATTTGCGGAAAAATTAATTTATGCCCAGGTTTTGCATTTAATAAAGTTAAGCTACTTAATGTTTTATTTTATTGTAACATGTTACGGAGCGAAACAAATATGGATTTTTAAATTTATCGTTCCACTCCGGATATATTAATTTCTCAGCGGCAACGACAACACAATTTAATGGCCTAACATTTCGCACACGCAATTTCTTGGAATGAAATTTTTGTCTCTCTCCATAAATGTAATCGTCAACTTGCCAGAACATTTGGCTGGATTATGTTTCCTCCTCAAATTCGGCGACAATGAAAAACAAATTAAAACAAAGCGACATCCTATAATACCCAATTCCACCCAATCTATTATTCTTTTTTTCTCTTTGGCTGTAAATCTTATTCAACCAAAACAATTGAGATAATCCCAAGGATACAAATTCTGCCATCGCCGCCGCCCAGCACCTAAAAGCTGAGACACCCACATAAACTCATTGTGGTGGTCCGTACGGAAACTTTGTCCGTATAAGCCCAGGCGAATTAGTTATAAGAGAAACAATTCAAAACACAAACAGAGAGCGACAGGCATAAATCGCATGAATAGAAATTAGGGCGAATTGAATTCGAAACGAATTTATTGTGAGGGATTTACTCTTGTTTGGGCCCACGGAGTCCCCGAAGGACCAGCAGTAGCAGCAGCAGCGCCTTCCATCATCCTGTTGTTTGCTGTGCGAGGAAAATAAATTGGCTTATTAACTTCATATGTTTTGTATGCCCACATCTCACACAAATTCTCTATGTCAGCAGGATTACCGTGATCGGATGACGGGGCTTTTGTTGGCGTCGGAAGTTGGCTGGTTATTGGTTACTCAACTTGAGGTTGAGGTCATAACGCCAACGGAGAAGCGAATACATTATTTAATATTATACGTAAGTCGGTGAAATTATTCCCAAATCTTACTTCATACTTTTACATTTGTGTGTTGTCGTGCGAAAGTTAATCCGTTGTTTTTTCTTTCCTTTGCAAAAAGTCGAAACCATTATAAGCTTTCAGTATTCAAATCGGCTTAGATTAATGAAAATTCAAAATAAGTTGTAACTTGACTGTCATCTGGGTCAGAATCAATTCCTTTCAGTCATACATTTTTTTTCTTTTGGGAATCAGGAAATTTCAATAAATGAGGTAGATGTATTGGTTCTGGTGCTTACAAGGGAATAAGAAGTAAAAACGGACGTTTTATAATGATAGTCAGGTATCTGTTCATTTGTCTGTCAAAGTTTGTTAACTAACCTTTAGACGTAAAAGGTTGATATATGGACCAGAGCTGTTTACTAAACCGCAGACAGATTAGGATGTAGGGCAAAGGTCAAGCAAAAACTGTTTGTATAAATACAATATGGACTTCAAATTATTAGAAAGGCAACGATACGTTGGTTTCAAAAATGTAAAGCTCCGTAATTTGGACTTTATTAGATTATAAGAAAACTAAAAAAAAAAACTGCCAAAAAGGTATGTCCTTATATCTGAAAATATTGAATGGAAAAATTTTGAAATGTGCCACCTTTCAGAATTTACACGAAATTTATTTTCATTTCTGCTGTGGTATAGAGTTTTGGTAAGCCTGTTTCCAGGTATACTCGTATCCCATAATTTGGTGTTTTCATGGGTAAGTTGAGAATCTTCTTCAGGAATTTCCTGTGGAACTTTTCAATTTCTTCGAAGTCATCGATTCCCCAAACCTGGGCAGCTTAGCAAAGATTACTCGACTGCTTCAAATATTTTATAGTTCACTGAAAGAAGAATGTGTTCGTTTAGAAAAATGTTTCCCCACGTTAAATTCAACAGATTTTGACAGAAAACAGTTTTATGAGATAGATATTAAGTAAAATCAAGGGTTGAATTGCCGTTTACTCCCCAGGGATAGCTCAGTTGATAGAGCATAGATGGCTAAAATCATATCTATGGCATGATTTTTCCCTGCCCTTAATGTATGTTTTCTCGTTTGTGGAATTTTCCAACAAACTTTTCATCCTTTACATATTGGTGGTACGAAATACAAAATTTGAAGCAACAATGTTACGGAGTTCGGAATATTTTCAAAATATTTACTCATCCGATTTTGGAATACTTATGTTCCACTTTCCAGAAATCTTTCAAATCTGTGCGTTATGGTAGAAGTGATCGTGACTGAACGCAAGGCATGCCTGAATAAATACTAATAACACAAAATTGTTTTTTTAATTTTTTTAAAACACTCATCTAAGTAACACTAAAATCAACATGTTGGTCGATTCATTTTTGCACATGTAATGAGGAATTTGCAGAACTGTATTTTCAAAGCTACTAATCCGGTTACGCCAGGATCAAAAGGTCCTTCTTCAGATAAGCATTCTCAGAAGTTCTAGTGAATGAAATAGTATGCTAAAATTGCAGAAATTTTTAAAACCGCTAATCTAATTTGCACTAAGGTATAGGTCTCTAGTGCTAGTTAAGATACATATGTATGTCGCAAAAAGAATCATTCAAATTGGTGTATTTTTGTAGAATCAAATCAAAACGAAAGATGCGAAAGACGATGTCACTTACAGGCACAATAAAATATATACAAAATTTTATATAAATTGTCAATGAAAATTATTGTAAAAGGCATTTTTTATCTAATTTGCGAGCACATCTATCTTACTCATCACACACGTAGTTTCAACAAGATGGGGGGACTCCGCATATCACTAGAACCTCCATAAATTTGATGCGTGACCCTTTCCCACGTCCCGTGGCCACCGATGTCTCCAGACCTCCATGGGTTTTTTCCTATGGGGGTATATTAAAAGTAATGTCTACGTTAATAAGGAAAATATCCGCCGAAAAATTCACGACATTCAGCCAAGCATGCTGCAGCACGTGGCTCGAAATACGGTGGTCCGCTTCCAAGAGTGAGTGCGACTAAATGGATGTCATTTGGACAATATCATTTTCAAAAAATAGAATCCGCGTTCTTTCTCTTTATGTTAAACTAAGTAATGGAACAATATTTCTCATACGATAGTTTTTGCTTTGTTCAAGTTAAAAAAACAGAAATCTATCACCGGACAAGGTATATCTGTGATCAGCATCAAAGTTACTTGATGCTTCTTGGGTCTTAAATATTGAGCTAAGAACATGAAATAACGGATTCCGATGAAATTTGGGATGTGAGCTTAGTCTGATACCTTAGTAGTTCTACTTTCGTAAATTGATTGAATTTGAATGATATGAGGGGTTTTAAACATTTTCGTATCATCTTCTAATCTTTCAAGTATCACCACCACCAAAATTAGCGTTTTGAGTTATGTTGAACAAGTATGGTCCCCTGCCCGAAAATCAATAAAATCAAATGAAGATGGGGTAAGATGAGGTGGGGTGACTCTTCACCCACGTATTTCAATATATATCAATAACTATTTGTGCCAAAAGACTTGTTTTAATTTTCTCCTTGTCTCCTCATTAATTGTTTACATGCACCTATTGGTATTGGTTTCCTGGAAATTTTCGAACTCGAAATTTTTATCAAACTTGACATTACTATGACAGAGAAACCCAATAAAGTGTGTCTCTCAATTCTGTCTGTCTGTCTGTATGTATTGGCGACTGCACCTTAAACAGCTGCACGAATTTTCTTCAAACTTCATATCTGGAGTCGGTAGGTTCACAATTCGAGGCGGAATCGGATTTTTCATTTTAACCCCAAAATTAACGGTACCTTACTAATGGCCGATTTAAAAAAAAATTGGTTTGCCCGAAAACGGCTCTAACGATTTACATATATGCTTTCAGTGGCGTACAATTTTATTGGCAAAAAGTACGTATAACGGTACTTTACTTGTTAACTCATTTTTAAATATTGGCTATTTGTGGGATATGACCAAATCGATTTTGTTTGAAATTAATATTTAAACTATATTTGATATACCCTAGGTCATGGTATACCAAGTTTTGGAAAATGGTAAAATTCTTTTAATTTTAACGGATTAAAAAAAAAAATTTCAAGCTTGAGTTTTTGCAGATAAACAACATTTGGGTACAAGTACGTGCGACCCAGTCGACTTCGCCTATGACATGAATTTTGAGATTTTTTGTTCAAGACATTGTATCCAATAAATGTTTTTAATATGTTTGGACTCATTGGAAGCTGTATTTCAATATATCGCATGCAATGAAAAAATTGTCTTTTTTTTATGAATATTATGTTGCTAAAAGCCCTCCCCCTAACAAATATTTTTTACAGTTTGTTGGCCTGTCACGCACTATTTTAGTGCAAGATTTCAGCGCTCTAGGTCAAACGGTTCAAAAGTTACAAGTGTCAGACAAAGGGACAGATGGATAGACAGACATACGAGTAGCGTCGAATCCATTATTGTTTAGTTTATACCATTTTGGAACGGAATATCAAAAATTACCCATATGTACATATGTATTCTAATTTAAAGCCCTTTTTAGCAGATTTGAAAAGTATTTCATTAAAAAGACAAATTTAACAAAAGCAAATGTCACCAGAATCTGTGAAGTGATAAACGACCAACAATATGTCCTGTCTGTATTTCGTATGGAGTAATAGATTAAAAGTTATTTGTAATTATTTATTTTCTCTTCAATGGAACTCTCTCTATATGCGAACTGGGTCGCGCTTGACAGATGTGTTTTAAGTTTAACAAAATTAAATTCTGAAGTGAAAGCTCGATAGACAGACAAATAGATGGATATCTACGATTCGCTCCATTACTTCTAATTTTTATTGCGAAGCAATACTGATTGTGTTCAGATGATTAAGTGTTTCGATATCACACGTGTTAAAGTGTAACGAACCAATGTAATTAAGAACAATTATATTTTATTAATGGTATTGAATGCTACGGCATAACACCAACTAACAATGTTATTTATTATTCTCGAAAAATTTCCTAATTTCTTGATTGGCATTCTCAGATTACATGGAATATCATCAAAGATTAATACGAAAAACAGGACACATGTATTATGTACAAACGCACAACATGCCCTGGTCACCCAACCTTCGTTACTCAACAAATCAATATGGAAACTTTGTCTATTGAAATGGTTGCCTTTGGACAACAATGTAACGAAACTTGTAAACTTGTTCTGTCATCACACATTTTGTCACACAATCATTGCTAATGGCTTATTTCGTAGTAAATTTTATTTTCGAAACTTCTTGTATCTTGATTTTATTATTCGCTAGAGAATGTAATACTACACAGACTCTCCCATTACCGAAACGAATAAAACGTACGAATACTCGCTCGTTAAAAACAATTTTATTTAAGTCCGTAAACTATTACCAAACTTCTACAACCTCTAAAAAAAATTCTGTGAAATTATTTTGTGGTCGCATGTTACCAACGGAAGTGGATTCGTCACGAACAGCTTAATTGATTTACCTACAAATTCTGTTTAGAGATTTTTTTAGGGGTCTAAGAAAAGTATTTTACCCACATGTTATCTGAAATGTTTGCAGGTTATCATAAATAAAAAAAAAAAATATTGCATGGTTTAAAGGTTGCTTTTTTTTGTTTAGTTGGAAAAACGTGCTAATTAGAAATGTTGATCAAATTATAACAATAATAAAGGTTCTTCCTGGACGAATCAACGTTTTCACGCCTTTCCCATAAGTCGGTGTCGTTACCTCAAGTTGAAAAAATCAGACTTGGAGGTGCCATCGCTAATCATGCTATCTATGTACATAATTATTACACGGCATGGAATTTTATGCAGACCATAACTCTTTTATAATTATAATTTATCGGATAAGCAATCATATGTAGATACGTTGAATGTGAGGGCTCCTTGACACTGGGAGAATGCCAAATTCCTCCAATTGAAACAAGAGTTTGGTCGATATAAATTGGACATTTTGGGGGTCTCAACGCGTAACTGTGCCGCTCTACTCTGGGAAATCTTCCGGAAATCGGTGGGAATACCGTGGGTATAGGTGTGCTGCTAACAGCAATTGGTCTAATCTGACAGCAACACGGTAGTAGGATAATTAACGGTCAAATTTCGGACTAAAGTAAGACTGGTTTTGATCATATAGTGTTATGCCCCACAAACCTTGTGAACGGAACAGACCAAATTAGCAGCTATTGAACTGTATTGGTGCGCTGTAAAAAATGTTGTCACCTCTGAAGCAGAAAGAAGAGTAAAGACACCTAGAGGCAGATTGACGAATGAAAAAATAAAACATTTCTACTACTTCAGCAGAAAAGAGCTAGACTGAGCTAGAGTCCCAGTATCGTATATAGATGAGAGAAATGCAGCGTAGCGTGCGATGAGATAAGCGAAATTGCATCAATTATCTAGCTGCAGAAGTAGAGGAAGCGGCAAACAGAGGCGATAGCACGACCGTTTATAGAATCCGTCCTTGAAAATGACAGATCGTTACAACTAAAGTTAATATTCGGTGTAGACCGTTCAATTTCGGATGAGAACTAGCTTAAGTGATGCGGTTTGGGAACAGTGTATTCAACGGTGTTTTGCACTCAAATCAGATTGAACTACATGAGTCGCCAATTAAGGATGAGATCACTTCTGTGATCAGAACACTCAAAAACGACAAAGCCAAGGCAATAGAAAAAATAGTTTTAGAACGAACAAAGGAACAGACAATCAAATTTATTAGCCGCGATTACGATTATAGGAAATCGCAAGTGCGTATCTAGTTTTGTCAGTTCATGTAGTTTTTTTTTTATAATTTGCACGTGTAAAAGGGGTTATACTAATTTTAGGACACGGGCGTTTTGAGGAAAGGGGAAGAGACAGAGAGAAAGACAGATTGGTGTAGTTGGTTTGAAACTCAGCTGGTATTTCAGCTGGTATTTCAGTGAACTCCAAGGGTGGCTGTCCAGATAACTGGGGAGCTTGTTTGTTTTTGCTTTTGTCGTTGCTCATGATTCACAGTATTTTTTTTCCGTCCTCCTGATGTCATCATCACGATCAAGTTGCATTTTAGCCATATGATCGCCCTACTGCCAGTGTTATGCCTTCGCAGTAGAGTTGACATAAGCTTTCGCAATTGATCGACTTTTTATTTATTTCATGCGAAATAAATAGATGATTATTGACATCAGTATTCGAACTGTGAACCTGTAGCGTGACAAGCGATGATTTTACCACTACACCAAGGCCACCCTCATGTAGTTCATTCTACCTTGTGGCACTTGCGTCGCAAGAAAAATGAAACTAGGAGCGGCCTCGTAGTAATCACAGCGATTACTGAGTGTTATATGCGCGCATAGCAATTGAAAACTATGTGTGGGGAGGGGTTGCATAAATCTTTACTAAAAGCCTAACTCTAGAAATACTGAGCAGATTGTGATGAACTTTGGTTCTTAAGTTTGCTTTATTTGTAAATGGTCAACAAGGACTGCAGATAATATTTATATGTGGGGTTCCAAAAATAAATACGTAGAAGCTCTGTGCCATCACTTGGTAGATTTTTTTCTTTTTTTTTAAAGCGAACTCTAATGTGTGAATATTGTTATATTGTATCGAGACTAAGATCAAAAAAAAAAAAAGTTTTATTAAAATTGAAAAAAGTTAATACAATGCAATGCAACTGACACACCCTCCACCTGCTCTAAGTATTTTCTGTCACGCAATGTGGTGTGCATAAGACCATCCAACATAAATATGATTGTTTCAAGTAAATACGATACAATAATTATGTTTCTATTCTTTTCTGAAAATGTTAATTTTTTTCCAATCCGTCCTAACAAAAGATTTAAGCAGTGCGACCCCGGAACATGGTAGCAAGTTCTGCAAAACGACGCATGCCCCAGTCAACCAAGACAGTTGTAGTAGAAATAACGTAGTTTTGCATTACATAATGTAATTCAACATTTTAACATCAGATGGCATCCGTCAGTTGAGTTGTTATTTATAAAACAAATATCTGCAATAACCCGATGAATTCTACATAACTTATTTTTATATATAGATTCACTTTGTACAAATTTGAAATTTACATTTGTCCAGGCCTTTTAATGGAAAAACTGGACAATATTAAACGCACACGATGTGGTTTCCCAGAAACGTACATAGGCACATTACGCATGCACATACCTCATATTATACAAAGTGAGAGTGGGTGAGAGCATTATAGGTATATAAGGATGTGTTCATCATGTGAAGAACACCATCCATCAAGGACAACTGACAGGCATAAAATCCATATCCCGGGAAAAAAATATTGCTTTCGGAGCAATTTTTCTCTTTGTGCCATCGAAATGAGAATGAGCGATAAATAAATGAGAAAAGACACCTGCCACTCGCGTGACACTGCGGTTATTGCCTTTAAAATATTAAAAATTCTCTCAAATATATTAACATGTCGGCATTGTGAGCTGTCGATTTCTTCCTCAAGAGGGGATAGACAGAAGTTGATCTGCCTCATTCGCTTGTCATTCAATATGGATGACACTCGGGTGCTTTCAAATTGGGTTCAGTGTCAAAGAATTTTGTAATATATTTGAAAATCTTATTTGAAGCATACCACAAAGTAGAAGCTCTAATCACTTTTGCTTCGTTGGGTAAGGATTCATTCAATTCAGAGTAAACGTATTCAGAAAAAATAGCAACAAACTTTCACAATGTATACTAAATGGAACGGTTAAATACATTTCTTAATCTGCATTATCTCTAACGACATAGCTTTGTCTCAGGCCTGATCCCTGGTTTTCAGACTACTTTCCTACTGCACTCACATGTACTTACGAGTACTATCCTTTCCCTCTAGGTCAACGAATTGCAGTTGCCACTGGCTGACTGCTTTTGCATGCCCTGTCAGTTTTGCATTAAATAAATATATTGCGCTCAGTGCTGCTACTAAGTAAAAAATGTCCGTAGGAAATTAGAGCACCAAATTTTTTTGAAATGTACTTTAAAGTACAGGATTTTACAAAAAGTTTGGACTACATAGGTACAGTCAAATTATTTTCATCAAGATAAGCAGAGAGTCTTAGTCATTGGTGAGATTTTTCTTATTACATATTTGGATACATATGTAGTTATGTACTCTACATTTTTTATTGTATTGTTTGTTTTCGTCAAAAATTTGGATCTTAGTATTACTATTAAAGAGGAAATCGAAAGGTGATCTCTCTCGGAAATCTGTCAGTCTGTCCTTTTTGGAAAATTGTAATTTTCTCGAAAACGGCTCTTATGGATAAAAATAACATCTGAGCTAATATGGATGTTTGATATAAGAGTAACAAATAACGGTACTTTATTTTTTAGAAGACTTGTGAAAGTTGTTTATTTCTCGTTAAGTTTTCTATTTTTTGTTAAAAAATGTTATCTAAATTACTTTCGACGTATGTAAGGAAACGGCATTAAAATACTGGAAATATATTCAAAAAATATTTTTTTTGCGTTTTAATGAATTTTTCGAGAATACCAATTTTGGTTTAAATTTGAAGTCTGAATAACTTACGAATGAACAGCGCATATGTACATGTGTATATTTGTATATATTTAAATGTGGCCTCTATTTGTTACCATCTCATTACTTTGACATTTCCTGCATTGAACTTGTAAAAATTGCAATGATCATGATCCTTACTGGAATCGGTCACAAATTGTAGTTACTTGGTGGCCACGGTGTAGTGAGTAGTGTGTTTGCTTGTGAAACATACTGTGCAGGTTCGAGCCCAAAAGGGGAACAGCAACAAACAACCATCGAGAGTAAAGTTTCTCCAACCACTGCATCAAAAATTAATTTCTGCTCGGTAGTATAATGGACCGTAAATAATAAAGTGAAAATTCCATTAAAAAAAAAGAAAAAAAAATACTTAAAAATTTTGAATATTTCGGAAGCATTAAATTTATGGTTCTTTGGTAAACTACAGACTAAAACTAATTCCATATTATTGTTTTATTTTTTTTTTTTTTGTGGTTTGGTGGACACAAACTTTACAAATGCCATAATTATACTACGTATTCAGGAGGATTTAAATAACATAGAAGCTTACTTGAATCTAATGTACACTCGTATTTCCCATCAGAAAACCAGAGGTAAGTTTTACCAGTTCCAAAATGGCGTGTTTTGCTCAAGTCGGATCGGGGAGGACTTTTGATATGATTTTGATGAAGGTTATTGCAATGATCGTATAAAAAGATGAAGTTATTAATTAAGCCTGAACTAATTGGCAAATAGTTCATTTATGAAGGTTAATATGTCGATTGTTCTTAATTTTGGACAATTATACTTGTGTATTTTTTCAAAGTCGATTGTATTCAACCCTGTCAGTCCGTGATCCATATCAAATCGCTTGAGAAATATCTCATTCACACATACTTCTCCGCTATCGGCGAATTGCAGCTCATTGAATTAGAATCCCCCCCCCCCCCCCCCCCCCCCCCCCCCCCCCCCCCCCCATAATTTCGTTTTGGCAGGTTTTCCCTCGTTGTGCTTCTAAAGATATCATCCCAACCCATATTTTATACTTTTGTTTTGCTGTGTACGAACTACTTAATAGTTCTTAAGTAATCTTCGTTTTCATTTTTTTTCAACTTGGGCTCCAATCTTCTTTCCACGCATCTGGTGCTCAGAGGCTATTCTCAGATTGTAGCAATTCTAGACCAATTCCCAGATATATTTTAATTTTGAATAACGTATAACATACACGAGGAAGCTTTGGCGGCTGCTATTAATTTTGTCAATGCTGTCTTACATACATTGCCGGCAGATCACAGTAATAAGTGATATTTTTACGAATATCTAATAGTAAAGCTCATTCGAATATCTAAAATATCTAAACGTAGATGACGATGCCCTACCTTATTTTATTCTCTCACGTAGGTCACATATACATATGTAGGTACATGAGAAAAAAAAAAAAAAAAAACAATCGATTATATACGTTTCAAATGAAATGGAATGAATAAAAGGATACTGACGCCACAACAGTCTGTGAAACAGACCAAACACAATGGAATGGGGTTAATTCATTTCCATACTCCTGCATTTATTGGTGCATTGGACTGCCCTCACGTACAAAGTGTAAAGCCCTATAAAATTAATGATTTGAACGTTTAGTGAAAATGTTATCCTTAATATAAATACAATATGTGACGCGTGCAAACACATTACGGACATCGATATTTAATGGCCTGGAAACAAACATTACAAATGAAGAGTGGGGAGATTTAAAACAAAAATAATAAAAATAGTATGAGTTTTTCGTTTATATGAGTACTGACCTTTATGCTTAATGCTTTGGAGGATCTGTGTCCAAACTACTAGGATCCGTAAAGCACCTCCCAGAGAGAATGGTTCATTACCACAATCAAATCATTCAAAACAAACAAGGTAAGAGGACTTTAGGGCATTTCTGCGGTTCTTTACATAGTTTCGACAGAGTTTTTGCACCCAACCTTTCCTGACGAACGGAAGGAGGGAATTATTATCAAGCTTCTAAAGAAATGTAACCTTACAATACTGGAGACGTATCTGGATGCTCGCCGGATACCACAACTGCAAAAATAATAGAATAACTCTCGAACGCTCTCATTCTGGTTCGTCATATGCTGACTACATCAATATCTACACGACAAGCATTCCGGCAAACTAGTAGCTATTATTAAGGCAAGCCACAAAGGAGCGAAATGTCATGTACTGCAAATGAGTACCTACGCTGTCGAAAGAATGTGATATTATGTAGAAGCTGTATCGGACAAGACTGTTCTTTGTACCACAATTTATCACAGTGCTTTGTCATTGTAAAGTGGTGGAGTCTAATTGAGTCTTACAATTTATCCCACATACTCCAAGTACAATAACGATATTTGCCTCGTATCGCATAGAATTATGCAAGTACTCCAAATGTCAAAATGGTGACTGGGCAGAATCTGGTGTAGCTGTGGGTGGCCTTCGTCAAAATAAAAATTCTCCGTCTTACTGATAGTGACAACCCATCAATCTCAAAAGTAAGCGAACAACAGCTCGAGAGAGTATGTACATTATTTCCAGTGCCCTGGACGTACATGTGTCTCGATTGACAGATTGGGTGCAAGCAGCCGGTTGCGTTTAGTATGTGTGATCAGCCATCACACTGCGAGTGCTCCGCTGAAACATGGAGCCGGTGCTGTATGTATGCAGCATCTGGAATGTTACAAGACAACTGCCAAACAGCAAGACCATATATTGTGACCTAATAATCTAAGACGGTCATTCTTGAAAAAATTGGCGTAGTATGACAGTAGAAGAAAGAGCTTGTTCGAGCTCACTCAAAACCATACATGATGGCACGGTAGATACACTTTGGCCATAAGGAAACAAAGGACCTGAATGGTAATTTATAAATGTTCATAGCTCCATGGACTCGAAGAAATGGGTATTAAAAAAAGAAGATTAATGCAATCTTTTAAGGCACTTGTCAGCATCTGCTTTGATTTTATAACTTTTCTCTCGAGTTTTTTGTATTCGTTGGGGAAAAAAGTACCGTTAATATTGGGGTTAGAATGAAAATTCCGCATTTCAGACTCAATTTCTGTTGCATTGTAATACCAGGCAAGACCCTTTTTTTTGTGTAGTTGAGATATTGTTCGATTCTCTTTTATTTTCTATAGCTGATGGTTGCTGTTCTACCTCAGACTCGCACCTGTACAGTTCAGGTCACAAACAAGAACACTGAATACTACACCGGAGCCACTATTAAACTTAGCAGGTTTTAAAATTATTATTATTTTTTTTAAACTCAAAACATAAAAAAATACTTTACATATTCGGTATCTCACATTACTTCATGAATTTATCGAGGACTGCATATATGTATGTGTATGTAAGATTCACCATGATAAAAAAACATTAATTTTTTCAAAATCATGTCTCAATTTCATGGAATTACCCTTAAGAGGTTCTTGAGTTAGGTGTGTGAGGAAAATGGTTCGAAGATGTTCAATACTTTTTCCATGTCTTACACCTACCTTATCAAAATTCTATAATTTTTAAGTGGATTTATTAACGTATTCCAGCTAAATTTCATCAAAATCCGTTCGGACGTTCTTGAGTTAAGCATCTAAGAAATTATTTAAAGATTTTGAAACCCCGTGTCTATATCCTACATACGAGTACACTTCAACCGAGTTGACATATTTAGTTTCATTTACAGATCAACAGAGATAGAATTATGGGACCCACTCTATTGTTGCTTTATTAAAGTATCTACTAAAATTGATAAAATCTCGAGATCGAACATTTTTACGAAACCAGTACTTCTCCTATAGTTGCACGTAAAAATCATTATGTTGTTCATAGCGCATTTAATGATTACGTTAACTAGTTAGTTGCTCTAATTAACTACATACTCATACGAATGACATGCCAAATGCAAATTCTTAACCTGAATTTATGATTCACGGCGCGCTGGGCAAAATTCCGTACGTTCCGTTGCACTTTTTTGTTCATTAACTTTATAAAGTGCAATATAATCGCCTTATTGTCGACATGGACACGTAGGCACATAAAATGTGCAAATACGAGTAACAACCTCATATTTTGCGCGCAAATACCATAAACAGATTTTTTTTTTCTGTCATTTGCATTTCTCATTGCCCGGAGATTAAGAGAAATGCCCACTTGAGTTATTTCCTTGAATATTTTCTCTGCTCGTGACTAGGGAATATTAATCACCCGGGTAACAAATCGTTTATTCAAAAAAATGTGTTGTGGAAGTTATGAAAATTTATTAAAATAAGTACTACATTGCTTTTTATTAATTTAAATACACTACGTTCTGGGAAGTTATTTTTGTTTTATTATTCATATTTTATTTTAGTTGATTTGACAGTCAATTATGGTAAAATTTAAAAGTATGATACATAAATATAACAAAGTACCTACATTTTTTGCTTTAAAATTAATGCGAATCATAATTATTGTCCCACATATAATTATATATAGACCAGCAGTAATTTCAATAATAGCACATTGTATAATACAAAAAATACACAAAAATTGTTCACTCACTTAACAAGCCGCAATGAGTTAAAAAAGAAAATTAAAACATTCCCAACATAATTATTTGTAAAACGTTTCAGGGTGGTTAGCCTTCAGTGGAATGGTACTCCATGTCCCTAGATTGCATGAATTTTGAATTTAAAATTAAATTATATTTGTCTAAACTGCACTGGTCGGATGTGCTCTGTGTACATGTTCCTTAAGGCTTTCAATGGAAATATTTCGAAAATGTTGTTCTTTGACCGGCTAAAGTACAGAAGCAAACTATGAGATAAGAGCTTTATGGTTTTGTGGTTATCCAGATAAACTATTTAATTAAAATCAACGAAGCACGTTATGGATTTATTAAATTAAATCTTATTTAAACTTTCTATACAAATGGGTATAAGTGTTTAGCATATTCAAGTTCATACGATGCGTTTCGTCTTCTTGTTGTTGTATTTAATACACTGTTGCCAGAATCTGTGTTATGAAGGACCATTCTGCCGTACCTTTCCAAGGAAATAGTTAAAGCTGAGTGCAAATGTATCTGTACTCATACCTATTCAAGTGGACTACTTCATTGACAAGGGTTTCCAAAACAAAAATTAAAAAAAAGTATGGCCACTTGTGGCATACTAGTGGTAATCGCATGCCACGCGGGCACAAAAGCTATTTTTGCTTTCGTAATGGAATCGAAATTTCACAAGCTTTACCGTAAAGAGATCAATATCCTTGGCACAATTTTAAAAGCTTCTGGGTAATGAATCAGTTAATAAATAAGCAACAAATGATTATCCCCTAGACAAAGAAAAAGGCGGTCTCCATTCTAATCGTAACATAAGCAAATAGCTGGTGAGAATCATAAGAAGGCTTTGGCGAATGTACGAAAGAGACAGGACCAGCGAACTTTTAAAGGGTTGAGCTTTTTTTTTTTAAACACAAATTTAAGGAAATCATCGGATTTTTTTTTTGTTAATCGAAAATGTTATGTATTCCATTTTTTACGAAAAATAATATCCATTAAATTGGCACCTCTGGACCTTTTGTAGCTCGATCCTTTCGAGGTAATTTTCGACGACTTTTTCGTAAATTTTAGACGGTATCTCGGCTACAACTTGATGGATGTTGGCTTTTAGTTGCTCCAACGTTTCAACGTTTATTGGTGTAGACACGAGTGGCTTAGCGTAACCCCACAAAAATAAATCCAACGGCGTTAAATCACATGATCTTGGCGGCCAGTTGACATCACCAGAACGTGAAATAATGCGACCTGGGAACTTTTCACGCAAAACATCCAACTTTGCACCCGATGTGTGGCAAGTTAGAACCACAGTCTTCCACATCAATATCTTCGATTTCGTCTCAGAAATACTCGGTTATAATGCGACTATAGCGTTCACCATTGACTATTACAGTCCGACCCTCATCGTCTCCAAAAAAGGCGCCTCCTGACCGCAATGCGCACCAAACAGTCACCTTTTAGGCGTGTAATGGTGCCTCATGAATCACATGAAGATTTTCCTCGCGCCATACGTACCCAGAGAGGTCGGAATGTGACTCATCAGAGAAGAAGATTTTATTTGAAAAATCAGCAGCAACTTCCTGATGCTCTAACACCCAAACTGCGTAAATCCTTCGCTGTTCATAGTCTATGGGCTTCAGGTCTTGGGTTAACAGAATTTTATACGGGTAAAAATGCGCCATTAGGAGCCATAAGACAAGCCCAAAAGCTGTGAATGACAATTCCGTCTTTGTCCACACTTTCACTAACAGCAGCAATATTTTCGGCTGATCGGACGCCACGATGATGCACAGTCTCTTCAAAATTGCTTGCTCAGTAGGTCGATTAAATTGACCAAAATGTTCCCGTAAATTTCAGTACATTGTTCGTATAAAATTGGTATTTGTGTAGAAATATTGAACAATTTAAGGCGATGAACGGTTAAATGATCCATTTCGTAAATGGATCAGTGGTGCAAAATAGAGGAAACTCAAATTGGTTCACCCTTTACAAAAACAGCAAATTAATGTCAATGCTTACATATATGTATTTACATATATAATAACATTTGACTCAACGTACTATAAATTTCGCATGTGAAAGTAATAGAAGGATGAAGAGTTCATGTGAACATAACAAATTGTCTACGTCACTACTCAAGCCTCTGGCGCTTAAGATACAGGATGATGAATCATTTTCATAGTAAATTTACAAATGCAATTGGAAGCAGTGACCTTAAATTGAGGATCCTCCAATAGACATCACACATTTTTCATAGACTCAAGTTTGATGAAAAGCACATTTAAAACCTAACTTAACCTAATAAATTTAATACTTGAAATTATTGTTTTGAGCATTCTCCACTTTTTTTGTTATTTGAGAAACTTGCCTTAGGTAGAACATTACTCAGAATTGTCAGACCCTCTTCTTTGAGTTCCTCAATACTAATACTACCAGGGTGGATGATCAAAATCTTGAGATCGAACATTTTTACCAAATCAATTCCTTCGCTTTATAAGTAAGTGCAAATATAAATAGATAAAGCTGAGGAATTCACTACAAATATTATTAATATTTAAAGAGGGATTTTTTCCGCTGTAAGAGGGTTTATATCCAGCAGCTTCTGGCAACACTGATTCTACCTATAGCAAATTGTATTCAAGAGATAATTTCCATCCGACCCAGTAAGAGTTACAAAAAAAGATACATAATGCACTAGAAGCCACTTCATAAAGGACAATTCAAATAAAAACAGATGAGAAAGAGTATACGTAAGGCATTTTACAGGATACACTTCTTAGACGTTTTACATAAAAGGTATTTTGTCATGAGTGTCTTCTTTTGCCACAATTTCAAAAGCAATTGTTCTACTAAATTTAACATGCACTTTAAGTGTTTATCATTTTGCTAAAGGTTGACGGTATTTTACCACTATGGGCAGACTAAATCAAATGCCAGTCGAATTATTAATAAAAGTCAGTTCGTCAACAGTGTCTAGCAAAAGCTAGAGATAAATCACAGTATGGATAAGTTACATTAAGTCTGAAAACTGCCATATTGCACAGCCGCAAAAATAATGTACATACCATACGTACAATACACACAAATGAGTATGTACTTAGTCGTAGTAATATGATGAACTTTATGGAATGTGAATTTTAAAGCCATCGTGTGACACAAGGCATGCAAAGTAATAAAGCATAAAGCACCGGTTGCAGGTGCCCCTTATGGCATTAATTTTTCTCCATATAAAGAGTTAATCAAAAAGATTACCTTGAGCATAATAAACATTATGAAATATTAACTACGTTATTGAAATGCTGCGGATACTCGTAGTTACTCTGCATTTAAATCCCTGCGTTTTATTCACTGCAACAAGTAATCAGATTAAAAAAAAACGTATGTTGCTTTTTAAAATCGTATTTACGTAATCCTTCGATTGCGTAAACGTGCATCACCTTGGAATAATAGGTTTAATGAAAATGAATTTAAATCTTTTCTTGCTTCCATTGATACTACTACTTTCGGCATAAATCCTGCGGTGGTTTATAACTACACAATCTCGTCCTTTAGCTCTGAAATCGTTTGGCAGTCATTGGTATACACCTTCTGCTCCACATAAACCCAAAGAAAAAAATCCAATGGTGTGTTATCGTACGATCTTTTTCATTTGAACCTACTACTTAGTTACAAAAGTCAACATATGAGATTTTTAAATTAAATAGACTAAATTGAGTTTTTACGATTTACAGAATTTGTTTTAATTTAAAATAAGGATAATGAACAAAAAACAGAAAAACATTGCAGCGAAAAAACTTGAAGCTAAGAGTACAAAATTAACTTAATTCAGTTTTTCAAGTCTACATACGGCAGGATTTATATAAAAATACTGTATTTTGCAAGCCTTATTAATACGGCGTTGGTCCTAAATCGGCGTTTAATGCTTTCTTCTAACTAACTAACTTCTTTGTGCTTTCGGGTGAAATTTGGTGCCGCCCTTCAACTAAAGCCGCTTTTAGACCAGAGATAGAAGTCACATTTCTTTTTCTGATTTCTAGGTTTAGTTAGGCCCATAAATGTTCGATATCATTGAGATTCAGTGATTGCGGAGGGTGATTCGCTTTCCTTCTAACGTTATAGAGCAGCTATTTTCTTACTATGGTCGAGGTTTGCTTCGGGTCGTTATCATAGAGAAAGATCGACTCGCCAGGTAAATTCAGTTTCTGGATGCTGGGTACATACAACTCTCAATATGTAACTGTCTTTAAAAATCTCAATATACACATGCCGATCCATAGTTCCTTGCATGAATTTCAATACTCTGACTTCACTTGCTGCCATACAGTCCCCATACCATAACGGATCGTGTTTCACTGTAGATACCAAATTTTTGAGATCAAGTGCTGGTTTTCTCCATACTTTTGCTCCTTCATTATTTCCAAAAACATTAAATTTACATTCATCAGTGAATATTATTCGCTCCCAAAAGTATGGATGCGTTTCGTGCACATTCTCGTATTTTTTTAGCATACTCCAATCGTTTTACCTTATTTTATATATTTATTTATTTGCATAGTATAAAGCTTACAACTTTATTACCTTATTTATTGCACTTACAAAGGACTTTTTGCTTGCAGATCTTGAAAAAAGTCCAGATTTTTTATGTAACGTATTGCTTGGGGATGAACAGCTCCTCCTTCAGTATTCTAGATCTCAATGGCTATTTTGACTGCACTCTGTCTAGGATTTTGAGTTATAACTCTAACAATTTTTCTATGCTATGCCGCCCGACCTTCCAGTAGTACTGAAGTTATGAATTATTGTTTGCACTGCTGCCTTTGGCAAATCCAATGTTCGACCGACTTCTGCCATTGATTTTTTTAATTTCAAAACGATTTTTCTTACTTCAGGAGTAGTTTACCTTCGACTAGTCATTTAAAAAAAAAAAAAAAAATCTTTAAAAATGCTTACACGCACTCTGAGTGGTCGCTACTAAGAAAATAAATATAATGACACTAGTTGTGATTGGAAGACATAACGCTGAATTTGGCAGACTGTTGCGAAATAACAATTTGCGATATTCTTTCTTTTTAAAAGGGATTGGTAGTGCTGCCAATGTTTTGTATTTCATTTAGTACTTAGGTTAAGTAAATGAAAACAAAAATAGCATTTATTTTTAAATCAATTTAAATCTTACAATTTTACAAGCATGAATTAAATCGTCTGTTGACTATTGTCATTAAGGCAAGTATTGGTTTTCTGAAAATGTTCGATCTCGTATGTCTGTATGTCGATATGTATCGGACGCGACGGCTGGACGGATTTTCTTCAAACTTCATATCTGGGTTTGGTGGGTTTACAATTCGATGAGAAATCCTAATTTTCATTCTAACCCCAAAATTAATGGTACTTTACTAATGACCGATTTAGTAAAAAAAAATCGATTTTCTCTAAAACGGCTATAACGATTTTGTTCATTTTTTTTGACATATGTCAAGTCAACAGGCAGCGTAAAAGAAAGTGAGCTTCATCTCGGAAGATAATTTTGTTCGAAAAATCTCCATCAACTTGGTGGTTCTCTAACACCCAAACAAGGAAGTCACGACGCTGTTCATGGCTTCAATTCCTGAGTCAATTGGATTTTGTAGGAATGCAGGTGCAGATCTATTGTTAAAATGCTTTGCGTGGAGCTGTAGAAATAGTTCAATTGATCGGCCACTTCGAGGACTGGTCTTCGCACGTCCCATATTGATCCGGTTCGATCGAATTTTGTCATTAATTTCTTGACCGCGGCATAAGATGGACGGTTTTAACAATTTAAATGCATTGTTCTCTCATCTACCACTCCATAATTACAAAAGCTAATGCTTGGTATTCCCATATGTCAGATATCACCTGTTTGTTTTTGACAGAACCACAGTAGTGTCATATTTAAATTGTAACCTCCAATTGAATTACCCTTGATTTACTTGTATATATTTACATACATATATACATGTATGTCATAATGATAATATTTTAATATAGGTCGTTTAAAGAGCACTGAGCATAACAGAGAAACAAGTATTTTTTCGGTCAGATTCAAATTAATTTTTCAACAAATTCTCCTTTGATTTCGGTACACTCTTTCCAGTGAAGCTTTAACCTCTTTAACCTGTCCAAATAGTAGTTGGCGTCTTGCTATGCAAAACAGGCGTCTACAGATGAAATTACCTAATCGCTCGATGGAAGTCTCTGCTCTGCAAGCTAAACTTTAATCTTATGGAACTGAAAAAGTCACCGAGTTCCAGATCTTATGAATACCGTAGGTGGTTTATCGGTTCGAACTGAAATTTGAGAATTTTAGTCATGGCGACAATTTTAATCCAAAGTGAGAAAGCGCGGCACCCAATGAGCACTATCTTAGTTCCTCATTCTCAGATGATTCTGATTCGGCTTTGTTTCGTGATATATATTCAAATAGCATAGGACAGGAAGTATTTCAAGTATGCTTTATTGTATGAGTTCCAGCGAGAGCATACAGATAGACCCTAGCTGGGTCAACCAAGTTTATGAACAGTTTTTGCACAAGGTACTGCAGAATTTCGTATCATCCACAGATGTTTTACTGGGTACAAGTCTGGTATTATCAAGCTTGAAGACACGCGTCTTAGTTGATGATGTTTCGAGGAGCGTTGTTGCAGTATAGAATCCACTTCTCACCACCAGGGAGATTGAAATAATAAATAAATATTTTGGCGCTAACTGCCCAATACAGGGCCTGGCCTAGCTTCTCGCAGCCACTCATGCTGTGCGCCTCACGAATGGTTGAGACCTACGGTTTTATGCCGTTTCGGAAGGACATTTTTTTTTTTTCGATTGAGAGAACCTATTTCATGACAATTTTATTCTAAGATATTTGTCAGACGTTCGCGAAAGGTGCGACCGTGAGCAAGCTTTTTTTACATTTTTTTATTTTTGTGCTTTCTTGGATTCGAACCTTGAACCTTGTAAAAAAAATAACGCAACTTAGGTTTGTCTACAAATGTTCAAGGTGCACTAAATTTCTAGTGTTATTTCCTTTCTCTGTCGTGATAAATATGGTAACGGTGACCAATACGGACGACCCATCGGTTACAGCAGACCTCTACTTTGACCAACTGACCCGTTTGAATAAACAAATCCACTAACTTCGCCCTACGTTTCATAAGGAGAAAGGTGGCAAGCCACAAGTCGCATTGAGAACTAAGCAAAAGTCCAGACCCTTGGGTATGAAGTTTTGCCTCATAGCCATACTCCATACTCATCTGATCTAGCAACAAATGACTACCACCTTTTCCTGGTATTGCAGAAGTTCCAGACGAAGAAAAATGAGACAAATTTTTTGACAAATTGAGAACTATTTTCAATTGGCAATATGCGGCTGGGAAAAATGTCTCGTAAAGTATCCATCGTATCGTTAGCTGTGTGTGATATAGCACAGTTCTGTTCGAAGCGCGTGCGTTGTAGGCTCAATCGATCCAATTCGGGTACTAAAAAGTTTTGCAACATCTCATGATAAAAATGTGGCCTAATGATTCCGCCGGGTCAAATGGCGAACCATACAGTAATTTAACGAGGATGTAAAGGTCGTTGGTGTATCAATTGAGGACTTTCAGTGCCCCAATAACGGATATTTCGTTTATTAACAAAGCCATGATGATTTTTTCTAAAATCTCCATAATGTTTTCTTCTGCAAAATCTTTTCACATCAATCTCGCCGGCGCATATGGTCATTCTGTATTAGTTGTTGAGTCAATTGAATTCTATACGTATACAAATGCATATCTATTTTTATTTTAAACAAACTTGCCTGAGATATTCCAAATTCTTTGGCAGGGCGTCAACGATTATTTAGACAAAATGTTTAAATAACTTGAACACGTAGTTGAGACGTTGGATGCTTCATAGTATTCTCTTCACGATATATATACATATATACTGCTTTGGATTCAAAAAAGCTTATAAAGGCAATTCTGTATTCTTAGCCTGAAATTTAAGATCCAATAACCGGTAACTTAGGAACAGACAGACAGATGGATTAACGGCAACATTGAAGGAAATAATAGTCAGAAGGTGTGTGAATCCGTTAAGAGGAGTATAGTGAAAAATGTCCACCTTTGATCGATCAAACCGAAATTCAACCGGCAGGAGAAAAGTAAAATCGTTTGAGTGTTCATCAAATGGACTTGCAACATTTTTATGATCATAAACAAACATGTACATGCCAAGAAAGTGATAACTAAAAGCAATTTCAACCGGAAAACAGTGTGTCATTCCAATTTGTCAGCCTATTATTATCTTCACACTTTCCTATGTAAATTGTGAATTTTCCTTCTAGTCTAGTAGTAATGTCAACATTGCTGTCTTCATCCTTTGTAGTCTCAGGGTTTGTATGAATATTTAATTTTAAGTGTTTAAAGAGTTCATAAGACACTTTAGACTTTCTGCAAACTTGAGGGAAAACTTTTGCTTGTGCATCCGAACGAACTTTCCAGTTAGCAAATATCTTAATCAGAATGTTTGTAAACCAAGCGAGTAAATAAAATTATGTATGTTCCGTCGTCGCCCGAATCAAAGGCAGCTAAGGGACGCGAACTACATAAAAATCAGGATAGCAGTTTTCATTGTTCTTTATGTGGTTGTTTTGTGTTTGTTTTCTCTTATTTCTTTATTTTTTTTTTACTTTTCGTTTGTGCTGTGACATCGCATTTTGGTTAAAAAAAAAAATCTAAAAAAAGGATGAACAACTTTTTTTTTTCGTCTGTATGATAATTTTGTTTGCGTGCGTGAGAGGATTCTTATATATCGTGGATCCTTTTTCCTTGTCCTTGCGATGTACACTTCGAAAATTGTTATTATTTTTTTTTTTATTCAAACTTGGCCAAGGATAATATCTTCTTTGCCCTTTTTCTTGCGACTATTTGACTTGTTGTAAACAAGAATGGAAAATACATATTTGTATGTAAAGAATTTGATCCGGGTATATAAATTTGTACATCATACTCGTATTAGCATATTTCTAATATTCTGAGGCAAAAGAAAGTGTGTAGGTACATCCAATATTATCCACATTGGAAGTTGGAAAATTAGAAAATTATGCGCTCTTGCGTGAATATTTCAGATTGTTGTTCGGTATTTTTCTGGATAGAAATACACATATTTATGTAAGAAAACGAGGAAAGTATTACTATGAAACAAGTTTTGTTATCTCAATGAAAGTCTTGATTGAACTTTTTGTTATTTTTTCCAATTTAGGACTTTTTGTAAACAGAACGACAAAGAGGACAAAATAAAAACTTTTTGTAATAAAAGCGTTTTAAAACGTTTTAATTTTGGTATTGGAAATTTGTTTTACTGGTTGTGCTGCTAGTATCTATAATATTTAAAAATAATATTGTATGAAGTTTTTACTGGCAGGATCACAACAGTGCCCTCAATTTTTGAAAATCGATTTTGGGAGTATCTTTTACGAGAAATACAGCAAAAATAATTAAACGATTAACATCATTTCAGTATAGGCGTAACCCGCCCACAAATTGTTAAAGAAGTTGTATGATATTATACTAATGTTCACAATACTTCACCTATGACGTATATTGTTTCCATATTGTTCACCCATATGTAGATCGAGGGTAAGCATTACCTTTATGAATATATTTACATCTGTAAAATTATTAATGGTTTAAAAAGTATGGTGTGTTGGAGATGAACTTGATTCAAATTTGACATCTGCCTTCAAATTTCCCATTTAGTTCGTTTTTCCATTGATTCCAGCTCGTATTTAGAGACATGAAGTTCGAGCCCAGTGCTCCACTAAGAAATACAAATAAATAGAACTACAGTCTTAGCTGGAATCGTATTTCTGTATTTATACATTAGACACCGGTGCATACGTAAGATACTACTGTTTGCTGGCAAGGTACTAAACACCTCCATTCTGAGCGAAAGAGATACTGGAACATTCCCCAGAATATCTTGAATATATAGTTGATCATCCTACGACACATTCTCGGCATTCCTTTTACCATACCAGCAATATTAAAAAAAACACAACATGATGTATCTAGTTTCTCTCTTTGCATTTGGGAAACTTCGCCCTTAAATCACAAAATAATCCCAGTGTGACACTGCAAACAAGATATTGACTGTTATGACTTATGTTAATTCAGATGGTTGGCTTGATAGTTGCGTGCTCATCTTGAGGACCTCATGGCCTATTGAACGACATGTGCCACAATAACGTTCTTATTATTTTAGTTGTTAACTGTGTGGACTCTCGTTAGAGTCCCAGAAAACACTAAACAGTTTTTAATGCGAACGTTTAACAAACATCCATCCATACAAATTGTCATGAGAAGAATTCGAATTTGGAAACTGTGTAAAGCTGGTATATATAAGTAGGTATAGCATATAGGATCTGTACTCTATATGCGATGTTTGCGTCAATATTTAATTTTAAATTTAGATAACTACGTACCGGGGTGGGCTTGGGTATAAATCAACAAGCCTCTCTGATATGATGAGGGTCTCATGTGAATTCTCCAAAGCTGTAATTGAGAAAGCATTCTTCAGTTGCATTCACAATGAAATAATCGTTGGCAAGAGTGATTTTTCGCGGATCTCTGCGCTGGTGTCGTTTTGAAGAGTTACAGCGGAGCTTGGTAGACAAAGTCCTACAAATCCTTAGATAAGAGTAAAACCCCTAGTTCGGGCAAATCGATCCATTAAAAGTTCATCCGTCATTATCTCGTTCTTCAAAACCCTGAACCAGTCATAAAAATTATTACAGATCATAGTACTTAGTAGTTCGACCTGATTGCAGACATCACCGTTGATTCCATTTACGAAATTATTCCGTCGCTTGAGTCTAAAAAAGAATGCATTAATTCAACCACTCTTCCTCTTTCTTTTCTACTTTCTTTGGGTTCACAGGGAGTCCTCCATCGTCACATCGTTTCTCTACGTACTTCAGATAGTGTGAACTGCAGCGGGGGTTAAACAACTTCCGCTAACAATGATTTCTGATTCATCACCATGCAATAGATTTACAGCTTTGCTTTTTCAAGTAGGAAAGTCAACTATTTATGCACATATTCACATCTACATCTCCACCAGTTGCCAATAATAACTGGAGCAAAACCTGCATTCCAATCAATAAAATCTACACAACATCATCAGTCTTTCGATTATAAATTATCCACAGAATGCCAACAAATAGAACTTCCGAAATACGGCTATTGAAGTTGGGACCGGTAATGAATTGAGAAATCATATTCAAAGCAGAAGAATTAAGCACGAACAGCTCAAAATTCAGTACTCACTTCAGCGCTCTCATTCATGGTCCCGCTGACACCACCTCGACTAATAAATGGAAATAAAGGGCGCATTCTGGCATGAAAATCGATATTGTTCATCGAAGGCACCGCGACCGCCGCCACCATCACTTATCGTTTTTCTAGAATGAAATGAGTGCGAAAATAATGTTCGTAATAAATTACGAATTGCAAATTTTCCTCGTTTTTGGGCGCAAAACTTTGATTGCATGGTTAGCACGCAAACCGAATCAACCTGAGCGAACTCAAGCACCCTTCCCTTGCCTCAAGTTTGCCTACATTACCGGCGTAGCGTTCGTTCCATGCTTCGATTGCTGTAATTGAGAAGCGATAAATTGCGATAGGGGTTTCCCATTGCAAAGCACTCGATTTTCCTGTGAGGGTGTTGGAAGAGTAATTCCGTTTTGTCGAAAATAATTCAGAGCTCCATCAACGTTTTTTGGGTCAAATTATTGCCCGAGCTCATGGAGAATGCAGATTTATCGAATGAAGCTCACTGTGGAAATTATGAGTTTTGAATTTCCTTCCTTTTCTTTCCATAATGTTTTCGTAGCTTTGGGGTTTTTATGGCTTCGTTTCGGCTTTAAACTTCGTAATTTATTGAATCTAGGTAAGTGGCTACGATTTATTCAAATCTGTGGTCTCATTTTGGGCATCATTTGTCAGCAGAATCAACAGTCTGTCGCTGTTTGCTTTCCTGTCATGCGTTAAATTAACTTTAGTGAGATTAAAATTGATTTTCTATTCAGACACAATATAAGCTCACAGATTTAGATTGCCATTGGGAAAATTAATGGAACGAAGTTAATCATAGATTGTAGCTGTCCTTAAGAGGGTTATTAGGGATTTATTTATTTCTATTGGGTGCAGTTGCCTAATTGAGTTAGCTATAGATCAAGCTACAGAATACCCGACTGGTATCGTGGGCTTTAGTTGAGATATTATTTATCCCCAGTTTGCTTGTGTTGTCATTGCAGTGGTTCTCAAACTTGTGTTGTTAGTGACTCAATAACTAAAAACCTATTTTCTTGGAAACCCGATTTCGTCGTGCTTTTTCTGAATCATTTTTAAATGGACAAAAAATGTAATATCCTATTTTTGGTAAAAACTAAAAGGTTATCATGTTTATCAGGAGCTTAAGAATCAACTCCCAGAACTGTACTAGACACGATGCTCTACTTATCTTTGATAGGTAATGCAGCATTAAACCTAATAAAACTCTTACAGCAGGCAAACGCTGTAGCAGGCCACTCACGAATTTTGTTTGTCAATAGTATTATCCCTATGTCAGTCGCTGATAGCGTACTGTACCTGGGCAGGTGTTTTCTACAGCCTACTCGATAAAAACATTACCAGACGATTCCCGGACCACTACAGTATACCTCATGCGGAAATTGACAGTCTGACATGACTCGACTTGGCTTTCAATGATTGCGGTAAGATGTAGTGTTGTAGGCAATTGCTAATCTTCCTGAAGACAGAGAATAAAATTGATAAAATTACTTCCAGGAACTGAAGCCAGAAGAATAGGAAAACGTTGATGAACACACTTTTTTCAATTAATTTGTTTGTAATTAGAGCTCTAACGGAGCATTGAGACGCAAAGAAGACAGGTTCACTACCATTCTGTGCACATATCTTGCTCGGTGACTACTTCTTTGAAGATTAAGCGACTTTTCTGTCAATAAAATCAAAAGGTTCTTCGAATAATTCGGAATGTATTTATATATTATTATTATTAAATACGACGGTCGTTTGAAGCCTAAATAAGGCCAAACGCCCCTAAAAATTGAACCTTCTTAAACTGAAGGATAAGTTTTACTTTGTGCAAGTGCCAAGTCATGCGGAGGCATGAAAACCGTTCTTGAAGTTGATTTGCTAATTACTGTTGGGGTAAGAATTCAGCAAAGTATCTGAAGGACTTTTGCCTAATTTTATAAGATAATATGATAGTAGGTTGGGGGATTCCCCACGCATAGTCGGTTTTCTCACTAGAGAGTATAAGGTATTCTCTACCAAGCATCAGAATGCTATTTCTTTTCTATGCTGTTTTTTTACGATATGGAGCATGCGCATCGTCGTGACAATGGACTTAACCGATTATTAATCGGAAAGGTTTTTATTTAGCGAATGTTCTATTATTATGGAGTATCATGGTCAATCCATAACGAATAGGGTATATTAATTTTGGTACATAGTTTCTAACATAGAAAAATAATAACGATAGACCTCCAAATGTACATAAGTACATTTGTACTGGTGCCCTTCCATCCGTCCGTATGCCACCAGTTTTTGTTCTTTAAATTTGTAGCTAGGAAAATTAAATTTAGTACCTATATAAACTTTTTAGAATCCGAAGCAGTAACACTTTTCAAATCCGCACCCATCCACCCCCTCTTTAAAAAAAAATAGCTTTTTTTCAATATTTGTACTAGAAACTTACAAATATTGCCTGAACAAAATATATAGACATTCACATTCTCTACAATCCGCCCTTATGCTGTACACTTTCTGTGGACGTTTTCTTTAAAAATCCAACCATTAACAAATAGTTACAGCATTTCGTCTACAGTTATTTTCTTAAGAAAAGAAGCCACAAAATCTATAATATTTTTCTAATAAAATTTCTGAAATGTTGCGAAAGCATACTCCGACTAAAAATATACGCATTTTATTGAATTGAAATTGCAAATTTCAGAACGCTCCGCCCACTTTATTAGGGATGACTAAGAAGGTAGGGTACCATACGATCCGTTCCAGACGGAATTTAACTTGTATGTTTTCCATTACCTTCAGAATAAATACATATATGTATGTCTACATATACCTACGAGTAAATGTAGGTCTGAAAATAGGATTGTTCATCAGAGCGAGATCGAGGGTCTCATAGGTCTATATCGCGCAGCATCCAGACAGAGAATATTTCATCCGCTCCTGGAGATTTTTAAGAGTTTTTCATTGAATTGCGTCGGAAGAGAATATTCTTCGAGATAAATTTTAAGTCCTACGATTATGGAATGAGTGTTCAGATCGATGTTTTCTGAACCAAAGTAATCTGAAAAAAAAGATTATGTGTCTATGTATGTACATATGTTTGTCAGAGCAAATTAAGCCAATCAAACGCAAGCATGGTCATCCGATTTTGCTAATTCCAATTTGTACAATTCTACCACAATTCGAAGAAATGATGTATTATACCATTGCCCAACATTTTTCCAGTATTTCTAGAGGTTTGACTTTAAGGAGGATTGGACATATTCTCAGTTTTTTTTCTGTTTTTACATAGCTTTTCTGTATTAACTAAAAGTTACACATCGAGCCACCAAACTTGTGGTTTCGTAACCACTAGAGTTAAGTATATCATCAAACTTCAGTTAAAATTAAAGGTTTTACGTATAAATCAGCGACATAAGCTACACATTGGTATAAAGTATGTCCTCAAGTATGACCTTGAAGCAAACCTCAGTCCTAATCCATCCGCAATTAATATTAGATTTTTAATTTAAGTCATTTCTAAAATTGATTGTCTTTTTTGTCACGAAAAGACAAAGTACGTGTCATGAAGCGAGCAAAAGAAAAACGAAAATTGATTGAGTGACAATTGAATATTTTATGAGACTCCCGAGTGTCAAATCAAATCCTCTTCGTGGTAGTAGAAATCCGGCTACAATACGATCAAAGGACTCCTTCGTTGAACAAAAATCTCGAATTGTGTCATTTTTTCCGTTCGGTCCCTGGCTGGGACATTAGAAAATCGACTACTACGAGTATTACTATGTTTAACTTTTGCTTTTTCTCATGCACTTGTTCACCAGCTATATGATGTAGAACAGTGCTATCATTATAATTATAACGACAACGACAAAATTGCAACACCAATTCCAGATCATATTTCAATTATTCGCACAAGTGGTGATTAATGGTGACTGATCGATTATTTGTACTTTTCGCCCCGCCCCGCCCCACCAGTGAGCACAAAACTGAAAGTCATTAATTTCACGGAGTTTTTTCCACAATGTTGGCACATTGCCAAGAAATTCATTGCCAGACCAAACAACTGGTGGTGGTCGTGTTGATGATGATGGTTTGGGGTGGTGTGGTTCCACCCTATCGCGACTGGCGGCGCGGTACTATTGCAACAAGTAATTTAAGTTCTGTGAGGTTTTTGTTGGATGTTTTTTCATGTGCAGCTCAGCGGCAGCGCCCTCACTGTCATATTTAATACTTAACTCATATGCTGAGTGATTAAATCGGAATTTCATGTTAAATTAATGGAACCCCTGTCGAGTGCCGCCATAATTCTCAACAATAAATAATAATACTGATTAATTATTGTTTCAGGACTATTTCCATAATAATTAGGGTCGCGTGTCGAACGAGGGAAAATGAAAAAATGGAAACGGAAAATTAAAAATATCTTCCAGCTGTAGCATATTTTCCTTAATTTATGGAAGTGAAACTGAAAGAGTTGGAAGGAGTGGTTCTGCGGTCGTGGATGAACGAAGACTACCCCACTTAGGAACGACTTGACAGGTCCGTGGTCAATCCGTTAAAATGATTTGTTGGTTGATTTTTTAATCAAATTTATTGGAAATGTGATGTTCTTGCAATTAATCATAAAAGGATATTAAAATTTCCTGCTTCATTTATTTCTTTAATTATATCGTAAGAAAAGATTAATTAGCTATTGATAACAAAACAAAATAAAAAAAAAAAAAAACATGGGAACATAATGTAAAGAAAAGAGGGGCTAAATCAACATTGGTCAAACTGGACTATCCACATTCCAATCTGAGTTACAAATACATGTAAGATAATTTTGGCTAAACTAAACTGTAAACTTAAATTGTATGATATTTGTCCTCGGCTAGTGGGTAAAACTGTATACGTTTGACCGTCAAGAAGAAGAACGACTTCTTAGACCTTAGGAACATGAAATTTGGTATATAAGTTTTTTGCAATCCGAAGCAGTACAAATGTAAAAATTGATTGAATTCGCCCACAGACATGGGCTAGAAACTGAAAATGATTGTCTAGGTACATGTATACATAGATATGTAGACGTTGACTTTATCTACATCATATATTGTTTTCTCGAAACAATTTAATGTAATGGTTAAGTCTTAATGTAATATAAAATAAGAATAAGAATAAGAAAAAGTTGTAACATCAGTTTTGTAAAAATAAGTTTGAAGGGTAATAAGAATAACTAATGGATCTTTCAGGTCGAAAACAATATTTATTCCGTGTCTGTTTGTCTTTCACACTCCTATTTTTAAGAATAGTCTAAGAGAATTCGTGATGGATATCCATTATCTCACCTAAATACCATCAGAATAGAATTTAGTGGGGATAAGATATAGGGGGTTGAGCGCGTAATGTTATCAAATAATAGGAATAAATATTTTATTCGCCAAGACGGGAGATAGCACGGCCTGGAAAATTATTTTTCACTGTGTGTTTAGTGGCACCGTCTTATTAAAACCACATGTGCTTCACCGCCAATTCATCCAATTCGGATATCAAAAACTAACGTAACGAAGCGCTCGCCAGTGACAGTTATTTCGCCTAATCACCCAATTTCAGCACAGACGTTGCAATACGCAGTAACATTCAGTTGAAGTAAAGGCGATTTTTGAATAATACGCGGGTGCTCTAAAGGTAAGTATTCTGCTTATTGGAAATGTGCTTCATCACTCACGATTAATTTTGAAGGAATATCGTCCTCTTCATGGCTGAGGCAGCATATCATAGCTGGCTGTATTCCAGACGGGCTTGGCTGTCTGCGGACAGCAGTGCGTGAGCCGTCATTTCGTTGATGTTTTTGGACACTCTTCCACATCCTCACGCACAGCAACAATATTCTTCACCGCCGGAATGTTCTTGGTCTATCAGCCCTTGCCTTGTGTCTTGTTGAGCCAGTTTCTTCAAGGTTTGCAGCTTGGCCCCGAATTGTGCGACCAGTTGTACGTACGAAATTCACAATGTATTCCACGTTCTTGAGGAGTATAGCGTTCCATTGTTCATCATCGTGTTTTCGCATCTGTTTACTATATCACGATAACAGGAGATTTGTAAAAATCATAGACAATTCATTAGAATCACGTGGTATTAACAAAAGAAAAACTCAAGAAAGTCCTTATGTATATCGGACTACAGCCTAAACGGTTAGACGGATTTACTTCAAACCTTATATCTTATATCGGACTAATACCCAGAGGAGGAATCGAAATTTTCATTCTAGCTTCATAATTAAAAGTACTTTACTTAAGGCAAATTTTATAAAAATTCAATTTTCTCGAAACCGGATCTTGCAATTTCTATTAAAATTCATATTCCATTGACATTGCATGTCCAGTTTTTCACTAATCGGATAATGGTACTTTACTTATTAGAGAACTGCGGTAAACTGGTCATATCTCCGATATGATTAGACGATTTTATTTAAAATTGTTACTTAAGTCAGTAGACATATATGAGGACAAGGTATTCAAATTTGTTGACATTTTTTCGTCCTTTAGGTGTTGGATAAATTTGAAACGTGAACAATTTCTGAACGAACAACACATATGGAGCAAACACTTTGACCCAGTGTGCCCTTTATTTTTGTATGCTTGCTTGGTAAGAGTTCATAAACAAATTATAAAACGTTTGTATTACATAGAATTTATATAATATTGCTAGGGGCAGTTTAATATTAAACTACCCTCATTTACTTGATCAGCAATTCTGTATGCATTCGTATATAGTTAATATACATACATACTTTGAGTCATTTATGAAATATTAATATATACCTATATAGTGTTGATTGTGGGTATCAAACAAAATAATGCTATTCTTATAGTTTAGACTGTAAACTTCTCTAAGTCTAATTTTTCCTTATTTTCAAACCAAAAAACCCTTTTATAATTGATTCTCCTCAAGTCGAAATTTTCTCTAACTCGATATTTTTTCCTGATTTGCGATATCAACTTAGGGAAGGTCGACTGTATTCAATTTTTTAAAAAAAATTCTAATATGTGTGTCGATCGACTTTGCAAGATGTTTCGCACCCTCCACAATTCAATGAACGACGTAGAAACTTGGAGCTATGCACACCTTTAGCAACTTATAGTCTGAACCATGGGGTACACTCCCACGTAGTCAGATTTTATCAGTGTGCTTAAAAGTGTTAAGTACATGAGAGTTGAAAATATTCCTTGAAGCACCCTATATTTCAAAAATTAACAATCCGACTCCGCAAGGTTCTTACCCATCTTCCATGCTATAAGCCTGAAAAGTTTCACATCGTTATTGTACGAATTCGTATATTGAAAAACTTTTTTACTTGCACATAAGGGCAAGTATTTATTTCGAGAGCAAGTAGGTCTCTCAATTCTGTCTGTTTATATGTCTGTCTGCCTAAACGGCTGAACGGGTTTGAATCACAATTCGAGGAGAAATCGGAATTTCCATTCTAACCCCTAAATTAATACGAGGGCAAGGTGAAAAGTTCTCGGCCTGACGCAGAGGTGGCGTTCCAATCAGCAAAAATGTATGTTCCCTGCACTTCTTTGGTGCACTTCTCATTAGTTCGTATGACAAGTTTCAACTTGTTCTCTCAAGTAGTTTCTTCACACGAATTTTTGCAGTAGACGTCTTGCGTGTTTTTCGTTAAAATGGATAAACTTGAATATCGTGCGGTGATAAAATTCTTCGTTTTGGATGGATTATCCCCTAAGGAAATTCATCCAAAGTTGGCAAAAGTTTACGGCGACTCTGCTCCATGTCAACCGTTAAAAAATGAGCAGCTGAATTTAAACGTGTTCGCACGTCCCTCGAAGATGACCCACGTGAAGGACGGCCAAAAACCGAAACCACACCCGAAAATCGAAAAAGTGCATGATATTGTGTTGGACGATAGGCGAGTGAAGGTGAGTGAGATAGCTGAGGCTGTGTGTATATCGGAAGAGAGGGTGCGAAACATCTTGCACAAAAACTTAGGGATACGAAAGCTCTGCGCAAGATGGGTGCCGCATTTGATGAATGCCGATCAAAAAAAAGGATGCGCAAACGATTTTCGCGGCAATCTTTGGACAGATTTTGTGCGGCGATTTGTCACCATGGATGAGACATGAGCCCACCACTACACGCCAGAAACGAAACAGCAGTCGAAGCAGTGAGTGGAAGCCGGTGGTTCAGCGCCAAGAAAGCGAAGTCGATCGCTTCATGGTCATGGACAGTGTATTTTGGGATGCGAAAGGGATCCTGTTAATTGATTACCTTGAGAAAGGCAGAACAATTACAGGCAGGATGCCAAAATTCGAGAGAAGAGGCCTGGCTTGAAGAAGAAAAAAATCATCTTACACCAGGACAATGCACCTGTAGACAAGTGTGCGTTGACGATGGGAAAACTGCGGGATTTGGGGTACGATTTGCTCGGTCATCCCCCCTCACCTGATTTGGCACCCTCAGACTTCCATCTGTTCCCAAACTTGAAGAAATTTGTTTCTGGGAAGCGCTTCGCATCCAATGTAGAAGTTGAGAGAGCCGTAGATGAATATTTTCACAGCCTTCCAGACTCTCACTTCCGAGAAGGAATACTGATGTTGGAGAAACGCTGGACCAAGTGTGTTGAAGTCAAGGGAGATTATGTAGGAAAATAAAATCATTTGTCAGGCCGAGAACTTTTCATCTTGCCCTCGAACATACACTACAAAAGTTTTTAGCCCTAAGTAACTGGCTTCATTCATGCATGGAGATTGAATTTTATGAATTATTTTGGCTTTTTTTTAACTAAATTGTCTACCTAACCTAATACACAACACATTCAGATAATAAAAGACGGATTTTAAACCCACATTATTGGGCAGTGGGCATTTTGTTTATAAATGGGGGAAAAACCGCTTTTGTGGTTTATTGCGAAGTGTTTAGGTTTTCCATAATTTTTCAATTTTATGACTTTTGGTTGTTGATTCAGCACTTGTTTAAGACTTCAAACATCAAAAGGGTTTTCAAATCCCAAAATTGATCAACACAATTTGAGGTCATAAGAATTTATTTGCGATTCTTTACTCTTTCATTAAAAATGTCCAATTTTTAACGAGTTGTTGCAGAAACCACAATTGAGAAACGATCTGTAATCATCATCAGCCTTCTTAAAGAAGGCAAATCGCAACGGGTAGTTGCTTCGCAGTTGAAGGTATCAAGGTGCTGCGTGCAATGTACCATAGAACAACACGCTCAAAGTGGAAGTCTTGAGGATAAACCACTTTCAGGTTGGCTAAGAGCTACAACTAAAAACGAGGATCGGCTAATAGTCACAATAAGCAAACGAAGTGGGCGAAAAACAGCACCCAAAATACACGCGAAATAAATGAAACACGGAATAAACCGCTGTCCTTGGCAACGGTCAAACGAAGATTAAGACATGCTGGACTATTTGGGCGAGTTGGTGTTCAAAAAACCCCTGCTGCGACCACAAAAAAGCAGAAAAGGTTGGAATGGGCCAAAAAGCATAAAGACTGGATGGAAGCAGATTTCAACAGCGTTTTATAGAGCGATAAATCCAAGTTCGATGTATTTGGCACAAAACGGAGAGTTTTCGTTCGACGCTGAACAAAAGATGCTACCAGACTGTATGGTTCCTACCGTTAAGCTTCTGTTATGGTCTGGGGATGTTTCTCTTCAACTAGAGTGGGAGATCTGGCTCGAGTGATTGGAAAAATGAATAAGGAGGCATACAAAACAATATTGCAAGAAAACGCTGTGACCTTTGGACTAAGATTAATTGGCGAAGGATTCGTATTTCAACAGGACAACGACCTTAAACACACGTCAAGACTTTGTCAAGTTACCTGCAACAGAGGGAAGATGAAGAAATCTCACAAATCATGATATGGCCGCCGCAAGCTGATAGCTAGAATTGTATATAGAAGAAGAATTGTATATACAAAAAGTAATCGAATGTAAAGGTTGCTTCTAAGTTATTTTTTTCTTTTTTTAATAAATTACTTTATGTTAAGAACAGAATGAAAATATTTTTCTTCTTATTTTGGTTTCATATACTCGTATGTTCCCCGTTCATTTTACATGATTATTATTCTACTAAAGAGTTTTCTTCGATGTTAGATTTGGTTTTTCCTTCGAGTACTGAGAGCGGCCTTAAACTTTTAGCCTGTAGTGTAGGTGCAAGTACGTTCGACCCAGTCGTGCACTATATTTTGTTTCTAAAAATTTCTATTGAAAATATAATATATGAAAACATTTTTTTTTTTGCACTTGACAGATTCTAGTAAAGCTTTATTTATTTTTTAGCGATTTCCCAGCAAGGATTTTAAAATTACAATCTTGTTTTTACGATTACCAAGGTTAAGTTAGATTGGGAAAGGGTGTGTGTGATGAATATAAGGCACATCACGTCCAATCGGTTCGTAAAGCAGTTTGTGCTATTTATAAATCTCAGTAGATTCGATATCTGTGATATTAAGCGTCATCCTTGCAGAGCGGGAAAGTGTTGAATCGACGAATACCAAAGCCTTACGTACTCGTACAATTTTTGTTGCAAGAGAAACCGGGTGGGTGAGCTATATCATAAAAACAAATTAGTCATAAAATACGGCATTAAATGAGGTAAGACATTAAAATGTTCTTATTTGTTAAAGTGATCTGATTGCATAGAAAATTAATACTCAAGCCAAACCGGTGCTTTTATACATATGTTATGTTACTACGACTTTACCTTTCTTCTTTTTTACGACAAGTGATTACAGGATATATTCGTATTTTTGTCTGATTTATATTAAACCCCTGCAATTAATGTGAGAATTTAGTATCCAAATATAGCATATTTCCAGAATTAATATTTTTCAGTCTCTGAAATAAATTTGTGTCATTAGTTTCAGTCAGAGCAGAAGGGATAAAGAAGTTCTAGCGTACCCAACTTAGATAACAACTGCCGAATTTTGGCTGCTTCTGCTTTATGGCGTCCAAGCGATTATCATTTTCAAGTAGGTCAAGGATTTCGCGCTCTTTCTATTGTAATTGCCTACGTTCACTGCAGTTTTCAATTCTAGATTTTCTAAAAGCTATTGGCGTCTTATACTGCATACAGGGATGCGAATGCATTTCGATTTTGAGTTTATTTAATCAATCATCAGTTTATTATTTATCAGTTTTATATGTTCATTGCAACAGACGTAGAGACAAGGTTTGTGATAGTTAGTTATAGTCCCTTCAACCTACATATATACAAACACTACTGTCTGCTCTATGGTAAAGAAATCGCATTGAAATGGGGTGCTAGTCTGGTAGCAACTAGGAGGTTTGTTTGAAGGAAAACTCGCTGTTTGTACTTGACCCGACAACTTTCACAATTCAAGCAAACAAGCTACCCACCGGGATGTACTTTCGGGTTATGCTGTCTTCTTTCTACAAAAAAAAGACTAATTTTTTTTAATTAACAATAATCAAAAAATATACATCTATTTATGCAGCACAACAAACGTATAGATTCGTAAAATCTGCAAAAGCGAAACGTTAAATGTGTTCACCAAAGCAATATTTTTTGTGTTTATGTAGTTTTTGTCATGGGTACTAGCAAGTGACAGCGGTCTCCTTTCAAAAATCGACAAGGGTATAGACTGTTGGAAATTCCGGAAAATCTCTTATCGAAATCTTACACTCATCCATAGCATTTAGCACCGAAAGTTACTCCTGACCCTTTTATTATATCTCCAACTATCGAAATCTGAACTTTCGACTGCTATACGTGCATATATATAGATATAGTGAGAGAGAGAAAGAGCAATTTAATCCGAATTTTATAAAGCCTATTTCCTTTCAAGATAATGTATAGTAAAATCATTGCCCAAGGACAATCGAGGCCACCGTAACTTTTTGTTGTAAAACGTCCTTCTTGCATACTTCAGGGGGTTATAAAAGTTTTCAATTTCCCCTATAAACTCTTGAGTACCATCTCTGTGGTGGCCCAGCTAACGACTTACGTAATTCCTCCTTTGCATTTGCGTCATTTTATACTGGATGTTATGCTTAAATGCCAATCCGGACGCCTTCACCCTAATTTAACAGCAAATATCCTGGTGCATTTCAATCACAATTTGTTTTAATTATCTTGCTGTCTGAAATTCCATCCATTCTTTATTAGACCCGTATTTTCAAACGAGCTATTCTGGATAAATTGACGTATTTGGGTCATTTCTTTTCGTCTTGGATCTGACACAAAATGTTTGCATCATCACAGTGAATTATCTATCCTAGAGTGAGTTTTAGTTGCAGGGCGTTGCTCCGATTTGCGCTCTGCCGTTGTCATTTGGGGGTGACAAAAAAACAATAAATGCTTTTTCCTCGTGGTTTTTTTCTTTGAGCCGTATTTACAAAACAATAATAGAAACACATAATGCACGCAAATATTTTCACACCCTAGGGACGATACCTACAATAGGGGGATGAATATATGTAAGTACACGTTAAGGGCTCTCTAATGTATAGTACGGATATGTATAGGCATTGGCAACAGCCTAAGAGAAAGAATCTATGTAGGTGGTATATGTATGTATATACTCGTAGTGTATGCGGCGATAAATTAAACATTTTCTATTGTGCTTTGCCTCTGGAGAAGGAAAACGATTTTTGAATACAAATTACTTTCATTATCCCTCCAGAAGTTTTGAAGGATATTCCAAAAATAATATTCCAATGAAACCGAACTAATGGTACTCCGGCGATGACATAAAGGACGGATTGCCATAACCCAAAATTGCGTCTTTAAAATTACTCCGTTTCTATTCGCAACCCGTATTGAATGGATGAGGTTGAGCTCTTGGGCGGCTGCTGTTGGGGGATCAACGTATACCGCAAGTCCTGTCAGCCTTTCTTGGGTTAACAATTTGCGCTATCCTCCTTCGAAAATATATAAAATATCTTTCAAATTGGCTTCTTTATTCTTTGTATGATGTCGTTTTGAATACCCACTTGTACTGTTGCCACATTGTAAAAGGGTGACTTTAAAAAGCCAAACAAAATTCGAAACTCGAGTGAGAGTAAGTGGAGGCGGTTTTGGAGTCTTGGTAGTGAAAATTTTGATTCATTTTGTGTATTGAATGGGTTATTCATGAGTTTTTGTGTGTCTTTGCAGGCCGCAAGAGGATTTGCATCACTAATTTTGTTGGTGGTCGTTTATTCAATGTGGATTTTAATTTTAAAATAAATTTTCAAGTGGTAATGAGTTAAGTGTGTAGTCATTTGCGTGACAATACTGATTTTATTTTTGTTTAATTCCTCAAAAGAATAACTAATTTGATACAATCTAAGAGATGCCACTGGTCGTAGGCACTGTAGCTAATATTATTATTTTCTATAACGATTTCAAACAAAGTAGCTAGTACAATTAAATTTGCATATTCAGTTGATTTGATCAGATATTATTTTGTTTTTGTTACGAGCTGTGGTGAAATTTCCCATTTGTACTTGAAAATGCGAACATGAAACGTGGCATGTGATCTGGTAGCGGTATGGCATATCTGAAAATTGAGAAAAATGCATCAACGCATACTTGATTTACGCGGCATAGTACGAATATACTTTTACATGTCACATATCTTCGTAGTGCATTGAGCCTTATCGTAATTTATTATATTATAGTTATCTATGTGGAAAAGCCGGCTTCGAAGCTTATGGCGACTGCTTTTTGGGACAGCGAAGGTCTTTTGCTGATTGATTACCTGGGACTACGACGAATGGGCAATATTACTCAAATTTATTGACTCAGGCACGGAGTGTTGTTTTTGCAGGATAACGCACCTTTTCACACGGCGCGGATTTGGAGACAGGCCGTAAAAGACACAGGTTTTTTAACGAAGAACCACCCACTCTGCAGCCTAGACCCCGAGCGACTTTTTCCGTTTTTCCAATTTGAAAAAGGAGTTACGAGGCCGGAGATTTGCAGATGAGAACGAGATTAAGGAGGCTGTAGAAAGTCATTTTGAAGGCAAAGAAGAAGAATATTTTTTCCGTGGTATTAAGGCACTGTATACCCTACGTGAGCAATGCATTTCACTCGATTAGAGATTTAGGAATTGCGACAGTCGAATATGAAATCAAAAACTTCGCGCGTAAGCATAAAGACAGATTACAAGGACACGTTAACAATGAAGTCCTTCGAATTCTAGATGAGAGGAATCTACTGCGTCGTCTACAAAGGACTAAACCTTTCGACTTAACGCGATAGCAAGAAACCGCGCCTAATTTGCGGGACAAGCAGGAACTTTCAATGGAAAAGGACCTGCCAAACGATCTCAATACGTGATAGAAAAACTGCTGGATAAGTCAAAACTTAGTTGTAGTATGTAATCAAAGAAATTTATCACGAAGGGAGGTTTTTTTAGTGAGTAAAAATCTCACACTACTATGAGCACGCGCTATCGATCCTCATAGTGTCTTCATGAAGATTTTTTACCTACCCTCGGAAAAAAAAAAAATAATTCACTCGAGAGATTGTCTTGAGAACACAATTTTTTAATCGGATCTCTTCTTTCACTTAATGCCTTATGCCGCGAACTTATCAGCCGTCCCTTGTATGCTCGCTCATCTCTTTTAATGCACAATAGTTTATCGTTATTAGTTTATCACTTATGACTAAAATTGTGTCATTACGGAGCAAAAAATGTAACACATCATAATACGAACGAGAATACAAGTCTCCTCGAACTCGCGCTACCCATCGTCCAATAGGAATCTGTCAAACGAGGAGATTGACTGGTACTTAAAACAAATGGATGAAACAATTAAACGAACTATGGACAGTATCGGTATCAACATACTGACAACGCAGACATATTCCGCAATGCAACAATTGACGTACTACACCAACACAAAAGTAGACTGGTGTCGAGACTAAAAACCTGGTACAGACAGTTTACTGACAGACAAAACTCGGAGGTTAGGACTCTGAAGTCGTTGATTAAAAACCTTCAGAAATTAATTAGATAAAACTACAGACTTTCTGTAAATTTGCATTGGAACAACGAAATTCGGGCTGTAAAATCCAACAACCCGAGTATGTTCCCGCAAATAAATAAAATATTTCGAAGGAATAATCAAAACGACCTTCCGTGTCTTAAGATCCCCCGAACAACGAACAATGGACGAATAATTGATTGATGACAATTTGTTTGTGATCGAAGATCCGCAGGAGAAGGCAGAGTTTATAGGGGCGACTTTCCAGGAAGTCTGCAAGGTGAATGATACCATTTGCCAGAACCACGACTTGGAAAATCGCGTCCTTGTGCACAATTTCTACCTTCGAAATGATATAGAGCACTGGCGATCTGAGAACATAGATTTTGCTGAGTTCAATGACGATAACATGGCAAATAATGTCACCGCCGATTAAAGGGTACATTCCCCGTACATAACGAAGGTGGAGCTCCAAGTGATCTTCGACTCATTGAGGACAAAGAAATCTATGGGAATCGACGGAGTATCGAACATTGTCCTTCGACATCTCCCTCTAGAAGCGGTGGACATTTACACCACTCTGTTTAAAAATGCGCTGAATAATGCACATTATCCAGCGCATTGGAAAACAGCAGTGATACAACCCATCTCTGGGGCCTCTAGGGATACCAGAAAGTATTGATGAAAGTTCTCAATCGTTGGACCGCACGGACAGCCACTTGCGAGTCGAAGTGTAGTCAGATACTTAGGGCTTTGGTTAGACCAATATATATATTTTAATAAATATATACATGCTGCTCTGGCCAGAGCCAAATGTGCTTTTGCCCTTACAAACAGACTTTTTTATAGCAAGCAACTCGATGCAAGGGTAAAGGTAATCTGGTACACTACCCTCGTTCGGCCCATGCTCGTATTTGGATGTCCCGTGTAGTTCAACGTTGGAGCAAGCTTGTTGGAAAAGATTCAGGTGTTTGAGAGGGCTTGCCTTCATTTATACAGAACACCAGAGTCCCAGTACACAAAATCCTATCCCTATGAGGTCCTATACAACAGGGCTAACCTAATAAGAGTGGATAATTTCGTTATCAAGCTGATTCGAAGACATATTGCAAGAGCAATGAGTTGGACGAATAACCTGATCCCCGGGGCTTATTACCCCAATTACGAGTATCATGAGAAAGTGTGCCTTAACGGTTTTGTTCCCCCAGAGGCATTCCTCTATTTTGATGAAAAGGGTCTGTCCAGGACAGATTGGCGGTGCCGCGAATCTTCCACGTTGTTCGGACAGCTGTGGATAAGCGACTCAACTACGACAGAGACGTTGCACAGAGCAGTGTGGAGCGTCTCCGGTTTAGTAGGGCGGTATCGGGTCACGATATTGCGGACGTACAACGTCAGTACGGACATTTCTGGTGGCCATAGTAGCCTGCTTGAGGTTTAAAGTTGGCTGTTTTTTGCCCATGGCCGACTTATAGTGGAGTCAGACTGCTGGTATTGATACCATGGTACGAATACCATGCTATAGTGAATATTATAACCCCTCACAGACTGCATTTCGTAGTATTCGATGACTTTGGCGTTAAGTAGTATACTTTGACGTTTGTATTGTCTGTCATAACAAATAAAAATAGAAAATTCAAGACAGGATGAATAAAAATGATTTACTTTTGTGCCAAATGATGAATAAAAAGAAAATTCAAATACTTGAAAGCGAAAGTTCATATCTAAGAATTGTCAAAGAAGCTACGAAGACTAGGCAATAGAGAGAAGTTGGCACTGCAATCAGTAAGATGGTGGTATACCAGCAAAAAATTGCGAATTTCAATACCAGGTATGTTTCATGGTATACTAGCTTTTTACGTACTCGTAGTATTGGAGTGCCATACATGTGGTATAGAATGTAGTATTGCTATACCATGGTTTCAATACCAGCAGTCTGTCTCCCACATTACATAGTTTAGGTAGTTTAGGTAGGTTGTAGGTAATAATTGAAAAAAAAAAAAAATCCACAGCACCGGGATGAAAAAATAAAAAAAAAAAACAAAAAAACACGAAAAAAATAAAAAAAACAGCACTCGTTAAAAAAAAAAAAAATTTACGTATAGAATTACTTAAGGTAGAATAAGATTTTCTTAATAGTTAATAGAAGAATAAAATATATAAATAACTAAAGTTAGTTATGCCGAAAGACACAGTTTTAAGTATCAGGATTAGCTTAGAGCGCCCACATAGGGCCAGTAAGTTAGAATAAGATAGTTAAGTTAGTAATATGTAAGTTACAATGAAGTAATCAATAAAAATGCAGTAAAAATGAAAAAGAAAAATGAAATGATGAGAAAACAAGTATGACTTCTGACATAGCCTAGAGTTGTGGTGGTTAAGGCATTGCGTCAACACCTCGATGGTTGTAAATTGGACTCCTCGGGAGGAATTGAGTCTTTTTTTTTTGTATTAATTTACTAAACAAAGTAGCTAAGATAGCTATTTATGAATAGCAATAATGACAATTTTTATAGCAAATTCAGTCATTTACATTACACGGGAATAGCAATATTGGCCAGAATCCTGTATATCTAGTTCAACTGTAAATAGAAGCTAAAACAGTTATGGGCAGCGGTATAGCACATATGGCTACTAAAAAAAAAAAAAAATAGCTGGTGGGGCTATTAATTGCTTAATTCCTAAGATTCTTCAAAAGATGTAAAAGATTCTTCAAAAGATGTAAAAGATTCTTCGCTCGAAAACCGCGGAAATCTGTATCTGATTCTGTATCGGTACTCTCACAATTGTACGGGTGAAATTCACAGTTGTGTCCCACCAGTTCATCTGTTTGCAATACACCTTTGCCAAACCTTGCTTTTTGGAGCAAATTTCCACATACGTACTTACAATCTGCAGAGATTGAAAGTCTCTCCTTTCCTTTTTAATTTTTGTTTCCCCCCTACACCCTTAGTTCTCTCTCCATAAACTTTACTAAGTGATGCAAAAGATTAAAAGAAAAGTTCTTCTGCCTAACATTGCTACTCATAATCAGATTTAGTATTGAATTGTCATAGTCGACTACAGTCACTTCAGGCTGAATGCTGCCATTGTATGTCTCCTTATCGATAATAATTGTATAACGTCCTGCTTTTGTGACAGTAGATTCTGGGGCCCGTTTTGAACCTACTTATAATTACCGTGCGTAGTCCTAACCGGATAGCATAATCCTGTCGTAAGCTTTTTGAACACGATTCAACTATACATTGGTTGATAAGAGAGCTGTGTATAGATGGGTGCATTCATCATCTAATGGATCTTTGAGCTTTACACTTGGGACAAAAATAATAATATTCAAATTTATCTCTTCCTTGCATTCTGTGAATTACAAATCACTTTCTCGAGAAAGTCATACGTACATAATCCCATTTTCTAATTCAAAAAATAACAATTATTAACATTAAAACACATTCTACCTAATTTTCATTTTTCCTAAGCCTACACACATCCTGAGGATAAAATTAAATAATTCCCCCTTTCGAACCTGTCAAACACAATTTTACAGATCCGCATTTCAATTCGGAATTCCCAATTCCCAATCGCATTACAAAATCAATATTTGTATTATTCTAGCATGATGTCGTTTATCCTTTTTATCCCTTTTTTGCCGACGTCAAGTAACACATTTGCTGCGTAAAAGCTCCTGCTTTGCTTCACTTCCCCATCGGCAAATGTACTCTCATATGTGGCTGCCAAAAGTGACAAAGTTAAAAGGGAAAACCACCCACATACCTAACCCAAGACCTACACAAGTATTTCAATGAAGAAGAGGTAAGCAGTCAACGTAACGAAATAAGACATATTATAATTTTTGAGAACAGCGCAGACAGGGCCTCAAGTAAGAAGGGTACTTTCATTCTACCTTGTGTACATTTTCAATTGTCAACATAAGGTTTACTTTTCACACACGCAAATCGAAAAAGATGCCTCTGTAGTCCTTCAAATTGATTAAATTTTGATTCATTTTTATCTTTTCAGATGGACAATCTGAGTTCGAGGTGCAGCTAGTCATGCAGAAATACGCGGAAAAAGGATCCAGTGTCACGTTGCACTGCAAGCACAATGTCAGGCTAGACATTCTGTTCAAGGTAAGATAAGAAAACTATAAGACTTTATTATCATTGATATGCCATTCACGTGAAACAGTGACAGCTATAAATTGTTTATCTCGAAGGGATATTATTAGTGTTTATCTAACTGAACGATAATTAATGGTCCCTATCGCCCCGAGAATGCGACGTCGAGCGTTTATTGAAAGCGAGCGCAAGGTGTGGCTTTATTGGTTATTTTTTGTTTCTTGCTTTTCTGCCCGTAAAGCTAAAGTATGTAAGTCCTAAATGACACCCGAATGATAATAAATAGCTGACCTTCAGGAATTGTAGTGGAAAATTTCGATCACAAAAGATGGCAGATATTGCTTTTGCGCATAGACACACTATAATGCTCATAGATACCGAGAATGTATTCGAGGCCATAAAGATTCTTTACTGAAATTGTTTTTTGAGAATTTTTGCTGACACCATGGGAATTTGGAAATTTATTTGGTAAACTTTAACGATTGCCCTATTTTGTTCGCTGAAATAGATTCTTTGTGCTGACAGTGGATAAAGTTCCAATATTGTTGAAGCATACATTCACGACCAAGAACAGAGTTCGTTGTTTGATTGCAAATCATTTTAATTTTGCCTGCAGTCATCACAAGTGTGATTGGGTCGGATGAAGTGTTGGGCAATTTTATATCAAGTCAGTGCCAGTGGTGTAGTTTTTCATGAATTAGGGCGCAAAAGAATTACATATGTTCCTTTTTTATAGATGAAGAACATTGTGACAGCAGTACAAGAAATACAAGCAGTTTAATGAAACAAATTGATTTAATTACGTTTATTTGGGTATTTGTTACGTTAATCACGTTCTATGTGTAGCACCCTTACAACAGAATAGATTACACTGGTTCTCCAAGCCCAAAATGCCTACGTCCAATCTGTACCATCGTCAACCGAGATAATACTTCCATCTGTTACCCAGTATCAGTAGTGCTTACTTCTGAGGTTAATTGATTGCCAGTAAAGCTACAAGTTTTATTTTTGGTGGAATTTCTCTTCAGCTCTATCAAATTTAATCACGAAACCGGTGGACATTTGCTGCAAGTCCGAGTTTCTATGCGGAAGGAGGCAAAAATTGAGAAATAGTCGAGATGTTAGGAATTGCGATGGACATATAATATAACTTTGTCGGAAACGCTTCGAATTTCAAATTCGTCTGATATCCTACTCCTTTGCAGCACGTGATAATTCGCGCCTTCGTAGCATATGCACCAGTTTATTTAGAATGCCCCTCCTGCGTAAGGCGTGAAATCTAGTTTATACTGCCAGGCAACTACATATATTGTAGACATTCAAAGCACTGTTCGATGATGAGCCGTTGATGTAGTAAACCCAGGAGAAACCACAACGGAAACCCGCTTGCTCATTATCGTGTGTGTGTTTTCTAGGTGCTTAGGTTATCTATCTCGAATTTTGTAAATAATTTAATTGTTTTAAAGGCTTACTATTGACTATAAATTTTTGCAGTCGGAAGTCATTTAAGCAGCAATCACTTAATAGATGATGATTCCAGATCCATTTATAATTTTTTATCCATTCAGTGTATCAGTGTACCCCTGCACCATACTTACAATTTTAAATGGAAAAGCATGTATTTAAAGTACCCATCAAAGCCACATTTCTATATCTGTTACCTAGTTAAAAATACAACATATTTCTATATGCCAGGGAAATGGATAAACAGCAAGGAGTATGTACATACATACATATATTTATAGTACGACCGATACTGAACAGCATCCCAAAATACATACTAAAGTGATAAATTCAACACTTTATCGATTTTGCAGCTTAAATAGAGTGGAACTGCAAGCGACTCTAAATGTTTATTTGTGGTCATGCAAAATTGATGTATGGAAGTATTATTATTATTATTATTATTATTATTTATTAACAGGTAATTAAAATTACAAGGTAACATAAAATATTATAGAGCCTAGCTGCAGAGACTATTGGCTCTTATCTAATTAAATATTTATATAGTTAATTTACGGATTTCAATAAATTTGTTTATATTTTCAATGTTTGTATAGTTAGGATTTTTTAATACATCATAGATTGGTATGTTTTGAAAGATAGATTCCATGATGGATTTTGAGGCTAGGCAATTTTCTAGGAGGTGGGGGATATTTAATGTTGTGTTACAGGCGGTGCATAGCGGCGGGTTGTTTTTGGTGAGGAGGTGTTGGTGGGTTGTTGAGGTGTGACCGAGTCTTAGGCGAACAAAGTTTGAAATTTTGTGCTTTGATTGGTTTGTGGGATATCTTGGTCGGTGTTTTCCTTCGTTTACTTTTTTGTAATGATGATGATAGAGGCTCCAGTCAATTGCTTGCTTGGCTTTAAGGTTTTTATGTATACATGTTTGGAGATCTTGTTTTGTAAATAAATTGAATTTGTATACTGGTGCGTCTTTTGCAGATATTGCTGCTTTATCAGCTTCCTCATTACCACGAATATTTACGTGTCCAGGGGTCCACATAAGTTTAATTTTGTTTGGCATCATAGTAATCTTGTTTCTTATTTCAGAAACTAGTTCGGTGTTGTTGTTGTATGGAAGTAATAGTTTTTTAATGTGGTAAAACAGAACACTGATGGCTCAGTATGATTCCTTCTCCTACGCTCTATCTACCGAGGTGTAAATGTAGTATATACCTATACTAAATATATGAGAAAGTAGTTTTTGAAAAAAATAAAATAAAATTAAAGGCGACGGGTTTAAAATCACCCGCCGTATCCTCTCCCGACTTCACTGAATTTTATTAGTCTTCAGGCAGACGTATTCATACATCCGTTTTAACATGAAATCCAATTCTCATCAAAATCCGACGTTCTTCAGTTAGGTGGCCAAAAATAATTTAAGGAATTTTGAAACCCCATCCGCCACACCCTATTTACACTTCATCCGATTCTGGCAATTTTTAGACGAAACTAATTACTTATCAGTATACAGTGGTTAATATAATTATTTGTGACCCGAACGGCGCTGGTTCAAGCCAGCACGGGATAGCAAGTAACACTTACACGAGCTTAAAAGATAAAACGATCAAGTCTAAGTGACTACCAGGCACAATGGACTAAATTTAAGCTGAGTACTCTGGAATTCGTTTGTAAAATGAGCAGAACAATTAAAAGATCAAGACAATGTTTCTTTTACCAACGCTTTATTACAACTGTTCTGTCGTTCGATCGCCGTTTGATGAAAAATGAAATAAGGAACACTCTTTTCGGTATAAAAACATTTTATTTTTCAACATAGTTTCCTTTTAGCTCTATACATTTCATCCAACGTTTCTCCAATTTTTTGATGCCCCAGAAATAAAACGATTTCTCGAGCCCCTCAAAATAAGCGTTTGTTTCAGTGACCTCTTCATTTGACCCAAATCTCTTACCTCCGAGCCATTTCTTCATGTTTGGAAACAAGAAATAGTCGCAGGGGGATAAATCTGGGGAACATGCTGGATGAGGGAGGAGTTCGTAGCCTAACTCATGCAATTTTGCCATTGCGACTGCGGACTTGTGGGCCGGTGCGTTGGCCTGCTGAAAAAGAACTTTTTCTTCGCCAAATGCGGCCGTTTTTGCTTCATATCGGTTTGGAATCGATCCAACAGCTCTGCGTAATATGCGCCGGTGATCCTTTTACCCTTTTCAAGGTAATCGATGTGAATAACACCGCGCGAATACCATAAAACTGTCGCCATGACCTTGTTTGCTGACAAACCCGCCTTGGCCTTCTTCGGCTTCGATTCACCAGGAGAAGTCCATTGTTTTAACTGTTCCTTGGTTTCTGGTGTGGTGAATCCAGGTTTCATCCACGGTTACGAAACGGCGCAAAAACTCAGCCGAATTTTTCTGGAACATCGCCAAACACACCTTTGAAGTTGTCAAACGAATGTGTTTGTTGTCGATTGTGAGCAAACGCGGTACCCATCTTGCGGAAAGTTTTTTCATGTCCAAATATTTATGTAAAATCGAAATCACTAAGCCATGTGATAAGCCTGTGGCCTCTTCAAGCTCGCGCATTTTCACTCGCCGATCATCCATTACCAAACCATGGATTTTGTCAACCATTTCTGGTGTGGTGACCTCAATTGGGCGACCAGAACGTTCGGCGCCACTTGTGCTTGAACGACCGCACCGAAATTGAGTAAACCAGTGGTGAATGGTTCCAATCGATGGTGAAGAGTCCCCATAATATTTGTCAAGCGTTTGTTTGGTTTGTGTGATAGTTTTTTCTCGCAAAAAATAGTGTTTAATGAGCACTGGAAATTCACTTTTTTCCATTTTAACGAAAATGCTTGCAGGAGTCTATATAAAATGGGTCCACAACAAAACTATTTGACAGATCTGTCTGAAAATTTGGGTGCGTTCTTTTGAAAGATGATTCTTGACAAACAAAATTAAATTTAAGGTGACGACACAATTTGTGTTAATTTTCAGGGACTTTTGACCCACCTCGTATGGTACATAATTTGCATTGAAATAAATAATGCGATTGCATAAATAAGTGAACATGCAGGTGTAATTTGATTAGTCGCATAGCATGTCCCTTAGAGATCCACCATCCTGACAAAAAATCGTCCTTGATTTATCGCATGCGAATACATTTCCAGAGTTTTCAAATCTTTTGGTAACTATTAAAATTACAAAAAGTAATATAGAAATATACAGATCAAATAAATATCTGAATAGAACTTTTGAAATGCTGTTCTAAGCATGTTCATACAGTAAAACGGATTATATATTAAGATACAAAATAAAGTATAATTTTGAAAATATTACCATTATTCAGTAAATGCTAGATACATTTGTTACAGTTATAACATTTTGAATATATGGAAATCGAAAAATCGATACGTGTAAGTGCATCAAACTATGTCCAACAATCATATATGGTTTTCTATTTTCTGGAGAGGCTACACCTTCGTACGGAATTCTTGAAATTTAAAGATTTTCTAAGTCTTTAATAAGATATCTGTCATTGTTTAGACATTTTGTAACTTGATACGGCGCTTTATATTTATATAAAAGCTTTTAATTTATACCGGGAGTGTTTAAAACATTTTTGATCATGACACCAACCTGGTACGGATATGGTGTTTTGTGTCGCTTGTCAAAATATTTTTTATTGACCAGCTGACTGCGAATGATTTTCCCTTCCTGTCTAACTAATTGCAAATTTCTCGGCTTTTCTTTGATGACATTTTCTTCTAGGTGCTCCCGAATTTTATCAAAAACTACACCCTTTTGATTAACACCAAATAGTAGTACACTAGGACTAAATCTAGTACTCTTGTTCTCAACATTGTTAAGAGCAAATTCAACTCTCCATCCCTGTGTTCTATACTATACTCAAAATCTTGGAGCTCTAAGGCTCTGGGATTTAAGAGCTTTTTATTCAGAGTTAGTGTTAGTGATTTACAGTCAGTAATAATTTTAAACTTAATTCCAGCTAAATAGATCCTGCATCGTCTGATTGCGCACACTGTCGCCAATGTCTCAAGCTCATAAGAGTGATATTTTGATTCTTGAGCTGTAGCTCGCTTAGAAAAGAAAAATATTGGATGTAACAGTTTGTCTTCTAGTAAGACTTGCATCGCAATGCAGCTGAGTTTCAGCGGTTGGGTTAGACGAGTATATGCTGAGTAGTGGTGCATCTAGAAGCATTTTCTTAAGCATTTAAAAAGTGGTTAATTCCTTTTCAATAAAAACAAATGCAATATCCTTCTTCAAAAGATCATATAAGGGTTTTGCAATTATGGAAAAATCTTTAATAAACTTGCGAATATATGAGCATAAGACCAAGAAAAAATGCAAATATTTAGAATTTTTGGTGTTGGAACTCTCTAACTGCCCATAACCCATCTGCATTAGGACCTATTCCGTCTGCTGATACTTCATATCCCAAGTAAGTTATTTTTTTCTAACATAAACTAGCCCTTGTCTAAGAGTCATTAGAAGTTATGCATGCCTACAATCTGCATAACCTCTTTTACAATCTTAAAATGCTCATGTTTTCTTTTTGACGCAATAAAAAGATCATCAATGTAGATTAAAAGTTTTCCCGATTTTATAAAATTTTTAGAAACTAGGTTTATATACTTTTGAAATACTGCAGATGCATTTTTGAGCCCAAAAGGCATGCGCATAAATTCAAATAGACCTAGGGGTGTTGCAAATGCGGTGTATTTTACTGATTCTAATGACATCTTTACGTGGTGAAATACACTTTTTAAATCGAGAAGAGAAAAATACCTTTTACCACGCAATGTGTCCAATTGATCCTTTATCAATGGAAGTGGAAAAAGCCAGGCATGCGCATAAATACATATAGACCTAGGGGTGTTGCAAATGGGGTGTACTTTACTGATTCTAGTGACATCTTTACGTGGTGAAATACACTTTTTAAATCGAGAAGAGAAAAATACCTTTTACCACGCAATGTGTCCAATTGATCCTCTATCAAAGGAAGTGGAAAATTATCTTTTAAGGTAATATTATTTAATTGTCGAAAATCAATACATACTCGTAACCGCAATTCCCCTGACTTCTTCCTCACTAAAACAATTGGTGAAGCAAAGGGAGAATTACTCTCACGAATTATTTTATTTGTAAGCAAATCATCCAAGATTTGTTGTAATTCCTGCTTACGAGTACGAGTATGTGCGAAAGGCAGCCGTCTTGGAGCACAATTGAAAATCTTATTCGCATCCGCTAAAACAATTAGCAGAACATGATTTTGATTCTTTCCATTTAAAGTATTATTGATTGAAACACTCCTAGTTACTAAATTTGTTATTTTTTTTTTCTCTTCATAATTCAAATTCTCATTAATCTGTAAGTTGTTATTATTCTGGTCACTATACGTATCAATATTCAAGATTTCAGTTGTTTCAGTTTCAGCCTCAATTTCGTAACTACTTAATATTTCTTTTTCTTCCACAAAATTAGTTTTATAATTTTCTAATGTTAACTTAATGTTTCTCTTTTGCAAAAATCTCTTCCTAAAATCATCACATTCTTCAATGTATTATTTTGAACTACCTATATGCATAAATTGACACACATGTTATCACACTTAATTCTACACAATACTTTACCAAACATAATTAATTTTCTGTTGTTGATACCATTGAAGTCTTGCGGCGAGGTTTCTATAGCTGTCATCAAATATGCTGGAACATACGAGTATTTCTGCTGAACAAAGCTTATGGGACTGCAGCTTCAAACTCGTTTATGAACTCATATTCGAAGGTGCCACCAAAGTCTTTGAGAAACGGGGGTTGTGTGTTGATTGCCTCATTTTTCTGGAGCACCAACACTGCTGTTGATTGTGGACAGTCCCTAATAAGATGCCCCGTTTTCTCACAACGAAAACAAGACCCTCTGTCCCTCCGCGGCTTAGGACAATTGGTGACTATGTGTCCTACATCATTACAGTTGAAACACTTGATGGTAGAGTTGCTCCATGCATTTGGTGTTGATTTGGGAAGCACATACTTTCTTAGTGTTGGCTGTAAGCAGAAGTTGTTTATTGACCATTGAATCGGGTATACCTTTGATGATGTAGTTGATGACGTCTTGTTCCTCAATATCTGTTGCACTGGCGATTTCCCGCATTCTTAAGACGTATTGCTGTAGTTCTCCTTCCTCTTCTTTTGCGATTGCGCAATACATTATGTACGTCAGAAGCTGTAGAATGCTGATGAAATTCGCTGAGTAAAGCTGATTTTAGTTCACTCCATTATTGACACTGTGTTGATCTAAGAAATAATTTTGCTGTGCCTTTAAGCAATCGTTGAGCGTAAATAAAGCACTTTGATTCCTCAAACTTGTATAAATGTTTAGAATCTTCCAAAGCCTTTATTCATCTCGTGACAGAAAAATTGTCATCACCTGGAAAAATTGGTAGGGATTCCTCTATCTTCTCTGAAACTTACACCCTCAGTTCTTGTTGTCGTCTCCAATGGGCCATTTAGTTCAGCAAGTCTGCACTGCAACCCACGAATCGCTTCTTTCCTCTACACTACTTCTCGTAGCGTCTCCAACTGTTGAGTCACCACTCTGTTTTTCTTTTCAAGCTCTGATGAACTTTCGTCAATATCTATTGCGTCCAGAACACCGGTAGGAAAGTATTTCTCAATTTCGGCATTACTGAGTTGCTCGATTACCTTCTCCAATCGAATTTTTAGCGCTCATTTTAATCCAATCCAAATTCATTTCGCCAAGTTTGTCCTTTATCTGAGGTAGAGTTGCCATCTGCAAATACCTCGTTGCGCCCTCTGCCATCTTATATTTCTCAATTACAATTTTTTATTTCACCAACTTTCAATTAAGTTTGCGCACGATATGCAGATACTTAAAAACCACAAAATGAGTAAAGAGTTTGTTTGACCTGGCAATGCGATCATAGCTTTCTCTTTTTTTCTAGATTAATGAGGAAGCAAAATTAAGATACATTTAATATGGAACACTAACCTTGCAAGGCCCTATTCATACTTGACTATTTGTTCCTTATTGACATCCACGAGTACCTCAATTAAATGTATGTATATGTGAAGTATAAGCCTACGAGAAGGCGTGCAATTAACATACTCGTATGTATAATTAACCGAAAGAAGTGACATTAATTGATTACAACTCCTCACTTATGACTTTTTTCAGTCCCTCGTAATTCCCCATTTTCTCACGCTGTGTTATGTTTATACTCGTAAAAGGTAAGGGTAGTAAAAATCGGTGGAGCCGAACAATGTATAATAAAGTGCAGGGCTGGACCAAATAACGTGATATGAAATTAGTGCATTCTACGAATACGCGTACTTCTAATTAGGTCTCGTTTTGCCTTAGTTAAGTCGCCTATCCAAACGGTTCCGCCAATCTGTCCTAGATCAGACCTTTCTCATCCAAATAGAGAAACGCCTCTGGGGAAACAAAGTCGCTAAGGCGCACTCTCTCGTGGTACCCGTAATTGGGGTGGGGTAATAAGCCCCGGAGTTCAGGTTGTTCATCGAGCTCATTGCTCTTGCATTGTGCCTTCGAATCAGCTTGATAAAGAAATTATCTACTCTTATTAGGTTACCCCTGTTGTACAGGACCTCTTTGGGATAGAATTTTATGTACAGGGACTTTGGTGTTCTGCATAAATGAAGGAAAGCCCTCTCAAACACCTGAATCTTTTCGAACAAGCTTGCTCCAACGTTAAACGACACGGGACATCGAAATACGAGCATGGGCCGAATGAGGGCCGTGTACCAGATTACCTATACCCTTGCATCGAGTTGCTTGCTTTAAAAAAGTCTCTTTGTAAGGGCAAAAGCACCTTTGGTTATTGGTATAACCAGAACTCAAGGTATCTGACTACATTTCGACACGCAAATGGCTGTCCGTGCGGTCCCAGGATTGAGAACTTTCGTCAATTCTTTCTGGTATCCCTAGAAGCCCCAGACAACGGCGACCTAAAAAGAATGGTTTCCGATTTCTGGAAGTTGATCTTCAACTTCCAGTCATCGCAATATCGCTGAATCTTATCGAAGTCACGTTGCAAAAGAAGTGTAATGACCTCGATGTTTGGTCCTGATCTGTAAGCGATCAAGTCGTTTGTGTACGCTATGGCATGGTGAAGTGATCCTATGAGATCGCTCGTGTAAATGTTGAAAAGGATCGGTGAACTCACTGTACCTTGCTGCAGACCGTCTTTAATTTGAAATGTTCCAGCAGTAGTCACATTGCCATTTTTGACAATGAACTGTTTACCGGTGAGCATGTTGTAAAGTATGTGCAGCAGTGGTTTGCTTACCTCCTTCCCTCTAACCCCCTAACAGAATGTATTGTGCGGAAACTAGTGGACGGCAGTGTACATGAATACAAATTAAATTTCATCAAAGTGTCTTTAGTCGTTCTGAAGCGATCCGTGTGAGGGCAAAGATATGGACGCCATGAACAAAAAGTGTTTGCTTGACCTGACCCTTTCAAGTATAACTCTAGCTTTTTCTCATTTTATGCGAGTTTATGAGAAAGACAAATGCAGTTAAAATAACGGTGCTGAATACTAACCGCGCGGGACCCGACTCGCACTTAACGGGTTTTTTATTTTGGGGCCAAATTTCGCAGCGCAATTATACATTAAAAACTTTAAAATGAAAAATAGCCCCAAAATATGAAAAATCACCCCAATTTATCAAATATAAAGAAATTGTTTGTTTTCTACATAATTTGTTGGGGATATTTTTCTTTTTTGGTTTGGGGTTTTTTTTCATTTGGACCAAATTTCAGAGAACCACTTCATGCTACTTATTTCGATTTCGCGTAATTTCCAAAGCCAATGCAATCCGTGCAAACAATCGAAATTAAAGAATAGATAGATTGTTATTTATTTCATGAAATAATTTACAATAGATTTGCTACTCCACATTTTACAAAACAGAGATTTGATACATTTTTTTTAATTTGTGAAGTAGAGTTTGATTTTTAATTTGTGAAATTGAATTATGTATATGTGTGGTAAGTATAATTAGTTTTGAAGGAAAATATGAGACAAAAACCTCCAAATTGTATTTTAAATTGTATTTTAAAGTATTTTTATTGAACCTACTACACAAATTTGGACCACTCTAACAACTACTTGTATGTGTATAAAACTACGGATATATACTCGTACATATAATTTCCTTTTAGATGAGAGAATTAAAAATGAAAGACATCAATCCATTTAAAATGAATGGTACATTGCCCAAAGTCTCAATAAAGTAGGCATGCAAAAGTGCGTTTATTTTTAGTTAAATCACTTTGAGTGTTTTATCTCTTAATTGGCTTCTGCTTCTAGTACGTACACTTGTGAAAAGTTCATTTTTAAATACGTTTGCACTCGTATGTATACTGTATTTAGATGTGCCTTATAGTTTATTCGCTGTAACACCCCATCAGAGCATTAAATTTATGCAGTAGGTACCTGAGACAAAGGAATCCGTTTTCTACGGGGATGAAAAATTTAAAGTGGCTTTTGAGTGTTGACAAGACTAGATTTGCTAAATAATATGAAAGACAACATTCACGGACTGATTCATTCATTATCTTATCTCTAAGGCCTATAGACCTAGAAAAATTAAATTTTGAACAGTGATTCCTCTTGACCCGGAATAAAACAAAGGTTTGCGGAATTCAAACTTTTTGGGTTTTAGGAAGGGGGTTCAAAGCCCCTAAAATTACTAGTGTTAGTAGTTAGTGCCTAACTTAAAAACAGTTTATTCGATTTGAATAACATTTAAATTATTTTTTAAGTAAATTAATGCACGACTATTCTTAGCTATAAATAATAATTCATGCAGATTGAAGCTGAAACATCGCTAACAGCGGTGCAGCAGTGAATTGGGTTATGTGGGATGGCTCGATAGGGATCATTCGATACTATGGAAATGATACAGTATCGATACTTGTGTGTCTGTATATTTTACCATTTTGCAAGTATTCAATTTCAATGAAATTTTCCATTACTTTTAGGCATAAATAATATATGTACATAATACATAGGTACGAGTATATGTAATAATGCTTCAAATCTCGTCATTTAAATTTAGAAACGTTTCAGGTCATTCTGCTTCACATAACCCCAAAGAAAAAAATCCAACGGCGTGATATCGCGTGGAGAGATGACGCGACTGGGAAATTTTGTGTGTAATACTGCATTGATTTTTGCACTGTGCTGCAGGTTGTACCGTTTTGTTGAAACCACATGTCTTCCACATCAAAAAATGTCCATATATAAATTATAAAAATAATTTGTTATGCATTATTACATATTACCTCTTCCACATCAAAAAATGTCCATATATAAATTATAAAAAATAATTTGTTATCCTGTCCCAATAACGTTCACCATTAAGCATCAAGCATTTCCGAAGACGTACGGTACGGCTGGCTCAAACATTAATTGCGTTGTTCTCTCGTATACCGCTCCATACACATAATACAAATGTCTTCTTCTTTTCCTTACGGCGTAGTTATGATCCAGAGTAGAAGGATAACAACCCTCCCACTTTACTGCATCCCTACTGGTCCGCCTGTGCAGTTTGCTGGTTTGACCTCAGGAAGTACCGGCAGGCTTCCCGGTTTCGGATCACTTCGCCACTGAGGCCAATCAAATGCTGGTGCTTTCGCATTTGTGTGATCCAGTTGTTTTTTGGTCTGCCGCGATTGTGTAGGAACGTTGATTGATATTGCCTTTTTGACGGGGTTCGAAGGATCTCTCCTTTGAACATGACAATACCAACTGAGCCGGTCGTACTCTATCTTGCTTGTGATGGGTTCTTTTACATGAAGACTTCCTCGAATCTTTGAACTTCTTATTCTGTCGAGCGTTGTTACTCCTGCTGTCATGCGAAGCATCTTCATCTCAGCAGCCATTAATTTGCCCTCATACTTTTTGTATATTGTCCAGCACAGTGAACTGTATGTAAGTTCCGGATGTACAACTGCGGTGTAGAGCATTCCTTTCAGCTTAGGGGACATTTTTCGATCACAGAAGATAGCGGAGTTTTCTCGCCACTTCATCCACCCTACGCTTACGCGATTATTGATGTCATCATCACAAGTTGCTTTGCTATTGATCATAGATCCCAGATATTTGAACTTTTCGCTTCCCACTTTTTCATTCAATTAAATATCTAGAATAGGCGGGTGTGGATCAGATACTCTGTCTTTTTTGGATTAATACGGTACCCATTTCCCTCCAGAATATCCATCCATAGATCAAGTACTCGTTGCAGGGACGTTTGATCTTCACTTATGATAGCTCCATCGTCCGCAAAGAATAACTGATGCACTTTGGGGTCCGTCACTTTTTCTTCAAGCAGACAATCAAGGACTGCAATAAATAGCAAAGGCCTGAGGACGCTTCTCTGGTGTATACCGACTTTGATTGGGAACTCTTCGATGACTCCTGCAGTACATCTTACTCTTGTCTTTGCTCCCTCATACATGTCTATGATCATGCGCACGTAGGTTTCTGGAACTCCTCGTTGTCTTAGCGTCACCCATAAGAGATCTCTTGGTTGTCTATCAAAGGCTTTTGCAACTAACACCATATACGAGTCCTTGAATCACGAACTTTTTCCATTATGATCCTTATACTTTGGATTGCATTTGTAGTTGATTTACCCGAGACAAACCCGAACTGGTCATCAGATAGCCATATTTTTTTCCGCAGTCGGCCGCTCAACGATTTTCATCGTGTATGACAGCAGCTTGACAGAATGGTTTATCGAAGTTTCGCGTATCGCCCTTTCCTTTGTGCAAAGGAAGAAGGTAACTTTCCCTCCACATGACACAAATGTCAATACTTAGTATCCACAGATGTCAAATATCAGTTATTTATCTTTAACAGAATCACAGTAGTGCCAAATTTAAATTGTAACCTCCAATTGAATAACTTTTAACTCTTCCATATACCCCTCCACTTCTCTACAACCTTAAAGGACATAGTCCTAAAAGTGATGAAATAAACCTACCACCATAGTCAGAATAGTCAATTTCAATCCTACATATATTATCTTTAATTACTTATAGTTGAATATATAACAGTGTAGAGAGTTGCTACATTATTATAGAGGGTTGAAGGTTCTCGGTAGTCACTTCCTTGATGCTTAAGTGGACTTACAAGATATTAAGTTGTGGCTCTAAATTTGGATACCAATTAATTTTTGAGATTATGTTCGTTATTGTACGAGCAGATCTACATTTCTAACCCCAAAATACTACTTTCGTATACGCACGCATGCAAATATTTCCAACCTCCATTCAATGGTTCTGTTTCTTTCAACGCGAATGGGCAATAAAATTCACGGAATTTATTCCTAATGGCCTGTATGCAATCCAGCATTGACCGGAATCCTCTTTAAAAGGATTTTGTTCTACTCCCAGCACGATAATTTTCTTTGCATACATTTTTAGCTATACGGTGATTTTTTCCATTTTTACGAGAGAGAGCACGTGGAAAATCGGGAATAAATTAGTTGTTTTATGCGTGACGCTTCTTTGTTGAATTTGCATAAGAAATATGTTAGTGCCTTTGTGTCATAAAAATATACGTTCTTTCCCGTAAATAATTCGAGATCCCACCCATATTATTTATTTCGTTATTTAATGTGAATACGAGGCATTTCGCTTTGTTATGGCTGAGATCCCAAGGATGAAATTGAAATTTCGTTGCATTACGTGGGTAAGATGGTTTTACATTTTATTTTTTTTTTTGTTTTTAAATTTCATATACCTAACCTACATATGTATTTTATATGTGTATTTATATAGATTTTTTTATTTCAATTTAATGACACTTTAAACACAATTTCGATATGAATAGACAAATATAATAATTCCGTCTATTTTAGAAAATAGAATCTAATTTGTTGATGTCGGTGATATAAAATCAATGAAACGTTTAATGGGTTACGAATATATTAATACAAATTAGCTAGTAGACTTACGTAATAAAAACGTTATACATACACTACCGCTCATAAGTATTCGCCCACCCTATGCAATCAATAATTCTCAGTTAAGGAAAATGAAAACAAAACGTACACTTTATTTAAATAAAAGAAAAAAACACAGAACGTTTGAAAATAAAAGTCTAACCTTTTTTCGATTACTGTGTCGCAATTGATTTTAATAATTTCAAAAGAATTTCTGTGGAAATCTGACACCATTTACCTGCAAAGTATTCTATATACTCGTATATGTGTTATGCAGAAGCGGGGCAAACTTTTCTTATGTTCATGTCCAGCTTATCTCACAAGCGCACAATTGGGTTGAGATCAGGAGACTGTGCTGGCCAAGCAGAGAATTAAGCTAAGTGTCCTGAGCGGTCGAGCAAAATTAAGTTTTATCGTACATACACTCCGGCGTCGTGCTTTTTACAATATTGTGTAAGAAAAAACAATTTCTAGCGTTGATGTATTGTTGAAGAGTGGTACCAAGCAAGTTATTTGAATGTTCAGATACATATCCTCGTAGACCGTAAACATATCTCACTGCATCACTGAATGTTACTTGTAACTTTTGTTGTGATAGCGAATCAATATTACAGTATACAACTTCAGCATAAGAAATTAAGGGTAGAACAAGTCTTATCTTCCTTCGAGTTTCAGTAGGCGTAAAAATTGCAGTTATTCAAAGCTTACGAATGCATCCACATAAATACGTCTGATTACAGTATTGGTGTAATTGTATCCTGAAAAATTACAATTAATAACAAATCCTAGGCTAGTTACGTTGTCAGCAACCATAGGTTTACTCCCAGAAAGCAGTTCATCAGGCAAAAGGGTAAAGTAGAATTATTGAATATTGGAATAAACTAGGACCGACCAGTTATGTATATGAGACAAATCTTCGTTAATATGAGTGTTATATTATTAATTGGAGTGGCCAAGTAGAGCTGAACATCATCCGCATACAGGTGCACCGAGGTGTATTTACAGACAGATGGCAAGTCATTTATAAACATACAAAACTGAATTGGGCCTAAAATAGACCCCTGATGTACGCCCTGTTTCACAACAAGAAATGCTAAGGAAGAATCTGAAGTCACAACTCTCTGAAATCTATAGCAGAGAAAACTTCCAATAAGCCTCCCTGCACCGTCACTAAACCCAAACAATTTTTTTTGATTCCAGCATGTCATTTACCTTATCAAAAGCCTTGGAAAAATAGAGCAGACGCGTAAAATCGGTCATTGCTTTTTTTTTCAAAGATTTTCGACAAACACGGTAAAAAACTGATGGGTCTGAAATCAGCAGCGGACACTGGAGTCAGCTTTTTAGTTTAATGAAACTCAGGGGTAACCCATCTTCACCAACTGAGTTATATTTTATGGCTACAACATAGCAACAGTGCTATTTTTAACATTGGAAATATTAATCTGTCACAAGTTACTCCAAAGCCTTTTGGAAGAGAGATGTGCTCAGTTTAAAGGCATACAAATTTCTTTTAGCAGTTCCTACTACAATACATCAGTTGAATAAATCTTTATAAGTAAAACACAGGGGAATAGCAGAGTTTACTCATTCATTAATATCAAATGTACAAAAAAAAAAGAAGATCGTGATGCGAGATACAATCAAAAGAAAGATGATCGGAAATGAGAACGGAAGAGTGCAATTTTTAGTGTATCGCGTTAGGTAGCTAGTACTGACTATTTGGAATCCTAAAACAGAAGCCAAATCCTTTATTTGAAATCAGCAATGATACATTCATATAAAACTAAGAATTCAGAGAGAACTGAGAAAAAATGTTGAGGAGGACAACTCCGGTTAGGATTATAGGCACAAGCGACAATGCATTTAGGGCACCCATCCTGTTTTTCAACAATTAAATAGTCCACATACTGATCTCTTGTACTCGTACTTTGGATTCTGAAAGTATTGCCGACAAGATCATAACAGAACCTCCAATATGTTTCACGGAAGGATCAGATGTCTATACTTCTAATGGCCTGCGGATGAAGGCACTTCGCTTATAAACAAAAATCTCAAACTTAGACTCGTTGCTCCAGAGAACTTTTCTCAAGTCCTCAAGTGTCCAATTTCTCTTTTATAACTATCCTACAATAAAGATCTTCTTCTTGAAGTTTATGTTTGAGGTTGAAACACTTATTGGTTTAATCCTCCGCAGATTCTCTTGGGCTGCTATTTCCGGTGCGGTTAGGCGTCTGTTACGCAAGCTGGTTATCGCAAAATTTTGATACTCAGTTAACGTCGTGATCCCGGCTCGGCCAATACATTGTTTGTTGTTAACACTCTAGTCAACTGTTCTTCTGGATAACTTCAGTTCTTTCGAAATTTCACGATTAATTTTGCCACTCGGTTGATAAGCATTTGCGAGTATCAAATGGTACAATTTATTTCAAAGATCTACAGAATGAAAATTTCAAAAATGCAATTCGCGTTGCCTTAAAAAGGAAAGAAAATTCCACCAACAAGCGAAGAACTCGTTTCTAACTTTTTTCGATTTTCGATCTCAATCTTGGTATTAATATAATAGAGAAACTCTGTAAAGTGCGTCTCGCAATTCCGTTCGCCTGTTTGTCTGTCTATCCGTTTACATATCGGAATGCAGCCTAAACGGCTGGACGGATTTATTTCAAATTGTATGCCTGGGGTTTGTCATATCGAATTTTGTCTTTATCTTTTCGAGTACCTAAGGGTTAAATTAATGGATTATTTAGATGCTTTTAGTGCAATATGGTTTATGTGGATGTTATTCGTTATCGTTCATTTTTATTAAATTCTTTTAGATTTATAATTTTATTAAATATGACGTAGAAAATTGAAATGGAAAACTTGAAGAAAGAATTTCAGATTAGTGTGACTCGTAAATAATGAGAAAATTTCGTGCGACGCAGTCGTGCAATTTATTCCACTCTTCTGAAAATATCCTATTATTTTATTATCTCCGCCGCAAAAAACCCCAATTTAAGTAAAATGTTTCAAAATATCATAAAAACCAATACTACAACCACTTGTTGTTGTTATCTTCAAACACATAAAATTTAAAAAAAATATTGATGGGGAAATACTTATGAGTGGTGGTGTATATTGTGCTGACCAGCAGTCGATATATTTATATTATGATTCAAGATATCCATAACATCAACAAGTTCAAGAACTGAAGCAATAGATTATCAAATCGAAATTTTATCAGAAATAAAAAAAATATTAATAGCTCAACTTATAAGCATGATAGCGAAAGCTATTTACATAGTTATCTAACCTAGACTGATCTTAAATTTTTTAAGCAACTCGCTTGACCACTTTTACGAGTATAATTTGTCTAAATCGAGCGTTTGACTCTCTATTGACATTAAGGGAGTTCGGGGATTTTTTCCGGAAGTTAGTTGTTTACAAGTTATTTTAAGCACAGAATTTAAAACCGCGGTGTAATGTTAAACTTGATAGTATTTAGAATATTAATAGCTCTTGAGGAGATTTTTACAGAATTTACATGCATTCAAATCAGAACTAGCCATTCCGACAGGTACCTAAGACAAATGGACGAGACAATCAAACGAACGATGGACAGTACGATACCTCGTTATCAACATACTGACAACGCAGACATATTCCGCAATGCAACAATCGACGCACTACACCAACAAAAAAGTAGACTTCTGTCAAGACTCAAAACCTTGTACAGACAGTTTACGGACAGACAAAACTCGGAGGTTAGGACACTGAAGTCGTTGATTAAAAATCTCCAACAGTTAATTAGAGAAAATTACAGACTCTCTGTAAATCTGCATTGGAACAACAAAATTCGGGCTGTAAAATCCAACAACCCGAGTATGTTCCCGCAAATAAATAAAATTTTTCGGAGGAATAATCAAAACGACCTTCCGTGTCTTAAGATCCCTCGAACGACGAACAACGAACAAATACTAATAACAGCAGGCATAGATCCCGGGAACGCTGTCGATGATGACAATTTTTTCATGATCGAAGATCCCCAGGAGAAAGTAGAGGCTATAGGAGCGACTTTCCAGGAAGTGTACAAGGTGAATGATAGCATTTGCCCGAACCACGACCTGGAAAGTCGAGTCCTTGTGCACAACGTCTACCTTCGAAATGATATAGAGCACTGGCGATCAGAGAACATAGGTTTTACCGAGTTCAATGACGATAACATGGCAAATAATGTCGTTGCCAATGAAATGGTTCACTCCCCGTACGTATCGAAGGTAGAACTCCAAACGATCTTCGCATCATTGAGAAAGAAGAAATCAGTGGGAATTGACGGAGTGTCGAACATTGTGCTTCGACATCTCCCTCTAGAAGCGGTGGACATTTACACCACTCTGTTTAACAATGCGCTGAATAGTGCACATTATCCAGCGCATTGGAAAACAGCAGTGGTACAGCCTATTCCCAAAAGACGTAAAGATACATCCAATCCGGCGAATCTCCGGTCGATAAGTCTCCTTCCGAACATCAGCAAGGTATTCGAAAAAGTGGTCAATAGAGCCCTGACTAAGTGGGTTGAGGACATGCATATAGTTCCGGATAACTAATTCGGTTTCAAGGCGGGTCATGAGACTGTACATGCCGCGTCTAAACTGGTATCTGATATCCAATGAAACAAAAGTAAGAAACAATGCACGGGTGCCTGCCTGGTTGACTTGGAGAAGGCGTTCGATACCGTATGGCTAGAAGGACTCTTCTACAAGTTGAACAGGCTGGGTATTAGTAAACCACTGCTGTACATGCTCTGTAATATGCTCACCAGTAGACAGTTTATTGTGAAAAATGGCAATGTGACTTCTGCTGGGACGTTCGAAATCAAAAACGGTCTACAACAAGGTGCGGTTAATTCGCCGATCCTCTTTAATATTTACACGAGTGATCTCGTAGGATCTCTTCCCCATGCTATTGCGTATGCAGACGACTTGATCGCGTATAGGTCAGGGCCAAAGATCGAGGTCATTGCAATACTCTTGCAGCGTGATTTCGATAAGATCAGGATATACTGCGACGACTGGAAGCTGAAGATCAACTTCCAGAAGACAGAGACTATTCTGTTTAGAACGTCGTTATCTGGGGCTTCCAGGGATACCAGAAAGAATTGGCGAAAGTTCTCAATCGTGGGACAGCACGGGCAGCCACTAGCGAGTCGAAGTGTGGTTAGATACCTTGGGATCTGGCTAGATCAATATCTATATTTTAACAAAAATGTAGATGCTGCTCTGGTCAGAGCCAGAGGTGCTTTTGCCCTTACAAAGAGACTGTTTTATAGCAGCCAACTCGATGCAAGGGTGAAGGTAATCTGCTACATGGCCCTTATTCGGCCCATGCTCGTATATGGATGTCCCGTGTGGTTCAACGTGGGAGCAAGCTGGATGGAAAGGATTCGGGTGTTTGAGTGGGCTTGCCTTAGGGCTTGTCTTCAGTTGTACAGAACACCAGAGTCCCAGTACATAAAATTCTATTCTAATGAGGTCCTGTATAATAGGGCGAACATAAACAGAGTGGATAATTTCCTGGTCAATATGATTCGAAGGCACACTGTAAGAGCAATGTCCTCGATGAATAACCTGATCTCCGGGGCATACTACCCCAATGATTTGTATCACGAGAGTGTGCGTCTTAACGGCTTCATCCCCCCAGAGGCGTTCCTATATTTAGATAGGGAAGGTCTGATACAGGATAGGGTAGCGGTGCCGCTAATCTACCATGTTGCCCGAAATGCTGCGGACAGGCGACTTAACTACGACCGACACGTCGCACACAGCACCACGGAGCGTCTCCGGTTTAGTAGAGCGGTATCAAGCCGTGATTTGGCAGATGTAGTGAGACAGCACCAGAAATTCTGGTGGCTCGGAGACGTAGAGGGAACTCCCTCGTCGTTTCCTTTTGATTCGGGGTAGCCTCCGAAGGGGCAAAGTCGGTATAGGTTTTATAGCCTGGCCGGCTTACATAGTTTTTAAGGTCAGTTTAAGTAGCTTTAAAATAAAAAAAAAAAAAAAAAAAAAAAAAATAATAAAAAATAAAAAATACAAAAAAAATACAAAAAAAAAAAAAAAAAAATTATACATGTGTATGAATGTATGTATACTATATGTATATGGGAAGGTATACAATATATCTATGTATATGTACATATATATGTATATCGAAAAAAAAAATTTGCGTGTTTAATCACGTACCTTAGATTAAGTAGTTTTTAGATAGTTTATAAGTTTTATATATAGATAAAAAATTCAGTTCATATACTAAGTTTTTGCTTAAAAATTTTTTCTTAGTTTCTCAGTATTTGTAAGTATAGATTTAATAAATATTTTAAGTTATGTTACGTCGAAAGACATAGTTTAAGCATTAGGTTTAGCTTAGAGCGCCCGCATAGGGCCATTAAGTTAGTATATAACATAGTTAAGTTAGTTAAGCTAGTTTTAAGCGTTTTTTGTGTCTAGCTGTTAAGAGTTCATAAATTCCGAAAATAAAAATGCACTAAAAACGAAAACGAAACGAACTAGCCATTCCTACAGCAACGAAACTAATATTTTGCATCAAAGCCCAATCTATAGGTCAGTCTATCCAGTATAAGTATAAAATAAATATTTTTTGCGCTAACAGCTCAATACAGGGCATGGCATAGCTCCTTGCAGCCAATCGTGCCTTCAGTTTTATGCTGTTTCCGAAGGGCAATTTATTTCGATTGAGGGAATCTACTCATGACAATTTTTTCTCTCGGACGTTTGTCAGATGTACTTGAACGTATATATGTGTTGTTCATTTACAAATTACTCAGATTTTAGAATGAAAAAATGCGTTAAAAGCCAAACAACTTTTTTTGACAATTTTTCAAAACTTAGTATACTATGTATGTCCTTGAATATGTCAACAATTGTTTAGATTTCAAATTTATAACCGATATTCCAAAATTCGATAATAAGTACAGTACCGTTATGCAACATTTTTTCCAAAAACTTGGTACGTTAAATACTAATACAATCCAAATATAATAATTTAAATAAAATCTTTGCAACAGTTTCTGAGAAAATCGATTTTCAAAATCGGCCTTAAATAAAGTACTTAAGTAAATTCCGATTTCTGGGTATCAATTTCTGGGTATAATTTATTTGAGAGATCTACAGAATGAAAATTGAAAAAATAGCAATTCTCAATGCAAGCTAAATGGATACTAAGAATCTAATTCAATTACAAGTTGCCTTAAAAAGGAAAGAATTGTGCTACATACTTTGGGAAATTCCGCCAACAAACCAAGGATTCGTTTTTAACTTTCTCATCTGAAACACAGAAACTCATCTAAAAGAAAAAAACTCATCTGGAAAAAAAACTCGTCTGAAAGAGAGAACATTTTTCTGTTTTCGTGAAAATTTTCGATTTCGAGATTTTAATCAATTAGTAGTATTACTATAATAAAGAAACTCTGAAAAGTGGGTCTCGCAATTCCGTTCGCCTGTTTGTCTGTCTATCTGTTTACATATCGGACTGCAGCCTAAACGGCTGGACGGATTTATTTCAAATTGTATGCCTGGGGTTTGTCATATCGAATTTTGTCTTTGTCTTTTCGACATTGCATACATTTAAAATCTAGTAATTTATAAACGAACAGAACATATGGAGCAAGTACGTGCGATCCATTCGTTCTCTTTTTTTTATGGCTTGGCATAGTTTCGAAAACTGTTATTTTTGAAATTCACCCTATTACGAATACCTAATGGTTAAATGAATAGATTATGTGGATGCTTTTAGTGCAATATGATTTATGTGGATGTTATTCGTTATCGTTAATTTTTATTGAATTCTTTTAAATTTACTATTTTATTAAACATGAAGTAGAAAATTTAAATGGAAAATTTGAAGAAAGAATTTCAAATTAGTGTGACTCGTAAATAATGAGAAAGTTTCGTGCGACGCAGTCGTGCAATTTATTATTACACTCTTCTGAAAATATCCTATTATTTATTATCTCCGCCGCAAAAAACCCCAATTTAAGTAAAATGTTTCAAAATATCATAAAAACCAATACTACAACCACTTGTTGTTGTTATCTCCAAACACATAAAATTTAAAAAAAACATTGATGGGGAAATACTTATGAGTGGTGGTGTATATTGTGCTGACCAGCAGTCGATATATTTATATTATGATTCAAGATATCCATAACATCAACAATTTCAAGAACTGAAGCAATAGATTATCAAATCGAAATTTTATCAGAAATAAAAAAAATATTAATAGCTCAACTTATAAGCATGATAGCGAAAGCTATTTACATAGTTATCTAACCTAGACTGATCTTAAATTTTTTAAGCAACTCGCTTGACCACTTTTACGAGTATAATTTGTCTAAATCGAGCGTTTGACTCTCTATTGACATTAAGGGAGTTCGGGGATTTTTTCCGGAAGATAGTTGTTTACAAGTTATTTTAAGCACAGAATTTAAAACCGCGGTGTAATGTTAAACTTGATAGTATTTAGAATATTAATAGCTCTTGGAGCAAATTTTTACAGAATTTACATACATTCAAATCAGAACTAGCCATATCTACAGCAATGAAACTAATATTTTGCGTCAAAGCCCAATCTATAGGTCTGTCTAACCAGTATAAGTTTGAAATAAATATTTTTTGCGCTAACAGCTCAATACAGGGCTTGGCTTAGCTCCTTGCTGACAATCGTGCCTTCAGTTTTATGCTGTTTCCGAAGCGCAATTTTTTTTCGATTGAGAGAATTTTTTCATGACAATTTTTACTCTCGGATGTTTGTCAGGCGTTCGTGAGAGGTGGGACCATGAGAAAACTTTTTTTTGTTTTCTTGGTTTCGAATCTTGAACCGCCTCTTCAGTGATCGCGCACTTAACACTGAGCCACGGCGCCCAGTATAAGTATAGTACTCAGAAAATTAATTAAATAAAGTGCACGACTGGGTGTACGACGGCGTGTACTTGAACGTACATATGTGTTGTTCATTTGCAAATTACTCAGATTTTAAAACTAAGCTAAATTGTTAAAGTGCAATTTTTTTTTTAAACATTCGTTAAAAGCAAATAACTTTTTTTTAGATAATTTTTCAAAATTTAGTATACCATGTCCTTGAATTTGTCAAATATTGCTTAGATTTTAAATTTATATCCGATTTTCCAAAATACTATCTAATAAAGTGGTAGTAAAATAGGGTTTAAAAAACATTTTCGAATCATCTTTCTCATACACCTTAATTCAAGAACCCCTTAACGGAACTTGATTACATTTTTGGTTCTGGATTATGTTGGATATCGAAATATGTTTGTCTGAAAATCGTCAAATTGGATGATGACTGATAAGATATGGTGGGCTGACTTTGTATTCAACGTAATCCAATATTTGCTACAAAAGATTCTGTATATTTCTTCCATTAAATATGTAAATAAATAAATATTTGAGCGCTATTTGCGCCGCAAGAATGTTTGGAACCTACAGTTTAATGCCACTTCTGAAGGATCATTTCTTCGATTAATTTAAGTTAATTTATTACGTTCAAAAATACTGCATGCTATCGCACAATTTGCAATGTTTACAGTACAGAGATGTGAATTACATTAGTATTATCTTTCTACTGAAAAATTTTATATAAATTTTTAAATAAAATCTAATAAAAAGAACATTCTTGAGGAAACAACGATAAAAAAAAAACCTTAAATTAGAAGACTAAAAAAGAAAGTTTAAAAGATAAATAAATAATAAATGGGCTAACTTAATAATTAAATAAATAAATAGATTAACATATAAGCAAATTAACATTTAAATAAATTAACAGATAACATATATAAATTAAAGATAAATGTTAACAAAAGTATGAATAAAAAAAAAGTGACTTGCACAAGTAAAATAACATCACATTTTTTTCGATTGAGAAAAGCTTCCCACGATAATTTTACTCTCAGAAGATTGTCAGACGTTCGCGAGAGGTGGGACCGTGATAAATTTTTTTTTTTCTTTAATTCGAACTTTGAGCATCCCGCTAAGTGATCGCGCACTTAACCATTTTTTTCCCATTAATAGGCTTTTTTATTTTTTTTTAAGAATTTTGGACTCCTTGTTCAGCTTTAATTTGGTATGTCGCATAAAGAGTGTACATTTTTTTTTTTGGGATACATTATACCCCTAAAATTCCCCTAACAAAAATAGTTTTCACGATTTTTCTTATTGTTTTTTGTTCCACAACGTGCTATTTTTGTGCAAAATGTCTGCTCTCTAGGTTAAACCGTTCAAAAATTACCATCGTGTGATATACACACAGACAGAACAGTGTTGAATCAGTTAGTGTTCCATTCATACCATTCCGGTACGGAGTCTACAAAATTAAAGAAAATTATTCTATCAATATATTTATATACAAAAACACTATTCAATAATAATTTAGCAATTATTAATATAATACTAATAAGTAAAGTTATTTTCTCATTACGCATTTCATCATTTTTTAATACCGGAGTTAATATTTATATTTTTTTTATATTTTTAAAACACTTCCGAAACACTTTAAAACACTTATTGAAAACCATACTTTTTATGTGCTAACATTGATGAAGAGTAGATATTGGAAAAGAATGAAACCAATTCGCGAAATACTCTTTCACTAAATATAATGAGTAGAATGGTATGTCCTCATTGCAACTTAAGGTTAACATGAAGTGTTTGTGTGCTTTCCTAAATGCATAGGTATATATATTGCATAGCAATGTTGCTTTCATATGGAGAGAAATTGTCCACAAAGTATGTATTCCTCAATTGTCAGCGTTTTTTTAAGTTCTCCTGCATAGGTACATACATTTTTTTTGTCGTAGTGAAATTCGTTTATCTATGATACTAAATATGTCGTTGACAGAAAATTATGTGAGTTGACTTTTAAAGTGCCAACGTACTTTGGGATTGCAGTTAATGGAAATCGATTTTAACTGCGAATATTTGTAAAACGAATAAAATGTTTACAACCGAAATTTTAGGTTTCGAAATTTCCTACAAGATAGATGACGACTTATGTATTCAAAATTTTCAGAAGATAAAAGAACGAAATCTTCCAAAATATTTAACTTTTCCCAGAAATTTTAGGTTCTAAAATTCTCCAAAAGAATTTTTAAAAAAATTTCAAAAAATTTTCCAAAATATCTGATTTTACCTGAAACTTAGTAAAAAAAAAACCCTTTGTTCAACGTATCCAAAATGTTAGACTTTACATCGAAGCTAATAGAAATCGTTTTGAGTATGAATATCTACGGAAAAAATTATTACGATCGAAATTCTAGGTTTTAGATTTATCTACAAGGTGTTTACTATTTACTATAAAATCGTTAAAAATATCTGACTTTACCTTGAAATTAATGGAATTCTCTTTTCTGCTTGAATATTCGCTGTTTTTTTTTTTTTCTAGTACTTATTTATTTTTCATGTGAGTCCATATGGTACTAGCGGATACCAGATCGAACTATTGGTGGATGAGAGATATTTCAGTAGGTGCATACACCTATCAGTAGCCAACTCACACCCACATGGTCCACCAGTCTTTTTGTCACCAAACCAATGTGCTTTGTCCAAGTCTATAATGCGAACATAATCGGTGAAGTCAAGGTGTTTGAGGTAGGTTGTAAAATTGCATTGGATGATTGCATATATACATATATCGTAAGAAGTACTCGTATTGGAGATGGTTTTCTCTTGAAAGAAAGTAAAAGATCTACCAATATTGTTGTCAAAGTTTTGTAGAGATCGACACGCATGCAGTCAAGAACTTGCCACTTTAACAGCTTTGAGTATTTTGATCACTGCAATGATCGCATTCTTACCGAAGAGTGTAACGTGAATTCTGACAATTTTACCGTTGGATAACTCATTCTGGCTTAAGGCGTTGTGCGTGTTATATATGTATGTTTTAAGCGTAATGCGAGGGACTCAGAAGTCTTATTGTCAAATTCGAATGGCGAATTGAGAACCTTTTCATAGAATAGCCATCAATGAATCAAGTGGAGCAGTGATTTTTTTTTGCTCGAATTCAAACTTTAACCAACATGTTCAGCAGTTCAACGTATTAACTATTTGAACACAACTTGTACTGCAGTCTGGTACAAAATGATGATCTTCTTAGTTTGCCTGGTCCTCATCTGAAACAAGCAAAGTATTGTACAAACTCTTCAATAAAATTTATGCTGTGACTACCAGCCCTCTTTATTGACTTTATGCATGGTCCTGACGTCGTCTCTACTCGCTGTTTCTTCAGCTTGCTTGCACTTTATTTTCCCCCAGCGTAAACGGACCGTTTTCCGAGGCAGTAACACTGAGTTGCTTGGATATATGTACTTATGTAAGCTGAGAGTAGATGTGTTTTGCTGTTACTTATAATAATAAGCCGTATTCATGGTAACGAGTGGTTAATCTGTGACAGAAGGAGCCAACACGCGATTTATAGTGCCTCATGTGCAGGTCGTAAGTTTGTTTATTACTTTGTTTTTAGTTATAGGTTTAGTACTGATGTCGGCAAGTTGTGGTTTTTTCGAATTTTTCTCCTAAATAAACTCGAATAAGACCTATGCCCCAAGCGTTGTCAGGTTGCAGACTCGTCGTCACCATTGCAAATGCCTTATGATACCGCAGGTTTTCAAATGCACATAAACAACACCATCAAGTGGTTGAAAACTGTTTGACAGCTTTTCCTAAAATTTTAGCATGTTAAACAAGGTTCTTACAGGTAGATTCAACAAACTTCAAATGTCCCTATAATTGTCTTGTTATTCCATCAAAGGTAACTAAATAGACAGCTATAGATACGAATTCCAGCACAACGCAAACCTACGCAAACTAATTAGTGCAATTAACTTCCATTAGTGAAGTAACGGTAACTATTATGAATGCCAACTACACGCCGCATATACTCGAACATGTTACCGAAAACAAACCAATTACGGTCAGCGATAACTGTGAATACATGCTGGGCCGGGTAATTAATCCATTACCCTGAAAAACCAAGCTAAAATTAGGAATATAATGCTACTCCATAGTACTACTAAAACAAGCCCACCAAACAGAAGCACCCGTCCGCCTCCCAAAAACACATGATAAGCCAATTTGAATTTCAAAATAATCCACCACAAATCCCCAAAGTGTGACTACGACAGCAATGGACAACACTAATGCACATTACGCCCAACAAACCAATGTGATTACACATCAACAAAAGTTGGTTTTCGTGCAGTACCTACCTGCGGCCGAAATCCAAATTACAGAATTAAGGATAATGATTGATTCAATTCCGATAAAGGCAGAGTCCTTCTAATGCAGAAAGAAAAAGAGAGTATTTTCTTAGGACTCGTTCATTGACTTCAGACGTGGAATAAACTTTAACCATCTTATTAAAGCGCACACAGAGAGGATCTCCTCAAAAACACATCACAGGACCTTCCTCGAGTTGAGAATTCAATTTGCCACCAGTCCCGGACTTTGCTTATCAAGAAATAAAGCTAAATTGAACTCAGCAAACCATTACCTAAGAAGCTTTAGCCACTAAATCAATAATACGAATCCCATTTGTGAAAGTAGGTGGATATGACGCAAGAAGTAAATCTTCTTTGCAAGAATTGGCTCTCTGCTTCATATGGTAGATGTAGGTATTACGAGCATGTGTATGGGTTGGCATCTGAAGTCGAAGTCTCCAGTCACCAGAGTTAATGCCTCGCTTATGTGCACACGTATGCTTCGAGATGAAGTCAACAAGTGCTAGGGCACAGTGCACACCAAACTCATTTCATTAACGAAATTCTTTTCAGTCTGTTGGCTTCTCTAAGGATGCTGATGGAAAAATATCATCTCAACTACTGTGACTTATAAGCAAATTCAAAAAGGGGACACACATGTCCTAAATTTCCCGTTGCAATTAAATGCAGCGTATTGAAGTGAATATTTCTACTCCAGTGAGTTCACCTATTTGGCTTTAATGCCAACTCACGATTTAATTTGAAACATGTGCTGAATGGTATCCTTGACGGCACTCCTTGCGTATTACTGCGTTTACCAGGATACCCAGCAACAAATTAAAAGCAACGGAATCATTTATGCTTCAATCCTTGGAAACCCATGTACGTATATGTATGTCAAAAGATGGCATGACGCATGCATATAATAAATCACGGATTTACGGGGCAGGCTGAAACAATAAATTATGGCTGTAAGGACACTGTTGCTGAATAATTCTGTTTTGGCTATGTGCACAGTAATAATCGAAAGGAGCTCAAGGGAATGGTACGACGTGATATTAATAAAAACATACGCAACAGATTAGGCAATTATTCAGCTAAAGTCAATGTTGGTCAGTTTTATATTCGCACAATGGAAATAAAGGTTAAGCGAAAGTACACCGATGCAGTGTGTCACGATAGCGTAGTACAATAGGCCCTAAAATGTTCACAAAAAAATTCCAATCTGCTTAGAAATCAAATCATTAATGTCTTCAATGTTAAAAGTCAGGCGAGTAATATGTTTTGCGCTATCCCATACGATACGAATACACAGTCTCTGGCCTAGCTCCTCACAGCGATTGTGCGTGCTGAATTCTTTACACGAATGGAAAGGTCCCAATAGTCAACGCACAAACAACTGACCTACGTAGCCCACAATTTCCAATGTATATTAATAAAAAATAATTTTGGTAGAACTTGCCAGAACGTCATTCCACACGGACGATACTGTTAAGGTGTCAGATATAGTCAAATTCCTCTAACTCGAATTTTGATCTTTCGTGGATATTAGTTCTTCGGCCTTTGAATCTACAAATGGAATATTTAGACCTTTAACAGGCCACGTGAAGTCGACCAATTAGCAGAGGCCCTAGACTGTGGTGGAATGGGCCGGACAAAAAACAGATGAAAAACTATGAACTACGGTGACTGCTTCAGGGAGCAGAAGCAGAGATTATTTGAATGCGGATTTGTCATCAGAGGCAAGAAGTTTTTAGGCATCTGAGCGTACGCCTGATAACAATCCGCATTAAGGCAATAGTCAAAAACATTAGCCTAATATGAGCTCAAGCCCCCACAGAGAATTACGAGCTCCTCGACTGGACGACCAATATTCACGTTATGACATTAAAATCGTGCTTGGTGATTTTAACGCAACAATTAGAAAGGAGGGCATCTTTGGAAACACCTTCAGAAAATATAGTTTGCACTACTATACCTTCTGAAACGAACTGATTCCCGCACCTCAATATTTATAAGGGGACCTGATGCTCTCCGGATCAACTAACTCTCAGCCAAATTGATCACGTCGCGATTGTGAGCAAATTTAGCATCCAACGGCTACAATCGCAAGAGACTGCCAGAGGTGTTCGTGGGAATGATGTTTGAAAGTGTTACCAGATGGAAAAAAGACTGTACAAAGGCTTCAAAGTCCGAATAGAAGTCTGTAGTGGTGAACAAGGAAATCTAGTAATATAGTCATAGTCGGTGCTGAGAATTTAGAAAGATCACTTCTGCAGACTTTAAAACGGCGCTGACAAAAAACAATTGCCTCCACCCGACCAAAGTGAAGTGAAGATACTCGTAGCAATACCTAAGTCCAAACCCAACATGGCTGCTGGAGCCAACAGTCTGACTGTCGAGCTACTTAAAGCAGCTGGGGATGATTTGGTACGAAGCATCGATCATCATCATCTGCACGATATGGTCGGATGAAAGTACGCTCGACGAATGGAACATCTTCATCGTTTGCATGATCCTCAAGAAAGGAGACCCTCTGAATTGTTCCAACTACAGAGGTATTAATCTCCTCAACATCGCGTCATATTAGCATATTATGTGAACTCCTTAAACTTTTTGTCAATATTCTGATTAGTCCATGTCAGTGTGGTTTTAGGCCAGGAAAGTCCACTATAGATCAGATATTCACATTGTGGCAGATCGTGGAAAAAACCCAGGAGCTCTAAATCGAGACCCACCACCATCAATTTTAAAGTCGCCTATGATAACGTCAAATAGAGACAAGCTATATAGAGCCACGTCTAGTTTTGGCATTCCTGTCAAACTCGTCCATGTGTGCAGGATAGCGATGGAAAATGCACGCTGCTCCAGACTTTTGATGTCAGAAAATGACTACGATAAGGTGATGCGCTGCCATGAGATTTTTTTAATGTCATACTTGAAAGTATTGTGCACAATTTCCAAGCTAACATCAGGGGTACAATCTTTCAATCCCGATGACATAGACGTAATTGGAAGAACGCAGGAGAGCTATCAATGATGCTGTCGTAAGTACTGAAACAAAACAAAGGTACATGTTGTTATGAAAAAAGAATAACCAACATCAGCGACTTCGACAGGTAATAAAGGACTTCGTCTACCTAGGGCTAATATAAAATAATGACACCAGTCCAGAGATCAAGCGAAGAATCACTTGCGCCAACCAATCTTTATTTGAACTGAGAAGGCAGTTGAGTAGCAAAGGCCACTCACGATGAACTAAGATGACTCCTGCTACATGGTGCAGAAGCATGAACGTAATCTAAGGTGAATGAACACACCCTAGATTGTTTTGAAAGAAAAATTCTTTAAGTAATTTTTGGTCCCATTTGTATCGACGAGGAATGGAGGAGAAGATACAACAGTGAACTATGCCGGTTGTACAAAGACATCAATTTAGTCAGAAGGATTCGAATTCATCGTCTAGATAGTTAGGATATGCAGAGCGAATGGACATCAACGCCCCAGCCCTGGAAGTCTTCGAATATATCCCTGTGCGACGACGCGGTAAAGGAAGACCTCACTTAAAGTGACGCACGCAAGTGGAAAGGGACAACAACCAACTTCATGTGCAAGATCGAGATAACTAGAGACACTTGTTGGTTGAGGTCCAGGTCCACTACGGACTGTAGCGCTATTTAAAGTAAAGCAAAATAAGAATATTCGTTCTAGTTATAGAAATTTTTCAAAGAATACGAATTAAAGGAATTTACATGAAAATGCTTTACTTTTGCAATTTCCTGCATATTTTCAAAACCTCCTATCTGATTGACATAAAAGCAAATAGGTCTTAAATACTAGAAATCGTTTTGTAAACGAATTATAAATCACAAAGTTTTCGTAGATAAAAGAATCTACGAAGAAAATTAGTCAGACAGACTAAAAAATTAAAATTGTATTAATATTCGTTCAGAGGTACTCGTATTTGAGTCAGGCGACCGTTCAAGGACGATTCATAGACTTTTAAAACCCCACCCCACATCTTACCCACACGACCTGATTTTAATAGCTTTCCAATGAAAATATACATATAAATCAGACCAAAGTTATTGTTGTTGTTTGTGTTGTATTCTTACATCTACGTAACATATGTGGCCACAAGGAATAACAGAATAAGTCGACCTATATCAAAAGAGAAGACTGTCAATTATACAAAGTTATTCTCTCAATTTTTTATTTCATTACCTGTAACGGCTACGAAGTTATGGGTATGACTCTAGTACTCGTAGTTGATACAATTTGCACATAAACGAAAAGTTTAAATCTTATAAATGTACTTCGGCTTTTATTCCTTCCGGCCACAGATTCTTTTATGTACAGTCTGTTTCTTAGAAAATATAGGTATAATAAATATGGAAAATTAACCTTTTAATAATATATTGTTCCCTAGAAATCAGGTACTGCTTCGAAAATGTTTCTTACCCAAATCATTAAATGACCAGAGCAGATATTATCTTTTTATTTTTATTTTTACAATACATGTCCTTTTCTTAGAAAAGATTAACATAAAATGATAGCACCTGATTGAAAGTAATTAACATTAACAAGAGTTTGTTCATGATGATTCCAGTCATCTTGATGCCGCACCACATGTGCGATTTGTGCTAATTTGTTTGTTTGTCTGCCTATCTGAATTTATCTGCCCTTCTATATGTATCTAGGGTTGCAGCCTGTAATATCAAGGGGCGAAATTCGAATTTTCATTAAATCAAATTTAAAAAAAGAAAAATATGAAAATGTCTCAACATAATTCTACCAATTTCAGTACAAATTCATATCTGAAGTAATATATACGTTTTCAATACGACTGCATTTTCAATTTTTCATAAAAAGTTCAAATAACCAAAATACTTTATTTATTAGCGGTGAACGAGGACGGGTCAGCCATAGCCGCAAAGGAGAGAGCCGATCTTTTCGCTATTATGTAATTGGACACTAGATCCGGCACAAGCGGAGCCACCAACTAAAACTGAGGTCCAGTCATCGATGCCATTTATGCATTTTTTAATCTCGTGTAATCCGGCGCATCCTTAATCATCTGATTTGCAAAAAAAGGCAATAGGACCTGAAGGAATACCAGCCATAGTCCTCAAATAGTAATGTGCACCAGAACTTGTAACATCTATTTTTAGTTTGTAGACTTTTTTCTATGCTGGAAAATTGAGCGCATTCATAGGAAAGAAATGCTTGCCACAAAACAACTGTCCTAAAAAGCAGTGCTATCTAAAGTGATGGAAAAAAGCATAAATGTACCACCTTTTAAATAAAGAACTCTTCTCCTATTTAGTCTACAAATAAACGACTAAATTATCCATTCCATGTAAACCATACATCTTCTCGCCGTCACAGTCAACTCTGGTGTAACATGGCACGACCACATACCCAACATTGCGAAATCGGCATCCATGAAGTTAAGCTACTTATTTAGAGCAAAAAGATATAGATAGCGCAACAGCTTCTTCTGCTGTTTGATGCAAAAGTTAGAATAGGATTTCAGTATTGTTCTCACTTCTGAAATTCGCCACCAAAATTCACACTAACTTCCAATCTCCAAACGTTAGCTCATCGAAGATTGGTAGCAGACCTATGCCTATACTATAGATATTCAGAAAACCTAAATGGAATGATTCCTAGAAATTTGATATTTGGTGTTCCACAAAACAAACCACCAGGGCTCATCACCTCTCTATCTATCTGGCAACACAATGGGCATCCCTTTATCAAAACTCCTTCTGTTACAGGACATGTAAACTTTGAAATTCACTCCCAGGAGTTTAAAAGTAGAATCAACAAGCAACTAGAAATATTTTGAAGTGCTGGCTCAGCGTTACAAGTGCTCCTCTTCTGAGAGAATAGTATAAAAAAGAAAAGACAACATTTTTTGAAATATTGCACAAAGAAGAAAATATACGTACGTACGAGTACATGCAGGGACAAAACCTGCGATAGATGGTTTGGACTTATACTTTGGCCACCAATGCTCTACCAACTGAGCTATCCGCGTACGGGCGGTCGCCATTTGTAACCGAAGGGCAAGGATTCTTGTGAAATATTCACAACAAGTCTTAATTATCACCGTAAATAGCTTTGAGAGAACAGAGTATGTCTCATTTAAAAAAAACGCCTCCCAAAAATGGGTTTGGTATTATAATAATTGTAGGAAGTTTGAACGTCTATACATTTCGTTAAGGCGATTTTTTTCAGTTTCTAGTAAAAATATTTGTAAAAGGCCATATTTTTGTTTAAACATGTGGGCGTGTCTGTGGGGGAATTTTTAAAATGTGTACACATTTACTGTTTGGGGTCCTAAGAAGATTATGTACCAAATTTCATCTTCTTAACTCAAAATTTAAGGCACAAACAGTAGTTCCGTACGGACTTTTGATGCTGTTTACAAGTATATAAAGTATAATTTTGGGGGTCTACTGTTATTATTTTTCTACGTTGCAATCTATATATCAAAATGTACCCTACGGAATAGGGTATAATACAACATACAAGCAAGGCAAGGACAACATAATGAATGAGCGTCGCGTTGCGAAATTTTTGAAACAAATGCAATCATATCTCTCTATACAGACGATATTTCCGCGATTTTTAAGACACAAAACGGTTGTTATTACCTTTTTCTTAGCGGAAAGTGGGCGTGGCTCAAAAAATATTAAGAAATCATCGTATTTAAAGTTTGTAGGGAACATAAGCGTTAGACAACTTGGCTACGTCGATGTTGTCCGTGGTATTTTCAAAAGCTGTAATAGTCATTCAAGCCACGATTAACGTTAAATAGGTTAGGTTAGGTTTGGAGGGAAGAGTACTGTGGGAAGTGCTCACACGGGGGCCAATTTGTCCATTGTGTTCTTCTTTTACTTGTGGTACCAACCAACCTGTACTCTTGCACCACGTCGTCTAGTTCTACAAATAGTCTGCTTCCCACGTGGCGAAGGCCATGGATTTGAAGATTGGGGCATTCACAGAAGTGTTTGATGGTTTCTACTTCCATATCCTGACAGCTTCTGCAGTAGTCCGGTGAATTGATACCTAGCCTGGCGGCCATTGCGCCTATCGCACAGTGTCCTGTTAGTACACCTGGTAGGATAGGTATTTCTCTTTTATTATTTTCCAATAGGCTATTTGTTTTTGTTCCATTCAATTTTGGGCCATAAGCTGCGAAATATAACTCAGTTACCTCTGGCAGACCAGGCGGTATTGATTACTTCAAATGCCTTAAGTTCAATTTTTCTTTTCAGTACATTGATAGGAATTGCTATTGATGTACGAGTGCTTTCTCTATTCAGTGCTGATCCTTTCTTAGCTACATAATTCATACTCCATCTCGTTCCCTTCTAGATGATTATGAACAGGAACCCAGCAGAGATTGAAGACGGTTTAACGTTACTTCTAAGCCGGTCTGCGGTGTTGATCTCAATGCTCCTCTTATACTAACGCATGCTAGTCTTTGTACCTTTGCAAGGTTGCCAAGATAGCTAGTTTTTTCTGTTGCGTTTCACCGTTCAATTACTCCATAGAATTAATTATGAGCCTGACTATCGCAGTTTACATCTAGTAAATTACGGACGGTCGCAGGTCCCAACGTTTACCCAAAGGCTTTCTTCCTAATGTAGAGAGCACATTAATTCATTAATTTTCATTCTTTCTTCTGTTCTCCTTCCAAGCAAGCTTCTAGTCAAGTATTGTTCCAAGATGCTTAGCTTCCGAGGAGAGTTTCAGAGGAATCCCATCGAGCTTTGGAAGCTTCTAGTGAACAGAACCAGTTCAGTTTGTTCCAGATTTAACATCATACCGTTTAGCTCTGCACAAAAGAATAATTCTTTCCATTAGATTGGTGATAGTAGATACTCGTAAATTTCTCCCACCGATCATGATTACTACGATGTAACGACAATTTGTTACTCTCGGATGTTTGTCAAACGTTCGTGAGAGGTGGTTTTGTGTTTTCTGGGACTCGAACATTGATCCTCCCGCTCAGTGATGGTGCCCAATCCAATTAAATATCCTATTTACTATCTCTATTTTTACTCCTAGCTCAACCAATGTCCCTTTTATATATTCCGATTTCACTTTATTAAACACTCCTTGTCCAAAAGGCAGCTAGAGATAAATCTTTATAGTGAAGGCTTTTCTCAACATTTGAGACTACCTCATGTAAGGCTGTTTCTACTGATTTCCCTTTAACGTAGGCGTGTTGGGTGCTAAGTTGTGCTCATCGAGTAGAATCCTCACATACAATCCTCTCCAGTGTTTTGAAAAGAAAGGAGGAGAGACTAAATGGTCTAAAATCGCCAGTTTGCTGATACATATCCTAGTCTTGTACAGCTTCGGAAAATTATCTTAAGGCAAGGCGAGATTCTGGTTAGAGCGTGTTGAACCACTGCTGGTATGATATTCTCTGCGCTTACCAATGTGTAGGGCTTAAACGATTTCATTTCCTATGCTATCTTGTGCTCTGTGATAATATCTTCAATTTGAAATGAAAAACGTTAGGAGTTCTAGAGATTCTTGGCTTGACTCCGTCCAGGAGTTATGACTGCGCTTGAGATATTCCGCGACTGATGGGTCTTCTAGCGGTCTCGTTAGTATTTTCAAAGGGTTCACAGAAAGTGCCCCAAAAACTTCAAATAACTATCATATAATGTTCATTTTTCTTGTTATTATGTATTTTCAGCGGCGCATTCATAACCTTTTACAATAAAAATCAGTAGTGAATCTGTGACGTCAAAAACATGACATATGGTGTTCGTCGTAAATGATGTTTTTGTAAAGCTCACTTTTAAATGTTGCCCCTTTTTTCTATACAATTTATCTGTCTCAGCAATTTCTAATTTCTATATTTAAAAGTGCGTAACTTAACAAAGACGGACAATAGCTCTCCTCAGATGTGAACTTAAATAATAGTGCCCTTGAATAGATTAGTGACATTGAATTCATTTAAAAAAAATCACTGACGTCCTACCTTTATAGCGTGAGGTTTTGTTTAAGATTTATTATATTTTTTAATTTTTTATTTTATTTATTTATTTCAACGAAAGTGTGCCAAAGAGATTTCTCTCGTGGGTGGCTGTATACAATGTATTAAAATTAAAATACAACAAAGTAACAAGTAACAAATTAGAATCAAAATTAAGGCAAGAAAAAATTAATATTTGCGGAAAAAAAAGTGCTGGTTTTAGCACAGAAGAAAGTTAGGTTGACAAACTAAGAGATATGAGATTTAGCAAAACATAATACGAAAACATCAAAATGAAAGTACAATCGAATTAATTTATGAAACAAGTACATTGCGTTAACAAAAAAAAAAAAAAAATACAATTAATAGCTTTGCAGGAATTTATTCATTAGGTGACTTTTGAATTTTTTGGCCGGAAGTAATTTTTCCTCTTGTGTTAGGCCGTTATTTAATTTAATGGATCTGTACAGAATAGATGATGTTCCATACCTAGATGTTTTCGGCCGTGCATGATGTATATCATTTCTGTTGCGTGTGTTGTAGGTGTGGAACTATCTTCTTAGATTTAGTTGTAGTGAGGAGTAGGATGCTGTTGCCATTATATTGTGGAAGTTGCATAGTAGGTACAGCTGCACAGTATCTCGAACCAATAGAATCCCAAGTTGTTTGTGCATTTCGCGAGTTCTTGTGTACCAGTTGTAACGGAAGAGATTTTTTAATGCCCGGTTTTGCACAAACTGCAGATCATTTATAAGTCCCATACAGCTACCGCCCCATGCATTTATTCCATAGATGAGATGACTATGGAAGAACGAAAAGTATAATGCTTTTTTAGTCTCATAAGGAAGGCAGTCCCCTATTCTTTTGAAGACTCTAGCAATGGAGGACAATTTTGTTGTTGTTTTATTTATGTGCCCTTCAAAACTAAGTTCTCGATCAAACCAGACGCCTAGATATTTAAATTCATCAACTCTTTGGACAGTTTGCAGCTCATACGTAATATCTAAGTCAATATTGATTTTGCTTAATAGCATGTACTTTGTTTTTTTAATGTTCATGGACAGCTTATGAGAACTCATTCAGTTTCCTAAGTTTCTGATGTCCTCATTCATGTTTATTTGTAGCGCGTTTGTGTTGTTCTAGCTGAAAGCGAGGCAGATGTCATCGGCAAACATGAATAATTTACCTCTGGTGGCAAGTTTACTGATGTCGCTTACATATGTGCAGAAAAGTGTCGGTCCCAGCACACTGCCTTGCGGTATTCCATATTCCACGAATGAGTGAGTGATTTTTATGCCATTAACTTCAGTAAATTGTGTTCGGTTTGTCAGATATGAATTAAACCACCTGAAGCTATTTCCTCGTACTCCCATTGACATCAGTTTTTGTAATAAAATTCGGTGGTCTACTGTATCAAAGGCTTTCGACAAATCCACAAAGAGTAAGGCTACTACATTTTTTGGATCTTTCTGCTCTTGAATGTAGGACACTATGTCTACTAGAGCAGAGTTTGTACTTGACTTTTGTCGAAAACCATATTGCCTTTCAAATGTCAGTTTATGTTTTACTAAGTGTTCTAAGAGCTGTCTATTCACTATTTTTTCTAGTATTTTTGAGATTACAGGAAGAATCGATATAGGACAGTAGTTGTTAAGATCAAAGGGACTACCCTTGTCGATTCGTCATTATTATCAAAGAACGACTAACCTAACTCATTGTAGGTCATCTTATAAACTGGCACTGTTAATATAAAACAATTGCTGACAGTTGTTCAGATGATGGAAGGATACGTTCACTGTAAATTCTAGATTGTAAAATTCCGATTCATCCTTGACTACAATAACGACTTAATTCACGTAAAGCAGTACTCTTTCTATCTCTAACGATTTTTCTATTAGTTATTTTCATATGAATGTCCTACTCCTTTCCAAATGTGACAGTCTTGGTTGTTACTAATTCAGGTCAAAGATCACTAACAGTTCGTCTACTTGTAATTATTTAGCGATTAGGCCAATCCACACATAAATTTGACTACGCTTACGTGCTAATTTTGGCAGCGATTTGTCGTGCTCATTTACTATAGCAGTGAACCACTTCTAAAACAATTTACTGTCCTTGAGTGGGAGGGGAACTTAATACCATTCTCTCATTAATGTGAAATTAACTGTAAATGCGTTTCAACCCCGGAGTGAAACCTGCTTAAGCCCCAAAGTGATTACCAAAAGCGGCATCATTTATCCCTAATACTATTGAATCGACAACGTAAATTTAACTTGCAGACAACAGTCAGAGAAGGTCGTACAATCTAAATCCAACAAATCGAAGCCCATCAGCTTCGACGACTAGATAGACACAAAATATGTACACAATCAACCTAACTAAGCCCTTTGCCCAGTCGAAGGTTAATTATCGTTTGGTTCCGTTTCGTATCGAATGCTTTTTTCCTGATTAATAATTAATTCATCCAGCTTTCGTTAATACACACATTCGACCGATATTTCTCATTTATTCTTTCACTTTTGTCTTTTTTTTGTTTTATTTCCAGGTGACATGGCTGAAAGCTGACAGAGGAAAATTTTTTGAATTTATAAAAGGAAGGAATCCACCGTTCCGCAATTCCAGCGTGGAGGGCGGAGAAATTGACGTGAGTATTTTTGTCGTTGTGTATCTGTTTGGCAGCATAAGGAAGTCAAAAGTGATTCGGTATACAGTAGTAGTACATCTTTGTGCTCCGCCATTCCGTTGAATTTTGATCCTGTATATGAATTTGTTCCTCATGCTCTTCCTATATTGATTTTCCCGTTCGTTCAGCTGCTTGTACTTTCGCTCTGTGCTCCTTTATGACTGTCAGGCAAAGGTACTGTACTGTGTTGTATATTTAGGTACGCTCGGTTTTGCCGTCAGCTATTAAGGAGACGGGATGGAGTGTACAAGATCTTAACGCACTTTTTTTTTTTGCTGTTCTTTGCTTTGCGTTAGGTAAATCCCGAATGCTCTTATTATCTATCTGTAAACAACAGCACCTGATTCCGTATCTCTTTTTGAGGATTTTTCCGAGTTTATTCTTTCATACCGATGAAATTTTCATTTAGCTTTGGGCAATTTTTCAGGGAACAAATGACTTTGTTGGGCGGATGTATTGAAGTGGTGATACCTGGCTTAATGTGAGCAACTAAATGTACTAAAGTGCGTATTTACATGTCGTTATCCTCGTTGTTGTGTGGTGGAAACAAGTTTCTGGTTTTGATGAGAGTTTGAGCGTAGTTTTTTGTATTTGTTTCTCTTTCTAGGGTTTTCGAGAGTAAGGGACGGTAAAATGCTGATGGTATTTTTATTACTGAAGAGGGGATGTGTAAGTGGTTGGGCACAACACGTGTGCTGCTTTTTACTTATTCGATGTAGTGTATATAAATAAGTAATTCGCTGGAAATATTTGAAATGCACAGTGTTCTTGGAATAGACCGATATCAATGTCACTCATTTGCTATTAGGATAATTAGGCCATTATTTGAATATGTGTTCTAGAGCATGGTTGTTTTCAAAGAAGGGATGCCCAATTAACAAATCTAAACACATGTTTCGAATTTAAAACCCAAAACTACGTGTTGTTCTCATAGAAATTAATGATATTAATTCAACAATATAAAAAGATATGCTTAATTTAGAGCCATTTGTTGCTTGAAGGTCTTATAGCCGGGCAATACAATAACAGTATTGAAAAACAATCACTTTGGTGAATTTGGATATTACTTAATTTAGATGTCCCGGCCAGTTCCCCAAGTTTGCACACGAACCTTTCATTCTTTTAACCTTATACCAACTGGCCTTACTTTGAGAATTTAGAGCGGTCTTTAAAAAGCTAAAAACATGATTTGTCTATTTTGACGTTCTGACCGAGTCGCAGGTGTCCTTTTTGATTCCCAGCATCTGTTTCAATATTCTAGACAAAAATTACAACCATTAAAATTTTAGGTTTTGGAATTCTCTGCAGATGAATGTAGAAATTTTAAAAAATTTACCAAAATGTAGACACGCGATGTTCCAAAATGACTTTTTAAAATTTTCAAAAATTAGAGGTATACAATCCTCCAAAATATTCATCTTTACTCTGCAGCAATAATGATATATATTTTCGAGTACCAATATCTGGAAAACGATGCATCGTACGAGAAAAATTAATTCAGTCGAAAGTTTAGATTTTCAAATTTTCTCCAAGTTACACTTATGCTGGATTTTGAAATAGTTTCGAAAATTGTACAAAGTATTCGACTTTACCCTGAAGTTAATTTTATAATCCTGCTATGCAATTGTCGTTAGTGACCCACGGCTCTGGGATAAGGGCAATGTCTTCCCCACTTTCTTGTAGACGGGGCAACAAATTAGCAGAAGCTGCTTTTTAATGGTTGATTAATCTATACCAGTCGAAGTATTGGTGCTAATCGGTACAGACGCCTCTATAACCGTGACGTTACAGTCCTCCGATTCAGAAGACCGATCGCCTCCCTCTTGATCCTCAGGGAATTTGATCTGATATTCGACCGGATTCCCAGATAAGCCAGAAACTAGTTCTTTGTCGTTTTCTTATATCTACAGGTGCAGCGACTCCAACAAATAAGAGATTTTGAAGGCCTTCTTACTGAATACAATCCCGGTTCCAATAGTAAGGATACTAATCTCCCTTTTTCATTTAGCTCCCCAGTCTTGATTTTGCGCAGGCGGGTCCGGATTCTAAATTCTTATAAGCCGAAGCATGTCCATCAGAGCACTAAGGCCTAGAGGAATCCACATCCTAGCTCTAGGATTTCCTACTTACGCATGACTTTGAGTCTGGCAGCAGGCAACAATGCACCAACCTTCGCTATGGCCGACTCTATGAAGTTAGCCGAATTTTGATCGCAACAAATTAACAATTTGGCACCAGTCTGATGCCAACCACCATCTTTAAAAGTTGTACGGCTTCCTTCGGAAATTTTGAAGGATCATCTTGTGATCTGGGTCTCTTGTAGGCCGCATCTCTTCTGGTATCAAAACTGTTTGAGGGCCTTCCCGGTTCCAATAGTAAGGATACTAATCTCCCTTTTTCATTTAGCTCCCCAGTCTTGATTTTGCGCAGGCGGGTCCGGATTCTAAATTCTTATAAGCCGAAGCATGTCCATCAGAGCACTAAGGCCTAGAGGAATCCATATCCTAGCTCTAGGATTTCCTACTTACGCATGACTTTGAGTCTGGCAGCAGGCAACAATGCACCAACCTTCGCTAAGGCCGACTCTATGAAGTTAGCCGAATTTTGATCGCTACAAATTAACAATTTGGCACCAGTCTGATGCCAACCACCATCTTTAAAAGTTGTACGGCTTCCTTCGGAAATTTTGAAGGATCATCTTGTGATCTGGGTCTCTTGTAGGCCGCATCTTTTCTGGTATCAAAACTGTTTGAGGGCCTTCCCGTATCCAGCTGACTCCTCTGCCTATCACTGTTTGAAGGCTGACTCCTCTGTTTGTCATTAGTGGGCCTTCCTTTATCGGAAGCAAACCTCTATCTGACTACTTACGTACTCCTATCAGGTTGACCCTTCTTGCTCATATTAGGTTGTCCCTTCGTAACGGGTTGACTTTCCTTTTTGTCGAGCTGTGCCCTTGCGCAACTTGTGGGATCACGCTCATTATTACCCTAGTTAGCTTCTCGTCTTTGGAGACAATTTAGGATGAATTTGACGGTGATGTTGCGCGCATTGGGATCAGCGCCAACAGTGGACGCATCCGAACTGGTTGTATCCACTGTACCAGAGTCCGTATCAGTTAGGACGATGGAGCTGCCTGGTGAGCATCAATGCTTAGGCTATACTATATAGCTATTTCTCCACCGTCTTCGTATTGTCCTCGAATGTCGTAACCTTGTCTGTTCGTTTGTCTCACGAGTAAGCTGGTAAAAAAGAATGTCCATTACACCATAGGTGGTTTTACTGAAATAAGGCCCTAATACGACAATCTTTACCAGGCACTTAAAGGAGCTCGTTAGTAACTGATTTGACCTTCAGCCTGGTACCATACGGGCACGGTTTACTATTCGCTCACAGCACCACTGGAATCAGGTTGGCTACTCTTTGGCTTCAGATCCTCCTCCAGAGACCTTATATCTTGGGTAGTCCTACTGCAATAGCTCTCTGGAATCATTAGGCCGTACCGGGCAACAATAAATTGAACCACAATATGAACAACCACCTCAAATAAATGCCTTAAATGAACTTAAAACACGAATATTTGAACATTTTTACAATCCTAATAACAAAATTTAATGGTTAACATGTATAATTTTTTAAAAATTGTAATCGCAAATGGTCTTGGCCACCAAGTGAACGAACTTAAATATTTTATGAAGGTGAACTGTATTGACATTTTTCCTATCTCCGAAACACATTGTACTAATAAAAACTATGATACATCAGAATCCCTCCCACATGGAGGAGCTGCCATAATAATAAAACAAAACATTAAATCAATAAACATAGAGAACAATAAAAAAAGATCACTTACAAGCAGCGACAATTCAAATCGAAGATACATTACCAAAACACATCATAAGCCAAACACAATACGAACAATACTATAACATTCTAGGACAAAATTTCATAGCAGGAGGAAATTTTAACGCAAGGCATACCGACTGGGGTTCAAGAATTACGAACAAACCGGACCACGCTACTAAACACTCTTAAAAAAATGATATAAAATACATAAGCACAGGCAAACCAACTTACGGATAGAAAAAAAAAAGAAAACAGATTTAATAGACTTTTGCATATTTAAAAATGTTAAAACAGAACCTCTCTACAAAACTTGACTTAAAATTATCTTCAGACCATTCACCTATTATCGTGACCTACAAAAGAATAATTTCATCATTTAAATTATGATACAAACAAAATTATTCGATCGAAAAACTGACTGGAATACATTTAAAGACAAACAAGGACTTCATGTTTTTCTCACATCACCAGACAACATAGAAAAGGCTGTTACTTGAATGATATTATTGTGAACCCGACAACTAGAACAGCATTATCTCTAATCCAAAATCAAACTAAAACCTTTATCTCGACAGTAATAAAAACGGAAAACAGATAGCTTAGATAACTGTGTCAAACTAATAGAAGACAAGAAGCTAAGTTTGAGGTCGACCTCAGTGCTCGAACAACAAAATCTAACATTGAAAAAACTCTTCAGTAGAATTACATATATGAAACCAAAATAAGAAGAAAAATATTTTCATTTATTAAAGAGAAGAAAAAATTACTTTAACCGATTTTTCGTCGAAAATGCCACCTTTACATTCGGTAATTTTTTTTGGCATACTAGCTATCAGTTTTTGTATTGTTGCATGTGATATATTGCTCCAGCAATCCAATAGCATATCCCACAATGCAGATTCTGATAATGGGCATTGATCTCGGACCCTTCTATACAGTTCCTCCCACAACAGCCTTATAGGGTTCAAATCTGGTGATTGCGGCGGCTATGGTCTTGACAGAGTCTTGACGTGTATCTAGGGTCGTTGTCCTGTTGAAATATGAATCCTTCGCCAATTAATCTTAGTCCAGAGGTCACAGCGTTTTCTTTCAATATTGTTTTGTATGCCTCCTTATTCATTTTTCCAGCCACACGAGGCAGATCTCCCACTCCACTTGAACAAAAACATTTCGGCACGTATTTCGGGTGCTGTTTTCCGTCTACTGTTGTGACTATTAGCCAATCCCAATGTTTAGTTGTACCTCTAGGCCGCCCTGACCGTGGTTTATCCAGTTTGAGCGTGTCGTTGAATGCTACGTTGAACCCAGCACCTTGATAACTTCAACTGCGAAGCAACTTCCCGTTGCGATTTGTCTTCTTTAAAAAGGGTGATTATTGCAGATCGTTTCTTGATTGTGGTTTCCGCAATTTTTCCTATTTTTAACGAGTTGTTTACTCAAGACGAGAAGAATCTCAAATAAATTCTTATGACTTCGAAGTGAGTCTTTATGTAAGACTCACTTAAACTTAATAATTATGTAAAACCTAAACACACATAAATCCAAAAACGTGGGTGTAAAATCCGACTTTTATTATCTGAATGTGTTGTGTATTGTTCAGGTAGATAAAATTCAATCTCCATGCATGAATGAAGACAGTTGTATAGGTAGGCTTCAAACTTCTGGCCTGCAGTATATACAACACCTAGACTTCAAAAATCGTAATCAAATTATGAATGTTCAGGCAGCTATACTAAATATTGGTTTACAACTCTAAACTATCAGCCGGCAACAAATTGATTAAAACTAAAATAGGTATCATACAGAGACTGCAATCAAACATCTTCTCTAAATGGTTTCAATCGAAAGCAGGAGTAAAGAAATGTTGCCTTTGAGACCTCTTCTATTTTCAATCTTTCTAAATGATTTGGTTGCGCATCTTCCGGGAGGAATGACGTTCGGCGGACTTAATATAAGTCTCTTGTTCTATGCTGATGACATCGTCATACTAGAGGAAAATCCTGACATGATGCAGATCATGATCAAATGACTAGATTTCAGTAATGTAATCTTTGGAAGCTACAATTAAACACCAGCAAATCCAAAGTTATGATCTTTTGCAATGGAATGGGACACTATGCAATGGAGGAAGAATTGACCTGGCATAACGAAGAACCTAAAAAAGTAAAAGAGTATAAATACCTCGGAGTTCTGATAGCACCCCAGTTATCTTTTAAGAAGCACGTTCCATATAAACTAAAGGAATCCAAACGTGCAATAAACTGTAGCTGGAAAGGTGTTTTGAGCAAGAGCAATATTGCACCGAGTACTAAGTACAAGATCTTTGAAACGCTGCAGAAATTTGAGGCGTTTTCCAGTCTAAAATTGGACTGTCCTCTGTAATTACTTGAAATCTACTTGACTGACGGCAAAATTCAATGCTTACTCGTATTATTGTGAATTTTTATTACTTATTAACTTTTTTATTGTATAAATTAAGTCACACTCTACTACTACTAATCAACACAGCGTGGAACGGGGAGGACTTACAAATATCAATCGTAATGGAGGAAATTCGAAAAAAAATAGTAATCAAGACATACATATATCGACTTATTAACTACAATAATGAAGAAATTGATTTAATACCGAACAAAGAGCTTACTAGAAAGCGCAGATTAGACAAAAATAAATTGACCATTGAATATATTGGGAAATAATGCAAAAAGAACATATAGTTCTGTACAGCTCATTTCAACAAACACTATCAAATGCTACCTTAAAGTCGCTTAAAATATGGTAGGGATCGATTTGTAGTTCCTGAGTTTTCTCCTAAGCAATGTCATTGGTGGACTTTTCTAGCCTAAAATCAATCCGATTGTTGACATAATGTTTAAGGCACACATAATATGAGAGAGGAGACCATACGTATATGTGTAATGCTAAGTAGACTAATGTCTTCGAAGTTGGTGCACTTCAAAGGGTTTCCTTTCTTGAAGAACGATAAAACGATCCTTAGGTTTGAATCATCGGGCATGTTTCCATCCGACCATATTTTGTGGATGAGTTGGCTTATGTTTCGTACCAAATAATCTCCTCTGTTTTAAGTAAGTAATTCTGCAGTTAAGTCCTCAGCTCGAGCAGCTTTGGTCGACTTAAGTTTTGATATTGCTCTCTTCACCTCACTTTTGTCGAATGGACAGAAATGTTTGTTGTCATTGTCCAGATTATATGGAGTATTCTACCTAACAGCAGAATTTTGAACATTATTGTTGTCACAGTTTGTGGAAATGATATTTTCAAACTCTCAGCTTGCATTGCTTCTCTATATTTAAAAGAATATACATAGCGCTGCCTTTGCTTTCGCGATTCAACTATTGACGTCTAAATTAGTACTACAGCCTACCAAGTCAAAACTTCCACGGTGCCGAAAATTCTGTAGCAGCAATGCTTCGATTCTTGTGAGGCTAGTGTCTCTCCAAGTGTGCATCTGTCACTATACCGTTGATAATAAGAGCAAGTACATACTTCTCTTAAAGATATGAGCAAACACCGTCAGCGTATTCGAGTTGTTTGAGACAGCTTATAAGACATCATCGGATTTGAATGTTTAACATCAACATAAGACTCCGAAGTACTTCACTAATCATCTACAGAAAAGGTAATGGCTGTAGGAGTACAGTATTGTCTAACACTGTTTAGAATCTCAAGTTCCTCTAAGATTTCTATTTCCCATTGAAAAGAAAATCTTCGTATCTTCAATGTAGAAGAGAAAATGATCAGTTCAATCCTTCATATATCGGTCTTACTGTTGACAATGTTTGGGATAGGATTTTCCTTAATTCAAATTTTAATTTCAAGAATATGCAACTAAAACACAATAAAAACTTAATTAATTCGCAGACTTTATTGTTTTCCAGATCATAGGGGGGGTGGTGGTAGATAGTTACCACTGTTCGAAATAACCGCAGATCCTCCACTCGGAGCATATCCTGTTCCAATTTGGCTAACTGAAGATGCCGGTACACTGTGTGCTCCCAAGATGTTTGCATTTCCTGATGATAAGGTTCCACCATAAATATCAGCAACTGAACTAGCATAATTCAAAACAGGTGCCACACCTCCATCGATTACTTGAGAAGTTCCACCGACCTTATCATATTGTGACTGGATTAGTTCCCTGACATATGGAATTTCCCCTGGAGTGCGGTATTTAATGAATCTTACTTCAGGTGTATTTGGTACACTTTCCTGAATTTGTTGCAGCTGTCCGACTAGCTGTGCACCATCGTTTTGTTTGGTCAATACATAAATGGCTGTTCTTTGTTCAATAGCCTGTTTGGCTAATTGCAATGCAGCATTGGTGGCCACATTACTTTCTGGTGCCTTGATGAAGACAACCTGAAGATTTTTTTTCAAAACATTGCTCAATTGCTGTGTGATTCTCGATTGGTCTTCCTCTTCTTCTGGTGCTGTGAATGTGAAGAATTGCTTATTGTATTCAACGGTTTGCGGAACGGAATCTAGTGTGTTGAGTCCAATTACTCTGTTACCACCAATGCCAGCATTTCGTATTATTCCTCCACCAGTATTCAGTACCCCACCTCTAGAGCTAAGTAGACTTCCACCACCGCCAATGCCTGCTAGTCGGTCAGACCCAATTAGTCCACTAGATCCCCCGGTGCCTACCAGTCCACCAGATCCTATTAAACTACCAGTACCTAGAAGTCTACTGTTGCTTAGTAGTCTACCAGTTCCTTTTATATCACTACTGGCACCTTCTAGTCCACCAGCTCCTTGAAATCCGTAGCCTCCGCCAGTTACACCGGGTGCACTAGATCTTATCAGTCCACCAGTTCCACTCAGTCCACCAGATCCTATAAGTCTGCCAGTTTCCCCCAATCCACTCGTGCTTATTAGGTTACCCGTGCCTATTGGTCTATTAATTCCACTTAGTCCATTGAAACCTATTAGGCCACTAGTTCGTCCCAATCCACTAGTGGTTATTAGTTGTCCACCATTTCGACTAAGTCCACCAGATCCTACCAGGCCACCAGTTGCACTGAATCCATTATATCCTCCCAGTCCACCAGTTCCTTTTATTTCATTGGAACTTATCAAACCACTAGTTCCTCCCAATCTACTCCTACTTACTAGTTCACCGGAGCCTACTAGTCCACCAGTTCCACTAAGTCCGCCAGATCCTACTAGGCTACCAGTTTCTCTCAATCCACTCGTGCTTACTAGTCCAGCAGTTCCACCGAATCCATTATATCCTACCAGTCCACCAGTTCCTTTTCTTCCATTGGAACTTATCAAACCACTAGTTCCTCCCAATCCACTCGTACTTATTAGCTTGCCGGAGCCTACAAGTCCACTAGTTCCACTGAGTCCTCGAGATCCACTCGTGCTTATTAGGTTACCAGTGCCGATTACTCCACTAGTTTCACTCAGCCCACTGGAACCTATCAGATTACTAGTTCCTCCCAATCCACTCGTGCTTACTAGTTTGCCAGAGCCTACTAGACCACCAGTTGCACTAAGTCCATTAGATCCAACCTGCCCGCCAGTTCCTCCCAATCCACTCGTGCTTACTAGTCTGCCGGAGCCTGCTACTCCATCAGTTCCACTGAGTCCAATAGAACCTGACAATCCGCTGGTGCTAACTACTCCACTTGTTCCACTGGGTCCACTAGATCCTACCAGTCCGCCAGTTCCTCCAAATCCACTCGTGCTAACTAGTTTTCCAGATCCTACTGCCCCACCAGTTCTACTGAGTCCACTAGAACCTGACAAGCTTCCAGTTGTTCCCAATTCGCTCGTGTTAACTACTCCACTTGTTCCACTGGGTCCACTAGATCCTACCAGTCCGCCAGTTCCTCCAAATCCACTCGTACTAACTAGTTTTCCAGATCCTACTGCCCCACCAGTTCCACTGAGTCCACTAGAACTTGACAAGCCTCCAGTTGCTCCCAATCCGCTTGTGTTAACTACTCCACTTGTTCCACTGGGTCCACCAGATCCTACCAGTCTGCCAGTTCCTCCAAATCCACTCGTGCTAACTAGTTTTCCAGATCCTACTGCCCCACCAGTTCCACTGAGTCCACTAGAACTCGACAAGCCTCCAGTTGCTCCCAATCTGCTTGTGTTAACTACTCCACTTGTTCCACTGGGTCCACTAGATCCTACCAGTCCGCCAGTTCCTCCAAATCCACTCGTACTAACTAGTTTTCCAGATCCTACTGCCCCACCAGTTCCACTGAGTCCACTAGAACCTGACAAGCCTCCAGTTGTTCCCAATCCGCTTGTGTTAACTACTCCACTTGTTCCACTGGGTTCACTAGATCCTACCAGTCCGCCAGTTCCTCCAAATCCACTCGTGCTTACTAGTTTTCCAGAGCCTGCTGCCCCACCAGTTCCACTGAGTCCACTAGAACTTGACATGCCTCCAGTTGCTCCCAAGCCGCTTGTGTTACCTACTCCACTTGTTCCACTGGGTCCACTAGATCCTACCAGTCCGCCAGTTCCCCCAAATCCACTTGTGCTTACTAGTTTTTCAGAGCCTATTGCCCCACCAGTTCCACTGAGTCCACTAGAACTTGACAAGCTTCCAGTTGTTCCCAATCCGCTTGTGTTAACTACTCCACTTGCTCCACTGGGTCCACTAGATCCTACCAGTCCACCAGTTTCTCCAAATCCACTCGTACTAACTAGTTTTCCAGATCCTACTGCCCCACCAGTTCCACTGAGTCCACTAGAACCTGACAAGCCTCCAGTTTTTCCCAATCCGCTGGTGCCAACTGTTCCACTTGTTCCACTGGATCCACCAGATCCTATCAGTCCGCCAGTTCTTCCAAATCCACTCGTACTTACTGGTTTCCCAGAGTTTACTAGACCACCAGTTCCACTAGAATCTGACAACCTTCCAATTGCTCCCAATCCGCTGGTGCTAACTACTCCACTATATCCACTCAGTCCACCAGAACCTACCAGACTACTAGTTCCTCCTATTCCACTCCTGGTTTCTAGTATTCCGGAGCCCACTGATCCACCAGTTCCACTGAGTCCACTAGAACCTGACAAGCCTCCAGTTGCTCCCAATCCGCTGGTGCTAACAACTCCACTAGTTCCACTCAGTCCACCAGAACCTACCAGACTACTAGTTCCTCCTATTCCACTCCTGGTTCCACTGAGTCCACTAGAACCTGACAAGCCTCCAGTTGCTCCCAATCCGCTGGTGCTAACAACTCCACTAGTTCCACTCAATCCTCCAGAACCTACCAGACTACTAGTTCCTCCTATTCCACTCCTGGTTTCTAGCTTTCCGGAGCCTACTGACCCACCAGTTCCACTTAGTCCACCAGAAACTTTCAGGCTACCACTTCCTCCTAATCCGCTCGAGCTTGCTATTTTACCAGCGCCTCCTAAACTACCAGATCCTGCACGTCCACCAGTCCCAACTAATCCATTTGTTCCTAAAAGTTTACCAGCATCTATGAGTCCTCCTGTGCTTACCAGTGCCCCACTTCCAGTTTGTACTACACCCCCCTTTCCTAGCCCATGCACTGTTGTAACAGGTTTGACAACAACAGGGTTAACAATGGTCTCGGAAGTCACTCCTTTTCCATTATTGTATCCAGTTTTTACTGCACCACCAGTTCCCAATCCATTTGCCGGTTTAGTAATGACAGGTTTAACGATGGTTTCAGCCGATGACACACCTGGTCCATAATTGTATCCCAAACTATCGGCATAAGTTGTTGCCACTAACAAGCTTAGAATCTAAATAATAGATAACTTTAAACAATGCAGTAATCCATTTATATTTATGTCAGACTACACTTACAAAAAATGATCGCATTTTTGCGTCCTACTTCGTCGTACACTTTTGTTCAAATACAATAGATTTTACTATAAACGTTGGATTTTTATATGCAACTCTAGGAGCTGGCATTTAGTATGCATTGTTATTTAAAAGGAAAGACTGAGATAGAAAAATTAAAAATAAATAATTAACATAACTCATCAGCTTGCAGAAGGTCAAACAGGGTAATGGCGTCAACATGATTTTGTTTTTATGTAAATTATAAATTATTCTTGGTATTTCCTAGCCCCCTGAATTGAATGGTATCTAATCTATGATATTATATGTATTCTCGAAATAATAGGAAGTTGATCCAAGTTTTCTGGTTTTCTTATGCTTTTAAGAGTAATACATTTTTGGGAAATTTATAACCATTATATTGTCAAATGTGTCGAGAATTGTGAAACTGGTTATCAGCGATAGTAATCTTTTGAAAAATGTATCAATTCACTTTTGAAATATGTAAATTGTTTGTTTGTGCTCTCTGACATACATTCTGAATTGATTTTTATTATTATTTATGCTCTATTTGACTATACTGCGAAACAAAAAAAATATTCTGTTATGCATTTTTTTCAAAAAATTTCGGGGCTTGTAGGTTCGTCCCTCCTGAGAGAAGATTATACAAAATTTTCGTCGAATTCGTCGAATTTAGATAAGAAGAGGCTCTTCACATTTTTTTCTCGATTTTCCTTTCAAATCAAAAACTCAATATCATGGATAAGCCAACAACATCCGATAAGTTCAATTCGGAAGCTGAAATGTTCTGCCACAATCTACGCAAAGATAGATATTATTTGCAATCCAAAGAATTCCGAGGGCATAAAAAACATCCAGAAAAATAACAATTTATCTGGAATGGATCGCATGGTACCCTATTCCTAATCTTAAAACCAATCCCTAATAAACGGGGCGTGGCGTTGTGAATTTTGTAATTGAAATACAATGACAACTTTCTCAGAGGATATCTTCACGATTTTTAGAGGATTTTATCAGAAAACTAATGATAAGATTCTCTCTTCGAAGAAAGTGGGCGTGACTGTCACCATTTGTAATCAAAATTCATGGATTCCGATAATATATTCACAATCAGACTTCCATAACAGTAAATAGTTTTCGAAAAGCAAAATATATTTTTTTTTTAGAAACTCCTCCAATTTATGGCTCCATATAATGAATGGACGAATTGAAGAAAAAGTAAATATCTATATATTTGGTGTGTGCAGGTTATCTTTTTTGTTTGACTTGCAGCAATGCTTACCATGTCATCCCTACCAACTGTTTTGTGTATGATGGCTATGGTCTCTTGATAAAGATACAATGTTAATTCCATTCTTCAATTTTCTGAAGCGTGAACCAAATCTGTATCGGAAATTCATTTGCATAAAATTTATGCAATGCACATTCTAAAGCACACCTACACTAAATTTCGTACCTACTAAAAAATTTTTATTACGAGTACAAACCATTTGTTCTGTTTTTTTAATATCAAACACTATGTTTTTTTTCGAAAAAAATTGTATTCACAATAATTGGCACCAAATCCGACAATAAAATCATATATTCTCGCGGTTGTTTAGAAAAGCGAATAAAGCTATTGTATTATAATTTCTCGTACACCTAAAATTGTTAAAAAGTTAATTCAAACCAAAACATATTTATTATACTTTCGATGTATAGTTTGTAGCATATATATATATATTGTGTGTAAAAATAAAGGACTTGTGCAGTGAAAGGAAACAAGTATAATATGGAGTTCCTAAAGCGTCGAAACTAGGTCCAATTCTTTTCATTTTGTACATAAACGAACTTCTGCGTACTTTTAAAAATAGTATTATGTTTGCTTACGCCGACGATACCGCGATGGCGGTGGGCCACAGGTCTCTGGAGACGGCAACAAGAATAATGCAGGCAGAGTTTAATTCTATGGTCAAAAGGTGTCTAGACAATGACTTGGTGATCAACGCGGCAAAAACAATGATGATATACATCCGAAACCCGCATCACAAAGCTATGCAGGAGCGAGTATATTTTCGAAATGACGCCTGTCCTACATCAAACAAACGGTTAATTAAAGTCGTAGAAAGGCATAAGTATCTAGCAGTAATCATTGATAGCTATTCCATCTGGGATAAGCAAATTGACAAGATACGCTCAGATCCAAGGAAGGCTTCATTCGCATTGGTGCATCTAAGACATCATGCTACACCACGCATAGAGAGTGCCCTTGCAGTGTGTTAGTAACTTTTTTTGTCAAGAAGTGTTACAAATAATTATTTCTTCAGGGAAGTAGATGCAATGAGCGTTTTGATCATAACTCTCAAAATATAACGCCAAAAGTTGCTAAATTAGTGTTGTCAATAGCAATCTTCAAAGACTTACATACGTATTCCTTTCTTACTTTAATGTGGTGGGGTTGGTTGTTAAGTTATTATACTTCGCAAATTTAGTCATCATTTGTGAATTTTATTCACGTTTTCCTTAGTTTTTCTATTAAATATTGTAAAAGTAAAACATGTAAAACACTTTCTTATTCAGTTGTAAACATTTTTACTTGCATGCAGATAACAACTTTTATATTATAAGACCATGGGATTTATCGTAGGAATGCATCCGCAAAATTTATTGTTTCTTCTTCGCGTTTCTTTTTAATGAAAAATATGTTAATGAATAAATCAATTATTTAAATAAATAAAAATAATATCTGCCCAAACTCAAACCAGTCCATTTAATTCATAAACTAACTGATACCAGACAGAACCAGTTATCAGATGTGATTATTCTTGATATGCGGTCATGTATTGTGGTAACGTTTCCGGCTGTCAAATTGAAGGTTGATCGTTCAAGTGGTATCCTAACTATTATCACAAAACTCAAAAAAAAAAAAAAAATATATATACATATATAAATGAAGGGACAAAATACTAAAAATTTTAACATTTTCACCACCTGCCACCTGAGTACGTACGAGTACCAAGTCCCTAAAGAAGAGCGCAGATAATCATCACTATTAAAGTAACTATCACTCAGATTAGGCGCCATGGATCAGTGGTTAAGTGCGCGATCGCTGAGCAGGATATTCAAGGTTCGAGTCAGAAAACACGAAAAAATAAGTTTTCTCACGGTCCCATCTCTTGCGAACGTCTGACAAACATTCGAGAGTAAAATTGTCATGAGAAGCTTCTATCACTCGAAACAATTGATCTTCGGAAACGGCATAAAACTGTAGGTCCTGACCATTCATACGGCGCACAGTACGAGTGGCTGTGAGAAGCTGGGCCCCAATCCTTGCATTGGGCTATTATATCCAACATATTTTTTTTTTATTTACCTATATTTATCACCACTCAGGTTGGCTTCATCTAGATAATTGCATTGGAACATGAGTGCCACACATTTCTTTTCGAGAAGCAGACTTCGCCGCCCCAAAAACCTTTTGCCGGAAAAAAAGGTGGACTAAATATTTAGTTAAGTTGGAAACTTAGAATCAGAATTCCTAACCATCTGTAAGTTCTTCAGTTTTATTTACCCCCTAAGCCGGCACCGTTAGTGAAGAAGTCGGACTTGAAGCTGTCATAGCTTATCACGCTATAACACTTAAACGGTTGCAGCTAATGCGTAACATGACATATGTACATATCATGAACGTATTTGCGATTTGATAAACTGTTCGCATGTTGGAATTTTGAACCTACATGTTATGTTGTTCATCTGTAATTTTTTTTGACATTCCGTTTATTTTTTTGACATTTTTCCAAAACTTGGTATTCTATGACCTTGCATATGTCGTGTATTGTTTAAATATTAATTTCGAACAAAATCGATTGAGACATAGTCGAGATATAGCCAATTTTTAAAGTACCGTTATACTTATTTCTTGGCGAGGATCTGGTTGCCATCTAATAGCATATGCAAAATATAACTCAAATATCGAATTCGATCAAAATTGGTCATAAGTAAAGAAACGTTCATTTTGAGGTTAGAATGAAATTTCTAATTTCGCCTCGAATTATGATCCCATAGAACCCAGATATGAAGTACGAAAGAAATCCGTCTGGCCGTTTAGGCTACAGTCGTGCGTACAGACAGACAGAATTGAAACACCCACTTTATTGAGTTTCTCGTGTCATAGTCAAGTTTGATTAAAATCTCGAGATCGAACATTTTCAGGAAACCAATACTTGCCCTTACGAGTACTTTAAGACAGGAAATAACGGAGTTATGCACCAGCAAAACATTGTTTTCAGTGCAATTTTACTTAAAAATAATAATTTTTTAATATTGTTTTACATACATTACATCAAAAAAATGCATATACAGCAGACTCGTTTGATGAAAATTTAATTTATTTTATTCCAAAATATTCCTTTTATTTTTATTTGTTCATAACGAAAACTATAAGCAACAAAACGAAAAGTAATTATTCAAGCTCAAATTTAAGCATAAAAAAAAAAATATGTAAAAACTATGTCAAAAAATTGAACATGTATGTACATACACCAAACAATTGCACATACACTCATAAAAAATATAGCTTTTGCTGTGTTTAGTATCGGGTGTGGTATCCTTTTGCGATTATAACATCTCTTAAGCGATTCTTCATTGAACACACTAGCTTTCTAGTGACTTCGGGAAATATATAGTTACACTCCTCTAAAATAAGGTCTTTAAGATGACTTTTGCTTGTTATGTGGTGTTCTCGGAGTTTCTTTTCCAAAATGTCCCAAACATGCTCGATGGGGTTAAGATCTGGGGATTGTGGTGGAGGGGGTAACACAGATCTCACATTGTACAGCAACCATTCCGTCACTAGCATGCAGGAATGCTTTGGGTCGTTGTCCTGAACTAAAAGAAAATCGTCCTGTAAACCAATTTAGTTGCACTTGCCTTCAAGTTTTCTGTGAGAAACTGTTGTTACTTGTGTTTGTCCGTTGTGGTTTCAAAAAAAACAGATTACCCACTCCATTCTCTCCCATTGCTCCCCAGACCATGTTTTTTTTTGTTTCTAAAGCTGTATTAGGTTTGCGCCACACAATCGACGACCATCAGATTCAAAGACGTTAAATTTGCTTTCGTTTACAAAAGTCATCCGATTTTGTCACGTACTCATTTGCGTACGCCAAACGCCGGGCTACGCGTCCATGGTATGCAGAAAATTCCGTATGGTCTGAGCATTTATTGTTACTCCTTCACATTTATTGAGTTCTGCAGCTATTTTTGGAGTACTGGATTTGGGGTCGTTCTTTATAATTTTTTCAATTTTTCGTTCTAAGTGATTGTTTAAAACTTACACTTTGCACTATTGGACGTGGTCTATCCACAAACCATTGAGCCACGGCGCCCACGGGTATGTGGGCATGTATACATAGGTAGTATGTACATATGTATAATATCCTCATTCTGATGGACCCAAATTTTTAACCTCCAGATTTCGATTAAACTCGACATTACTTTAATAGAAAAATTCAAACAAGTGGGTCTGTCAATTCTGTCTGTCTGTATGTCCCATCGATTGCAGCCTAAATGGCTTGACGGATTTCCTTCAATCTTCATACCCGGGATCTGTGGGTTCACAATTATAAGCGAAATCAGAATTTTCATTCTAACCTCTAAATTAACAGTACTTTACTCTCAACCGATTTTGACAAAATTCAGATTTTCGATAACGGCTCTAACAATTCTGATCAAATTTGATATTTGATTTATAGTGCCTATCAGATGGTGTACTAATTTTTTTTCAAAAAATACGTATACGTAACGGTACTGTACTTATTAACTGTCTAAAAACTGGCTCAATCAATTTTGTCCAAATTTATGGCGCACCAAGTTTTGGAAAATTGTTAAAATATTTATTTTTCAACATTAACGATTTTTTTTTTTTAAATAAAAAAATCGAAGTTATTTGCAAATAAATATAGGTGCAAGTACGTGCGATCCTGCGCGCATTTTATTTTCTTTCGCAATGTCTCTTTGAGTAACTTCCTTTGCAGCATTATCTTATAGGCGATGAATTTTACTGCTTTGTGTTAGTGGAGGTTTAAACCCCTTCCTATTCTTCATCGGATGACATTTATTATTTCTTTTTCCGTATTTCTAACGGAGAGTAAACCTTGTGTTCCGAAAACAGGCACTATCCTGTGACCCAAATCAAACTTGAAGAAAATAAAAGGCGGTCATTCATTACTTAATACAAGCGATTGAATATGAGTTACTTGGATGTTTTTGAAGCACCATATTCTCTTTAATAGGATCAATTTCATCACCGTACTCATATATTCGCTATCCCAATTACCTCGTCTTGGTATACTTCGAAAAACTAGCACCCTACCTTGCTAAGTTTTTCGTTGCATTTATTTGCACTTGCTTTGAGTTGCTTCTAGTAGTTTATCGGACTAGAATTGCTGCGATATGAAAACCTTACAGCCAGCTTACGAAAACGCAGGGAATCTGCAATTGGGTTGGATAACTCGTTAAAACAATAGTTTTGGTGTATATACGAGTATATTGATTTAAATTTCAATTAATTGGCGGAGATCATACAATCACTTAACTGACGAGATTATTTGAGTGACATAATGTCTTTGTTGTCATGCTATGAAAGTAAGTATGTTGTCACATCCAGTTTGTTAGTTAGCCTTTGTAGTTTTGATTTAATTCACGAGTTTTACCCTGTTTTCGATAAGAAAAAAATATACTGGATCTATTACCGGCATTCGTGTGGCTGTTTCAGGAAAGACTTTTAATTAATTACTTAAATCATCTGTTCCAACGGTACTATTTAATTAATAAACAAGTTATAAACGTGTGCCTTAATTGTTTTGTTTTAGATTTGTATACCAGTTTTAATTTCAACCAGCTATTTGTAATTAAATTTGCAATTTTTTTCAGTTCGAAAACTCGAATGAGACTCAGGTGACACTGAAAAAACTTGATTTCGATGCATCTGGACATTATTTCTGTGAAGTTTCAACAAACACACCGATTTTTACCAAAGCATCTGCTGATGAAATTTTACATATTTTTAGTAAGTACAAATTCAAGCATGAACAGAAATACTGCCTATGCATAAGGATAACCCAATTAAATTTATTTTCTAATTTATCATTTCAACAGTACCCCAGACAGGACCACCGACGATAAAATTCCGCAAAAGGACTCCATTTATGTTAGGCGAACGAGTATTAGCGATGTGTAACACAACCCGAGCTCGTCCCGCTCCACACATAACCTGGTTAATTAATGGCAAAAAGGTAACACACACAAAGCTCTCTAATTAGCAGCTTGTAAATGATGTTTGTGGAAAATTTACGGTATATGTAGTGCATGTAGTATATGGAAATCAGGAGCATTTATACCGTTTGCCGCTGAAAAACAAAGCACAACATTGAAGGAAGGAAGCCCCAGCCCGGCAACATTAAAACAAATATTCTCGACTTAATCTCGAAAGTTATTTTTAGCAGTATCCTCTGGATGCTAACAAATTTCCCATCTGCTTAGATTTAAATTGGGTTTGGGCCCCTGCGGTTAAATAAACAACATTTTTCGTTGTAATCGGGCAACATATGTATGCAGGCATATGTACAAGTACATACGAGTACATGACTTGTTTCGGGAGGGAAGAATTATGAATAATGAAATTAGCTAAATGAATATTCGATTGTATCTTTATGAACTTGCACCATGCTCAGTGTGTGTAGTATGATAGCAGTTACCTTAGATTAGACAACATTGACAGTGCACATCAATGATTTAGGATACGTGTCCAAAAGTTCGTGGGCGTACGAGTATGTTTCGAACATAAATGATTCGAAGAATTCGATTTTCTTTAACAGCTGAGAGAAAAATGTATCTAAACGATGAGAAGTTGGTAAATAAGTATTTTTTTGGCAGTAAATAAAAGCAACATTCTAGGTCTCCCCATCGTTTGAAATGGGTGAAATTCTAAAAGTTGTGATTTATGTAAATTACGTTATGTATGCCTTCCGTTTGGTGGTATTGAAACTGGGTGCTTGGAGATTTTCGTAATTCAACTGGAGTCAAAAACAATTCTATGCCAATAATGAATTTAGGAAAATTGAAATTCTAGGAACCACGCTATGTTAATGGACTCGTGTTATTCCGAATTGGATCTTAAATTTTATGATGTCATTAGCATGTTGTGGTAATTAAAATGTGCCCAGGGATAACATGATTGGGTTTAATTAATTTCCTTTTTATTTGCCTAATTAGCAAATGCTTACTCGAATAAATTCGTAAACAATTTACGAATTTTTGTAGCAAAGCCTTAAGCGGATATTGAAAAATTGCTTTTCTTTGGATTTCATTTGGGAAAACATGGTCCACAGTATTTTCAAGAACTAAAATTGTTAATGTTATTATTTAAAACTTCAACTATTTAATGATAGATACATATGTATGTATGTGTATATATTATACGATATAATTATGAATCGAGCGCGTTTGGTGTGGTTCACTTGTAGCATATTGAGCGAGATATTGACGGTCCGATGTTCAAATGCGACAGTAATTTGAGGGTGGCAGTGGTGTAGTGGTAACGCCATCGCTTGTCACTCTGTTGGTTCACGGTTCGAATCCTGATGTCAAGAATCATCTATTTATTTCGCATGAAATAAATAAAATAGTCGAACACTTGCGAAAGCTAAGTCAACTCTACTGTGAAGGCATAACACTGGCAGCAGGGTGGTCATTTGGCTAAAATGCAAATTGATCGTGATGATGACATCAGGAGGACCGAAAAAAAATACTGTGAATCATAAGCCACGATAATAAAAGCGAAACAAACAAAATACTCCCCAGTTATCTGGACAGCCACCCTTGGAGTTCACTGAAACTTAACTACCACCTGAGTTTCAAACCAACTACACCAATCTGCCTTTCTCTTTCCACAAAAAACGCCCGTGTCCTAAAATTTAGTATAAGGGTATTCAATTTAACACGTGCAAATTATATATATAAAAAAAAATGTGTACTTACTTACCATTTCTAATTAATAAATCCTATCGGTAAAACCAAAAATCTGGCAGGCAGATAAAACAGTTAAGTTAAATGTTATAATTCGCAGAAATTTATTTAACGTCGTTGTACGCTTTTCAAAGATTAGATGCCAACAAAATCGTGAGAGCCATTTTCAAGGACATAATTTTTTTTTTTCCAAATTGTCAGTAGTAAATAGCGTTGGTTTTGGGAGAAGAATAGAAATTCCATTTACGTCCATCTATGGAGGATGAAGAAATTGGTCTGCCTGGAGATTCTGCTTCGTTCTCAATGCGACATGTATTCAGGCATTATTGTCATAGAAATCAACACATTTTCTATTGTGGACGAAGATGGTGAATTTGTTCATGCAAAAGTGTAATTTGGTCAAGATAGAGGTCTGCTATAACAAGTTGACCTATCTCCAAAATTCACAGTGATTTAGGCCTGCGATTCACTATGCCCCAGCTGGAACTCATAAAGCATAGCATGTCGGAAATTCTTCTTGTCCTCGCCTATTTAAATCCTTATTCAGGTGATTGAACATTTTGTGGTAACCAAATGGAATAAGCTTTAAAATATGCTATGGCACGTCAGATTTGAATGTCAGAGATATCGATAAAGTGAGGAAATGAAATAGTGAAATTGAAAAACGACAAATCTTTCTTGCCAATCTATGATATTATTTTTTGTTTCTGTTAAATGAAAATTTTTGTTTTTCTTGAACAGAATGCTACAAGAAAATAACAACAATAAATAAGTATTTAAGTTAAGCAAACTTAAAATGGCCTGTTCGTCTGTAAGTCTCACGCTTGTAACCGTTATATGTAGAGAGCTCAAATTTTGCGCAAAAATTCTACGTAGTGGATCGTAAATAATTATAAAGACAAATTATAAAAAAAAATATTTAGTGGGGGTGGGGGGCTTTTGGGGGCATAATATACCCCAAGAAACATATTTTTCGTCCCAACATTCGACATATCATAATAAAGCTACACTTCCAAGGAATTCGGACATGTACATATGTAAAGGGTGGTTAAATTTTAAAGGCCGATGTTGAATGTGAACCACACCTAAACGTCAAGTTTTTTTCTGCATTTCATTTGACATTTCTCAATTTCAGACTAACTCAATTTGAACCATGGAAAGATACACAATCGAGCAACGCGTTAAAGTTATTCAGGCTTATTATGAAAATGGGCGTTCAAATCAAAATGCATATCGTGCATTTCGTGATTCTTTCGGTCAATTTAATCGTCTAAATGTGCGTACAATCGGAAAAATCGTACAAAAATTTGTGCAAACCGGGTCTGTAGGAGATGTGAAAACACCAGTGCATGCTCGTGCAGCTCGTACTGCAGAAAATATTGCTGCTGTTCGCGATAGTGTGGCTGAAGAGCCGTCCACCTCAACTCGTCGTCGTGCCCAACAATTGCACCTCTCACGCTCGTCGTTGATGAAATGCATAAAGACTTGCATTTACGCGCTTACAAGGTGCAATTGACTCAAGAACTGAAGCCTCTTGTCCATTTCAAGCGTCGTCAATGGTCACAATGGTTGCAAGAAATGGCAACAGTGGATGATCAATTTTCGAAGAAAATCATCTTCAGTGATGAGGCACATTTTCACCTCAGTGGATTCGTCAATAAGCAGAATTGCCGCATTTGGGCGAATGATAATCAAAGAGTGATTGTCGAAAAACCAATGCACCCACAAAGAGTGACTGTTTGGTGCGGTTTATGGGCTGGCGGCATCATCGGGCCGTATTTTTTCCAAAATGAGGCCGGTCAGGCAGTTACGGTGAATGGTGTTCGCTATCGTGAGATGATAACGAACTTTTTATGGTCCGAATTGGAAGATATGGATGTGGACGATATATGGTTTCAACAGGATGGTGCCACTTGCCACACAGCTAACGAAACAATGGCTCTTTTGCGCGACAAATTCAATGTCCGTGTTATCTCACGTGGTGGCGATGTCAATTGTCCGCCAAGATCATGTGATTTGACACCGTTGGACTTCTTTCTTTGGGGTTATTTGAAAGAAAAGGTGTACGTCGATAAGCCAGCAATAATTCAAGAGCTAAAGGATGAGATAATTCGGTACATTAACAGCATAGAACCTCAATTATGCCTCAGCGTCATAGAAAATTTGGACCATCGGATGGAGGTGTGCCGCCGAGGTCGCGGCGGCCATTTGGCCGATATTTTGTTCCATACATAATTGAACCATACCAATATTATCATAATAAAAAGAAATGACAGTAATTTCCTAAATAATTTGTGTTTTATTCAAAATCAACATCGGCCCTTAAAACTTAACCACCCTTTACATGTAAAAAATATTTTTCTTCGATAAAAATTGTTTGACAAAAACCCTCAATAACCAAGGCAAAGGCGATGCCACCCACCTCTCTGAAAGTATGAACCCGAAAAATCTGAAAAAATTTAGGGTTTGTAAAGTCATGATGTAATTTTTCAAAAAAACTGGAGGAACTGGAGGGGTTAAAAATCATCCCATCTTATCCCAGGTTCATCCGTTTTTAATGATTTTAGGAAAAATACATCCACATGTCTAGATTAGTTTAACTCCCAATTTCAGTGACATTCGTAACACTTTACTTTGTGAGAAGAATGATTCAAAGATTTTTAAAACACCTACCCATATCTTACCCCCACTTCATCCGATTTAGATTATAATTGATGAAACAACAACCATATCAGCGTTAGCTCACGAGTCGAATTTCACCAAAAACGAGTTTCGAGTGAGGCGGCCAATATAATTTAAAAATACATACCTACATATACTCGTACGCATCAGTACAAATACAAATCAACTTTCAACAAAATTTCTTCAGTTGTTCTCGAGAGAGTCATGAACAAACAAATATGTAGACATGGAACACAAATTAAGAATGTTTCTCTGCGTGACCATTCATAACTCAAAAAAACACTTAAAAGTTTTGAGAGTTTGAAAAAATTATAGTAAATAAATTTTGTCAAATTCTTAAAAGCTTAACATACCTACATATTTATTTACTAATTTACAATCCCTTAGATATAAAAATAAGTTTATCCTTTAAGATTCCAAGAAAATTATTTTGGTACCAATTTATTGGGGAACATCTTAAGTTTTCCTTTGGGACCATTTTTTATTCAATTTGAGATGACATTTTCAAATTCAAATGGGGTGTTTTTTCATTACGAGGGGAAATCCCATTTTTTGGAGTAGCTGACAAGAAATGGCAGCCGCATTATCTGCAATGGTTTGAACAGCGAGGCAAACAAATCCTTTTGGATGCATATTAAATGTTGTGCAAAAAGTTATCGCCTGGTGAGGGAGAAAGAGCTGTTAGAATGGGTAAAGATTATTGTGTTAACTTTCTTCACTCGGAGCACATTTGGTAATGGGGGTTATCCACTCAGTCATTACGTCGCTGGTTTGGCAATTTTATAAGCTCCTTGCCTCTGTGGAGTTTTATAACAAATGCTCAGGTATTAACAATGTAGACTCACTCATAATACCCTGTATGTACTCCTTCTTTGCAACCAAACTGCACTGAACGTTGGTCACGCCATTGTGCTTACGTTCAAGACGCAATGCAATTAATTTATTTCTGGTGCGCGTGCAAACAGCGGTAGTTCTCTTTTTGTTACTGTTTTTTATAAGCCATTTGCTATCTTGACAATAAGTCTGACGTCTACGTTAGAGTCGTCAACTACTTGCGACACCCTCAGCCTTACGGGCTCGATATACGGCAAAAACCAGTTGATAACCCCTTAAAAAAAAATCTGTTTATGGTTGATGGTGATGCTCAAGGAATGATATTTGGTTTATATTTTGTGTTTTTGCTTTTCTCTTTAGATGGATAATATCAGCGTTTCCACCAAATTCAAATATTACACAAAGTTGTCGAGCAGAAAGGTCTCTGATTCTAGGGTCTATATTTGTAAGATAATTCTAATAAACAGTAACGTTGACCCTCATTTGCACATAAAACTGCTCCCGTCACCACTGCCAAAGAGAATATTGTTCTTTCTCATAAACATGATTCTTGGCTTTGAACATATTTCATTTGATATGCGCAATATCTTTTGAAAAGTTTAACGGACAATAGAGTCCAGGTTGAAGGACTTTAAAATATCACAAAATAAAAGCATATTCGCGTAAACTCATTCTCAATCCATAATGAGCTCATTGTGTTTAGGTTGTGATTTCGCCATTAGTAGTCTATGTGATGCCAATGTTTAGCTATCTTTCAATTTATTCTATGGTTACATTTAAAGGGGGAGACTGAAATTTTCACTTCTATTTTCATGCATATGACTCACATTTGGCACTAACTAAATTTTTTGGTGCTAGCTTCATTAAATTCGTTTATTTTTCACATTCACCTTAAATAGCTATAAGTACTCAAAAAGAAAAGTTACATTATTAAAGTCATCCCATGAATAAATCACTTTTACCAACAGGTCGAAGAAAAATATATTCGTACTCATCACGTCTATTCAATGAGTCTGAAGAGCAGCCATCGCAAGATTCAACAACAGCAACAACAGCAGCTACAACAAGAGTACTTTCAACATGAATATCACTACCCACAGCAATACCATCTAGAAGGAATTGATAGATACGACAAGAGCCTGAGAATAGCATCGGGTGGCAACTGGAGAGGTAATTAATGTGCTAGCACTTTCCTTAATTGAATTTCTCCCTTGAATATGCCCTTATTTTTCAAAGTAAGAACCTTAGGTCCACATATTAAATCGAGCGAAATGCAATTCGTAGAAAATAAAGGACCGGCATGTTCATTTCATCTATCGAATATATCGTCCAGGTGTTTTGCAATGTTTTACCTTGCCAGGACTCTGAAAGGGTTCTCACACTTTCAATCTTCCATCTACTGTCATACTCCTAAAATGAATACATACGAGAATATCGGTTTCTATGAAGTAAGAAACTCAGGGGGGTACTACATGACCTAATTAAGGTTTTCAGAATGCATTTCACTGTAACATGTATCTTCTCTATGAGAATTTTGGTCACTTATTTGTATTAGAATACAAGATGCCGTCGTCTTCCCAAAGAAAGTGGAAAGAAATATGGGCGAAATTCATTAAGGTTCTTCAAAACTGAACAGTTTCTGGGTTACATGCTTAGCGTAATTGTTTCCTTATACAGGTACCATCATGTTGTTTTGTTCAAACGTACAAAGTTCGGAAATCTTCGAATAGTTCTGGAGTAGCTGCATATGTTCAATTTAAACATTACAATATTCTTCAATATTACTTGCTGTACTATTGATTGGTTATTTGATTTTTCTTTATAGATGATATCTTTGGCCACTCACATCATCATGATGGTCACCACCACAATGTCCATAATAATCCTTTTGGCTCTTTGACGAACATTCACGATATTTCTCATAAGAAATCTGACAATAAATACGTGGACCCACGGAAGCACAGGTAAGCTTAATTAATCATACATTACATTTTTATATTAATTAAGTTAAAAGTTGAAGAGAATTGTAAATGTTAACGTATATGGATATTCCACCAATATTTAAGTTAGAACGCAAAATATCAAAAGTTTAAAAATGTGTCGTGGCAAATTATATCAGATGGTGTAACCGTCAAAATTTGTGTATCAAACGTTTGGTAACTTTAATGTTTAACTCATTGCTACGAGTAATAATTTCAAAGCTAATAGACATTATTTGCTATCGGCCGTCAATACATGTACAATTTATGCATTTCATATTTTTTCTCCAAAGCTTACATAATGTACGTAATGTGGTTCGTGTATTCTTACTCTATTATAGAAAGAGGGAGACTAAAACCCCTATTATTTTTCAATATAACCTCCCTCTACAAATTTATAAATTTTTAAATCGTTTAGTCAAAGCTTCTATAATATGTCGCTATAAAAGTACTTCGAATCTTAAATATTAAAATGTTCACAAGTGGCTTGTTTAATTTCATTACCGGTATTAAGTTTTTTTCCTCTGAACCTTGATTTTAGTTTTAAAAATAAAAAGTAGTCGCTGCGGGCTAGATCAGAATAACACGGGGGATGATTATTTCCTCTGTAAAGCAGCATTCCTGAACGACAGTCTTAGGATTTGCAGCTGTCTGAACTGGGACATTGTCGTCTAACAGGCAGACATCTTTGGCCAGTAAATTGGATTAATAAACCGCGTTAAAGACTCTATTTCGTTCTTTGAAGAGGATTCCTGTGGCTCAGTGGTTAAGTACGCGATCAGTGAACTGGAGACTCAAGCTTCAAGTCTCAGAAAAACCAGGAAAAAGTCCCACTTCTCGCGAACGTCTGAAAAACATCAGAGAGTAATTGTCATGAGAAACTTCTTTCAATTGAAAAAATTACCCTTTGGAAACACCATAAAACTTTAGGTCCCAACCACTACCACGCACACCACGAGCAGCTGTGAGGAGCTACAACAGACCCTGTATGGGCTGTTAGCGCAAAAATATTTATTTATTTATTTTTAAGAGGATTGTCTTACGAATGCAGTTCAACAAAATGGTAGCCATGGTAATTTTTGGTGCTTTGGGTGGCATTTGCTTTTTTGAGACCTGTTTTTGAACTGCACTGAAAAGTGTTCGTATTCTTGTTGCACATTTTATCACGACACGATACTCAGTCTTCACCATTTTTTTATACTCACTCCACTATGACTTCGTTCTAGGACTGTCGCAAGTAAATTGATAAACGCAAGAAGTTAAAACACTGTGGATAATTTGTTGAGATTTCTATCTTATTCACAAATAAAACGATTTTTAGACAATTTCCCATTTCAATAAATGAGGCTACGGACATATTAATCAAGGCACACTGAATGGATTTTGATGAAATTTGATTTTTAATTAAGTTTAATTAAGAATGCAGTCGGTACTGGGAAAGACCCAAAAAGAAGAGTATGACCAAAAGCAATCTGAATGAGCACTATACGGAAGGATTTAAAAAATAGTAATTTATTCAATGTTACAACTCAGGATAGGTGATGCTGGAGGCCAGGATAAGGGGAGCCGGCACAATAACTTTACAAATTTAGCACGAGGAAACGCTGTAGATACCATTTATTGGCAAACACATTTTTATTTCATACATACAATGATAAATTGTGTACAAGGTATTTCCGCATTCAATTTTCAACTACCTGCTGGGTAAGGGTTCGCCATCACTTCCCTGTATATGGGCTAATTCATTAAAATTTTCAATCATTTTGATCAATTTTGATATTACTATGAGAGAGAAACTCAAATAAGTGGTCTCGCAATTCTGTTTGTCTGAACGCATTTTCTTCAAACTTTATATTTGGAGTGGACCAATATCCAGAGGTGAAATTTAAATTTATATTCTATCCTCGAAATTAACGGTACTTTACTAGTGACCAATTTTAAAAAAATGCAATTTAAATGTACTTTCCAACTTTCGGATATTGGTTATTTCTTGGATATGGCTAAGACAATTTTATTAAATATGTGAGGATATTGCATTTAAATTTTCGGCATGTTTTATAAAAAATTTACAGATTTTTGACCCATAAAATAATTTTTTTTTCACTTCTTATAGATTTCGCCTAAGGAAATCTGTACAATTCACAATAGCACATATGAAGCCTTTTATTATAAAAAAAAAAGTTTGGTCTTTTCCCCGAGACCTAAAGAAATTCAAATACAGGCAGTATTTAAAGTTTAATTACTGGTGATATATTTCTTTGGACGTTGTATATTATTGAAATCGTTGAACATATTTTCATCAAATAATCTTTGACTATCCCACAAGTATATCGAATGAATAGTGAATTGTGTATTTATTTTTAATTAAACAAGGATCAACTTTATTTATGATTTATGAATAACGCTAAGGGTGTTTTATTTTTGTGTAAGGGCATCATTTTATATTAGAATAACTTTTAAATAAGACATACTTAATTTATTTATTTTTTTTTTTTTTGTTTTAAATATTGTTCTTTAAGTAATAACATTAATATATGAAATACTCTGGTCGCTCTGCAATTACGGGATCAAATTCGATAAAATTTTTATGTGACTTGTTAAATTTCTTTACGAATGTTTTGCTTAAGCTGTTGATTCATTGTAGGCTTGTTAGCGTAGCCTCGCTACTTTAGGTAGCTCCATAGAAAGAAATTAGGCACAGTCAAATAAGGGGAACGATGAACCACATATTTGTTTGTCTGAAGGCACACCAAAGGATTTCGGTAATTTTCACAAAATGTCTAATCACTAAAACGCGATGTTGAAGTGACAAATTCGCGATCAGAAATTGCCAGCGTCCGCACTCAACGGCAATCAAATCTCAACTGACGGGAAACATTTTTGTTTTAGAGAAAAATGGCTATAAAATAAAATGGTGCCCTTACATAGAATAAAAACACCCTGTGTATGGCTTAAGTTTGTCGCAAATATCGCTTACAGAATCGAAAGTCTTTGAAATAATACAAATGTCACTTTTGACCATAATTCGGAATTGATTCAAAATTGGCCGTCACTCCAAATCAATTTTTGGTTTCTCTCACCGCGCTCACGATCCGGAAAATTTGAAATTAATATCTTCAATTATCCCATTATAAACGAATATTTTTATTTGTCAACGAATAACAGATGAGACTTTGACAACCTAACTACGAATATTACAGAGTAATTCTGCAGTTAAAGTATGTGCCATAGATAAGTGTGTGGTATAGACTCAAAGTTCCAGTTCCAAAAAAAAGAAACATTTTTTTCACTACCCCACCTCTCACGAACGTTTGACAGACATCTGAGAGTAAAATTGTCATGAGATGCTTCACTCAATTGCAAAACGGAAACGGTATAAAACTATAGGTTCATAGGGCCAGTGTTGCCACTTTACTACATTCGTATTAGATCTACTCCACTTTTTGCAAAAATATTTTCTATACATACATTATATGATTTTAAATATTTTCTTCATATTTGTATTCTTTTGACAAAATGCAATCCAAGTTATTCGATTGCTTCCTGTTTCACCATTTTAGACATCGACCTGAGTAAAATTTCATGTACTCGTAATCATAACATAGATACCTAGATATATAGATATTAATTTTACTGTTTAATGAACAGTGCTACACCACCTTTTTGTGAATTTAATTAGTGAGTAAAATAGTGCACTTCCTTTGACATTACTCGTAAAAAAGTAGGTAGGCGTGGTGATGGGGTCTAAAAATCATGTTCGAAATGAGATTGGGTGCTCCACTGTATTGCAACCAAAGGTAAAGGAAAGTGGTCTTCCTAATGGCAACTGTCTGTCAGTAGAGCTTGCTTCTCTGCCGTCTCACTTTTTTTTTTAACTTCATTCAATTAAAATCGAAGAACAACGCTAAAACACTGATTAAATAACCGAAAATATAGGAACAAACATATTTGCCCCTATAGGGGCAAGTAAAACACTTTATGGACTAGTGGAAAGGCTCGTACATTTTACCAAATGCTAACTACAGTCAAACCGCTGATCGTGTCAAATTATGTTCTTCTATGATTTATTTCAGGTATCTCCCAAAGTTAGCCTGCGAAAAAGCGAAAAAGGGAATTGAGCCAAATCTAAGCAATTTTTTTTATACTGGTAGTTCTGCATACATGTATTGTATTGAGCTTATGCCTTTATTTTGGTTTTTCCCCTCTCTGGTATATCTACAACCAGCATGTTGTACATACAATTTGCATTTAATTATAAAAACGAACTATCCATACATACAAGTACAATACATATTGTGACAGGCAGATACCAATTTGATTTTTGAGCCACCATGCGGTGGAAAAGATAAATTAAATTTACACTAGCAGACGATAAAAGAAGAAGTTCCACATAAAAGCGTAAGTTCCACTTAGCGGTTTGCACGACATACAAAGTAAATTTTAAATGCCACTAAGTTGAACTTAACTTATGGGAAAGAAATAGTGGATCATAAAGCATTTAAGTTCTGCTTAAGAGAGTGACATTTCAATTTACTGTGTCGTGAAAAAAAAAAAAGATTTTAGGTTTATTAGAAGACGATGTCGAAATACTTGAGACTATGAAAGTAGGTGCCAGATTTATGAAAGAATGGAACACTTTCATAGCTTTGATTCCTTTTACAGGTATGATAATATATTTTTTCTTGAATATATCGCAATTAACTTTGTTATTATGGCAACTATCAGAAATAACTCGATTGCGTCAATAAATCAACTTTTGGTAACTCTACGTTCCTTTGCGACTGGGAGTCATCTTTTAGCATAGCTGATTTTGGAGGAATGCATGTTTCCACAGTCTCAAGGATAGTTTTGAGAGTTTTGACATAAATGGCTGCCCTCTTCAAGCAATATATTACATTTGCAAATGCTCCTGCTGGAATCACAAAAGCAAAAAAAAAGCATTTTATAATATTATATAAATTATTATAAAAATTTCATGTGACTCAGCTTATACGCAAAAGTCATATATGATGACACTTCTTCTCAGATCCCCCATCGCAGCAGAACAACAGTACAATGAGTCCCAAATTCGTTCAAGATGCACTATTGAGAAAGCATTTGGATATTAAAAAGAAGATTTTCAGTTTTAGCGTATGGTTGCCGTTTGAAACTGAGTACGGTGATGACTATAGTTGCGGAACTTGTGTCTTGTATAATATGCTAAGAAAGGAAGGTATACCAGAAGAACCACCTGAGAGATTGGATTTTATTCGAGAAGATCTTCAAAACGCTATTAATTTAAGGCAAATCTCCAATGGGAATTACCTTGAACTTCACAATCTCACATCATAATCAGAAAATAAAAAGATTTAATAAATTATTTTGGAAGATTGTCAGATCGCGAAATAAAAATCAATAAGTTTTTGAAGTTCATTGGTTTATGTCAAAACAGTTTTTGAAAAATGATCAAGTTCACTATGTATATGTATGTAGATATACATATGTATATCTATGAAAAAAAAAACTAAAATTAAATAAACGTGGGTATATACGAGTATGTATATTGAAAGCAGTTAATATGATCTAAAAATTAGTTGTTATTATAATCTTTTAATATTCGGCATGCATCGCTTATATTGCAAAAATAGCTCTTTATTTATCTCAATAGCCCCGTTTTAATTCCAGTATCTAGTTCCAGAGACTTCTTCTTCAATTCATGTTTAATTGAATGAGAATATCTATTCTGAATTGTTTCTTCCTTTAGAGTTTCATATTGAAGATTAGCCAACTCAATTTTAACTTTTGAAAGCTCTGAATACTGTTCAGTGATTCTGCTGCTAGGTGAAACTGAGGCCACCGGCCTACGCTTGCTTGACCAATTTTTATAATTTTCTCCCTTTGCAATGCTGGAGTGCTTGAAATTAATATTATGGTACTGTCTCGAACCTTTCGAAACCATGGTGTTTGAGACAGGTGTTTCGGTGACATTTTGGACAAAAGTTTCAGCTTCAATCGAAGATTCCTTGTCTGGTGGACATATGCACCTCTGACAAATCCGCACTTGCTGTCAGTTTTGAATGTACCGGCATACAAGCATAGCTTATCCAATCTATCATTGAATCATCCAATGTCTGGTGTTTCTGAAAATGTGTAATATTATGGTATTAGTACAGGTGATTTGATACGAATGTTCTCTTATCAATTCTTACTTTTTTTTGTATCGCTGTTGAATTGATACTTAAAAGTCTCATTTACAGCATCACTGTCGAAGGCGTTCATTATTTCAATAGCGAACTTAAAATTTGGATCCAGGACTTTGTCAGCAGCGGCTTCCTCTCTCACTTCTTTTTTATAGTTGATATAATTTCTTTTTAAAGCTTCAATACTTCGATGGCATATTGCAACCGGCTGTGAGTTGAAACTAGGAGTAATTCTTCCCCAAACCTATTCTTTTTCCTTCCAAGTCGCACCATCGGCTTTTTTTATTTCTTCTCGTATACGTATTGTAGAAGGTAATTTTCTCAGCTGAAAAAATGGATTGCTAATCATTCTATTTTCAGCCATTTCACAGACAAAAAAATATTTTTTTTTGTTTTAATTGACAACGGATTGTAGTTTTGTTTTGAACATTTGCGGTGCAGCAACAGAACGAAGTTGGCTTCATTTCAATAAAGTATGTCTTTGATAAGTAGAACTTAAATATTTTGGAAAAACTTAAAATAAGTTAAGTTCCACAGAGGATATAAGACGAATTTAACTATGATGCAGATATGGAGTAGTTGTTGTTCGGTGGCCAGTGACAAATAAAAAGTTCGCAAGAGACTTGTTAACAAAGGTACAGCGTATGGCCTGCTTGGGCTTTACAGGACCACAATCCTCAAAACCAACAGCGGCCATAGAAGCGATTTTAAACATCCTACTAGTGCACCTCGAAGCGGAGAAGATTGCCGGACTTTCAGCCTCAAGGCTTAAAATCATCGGGACATGGAAAAATCACCAAAATGATAAGAGAAATGACACCACTCATCGATTGTCCCAGTGATGTTGTTGAAAAATATAATATGTTCACCAACAATTTCGAAACAATTTTCCCCAAAAGAGAATCTTGGAAGAATGAAATGACTCCAACGGGTTATCGGTACACACAGACGGCTCTAATATATCAGGGGAATCAGGGGCTGGCATCTTCTGTGCTAATCCATCAATTGAACTTCCTATTCACCTAGAACAATTTGTAACGATGTTCCAAGCAGAAGCCTTTGCAATTATGAAAGCAACCGAAATACTCACAGAAGACACCAGCGAAGAGAGGCAAATCGACATCTGACCGGATAGCAAAGCAGCAATTAGCGCGATCACAAACCCTATGTAGAAATCACGACTAATAAAGGAGTGCAACATTAAATTGAACTTACTTACCAGGCGCAATAGAGTCCGCCTTACATGGGTACCGGGGCACGAAGGTGTACCGGGTAACGAAAAGGCAGATGAACTAGCAAGGAAAAGAGTGAGTGACACAGAACTGAATCCTGTAAAGACTATAGGGGTCCCTCTGAAAACTATTAAAACGATAATCCATGAGAAGATAATAACTCAATAACTCTAGACAAGTGTAAAGTGGCCAGATCCATGGTAAAAGAACCGAGCAACTATACAGCAAAGAGAGCCTTCAACTCAAGCAGAACACAGTTAAGAGTGATGGTGGGACTTTTAACAGGGCACATCAATTTCAATAAACACTCGTTCAGACTCGGGCTAGCTGATACATCAATCTGTACCAATTGCGAGGAGGAAGATATTGAATACTTCCTCTGCCACTGCCCTACTGGGATCCCCAAGGATACCGGATCTAACACACCTCAGTAAGAAATGAATCGGTGATATAGTGGAGTTCGCTAGACGAACAAGACGATTTCTCGATCATTATATGACATAGTCTCCATTTTGTTACTCACCATGATCCCAATACCTACATCCTCTCTCAACACATAATTCCCATATTACAATACTTTTCCTACAGGTCGACTGACTAGAGGGACACAACGGGCACAGTGGAGGCCTAAGTGAAGAGCATAAGCTTACCCTCTAAAACCAACCAACCAACCATGATGCAGATTTATGAATAGTATCAGCAAATGCGCCTAAAGGGTTTTAGATTCTAAATTTACTTCTGTTAGCTTGCTCTCTTCATGATAAATCGAATGATATATAATGTGTTGGGGTGTCGTTAACCTACTTAATTTCTCTAGCAGACAACCACAAAGTATGCATTCTAGAGTTTAGATATAGATTTTCTGATTAGTGCGTTAAATGGCGAAGAGTCATACTTGCCTGGATATCAGAATGGCAACAATGATTACAAGGACATATGTACTTCTCATTCGATTTCTTTGAAGTCAGATACACAGAAATATGTAAATCAAATTGCATGAAAGAAGTAACCCAATTCAGTATAATCACTTTCGCTGGATTGGCACTAGGCACTGAACCCTAAATGCTTTATAATAACCCGTGCTCAACCGATGGTTATTGTATGTATATATGCATGAATACTTATATTATATGCCATAAGTGCATGTTATAACAAGGTTATACCACTAATTGCCGACAGAACATAACATTTTCAGTCGAACGTTTGCATATCTCCAAATTAAAAACGAAAGCACGCAAATGTGTTAGGCAACGCTAATGTATTACTTCTGCCTCCAATGGACTCCAAGGGACTCCCAAAGAAAATTTAAGAACTACCCTACTCAAGGAAATACTGAACGTCACATTCTGAACGAAATTCACCAAGAGAACCATGTAATCAAGTGGCTGTGGCATGCACATTGCTCATAAATGCTAATCTAAGTTATTTGCGGAATGAAGATATGTACATACGTATAAATATAGAACCCTTGCGTTGCCGAATACAGTTTAGTGCGCCCCGGTTGGCTTCTATGTGGGTTCTTGTTAGAGGCACGACATTAAGGTGGGAAGGTCAACTAATGCGCCAACATTCACCTGTTGGCACCGTGTCACAATAAACTTAGAGTTGTTGTAGCTTCAGGAGCATACTAAACTACAAATGTCCTATCGTCATGAACTTCCATGGTTGACAAAGAAAAAGAATAGGTAGGTATCGTCGTATTCGTATATACCTATGAGGAAAATGTTTCGCTGTATGTTGGCGACAGTAGGTGGAAAATTTTCTGTTTCTACCTTCACTTGTCCCAATTTTTTTGTTCGGGTTAAATGGTCTCACAAGTCGGACATTTTCGGTCGCAAAAATGTATTTCTGGGTGTTGCCAGCAACTGCCATAAGGATGACGTGCCTTGTACCAGTTGTCTAGCCGCGGGTGGTTTGTACGTACATATGTACGTATATGTGTGTGTTGTCTGAACAATTCGCGTTGTAAGTGCTGATAGCATCTAGGGAAGGAAACACTAAAAAAAAAGTTCCCGATAATGATCGCTGTTTGTTTTAGTTTAATTAAAGTGGTCTCGGTGAAGGATTGTGACTCTAGAGAATAATTACATTTTTACACCATATTCCGGGTACTATTCATCATTTCTTCGTACAATCTGTTCCAAAGATGCCCAAAAGAAATCCAATTAATAACGTTGTTCCTTTCCAAATGATTTCATAGTAGGAATTAAGTTTTGCCAAATAGAAATGTCAAATGTGGTAAAGTTATTCCTTGCATGAAGGACTAGACAACGTATCTATTGAAATAAAATTGCATGTAAGCGGCATAAAATCCTTCACGTAAGCTTTTTTGCTTCAGTAAGCAAGCGGCCAAATTTAGTTTTAACACAAGTAGTTGTCTGAAAACTTAACTAATTAATTTTTATTGAATATAATGTAGTTTGCCTTTGATGTTGTAGGTTAGCTATCATCTAGGAAAAGTACTCAATTAAAAGCTGATTTACTTAGCGTGACGAAGCCACACCCAATTCAGTAATCATATATCATACATAAGTGCATGGGAGAGGGAGTACTTTTACCCTATTCATGCATCATTAGTCGAATAATGAATATTATTCTGATGATGGCTTTTTCTTAATACACTATCCTATCTACATACAAATGCGTCCAGACCAATGTATGTATACAGCAATAAAATTGAACACGAGGCAAGTTTTACATTAGTGTCGTCTATTTAACATCAAAGAAAAAAAGTCAAGGAATTCGTTTGGTCAAGTTTTTCAAAGTCGATGATGGTAGTCAATAACATTGAATACAAAGTGGCTAATAAAATTGTTAACATTGTTGATAACGACGTGGTCAATGTATTGTAATTAGTGTTTTTCCTCGGAATTGGTTAAAAATAAAAAATAAAAACTGTCACTAATAGTCCATACAACGCCTGGTCTAGCTTCTCGCATCCATTCTATGAAGCAATAACAAACCTCTGGGAGGATAATTCTACTGCTTATAATTATAGAGATCCTCAACTGCTATAGAACCTCTACGCAGGAAGATGAATGCAATGGAGGCAGATACGATGTTTAGATTGTCCTTTCTAAATTGGAAAGAAAGAAATTTTTAGAATGACCAGAAAGAAAATCACACCCTACGGAAAGCAGACTCAGATCAAAACCTCCTGACACGAAAGTAACTTTGCTGCGGGACAAGGCATTCCACTCGAACCATTAGGTTAGGTTAGGTTCAAGTGGCTGCCTGTTAAACGTCAACACACATATACCAGTACACACATATGAATCATGAGAAATTTCTCCTGCCTACATAATCGAATCATTTGGAGCTGCTAATGAAGCGAAGAAGGCTTTTGGTATTAGTAAGATCGCCTAAGTCATTGAAATAGAAAGATCCGAAGTGAAATCTTCTTTTATGGGAGAGAGCTGGACATATACTAAAGAAATGGAGAATAGTTTCCTCCTCCTCCTCGTCCATGCAGCTTCTATAGAAATCATTTGCGTGCTTGCCTATTAGACAGTGTCCAGATGACACCTATTGTGGCGCTGACATGCTGAGCGTTTCAGGTCCAGGTTAGGCCAAATCTATTCTATCGCTAGATGCTAGACATGTTGCAACACGCGTCCACCTAAGATTCGTTCTTTTGATTGCATCCAACTTTAATTTGAGTTTACATGTAACGATCGGTACATCCAAGGTACCATTACCCGGTAGGATGAGTATGGTAGTTCCATATCTGGCGAGTTCGTCAGCCTTACAGTTCTCCACGATATCCCTATGTCCTGACACCCAGCAAAGGTGAATATTAAACTGCTTTGCCTATGTGAGACGATCAACAATCTAGGGCTGTTATTGAGTTTAGGGAACACGACTGCAAGTACTTGATTGCTGTCTGGCTTACCAACAAGTTGCGTATATCTGTCTTTGATATTACGTTTTTAACCAGCATAAGACTTCCTTAATCACCATTATTTCCGCACACTGATTTGGAAGAGGGAAGAACGAGCTAAGACTAAGCCTATCAGAGAAAACACCTGCACATATCCCGTCGTTGATTTTTGAACCGTCCGTGTAGAAGTGAATGGATTTATCTTCTATAAATAGATCTTCCTCCCAATAAGACCTGGAAGGGATGGTGACTTTAAAATGTTTATCAAAATTTAACTTGGGTATGGTGTAGTCAATGGGAGAATAGAGAAAATTTTCAAAATGCTGGTGTGACCAATTTGACCATTGTGAGACTGTTTTACGACGAATAGCTGCACTAGCCGCCATTTATCTGCCAAATATGTTTAGCGGTGTCAGATAAATCAGAATGTCGAGTACTGCAGACAAAGTCGACCTCAGTGCTCCGCTTATACACAGACAAGCTAATCTTTGGACTTTGTTAAGTTTGCTAAGTTTGCTGAGGTTTACAGCTTCATCCAAGGCAGTCCACCAGAGGATCAGTCTTATAACCAAAATGCAGTGCCAGTGAGTAATTCGGGGTTGCAGACCCCATTTATTCCCCATAGCTTTTATGCAAGAGAAATGAGCTAATGTAGCTTTCCTGACTCTTTCTTGTATACCCAATGTCAAGTTTAATTACCTATCCAAAATAATACCCAGATATTTGGTTTCATTGGAGACATTTAAGCTTAAACAATTAAGAAAAAGGGGGTTAATGAACGGAATTTTATATTTCCTAAAAAAGAGGACTAGATCAGTTTTATGAGGTTTCACACCCAAACCACATCTATTTAATTATTTTTTTTTAGAATGCTGTGCCTTCTACTTTCTGTGACATGGTTACTGTCAGTGGATTCCTTGCCGTAGCAGAGTATTCGCCTAGGGAGAACACGTTTTTATCATATGGCTCCCTTTCTCGCATCGGATGCAGTGGTTGGACCAGTTATTTACACTTTCACAAGTTCTTGATATGTGTCCAAAGGCCATGCATGTATAGCATTTTATTGGAGTAGTCTTTTCGCGTATGCGGCAAACCACCCATCCTACTCGAAGTTTTTTTGCTGCCTCTGCTGGTAAGCTTCTTGTTGCCGTCTGTGTACCACTGTAGGTTTTACGCAGTGACTTAATCGTCGATACATCCAAGTGGTAAGAACTCTCCAGATGTTCGTTGAGAGCATCACAGATTTCCTCCTTGGTTGTTATTTTGTCTAGATCCTTTACTTCGAGTACCACCTCGTGTGTCAGTGTCCTCACTTCCGCTTATTGTACCAAAATTGTTCGACTTGACCTTAGAATTGTAAAGTCTTTAAGTCCGCAGATCTTTTTAGTTCAATTAGATCCAGATCTCTAACGATCCTTGAAGGAAGAAACAAGAGCACGATTAACAGAAAAAGGTGTTTTATAATAAGATAAAAAAAAGAAACAAGGCGATGTTTAAAATCTGGAGTGACCAGATGCCGGCTGTTAAGTGGCGACGAAAGCCAAAATTCAACTGTCAGGCAGTATGAGCGACCGTACCGAAATCAAGGAAGCTATACCAAAGCTTAAATCAAACAAAGCTTTTTGTCTCAGATGTTCTAACAGCGGAACTCTTTAAGGCTATGGGAGATGATTTAATAGAAAGCATGCACCAACTCATGTTCCAACCTCAACACTTTTAGCCCGGTCCATACAAATTGAGACGCTAGATCCTGGAGAAGAACCAAGAATTCCAAATTGAAACCCAATACCGGTTTATCGATATTAAGCTGCCTATGACAATGTAAATTAAATAGGGACTTCATACTTGCTAAACTTATTCGTCTATGACGATGGAAATCGATTGCTCCACCTATACCATCAATACCTCTCTGTCTTCCAGTGTCTATAATATTATTCTTGAATAGATAGTGCAAAACTACCAAGCCAACCCATCGGGCACTATCTTCCACAATCCTGTAATTCTACTTGGCTATGCGGATGGCATTGAAATCATCGGTGGAACGAAGTGAGCAGTTCTCTTCTTTTTTTTTTGGTTTATTATCTGCTCGCACCGAAGGGGTTATGAATACCCTTAAACTGTTTCAGGGCACAGACGTTGTAAAAAGGGGAGGAAGGAACATAGGAGGAGCCTGTGCACGTTGGCTTTGAATGGTTGAAGGTTGTAGTGATTTAGGAATACAGAGCCTGGTAGATCATTCCACATTCGTGTCGTTCTGCTTATAAACGAATCCTTATATTTGACAGTATGACCGAAATTGGGTTTAAGGGTGAACTGATATGCATTCGAAGCATGACCCTTATTGCGGGTGACATTTTGAGGGGGAGGAATGCAACTGGCTATTTCGCTGGAGTTACTGGCGAGTTTACTAGCATCGAATCAGAAGCGGCTAAGATGGGTCTGGTTAAAAATGTCGACAAGAAGATGTTTATGCTGTCAGCAAATAAACAACGACTCCTACTCGTATGCTTGTTGCCCTAGCCAACAAATTACACAACTTTTTATAATTGTTTGCTTTAGTAAATTAATAACATATTTAATTGTATTCATCATTTGCGGTAATGTAAGAACGAAGCTTTTATCATTTTAATTTGACCCCAATCCCAATAAAAAGGGCTAAAGCTACTCTCCACTCTTTGTATTGTACTAAGAGTTGTAAGAAGTATATCAATTGTTCGAGTTTTAGCACCAATTTTGTGGTTTATAGTGTAGAAAGTAGTATTCGAATACCATGTTATCGATACCATGGTATCATAGTTGTGTGTCACAACCATTATTTTGATTTTAATTTGAAAAAACCCTCCAAATTTTATTTGATAGAAAAAAAAGAAGAAGACTGGTGTAAAATTGGGAAAAAATAAATCATAAAATAAATGCATAACTCGTATGCATTTGTGCTTCTTGAAAGGTTTTACGTCACAGGTGCTCAGGAACAATAAAGTTTTCGAATTCACTATTTTGTCAAACGTGCCATCCAGATAGTTCCGGTAGTAAACTTGTTTTTACATAACACATATTTTTGATCTTTTTCAAGTGATTTCGATCAATTTTGAAAAGATCCCCTAAGCTTTTAGTTTTCTTTTTATTAATTTTTTTATTGTCTTTAACTAAATTTACCCGACCAATAAATTTGCATGCGCGCCACATCATGCTCATACTTCAAAATGCAGAAATGTTTAAACGAATTTGACTTGCACATTAGGATATTTTAGGAAATGCATAATTATACTTTTAAATTGATTCTTTTTCTATTTCAACATTCTAAAACAACATTTTTGCTGAGAGAAATGTATCTAATGAGTTTAAGGTGAACGAGTAATGAAAAGGAAATCAATTTGACTACCCCACCATGGATAAACATTCATTAATAAATAAAATGAATGCAAATAAGAAAGTAAAAAAAATTATTGCCTAGAAATTAAGTGCACGGTACAGTCGCACGCATTCACATACCTATGGTGTCTAAACTATAGAGGTGTGTACACAAAATAAGAGACAGTCTATCTGTAAAGATTGCATGATACCCTATATCTCTTCTTCGAAAAAACCCCAAAATTATTCAAATCTACGGATGCTAATATACGGACGGAAGCAAGAATCAGAGGGTTCAGCCTTGCGACCGAATTCAGAGAGTTCTTACATTTTAGAACTACCTTGGAAATGGTTAAAGGGTTGAGCAAGGCCTTAAGCGCAGCCTGACTGTCACTAAAGACGCAAATACTCCACCCTTCCACCTATTTCTTACAACATAGTTCATGGTCATTAGGTAGCATACTCGTAAGTTTCCGTTTGGAAAACAGATGTATATTTGCTTAACGGAAAATGCAGCCTGATGTTGTCGTCTTCCAAGAATACACCAGCGCCAGACTCCTGACTGGTTTTGGAGCCACCCGTGAAGATTCGGCTACATTTCCTTCCTGGTGCAGATTCTGGCCGAAGCCAGTCCTGAACGCAAGGAAAGTCGACTATTAACTTCGACAATTAAAATCTTGCTTTAGTTCCACATTAATGTGCTTTTTTTTTAATTTTGTTTACGTCAATTGCTGCATTAGAAGTAGTAAAGGGTGTCCGAAAATTCACGCAAGAAGTAATTTTGATAGAAAACACAGGTTTTTAATTAAAAATTGTAAATGTTTTATTGATTCATAAAATATACAGTATGTATGGAATAGCGTATCGGATAAATTGGCCTCCACGGCTTTGCTAGCACATACGCACTCTTTTATGGCAATTTTACATGACCGTTTTACATAAATGTCGCTGAATTTCGTTGATACAGCGCTCAATTTACTCCTTCAATTTAGACTTCAAAAAACCCCAAAAGAAAAAAGTCCAACGGCATTAAATCGCATGATCTGGGAGATCAATTCAGATCACCAAAACGGGAAGTTACACGAACAGGAAATAACTCAAGCAGTATTTGAATTGTTTCTGGGGCTGTATGGCATGTGGCACCGTCTTGTTGAAACCACATATCGTCCACATCCATATCTTGCAATTTAGGAACAAAAAACTGTACTACTATGTCGCGATAGCGAGCACCATTAACTCTTATTGTCTGACCAGCCGTATTTTCAAAGAAGAATGGTCCGATGCTGCCTCCAGCCCAAAATCCGCATCAAACAGTGACACGTTGTGGATGGATTTGTTTCTTAACAATCACTCGTGGTTTTTCTGAACCACAAATTCGACAATTTAACAAAGCCATCAAAATTAAAATGAGCCTTATCGCTGAAGATGATTTGATTTGAACTGTAGCTGTCAAACTTTTATTATTATTAAAATATTGCTCAACAATGATAACGCGATACTCATCAGTGTAGCACTCCATTTTTAATAACGCTGAACTGTCAGCTGTTACACTTCACCGCAAACATGGCGCAAAATTCAAATCTTGCGTCAATTTTGGGACACCCTTTAGAAGGGAACCGTCTTTTTCAACAAAATAAAACTACGTCTTTTAGACTTGGATTATAAAGATGTTTGCGACCTACCGACCTAGTATGTGTAACTGTTGAATTATTTATTTTCTAATAAATTAATTATCCTAAATCGTTAAAATATATATAAAAATCTTGTACACCACATTCCAAATCTGTTTTATTGTTATGCTATTGTTGCTGTTTTCACCTCTAAATTCTTATGAACTATAAATTGCAGATACTTTATTAATTCAAAGTAAGTTATTTATAGTTATTTGTAGTATTTTTCAAATGTTATGAATTGATAAAGAAATAAATTGAATTGAAATTTAATTGAAACGGAAATCACAGATAGATAAAGTAATTTGAAGTTAAAAATATTTGTCAATGTTTTTTCCACCAACCAAACAAGAATTAGCAATTCACTACTTAGAACTGCTTGGAAATAAACACAATTTCACTTACTTTTCCCAACTTTAAAGTTATTTTTAGGAAAAAAAGTACAAATAATAAATTTGTTTTTTATTCATAATTTTTAAGTTAATTAAATAAATTTAACAAATTTCATTAACATAATATGTTTTACAAAAGTCAATAAACTGTCTAAGTCTATTTACGCGCATAAATAGACTTTTATCAAGTGGCACATTTTCTTTGGGAAGGTATTGGAGGAAATTGAGCTTGGCATTTCACTCTATTCGGCGTTGAATTGTTACGGAATTGTTGTACGAGTATTAGAGAACGCTGCTCCTTATTACGGTGATGTGTTTGGTGAGATATCAATATTTTTTGCAAATATTAGGCATGGGTACACGCATATGTAATGCAATAATTTAGTGACAAGAGCAAATCCTCAGGTCAAACTTCAGATTCTTGAGCCATTTTTGCCGTAAACATTTCTATATTACAAAAGGCTTTTTTAATAATGAATATTAAACTATGTGCCCCGCCCCAGCCCATTTTTATGAAAAGTCAAATTTTCGCCTTTAGTCTTTTGGAATAGATTTTTAAAAGTTGATTTTACTCATTTTATCCTTTATGTATACCTCAAGCACTAGCGCTGCACCAATTTGCTAGAATCTTGCAAAGGTTTACTAAAGGTACCCCTCAGGTTTTAATACAGTCCATTATATTGCCACACGCTTGTCCGCCCATTTTTTGGAAGCCATGTTTAAATGTCCAACTTTCTCAACATCCCAAGTATTGCCCCTGTCTCAAATGCCCTGACGCGGGTAGTATCCTATAGGTTTTGATGGTCAGTGCGTCAGTCAGTCAGTCAGTTCCAAAATGTACGTTATTGGAGTCTTATATCTAACAACTGCTTAAGTCAGATTTACTGGGGTTGCTAATATGGCTCATCCTAACATGGTGTACATTTTTGTGTTCCTATCATTATTGTGAGCCGTGTTAGAGGGGGGTAAAAATGCTCAAAATTTGTTTCGTGTAAATAAAGTGGTAGTGTACAAGTAGCTGGGGAACTTGGCGGTGTACTACTGTTCACCTTGATACAGGTGTGAGTACGTGCGACCCAGTCGTGCATTTCTTGGAAAATCATCAACTTCTCGTGGCTGTAACTCTAAAATTGTCCATTTTATGAAAAAACATGTTTGAGAACTTTTTCGTAGACAATTTCATTCTTAATAATAAATGTCTTAACATTTTTATTCGTAAAACTGACGTTTTGCGATAAAGCAACTTTCAGGGTTTTTTCAAAGATGAGCACACACTTCGCAGGAGGGGAACGAATTTATATATACAGGGTTGACGGACTTATTATGAAGCGATTGAGATCATTTACAGGTTTAAGGGAAGTATTTCCGAATTCAACTCTTTATAGCCCACTAATTTGATATTTAAAATAATGTCTTGCAATTTATGAAATGCTAATTATGAATATAGTTCTCTATAACTCTAATTAAGATGTATGAATACACAACTCTGTGGATGCCCAATATGTTTCTATGCAGTAATACGAGAATTATACCAATATTAATCGCAATAGAGAATCGAAATCATTTGCTAAACCAATACTTGATCTTTACATTGGCATGGTAAAAAAGAAAGCAGAGAATGTGAAAGTTGATGTTCTCGAAAACAATTTTTGAACCGGAATATATGAACATTAAATTCTTGTTTACTAACAAAAGAAAAAAATAATACAAACAGTAGTCATTCGTATAGAATTTTATTTTAATAGGTCGCCATCGTTGGCTAGTTTTCATTTTCGAGAAATTTATGCAAAATTATTAGTAGAGAATGATAGAAATTTGAACAGGTTTTTGTGTGTTATAATCAAATATTATGCAACAAGCGATAGAAATCGCAGTGATTCCCCAATGACTAATACAAGTCTGAACAAGACGTTAGATAATATATTGATGACGTTTTTACATAAAATCTACATTAGTATTTTAAGTTTGCTTTTAACTTTTTAAAAATTAGGAATGTTATGTCTTGTCCCACACAGCATATTAATTTCGATATAATAGTTTATAAACATTAAGAAATAATAAAGATGGACCCACAAGAAGTGTGCATATATTTTCACCCGTCTACGTCTTTGACGTGATAAATGTATGTTTCTTCCCAGAGGAAAAAATTATTGTTGAAAAAACAAATACGAGTATATCGAGTATTCCTACATAGCTCAGAACTAGATTCAGCCAACATTATTTTTTGTTTGTATAAACAAGACTCACTCCCCTTTGGTAAAACCAAATACCGGGTTTTTTATTATTACGAGTATTATAGTGTGTACACATGTAATTGTACTTGTTTAACGTTTGTAAAAATTATTAGAATATGAACAAAAATTGTAGAGTTCCTTTATTTCCATGATTTAAAATTAAAAAGTTGCTATCTCTTCTTGTTGTCCGTGAAGAGTATCCGCCTGGGATGAGGCAGCGTTGCCTTCCGTAATCGTCGATCCTATGTAGATTACTTTCAATTCTTTAAATTACTTCAATTCTCTTAAAACGGGGATTCGATCTTCAAGATTTTCATGAACCTGAATTAGATTTCATAGAAGCTCCATGTTTCCATCATAATCAAATTTCCTTTAACCCAATGTGGGGCATACGAGCAGGTCGGCAATAAATCTCTTCCATCTTTCTCGGTCTGCAGTTAGATACTTCAGCTATGGCCACGTTTTCACTACTTCTGGCAAAACTATTGATCTCCACGATATTCTTGGTCTTCCAATCTGCCGTGCAAGCTGAGGATTCCATTCGAAGGAATGCTTCGCGATGTTGTCATTCGACTTTCTCAGTGTGTGACCAATCCTAGCACTATTTTCGCTGCTTTATCTCGATATCCAACATCTTCTGACTGGTTGGATATAATTTGCTGCCAGTGAATCTTTAGGATTCTCCATTTACCAGCAGTGATTGACACGTCTCGTCTAACCCGCTCCATTTTTTGCACTTTCATTATACATATACATAATGTATTATATATAAAGAAGGAAAGTTCTAATAGATTTCAATACGCAAGTTCTATTTCACAAGCAATTCTTTCGTGCAACAAAGTAGAACAAAATATGTAGTTTTTTTAGTTGCGTCAATAAATATTCATAATTGCGCGGATTTTAAAAAACTATTCCAAAAGAACGGTTGCAGATTTCGCATGATTTTTGAGAAACTAGTCCGCCATGTTGAATTTTTTTTCGTTGACTTATACAAAATTGAATGGATTTCTGTGAGCAAATTTCGGATTGTCATGGTTGAAATTTGTAAATCGCTTTGAAAAATGCTAGGGTTATCTGTATTTAATGGAACCTTTCATTTGACATACTGTAACTGTAGCTTGTAGAAGCCATTTGGGCCAAATTGTCCAATTTCCCTTCTTAGGCATTTTCGCCACAATCAACATCCTGGTGTGGCACATTCTGCGCTTGGTCTGAATGTATCCCATATTGCAAATCTGGAATAATATTCTAGAAAAAAAAAATTAAAGAAACACTAGTAATGAGGAAAATGTCCCTGTCGAGTGTGCCCCTTTACTAACACAAGGAGCACATTCAGCAAATTTCCTATTTTTTAAATTATAAAAAAAGTTCACATTCACATTTTGTCAAGTTGATGGACAGACTTTAGTAAAGCCTTGATTCTATGAATCATATAATTTTGCTAAAGAAACTTGAAAATTTTGGATTTCAATCTGCAATGCTAAGGTGGATCTCATCATTTTTAATCGGTCGGAGTTTATCTAATTAACTGCTGCTCGATAATAATCTCCTGTACTTCTAGAGTTCCACAAGGTAGTCATTCAGGGCTGCTGCTTTTTATTATTTTTATTGACGATATTGTCCACAACATACAATTCAGCTAATGTCTAACGTATGCAGATGATCTTAAGATTTTCCTTAAGATACGAAGCTTAAATGACTGTTTAAAGATACAGTCCGACCTGAGCAATTCGTGTATTCATAATTGTTTAAGGCTTAATGTACAGAAATGCATGACTATTTCCCTTTTAAGATCATAAATGCAATACTCTTATGACTAATGCCTTGAATTGACGTCTTAAGAAAAGTTTTCTTTTTATATAATTTGTGTGTGCCAAGGATAATATGAATACCCTTATATTGTTTTAGGACACGGGCTGGGAAAATGGCGGAGAGGAAAAGAAGAAGAATAAATCAAATTAAGGATCTGGGTGTCATTATTGATACTAAGCTAACTTTATATTTATAAGATACATTATGTGTTACCGTATAAACAGCCCCGTCCTTTTATCCCGGGTACCCATTTTTGCTCCTGAAAGGTGGCTTAGAAATCGTAATGTTCTCTTCCAACCAGGACATAGAACAAACTATGGTCGTAATAAACCATTCTATAAGACCCTTATGAATTTAAATGAAATAATTAAAAAAGCCGATCAATTACGAAAGCTTATGTCCACTCTACTGCGAAGGCAAAACATATGGGTTAAATGAAACTTGATGATGATATCTGGAGGACTGAAAAAATACTGTGAATCATAAGAAGCATGAGAAGAAATTTGTTTCAACACATAAACAATACATGACGACTAAAGTTTTTAATGCCATCAATGGTCTGTCACGGGGCACAGTTACAGCACCGCTCCTCTTCAATATTTACATTTCGGAAATGCTGAGGGACATGGATAATTCGATAGCGTTCGCTGACGATGTTATATTGTATGCAAGCGGCTCGAGAATCCAAGCCATACAGATAGAGCTTCAGAACAATTTTGATAAACTGCAAATTTTCTGCTTAGAATGGAAGCTTAAAATAAACGAGGTGAAGTCTATAACTAGGTTAATAATCTTTGAGGGACATAGTCCTTAGTGATGAAGAATAATTTTAAAAAAAGTGCGACTAGACGCTTTTCCGTATAAAGGTAGGGTTTGCGAGATTGGTCCAAAGTATTGCGCACGACCTATTGTAAGACTTCCAGGCAGGATTTTGTTCCCGAAATTTAAGACATACGTGTATAACTAATATAGTTTAACAGTTTTTTCGTATAATTTACTAAGGAATAAGTCAATTGGCATCCATTATACTAGTAGCTACTGAATATCCCCGAGCATCGAGTTCAGTTTGTATGTTTTTTTTTTTTTTTTTTGTTTCGTAAAGCTTCTTACTTTTTTTTTCTTTTTTAATTGTTTATTTCATTCCACTCCACACTAACATAATTTATAGTTCCAATAAACTTAAAACTACATTATTATAATACCTTAAAGTAACTGACCTAAGGAGTAATATAATTTTTTAGAAAACTTAATTCTAGTGTTTTAATTTTAATCGATGATTTTTTGTTAATTTTTTTTTTAATTTTTTTTTTTTTTTGTATTATTTCATTTTAAGGAAAAACTTGAGGAAGCCTTTTAGAACACTTTTTTTTCATAAAAACTAAAACTACCTTAACCCAATTCTTGGGTCGGACCCAGGTATGTGATTTCTGACCCGCCACTGAAAAGACCAATCAAATGAGAGTTAGACCATTCAATCGGCTATTCAGCGGTATGCCAAAAATCACATATCAGGTCCGGCCCTTCTTAATCTAGATGCTAGCCTCAACCCAGTCGAACCACCAATAACTCTCCCTTTTCAACCAAACTTGCAACTGAAATCCAAGTCTCTGACGAATGTCAGCTTTATAGATTGTAACCAAATCTGTGGGAATGAAGAATCGTTTACATCTTTTGACGAATCCGAGGTAGCTCTAGCTGATTTTAATGAAGGACTGAGCTAATGTGCATGCCAAACACTAATAAGCCATTAGATTCCTCAACATCAACTCCTAATAAGATAGAGGGAGCAATTGGTTTTCGACGCGTTGAACTCAACTCGGTTTCTCACGTGGTATTGATGATACTATCACATGGTATTGATGATACCATCAATAACAACAAGAATAAGCGGAGTTAAGAATGATGTATCCGCTAAGTATGATTGTACATATATGTGAATGCTAATAAATTTAAATCATTGCCGAATGTTGTTCTGGCCAAAGAAAAAGGTTTTCATACTCGTAGTCGATTGATTTTATTTATTTAAAAAGAAAAGAAAACAAACAAATATTATAATAGCAATAAAACTTATTTTTTTAAAGGAGATGGTGGAAGGTAATTTGCATTAGTATTTGATGACCCAGTGGTGTAGGTGGTGCCTCCCCCAATTATTTTGCCGATACCTGTTCCCAACAATGATCCAGTTCCATAGTTGCCACCTCCGATAACTTTGCCATATGATTGTCCTTTTGATCCTAACAATGTTCCTGTTCCGTAGCCGCCTCCTCCGACTACTTGGCCGTATGATAATCCTCCGCCACCTCCAATTCCTAAACCTGTTCCCAATACTACTCCACTTCCTGATAGTGAGCTACCACTGGCATAGTTAAGAACAGGAGCCACTCCTCCATCAACAACTTGTGAAGATCCTCCAAAATTGTCATATTGCGACTGAATTGTTTCTTTGGCGATTGCAATGTCCTCTGGAGTTCTGTATTTAATAAATCGGACTTCAGGTTGTGTTGGTACATTTTCTTGAATTTGTTGAAGCTGTCCAACTAACTGAGCACCATCATTCTCCTTGCTTAGGACATAAATAGCAGTGCGTTGTTCAATAGCCTGTTTAGCTAACTGCAACGCAGCATTTGTAGCAGCATTGTTTTCTGGTGCCTTGATAAAGACGACCTGAAGATTCTTCTTCAAAACATTACTCAATTGTTGTGTGATTACTCCTTCATCTTGTTGCTCTTCTGGAGCTGAGAAATGGAAGAATTGTTTGCTGTACTCAACCGTCTGAGGGATTGAGTCAAGTGCGTTAAGGTTAAGACCAATAGTAGTGCCACGAACGCCAGAAGTTCCTATTACTCCACCACCGAGTGAGCCACCACCAAGTGAGCCACCACCAATTAAGCCACCACCAAGTGAACCACCACCAAGTGAACCGCCACCAAGTGAGCCACCACCAAGTGAGCCGACTAGAAGTCCACTACCACCTCCAAGCCCGCTAGATCCTATGAGTCTACCGGTGTTGTAACTGCTTCCACCGGATTGGTAACCGGTTCCTAAAAGACCTCCAGTTCCAATTAATCCACCGCCGATCGATGAACCTCCTACGCTTTGAACGACGCGATTACTTGATAGGCCTTCAATGGAACTTGATACTCCTGGTCCGTAATTGTATCCTGACAAATCGCCAGCACTAGCGACCGCCGCTAAGAACCCCAGAATCTTTAAACAAATATATATTCGCTAGGAACATGAAAAGTAGATTAAGAACCACTTTATACTCACAATGAATGCTCGCATGCTTGCGTCCTACTTCTTCGTTGACTTATGACAAATAAAGTAAATGCTACAATCAGCGCTCGAGTTTTTATAGTTAAGTACAAGAAGGAACTAGCCTTATATAGTATGCAATCTTCTTTGACCAGGAGAAGAGAATATATAATTAAAGCCGCGTAATAGAATAGGTCATGGAATAGATATCTCTAACTTGATTCATATTAATATCTGTTTATATGCAAATTAATTTTTTATATCCTAGTATATAGGGTATATTAACTGGAATTGGAAGCTGATATCTGAGTTAAGTGTTATAATTAAGAACACAGCTCAAATGACGCAACACTTAGGTTGCAGGAATGGTATAACATTAGGGTTTATCCAGAGAGTAAAACTTGAATTTGACTCCTCAACACGGGGGATCACATTTGCCAATCGTTGCTTCTTTAATTTCAGCAGACGATTACATAACAAAGAGACAAGGGAGGTAAATACTAATTTAAATCAAAACATGCTGAAAGTATGTATGTATATAGTCTACTCGGAACGTATGCAGTGATGCCAATAAGAAGTATTTTTTATTACCAAAATAGCGTAGCAAAAATCCGAATAGGGTACCAGAAGTTAAAGGGAAGGTCGCGATTTAAATTGCAATACGATCTAAAGAGATCTATTGTGTGGCCTTCTGGTGTGCCAGTCTATGTAATTCTCGGATCAAAGCAGCTCAACCAATCCACCGTCCAAGTAAAGCATGCCTCCAGACAGCTTGTCTTCCGTGAATCTATGCCCCGCAGTTTGCTAGAATGTGTTTCGGCGTTTCCTCCGCTTTGTTACAGAATCTGGAAGTATGTAACCCTACTCTACTGTTAACAGACTATTCAAAGAAGAATGCTTTGTTTACTTAAAAAAAAAAATTACTGAAAGTAACGCAATAAGTGATGTGTTTCAAGAGTTAAAGCATTTGACGTGATTTAACTAAACAAATGTATAAGGTGTTTTTTATGTTCCAGGATGAAGTTTGAAATAAAATTTCTTAATTTTTTTTTAATTGACCGATTACTTGGTTTATAACATTTATGTATGGGATATTATATCGGACAAATGTCCACTTATACGAGTAGCCACGGTGCAGATGCATGGTCTTTCAACAATATTTTGCATAATATTTTGGCACATTTCGGCATGTTTGCTATAGATCAAATATAAAATTTGAACGAAATCGTTAGAACCGTTTTCGAGAAAACCACTTTTTTCGAAATTGGCCATTAGTAAAAAACCGTTAATTGTAGGGTTAGAATGCAGATTCAGATTTCGTTTCGAATTGTGACCCTACAGTCCCCAGATATGAATTTTTAAGAAAATCTGTCCAGTTGTTTAGGCTGCAATCCACATCACATAAAGTGCGTTTTTTTAAGAGGTGCCGAGTTCCCGATAGGGATAACTGTCAAACTGGCTGTAATTTTTTTTAATGTCAATTTTTTTTTTGTTTTCAGTAAAGTCTAACAATTCATCATGTATTTATTATTTCCGAAGTCAGTGTTCAGTTACACAAACTTATGGTGCACTTCTCTGGACCGAAAAATCGTCGTGTTGTGAATAGATTTCACACTAATTTAACGCTACATGACATTAGGCCAACAACAAGAATGAGACTAGTGCATTCCGAAGAAAATATCACGCAAATGTACTGTACGGTGTGGTTTACACTCGGTTGCATCATCGGGCCTTATTTTACCTTACAGTAGATGGTAACCGATGCAGAAAGATGATCAACGAATATATGTTTTTAAATTTATGTAACATCAAAGTGGACAATATGTGGTTCCAGCAGTTTGGTGAGAGAGTGATTTCAAGATTGGGACATGTAAATTGGTCACCAAGATCTTGCGATCTATACCGCTCGATTATTTTCTGTGAAATCGGTTATCTAGGTGAATAAACCAACGACAATTGAAGCTTTGGAAGACAATATACAGCGAGTTATTGCGGATACAAGGTGCTCGAAAATGTGGTCAAAAATTGGACTGACAGATTACGCTTTGTAATTGCCAGTCGTTGTGCTCATATGTCCGAAATTATATTTAAATGTTAAATGGTAAAGAATTATATTTAAAATAAAAGCATTTTTTCTATCAAAAGCCAATGTCGTGTATTTTCATTGACAGCTTAGATAATAATCATTGCCCTTACAACCTAATGTTATCAGGTGTTCTTTTTTCATTGTTACTTGCTTTCTTTAGTCATTAATTCATTCGATGTCGTCCATTGTATTAACATGCATGCACTCCGCGGCACGCTTAGAAATAAAGGTTAACATTGAATCAAAATTAATAATTCGATAGTACGGTATGCAACTGCTTTTCTCCTATCTCTAACCGTGTGTGAACTTTTTATAAAACTCAAACGTTCTTCTTTGAATATCTCCGAAACAGTTAAGTTTTCGAAAATATAATTTTATCTAATATTTATTTATTTAAATTATTTTTAAATGTACTTTCGATAGGCTAATTCAAAAGTACTCATTTCCATTTTAAATTTACCCCATATGTGTTGTTTTTTCGTATATCGTTCAGATCTAAAAATTATGCACAGTCGAAAAGAGGTGACAAAATTTGAATTTTTGAAAAATTATTTAAAAGTCCAAAAAGTTTTTTTGCCTATATGTCCAAATTTTTAATATTATATTTCAATATTGCGGAATGGGATAGAAAGGGGCGGTTATACTTAAATTTTATTATTCTATTTTTTTATTATATATAATCTCCTTGAACGTGAAAACACTTCTTAGATCTATTCAGATTCATATTACTAAGCCTTCATAAAAATAATTCTTCGGTTTGCCTTCAAAATGCTCGTAGTAGCCATAAAATTCTTTCAAAGTCAGACTTTCTTCAAATTTGGGAACAGATAATAATCACTAGGTGACAGGTCAGGACAATTTGAGCCTTGTGAACTGGAGCGTTGTCATGAAGTTAGAGCATGCCTTTTGTTAATCTTCCTCTCATTTTCACTTTAATAGATTCTCTTATGCATTTTAGAACATTAGAGTTTATAATCTATTAACAGGATTCCTTGTGAGTCCCAAAAAAAATGTTGCCATGATCTTCCCAGCCTATGGCACGACCTTAAACTTTTTTTTTTCTCGACTACCCTTTTATGCCATTACATGGACTCTTGCTCTGACTCAGGGTCATAATAATGAACCCAAGTTTTATATCCAGTAACAATTCTATTGATTACTTCTGCTCGAGTGTCGCCACATAGCTCCGAAAAATGCTTACAACATTCCACACAGTAGGATTTATTTTTTCTTGATGCGGCCTAAGCATTCTGGGCACCCACCTTCAGCTGATCATGTAGAATTTTGAAATTGAATAATTTCTTTCAGTTTGAGTCGACTATCTTCCATGAGGGCATATTCGACTTTCAGAACCATTTCATGTGTTGTGACGTCACCTGGTCTTCCAGGCCGATCATCATCTTCTAATGACTATCTACCTTGTTTAAATGAACTGTTTGTATTTAACTTAGTATATTTTCCAAAATTTTTCCTTGTTTTATGAGGAATTTAATTACTTCGCGGAACTCAATATTTGACATTTTTAAAATTACCATTTTTAAAATTCTTTTGACTACTGCATGTGAAATAATCTGTAAGTCAACATGAAACCTCATATTTGATTACCTGACAATCAAAAATTATTCTAACTCCAGACTTTAAAACACAATTCAAAAATTTATTTTACGAGCACATTTAATGTCTTTAGATATTTATCGATGGTCTCCTGGCTAACGCTTATACTCGTAATACTCTGTAAGCTTACAAAGTAACAATTCTTTTATATATTTCCTGGCCGCTCAAGTTGTCAACCGAACTAGAAGAGGATCATCAACCTTCACATCACTTCCGGGATCTTCTTCAGAGCTCGTTTTTCAAAATGTATGTGATATGTGTGATTGGATATGTTCCGATTAAGCGGCGGGTGTCCCTAATAAGTCATTGATTTCGAAGGCAAAGGTATTGTTTAACGGGAACGTTTACTTTTGAGATAGCCTATCGAAAGTACATGGACAAATAATTATCATTTACAGGTGAAACCATTTATCTCGAAAACTGTTATGAGGAAAGTCCTTATGAGTAAATTTGTAGGAATTCTAAGGATGACCTTGCATGTCCTAGAAATAGTTTTAAAAATATGGACCAAGTTTTAATTCTTTGTATGGCCAGGGGTACATTTCAGAACTATGAAAAATAGTAATACTTTGTTTTAGTAAATTTTTTCGAAAACCTCACAGTTTACGAGAGATGTAAGAAATGAGAACTCCGACAGCACTTCTTGCTGCATTATATATACAAAGTGGCTGCCATTGTGGTTACGTCATTTTTTATACCGTTATTTTGTGAACCATTTCTTCTCTTGTATGTTTTTTCTGGTGGAAGGTCTTTAGAAATACGTAAACTTATTATCTCTGTCCCTCTTTTTGACCCACAATCCGGGCAAAATCGACTTTTTTGGATAAACTTAACCCATGGTTTCTTATAAGTTATGAAAGATTAAAGTTTGAAAATAGTTTCAATAGAATGTAACCAATAGCTTACATATAATTGAGCTTTGAACTATAAATAGTCCGATTTGCCCCACTCTCCCCTACATACAGCCTTCGACAGTTTCGATTGGAACAACTCAAATGTCAGGATGTCAGCAATTCAAATAGAAGTACATGTATGTTTCATGTTTTGTGCAGTCAATACTATCACTAGATATTTGTACATTCAAATGTCCTAGTCCGTTCACTCTACGCTAGACATAGCCATTCTATCATAGTTTGATGGAAAAGTTGTCAAAAATTTGTATAATCTTAAGAAAATTAAACAGAATATTTATTTAGACAAATAGAGAAAACTTTAATTTGATAAAGCTAATAATTTTTGCCGAGAGAACATCTTTTTCTTATTCGATTTATTTTATTGGTATTTACAAAAAAATAACAATTATATTAGTCCTAATACTTATTTTTTTAAAGGATTTGGAGGTAGGTAATTTGCATTGGTATTTGATGCCCCAGTGGAGTAGGTGGTGCCTCCGCCAATTATTTTGCCGATACCTGTTCCCAACAATGATCCAGTTCCATAGCTGCCACCTCCGATAACTTTTCCGTATGATCCTCCTCCCGTTCCCAATAGTGCTCCAGTTCCCGATAATGAACCTCCATAGCTGCCGCCTCCAATTCCTAAACCTCCTCCCAATACTGATCCACCTCCTGAGCTGCCACTAGCGTAATTAAGAACGGGCGCTACACCACCATCGATAACTTGTGAAGGTCCTCCAAAGTTATCGTATTGTGACTGAATTATCTCCCTAGCGTAGGCAATGTCCTCTGGAGTCCTGTATTTAATAATTCTCACTTCAGGCACTGTGGGCACATTTTCTTGAATTTGTTGAAGCTGTCCAACTAACTGTGCCCCATCATTCTCCTTGCTTAGCACGTAGATAGCCGTTCTTTGTTCGATAGCCTGTTTAGCTAATTGCAATGCGGCATTGGTGGCAGCATTGTTTTCTGGTGCCTTGATAAAGACGACCTGGAGATTCTTCTTCAAAACATTGCTCAATTGTTGTGTGATTGCTCCTTCATTTTGTTGCTCTTCCGGAGCAGAGAAATGGAAGAACTGCTTGCTGTACTCAACCGTTTGAGGGATTGAGTCTAGTGCACTGAGTCCAAGTCCTATTGTGCCACCACCACCACCAAGTGATCCACCACTAAGTGATCCACCACCAAGTGATCCACCACCAATTAAGCCACTTCCAGAGCTGATAAGTCCACCACCACCTCCTACTAATCTACCACCGCTTATAAGTCCACCGCCGCCTATAAGTCCACCGCCGCCTATAAGTCCACCGCCGCCTACAAGTCCACCACCGCCTACAAGTCCACCGCCGCCAACAAGTCCACCACCTCCTACTAGTCTTCCACCGCCAACAAGTCCACCAGTATTGTAACTTCCACCACCGGATTGGTACCCTGTTCCAATTAGTCCACCACCGATCGATGGTCCTCCTAAGCTTTGAATGACGCGATTACTTGAATGCCCTTCAATAGAACCTGATTGTCCTGGCCCGTAACTGTATCCACTTAAATCGCCAGCACTAGCGGCTGCTGCTAAGAAACCCAGAATCTTTAAATAGACAGACAAGTCGTTAGGAATATGAAAATTAAAATTAATAATTAATTTAGACTCACGATGAATGCTCTCATGTTTGCGTCTTACTTCGTCGTTAACTTATGTCAAATGAAATAGATATTTCAATCGGCGTTCGAGTTTTATAGTTGCATAGAAGGAACGAGCTTTGTATGTGTACAAAACATTCTTATTTGACTGGAAAAAGAGAATATACATATAATTCGGTCAGATGGGGCGGCTCTATCTTGACTCATATTCTAATAATATTTGTATATTGTTATTAATTATGCAAATGATTATATTATGCCCTATTGTTTAGTTAGGATAATCTAACTGGTATTACTAGCATTAAGATATACGGAGCAAATATCAAAGTAAAGTGTTGTATAATTGAGGATACAGTTCAAATGGGTACATTCTGAAGGTTGCATGAATAGTTTCACGCTACAGTTAGTATGATCAAAACTTGCTCCTTAGCACCACTCGGGGGAATCGCATTATTTTGATTATCTGTTTTATTTATTTTGGATGTTAAGAGGTTTGGTTGTAGGAGAACTACAAGAGAAATAAATGCTAGGTAATTAAGCTCAAAACATACAGAAAAACTACGAGTACACACGATTTAATTGATGGTGTGACACTCTATCGCGCGACTTCCTACGAAGTTACACAAAAAATTAGGAACGATGCTATTAGGTATTAGAAGCTATCGTCTGTCCGTTGTCAGGACAGACGACAACAATTATAAATCAGGACATATGCCGGCACATAAAAATAATCATTACAAAATACTATATGTCGTACGAATTCCAGAGAGATCACATTTGCGGAGTCTAAAATGACTACGAAAGCCCTGCTATCGGAATTATGTGTATTCTAAATCTCAATGTCAAAGAAGCTATTTCCAAGTTGTAGCCAAACAAAGCAGCTGGTTGAGCTACTAAGCTACAAGCTTATCTGTTTAAAGAGAAGATGTTACCAGAACATCTGCATGCCCGTTGATACGAGCAACTGCTGAGCAGCTTACTCGTATGTCGGATTGATGAGAAGGGATGTAGCGTTAGCTGTACCATGAATAGCCCTAATGATCGGGAACAAAAGTTTTTACCCGAAAGCTGTACTTGACCACTTTACTTCAAGCGAAGAATTTCTTTTGTGGATCTTGTAATACAAATTTATTGAAGAAATAAAAAAATAATTTTTAAAACACAACTCAAAAACTTTTTTACGAGCACATTTAATGTCGATGGTCTCATCTCGAACATTTATACTCGTAATATTCCTTAAGCTTACGAAGTATGACAACAATTATTTTACACATTTCCTGGCGTCTCGAGTTGTCAACCGAACTAGAAAAGGGTCATCAACCTTCACATCACTTCCGCGATCTTCTTCAGGGCTTGTTTTTCAAAATGATTAAGCAGCGGGTGTTCCTAATAACCGGAGAAATTCATATCTTTTTCGTTACTGTTTTTCTTCATTTGTCGCAATTAAGCGGCTGTCCCTATCCGGCGTCCCAATAAAGCGGAATCCGCTTTATTCAGAAAGAACACATGAGATAAAAACTTAAATCAGTTCATTATCTATCTACATCATGGTTGCATTTTTGATATCATATAAAATGATCGAGATATTGGTATGTGGCACGTTGCGTTTTTTCGGACTTGCTTAAAGAGTGTCTTATTGTCATAGTTAAGACGCCGGATTCTTCGCTTTCTTTAGTCTAATAAATTATATTTTGACTTTTTACTTTTAAGGCTCAGATAAAGTTTTCAAATTACTTTAGAAGCTCCATAATGGTTATTTTAAATGTCTAGGTCAAAACCTATTTCGAACACTAATCCTCCTCCGTCCTCAACAACTTCCCTGATACGTGATTTTTTCCTATGTATCTCTAATTGTTTCCTAGTAAATCGAGGTGAACTTTTTAAAAACTCACTCAACACGTAGCGGTGTAGTGGTAACATCATCGCTTGTCACGCTGTTGATTCACGGTTCGAATCCTGATGTCAAGAATCATCTATTTATTTCATATGAAATAAATAAAAAAATCGATCACTTGCGAAAGCTAAGTCGACTCTACTGTGAAGGCATAACACTGGCAGTAGGGTGGTCATATGACTAAAATGCAACTTGATCGTGATGATGACATCAGGAGGACGGAAAAAAATACTGTGAATCATAAGCAACGACAATAATAGCGAAAACAAACAAAGTACTCCTCAGTTATCTGGACAGCCACCCTTGGATTTTACAGAAACTTAATACCACCTGAGTTTCAAACTAGATCACTCTGTCTTTCTCCCTGTCACTTCCCCTTTCTACAAAAACCTAAGTGTTCTAATTAGTATAAGGGTATTCATATCCCCTTTAACACATGCAAATTATAAAAAAAAGAGATACGTTGTTTTTGGACTTCGAGTGACCTTGAAATGTAATTGATTTCGAGGATATGAACCATTATGGTATTGTTATATGATATGAACCAAACAAAAAGGTATTGTTTAACGAGAACATACTTTTGAGATAGCCAATCGAAAGTACATGGACAAATAATTATCTTTTACATGGAAACATTATTTTTTTTCGTAAACTTAACCCTTTCCGACGTATCGAAGGAAAGTTTGAATTTTTAAAAAGGCGAAAACATTTATCTCGGAAACTGTTATGAGGAAAGTACTTATGAGTAAATTTATAGGAATTCTAAGGATGAATTGGATGGTGACCCTGCATGTAATAAAATGGTTTTGCCCCACTTTCCTCTAATACAACGTTCGACAATTTCGATGTTAATAACTCAATAAAAATAATATCATAAATTTCATTAGAAAAAAAATTGGGAAGATGGATCCACTCTGTGTGTATTTATTTTTTTTGTCAGTAGGTCACAACTGCCTCTCAAAGTTTAATTGTTTGAAGGGGAATCACCCTATTTAGTCGTAGTATAATACTTGCACGTGATAGCAATTTATCTCAGAATTTAATTTTTTTTACAAAGGACGTCAGAAATTCAAATAGAAGTTCATGTATGTTTTAAGTTTTTTCCAATCAATACTATCTCTTGATATACATTCAAATGTCTCTACGTTAGACATCGCCATTCTACTTTGATGGAAAAGTTGTAAAAAATTTTATGAAAATTAAAGAGAATATTTATTTAGAGAAATAAAGAAAACTTTAATTTGTTAAAGCTAATAATTTTTGCCGAGAAAACAACTTTTCTTATTCGATTTATTTTATTGGTATTTAAAAAAAAATAGCAATTATATTAGTCCTAATACTTATTTTTTTAAAGGATTTGGTGGTAGGTAATTTGCATTGGTATTTGATGCCCCAGTGGAGTAGGTGGTGCCTCCGCCAATTATTTTGCCGATACCTGTTCCCAACAATGATCCAGTTCCATAGCTGCCACCTCCGATAACTTTTCCGTATGATCCTCCTCCCGTTCCCAATAGTGCTCCAGTTCCCGATAATGAACCTCCATAGCTGCCGCCTCCAATTCCTAAACCTCCTCCCAATACTGATCCACCTCCTGAGCTGCCACTAGCGTAATTAAGAACAGGCGCTACACCACCATCGATAACTTGTGAAGGTCCTCCAAAGTTGTCGTATTGTGACTGAATTATCTCCCTAGCGTAGGCAATGTCCTCTGGAGTCCTGTATTTAATAATTCTCACTTCAGGCACTGTGGGCACATTTTCTTGAATTTGTTGAAGCTGTCCAACTAACTGTGCCCCATCATTCTCCTTGCTTAGCACATAGATAGCCGTTCTTTGTTCGATAGCCTGTTTAGCTAATTGCAATGCGGCATTGGTGGCAGCATTGTTTTCTGGTGCCTTGATAAAGACGACCTGGAGATTCTTCTTTAAAACATTACTCAATTTTTGTGTGATTGCGCCTTCATTTTGTTGCTCTTCCGGAGCAGAGAAATAGAAGAACTGCTTGCTGTACTCAACCGTTTGAGGGATTGAGTCTAGTGCATTGAGTCCAAGTCCTATTGTGCCACCACCACCACCAAGTGATCCACCACTAAGTGATCCACCACTAAGTGATCCACCACCAAGTGATCCACCAATAAGTGATCCACCACCAAGTGATCCACCACCAATTAAGCCACTTCCAGAGCCGATAAGTCCACCACCACCTCCTACCAATCTACCGCCGCCTATTAGTCCACCACCTCCTACAAGTCCACCACCGCCTACAAGTCCACCACCTCCTACTAATCTTCCACCGCCAACAAGTCCACCAGTATTGTAACTTCCACCACCGGATTGGTAGCCTGTTCCAATTAGTCCACCACCGATGGATGGTCCTCCTACGCTTTGAATAACGCGATTACTGGGATGCCCTTCAATAGAACCTGATAGTCCTGGCCCGTAATTGTATCCCCTCAAATCGCCAGCACTAGCGGCTGCTGCTAAGAAACCCAGAATCTTTAAATAGACAGACAGTCGTTAGGAATATTTAAATTAAAATTAATAATTAATTTAGACTCACAATGAATGCTCTCATGTTTGCGTCTTACTTCGTTGTTAACTTATGTTCAAATGAAATAGATGTTTCAATCGGCGTTCGAGTTTTATAGTTGCATAGAAGGAACGAGCTTTGTATGTGTACAAAACATTCTTATTTGACTGGAAAAAGAGAATATACATATAATTCGGTCAGATGGGGCGGCTCTATCTTGACTCATATTCTAATAATATTTGTATATTGTTATTAATTATGCAAATGATTATATTATGCCCTATTGTTTAGTTAGGATAATCTAACTGGTATTACTAGCATTAAGATATACGGAGCAAATATCAAAGTAAAGTGTTGAGGACACAGTTCAAATGGGTACATCCTGAAGGTTGCAAAGTGCAAAACTTGATTTGACATTGAAATGTTGCTCCTTAACACCACTTGGGAAATCACATTATTTTGTTTATCTGTTCTATCTATTTTGGGTGTTAAGAGGATTGGTTGTAGGAGAACTGCAGAAGAAATAATTGCTAGGTAATTAAGCTCAAAACACTCGATTAAATTGATTGTGTGACACTCCATCGCGCGACTTTCTACGAAGTTACACTAAAGATTAAGAACGATACTATGCATTATTTTTCAGACTTAAGTTTAATAATAATATCTCGCAATAAAGCAGACGCTATCATTTGCCCTTTGTCAGGACTACCTACAATTATAAATCATGCTTGTTCATATAAATAATCATTACACTAGCAAATAGTACGCATTATACTTATTGTATCTTACAGGTAAGAATGATCGGGTACAAAAGAGTTGACCCGAAATATGTATTTGACCGCCAACTTCAAGCGAAAAACTTCTTTTGCGGAACTTACTACTTACTTCGGCTTATATTTTTTATGGGAACTGTAAATTGTACTACACTTAAGTACTGTTTGCCATTGTGGGTTTTAGTGGTTCTACAACGCACTGACATATAAAGTGCTCTTATGTCTTCAAAATGAAAGAGCTTCCAGCACGATATCATTTCTAAACTGTAAATACGTTTGTTATATACCCAATGTTTATTTATTATTATTTGTATTATACTTTGTACTATTGCACAATAAAGACATATTTGACTTCAGCATGGCATACATTCCTGCGGATCTTTCGTCCAAGGGTAATCGCGGATGAAGGAACTGTTAACGTACTCATCCGCATTCGCTTTAAATGTGTGCATTATTTTCTCTTCTTCCGTCACTGTGACTATTCCCTCCAGGAATGCTGTAATTATTTGGCGGTTTATAGACTCTTCTTTCATAGCCATCAGGCGATACCTGACTTCCTGGATTCTCATCGTTCTCACTATCAAAGCTGCTACCGATTGGTGATTGTTGATTAAATTTAGTCAATACACAATAAAAGTTGTGACATTTTATTCCTATTTTAATCTTCACTTATATTGTGTTTTGCGAAACCGTGCCCGCACTATTCTTCATCTAAAACTTTATGCATCGAGGTCACTTTTAGAAGTTTCTCTTAAAGTTTCCTCAGTCGTTTTCGCCACGAATTGGAGCAAAGACAGGCATCAGTTTCAAAATTAATCTTTTGTACTATACCGATACGTACAATGATATCCGGTACATTTCTGGTGTATAACAAGAAATGTTCGCACCGGTTTACGAGTTCATGTCCCAACTCTATGCGATTTTGATGATTTTCAGAAGAGACTATCTGCACCTACTTTAGTTCACACCTGCTAACAAATCACTTTTAATAAAAATTCAAATCCAGTTAGTAGTTCTTTAGTTGAGAGTGTAGCAAGAACGATTGTTCAAGTGCCGCTAAGTATGATACATTTTATTTAATCCATAAGAGTTAAGGATTGTACCGTATATCCGACGTCCGGATAGTTGTGTACTACCAGAAATTGTATATCCGAGTCAAATATCGTACTGACGTATGAGTCGTGTGAATTCTCTCATTGAATTCTATACACTTCGATGTATCCGACGTCGGATATATGTACCTATAGGTCATCGGTATTTACCTACTGAGGTTTTTCCGGTAAACAGGGTGTCGTACATCTGATGCCTCTGTTGTGGGTGTGTATATATATATGCTACTTCGCTATATATAATAGAACTTAAGATATTGCATGAGCCCCTGGTGTAAAACTGGTATTGGAAAATCAATATTCGGAGTTTTTAAATTCTTCTTAATTTGATTTATTGAGGAAAAGCCGTTTACGATTCTATTTCCTTACAGGGGTACTTGCTTCTCATTTCAGTCTCAGCAGATAAAATCCGTTCCGATCTAATTTACGCCAAAAAACTCTACCCAATTAGACAGACTTTGCTGCTTATCTGGCCCGCAATTATTAACTTACCCTATCTTCAAAGCATACGAGTAGTAGCATAAATAATATTTATTTGTGGGTTCAAATGATGGATATTTTGCCGAATATTTTCTTGCGGTCATTTTTATGTGTTACCGGTCATTGGGGTTCTGTTTTACGAATAATTATTGTCTACAAATTAGCATGTTACGTTTACTACATCAAAGCGACCCCACATTTGTCCAGTCCTTACTTTGCATTATATAACTACCTTCATTTAGTTTTAAACATTACTTTAGCATCAGTTCTGAATACTTGTATCAGTATATGTATTTGGAATAGATTTAACAACAGACTCAGATTTATGAGCATCACACGTTTTAAGTGGATAGACCACAAAAATTTCATCTATTTGGCATTTAGATTCGATAAATTGACGTTTCAAAATGCATTATCTCACCCACTAAACACGGGAGGCGGAAGCGTAAAGCACATTTCTTAAAAGTCAGTGTTGTTGAAAGAAGAAATAGATTTATTGATACATTAATATGCATTATTCTTAGTGGTCCATTCATTGTGCTATAAAATCCGTTTTGGTGGATTTTTGTTTTCTGTCTACTTTTTTAGTCTATTTTTGTGGGTGATATTTAAATCACTTTTCACCTTTGTATTTCTGAAATTGCATAATTCATTGAAACCTCTGATATTTATCCATTAAAAAAGTGAAAAAGAAACCATTTTTTCTCTATCTTGTCGTGCAAATATAATACATGAGCTTTTAATAAACATTATGTATGATGTTTCTTAAATACTCGTGGGGGTCGCTACTGCGGAATTTGGTAGAACATTGAATTCCGAACAAAAAATTTACTATAATGGGTACAACTTTTACCATTTTTTTGTTTTTTTTTTTTTAAATAATATCTTTTTAACTGTTTAAATTCTACACGAATTTCAACAATTCTACTTCCAATCGAAACAAATAAATATCAGGTGCAAAAGATTCTTGAACATTTTGGAAACATATGTATGGCCTACGGTTTTCTTGTAATTTCGAGATTAAAACTATTTTTCGTATCTTTTTCTGATAACAGTTTAACATGAATTCTTGAGAAAAAATGCATAATTAATGATAGATAATTCAAAAATTTATAAATTGCTTGCAAATTGTTAATTTTTAATTTTTTAAAGACTTATTTCATTATAAAAAGATTCTTTACAGATTTACGTAAATAATATTTAAGACAAAAAAACATTGAATTTAACATTTATATAAACATGTATGCCTATATACTCGTCATAGTTAGGCTTTCTGTAACAAAATGCGTTTGCTATATAATTGTTAACTATAATACATCTCATCCTTTATCATCGTTCAGGATGTTGATTGTTTCATTTACTTTTAATACGAACCGAAAAATCACTTATGTAGTTTTTTGAGAATTAGACAAATCGCAATAAAGTGTATCACGTCTTTTCTCTCGTTAAAGTTACAAAGATCGCACAAAATTGGAAGGTCTGGTCGATGTGGTATAAAATGCAGGTTAGCTGCTTCTCCTGAGTTTTTAAAATAAGGTGCTAATCATATCAATTGAATATTGATTTAAAAAAATATGTTTTCTCTCCAAAATTGTGATTCACTCTACTTGCGCCTCGCATCTAAAGTTTTCAAATATGGTACGGCTTGTTTCCTCTAGTAACATATTGAACTTCATCTTAATGATGTAGGTTCGTCATTGGATGTAAACGATAGGTTCAACCCGAAGTTGGAAGCTATCCTCTCCCACTCTTCAACAAGGTTTCCTCTTGATGATAGAGCATGCAAAAGTACTAGTTTTCAGTCAGTCTTTCACTTTTCCATATCGTAACCTTCATTATACATTAAAGTTTAACTTTAGAGTATCCAAGAATAGAGGCAGACATCCTGTCTCTACATGTTGCATATAGTTGGCGGTACTACTCGGCAATTGACAGATCCTTTTGAGAAAGTAACGAAGGCATTTTTCGACAACTTCAAAGCGACATTAATCCTAAGCCTGAGCTCCATAAATAAGTATGGAGGTAACAGCAGTACGAAATATTTTTGTTTTGAGACATGGGATTCACATTTATTTTTAATGCACCGGCCCTAGATTGATGAAAGTGCGCATTTAGCTTCAGACCATGTAAGCAAGACTTCCAGCTATTTGAATTCTGTTACTACTTCGATATGATCGCCTTGGTAGGTAAACTTTTCATTTCGAGAATATCTCTCACCGCCACTCCTATGTAAATATGACTTCTCCAAGTTGACAAACAGGTTCTATGTCTTACAATACTCCTCAAGACTATTGATCGTCAACAGCAAACTATCTATTGTTTCGGCGAGAAAAATGTCACCCGCATACATAAGCGCAGGAATCTTCTTTCGGCTAGACTCCATTCCTCCAGCTGCTGCATCTTTAACGTCGTTGATAATAATATGAAAAGTAGTGTTTTGTTTTACTGCCACAGCAGTTTTAAATTCTTCAGATACAAACTGTTCATCCTAAATATAAGCCACGTTTTTATCATACATTGATCTCAGAATGTTACCGGGGATTCCTATCCTATATAATTTGTAGAAAATCGCTTCACGGGCAATGGAGTCGAATGCTGCTTGAAAGTCCAGAAAAAAGGCATTAATTTTTTTGTGTTTCTTTTTAAATAACTCAGTACAAACAAAAATCTCCAGAGGCATTTGTAGTTTCTGCATTTTTGATAACATTTTGCACATCTGTTGGGGTTTGCAAGCATATATTTTTTGTGTAATACCTACGCTTTGAATGATATATAATAAATAAGGCAAAATATTAAGTCTCAGATTATATTCGCTGCCACTTTCAATATTTGACCACAAAATTTGTGATACTTTAATTTTAATTCTTTTATATCTGCTAAATTATGAATTTTACATAAAAAAAAAAATGTTAACATTTTTTTTTATGTATTTGGATCCATACTTACATATAGCGGTCTCTCTTAAGATGCACCCTGTAAAATAATTACTTTGTTTTAGTTTTAAAAGAATTCCATATCTTAAGAATACAATTTATGGAGCTCATTAAGAAATCTCATGTCACGAAGTAAATAAAAAAATGAGGTAAACGAAAAAAGTAGCCAATCAAGATTTTGAGAATGACCAGGTGTAGAGTCAAAGAGGAAATTCCGCTCTTAAACAATGGTCAACATTTTAATGATCCCAAAATGTTTGTTCCTGATTACACACCCATTTGTTTCGTTTAATTCCAATTAAACATGTTTTTCGAAAGAATAATTTAAATGGCAATCGACCGGTCCATTTGCACATTTCATATTTATTATGTACTTAAGTATAGTCCGGTAGGTAGCCCCGTTCCCGTCCCCGTCCAATCTGTCCAAATTGCAAATTCTGCAATTTTGTTTATTTACTTAGCCGCAGAGAGAGAAATGGGCCTCATCGCTTAAGAAGATTTTGTTCGAAAAATCGACGTAAATTAGTTGATTATGTAGCACCTAATCAGGATGTTCTACGCACTCTATGCATTGAGTGGTCTATATTGTAAAATCGCAAGCAAGAACTAACTACTTGTCACTATGGATGACAGATGAATTTGACAGATGCCATATGGCAGGAATGTGAAAACCCAGCCTCGAAATTAATAACCCTTTACATATATCTACATATGTGCACCATACGCGTAAGGCAATATGTAGACCCTCAACTCTTCATTTAACAATTAATGAGGAAAAACACTGAACCCTAGCACAAATTCTCATTAATAAGTAAACAATATTGTTAAAAGATTTAGGTCATCCTGTCCATACTCCGCTAACAGTGGAGGTGTATGGTAAACTGGTTATGTAGAAATTAGTCGAATTTTATTAGCCTCATTAGCATATAGATGCATAAAACTTTCTATGTCAACATAAATAAAACTATATATGTATGTATATCGATCAGAAAAATAAAATTTGTTATTCTAATATAAGGTACATAGTTTAGAAAGCAAAGGTAATGATGTTTTGGAATTTGAATAACACTTTCATCATAGATGAATTTGACAACGTATAAAAAAAATCTGCAGCTTCTTTATGACAGTATTGATCACTATTCAAGGAGGATTAGTTATGTGGGCAGCAGATTAAACTCTTGAGTACCAGCTTTTAAGACTTTCAAAAATAATTTGGTGGTTTATACTTAGATACATAGGTAGATACCAATTATTTTATGTTACCGCCAAGTCAATCCATGTGTGAGAAAAATAATAAGAAGAATTAGTGAGTTTGTATGCTGAATTTTTACAATGACAACTGTTATGTTCGAATATGTAATTACACCATCCCAAATAATAAATACGAATTTTACTTAGAAAATTAAAAAAAAAAATAAAGTGCACTGGGTCGCACGTACTTACATACACATACATATAAACAAAATCGTTGAAAGAATTTTTTCTTTGAAATTCAAATATATAAATATAAAAATTTTGACAATTTTCCAAAACTTGGTATGCCATAACTTTCATATGTCAAATGTTGATTAAATATCAATTTTGAAAATCGCCCGAGTCGTATTTGCGAACAAGGCAATTTCCAAAAACTTGTCAGTCAGCAAAAGCACCTGCTAAAATCCGCCATTAAATGCGACTGGTCCTTATTGTGGTAGATTGAACTGTTTCGTTCTTTGTAGTCAGCGCACAAGGTTTGTCTCGTCCAGAATTTGGAGTATAACGTTGTTGCAATGACCATGAAGACGAAGACGAATACGCAGTTTTCGAGCAAAGGTCGTTATATCGTCATCGACGGTAGTTACTCCTAAGTCTCTGTGGATATAATTGTTTCTGATCTACCATGAGGCATTTACTATAACTCTAAGCACTTTCTTTTGAAAAGATAGAGATATCCTCTGTTGCTTCCTTTGCTAATACTTCCAAGTAGCCAATACATTTGTCTGAATCTATTTTCAAGCTCGTCGCGTTTCTTTTTAACGTGCGTCTTTCTTTTGAGTTTCGCGTCTAGTGTCATTTCTAGATACTTTGCCTCGATTGTATACGGTATTTGTACCGAGTTAGTGACTATGAGAGGTTGTTTGTAAGTAAAGTTGGCATGAGTTGATTTGGTCTCGTTAAGAGCAATGCGTTAAATCTTTGTTTGTAAGCGCTTTAAAAACAGCTTTTCAAATACCTTAGATTACTATCGGCGGGAGCGATATCAGTCTGTACGATTTTTTGTCGTTTGGAGGCTTTCCCGATTTTGGAACCATTATAACCTCGGCGACTTTCCATTGCCTTCGAACGTATAATAATCTTAGCGCTGCATTTATAATATGCAGAACCTTAATTAGGGTAATTCCTTGAGTATCTGTCAGGTTATTAAATCATATCCAGGGGTCTTGTTATTTTTAAGATTTTTTATTTTCTGGCAAAGTTCGACCAACGACACGTTCTTTATTTTAAAGTTGTCAGGTGTCGTAATAGCACCACCAAGGTCTTCTGGTAGTGCCTGTCCGTCAAATGGCTTAAAGTTTCTTCCAGGTGCACGGCAAATAAATCCGCCTTCTGTTTGTCTCCTTTTGCCCATTCGCCATTATTTTGTCTTATCGGTAGCGATTGGAGTTTTTTAATACCTTTCTGAAGTTTTCCCCGCAGTCAAGCTTTCAACATACGTCGCTTTCGATTTTTGAAATCTTTGATTGCTTTCTTGAGTTTTTTTTTTTTTTTTTATAATTTGCACGTGTGAAAGGGGTTATGAATACCCTTATACTACTTTTTTTTTAGGACACGGGCGTTTTTGAGGAAAGGGGAAGAGACAGAGAGAAAGACAGATTGGTGCAATTGGTTTGAAACTCAGCTGTTATTAAGTTTCAGTGAACTCCAAGGGTGGCTGTCCAGATAACTGGGGAGTTTGTTTGTTTTTGCTTTTGTCGTTGCTCATGATTCACAGTATTTTTTTCCGTCATCCTGATGTCATCACCACAATCAAGTTGCATTTTAGCCATATGACCGCCCTACTGCCAGTGTTATGCCTTCACAGTAGAGTTGACATAAGCTTTCGCAATTGATCGACTTTTTATTTATTCCGTGCGAAATAAATAGATGATTATTGACATCAGGATTCGAACCGTGAACCTGTAGCGTGACAAGCGATGATGTTACCACTACACCACGGCCACCCTCAATTACACAGATGGTTTAAAAGAGTTTTGTGCTGGGGAGCTCGGGATTGTTGCCATCTTTTGCGTGTTCTCCTCTTTTGGCGTATCAGTTCTTTTATTTTCAGCGGATATATACCTTCGCTATTTACGACTTCTTTCCTCTTTCATAGTTCCACACCGCGTTCTATATGACCTCAATAAATCTGCCGACTTCGTCTTTTATTTCATACGGTGTTTTAAGCGACACATTGTTTGCACAATATTTCCTGAAGCCGTCCTAGTTAATTTTGTTGGTAGTTAATCTAGGACCCCTTTCTTTTTTCATCAGATGCTCGCTTATTGTCATGATTACTGGTGAATGATCTGAGGACAGATCAAAACTTTCCTCATTTGTAAAATCTTTAGCTATGAGTACACCTCTTATAATGAAGAAGTCTACGAGATCAGGAGTTTTTGCATTGTTGGTGGGCCAATATGTCGGGTTTCCCGTTGAAAAGAAGTCAACATTAAATCGCATGCCGGCTTCGTAAAGTAATCTGCCTTTAGTTGAATCACATCTTGAACCCCAAAAGGTGAGTTTCGAATTGAAATCACCACCGACAATAATTTATAAAGTCGGTCTTTTCTAGTTTGTATCGGGGAGGGCAATAAATGGATGCGACATTGTGGTACAAGTGCTTATTGCTTATGAGAACTGTACGCAAGTAAGTATAGTTCTCATAAGCAATAAGCACTTCACATCGGTCTCAATAATTGTATTTATAGAATGCTCAATACAATATTTAATGAATAAGGATGATCCGTCTCTAGCCCTTTCTGACGAATGGTAAACATGGTAAGCACAGTATCCTTTTATTTTCACACTAGATTTTTTTTTTCAAGTGCGTTTCGGAAATTAAGCATATGTCAACATTGTCTTTTCGCAAGAATACTTCTAGTTCGTCTATATTTTCCAATAGTCCGTTTACGTTGTCAGTAATTAAAGTACCGTTGTACACATTTTGTGTCATATATCTGGTACGCCATTTATTGGCATGTCTTCACTGTAACTCAGATATCAAATTTAAACAAAATCTGTTGAGCCATTTTGGAGAAAATGATTTTTTTTTTTTCAAAATCGGCCTTTAGTAAAGTACTGCTCATTTGGGGGTTAAAATGAAAATTCCGATTTCGCCTTGAATTGTGACCTTACAGATCCGAGATATGAGGATTGAAAAAAAAAAATCCCTCCAGCCGTTTAGGCCGTAGTCGGCCATACATTCAGAAATACAGACGGACAGACACCTCTGGATCGGAAATTTCCAGGAAATCAAAATATAAACCATGGCACTTTTCATTTCGGTTATTATCATTTCGGTGCCCAAAAATTATGCCGCAATCATACAACAGCATTAAATCCAAGTTTGAGCGCAACAGTCGCACCTTGCTGGTTAAGCTGATTAAATTGCTTTTATTGGGCAAGATACGGAACGCTTCCTCTGGTTTCCTGATGTACGAGTATCTACTGTGTAGGTATTTAAACTGCTGGACTGTTTCCAATAAATTCTTTTGCAAGTTGAATTAAGATAAAGTTGATTGTACGATTATATACATAAAATAAAAATTCTCTAAAACTGTCAAATGAGGTTACAGTAACAGATAATGATGAAATAACAGCAGTATTAACTTCCACCTCCTTTAGCCTTAATTATGGTTTTTTGGTACCCTTAACATTGAGGAAATTACGTCATGGTTTGTCTCTTGGGGAATTGTGTCCCATTCCTCATGTACAGGTAATCGAAACTTTTGTTGTAAAGTCGGAGGAGAAAGTCGCTGCTTAATGTAATGAGTCTATTCAGCATGTTACAAACATATTGAATATAGTTTATGTCCGGACTTAAGGACGATTCTCGACTCATAACATACATCCCCATTCATTGATAGCCAAATCAAGGTGAGTTTCAGCAAATCGACGCCCAGCTACTTTGTGAACAGAAACTGCATGGGCGAGGAGGAAGAGACTATTCTTCACCTTCTTTGCACCTGCCCAGCTCTTTCCCAAAGAAGGAAATACCACTTAGGAGCCTTCTGTTTCAATGACATTGATGATCTGAATAATATTGACGTTATGTTCATTCTACGCTGCCAACCGTGGCTTTTCGTGCCTCTTTACAATCCTATTTATCACAGATTGCAGAGCTGTTGAGCAGCTTCACGTTAACCTAAACCTACTTCACATATAATACTCGTAGCATATATATAATAATAGGGTCTGACTGCAGTTTCCCCTGTTACATACTAACTTGCTGCTATTTCTTCTGAATATCTCGAATTCAGAATAATCAACAATTGCAAAGAAGTTAACGATGAAGTTAACTTTAAATTTTATCATTTTGCATGTGATAACCGCTATAGACTTAAGAATATGTTTATTTTAGTTGAATTGGCAGTAACTTGTCAAAAACCGAAGATTATGCAATAATAATTGAGTGATGCTATAATTTTGTCCAGCAGTTTATTTCGTATTCTAGATATACTGGACAAGTTGGACCTGTTGTGAAACAAAGCTTACTTATGTGGTTGAAGGGTTGTTATTAAGGTTGTTATGCAGCCTTGTCGGTCCCGGGCACGTTGCTTTATGATCGCTAGACCAAGATTCCTGGTATCCATGATCGCTTGACTTTAAGGCAATGTTACGATCTTCATTGTGGTCTCCGAACCTATGGATTGGGATTAGAATATCCTTTTCGCTTGGAACATTGCTGTCGATACTCTCGATGTAGCCGAAGCATTTAGTTATCGAAGAATCATCTATCAGTAGAGTATCTGTTTTGACATCCGAGTAAGGAGTTTTGAACTCGATTATTTTACCAAACCGAAGTTGCAGCGGTTTCCTAGAGTCAGTTGAATCTTCAAGAGAGTATAGACGAATTATTTAACTATTCGAAGTTATAGGTAATTGCCAATAATGACGTTTTGTTTACATCAGTGGACAAATGTTCCATTGCATGTCTCTATAGTATGCATTAGGTGTTATTATTATTTAATCGTTGAGAATGTCCTATCATGTAGGCATTATTTGCGTAACCCAGAAACTGGGCAGACCTGTGAAGTATAGTTCATTTCGTCTTAACGCCGTGGCTCAATTGTTAAGTGCGTCATCATAAATAAAATAAATAAATAAATATTTGGCGCAACAGCTCTTTAAGTGCCAGAGCCTAGCTTCTCGCAACCACTGGTGTTGTGTGCGTTATATTTTTCACACCAATGGAAAGGACCTACAGTTTAGTGCCGTATCCGAAAGGAAAGAGAAGCTTTTTCGTGACAATAATACTCTCGGATGTTTGTCAGACGTTCGCGAGAGGTGGGATCGTGAAAAAACTTTTTTGTGTTTTCTGGGATTCGAACTTGGAACCTCTTGCGTAGTGATCCGACACACTAACCACTACGCCACGAGGCCCACAAAGTGCGACATCACTAAGTAGAAATCACAAGGTTCGAGTCCCAGAAAACAGATCAACAGGTCTTTTCACGATACTTGGATGTTTGTCAGACGGACTTCTCCCTAATGTTTGACAAACACCCAAGAGTAAAATGGCGATGAGAAACTTTTCTATACTCTATACCAATTGTAGCATTTGACCGCTTAAGGTATCCTTAGTACCTATATACACAGTTCCGGATTCGTGGCACTGTTAAACTGTCTAGACGCTGCACGCTGCGATGGACTTCATTCAGCTTCATATGATACAGCTCGCTTCTATATAGCTTCTTCATGTATATCGGCAATGCAAACTTTAAGTAGATCCGGATCTAGGTATCTGTAAGCCAAAGTCTTACACACTACAGTACACTGTAGTAGGGTAGTATGGTGCTACTCATTTTCTCAGATGGTACTCACTATAAATGTACCCAAGACTAAGCACAAGCAAACTTTTCTTAGTTTCTCCAAGCCTGTAACGCTATATTATTAGTACACCTTGGTGATAAATGCAATAAAACCCAAGTACTATTCAGGGTTTTATTTGCAACTTTTTCAGTGCCTTTTTCAAGAGTAAAGGGCTATCTTATTTTCCTCAAGACATTTAAATTAACAGTCTCTGTTAGTTGTAAATATTTCAAACAGATTGTCGCATTCTAAGATGCTTCGTGAAGGGTTTGAATTAATGGTGGCTGCAGATCTTCTAAGAGTACCTGTATTTACCTACGTACATACATCTACCAATCGATCTTTCTTAAGTTCCTAAAGACTCTTAAATTTCCCCACCATAAAAGATCATACATATAACAACCATTATAAATTACTTATGCTAAAGGACAGCTATACGAATCTACTGCCACTAACATAAACTCACCCACTCACTCATCCATCACTAGTTACAATGGGATGTGCTTGTTGAAATAAGATGTTGTGCACTTTTTACTTATTGCATCGATTTTTCTAACAAGACCAAAAGTGGCCAACAACGGAGACAGTTAAGCAAAAAGCTTTGCGAACAATTCTTAAATTGTCTTCTGCCAAATTACCAGAGCGCCATTTATCCTTCTCGCAGCGGCAACCAACAAAAGGAAGCAAGCGCTCATTGTGCGGGTTTTGTAATTTTTTCTTCTCTCTTTTTTTTGCGTTTCACTTGAAATGTTCCACTGGAGTGTGTGTTAAAGCAACTTGACAACAATGAATTAAAAGGAGGTCAGGACAATTCCTTTTCGCCATGCGAACCACATTTTTCGCAATCTCAATCGGAAGGACAATATACCTACTCGTACATATATCAAGCGAGAGTGTATATTTGCGAGTGAAGGGCTGTTCTTTCTCGTTCCTTAATGGATCTTTTGTGTAATTTTTATCGCACTGTGTCTCCAGCGAATATATGAGTGAAGGGTACGGAGTTACCAAGTACATGTACCTATGTATGTATGTACATACATATCTACATTTTATTGACTAATAAAACCAGGCGGAGATTTTGGACCTACTTTAAAAATAAGTTTATTAATACAACTGTTTTTTGTAATGCTCATTGTTTATAAATCAAATAAAGAGTTACTATGTATCCATCTATGTATCATAGTCACACATCGTATCATGAAAAGGCTACCATTTAATCGATCAGCAGTTAAAGATTTTTTGACCAGCAAAACAAAGTTATTTAATTAAGAATTTAATATTTTTTTGATCTGCAGAAAATTAAAAACAAATGATTAGGGAGAATAATAAAAGGTGAACAAATTCATTATTCATTATTTTGACCGAACATATGTAGTTTTTTGATGAGCAGAAGTTATTTTTTCGATGTGCAGAAAAATAGCAGGTCAGCAAATGTGTTAATAAATCATCCTAAAAAAATGTATTTTCACTACCTAGAAGCAAAATAACATTTCAGCAGAAAAAGTAAGAAATAATAAACAAAAACAATATTACAACAATAAAAGCTGTGCAATGCAGGTTCATTCGCTTTGCCTTACGCGGTTTGTCTTGGGCTGTTAACCTCAACCTGACACCCTATGCGGATCGTCTTAGACCGATTAATCATCTGGTAACATTGACTGTCCCGCCCTGCTTCAAATGATTTCTCCCAATAATAATCCCCGTAACCTTAGGTCTGTTCTCTATTCGGTATATCTCCTCATAGCAATTATGGTTACAGCAAACTAATATCATGAATGCCGCACTAATCAAGTGATGCGACACACACTTTTGTCTTTAATAGCAGCAAAATCACACCTATGATTATTCCTGACCCTCAATCATCCCTCATTTTTATTATGTTTAGTATAGCTTAGTTTAGTTTAAATTAGTTTAGTTATTGAACTATTTAATTTTAAGTACTTCTTGTATTAATCTTAAATAAATAAAAGCTTGATGTAAGGACAATAATAAGAATCGAAGCTCTTGAATGAATGTGCAAATAAAGGGATTTTACCAAATAGTGTGGGTAAAGATTAATTTAACAAGAACAAATGTATTAAGCTAGGGATTGGCATTGTAAGTAGTTGGCTTTAAGCAGATAGAAGAAAACTGTTTTTGAATCACGTTTTTGGATAGCAAAATATTGAAGTCTTTTCTCTTAATATTGAGAATTTGCAGCTTTCTTCAAAAACACCTGACTCCTATGACACGTTTAGGTTTTTATTAAATCTGAAATTTATGTTTCCAAATTGGGTCTTAGTATTTTCATACCTATATTAGTTATAGTATAATGATGAGGTCTCCAAATCCTCTTAGCAATAACTAAATATTCAACTCTAACTAGAGGTTTATTGAAATTGTCGGATCAGATTTGCATATAGAATATTCTAGATGTCATGAACGCATTAAAACCCTTTTCGTTATTTGCTCCATATAAGCCAATTTCAAAACATTGCTGCCCGTTCCCTTTGATTTTGTTTAGCTATAAAAAGAGCTCACGCCCAAAAAAATGTTGGGTCAGTTGGAAGTGTTCGATTTTAAATTTCAGTATTTTCAAAAGTAAAAAGAATTCTGAACTGAAATACCACCTGAGTTTCAAACCAACTACACCAATCTGTCTTTCTCTCTGTCTCTTCTCCTTTCCACAAAACTCCCGTCATATCCTCTTTGACAAGTGCAAATTATAAAAAGAAAAGTAAATAAATAACTAGAATATAATTTACAATTTTACACACAGATTTAAAGATATTTGAAAGAGCTTTTAGATTCATCCATACTTACTGCACCTGTCTGTATACTTTTGGAGATATGATAGATATGAATGAGTGAATCAATTTTCTATCCTCTGATTTCCACTGAAAGGAAAATGCCCATCGAGAGGCTTTCTCGAGATATTATGACTGCCCTTATAGATATAGATTCAGTATATGTATATGTACACTTTTTTTAAGTTTATTTATTTAAATATCAGTACACATATAAAGACTTAAGTACAACTTTTAGTTATACGTAGGCTAACAGAAGTTATCAAAAATTTTTGGAGATATACATATTTAGGTACTTTAATTTGATTTATTTAAAAGTAAAATAAGTCCTATCCCGACTAAAGAATAACGCGATATCGGCAGTAGATATCCGCATTTTTTCAGACAGCCAAGCAGAAATCAAGTCCTCGTTTTCTCTACACTTAATAATAATTCTACATTGCCGATCATCTCTTAGAGAAATGGCGGAGCAATTCAAACTTCACCTTTGTTGGGTGCCGGAACATAGAGACATTCCAAGGATTTGTAAGGCGGAGGAACTTGCTAGATACGAAACAATGATACCCATTTAACCAGGTAAGGGTATACCGATCGCTACTTGCAAACTTAAATTAAACCACGACGCTATCGAGAGAATATACGTATCTTAGTTAGACAAGTGGTACAACGTGTATGGTGATGAAACAAATTTGGCATAAGCTCGATCTGAAACGCTCTCAGAATTTGATTTTTCTGAATATATTGCATGTTAATACTGTAATTGGTGCCATCACTGTCTTATAGGCAAACATGTAACAAGGCTTAGGGTATATTCAAACGATTTCTGTAGAAGCGGTACGGACGAAGAAGAAGAGGAAACTGTTCTTCACCTTCTTCGTACCAGCAGCGCTCTCCCACAAAAGGAAATATTACTTACGAGTAGGAGCCTTCTGCTTTAGTGAACTAAGCGATCTGATAAATGCAGACATTAGAAGCATCATACGCTTCACTGAAACTCCAATTGCTCCAATGAATTGCTAAGGGACGTTTGTCCCCCAAGATCCATGTGGGATCACAATGGACCTATCAAGTGTGTCGACCTCTTAGCTGGCAGCCACTTCAACCTAACTATTTAAATTATCTAAAACATTTTTAAAAAGGCAGTCAGTTCCACAGGCTAGCAACATTGAAAACAAATTGTCGTTTAGAGGTAAAACAAAGTATGCCATGGTGTGACTACTGCCATCAATCTTTCCGAACGTGAGACAACTATTTTGTTGTAAACAATTAGAATTAATTGTTTATAATTAATTAATTATACGGAACTGTATTTTCTGAGCTTGAGGTTCAGCATGCAGAGATTCAGATTGGACAATATAAAATTGTTTTAATGATTTCTTACACCTTTTAGGTCCTTCACCCTCAAAACCATTCGCGGTAGGTTCGCCAGAGTTCCAATTTTGTGATCCACTCTGCCACGACAACAAAAAAAAAATGATTTATTGACGAAATAAGTTGGAACAAATTTTACCAGTTCTCCGATTATAAAAGGCGTAGGGTGGGTAAGCGTGACCTGAAACGGACTATTTCGTCGAATATTGCAGAGTGTTGGTGACTTGAAATTAAAAATAAGTAACACGTGCGTGGGTATTTTATTACAATAGAATACAGAATACTTCCAGTAGGTAGTTTATTTTTACTTGCGCATATAAAGGGCTTGTATTGGTCTCGAGATTTTAATCAATTTTACTATTGCTATAATAGAGAAACTCTCAATTCTATCCGTCTGTCTATGGCCGACTGCAGCTTAACCGAATGAACGGATTTTGTTAAAGCTGCTACACCTATAGAGTACTCGTAGCTCTACTAAAACAAGAGTAAGAAATGAGCTATTCCAAGTTGTACATAAGAGCATTGCATCATCAAAGAAAAAATTGTGGGCACTGGAACAGCAAATAATTCAGTTAATGAGTCAGCTACTAACTTTCCACAGAGGCCACTAAATGTTAAAAATAATACGAAGGATTCAACTTTCCTGAGCGGAATTCGGAAAATTAAGGTACGTTTTTAAGTCCAATATGTCACACTATTTAAAAAAGCAAACCTTTTGACCAGAGAGTATTAAGAATTATGACGTATGTGACGTGGACTCTCACTGAACAACATCCAATAAAACTGAGAGTGGCCTAAGGAGCTGTGGAAAGTTCCATGTTAAAAATATCTTTATGACTTCACGTCCGAAATGACGAGATATGACGCCAAACTAAAATATTAGATGTCACGAAGCCTGCATCATCTCTCAAGTTGCACTAGGAGAGACTTGATGTGAACAGCTGAGATGAGAGATGAATGAAAATCTTTACCGTGTGGCGGCCGACAACTGGACGAAAAGATCGAGGAAGACAAAGAATGAGATGGGAGAAGACACAAGAATAGTAGCAGGAACTGACTAGATATGAGAAGTCGCATCAAGAACAAACTGGAGAGCATTCTCCAACTGCAACTCAAAGTGAGAAATAGGTAAATCACTTCTCACTTCGAATGAAACTCCAGACATTTTTCGAACTTTTAATAAACTCAAGTTCTTTACAAAGGAAAATATCAGTGAAAAGTGAGTTATTTCTCATTTTGGGTTACAGAACCGCTACAGCTACAAATTTCAATTCGATTGGGCTCTTGTAGTTAGTTTTAAAAGAAAGGTGTACAAAGAAAATGGGACAAAATGTTAAAATTTGGTTGATAGCATGCCTCGTAGAGTCCTTGCCAAGTAATATCCTAAATTAAGTAAAAAGAATTCTTTCAAAAACAACTTTTTTTTTTTATATAAATTGAAATTTTAAAACAGCATGGGGCTTTAGGTATATCTTTTATTTCTACGAATCAATCTGCAGCAAATTTTGGAAAATTTTCGAAATATTTTTTTTATTTTTTTTCGTTTGCATTTCAACGAAATGAACGGCATATAGATGCGACCCAGCCGTGAACTTTATTCTATTGCCACTGTTCCATCCTACAAACCTTTTTTAAATCTGCTTCCTAAAAAAAGAAAATTTACTCATTTACTCCTTCACACTCCAACAGATGTTATTTTCTAGACAAATAAATTCTCTTGAAAATTATTATTTTTTCCCGTTAGAAAAATCTCTAAGTTGTAAATGTGCTAGAAACGACAGAGGAAGAATATAAAAATGAAACCTAGTACCTACCGAGTGTACCAATAATGCTACTCACTGTTTTTAATGGCCTACTCCACTTACACCATCACCCCTCGAAACAAACACATACTACTCACTTGCGATGTATGTAGTACAACCTTAAACCATTCAAATGCCTTTTTTTGGTTTGTCCTTGAAAAAAAAGAAGAAAAGAAACCCCAGACGTGATTTGCCTGAGCAGATGCCTACACAAATATTTCACTCCCCCACATCGCGTTCACTTGCCCATGAATGAGCATTGCCTGCCCTATTATATAAGAAACTCTCCGGGTATGACGACGATGGTAGTGGCACACTGGCATATGCAGGGTATTCAACTGAACTTCCCTTTTATAGTGCTTTCATTTGCTTTACGTAAGATTCATACAAATTATTTTGCACGCTATGACAGAGAACGGGACAGGGATGATGATGGGAATCAGATTCCATCGCACCCACACGATTCCGTTTTTATCCCACCGAATTCAATCCAATGTCACGACTTGGTAGCTTTTTCTTGGTAGCACCAAGCACACACACATAAATACGTGTACTAACCCACATTCCGGTTCATGAATTGTTTATCTAAATTAGGTTCCTCCGCAATTACAAGAAATTTACATATATTCCACTTTCATTTACATGTTGATTATGCTGCTCGTTCGTCTGTTTGCTAATTCATTGCGAAGTGGAGGAATGGACGAAGATACCGACGAATGAGCCGTTTCGGTGATTTTAAAAGAATGATTTGCATACCTTTGAGTAAAACTATGATTTCGGCGCCTGATTGTGGGCTTAAAATCTCGCCCATTTTGCGAAATTGTTAATCGAATGCGTATGCCACTGCCACACATACTCGTAGTTCAAGGACAAAAGACAATGTGCGGGTAGAATTGCGTCTTTTCACAAGAAGAAATGAATTTAAATGCTAAGGATCCCTCTCATCCTTGGGATTTGAAGTTTACTTCATTAGAGAGTAAATCGAGAAAAAAAAAAATCATCGTTGCTGCTTTGCTTTTGTATTCCCAGTTTTCTTCCTCTTTTTTTTCTTGCTTTCTTCTTCACACCAACTCTAGGTGAATGGAGAAATTAAGTGAAAGATATACACCGAAGGAAGAGAATGATGAAGAAGCGGAAAAATACGAAAAGTGAACTTCTAAACGGAAGGACTCAGCAGTCCTCCATCTTCGTTTGAACAAGGAAATCGATATGCGGGTTGCTTACGCTGGCTGCTAAGCGTTTAAGTTTTAGGAAGGGAAAATATACTCAAGTTAATTAAAGTTTAAAGCTTACCCAGTTTTAAGGGTTTTACCAAAGGATTACAATTATTTGGATAGTATTTGCGTGGGTAAAGCTATGTATTAGTAGTTTTGAGTTTAAATTCATATGCATGTAGGTACTTGCTATTCTCCTATTGATGGTGGATTTCAAAGCAATTACATTATTAAGGGATTAAAATTAAGCCTCTCGAGGATTGAGAAGAATGTCAATGGAGGTTAAAAATTTGTTAATTGAAAGCAATTTGCCTGTTAAGTTAAAATCAATGAACGAAACGCTTTATTGTAATCACATCGAAAGTTTTTGATTTGATCTTGAAGTGGAATTTACGCATTAGGTACTCCCTAATGCGTAAATTCTCTGAAATAAACCCATGGCACGTGGTCACTTACGAAACTTATATTTTTTTTTTTTTTTTTGTGAAAACTTTCTATTATAACTTTACCGATTAGGGTTTTTATATAGTGCTCAAAAGTTTCAATTTATGCTGCTCGATAACTTCTTATGGTTTCCGGAAATAGCCACCATCGTGTAGTGAGTAAAATTTATATATTTTTGCCCACGCGTGGTTCGCTGGATGTGACATATTGGATTAATAAAAACGAGTGTTCTTTACTTTTTAAGAACATAAATGTCTAACATAAATGAGCAAACTTTTAATACACTGCTACTCGTATTTTGCCCCAAATTTGGCTACAGAAATTGAAAATGCTTACTATTCATAGTTACTGTTGTTATTGGTTCAATGTACTAATAGTCCAATGACAAAATAGTCCAGGAAAAATAACTCCCGTTTTCTTCTATTGTCTTTTCTCAGGACAGGGTAACGTATAACGCAGCGACAGCTCCCCGAGAACCTGTTCACTCGGCTCTTGAATAGCTACATATTTAATAGAAGATTAAAAGCTTCTTTAAATATGTCTCCTAAGAGTGAACCCCAAAGATCATTTGTCAGATGTCGCATTTTTAGGTATCATTAAGGTCCCCGAAACATCTGCCCCGAAAATGAAAAATCATAGGTCCTTCCATCCTTCGAAGAGATTGGTGCAGGATTCTCTATTGAGCGAACTGCTCATCACTGTATGCTGACGAGCAAATGAAGATAATATTTTGAGGTTCCATACATTGGTGAACAAAATACTTAAGCATGCGGTCTAACTTGTGATTAGCATAAAAGAATGAGTTGTTTCTCTGGAAAGTATCTCTTTGCTCTAAACTTTAGGGACTCCGATTTTCCGATAGTTTCCTTGAACTGAATAATTCAGTCACCCATTTGAAGCTGTTATACAAGGCGTGTTCTTCCTGGAAAAGCGATGATTGGGTTTCCATGGCATTGAAGTCTACTAAGTTTGTCTTTTGCCACTGCAAAACTTTCCGCAGGTATTCATTTAATGAATTGATTTGCTGTTCGCGTAGGACGATCTTACGGTACTGTCATTAGTAAAACTAGAGATCTTGTTGTTTGCCTACTTTAGCAGCTCGTTAATATGGAGTAAAAATAAAGGAAGATACAAATAATGTATTAAATTCCAACTAGTAAGTTTGGGAGAATATGTCAGAGGGTCAAAGTTCTGCAGTCCACAATTCGGTTAGAAGAAAATTTGAATTAAGAATAATATACTTTAAACTCAATAAAAGTAGATTATGGCAACAAAAGCAGAGTTATGACATTAATCTCTACAAACGGGTTCGAAATGATTGCAATTTCATCCAAAAAGTGAGACAAAAAAATAGTGCAATGTCCCAAATGAAGCAAAAAGTGTTGGCCTTTCGTCAAAAAATTAAAGGCTGTGCCGCATCGACCATCCCAGCGCTTGTCTACAACGATAAAAATATTACTCACTCCGAGGAGAAAGCCAACCTGCTAGCTGCAATATTCGCAACAAATTTCACCTCACTCGACAGATCCCTTTCCCTCTCCACCTATGTTGAATCTGGTTTAATATTTTTTGAGACAAATATTTTTTTCGAACGAATCAGTCCTTAAAGCTCGAGTCCTTAAAGATCTCAACTGTAACAAATTTTCAGGTCACCTTGTTTTGAAGAAGTGTTCTTCTACCTCGGCCAAACCTCACGGTAAGCTCTTTAATCTATCGTACTCCATAGACATTTCCGGGTAGACGAAAATTTGCTCACGTTCAGCCAATTCCCAAAAAGGGCGATAAAACCTCCCCTTCTAACTACCGACCCATAGCACTAGCGTTATTGTCAATTTCCACCTTATGAGATGCATATCTCGGAATAAATCATCTCTTTAATGACCAACAGTATAGTTTTTGACACCAGCGTTCCACTGGGGACTTAATGGTATACCTGTCCGAAAAATAGAACCAATGCATTCATCAACATTAATACAAGGTGTATTAGATGGATGTACTTCTACCCCTTCTCAACTAATAGTGGTATACCCCGAGGTTCAGTCCTCTCTCCGACCCTACTCCTACTTTTTATCAACGACCTTCGCAATCCAATTCATTCCTTCGCGAATGACAGCGCTTTAGACTTCGCTTATTCTTTATCGACTCCACGACTAAGTCGTCAAGTTAACGAGACCGTGTGACAGCGAATGTCCACCGAACTCAACTCATCAGGAAATCATCAATTGATGTGTGAAAAACCAAGTTGAGTTCAACGCGTTAAAAACGTCAAAAACCCAATGTTGCTTGATGTGATGATGTTGAAGAATCTATTGGCTCATCAATTCTTGGCATGCATGTTAGCTCAGAGCTTCGCTGTAATCAGCAGATGCTGCTATAGTTGAAGCTAGATGCGTCGGATTCCTGAAAAGATGTAAACGATATTTCACTCCTACAGATTTGGCTAAAATCGATATAGCTTTCATTCGTCCGAGACTTGAAAATAACTCGCATATTCGGACTGGAGCTTCCGCACAAATTTGAGTTAACTCGATGGTGTTCAGCGAAAAGCATGTGGATTGATCGGTGATCAGTCTATTTGCAATCAAATTCCCTCTCTCGAACAACGCCGAAATGCTGTATATTTAGCTTTCTTGTACCAGTATTTCCACCACAAGTATCCGGATGAAATCTATAGTTATGTTCCCCCAGTCCATAAGTTCAATCGCAATACGTCTGCAACAAATTTAACACACCCTTATTATCTTAAACCCTGATTTCGGGTTTCACACGAATGTGGAATAATTTGCTTTCTTCAATATTTCCAGACATTTACAATCTACGAAGCTTCAGAATTGATGCGCATCACTCACTCTCCTTTCCTCTCCAATATTTGATTCTCCCTGTTCCTTTCCTCTATCCCTATTACTGGGTGTATAAACTCTAACGGACATAGTCCTAAGTGAAAAAAAAGTAGGCCTCTCAATTTTGTCTTGCAGCCTAATGTGAAACAGATTTTTGTCAAGCCTCTTGTCTGAAATCTATGGGTTCACAATTCGATTTAAGACATTTTTCTTAAAAACGGTCTAACCAAGTGTATTTGAGATAAGTTGAAAACTTGCAATGTGATGGTGAGGGTTTTACTTCTCAACTGCCTTCTCAGCGCAAAGAAATTCCGATTGTCAAGAGTAATTCTTCGTTTGAACTTGGCACTGGTGTCATTTTTGGTGTTAATCGCGGAGCCTAGCTAGACAATCTCCTTAACCACCTGGAAGTTATAATTCTCTAGGGTGAAATTTTGTTCTGTTTGCCGATGTTGTGTGTCTTTTCTTGTTGACAGCATATACTTTACTTATAAATGCCTTACCTACAGCCCGCTGCGTTCTTCCAATAATATCAATATCATCGGTGTAGCAAGCAATTGAAAAGACTTTCAAACAATTATATATCTGGTGTTAGTTTACGAGTTTTATATAATCCAAGTAAGATGTTAAAGAAGTCGCAGAATTCGCATCGCCTTGCTTTAGACAGTTTCTGACATCAAACATAAACAAACTAGCTATACAGAGCTATGGCTTTGTATAGCTAGTCTCTGTATATGTTAACATAAGCGACTTTAAAATCGATAAAGAGATGGAGGGTGCCGATCTGAAATTCCTGAGTTTTCTCCTAGATTAGACGTAGTATATAGTGGAATTTCCTGGCCTAAAACCGCCCCAATGAGGATCAATCTGATTGTTTAGCCGTTCGCATAGCACAGCAGATAAGATTGTGTAGGCAATGTTTAATACTTCCGTAATTTGCGAAGTTCAGAGTATCTCCTTTTTTGGTTGATCGGGCATACAATAAGATTCCAATCATCGGGCATACTTTTATCTGACCAAATTTTACAAATCATCTCCCGCTGCTTTAAGTATGTTGGCTGGTAAGCCATCAGCTCCATCAGCCTTGCTTGATTTGAGCTTCAATATTGTTATCCTCACCTCATGTTGGTCGGGTGGATGTAAGTGTTGGCTGTCATCGTCCAAATTGTATGGTTTGTTGTACCTGACAGCGGTCTGTTGTTCGTCAACGTTTAACAGTCTGCAGAAATGTTCTTTCTCGATTCTCAATCACCAACTGCGGCTCTTAATTATATGTGCATATTCATAACATAGTATGTATTCCAAACAACCTATGTACATATAAGGAACCTATTTTTTCAACTGTAGGAGGGATGGTGCAATATATTCGCCTGACTAAAACAGAATTCATAGCAAAATAATAATAAAAACCCAAACTTTTTAAAGTTTCCGCAAAACAACTCACAAAATGTACTTCCCCTGTATTTTATTTTCTTTTAGTTTTAGCTAATCTTATACATATACATATCCCTACTACATAACCCATCCAATTTAAATTTTTTCTCAAATTTTCCACCACTTCTTGGATCTCAGCTCACTTTGCAAATGGGAACTAACTACATACTCGTACATAAGTAACCCGCATTGTGCCATACGGTTACAAAGTTCTTAACAACCCTCCACAGTAGGGCGCTTCATGCACACAAACGCATTAAAAACGAATTAAAATCACTTCCTTTGATGTATCCTTAGCGCTTTAATTACCCACCACCAGCACCAACCATGAAAACTTGAGGAGTTGAATTTAACGATCCATGAGCGAGCGGGTATAGTTTGGCAAATAATATAAAAGCAAATAAACCCGAGGATATTTCACCCGAAACCTTATCGACAAAAACATAACTTTTTATAGCAATACCGTGCGAAGATTCCACCCCCTCCAACACTGTAGTTAAAATCTCGAAAGTAGCAATCATTTGGAATGCAATTGCACACACCATTAACGAGCTTCCTCATCCTTCATCGCTTTATTTATGGCCGATAATAATTCAACCAGTTCAGAATCAGAAGCATTCTTCCTCACACAACACCTAAGCAAATATCATAACTGCATTGGCATGCCAATGCCACATCGTGTGTGTCGGCACGGCATCAATGAAAAAGGATATCCGAAAATCAATCACGCAGAGCAAATACAGAAAATCGACAATGAAAATGTGCAAGAAAGGGCTGACATAAAAATACACGTAACGTAGGTATCTCTGTATCTGCACATGTTTATCTTTATTGAACCACACAAAACAATTGTACATGAATAGGCGTGGCTGATTAGATCCGAAACGCCTAGGACTGCGTACACAATACCGACGACTGGTGCAGTTCTCACCGTCATCAGATATCTCTATTTACAGAATAGCTTGACAGCTGGCAGTAATTTCATGCTTAAATAGCACAAAACATCCAAGCTACCTACCCGCTCACACCTTACTCCTCAGTCAGCAGCCCACCATTCGACTGAAAATGTCCTTCCAGTTGAACATTTACAATTCTCTTCAAAGTATGTTGTATCGTATGCATGCATGTATGGATACTGAGTGTTTGTGTAAATAATTACGTTCATCTAGGGCTATGCACACGTACGGCCTCGTGTACCGTCATTGTTTGCTTAGAAGCACATTTTATCATCATTTCAGATGAAGAGGTGTTTCAATGAACTAAAATTGTATTTCTCTTTAACCGATGGTTTGTGTCTATTACAGGAACTCATCAAAGCATAAATATCGGAGGAGTAGTGGAGCTAACCTAATGACTCTAAGGAGCAATAGTGCAACGGCTGCTGACGCCGCTGGCTCCATGGCTAGTATTTACAATGCACTCGGAGGTGGTAGTGGAGATAGCCCATTGCGATCCACCCAAATCCCTCAATCAAGCACACCCAATCCAATGTCACAAGGAATGTTTTCCATCAGCCAGCTGAATATGGAAATTTCGGAACAGCATATTGGGAACAATGGTCGTCTGGAAATCACGTGTCTGGCGACAATTCCCACGCAGGTCGGCATGGGTGAACAGTATGCCGACTACAAAACGTACTCGGTGAAAGGTAAGTCATTTATATCTGTTTCTTATTATTATGAATAGATTTTCAACAGAAGGATATTATATCATGGCCATGGGATAGATGAATCGAACAAACATTTTTAGAATTCATTCAAAAATATGAATTTCCATTCAAAAACATTTCTAGTTCTTCAGCAGCTTGTGCACTGGCACGTTATTTATACGAAAAAGCACAGTTTAGGATCCTTTCACCCGCGTCTTACTTGGATCCTAGTAAATAAATAAAAATTATACACTAAATTGAGATGAGAACACCACTAAATTTGAAATTTATAACTTAAGCAGTTGCTGGTGAAAAAGGCTTACTAACTGACTGACTCAGTCAAAAACTCAGTAGCCTTTCAGAATTGTCTTGGTTTTATAACCGAAAAGTTTGGTTGCTCTTTTAGCCAATTTCCACCCTTATTCCAGTACGATATGAAGTTCATGCTTTCGCATTTATATAAATACAAATGATCTCGACCTATGAACCTTTCTTGCCAGTTTGTTGGCAATTTCATTTTCTTTCTTGTGTGTGTCTATTAAGGATATTGAAGCACCATTCAATCAATTTAATTAAATGTAAACAAATTGAATAAGCAGTGATCATGTTTTATTTTTGGTAAACCTTTTGTTAAGATGTCTGCAGCCTGGTAGATGTGTAATTAATTTAAATTCTTCCTTCCTCTGCATGTTCCAGTGAACTGAATCCTTTAACAGCTTGATTACGCTGTGGGTGTTACAGTATATCGATGTAGCGCCATTCGATGCACAACTTCTACTTCATTCAATGTTCGTCTCTGATGAATGAATTCCTTCGACACCCCTGAAAGTGGCATATATTCGGCCTCCATGTTGAAAAATACTAAGCATTTTTGATTTCTGGATTTCCAGATTAAATTTCAAATGAGTTGGAACCCAGCAAACTGTTCGCATTTTGGCTGTCTGAGAACATATGAATGGATGCAATGGCGTCGGGTTTCAAGTTTTTTTTTTTTTTATAATTTGCACTCGCCAAAGGGGATACGAATACCCTTATACTACTACAGGGCACGGGCGTTTTTTCTAGATAGACAGAGAGAGACAAAGAAAGAGAGAAAGAAAGATTGGTGTAGTGATTTCAAACTCAGGTGGTATAAAGTTTCTGTATCCTCCAACGGTGGCGTCCAGATAACTGGAGAGCATTTTTGTTTTGCTTTTATTTTCATTGCTCATGATTCGCAGTATTTTTTTTTCCGTCATCCTAATGTCATCATCACAATCAAATTCTCAGCCTTATGACGACCCTCCTGCCAGTATTATGCCTTCGCAGTAATCGACTCTTTTATTTCAAGGTTTTACGGCTTATTTCAAGGACTCCATCACTCTAGATTCAGTGTCGTATCTTTAAGTTATACGATTCTTTACGAATCGAGCGATGGCCTATTTTGGCCAAGGTAAAGGTTTGGTAAAGGTAAAGGTTTGGGATCTCTACCTCAAAGTTTCTACTAAAGCAGAGAAACTTATGTATGCAGTCTGAGACGATGCTGAGCTAAAATATCGATAGAGCTACTATCGAAACATTGCTCAAAATCGTTTTTTTCTGAGCTTCTGAATTTGAGCATTGACTGCATTAATGATCTCCTTATTGAAACAGAAGAATTTTCCCCTTAGGATTCTCTTCCGCATGAGTACGGCCATGTGACCCATGCTATCGAAGAAGGCGGTTAATGGTAGGTGGTTATGAATTGACGTTGGACCTAAACTATTGAGATGAGGGGGTTAGCGTATACCTTATTTTAATCTCTGCAATCTCCTTTAGTTTGTCAAAGAAAGGTTTGCCTAGTGTGCGCTGTCTGACCCTACCTAGAGTTGGACACTTGCAGAGGAAATGGTGGATAGTTTCTATCCCGACAGTGTGCATTGGATGTAATGCCTAGTCTGACCGCGTGAACTCAAATGTGCAAGTGGCCTGTACTAATCGCTACAATTCTAGCAATATTCGAGTATGCCCGGTTTCTGTTTTGTAGATCTTATGTTATCCGCCAGTTGTAGTTGGGCACCGTTGACCCAGCGAGGCGAGTTCAAATTGTTCCACCAGCTCGGAGGAAGACGTAGCGGATACAATTGTCTTGATAGCGGCGTGGCTATCACACAATAGGGATATCGATGGTTCTGAAGATAATGTTTTTCAATAGACAACACGTTTGAAGTCCAGCAAGAACTCCTGTCTAGAAGACGCTGCATGAATCCTGTAGCCGGTATGATTTGATACTTATATTGAAGGTGTTGGCGAAAATCCCCTCCTCCACCATTGGTGAAGATTTTGATTTCATAGTCGTTCGTCACTTCGCCTTTTTCCCAGTCTACTCTGCTCGACGTTACTAAAGTTTAATTTGGGTGTTGTGTAGTCAGTTAGAGTTGCTGACAGATTCCCTGGTAGCATATTCATGATATTGCTGTAACTATACGGCTTGGTACAATAGCACCCCATTTCTATTAGTTTGACCACACTATATGCTGATATATATAGAATATTAAGGTCAAGTGGTAAAAGGTGCAGTATTACATTCAGGGCTTCGGTAGGGCATGTTCTCATGGCCCCCATTGTATCTATAGCCGCCGTTTTCTGTATTTTGTTGATTAACATGATGTTGTAGTATTTACTAAGCGCGGGCCACCAAACCAGTGACCCATAGGAAAGTATAGGATGTACTACTGCAGTATACATCCATAATAGCATCTTCGGGAGAAGTCCGCATTTCTAGCCGAGGTTTCGTTGCAAGCGTAGAAAGGCACACAGGCTTTCTTTACCCGCTGCTCTATACCAAGCTTCGAGCTTAGCTTAGGGTCAATTTCTACTCTTAGGTACCTAGCGCTGAAGGATAGAGAGAGTAATTGGTTGTGGAGGCCTGAAGGTCGGTATTTTGGTTTTAGTGGTAAAGAGCATTAGTTTAGCTTTGCTTGGACTGACGCGAAATCCACAAATAGTAGCCCATGTGCTTATCTTGTCCAAGGCTGCATGATACTCGTCAGTACCATATATTTTGTTGTCATGCCTGCTTATGGTTACGCATGTAAGCCTATATTACATAATTTTATTAGTCCATTTAATGAAGTGTTTCCTCTGTTGGCCTACATTTTCTATATGGAATACCGACTGATATGTACACTCCATGCCACGCCGCACTCATGCATCTTTTCTAAAAGGTATTGTATTTCACTAAAATTTAAACATATATAATTTTTTTAAATCCATCCTATTTGTGATCAAATTTCCCATAAATGCGACAAAAGTGCAAAAGCAGATAGACGCTAGCAGAAAAGGGTATAAAATAGGAATTGTTATGGTTTACACATCAATAAAAAAAAAGAAAACAATATTAATATATATTTAGGTAGGGCTGCTTTTTCCACTTTTTTTTATTAAAAGCAATTAAAAGAACGCGGGCGCCGTGGCTCACTGGTTAAGTGCGCGATTATTGAGTGAGAGGTTCAAGGTTCGAATCCAAGAAAACACAAAACATAAGAAATAAAAATTATCACGGTGCCACCTTTCGTCAACGTCTGATAAATATCCCAGATTAAAACTGTCATGAGAAGCTTCTCTCAATCTAAAAAAATTGCCCTTCGAAAACAGCAACTATTCGTGGGGCGCACAGCACGAGTGGCTGCGAGAAGCTAGGCCAGGCCCTGCATTGGGTAAGAGCCAAAATATTATTATTAAATTAAAGGAACATTGAATAACACTAATTAGTCATTATTACGTGGAATCCAGTTTTTATTTTTTCTTAGTACTTTGTACCACCGCCTTTAGCTATTATGACCACTTAGATCCTTCTTCGTGGCATGAAGTCATAAAGTTTTTGGATTTCTTTAGAGCACACTTCCTCTATGACTGTTTTGAGCTCTTCAATTGTTTTAGGTGCCTTGCTGAAACTGAATCATAATTGACCGACCACAAGTTCTCTATTACATTAAGGTCATGACTATTTCCTGGCCAATTTAGGGATTCAATAATATCTGTCTGTGTTATCTGTTGAAAGAAAACAATATTTTGAGGAGGTTTTGAGTTAAAATTTTAGGTTAAAATTTGTTTTTACTTATGGAGTGAGCGCGATGACAGGGAGCGGAATCATCCTGTAATATGGGATTTCGGATGTAGCAGCAGATCTCTTTTATTGTAGGAACAACACTATCATCAATAATTTCTTTGTATTTCGCTGCATTTACGGAACCGTCCAAAAGTAAAATACGGCCAAAACCCTAATTTGTCATGCATCCCCAAACCATAACATGTGGTGGATGCTTAACGGTGGGATGCAAACATTCATCTAAATATCGCTCCTTAGCTCTCCTTCGTACAGTCTGCTTTTCGTAAGGTCCAATTAAATTGAATTTCGAATCGTCAGAAAATAAAACCCTTTTCCAATCGTTGGCGGTCTATTTCCGGTACTGTTTGGCCCACATCAATCTTTTTTCTTTATTACTGCAGAGAGAAGCGGGTTTTTTATAGGTCTACGGGCTTGAGAAGACCCACTTCATTTAGCCTGTGTTGAACGCTTCGCTTGCTGATATTAATAGAACATCTCTCGTTCAAGTCTTTTCTCAATTCCTTGGCAGTTGCGAACCGATTTTTCAGAGACATGCGCTCCAAAATCCGATCTTGTCGTGTTGTCGTTTTTTTGGGTCTTCCGCTCCCAGATTACCTCTCCGTACTGCCCGTCGAGCTTAATTTTTTCAAAAGCCGTCTCACAGTGCTTTCGTGGCATCCCACAACGTCTGCTATCCGCCTATTTGTAAAATGTTCGCCGTGAAAAGCGTCCTTTATCTGCTTCGCACAAAACCATCGTAAAATTCTTTAACTGTTCACAAAACACTCTAGAGCACTAATGCGTATCGACTTGAGTGTTTTTTCTTTTATACACCAAAAAGAATAAACATATCACAGAAAAACTGCAATCGTACCTACCATACATATGTATGTGTTAAAAAATATGAGAGGAAAGCACCCGGAAGTCATAAAATAGTGAGTTTTTTTTTTTTGCACGGGTGTACATACGAGTACGAGTATATCCAACAGTCTTTGCATTTTTCTTTCAAAGAAAAATTATATTAGGCTGATAGAACGGCAGGATTTGCTAGTCATAGCAATGGTTGATAGTAAATATTCGGGGGAGTGTTTCGTAAAGTCGGGAATAAACGCGCCCCTCTTTGTGCCTTAAATATTTTCAAGGACCTAGATTTTGATCAATCTTTGTAATACTATCATTGAGAAATTCGAAAACACGGCTGTAGCTTGAACGGATTTACTTCAAACATCACATCCGGGGTCTGTGGTATTCTTAAGGGTATGAAAGCATTTTTCGAAAGCAAGTGCGTGCAACCAAGTCGTATTCTTTATTTTCTGGTTGGACAGTTTTTCAGTCAGGCTACTTGCCTCTCTGATATTACCAAAATTGGTAATTTCACTTTTTCAAATAATGCTCTATCATACTACGATTTGGAAAAAAAGAGCCCCTTTGCCAATATGCACAGGACTGGACGGACGTCCTTCATGATAGTAAAAATTTAATAAGTATGTAAATTCCGTGGCATTTTTCTACTCCATGGTAAATTACTTAAAATATTCCACAAACTACTTCCCTTTAATAAGGAACTAATAAAAAAAAAATTGTATTTACGTATTTTTTTTCATTTAATTTGTTTAAACCCAATATTTATATAAACATTTCTTTGGGGACCAGGGATAATGTAAATACATACATACATACATTTAAGTATAATTCAGTTTAAGAAATAGAAAGAATTATTTATGTTCACTTTAAGTGCTCAGCATTATGGGGACATTTACCTTGTTAAATGACAGGGTAATTTTGCCTTGAATTGTCCTGTGAATCATTTGATGTTGAGGGTCTTGTTTGTGCGGCTAATAAAGCAAGCTGCTAATATGGCTGAATGGAGATGTCTGAAAGATGTATGTGTGTACGTACTCCTTTTTTCACATTGTCGTGTGTAACGCAGTTTATATTTATTGCCAAGGTGAGTCTATTAAAGGACAATGAACGTGTTGGTAATAAACTACTTGCATATGGAGGACGACTTGAGGGATGAATTGATGTGGATTTACTTTCTTTTTTATGGTCGTTGCTTGTAATTGATGTACTTGGACATATTTATGTCCTAACGTTGACCTTTTTAGTAGAAAATTAGTTGCGATAGGTGGTTACATAAGTGCTATATAATGGGAACATCTATATTACATTTGAGATAAACGTATGTAAGTTGTTTAGTGTACAAAAGATCTTTATAAACCAGGAGCACACGAGTATATTTCAATATTTGGCACATATGGATCCATAGGAATTAAGAAACTATTTTAATTAGTAATCTTCATATAGATTTGTAATTTAAGTGGTAGAATATACTGTACGGAGGTTTGCGACTAGTTCTAGATCTCTCCAACTCATGACGGTTGTAAGGTAGCAAACAAACATACCTTTATCGTCAGGAACCCAATCGAATTCTGGAATCCTGAATACAGGAAATGATATTTTCTTCGTGAACAGTACGATCTCGTTATTTGAAGAATTGGCGAGCAAGCCTCAGTCGTTGTATTCAGATAAATTAGTCTAAATCAATATTGTACACATGTGTTGAAGCTGACCATTGAATCTCGTCGTTCTGACATCTCCTAGGGTTGAGTTGTGTGTCGCACAGCACGAATGGCTGTAGGAAGCTAAGTCAGACCTTGTATGAGCTGTTAGCGCCAAAATATTTATTTAACGGGTGCTGCATTTCTCTGACATACGAGTATGTGAGTATTTCTATCAAAAGATTCAATGTCTTCAACAGAAATGATGAAAGACTAATCGACTTGTACACTTAAAAGTAGAGTGATTTTTGCCAGACTTGAGAATGAAAATGAGCCCCACCTCACGTGGTGATCTGTTTGAACCATGGGAGAACAATTTGGGCATTTGCAAATTGAATAGTATTAAACCGTGGTCAGAAAACGATACCTTGTCAGATATCGTCTAGTTGATAAAGTCGGGGCGATTATTATCTGAGATATGATACGCTATATTATCACAGTCGGTGCTGAAGAAAGATCACTTCTGTAGACTGACGATCAAAACTCCGCTATTAGGCAGAAAGATCCATTCAACCCGGATTATAACGATTAACTATTCCGTCCACCCAACCAAAATGAAGTGAAGATAGCAAAATAAATAGATCCAACAAGGCTGCTGAAGCCGACGGTCTAACTGTCGAGCTGTTTAAAGTAGTTGGAAGAAAATGTGCCCGACGAATGGAACCTTAGCACTGTTTGCCCGATCCTCAAGAAAGAAAACCATCTGAACTGCGCCAATTATAGAGGTGTCAATCTCCTCAACATCGCGTAAAAGATCCTATCTGCCATATTATGTGAACTCCTTAAACTTTTTGTCAACAAAATGTTTAATTCGTATCAGTGTGGCTTTAGGCCAGTAAAGTTCACCATAGATCAGATATTCATATTGCGGCAGATCTAGGAAAAACCCAGGAACTCTAAATCTATACTCACCACATTTTCATCGATTTTAAAATCACCTATGATAGCATCTATGTGAACGAGCTATACAGAGCCGTGTATAGTTTTGGCATCTCTGCCAAACTCGGTCGCCTGTTCGGGATGGCGATATTACCTCCATCAAGGTTGGTAACAGCATCACCGAGGCTTTTCATCTCAGAAAAGGACTACGATACTGTGACGCGTTGTCTTGTGATTCCCTTAACGTATTCTTGAAGGATTGTACAAAATTCTCAAGGTAATATCAGGGGTACTATCTTCCAAAAGTCTTTACAATTACTCGCGTACGTCGATGAAATTGACATAATTGGAAGAACGCATGGAGATGTCAGTGGTGTTTCGTGAGTATTGAAATAGAAGTGGGGAAAATGAGTTTAGCGGTTAAAGAGGGCAAAACAAAATATATGCTGTCATCAAAAATAGGAGAGTCAACATCGGCGACTTGAAGTAGAAAAATTCTTCGAGTGATTTTTGAATCGACGGGAATAAAGGAAAAGATACAACAACAAACTATATCGGTTGTACAGCGACATGGGTCTAGTCAGAAGTTCGAATTCATGCCCTGAAATGGCTAGGATATGCGGAGCGAATGGAAATCATCGCTCTGGTTCGGACGATGCGGTAAAAGGAGACCTCACGTAAGGTGGCCCGCACAAGTGGAAAGGAAAGGATGTCATGTGCTGTGGTGTTTTACCACAAAACAGATGGTCATCCATGATCATTTGAATTGAGGTGCTAATTATTTCGATTTGAGTTAAGTGGAAATGATTAACAATTACAAATTGTTTGGCTGTATCTTCTATCACTAAAGGTGAACTTATAATGGTTGAGAGATGGTTGTAATTCCGGCCATTTTCAGCCGAGCGAAAAAAAGGTTATCGCCACTGTTTCATGGAACCTATAGCAAGATGTGGTATCTCACCGGTTGACAACGGATTGAAGCTCTGTCTACCAACTGTACTTCTTCTACGAGACCTGTTATAATCATTTGCTTTCCTAATTTGAACCGAGTATAGATGTATATGGTCGATTGCAATTATAGACAACTAGTAATTAGGTATATGATCAACTGCCATCTCAGAGTCAATGACTTATGACCACCCCAAAAGGAACAGACAATTTCTTACATGATATAAAGGGTCTTTCATTAAGCGCTTCCTATCTTTAAATTTAAATTTAAATAAAACAAAGTGTGTGTGTGATATCATCGAAATTTGTTATTCGTTTGAAAGGCCTATCGATGTCATTATGTATAAAATATAACATCGTTCAAATGTCCGCCGCGGCTTCTGAATTTGACCGATGGCATGGGTTATGTTGGCTTTGATGGCCGCTGCGGTTTGTAGAAAACCCCACAAGAAAAAGTCTAACGGGGTCAAATCGCACGATCTCGGTGGCCAGTTCACATCACCTCCTCGTGAGATGATCATGCCCTCGAATCGCTCGTGCAGAATTTCCAATGTGGCGTGAGCTGTGTGGAACGTAGCGCCGTCCTGTTGAAACCACATGTCGTTGGTGTCCATATGATCCAATTCAGGCCAAAAGAATTTGGTAATCATCGACCTATAGCGCTCGGCGTTGACGGTGATGGCCTGGCCAACGCCGTTCTCAAAGAAATATGGCCCGATGACGCCGCCAGCCAAAAATCCACACCAAACAGTGACTTTTTCAGGATGCATCGCACGCTCTTGGATCTCATGTGGATTGGTATCGTCCCAAATTCGACAATTTTTTTTGTTGACTTACCCATTCATTCAGAAATGGGCCTCATCGCTGAAGATAATTTTTCGATGAAAATTAGGGTCAGTTTCCAACTACTCCAGAGCCCATTCAGCGAACACACGTCATTGTATATGGTCATTTACCTTCAGCTCCTTGGTCAGTTGAATTTTGTACGGGTGCAGGGCCAAGTCACGACGCAAAATTCACCAAGTTGTGGTCTGCGAAAGGCCGAGTTCTTGTGAGAGACGCGAAATCGACTGCCTCTGATTCTCCTGCACACTCTCACGGACGGCGGTGATGTTTTCGGCAGATCTTGCGTTTCGTCGACGTACGGGTGTTGGTTGACCGTTTATTGAACCAGTGGACTCAAATTTATCCACCACACTGCGAATAATCCATTTTGATAAAACAATTTTATTATTTGCACGTGTTGTTGAACGCTATATACGCCCATGGTGATTTGGCAAAACAGACTGAATAAATGACAGCCAATTTGACAGATGTAGCTTCAACAACATGGCCGCTATCAACTGTCCAAGTTCGGAAGTCCCTATTGGAAGACCCTGTATGACCGAACACCATCTTCAAAAATCTTAAGTCAGTTTTAATTTGATGAGAAAGGTATGGGCCCCAAATTCTTTGAAGTAGCACATAATGCATTCAAAAAGCTTTAATTAAGTTTATTAAAGAAAAGTTAAAAAGGTCGACTCTGCTTAACATATTATCCGCCAAGAAAACATTTTCCAAGAATTTGGATATTTGCCTTACGTATTGGTTTATGTCGAAGCAGGACTTAACGAGAGGCAACAATACCATGGACTGAAATATATAAATTCATCACGTATCAACGGCATTATACAGTGACCATTTCTTAGTTTAATTTTTACAAATTTAAAAACTGCAACACACTCCACTAAACTTTGCACAAAACAAAAAGTTCACTTTCCACACTCAATGAATTCCATTGCCAAAAAGTTAAGTGTAGGCATATACACTTTTTATATCTAACAACACTTAAGGTTCAACTGATTCGATTCGATAAAGATACCACTCAGCACATACGTAAGCATATCTACACAAGAAAAAGATACAAATAAACTGACAGCACGAAAAAAGGGAATTACGTGAAATACCCTCAATATCGTTGAAATGTCCTTTGTCCTAATCCTTGGCATGAGAAGCCCATTGCTAATCATTGAGCGAAATAATCTCTAGATATCCTTTTTGCCCTTGTTCTTATACTGCCGCAGTGAAGGTCATAAATAGAAACTTTACCAAACTCTGATCTAAGAGTTGAAGCCGGCGGTCGTCGCATCGTCGCCTTCACATAGGCTTGCCTTTCGTTGATTACCCCTAAAATGTTAATCTTCTTGGCAAAGGCCGCTTTTATTGTTTCTTTTTTAATGGATTCTAGATACCATTCAATTAATTTCTTAACATCCTTTCTGCTTTCAGTCGAAGTCGAAAGGCCAGAGGCATCATCAGCAACACCACCGCCCAGCATTGGAATGGCCGCCTTAGGCAATGGTTCGTTTGCCTCCAGTATACACACATGGCCCGTTAAAATTCTATTATCCTGCTTAGTGTTTTTAAGGATTTAAATTTGTATTAGTAGTTGATTTTGATTTCTTATTTTTTTTTTTTTTTTTCGAAAAAAACAACGTACCTACTAAATTATGAGAAGAAAAATTAAAAAAAAAAAAAAAAAATACATTTTGATTCATTCTGTTTTTGTTAATAAACATACGTTTAAGAGAGAGTATTAGTAAAATTAGTATAAAACTGAAGAAGTCACAAAAGGTGTGTATAATCTCTTCAACAATTCATGATATTAAGATATTTTTGTTAAAGTGAACAAAATACAATAATTTTTTAAAATGAACAACTTTTTGTAAATAGAAAAAAAAAAAAAAAAAAGAAAAGAAAAATGAGTAAAAAATACAAAATACTTACGAAAGAAACTGAAATTTATTAACTTACGAGTACCACACGCACACTTGCAGTGAAGTTAAGTGTATGAAATTTGTCATTTTTTATAGGGAACATTCATTTTTTTTGTAACGATTATATATATGCTCTTGTATGTATATATCGAAGGATTTTTTAAAGTGAACTATTTTTTGTAAGGATGCATAGAAACTAAAAAACCAAAAAAAAAAAAAGCAACAATAAAATTAAATTTAAAAATATCGTCGTAAAAAATTCGTTAGATAGAAATTTTGTTTAGAGAGCGGATTTTGCTTATTGTTTCGAGGGATAACAAAATTTTATGATAACACTTATTAAAATGAGATATCTATACAATCTATTTCAATTTCTTTTTTGTTTCTTAATTTTATTTATTATCTCAACAATATAGATGCGCGAGCGGAATTATAAAAAGAACTAGAAATTATTTTGAGTACAAATTATTTATGTTTTTGTTGATTTTAATTAAGATATACCTGATTAAAGATACACTTCGATTTTATTTATGTCACATAAACCTATGTCTGTTAAATGTCTTAGAGGCAGGTTTTTATTTAGGTACTTCAGATGTATTACAGATACGAGTATCATCTACTTGATTTCGTAAAAGTTCGCGTAACAACCAACGATACCAGTTAGAGCGAGAGAGGGAGATTTTAGATCGAGAGGAAAAAAAAAGTAGCTTCTAACGCAACAACTCTTTTTAGATGAGTTTGTATAAGTTTTTCATGATCTGACATGAAACTTCGACCTACTATTTTAGTTTTGAGCACTAAACAATCAACCCGTCAATTAAAGTTCTGCTAATTTTAGGTTGGCTTTTGGGAGTGTTCGTCGATAAAATTTGTTCGTCTTTATAAAATGGCTAAATGAGCATTAAATATGTAAGCAACCGCTAAGCTTCGCTAGAAAATAGCAAATACGTAGCTATCCAGGGATATTTCAGATCCTATGTTCAACATTATTCTAATAATACGTACGGAGCTCATTTAAGAGGACAATGAAAACTCTTCTTTAGATAAGTCATTGGTTAGTCATTTCTCTGTAAGGTAAAATACTGTGTTGATTGCGTATATACTGTACGAGTATATTGCTTATTTATCGGGCACTCTACCCGTGAAGAGTCTCTACTCGATACATCGTAGCTTTCCATTTTCGTACGTCCCAAGCACATTGCTTCCAGTTCGCTAGACAAAATTTCTTGCCATCCAGTGTTTATAATGGTTTTCCTTGCCGTCTTAAATTTGGTGTCCGGAATTCAAAGATTTTCTCGTCTAAAACGTTACTGTTCATTCACTCGATGTGATTGGATAAAGAGAGTAGCTCTCTTATATTCGAGCCTGCATATCCTCCCCTATTCGTCCTCAAAGTGCACAGGAAAATCATCGATCTGTTTGCCAAACCGATATAGCATGAGTTAAATAGTGTCCGCTTTCATTGGACATCCACGAAGATTACACCCTGTTGTGACGTTTTGTCCTAGACTTCCTTAGTGTTATTATCATTTAATTCAAGACCGACTCTTTTGCCTGATCTTGAAATGCGTACTATCTGCTTCAGTACTATCTATGTAATATAAATCACTCTGCAGCATATCCCCCTTTCAAAATTCGGTGCAGATTTGAAATAGTTCGAAAGGAATATAGTACCATGACAACTAAGGATATGGCTGCATCTGTGAGTGATAATAAAATACGTAACTATTTATATAGTGTTTCTGTTGTTTAATATGATATTTATAGTATTGCAAAGTATTAAGCATCCAATTGCTGAGTATTGCGCAACTTTTTATAGTAAACTGCATACTCGTATGTAGTCATTTGCCCACCACATTGAATAATTTTCTAAAGAAGCATACCACAAAAAGGATATGAATACTGGTTACTTTAATTGCTAATTTTTCTATTTATTATATATTACACCCCAGTTCTTTTGGAAAGTTCGGTATAAGTCATTTAAGTACTGTACTTCAGATTACTTACACAAAAATTGTAATTTTTTTTATTACATTTAGAAATAACAATAATGGCTATTTATTTTATTGCTAATTCTCATACTTTAATTTTACATGAATAACAATAATGGTTCTTTTTCACAGCTAATTCTGCTATTTACATTACAGCTGCTGTTTTAAAAAATGGCAGGGGATGCCATTTAAGCATATCAATTGCAACTATATACGGATATGTAGGTAATTAACAAAAAATTGAAAATTAAATTTATGATCGGACTTTTTTATTGCTACTGCATAGTTGCATCGTGACTTAGAGCTCAGTGAATTGAACTACTAAGCGGGAGGTTCAGGCTTCAAATCCCAGAAAACACCAACAAGTTTTCCAAGGCTTTTCACCTTATGCGAATATCTGGATAAAATTGTGTCATTTTAGATGTTGTCAATCTAACAATCAAATATATCTTCTGACATAGCCAAGAGCAACGCCGTCGTTGCCGTTATGGTTAAGACATTGCTTTAACACCCCAATGGTCTAAGTTCGACAGTCTTTTTTTGGAAATGATTTTCTAAAAAAAAAATTCTAAAACATCTATATGAGAATAGCAATAATGGCAATTTTTCATAGCTAATTCACCCATTGACATGCCTATGAATAGAAATATGGGCTGATTCTCCTATAAATAAATAACAAAGCAGCTAGCATAGTATTATAAACTCTTGCAGTTCTTAATAATACATTATTTCTGCTATTTTTATAGCACATACTTGGAGCAATAAATAGCTGTTAATTTGTTCATTATATACATAATGTACTCGTATTAAGCTATTTTAAGGCCATGTGACATGGAGGCATTAATCATATTGCAGTTAGTAGTAGATGAACGCTTGACATCAGACTAGTAACTATAGTCCCATAAACGGTTGCTGTAGCAGGTGCAGGGAGGATATGAGAGTGGATACATTTGGTTACATAAGTACATCTACCATTTCCGTACTGGGCGATTTCAAATTTTGAATTTGAATGAACAGATTGTATTGAACTTTATTAAAATAATTAATTTATATCAAAGTTACCTACGAAGCTCGTAATTGTACCCAACTTTCCCGAGATACGACATTTATATTTTTAACTCCATTTTATACAAAATAAATAGAAACAGTAAAAAAAAAATCATTCTAATCAAATTGTGACTATAACAAATTATAAATTTTAATTTAATCTTTCAAAACACTTACTAAATGTTATTGTCTCTAATCATGTTCAAAAAAAAAAAATCATTAAAAATATCCAAAGACAATTTTTACAGCTTTTATGTGTACCTGTCTGTTCAAAATTCGATAAGCAAAATAACACGAACGATTTCAATCTCATTCCAATAAACAAAATATAAGAAAAAAAAAATGAAGTTCAATTTGTAGAAAAATAAAAATTTTAATAGAATTGACGTTAACGGAACAATTTAGAGTGGAAATATCCAGCCCAAATCAAAGACCAACAATTATTTGACAAAAAAAAAGGTAGCAGTTGAACAAATTACTTATTGCAAATGAAACCACCCCTACACTTAAACAAAAAAAAAAAAAAAAAATATATAAAATCAAATTACTCCTTAGCAAAATGAAGTAAAAAAAAATCTAAATTATTTTTGATGTGCAACAATTATTGTATTTTTATTGAAAAACAAATAAAAGAAATTTGTAAAAAAAAAAAAAAAAATAAAGAAAACCAATGAAGCTTAACAAAAACAATCAGTGTTAAACAATTTGAAATCAAATAGATAATAATATTTAATACTATTTTAAAATTTTAAATTATGAAACAGTTCAATTCGAACAAAAATAAATTATGAACTTGTGTATCCATGAAATGTGGGATTGGCGAACAATAAATATAACATCTAAAAAAAAAAAGAAAACAAATCGACAAAATAAAATAATGTATCTACTCGTACGACCTATAAAATCACATTTTTTGTACTAATAGCGATCAAATTCCCATAATTCGCTTAATATAATAAATATACTAAATTAGACTGTTAAGTTTTCCTCTTGTATATATAAATCAATCTATTAGATATTACGTTCATAGCTAATGTATATAAATACTGACTACACTTTCAACAGCCCCTCTTTATGGCAAATAGGTACCCATAATCTACCAAATCATTCGAGGTCACAGAATGTTAAATATGATCAGAGATAATTGCAGTATTTCTGATAAGTGTAAAAAGTATAAAACTATTATTGAGATAAATTTGTAGCTAGGGAATTATACTAAAAAAAAAAAAAAAAAACCGGTCAAATGTTATGTAAATTAATAATATGAATATTTGTATATTAAAATATATATTATCCTTCATATTACTCCCCTTATTGCCCTAAGAATAACCAAGATAATTAGAAGTCGTGCTTTAAGTGTGCTAGATTTAGAGTGACTGTATGATAGAATTTAAGTGAAACAAATCTCTTTTTGGATAATCATTTTTAACCAATTAAATTTATTAAAATATTTTCTTAAACTTATTTTATCCAACGAAGCGAATGAGACAATTGATGTATCTGTTTATTTTAAATTATATAATCGATTAGTGAAATTTTTCCTTAATTTTAATCCATACTACGTATACGGTATATACTCGTATATACGGATAGCAAAATTAAAATATTTTATTATAGTTTATTATTTATGTTCATTTACTCATTCCAAAGCTTATTTACTGATTTGAGGTTATTAGAAATTGAATCAAGCCGATAAAGTTAGATTTAAGATCTTCACGACCAAATTGAAAGTTTTGTACAATTCTTTTTTTTTTTAAATTCTTTGGAAAGCGAAGTTTTTTTTAAATAAAACGAACAAAATTTAAAAAAAAATGTTTTTGATAAATTTCAATATTTGTTATGAGCACTCGAAATCATACGAATAGTTGGTGCTTTCCTTTGCTCGCTATTGCTGTACCATAATAGGTGAAATTTGCCCACAAAAAAATGTCCTTCTTAAACAGGGTGCTTCATGCACGAACGACAAACTTTGGCTGTTAGATAGATAGAATTGTGGAAGAATGGATCTTATTTACGGAGAAATTGATTCTGAATAATTTAGCTCATGGACTTATACTTCATAGGTTAAAGCAGTTTAAGTTCTAACCCTTAAAGTGAAAAAAGGGAAAAAGAGTAAAAAATAAAAATCGTGTCATTTTAAAATTTACAAAGAAAATGTTGGTCCGATAAATTTATTATATTCCATAGTATGGCACAAATTTTCTTCAATTAAAGCAAGAATCGTTGAAATTGAAACCGATTTAGTTCACGTAAATCCAAAATAAGAGGATTGTAGCAAAAAACCTACAGACTGGTGTAACTCCCAAATAATACAGAATCTGACCTATATCATTACGACTATTTTGCTTAAAATTGTGGAGTTATGTATCTTATGTGGGTTGAATCTTTCCCCATATTCCTCAAATACTATATAACTCCACAAACTTTTTTTTTTTCCGTACAGTGGAAACTCAATTAACCGGGATGTCTGGGATCGACGTTATGATTTATTTTTTCGATAAAAAAAGAGCAATCAGGAAGGAATAAATTCATTTAAATATTAATAACTTTTTTGATAATGAAATTTATTTAAATTCCTTGGTTAAGAAAATACCGGATAGCGGAATGATCTGCACAATTCCGCGTCGTGTAATATGATAATTGCATAGATTTTTATTATGAAATTTCGAAATAACTATTGTCAATTCTAATGTAAAGTAATAGAGTTGAGTTTTGAAGTCGAATTGTTGAAAAGTCTAAATTTGTGGGGAAATATGCTTTTCGATGGTACTACTTGTAAAATGGATATTTCCACGTAACCGAACATCTACGATCATCTCTAGATAAAGAAATAGAAGAAGTAAGTTAATGCATTGCTGAAAATAAATATCGTTGTATCATAAGTTGAAATTAAGTTGTTTCATTTTTAAACTTTTCTCGAGTTGATTTTTTCTGCAAGTCCCAACGTAAGCTGTCGTTGCTTAAATATTTACAAAAGCATAGAATAATTTGAAGGAAAACAATCGAGTCTGATAAAAAATTAAGTACCCAGTAGTATCATTGTAAATCTTTATACCATTAGATATTAGTACGAGTATCTAAAATACCATTAATTTGAGTGTTTGAAAGAAGCATTCGATTTCACCCCACAGATTCCAGATATTGAGTTTGAAGTCATTCAAAAGCCAATTTTAGAATCGGAGGCACAGCCAGACAAACAGATGGACCAACAACATTCTGCAATGATTTTCCAAAAAAATTTACGAAATAAAAAGTTATTTTTTTAAACGCGTTATTTCACTTCATGCAGTCAAACATTAGAGATGATAGGCTTTGTCAAAGCAAAAAGAAAGTTAGAGAGTGTTCGGCCAGCCCCCAATTTCGTGTTATATTTAGAATATAGCAAAGAGTGATTTTTTTTTAAGTACTCAAACAATGCAATGGTTCACCATAAATTGATGAGAATCATATGTAAGGCCAAATGAATATTCAATTCAACCATACATTCATCAATTAAAAAGTTTAAGTAGCGCGGCTAGATGATTGTTTATGGACATTTTGTCAATAAGTTTGTCAGTTAGTTTTACACTTGATAACTCGGTCTTGTAATACTTTAGCGTATTTTTAAATTTCCTAACCACCAATCGCTTAACAACTAAGGGAAGTTTTTTTTGAAGATGAAAATCGTGTGGGACTTTTATTTCAATTAATACCAGATGGTCTTAATGGTGTTGTGCGAAATTCGTAAAATAATGGAATAATACTCCATCCACCTTCCTAATTACGTAGCCTTAATTTTCCCCGAATAAATGTCAATAACAATACCTATGAACCGGAAAATTCAATTCTAAGAATTATTTGTTTGATTTTAATGCTTTTTTCATGAATTCAGGAATTAAGAATTAAATGCTTTAAGTAATGCAAGGCTTTCAACAAAAGCTAGGAACTCGCATTTATTTACCTATGGATGTATAATATTTAAATTTGCTTTATGAAGCTAATATGACAAATAGGCAGTCATGTCAAGCCCAGATACAAATGTGCCTGAGGTGTGATTGCATTCTCTAATCTCTTGCTCAATTGGGCATGTATAAATCATTCCCAAAACCAATTTGCTTAAGGATAAATTTGTTAAACGATTCAAAGGATTCAAAATGGCATTTTCAATTTTGGGAACTGAAACTACTGGGTGTGAGTTTGAAAATGAAATATATAGACTCGCAGCTTTGAAATTGAGGTGGATGCTTCAAAGTCCAAAGGAGTATCGCAAAGTGATGCACTATTATTATTTAAAACATATGCACTAATAAAGTGGTAGAATAAAAGCTTATGTTACCTTAAGTTTGGGATTTTATTGTACTGTATTGCCTCGCAGTAGGTAAACAGAACCAGTTGTTGGAAAAAATATTAATTTTTGAGCTTTACACATCTACATATGTATGTATCTATAGATATGCATTTCCTACCACTTTGCGACTATCTGAAAATGAAATACGAAGAACGTTGGGTTATTTAGTCGCATGTTATTTTGTTGTGATGGTCTATTTTGTCAATGAGTCACTACTACATGAAACTGAACGACCCACCCAACCCAAATAATGCAACCCGAAAGGAATTTCCTCGGGAAAAGCCCTTTCAAAATTTATCATGTTCGATTGTCTAACCACATAATCATTTACCGCATAATTAATCTGCAATAATTATGTGATTCCAGATGAAAAAGAAAAGGATCGATCCAGTGACTTCCAAAGTTATACATTAATATCCACAGAAATCCACCTCAATAAATTAACACCATGGACCATGGTTTTCTTATTCCACCAAGAGCACCATAATCTATTTTTAAGCTCTCCTGTTAACGTTTAATTAACAAATTAAATGTAGTCACTTCTGAGTTCATCACTCCTCTAATTGTAAGCACTACATATGAACCCATTTTACTTGTGGAGTAAGGGCCTTGAACTATTCTTGATATTTTCCGACATAAATACTTGAAAGTACACAAACTCGTATTTGAATATTCACGCTACGCGGCACACTCCCACATACGCTTTGCAATTAGACAAGCACTCAAATCTATAGGCAGTGTTTTAAAAGTGGAACATAAATTATGAACTGAAATGGAGAAAGTCATGTGTACGAGTTTTGTCTTTCCTTGTAAACTGCGAGCGGAAAATGTATTTAGGTCTTATTTTTTATTGCGTCAGGACAACACTTGATGTCGCCTCTATTATGATATGTCAAGAGCAGAACAGATTTGTCAGATGTGAAGAACTCTTTAAGTAGGCTATTACGACGACATGACCTGTACAGTTAATTAGCCCTAATAGAAGCATGAATAGCATTTTCATGTGAAGTGGGTTGTACCTTCCAGTAGATCCGAAACTGAAATATTCCATATGTATGGACACCTACTCTTATATATTTTGTTCCCCAAATCTTGTAGAATATTCGTTCATATTTGTCGTGCACTGCTGTTTGACTATTTTATTCATAAGAGCTGTCATTTACGTGATTAACCCTGTTTATGTGGGTAATTAGCTGTTATAATGCGAAAGTGATTTTATCGTCTTAATTAAAAAAGCAAACAACGAAATATAATTTAATGTACTGAATATATAAAATGGTGCAAAGGTTTTTATAAGCAAAATACTGGCCTAAAAAATCCTCCAAAAATAACAAAAACAATATGCGCCCGTGACCTTTCAAGCTGTTCCAGACAGACTTTAGAAGAGGATCACCTTTCCACGAATCCACTTATAAAAAAAACTGCACAGCAGCTGTAAGCCGACCCATTTTTATTATTCTTCCAAAGACAAGCCTTGGGGGTCTTACAATTTGCAATCGACTATTGTTCGTTCTTAAATATTAATTTCTCAAACTTACCTTCAAATATATATTTTTTAAGTTAAAGTCCTTTTTTTCTTTTTAAGTTAAAGTCTTTTTTCTACTTAAGTTTCATCAAAATCGGTTCAGAAATTTTGTAGTTGTTGCAAAATGAACAGACAGTCACTTAGTGGAATCCAACTTTTATAAATACTTATGTCTCACTACTAATGCAAACCACCTTTCTAAAGAAGTCTAAGGCTCTAACTTTTTGTAAAAAAAAGAAAAAAAATATTTTAATATTTTTCTTTTATTTATTTTTTTAATGTGGTTTTATTTGGCTCATTTCTTATTTCAAAACTTCTTTTGGCTCATTCGCTCTCCTTTTATTGGAATAAAAAAATGTTTATACGAACCAAATAGCAACATAATTTTTTACACTTTTTTCTATTGCACACAATTTCTTTTAAAAACGATTTTCGTAAGACTGCATTTAACGTACATACTTTTTTCATAAGTTTCTGGTGTTCTCAATTTATTTACCACCCCACGATAGTATACTGTATATGTAAATATGAATCAATGCTTTAATATTATTCGCAAAAAAAAAAAGAAAAAAGCCGTCGTTTTTACTTTAACTTTTTTCGACCTGCAAAACAAAGAAAAAAAAAAACAAAAAAAACCAATACGAACCTTTCTTAATTATTATCAATTGTAATATTTCAATAGGTTCAAATTAAATAAAATATATATAGATCATAAGGCATTTCCAGAATTTCGTGATTTTTGTATTGTTGTGTAGCAAACTTACAGTGTATAAAGAAAATAAACATTTTTGTTTTCCTTTTTACAAAACATTGGAATTTTAAGGAAATAGAAAAACAAACAAACAAATAGTTAAAAATAAACAAACAACAACAAGACAATGTTAAATGAAATAAATAAAAGTTTTAAAAGTAAACATTTTTTTAAACAAATATTTATTAAATGGATATTAACAAATTATATATATATAAAAAAAAAGAAAATATGGCTAAAATGTCTTATGCAGGTATTGACGTCTTCCTATGCTACGCTGTCTATTATTAACTAAATATTAAATTATATTATAAAATATATATAAGTAAAGGCAAGTAAGTAACCTATATATATATATATTTACATATAAGACAGAAGTATATTATACATGTAAAACTAACATAACTTATATACAAAAATTAAATTAATAATAAAATTTTACCTAAAACACGTAAATGTGTTATATGTATAAAATAAGTAAGAAAAATACGAGAAAATCTATGGGAAAAATAAATTTCCAAGATTTTTACTACAAGAAAGAAAGATAAAGAGAGTAATTGAAAAATAAAGAGAGAAAGAGAGTGACGGATGGAAAAATTAAATACAGAGAGAATGCTGATAATCATTTACCACCCCATTCATACACCACCTTCATTGGAATATCATGCAAAATTTACAAATATTATTTTATTTAATTTCATATCTACTATCCACAGGTATGTTCTGTAAAATGCTGCTTTTTCATTTATTATTTTAGTGGAGGTATGCCGTTCTTCATAATTGCTGTAAAATTACGTATTATGTGGTCTATAAAAGGCGGGTTCTGCACACCTCCTAGAGTCATCGAGTTGAAGTGCGGTATCTCTATTAATTCTATAAATATGCATTAATTTTTACTTTGTTCTAACTAGGAAATTTATTAATCACACGGAAAATAATGTTCAGACAAAAATTGTGAGAAATTAAATTCCAGTTTATCTAGTATGCAGGTAGGAAGGTTGCAAACAAATTGCATTTTCTTGAATGCCTGCCAAAGTCCATGATTCTACCAAAATTTAAAACTACCCGATCTGATGCAAGGTAGGTTAAGTTAGGTAGATGGGTATATATGTTTTTATCAGGGGAACTTAAAAGAAAGTAAGCCGTCGGTTTGAAACCACCCAGATAAAGATATGAATCTCTGGAGGTTTTTCAGCTCGATTTTGTTCAAGTCCTCCAATTCCATGAAACAGTGACTGTCAAGAGTCTTCATTCTTCTGTTGGCAAGGGCAGGTGACAAACAGACTCAATTTCTTCTTCATCCCTGCAGCTTTTGCAATAATACAAGGTAAAGCTACGCAAAGATTTGATGTCACTGCGAAAATTCATTACATCGTTGATCTTACTCAAAGTTTAAAACACCCAGAAAAGTAAAATTCCCCAGATTTCATGTCCTAAGGTCCAAAACAAACAAAAAATGATTACATAAAACCTTTCAACTAACTTCAATACAATAAAAAAAAAATATCTCAGCTTACAAGTAGTGATCCCTTTGGGTTTCTAAGCTAGAACTAGCACCATAAAGTTTTTACATACATTTTTTAAAAAAAAACTTGGAAAAAATGGCAACGAAATGTCGAGTTTAAGGTTATGCGTTTCTTGTGACAGCAAATTAATGATTTATTCAAAGTACAACAATGAAAAAAATCTTGCTGGAAACGCAATGAATCAAAATCCGATTTGCATTTCAAATGTTTTTGAAGCGAAAAACTATACCCAGCAGATATCCGGCTCTAACTTTTCGCCATATTTTCCAAATGCGCGACAAGTATGGGAGAGACGAAAATATTGGCGATTGAATTTCCTGTTTCGCTGTACCCTTTCCCCTCACCATGCTTCCATCACAGAAAAGCTATTTAGAAATTCATGATGGCTTCTATTATTTTCTAATCGAAAATTCAATTCAGAATATTTCTGTCTCGTATGATTTTATCGTTCGAGAGCGTTTAAGACCTATTTTGACCTCTGATTACAAAAAAAAAAATAGTAATGAATACATGAGAGCACCAAAAACATTTATTATAGAAATTTCAGTTGCCGACATCAGTTTCTTGGTACAACAAGATTAATAGTTGAGGCAACTGTTCTTGGCCTTAGAGTGATGATCCAAATGCTACTGAAATTCATTTGGAAAAAACCAAGATTGAGGATTTTCTGGGTAGATGAAGCTGCCTTTCTTGAAGAAGCTTATCGACTTGGCATCTGTAATAGTGGTTAAACTTAAATCTTTTTAAATTCCAAATTGTGTTTTTTTCTTTTTGTTTGGTTTACGCAAATGGATGTGGTAATCTTCTAAAGCTACTAGTAACCATGGCTACCAGCATGCGCAATTGACAAGCCCTAATAATCCAAGCCAGGAAAGCGCCTATGTACTAATCCACACCCAGCACTCTTCCTCCACTCCCCCGCGGGACTGCAGTTGGGTATTACTTTGCGGGCAAATCACGCTATGCGTTTTGTGTCAGCTGCTTTAGATGCCTCTGTTGTTTCTGTTGATCTTCTTAGCTTTTCTATTCTCCGCAGCTCATTTCGAAGAGTTGTTACGAAACTACATATTGCCACCCGAATCTCTTCTGACTGCAACATATAGTCGAGGAGTAACGACGAACTGGGCAGAAAAGTTCTCCATGTCGTGAAGTAAGTGCAATGAAAGACTGCGTGCTCCGTATCTTCATCTTCATCTGGGCACTCTGAGCAGGATGGTGAACTATCGTGTCCAAACCGGTGGAAGTTTTTGCGGTAACCGCGGTGACTAGACAGAAACTGCATAAGATGGTTGCTGCATTCCCCTTATCCAGTCTTGGATTGTCGGTATCAGTTTGCATATCCATCTGAGTTTGCCACATAACTGCTGACGCTGCTTTTTCTTCCACTTTGATCATTTGTTGTCATTGGCATCGTTTTGGTTCAGGATTGTTCTATTGTATTATATATTCTGAATATCTTCTGAATATCTCGTCGCTATAAAAAAGACGTTTATGATAGTTCGGAAGCCGCTGATTGTCCGTATCGCACAGAGTCTTTATGTTGATGATAGTCTCCTTTTGGTCTTCGTGCTTACTACCTGTACCCAGACTGGGGAGGCATATAACAGAACCGATGTGACAACTCTGGAGAGCAGTATCCTTCTAGCGTATTATTTTTATAAAGTTCAGCGTTAGCACTGCATAGTACTCTTTTGTATCGTTGAGCCATCTTTCTCCTTCATCATCAGTAGGTCGTGCTTTTCTGAAGCCAAATTGGTGGTCTGAAAGAGCCCCTTTCTCTTCTGCTACTGCGAGTAATCTATTATAAATTTTATATACACATTTATATGTATATATATTGGACGATAGGGCGATGGTTCTCCTGGAGACTTCTTTCCTTTGGGTAGCAGGACCAAATGTTGTATTTTCAATTTTTCAGGAAAGGTTCCTCTTCGAAACACTTCTGCATTGTCGCTATGAAGAGGTCTGATCTCTTTTTTACGGCCATCGGATCCGGACGTCTTATTGTCGTCTATCTTGCTGCATGCCTTTAGCAACTCCTCTAGAAATTAATGGGACATCCTCTGGATTGACTTCTTCTCAATAATATGGTTCTTCTCAATAATGGTTATGTGCAACACACTGTATTTCGAAAATCAAAAATGGTGCGCCGTAGTGACTCGACTCTGGGGACGTACTATGAGTGTGCAAGGCATTAGTTCTATAAGCGTTACTGTAGCCGTCGGAAAGATAGAATTTAGGAGGCAATTTCTTAGCAAATTATATGTTGTGAATGTGCTTGATTCTTGACATTTAATTCTTTGGCATGAGACTGTACTTTTTTAAATTGATTTAAGCACAACAAACAAAGGATTAAAGGCTTTTTGTGACCAAAATTTATATATTCTAATGATATTTTCTTAATATCTGACCCAATACAATATCTGGATATATTGGAGGGAATATCAACGGCTACATATATTTTGTGAAATATACATATATGTTTACACATATTTTTTTTTAATTTCTAACAAAATGTTGAAAAAAGTTGGCTATTTAAAAAATATGTACATTCGTAGCTAATGTTTCGGCTTCTAGAAAGATTCTTTTCCAATTTAATCTCCATTCTTAAGCCCCAAAAATGTATAACGTATACAAATAGGTGTACGGATATGACTAGGTTGGTATAACTTTCAATGTTGATTATATATATACCCTATAGGTTAGGGTGCAGTATTTTAATTGTTAAAAAATATATAAAATTCAATGACAAAAAAAAAAAAAATTGCATGTACTACCTATACATATTTAAATTTTAAAAAAAATTGTAGTTGTTATTTTGTACCCACAATGTAAATTGTTAGTGCTATTGCATATCGGAAAAAATAAAAATTAGTTCCACCTTATTGTGCATAGTCCTCTTTAACTCAGATATTTCCTTTTCAGGTGAACTTAATCTTTAATCTGAAGTTAAACAGACCATGCAAACAAATTTCTTTTCTCAAGTCAATCCATCAATTCCCTACAGTTTGACATTCAATCGAACGCAAGTGAAATATTTATTTAATTCAATTTCCCAGTCGAAACCGTGAACCGTAGACGTAGATCCTTCACTTTCATTTTACCACTTTCTTTATTTATTACTATGTATGCGACACAACCCCTTTAAGAAATAACTCGTGTAAAAAGAAATTGTTTACCCTTTTGTGTGTAAAAAAAAATGTGTACCTGAATTATTAAATGGGACAAAAACTAGAACTTTTCTCGCTTTCACTCCTCACTTTTCAATCCTTCATGCAACCGGTTGCAGCTGTTGCTTTAACAAAACCATACCTACTCGTATACCTTGGTACTTAAAATTGCATGTACACAACCACCGCATACCCCCAAAGGACTCTTAAGCATTGCGAACATGAATCACCTGGGAAATCAACAAGGGATATGCATGGTGACTTATTCATTACGTATACATATGCTTTTGTATATCCATCCATCGTACTGGCACAGTAAATTACTTTTCTAAAACTAAACCAAAGCAAATACATACTCGTATATGTATGTACAGTCTAGAAGCAGCCCCAGCCAAAAAAAGAAAACAACACACACAAACAAGAACCGCGAGAACAACACAGAAATAGGCAAGGAACTCTTAGTTGGCAGAAAATCAACTTCACTTTGATTTTCTCATCCTTCGCCAAGGATTTACATGCAAATAGTATCTTGTTCTTCCTGAAATTACAAATGAAGGATTTTATGAAATAAAGTGAAATAGCGGGAAGAAGAAAAGGAAAACGAATAAAAGTTTTTGATTTTGATGTGACTTCAGGAAAATGTTTGCTCTTGAATCCTTTGAAATCTGTGCAGTGAAATTTTCCGGAAGTCTCCTGAGCAAGACCCATTTTCTAATCAGATGAAGAGAATAAACATTTCCTACGATTCGGATGAGTCAATAAAACTGTAGGTTCGGCTCATTCGCGTGAAAAATATAACACACTGGTTGTGAAACTAGGATTTAGGCGTTCAATGTTTCCGACTTTGACCTGATTATGTATTAGCCTTGATTGTTATGATAAATATTCGCTATAGATATCGTATAGTCTATTACTTTAGATAAGTTTGCTTTCAAACACCATTTTTACGAATCGAAACAAATATAAAAAATAAATGTCAGCGCATGGTTTGAAAAAGTGGCTATCAGTTGAGAATTTGTCGTAATGCGAAAACCTGTTACTTGATTTTGTATAGATTTCTCGCCTTTAAGGGTTTTGATATGTTGCCTAGTTGGTTGGAAAGTGTAAAATGTCCCTTGGGCTCCTGTTGTGTTGCTTTTATGGGTCATTAGCCGTCCAAGTATTCCAGGTATACCTCCTCATCCTTCTCACAATTGTTACAGAATATATATATGTATATAATATTAAAAATAATAATGAAAATTATATTGTTTATAATATTCTGGTACTGAAGGAATTTTTGTGCAAATTGATGTGTCGTGCAGTCAGTCCCACCATTAATCTCATATAGGTATGTAGGTCTAGCCATTGGTTTCATTGTTTATTAATGGATTTAAAAAAAACTTTTTTTAGCCGGGTAGAAAAAACTCAACTGGAACTTAAACCCGATGATAAGCTTGTGTCCTGCTTGGAATAAATTCGTGGTATTCGTTTGCTATATTTTTCGTCTTACCAAGCATCCCTACTTTTTGACGATTGATGTCTCAGCACATTCATTACTGTTACTGTAAAGATCTTTTCAAAGGTATTATAGGACTCCATTAGGTAAGAAATTTGTTTACGTTTAAAGAACATTTTTACTATCTTTAGGACAGAGGTCATTTGTTTTTCTCAAAATGATCGTAAAATATATCTGAGGGTTGAATTGTTGCAAACTTTTCACTAAACTCAATTCCTTGACTTACAGCTTAATTTTTTACATATAAATATGAATTATACGTTTGTCAGTAGCCTATTTGTCGGGAATGCCGTTGTCACTTCGAAAACCACTTCTGCTACCGTCTCCGTTCCACAAGTTCAATACTGGAAAATCTTTATTCACTTAAAGATACGTATATCGAAGTAGCTCTACTAAGAACCGTCGCTGGATGAATAGCAAATCAACAGAATCTATTTTTGCAGACCCTCCGACTCACTGTAGTTGACGCTTTACAGCTTCACTACACGACAAGACTTATCCCATGAAGCGAACTGCATAATGCAAATTTCGTTTTCGTAAATTAAGTAAAACTAATTCATTTTTGATGACTCTCAACCAGAACACATAACCGTTGCAGAAATTTTTCGAAGTCCTTTTTTTCCCAATTTGTGGTATCATCTTTTATAAAGTTTCACCGAACCGAAATTGCTGAAGCTAGAACTACGAAATTTGGACAGTAGTTGCGTTTTATAACGTAGGCACCCACTAAGGAAGGTTTTTTCGAAATTCAACCCCTGAGTTAAAAGGAAAACATATTTTTTCCGTCGAATTGAAGCATTTATAAACGACATCCAAAATCCACGCTAGTGAAGCCGCGGGCATCAGCTAGTTTGTAATATAATCAATCAACATTCATCAATCGGCATTGTCTAATAAAAATTCAGCATTTTACTGCACTATCCTAACCTCCTTTTTTAAACAACGAATCTTGGATTCACGCTTAACGTGAATTCAATACATATACTCGTACATAACGAAATTTCGCACAGTTCAACGCAAACAAAACTACCTACATCTATTTTCCTTTATTTACACTTTTTACCATAGCTTTTTAAATTATCTTTCTATGCGCATTTTTTTAATTCATAACAAATATATATGATATCTACAAATAAAACTCATTGTAATATTTGTGCAAATAATATGAATCCGGTGTTTAAGTGTCATAGCAATACACAATACATATCATTAATGTTGTAATTAAACTGTGTTACAAGGATAATTCCCTTGAAAAATAAAAATAAAAAAATTACTATTATAAAAACAAAACAAATGCAAAATCAACATGAAGAAAAAAAAATGTAAATGTATTGTTGTTATTATTTATACATAAACATAAATATATTTGTCATTACTCACACAACAAAAAATATATTATTATAAATTATTAAGATTAATTCACAAACAAAAAATCCATTTATTTACTAATTGTTGCAAAACTAAAAAAATACAAAAACAAATAAAAATTAATATTCATATATTACCCAATCAAATATTATTGTATGAGATGCGCGTACATAAAAATTATATTATAGATAAATTGCGATTTGTGTTTGAATATAAAAACAAAAAAATAATAAAACAAAAAATGATAATTTAAAAACGTAATACATATTTATAAACAATTACAAAGACAATGTTTTGAAGTAAGTGAATTTTTTTGTTGAAAAGCCCTCCGATATAAAATTTATTTATTTTTTTTATTTTTATTTTTTTGTTTAGCACATATTTTCACCCCCATGAAATACAACAATCATCATATAAATGGCATCTATGCATTAAAAAAAAAAAAAAAAATTAAATTTACCTAGGGTATACAACATGAAGAATAACTAAAAATTGCAAACTTGCAATTTCATGAATAGAAGACAAGTTATTTTTCAAAGCTTTAAGAAAACGTTAGGGAGGAAAAAACTAAACAAACAAAAAAATGTAAATAGGAGTAAATAAAAAAAAAAAGAAGAGTGAATTGTGTAACCATGAATATCATTTCATAAGTCACTAAAGTTACATTCATGAATCTTTGTTTGAAATGAAAAGTGGAAATGTGTGGAGCGTTGAGCAAAATTATAGTCTTAAACATTTTCAGCTGTTTTACTGAGAAATGCAAACAGACATGTATAAGTTGAAAATTGATGGAATTAAAAAAAACAAAATAAAGAGATAATTGTTAGAGAAGTTAAATATATAGTTATACCGGCGATGATATATGATAAAAGAACTAAATAAAGGCATAAGAAATATTTCGGAATAAATGTTTGAAAAAAATTGTGATTTTCTATCATATTTACTTGAGCAGCAACAAAAAGTGGCGCACCTCGAATATATGCAATAGCTGCATCAAAGCTTGAATTAAAGCGGGTTTTTTAAGGTTAGTTATTTATTTGAACAAAAGTAAGTAATCCAGATTAGAGCAAAGAAGGAAAATAGTGAACTTCAAAAAAAAAAGAAAAATTAAAACGTCAACACTTCATAAAACACATATAAAATTAAATTTCACCTGCACTCCTTTGTTTTGATAGTGTGTATTACCTCCGCGAGCATCAACTAAAGCCGAAATTCATCTGCGCGTATTTAAATAGAGATAGGCGTAACTTCAATGAGATTTTTAATGGCCACATTGCCCACATTTAAATAGAGATAGATTTTAAGCCAAGTTCGATAGAATTCATGTCGGGGCTCTTCACCACTTCTTGAATGTACCCATTAACGCACCTAGCGACGTGTGGTCTTGCATTATCTTGCATCAACAAAACATGTTCTCCAATAAATGCTGCAAAAAGAACGACATATTCCTCAATAATGTTGTTATGTAGGAATTTGAGTTAATCGAGCCCTCAACAATACAAAGCTCTGTTCTTTCGTGTAAATAAATTCCTCCCCAAACCATGACAGAACCTCCCCAGAAATTTACGCGTTGTGCAACTGTAGCCGAATACTACCACTCACCTTTTCTCCTACATTCTCTACTTATATGACGTCCATCTGGTGATTGCAAACAAAATCTTGATTCATCGGTAAAAAGATATCGACTCCAATCGTTCTCTGTTCAGTTTTGGTGAAATCGGGCAAATTCCAGCTCATGTTGCCTATGCTGTACCGACAGTCTCGGTACCAGAGCATGTTTTCTAGATCTCAGGTCACTTTTGACTAACCACCGCATTACCATGTGAACATTTACAGCTGTTCCTCTAATGCTATGTAACCTCTGTGATAGCTCAACTAATGTTTGGTGACGATCTCGAAGGCTTTGAAGGACCAAATATCGGTAATCTCTTGCAGAAGTTGCTCTGGGGCGACCTGAGCCTTGACATCGGGTACACGAGTTCGTTTATCCTATACCTTTTAATGGATCTTCGCAGTTTTCCAATCGCACGCATTTAAATGTTATGCATGCATCAGGAGGAAAATGGAAAAACAATAGCGGTATATTTCCAAAATGATAACAAAACATGGAAAAGTGTGACTGTGCCACTTTTTTGTAATTCAGTGTATACATTAACAGCGGGTTTTACAGAACGTTTTCATTAAATACCTATAGTAGCTTTGAGGTTCACGTGATAGCCCACCGCCTATTTATTCATCAACTTGCGCTCATCAACTTGCGCTTTGTGACTTACTTACACGAACAAATTTAGGATATTTTCACCCCCTTTTTAGGAACATACAAATTGTACCCCATCAGTGTTGCCAGAATGACACTTTTGTACCAAAAATTATAAGTTTTTTGTTTTTTTTTAAATCTGATGTGATACTTCATTTTAAGTGTTCCGTAACAGAATGGCATAAACGGAACACTAATGGATTCAACATAGTGCCCGTCTGTCCATCTGTGCATATGTTTGTCACACGCTTGTAACCGTTTGAGCTAGAGTACTGATATTTTTTACAAATTTAATAAGTGGTGGACCAAAAATAATCAGCTGAACAAAATATTTTTTTTTTGGGGGAGGGCTTTTTGGGATATAATGTACTCAAAGAAAACAAAATATTTTTATACGCCATTATGTGACATTGAAAATTAAAGCGGTGCCCCCAAACCCTGTTTTCTGTAATATCTAACAATTCATCATGGATAGATTGACTTGGCAACAACGTTACCAAATCGTGGAATATTATTTTCGAAATCAGTGTTCAGTTACACAAACTTATGGAACACTTCGCCAGTTTTATGTACCGAATAATCGCCCATCTGAACGTGCTATTCATCGTGTTATGGATAGATTTCTCACTTTAACGCTGCATGACATTAGACCAATAACAAGAATGAAACAAGTGCGTTCCAAAGAAAATAACATAAGGTGGTTTGGTGGTGGTTTACACGCTGGTAACATCATCGGACCTTATTTCTTCAAAAATGAGGCAGGAGCTCGCATTACAGCCAATGGTGACCGATACAGAAAGATGATCAACGAATATTTTTTTAAAAATTTACGTGACATCGATGTGGGCGATATGTGGTTCCAGCAGAATGGGGCAACGTGTCATACTGAGAACAATACCATCGATTTATTGACATCAAAATTTGATGAGGGAGTTATTTCAAGATTGGGACCTGTGAATTGGCACCAAGATCTTGTTATCTAACGCCGCTCGATTATTTTCTGTAGGGTATGTGAAATTGCTTGCTTAAGTGGATAAATCAGCAACGATTGAAGCTTCGAAAGACAATATACAATGTTTTACTGCCGATATACGGACCCAGATGCTCAAAAAAGTGGTCAAAAATTGGACCGACAGGATACGCTTTGTAATTGCCATGGCTTTACCTTTTTCCGCAAATTAAGGACAAAGCAAAAATAGGATACAGTTAAAATAATGATACGGAACACTAACCAAGCGAGGCCCGACTCGCACTTACCAATTTTTGAAATATGACAATATTGATACTTTTCATTTTTTGGAAAATTAAAACAATATTTCTCCATTTTCGGAATTTTATATTCGAAATTATATTTTAGACTTGTCGCTTGCATTAGATGAATAAGACAGAAAGGTAATTCGACGCTGCGAAGTTTGAAAGAAAATGTGTCAATATAAGTACTGCTAGCATTTAATATAACTACATGTTCAAACAGGCTGCCCGGTGGCAGATTTATGTTTTTAAAGGTGAATAAAACAAAAACTGACTTTTGGTCATTACCCTTATCGAGACATGGCCAATTTTTTTTTAAACGAAGAACTGAGTATTGCAAACATTAACTCAATGATGCAGCTTTTTATTATAACCGAAAATATTATATAATACGAGTAATTAGTTATAATAAGAAAACAATAAATGTGCACATAAAGCATTGTGAAATATTGCGTATACACAACTTAGGGATTATCAGAATACGAATGCATAAATGTAGGAGTTTTAATGCAGCACTCTAGATCAAGTTGCACTTCATCTCCTCTTTAACATTGCCAATATTATCAAATCGCATTGTAGTGCGACATGTGCTTACACGGAGTTCGTAGTTTGGTTTTGCAAAAAATAACGTTCAATCCACTAGATCCTGCTATTTGCTCTTTTTATTGACTATTGGTCTTTTCTACTCGTATATTTATAAAAGACTATCGATATCTATTTTGACAGTATTTTATAGTTTTTTGGACGCCATTTCGAATTCGCTATTTTGAAATTCTCTACAGTAGAGTAACACATTTGTTGGCGCACACATTTTTATTGGATTAGGACAGAACCACTACAAGACGTGGCTATCTGTGAATTGTTATTTACTCAACGCTCAAATAGCAGCTGCCTGAGAAGGCAAGACGTACTGCACCTTACTTCATAAGCTTAAAAAGCAGCAAATATGTGCGACAGTGGGACCGTGTATACAATCAGGAAGAAGTTGATAGGTGGTCAAAACTTCAAGCACCATCTATTGAAAAGTCTGGACAGTTTTTTGCTGATATTAGACGAAGGAATACTCTCTTATTTCGGCACTAAGGTGAGACAATTGATCAGCAGTTTTAAGGAATGTATTCTAATTGAATCTGTTATATTTGAGCACTGAAAACTATGTAGTATTGAATAATTAAAGGGAATTAGCTTTCGCTCACATTGTGTTACATTAAAATAATAGTATAATGCTTTCAAGGCAGCAATTTAAAATTTGAAAATTATTGAAATCATCCTAATAGAGATGACTGTTTGTACTTTATAATTTAGTAAATTTGATGCATATTCTGCTCATGCATGTCCAATACTGACAATTTTTGTGAAACCATGTTAAAAAGTGATTTGTTTGAATAAAGATGTACTAAAAATATTGTCATGCTTTCGAGTCGCATAACTCCGTTATTTCCTACCTAAAACACAATTTTTTACTGCCACCTATTATGGCAAGTATTGGTTTTCTGGAGATTTTCGATGTCAAGATTTTAATCAAACTTTACATTACTATAATAGAGAAACTCAAAAAAGTGGGTCTCTCAGTTGTGTCTCTCTGTCTGTACGCACAACTGCAAACTAAATGGTTGGACGGATTTTCTTCAAACTTCATACCTGAGATCAGTAGGGTCACAATTCGAGATGAAATCGGAATTTTCATTAAAAATTAAAATTAATTTGCTCGAAAACAGCTCTAAAGATTTTGATCAAATTCGATATTTGAGTTATGGTGGATATATGCTATTAGATGACGTACCAGGTTTTGGCAAAAAAATATGTCTAACTGAATTTTACTTACTAACTTCTTCTTATAAATTGTTATCTAAACAATAATTGATATATGCAAGGTCATGGCGTACCAAGTAATGGAAAAATGTTAATCACTTTTTTTTTAAATTTAACGGATAAAAAAATAAATGAAATCCAAGTTTTGCAGGTAAACAAAATACATTTGAAGATACGTGCAACTCAGTCGTTCAAATTATTTTCCTTTGAATTGTTTATAGTTTATTTGTAGATATGACCAAATTATTCATCCAAAGGAAATCATGCATCTGCTTGGTGTTACAGGTAGTTCTGGCGTAACATGGCGCGACCACATATCAAACATTGCAAAATCAGCATCCATGAAGTTGAGCTACCTATTAAGAGCAAAAAGATACTTTACAGCACAACAGCTGCTTCTCCTATACTAAGCACAAGTTAGAATACGAATTGAGTATTGCTCTCATGTTCGGAGATCGGCTCAAAAACATCCTCTTTTTCTGCTCGACAGCATACAGAGATGAGCAGTCCGCTTAATAGAAGATCCCTTACTAACTTCCAATTTACAACCATTAGCTAATGAAAGACTGGTAGCGGATCCATGCCTGTACTATAGATACTATCATGGCAGATGTTCCGAAAGCCTCAATAGAATGATTCCTAGAAATGCAATATTTGAGAGTAGAGCAGATGCTCCTGAGAGAAGATGCTTATAGAGAGCTGCTTGTTGATCAAAATTTCATCATCGATACAAACAAATGCAGGGACATCTTATTGCGATAATCAAGTTTGAAGTAAAAATTAAGGGAACAAATTTTTTTAATTTTTTTAAAAAATTTCGAGCCGCCCTTCCTGTTTGCTAAATCACAAAGACGTTCATGGCATATATTTTTATTTACTAAATTTTCTTTTTAATGTTATCAAGACAAAATCCGTAGCTGTAGGCGTAACTGTGGCACGTGAAGACCGATTTTTTCAACTTCAACTAAGGGTACCGGCTTAGGGGGTGAAATTCTCCTCCCTGCCATACAATTTTTTTCCTGTCTTGACCCAAATAATAACGCACCGGAATTTATATGTACATAAGTTGTTCGCTTATCACAGACCGGCGAACAAACGCTTGCAATTTATAAAAAGGTGATTAGGAGGCAATCCCTCTCCTAATTGAAGTGGTGTAGGCACTGTTCGTCCCATTGGTTTTATATACATATGTACTTAGCTAAGCATAAGTGTATATATGGAGAAACTTCAATCCCTATTCAATACTATACTCATACCTAGAGAAACTCATCAAGTTCCATTTACACTGCGAGTTTTTCATAGGATTAAAGGACTTCAATAAAATCTGAAACTAGGCAGCTTTATAATTTAAATAACGCCTACACGTTAAGGAGTATTAAACATGCATAAAAAATTATATGCGCTTCAGTTTTCACAAAAGATTCAACGAACAAAAGGCTCCACTCTTTAACGCATTCACCGTTGAAGAGAATTTATTGATTTTTCTCAAAGAAAAGAAAGGATCCCGCAAAACCCTAGACCCACCTTTAATCCAACCAATCGACTGAATCACTTCTAGCAGACCACCACACGCACCATTGCGTAAGGGATAATTTCTGCACCCAATAGTCCCCATATCCCTGAAATTCAGCATAAGGCAACGGCAATAACAAAAACCTAAAATGATCCTTTTCCAGGTCAACAACTTACAAAAGGGCAGCCGCCAATGCCATCAGAAAGGGCAAACAACTCCGCAGCACCGTAAAAACTGCCTTGACATTATCTCTGAGTATTTGAGCAGAAAGATTTTATGTGAACCTCTCTCTCTCTCTCTCTGGGTGGTTGGTTGTTTGTGTGTATGTTTCACGATAAATCTCATTGAAAAGGGTTAATTTGCCAGATCTAAAACTTAATGATGCACGCTTCAAAGGAACACCAGGCGGATGGATAAGCGAACGCAGGAGTTGAAAATAAAGCATGGACAGGCAGGCCGCTACTATGTTTGTCATCACGTTGACAATAACTCATCTCCGGGCTATTGAACTACAAATAATCATGGATTCCATTGTGTCCCGTGTGTGCCCCCTTGTAGAACTAAAATCTATATCCCTCCATAAGGATTTATTTCCTATGCAGTAAATGATGATGATGGCGATAGAGAAATCAGAGGTCAGGATCCCTAAAGCCTATCAATCGATAAATTCGAAAGTTATCGACTATGCGAGGGTGAGTAACCATATGGTTTGGCGAGCGGATGAGGAGGAGTATGAGGCACACTATTGATTGGGGTCAGAGCAAATGGCGTCTTCGCATGCAAATGGCCTATTAACACCACCAACCCACCAACGAACCTGTGTGTAGTAGAAGTAAATTAAAGGAGTGCCGGTACAGCTGCACGTTTAAAGTCAAGTCAACTCCTCCGACCGCAATTAAATTTTACTATCAAACCGGAGACTTAATTTCGTCACAGGCTTCCACAACTGGTTTTGATTTTTTTGACCTTAGAAGCGCATTTATTGCGAGAGGACTGTTTATTAGATCCTTTGTTATGCGAAAGGATTATTACGCTCGATGTTATTATTGTTTTAAAATGTTACTGCTGCTGAAGGGCGACAACATAGAGGAGCGAGTAGATAAAATGCTCGCTCAATTTAATGTTGCTCTTGGTGCTCGTAAAGATTTTAAGTTTTATTAGATCAATTTGAAAATTACTACGCTGATTAAAAATAGAGTTCCGAAATCCAAAGCCTCGGGTTGGGTTGGGATCTGATTTAAATTTAGTTTCATTAAAATTCTCTTCAAATTCAACACACTAACAAATGGCTAAGTGAAGGAATCACGAAGTGTGGGATAAATTGTAGCAGGCGTTGGCCTCTCTATGTAACTTATCACTGCTTGAACAGCCATCAATCTTTAAAGGGATTTGCTCTTCAATCAAGTGGTATATCTTCGCCATACTGCCCCCAACAGTGAGCCAGTGGTAGCGGAAGTTGTCTGAAGGGCAGCACGTATTTCATTGAAGAGATTCGCAAGTTTTGCCATTGAATCGAGGCACAATGACACACGAGAAGTGATTAAGAGATTATTCTGGTAGCACTTACTGTAAAATTATTTCAACACACGAGCAGTAGAAGATTTGTGTGCAATTTAAGGGATTAAGGATGGTAGAAGTAGAAAAGGAATCTGGCAGCAGAAATAGTCAATTTGTTATACTTTATTTTTCAATTGAATTTAATTTATTTAAGGTGATCGTTTATTTATAGCTGAAGACGCTACCGAGGGACTATTATCTTGTAGACTTTGGTATAAACTATCATAATGAGTTCTGCAAAGATTTCGCTACTCAACCTATGCCTGCAGGGACAAGGAAATTAATATCGTAGTAGAAGCACGGCCAGTGATAACCGTCAAGGAAAACGACCATCCCTACGATCGTATGAATCTGAACAATATTGGCAAACACTAATGGTGGTTGCAGGGCTCGGACTGCATGTTTTCGGCTAGCATCAGTGAAAAATTGTCTAAGTAGGAAATTTCCTAGATGCTAGATTTTAAATTTCAATAAAGTTCTTTTCCTAATTTGCCAATATGTACCAACACAAGGTTCCTTGACTGGGTGTTAGTGACTAAAGAATCGATCAGAATGTGCATCTGCGTCTGAGTTTGAAGTTGTCTTTAATTTATTCCTATTATTTGGAGGTAAAAACTTTGTATGAGGCATTTGTAAAGAATAGATTAAAACCTAATCACCAAGGGAAAAAATATGCAACAACTTTTTGAGATCGTAGAAAAACATGTCGTAAGTTAAAATTGAAGTTGTTGTAGTTTGCAAGTGGTTACTTTTAATTTGAATAATTTTTCCAAATTTCTTAAAACCAACACATAAGCTGTAATAGCTTAAGAGTTATAACGTGTTAAAAGGCGGCCCCTCTAGAGTTCCAACGAGACTATCAGTACTGAGTAAGAGCCGTTTCAGACATAACCTTCATAAGATATAAACTGGCGGATATACGGCTCGAAGTGTAAAGAATTCAATGAGAGCTTTCACACATTTCCAGTGTGTATGATAAGGGGCGGCATTTTTGTCCATTTTCATACGACTGCCAAATGACTTTAGTGTATTTTAGGTAAAAATACCTCAGTAGATGATAGCACTATTGTAGCATACATAGATAGTCGGCAGCTATAAAAGCCTAGAAATCGCCAACAGCATGATCCAAATTGGTACAGCAGTGCTGCAAATCTATAAATAAGCTTGTTGACGTTTTCCCGTGCTGGGTTCCAGGACACTGGGACGATTTGGGTAATTGCAGGGCGGCGAAGCTAGTAAAATGGGATATAGAATCTATAAAATTTCACCTTGATACTGAAGCCAGTAAAATGACAATCAGCAGGTAGAATATTATCAAATCTTGCTCAGAGTAGATTCGAAGTAAACAAAAAGCACTCAGCCTATAAATAAGAAAGGCCTAAGGTCTACAATAGTAGCAATTACAGGTCATTGCTTGATAGAAAGGCATGCCATTAGATTGGATGCGAGATTTTTATACATTTTGAGTCGAATATACGATGCCGGATATGTATGAAACGTGGATAAAGAGCTTTGTCTTCCGGTCAAAATGATTCAGCTTATAATCATGGAACAGGAAGTGAATAATACCGTTGTGGTTACCCAAAACTATTCCCCTTTAGGAAGAAATTCATCCTATAAATTCCCTGTCCGGTATTCTTATGGTATCACAAAGGTCCTTTTCCCTTTTGTTCTAAGAGTTTCCCTATCTAAAAGCACCCAGCTAACCTAACCCAATTTTAATTATCACTAGTAGGAGCTCGTACAAAAACACAGAAAAATAACCAGAGAAATGAAATTAAATCGAATATAATGGTAACCACCTCCGTGAGGCTTTTCTCAATGGCATGAACAATCGCTCACAAAAAAAGAAAACTATTAGGGTACATTAGGCTACAGCAGCTGCTCTTTCTTGAAGTCTGACCTGAAGCATTTTTTTAATCAAAACATACCTTATACATACATATACCCTATCCCATAAGGTATATTAACTTTGACACATAGTTTGTAACATAGAGAAATAGTAATGATGGACCCCCAATAGTATATACTTACATATGTTTGTGAACAGCATCAAAAGCAGCTATGTCAGTCCTTATGTTACCAATTTAGGGTGCTTTTTATCTGCGATCAGCATTAAAAGTTATGTCTACCTAGTCATGTCTCTGTCTGTCTGTATGTCACCAATTTTTGGGCCTTAAATTTAGCTAGAAACTGAAAAATATTGTCTTAAAAACTATGTAGACGCTGACTTTCAATACATTTCGTGCATATGTCCTATTTGGAAAACGCCCACTTTTAGGGGGAGTTTTCTTAAAAAAAGAGAAGTACATATTTTGATTTTTCAAAGCCATTTAATCAGAATCCGTGAACTTCGGTTACAGACGTGAAAACAGTTTTTCGTATAAAGTCTTTAAAAATTGCGGAAATATTCTCTGAATAGATAGATATCTATCACTGCATTCGATTACAAAAGTTTAAGACGCCACGCCTACTTCATTAGGGGTGGATAAGGACACAGGGTACCAAACGTCCTGTTCCAAATAGTTCGGAACTTTCCTGTATGTTTCTAACTACGTTTACTAGGAACTGAAAATACGTGTACTGCCGTAGGTAAATGTACATACTTTGACTTTTTTTACAAATCGTCCACGATTCATCAAAAAAACATATTTTTATTTCTCAAAGCTATTTACGGTGATGGTTAAGTCTTTTGTGAATATCTCATCAGAATTCGTGAACTTAGATTGTAAATGGTGAAAGCCGCGCCCTCTATATGTTAAATGCAGCTCTAATCACTATCATCATAGTTTCGTGTCAGATTTTAATCTACCAATAGATTCTCCAACGAATCTGTACAAAATCTTAATGCGCACAGTGCAAATTGTTCATCACTCGCTTTGGGGACTCACCCAAATTAAACTTCCTAAATTTATTTAAAATTCATAACAAAAATTACAATCCGTCTTTAACAGAGCGATAATCTTCTAACCCACTCTAATAAAGTGGTCGTGGCGCTGCGCATTTTAATGCAAATGCAATGACATCTTTCAACTCAAAAGATTTAAAAAGTTTTGTCGCACATCACAAATATTTGCTTATTGTGGTCTATCACTACTATGTAACAAACTATGTACATATTATAATAACATAATATTAATATGTATATCCTATGGGACATGATATGGAACCCAACTAATTCCTCTTCGAAGAGGAGATGTACCCATGCCACTGAGTAAACGAATCGGGCTGAGAGCCAGCCTATATTTGGGGCAGTATCCTAGACCAGATGTCCGACATCTTGAAGAAGGCACCCTTGTACAACTGTGTAAGAACGGTTTTATGTAGATAGGATAGAAGTGATAGGAAATGCCATTTTTTTTTCAAACTCTCCTAAATACATGACTTTACATGTTTACCTTTCATTAATAAATGTAGAATAAACTGTAATTCAATGCCCTTTATTTCAGATATTATTAGCTTGAAGTATGTAAACAATTTCTATTCTCAGTTGTAAAGCTTAATATTAACTATCAAGTGGCTATAACACCCCATGCCCCACCCATGGGTTTTGCCAAAGAGTAGGGGTGAAAGTGCCAAGTAGCTATTATTTAAATAAAATATCACAATAAAACAATTTTTAGGATGAAAATAATTTAGCATAGATATTTATTAGTTTTTCTTTTTTTTTGTAGAAAAGTAAAGGAATAGCTTTGATAATGATCTTGGAGTACTTTTTTCTACAAGGATTTAATTTGTTCACACTTGGTATGCATTCAGTGTGTATGAACAGTGTGTATGAAAGAATTTTTTTATAATTTTGGGCTACAATAAGAAATTCAAACAACTTTTTTTTTTTAATCAATGTATTTCATTTATTTATTTTTTTGTTATTGTATAGAAAATTCAATTTTATTTTATATAACTAATTGTTTTTCAAAATGACCTCCACGCTCATCCACGCATATGCGACAGCTGATCAGAAAATTATTCATTGCGTCCTGAAGGGTTGAAGTCGCCTCACTTATTGTTTTAATGGACTGCTTTAATTCAGTCAAATTCCCTGGTTTCGTTTTGTACACCTCTTGCTTGACATTACCCCATAAAAAAAAGTCTGGTGCAGTCAGGTCAGGTGACCTTGGGCACCAGTGGAAAGTGGAGTTTCTGGATATTAATTTGTTCGGGAATTTTCGTTGGAGCTCCGCCATAACCGGTCTGACTATGTGTGCAGTTGCTCCATCTTGCTGGAACCAAATGCTGTTGAGACGGATACTTCTTCAGCACAGTTCGGGTAAAAAAAACTCCTTCAACATCTTTAAATAACGGTCCCCATGGACAGTTACTGTTACACCGTTTTCTTCAAAGAAGTATGGCCCCACAATGTACCTTGATGAAACTGCGCACCACACAGTGACTCGTTCTGGGTGCAGTTCCGTCTCATGGAGTATTTCTAGATTAGATTCACTCCATATATTGCAATTTTGTTTGTTTACATTGCCGTTTAGATCAAAATGGGCCTCATCAGACATAAACAAGCAATTTATCAAGCTGTAGTCTTCTTCGGCCTTTTCAATAATTTTTTGGCAAAATTCCAGGCGAATAGTCAAATCCAGAGGGTTTAACTTGCTAGTAATTTGGACTTTGTACGGAAACAAGTTTAAGTCATCATGAATTATCCGTTGTAATGACCGTCTGCTAACTCCAATTTGCGCCGATAAGTTTCGAGTCAAAACGCTTGGATTTGCCTGAATTGACGATCCTACAGCCGCGATTGTGTCTTGAACCCAAATATAGGGATCTCGATGGTACGGTCTTCGTGCGATGCTTCCAGATTCGGCAAACATATTTACCAGCCTCATAATGGTCCATCTACTCGGGGGAGTGCCGCCAAACGCCCGCCTAAATTCCACTTGGACGGAAATGAAGGACTGCAAACCATGGTACCGCTGTACTATCCAAATCCTCTTTTCGGTAACCTGTTTGTTTTTGTAGCACGATTCGTGTGCCACCCCATATAAGCAAATAAATGCGTATTTTAAATTTATTTTGAATAATATTGGGGGTGTGGTAAATCCCCTCATATGGTAAATGCTCCCCCTTCTACCAAACCTTTTTCGATCTTCTACAATTCAAGTATTTATCTGTGTGGTTCTAGTTATGTATCTAAATGAAAACTTTTAGTACAACTATTGTAATTCTAGAGCAACACTAAATTGCTGATTCCACTCATATATCTTATTGATACAGGTATAATATAATTTTCATCCAATGTACGTAATTTGGCACAAGTTTTTTTCAACAAATAAGTAGCTTCAATGATGGCTGTATAAATTTTCATTATTCGAAAATTATGCAGCGAGAACCTATACTATTTGTTGAATCATTTTTACTCAAATTCTTTAAGAGTCATACAGCTTTGCCCTGAAACTATGTCTGCCATAGGTTTGTCACTGTCACTTGTGCTACTTCTCGAGCGGCATGTGGCACAGCATTTTATAACGTGATAAAGTTTACAAATCGTACGCACCAAGAAGGAATAAGAATTTACATCAGCTTTTTCAAAGTGTACCCATTTGCGTACGATGTTCGTAGAAAGTTTAAACTTTGACACTTTTTGCGCTTCATTTTCACACAACACCTCATAACTCTGAGCATTCTAGGACCAAACTCCAAAGAAGGGGTAGCACACGAAGTAAGTCGTGATATCCTCAAAAGCAGCATCGCATCGACACTACAACGAAATCAACATTCCACAAAAGTAACACGGATTACTGATTAGGCTGCTCACACCGTATTCAAGGGTGTTATGTGCCACGTACAAATGCCTTTACTTTATCGTACGTGATTACTACTGGAGGGTGTATATTGTGTACAAAATGGCGGCGAAAAATACGAGGAGAAATTGGTAATCTTTCTACTGGGATAGCAGGTGAGTGCACAACACTTTACCTTTGTGGTGCCTGGTGAAATAAGTTCGCAAAAGAAAAACGTTACATCGTCGGCATGCTTAATGAGTGTTTTGAGTGAACTTTCAGAGAACTTTCGAGTTGATAAATCTTGCAACTCCCTCCGGCGTGTATTTTAATTCAAACGCGCGTAAACTGTCCACAAATGCATGACAAATCTCTGAATACCATTTTTTTCGAAATGAGTAAACCGTTAGACACTTGTTAAATCGGTTGAAATTATTTCTAGTGTACCTATATTTGCGCGATTGGTGATAGCGCAAGAAGTTAGTGTAATGAACTCGTTCGATTTCACTTAAAAAATTATAACAAAAAAAAAGCGAAAAACCCATATTGTATTTATACAAACAGCTTTTTTTTCCAATTTCACTTTAACCTCAAAAATTTTATAGTTTTTCAACATTTCCGAAATTTTACTTTAGAGCTACATACATACTCGTATATGAGTGCTAGTAAGTCTCAGCTTTGTTTCAAATTTTAACCACCTAGATCTAACGGTTCAAAAGTTGTGAGGGTGTGATGGACAGACAGACGAACACACAGATAGACAGACAACTGACTCTCACATAAGGGTTCCGTTCTTACTTTTTGAGTACCGAAACCCTGAAAACGTATTCCTGATAAAATAAAGGTCATGACTGAGTCTTACCCACTAGCTCCATGTATAACATTCGTTCGTAAAATGTAGAACTAAATGCTGGAGCTCCACGTGGATCAATCCTTGGACTTCGATTTCGATCTTTACTATGTTTACTAATGATCTGTATCTAGTATTAGAATATTGCTAAATTCGAATGTATGCAGATGATGTACAAATCCATCTTAGCTATTTTGTGGGCTTAACTGAGAATGCAATAGTTCGAATAAAACAAATTTATTGCTTGTCACCCGATGGTCCGAAAAAGACACTTTGAAGCTGAATTGGAAAAAAAGTCGAGCGAAAGTTACATATATGTACGTATATCTTGTACAGTTGTCGATTCGTAATATTTGCCGAAAATACAAATACATGGTGTTGAACTTTTGATCCGTTAAGAATCTAGGTGCGATTTGTAATCAAACTCTAACATGGTGTGCTTACGTAAGATGTAGGAAATTTTTGTAATACATTCCATCTTTATTTTAGGTGGCGCTACAACCAACAAGCGTTTCTATCCGAATAAATTTTCAAAATTTTTCTGACATTAAAAGCCTCGGTGATGTTGTTACCCACTTTGAAGGAGCAGCGTGCATTCTCCATTGTCATCCTGCACGACTTTGGCAGGGATGCCAAAACTAGACATAGTTCTCTATAGCTCGTCTCTATAAACGCTGTCATAGGCGACTATAAAATCGGTGGTAAGTATCGATTTGGCGTTCCTGTTTTTTTCCAAGATCTGTCGCAATGTGGATATGTGATATATGGTGGACTTTCCTGGCCTAAAATCATGGATTGATCAGATTGTTGGCAAAAAGGTTTAAGGTGTGTGGTATGACAGATAGGATACGCAATGTTGAGAAGACTAATACTTCTGTGTTTGGCGCAGTTCAGAGTCTCCTTTCTTAAGAATCAGGCAAGGAATGTTAAAGTTCGATTTGCCGGGCATATTTCCCTCCCACCGTATATTACAGATCAATTTATGTACGCTCCGTACCAAATCATGCCCAGCTGCTTCGAATAGTTCGGCGCTTAGACCATCGGCTCTAGTAGCTATAGATTCATAGGTTTCGATATTGCTATCTTCACTTCTCTTTGTTTGGGTGAACGGAATTGTCGATCATCATCGTCCAGGTAGAAGGGAGCTTCTGCCTGACTGCGGAGTTTTGGTCATCACCGCCATTTAACAGTCTGCAGAAGTGATCCGAGTCAATGTTAGCTAGTCGGAAGGTGCGGACATCCAAAATACTTGCATCAATCACGCCGTGATTACTCTGGTTGGCAATTTGTTGATTCAGTGAGCGTCAGGTACCCTTATGAATATTAAGGTGCGGATATCGAGCGCTACCTACAGTGATATTCTTTAGTCCGTTTCCAAATTTTTCATAACGTGAACATTAGTCGTAAGTCCTGTCGAGAGGGTCATATAAGCTATCTTTGGTTACGTCGTCCTTATCCTTTGTGGGAGCGCGAGCGCATATTAGGCTGATGTTTCTAAATTGTTTCTTAATGTGCATTGTCATCAGGCGTTCGCTCGCATGCCTAAAGAGCAGGACCTCTAACTGTAACGTTATCGTTGACTCCAGCTAAAGAATTCTTCCGCTGCTGCCTGGAACATGGGTAAAGTGCCTTAGTAGGGACACTCTCTCCCCCCCTCCTACAATCTCTCTCGTCAGCTGCCACCAACGACCTCCCTAAGGAATTGGAACCTAATCTTCAGTCGAGGTACTAGGCACCCGGGGTTCACGCCGCATGGGAGGTAAGAGTTGGTAAACAGAAGTTGGTTTGGGGATACCAGTAGACGCTTGTGTCATCTGGAATGAACGCACATATATATCATTTGAACACCCGAGCCTGTCTTCCAGTTAAGATGTTAGTTAATTCACCGATAATATGCGCAACCCATTTTTCGTGACCAGTATAGTTCAAGTAACATAAATTTGAGGTAGCAATTAATAATACATATATAAGCAATGTCTTTAATATTCTAATGTTTTTATTTGATCTAAATTTTAACAAAAGTCCCTAAGGATCTATTGTAAATTTTAGTACGTAAACCCTTTTTCTTAAATGTGTTGTGCATCTATAATAATTAAGGATTGATTGCTGTTAAATTAATTTCTAAAACTCAAATAAACAATATAACTGTATGGAAAAAAAGACGAATAGTCTTATAATATATAGACGGACCGACAGACGTATAAACGGACAGACAGACAGACAGATAAACAGAAAGACAGCCAGAAGTCTGTTATTCGAATAGACGTTATTGAAGTCCTAAAACCCAAAACGGGAAACAGAAGTTGAATAAGCAACCAACTTGTTAAACGATTTCTTAACGGCGGACAATTTTTTCCCATTATTATAAGGAGTGTCTGTCTTTAAATTAAAATCAATGGAATCCCAAGCCATACCACTCTCTATACATACATATTTCACATCTTTAATGGAAATGGATAAAAAAAATAAAATAAAAATGTATTTAATATTACAACTCATGGCCATCGGGATGAAATAAATACTTCGCTGTTGCAAAAATTCACTGACTATGCAAGGGAATAGACCTTTGCTTCCATTTTTTTCCATCTACGAAACTTTTTTTAGTTCATATCTGAGAAGCATTCTGAACACAAGTATTCCATTTGCAAAAAAATAAATTCAATTTGAAATTTATTTCATTTTGTGTTCACGACACAGGGCAACACCTTACCTCTGGGCATTTGTAAAGAGAAATACTTGTTTTTGATACGTTGTCTGGCCGTCAGGCAGAGTGACGGTTGTAGATTATCGTACCGCGCCAGAGGCATCTTTTGTCTTTTGGTTACATTGAATAATAACTCGGGGGCTCTTGGGAGAGATCCTTCTGTCGCAGTCACCCAAGGTATTGGTCAGACAAGTTAAACAGTCGGCAGTGCATACACTTGTAATCTTTGTTGGATGGTATTTCAAGTGATGGTGTATACATTTTAATTAGGTTTTCTATGGGAAACATTGAATTATTAATGCGAATTATTGTTGTTCAATTCATTCTATTTTGGCGTACTTATTTGTTTTGAATTTAATTCAAAATGGAATCCCATTGATTTAAATTACGAGTATGTGTTTATATTTCATGTAAGGATGTTGCATTAACTTCGGTAAGTAAACTCTAAAATATTTATTATTCATTGTAATGAGAAGTGTCAATTCTATTTAAAAGGAATTCAAATGAGGTACTAGCACTTTTAGTGACAACCTTGAGCTTATCAACTTACCTTCTTTTTTCATTTTGTCAATAGAATCTTACGCGTTATTAAATTGCAAAAATGTCTCTCGTAATCCCACTCCGTCAGTTAGTATTAAAGATCCTTTTTTTAAATCAAAGAAGTGTTTCCTCTTTATTGAATACAAAACAATGAATATGAATGTAATGCAGAGGCATGTCGTAATTCTACACAATCTTCTACGAAAATTAAGATACAAAATATCCTGTCACATAACAACAAGTAGGTACATACGGATATTTCGTTTACTCCGACTGATAAAATTAGTGTTTTTGTTTTTTGATAGACCACAAGAAAAACACTGAGGCTCATATTGTTCAACAAGGCCCATAGGCTAAAAGTTAAACACCTAATTCTTTTCTTCCTTGTAAAAAGATGATTCTGCTATTTATCCAATCTACACATCCCTCGCGGCTTAATGTATACCTATACGTACATGTTGTATTTTTTTTTGTAATATTCTCTCATTACACACGAAGGAAAGAAAATGAGGAAAGCTGTTTTGTTTTCATAGCAGCACAGCTATAGGAAGGCCTAAAGGAACAAATAGCGAATTCCTTGAAGCAATTGTTTGAAAGAAGAAAAATATATTCAACGTTCACGGAATTTAATGAGATCCTTAGCTCGCGACAGAATTCTTATTATTTCCTCATCCTTATTCTAGTTTAGTCCTTGTTTAGTGCTAAGCTTGATAGGTGTCTAAGCAGTGAAAAACACGTGAAATGTTTGTCTTTATTTAATTTTCTTTTTTCCTTATGCTGTTTGTTTATGATTCTCCTTTCACTTCCCTTTATTTTGCTCCATTATCCTTCCACGGGTGTAATATTTTTCCAATGGCTTTTGAATGGCCACATATTTATTTCGTTTTTTGTGCTTTTGAGTTGCAATTGAAGAGAAGAGCCCTTCCAGAAGCTGTTGTTTAGTGTTTACTTTTAATTATTTTCTGGTGATTACCGACTGTAAGCAAGGTTGTTGGCACCTGTCATGTGTTGTCAATCGTAAGTAGGAAAGAAACGTGCAAGGGAAATTTGAATTTGTTATTAGAAGGATGTAAACATATTCAGCATACGTTTGAGTGTACAGCAAGAAGTGTAATTGTCTTTGAAGGGAAATTTAAGAGATCTATTTTTCATTTCTGCTGCATACAAATGGAATATTAAGCCGTACTTATTACATATGATATAGTCATCAACTATGACAGTTTCGAAAATATATTCATGACTTATTACACGTACATATTACGAGTAGGTATTTTGACGCTAAAAGTCTATGCAGGGCCTACAATTTGATATCGTTGTAAAAGAGCAATTTGTTTAACTGAGAGAAGCTTCTTAAACGTAGGCCAGAGGCAGGACCGTGAAAAAAATTGTTCGTATTTTCTGGGTCTCGAACGAGTCTCCCGCTCATTGATCATGCCCTTAACCAAACAGAAAAAAAAAATGTTGATTGGATGAACTCTTCAAAAATAGACGATTTTGATCTTCGGTGAAAGAAAACAGAAAATATATATGTTTCCCCATACAAAAATATTCACATATTCACATAGCAATACACTTTTCTTTAATTACAGTTCGGTTATATTGTTCTTTAAGTAAATTTTTTTTTTTTCCGAGGGTTGGTGAAAAAATCTTCCATAGACACTATAAGGATAGCAAGCGCGTGCTCATAGTAGTGTCAGATTCTTACTAACTAAAAAAAAACCACCCTGCGATTTAATTTGTTATATATTGCAACTAAGAACGACCTTATCAAGCAATTTTTCTATCATGAAAAAAAAACTCGTTTGGCAGGTTACTTTCCACTGAAAGATCCTGCATGTTCAGCAATCTAGGCGCGGTTGATTCCTATCTCGCCAAGTCGAAAGGTTTCGTCCTTTGTAGTCGGCGCAATAAATTGCTTTCATCCAGAATTTGTAGGATTGTATTGTTGACATGTCCGATTAGTCGGTTTCTATGCTTTCTCGCGAAGCTTCTAATTTCAGCTTCGATTGTCGGAATTCCGAGATCCCTGTGGATATCATCGTTTCTAGTATACCACGGTGCGTGGACAATTTCTTTTAGCACTGTATTTTGAAAAGTTTTTAAATTATTGGCGTTTGTTTTCTTGGTACAGCCCCAAAGTTGTATACCGTAAGTCCACACCGGCTTAGCACTTGCTTGTATAAAAGCAGTTTGTTCTCAACACTGAGCTGGGAGTGTTTTCCGAGCAACCATTTCATTTCTCTATATTTGATTTCGAGTTCTTTACGTTTCATTTTCACATGCGAATTCCATTTCAGTTTTGCGTCGAGTGCCATTCCAAGGTATTTAGCCTCGTTTGCAAAAGGTATTCGGGCCAAGTTTAGGAAAATTGGCAAGACATTAGTTTTCTTATAAGTAAAATTCACGTGAACAGATTAAGATTCTTTGAGGGCGTTCCGCCAGTCCCTCGTCCATTCATTTACTTTATTCAGTGCGTTTTGGAGTTTTGCAGTCGTTTCTTCGATTGTTTTACCTACGGCTAGGGTAGCGGTGTCATCGGAAAACGTAGCCAGGATAGTGCCATCTTCTTTCGGTATATCTAGAGTATATAACAGATACAGAAGTGGCCCAAGAACGCTTCCTTGTGGTAAATAAAAATGCAAAGAAAGGAAATCAATTTTAAATAAATTTGTTTAACTTTTCATAGAGCTACAAAAAAAAAATCTAGATAGATCTAGAGCAAAATTGAACAGGGTCTTAGACCGTAGCTATTTGTTAAGCGTTGTTGCAGCTGCCATATATTGCTAATTTACAAAATAAAAGGATTTGTTTAAAATAAGGCCCATGTGTTTTCGATACTTGAATTTACAATAGCGAGCACAGAAACTGTACTATCTCTCTCTACTTAGGTACCTGTTTTTTTTTTTTTTTTTTTTTTATAACTGTCACTCGGGTCTATATAAGTTCTGTATCATTGGTGCGATGACATTACTCGTAGTTGCCTCAACCAACATCTGATATCAACAACAGTGCAGAGCGTGAATAATATTTACGGTATTTCAAATACCCGAGATTTTGAAGTGGTTGTTCAAAGAGAATACTATAATTCTGAAATAAATATTACGGAGGCAATTGAAAGCAAGTTGAGAAAGTTATATTCTTATTTTAAACGTATAGTTTTTGAAAAGAACGAGGACTTTCTGAACAAGGTATTTTCTTTCAAAGTGGGTGAAGTACCCGAAGACGATGGTTCACCAAGTATATCAAGGAAAATGCCCATAAGATCCTTGGATGTAAGTTCCGTTTACACAGAGAAGAAAAAAACTATCAGACGCTAAATGCAATATTGCAACTTCCGAAAGATTTTTAGACAAGTACAGTGGCTTACTTTAATATTAGGGCAGATAGTTTTAGGATACTTGCTGGTACGTAAATAAGAAAATAAAAGGCATACGAATTCAAATTTCATAAAGATTATTTAACAGTAAATATAAAACTTAATAATATTCAACGTAGATAAATAAATTATTAAGAGATGTGATTTTAAATGCATTATGATCCAAACAATCCATAAATGGGAATAAATTCGATGAATATGCAAAGATTTCGCTACAGGAAAAATACATTCATAAATTTCTGACACCAACTTTTCACAAAGTGTTGGATCATGATGCGCAAATCATAACATCAAACTTTACCAATAGGAGAGCTTTCGGAAGAAGCATAAGAATCAAAAAATAAGGACCACAAACGATATCGATACCAAAATACATGCAAAGTTTCACGTATAAGACAAAATGAAGATTTATTTAATATGCTTGATGTAACATCAGACCCACTAGTTTCATCTTTAAGGTACGCCAGGTGCGGGAGGGATCTGCAAAAAAGTTATTGCTCTTTAACGTTTTAAAATTTAGAAACGATGTCAACGATTTTCTTTCTGAAATTAAAAGCTGTATTTATTGTAAAATATTTTTATTATTGGGTATTATAGTTTGTGTTTGTCCTGTTTTTAAAGTTTTGCATAATTTTACAATATTTTCAATTTCGTTTTAAATTAAAAACTATTATTTGTAATTATAAATATAGAAAAAAAAAAAAATAATTAAATTAAATTATTAAAATATTAGTGTCACTCTGTGTTAGTTCACACATCAACCATCATCAATATTAATTAAAAAAAAGTCATTTGGTGCAACATCGCGCCTACTTATTACGAGGGTATATCAAAAACTAACCGAACTGCATTTGTCATTCTCGTTATAGCAACCGAACGATAAATGTGCACACTTTTGCGGTACCTGTGAAGATAATTTGTAAAGTTCATATCTAAATTCGTTGTATAAAATTTAAATTTTGTAGAATATCAAATTTTTGCTTCAAAATTCGATTAAACATAAAATTGTTGGTCAAACTCGGATGGTTATAGGTGACATCACCAAACCGTACTCAAATTTTTGAGTAGATTGAGCGTTTTGAAGAATATAATGAGGAGCTCTAAGATGATCAATGCTCACGAACGCCATCAACGTCCATCAATATGAACACGAGTTCTAAAGTTCAAGAAATATTAGACGAGGATCGATGAGTTTTTATCACGGAAATAGCCGGTAGCTTAGACATTTCATACGGATCAGTTCATGCGACTTTGGTTAACCTTTTAAGAATTTACAAGCTTTCGATAAGATGGGTATCGCCGAATACATGGTCTAACGAGTTGTGGTTGCTGTTTCATTTTTACCTTCACATGTGCAGTATCTACAAGGATAGATATTATAATTTTATTTTTAAAATATCTCAATGACTAAATTTTGGACTTAATTTAGAAAACACAAAAAATATATTTGGACATTGTTTTGTGACAGATTTTTGGTAATTTTTGTCACTCTTTTACGGACAGGAACAGAATATAGCCAGGTAGATATGCATTTTTTTTTCACACAATTTCTTTTGAATTTCTGAAATATATAAACAATCACGGTGTTACTATTATAGAGAATCTTAGAACAGACAGACTTGCGAGACGCACTTCTTTGAGATTCTCCATTATATATATAGGTAGTAATAGCAAGATTAATTAAAATGTAGAGGTCAAATTTGTTCACTAATTAATACCCGTACTTGGCCTTATAGGTGCATGTAAATACTGAAGGTGTTCCGGTAAAAGCGTAATAAGCTTGTGGATCTCAGTGCAGGTGATTCGCTTACAGTACATGCGTCTCTTTCAGTTTCAATAAATAGCAGTGCTCTGCTGATTTTGTAACTCTTAAAAGTCCAAAAGTTGTGAAATAAGAGATCAGAACAAGTTCACGAGTCCCAAAAGAGCTGTTGCGAAAACTGTTACTGTTAACAGTGTAGTGTACAAAATTTTATGCATAGCCTAGTATCTATTTTAGGCTTCCCTACAAAATAATTTCACTCCTTTTCAGTGTTCCGTATACAGACCAGGGAATCCTACTGCCCTCAATAGCGCGTCTGTCCGTTCGACAATGCCGATAACATATTTGAGGAACTGTATTTTGGAAGAGTTAAGTAAAAGTAAAATTCAAAATAACAAAATATTTTTGTTCGTATACTCGTATAAGCTGTAACCTGTCGCTGAAAAGAGCTTTATTAGTCAAATTCAAAAATATTTGTTTCGAATTAAACATTTTTAATTTGCACCCATAGTGGAGGAATGCTCTCGTGAAATGAGTTCCCCCTCATCTCGTGTTTCCAAAGTAAGAACTTATGACTTGTATGGGACGTAACGCTTCATCCTCGAAGAAAAATGGGCCAATAATGCCAGCAATCCACAAACCGCTTCAAACAGTCACACGCTGAGAATGTAATCGCTTCTCTACGACTACGTACAGCCGCCGAGATGAAAATGTGCCTCATCCTAAAAAAATATATTTTTTAGCAAAGTCGACGTCAACATCGAGCTGCTCTAAAGCTCAAAGGAGTAGCGATAACGAGGCGGGTGGTCATTTTGCTTCAATCTCGGAGTCAGTTGGACTTTTTAAGAGAATAATCTGAAGTCTTTATGCATAATTCTCCTCAGGCTAGTGCGGCTAATGTTCAGTTGCTGACATCTATGGCGAGTTGAGGTTCTTAGGTTTAGGCAAACACTTTCGACAATAGCAGTAATATTCTCGTGCCAATGTCATGAATTTTGTTCATAAATTTCCTTACACTAGGCACGTTTGGTGCTTTATTTCGACTGAAATTTCTTTCCAAAATTCGCACTGTTTCAACAAAACAGTAGTCACTTTGGAAATAAGTTTTCGATATTTGCCAACGTTGTTCAAGCGTAAATGGATTCATTTCGTATGGCATGTGTTTCTGTCAATTTTTTGCGTACCAAGGACCTGCCAGTGTCAAAATAACACGTAATTTAAAAAGAAACCAGCAAATGGCCCATCCGTTATTTAGTAGAGCATTTCCTGATCAATTTATTATTGTACAAGATATTAATATAATTTTGAGATGGGTTTAAACAATTAAAATGTGTTGTTCTCTCGTATACCACTCCATTATTCCGAATTTCAATGCTTAGTATTCCCAGATGTAAAATTTCATCTGTTTATCTTTGACAGAACCAGAGGTGTGCCAGATTAAAATTGCAATCTCTAATTGAATCACCCTTTGTCCGTATTATACGAGTATTCTCGCAGTAAGACTCTGTCACTGTCTTTAACTTATGCACTTCGATATTATTATTTTCAGGATTGTATGCATTCTGTGGTGTGCACAGACGATATTGTGAATGTGAGGAATCTCCTCACAGTTTCTATGAATAATTTAATTTATGTTTAAGCAATTAACGCACAAGAATGGATGAGTAATTATCCAAGCCTCTCAGGCGATGGCAAAGTGCAACTTCCTGTGAAGCGAATACATGTTCCACAATGCGAAAATTGCCGCCAGCGGATGTGTTAATAATTGGGAGTTAATCGCGTTAAGAAGCACAACGAGGATAAGTTAGCATGGCAAACAAACCTTCTGCCCGAAGCATGTGCTGTGTATTCATTGAAGAGATCGGATAGGAGCGGAGTGTAGGATACATTATTTCAATTACGAGTTTCACTAGCCACATCACACTGAGTGTAGTTGTCGGTAATGAAAGCTCTTTGGTTGGATACATTCGTTTTAATTTGGTTCTTTGGGTTTCTATAAAGGTTAGAGGGACACGTGTTTTTCTGTGTCCACATCGTTTCCTGTGGTCTACAAAAAGTTCTTTCAACCATTAAGTGCGCGAATTGATAGGGGAGTGGCAATGAACGCTTTTAGTTGGCAGTAGTTCTAGGCACGCAGTTGACAATTCAATGTGCCACCTGGTTGATTTATAAAAGGACAATGTAATTTAATGCAAGAGACTGAATGGTGAATATGGAAAGTGTTCCCCATCCTTTCCACAAGCAGTAAACTAACTTGGCTGAAAGTTCTTGCTAAAGCCAGAGAACGCACATAAAGTATTCTCCTTGAAAGTAAGGCCATACAAGGAAAGTAATTTTCAATTTTAAAGGAAATCCTCGCAGTCTTTCACTTCAATCCTCCTACGTACGTGGTGAGTAATGACTTTGTTCAGTACTTTGCAAACTGGTGGTGGATGGTAGCAATTAATTCAGCAGTAAAGTTACACAAAGACAATATTGTCGTTAAGTTAATTTACGACTTTAGAGCAACAAAGTATTTTTTTTAATAAGAACAAAGTTTTCTTATTTTTGCAAACTTCATTGAACTCAATACAAATGAATATTGATGCATTTTATGGTGAACTTTCATAGTAGTAGCAAGTATGTATGAATATATGTATGTAATTTTTACGTGCTCCTATAGGGCAAGTATTGTTTCCGTGAAAATTTTCGATCTCGAGATATCGATCAATCTTGATATTACTATAATAGAGGAATTCAAAAAAGTGGGTCTCGCAATTCTGTCTATCTGTCCCTCTGTCTGTTCGTCTGCCGTCTGTCTATCCACCTCTATATCCGTCTAAATATCTGTCTGTCTGTCCATCTGCCTATACCTCGGCTGGACGGATTTTCTTGAAACTTTATATCTAGGGTCTGTGGGGAAATGCGCGGAAGCCAAATTTGATTTCTATTCTAGCCCCAAAATTAAGGCCCATTTTGTCGCTTTTTACCGATTTTTCTTAACTTTGAAATTTGAACAATTTACGTACGAATAGCACATATTTCAATGTTAATACAATTCAATTCAATATGATTTAATTTTAAAAGTTAGCAATTTAAAGTGTACAAAGCACAGATAAAGAAATCAAACACAAATAGATAAAACGAACAAAGCGCCTTTAAATTGTTCTTCTAGAATTAGTTTTCTATAATCTACCGCCTCCTTCAAGTAGCTGAAAGGATTTATCTCAATGCAGAACATTTGCCGAGGAAAGGGCAGCAGAAGTCTAAAATAGTTGTTTTCTATTAAGTTGTAGTTAAGCCTTGAGTATATGAATTTATTTCTTTCATGATGTATTCCTCGCGTTTTCTAGTATCTGCGCTTATTAGATCGTAAAGTTGAACTCTCCAGTTGTCAGGGCTTCCTAGTGATAGCTTTAATCGCCATTCGTAAGCTTTCGCAAGATTACAACAAGATTCAAACCAGGATATTTCCATCCTGAGAATGAGCATCGAAATCTGCTTCGGTAGCCTTTTTTCATCTAAATATTTGAAGCGTGTTTTACACATAATCCGACTGTATTTTAAGTGTTGATATATACAGTGGTGAAAGTCATGTTTCCAGCATCAAGACGTGATTAGGGGTAGCATTGGGTACTTTCGCTTTCGCTGTCGCTATAACAGTCGCTTAATTTTTTGTTTATTTCGACACTGGGTCTACGTTGCTGTTACCAATTACATTTGGATATTTGCACACAAAGGTAATTGTACTCCCTTACAACTTCGATATTTTGTCCCCCAAAGTTCCACTTATCATTTCAGCAATTTCTGCCTCCTCCATCACCTGCAGCTAGTACGAGGGTGGGTCAATAAGTCCCTGAAAAATTAAATAAGGAACACTCTTTTCGGTATAAAAACATTTTATTTTTCAACATAGTCTCCTTTTAGCTCTTACACTTCATCCAACGTTTCTCCAATTTGTTCATGCCCTCCAAATAATACGATTTCTCGAGCCCCTCAAAATAAGCGTTTGTTTCAGCAATGACCTCTTCATTCGACCCAAATCTCTTACCTCCGAGCCATTTCTTCATGTTTTGAAACAAGAAATAATCGCAGGGGGCTAAATCTGTGGAATATGCTGGATGAGGAAAAAGTTCGTAGCCTAACTCATGCAATTTTGCCATTGCGACTGCGGACTTGTGGTGCGGACTTGGCCTGGTGAAAAATAACTTTTTTTTTCACCAAATGCGGCCGTTTTTGCTTCAAATCGGTTTGGAATCGATCCAGCAGCTCTGCGTAATATGCGTCGGTGATCGTTTTACCCTTTTCAAGGTAATCGATGTGAATAACACCGCGCGCATCCCAAAAAACTGTCGCAATGACCTTGTTTGCTGACAAACCGACTTTGGCCTTCTTCGGCTTCGATTCACCAGGAGAAGTCCATTGTTTTGACTTTCCTTGGTTTCTGGTGTGTTGTGGTGAACCCAGGTTTCATCCACGGTTACGAAACGGCGCAAAAACTCAGCCGAATTTTTCTAGAACATCGCCAAACACACCTTTGAAGTTGTCAAACGAATGCGTTTGTTGTCGATTGTGAGCAAACGCGGCACCCATCTTGCGGAAAGTTTTTTAATGTCCAAATATTTATGTAAAATCGAAATCACTGAGCCATGTGATAAGCCTGTGGCCTCTTCAAGCTCACGCACTTTCACTCGCCGATCGTCCATTATCAAACTATGGATTTTGTCGACCATTTCTGGTGTGGTGACCTCAATTGGGTGACCAGAACGTTCGGCGTCAGTTATGCTTGAACGACCGCACCGAAATTGAGTAAACCATTGGTAAATGGTTCCAATCGATGGTGAAGAGTAGCCATAATATTTATCAAGCTTTTGTTTGGTTTGAGTGATAGTTTTTTCTCTCAAAAAATAGTGTTTAATGGGCACTCGAAATTCACTGTTTTCCATTTTAACGAAAATGCTAGTAGACGTCTATATAAAATGGCTGCCACAACAAAACTATTTGACAGATCTGTCTGAAAATTTGGGTGCGTTCTTTTGAAAGATGATTCTTGACAAAAAAAATTAAATTTAAGATGACGACACAATTTGTTTTAATTTTCAGGGACTTATTGATCCACCCTCGTAGATAAACAGAAGGTAGAAGATTAAGATTATGATGACTCAAAATAAGGCATGAGTTTCAAATTCCAAACTTATCCCAGATTCTTTTAGTTTATTTTCTTATAAGAGATCCTTATTGAAGAAGAATTGTAGACTTTCATTTGTGGTTATTAATGGTTTTGCACAATTAAACTACTTAAATTATTTCAAATTCAAGGCAACTGGCACAGGGTCAAATCCTAAAAAAAAATAAACTCACAGACGTAGCTACATACATTTAAATTTTTATAGTTAAAATAACAAAAACATTTTTTGGCGTCAATCACATCAAATGTAAAGAATATAATCATAGAGTCCCATATGCTCGGTAAGGCGGTATGCCACCCCCGCCCAAAAGCAAAGAAAATAATAAAACTTTCCTGACTGAGCTCATCTCCTTTTGTCGACTTTAGGCGGTTCTTTTGTACAAATTATCACACATTTTCAACGAACTTTCTTGTGAAACAAAATACTCGTACATAAGTGAATTTTTAATAATTTGGTGGGGTGCACAGCATAGTACGAGTACAGTAAATCCCTTTTGAAACTACGAGCTCCTTTCCACAACCCTGTAATGTACCTATCAGCTCTCATGGCACTCATTAGGCTCAAGCAACATAAAAGTCCTGTACAAACAGAGATGCTGAGGGTGGATGTACGAGTAATTGAACTGCGTTCAGCTGAGTTCATCTGTCAGTCAGTAGGCATTTATTTAATTAAAGACTTTCATGGCGCAATTCCGTGGTATATTTGCAGATTGGAGGCTGGAAGGTTTACCTACATACGAGTACTCGTATGTATTTTTTTTCTCCCCTTTTATTATGTTTTCGTTGCAGTAGAACAAATTTCATTTTAAAGGCTTCTTTCGATCAATTGCTTCGGTAATTGAATTTAAATGGATCATCAACGCTGGTTGGCACTCCAACAAATATCGAAGCCCTCTGCCATACATATCAGTGTAGGTACTGTGCTATGAACAGTATTTATGTCGACGGAGTAAATCACATTAATTGACTTGTTTACGTTTTTCGAGGCCGTTAAAGATATGTGATATGTATGCAGTCCTGTGGAGCAAAATAAATAAATAACCGTATCCATCGAAACTGAAATTTATGGATGATATTAAGCACGTCCAATTGAATTACTTGTTTCATGCTCATTCGTTTGCTGTGTACCTACATATAAATGAGAATATTTTTGAATTACGTCATGTTTATGAACGTTGTAGACACGATAAGACTTATGGTAGATTCATGCGTAAGTAATGATTCGAAATCACTGCCAAAACACAATGATGAAGCACACAACGAAATGAGAGCACTCACAAAATAAAATCAATTGCTCTAAAACATTTGGTATTTTACAGCTAACGATGGAAGACCAATTTAGCTCGTGAAAAATTTGCAACATACATACATACATATGTATACAAACAAAATTTAGGGATAAATTTGACTTATTTACTTTTGAGTTTAAATAAAATCTTAATCTTTATGTTCTATCTATGCGCTATAGAAAGCATGTTTGCTTCTAAATCCTTTTAAAAACCTTTTTGTTTAACTTTACACGTGTCGGACTTTAAAATGACTGCACTGATTTGAATACAATTGTAATCAATAAATTTGTTAAATAGGCTGGGTGTGAGGCCGGGAAGGTCCGCTAGTCGTTGTGAAGGGTGAGTTAATTGGAGGTTTCCATTTAGATTTAAAATAAAACACTTTGGTTTTTATAAAGTGCTGATATTTTTATGTCAATATACCTAGTCCTGATATATTGTAAGTTCTGTTACAAGTGCAAAACGATATAAAAATTAAACAACAAAACATTTTTAATTAGTATTTATACAATTTTAATAACAGTAAGCATTTTAAAAAGAAAGAGGTTTATTCAAAGTGACCGCAGTTCCAAAACAATTTCCAAGAGTATGGACAACGGTGCTGTGAATAAAGCACTTTTGAGGTTCTACAAATTTCGGTTGGGTCTCTCGCTAGCCTTACTCTCCAACTCTGACCACAAACAATAATTCAAAGGCTCCAGATCTGGGCTTCCTTAAGGCCAATCCTAGGATGGAATAAAAGCAGGAATATTGATTTTAAGCCACTGATGAGTTATTTTGACTTTATGTGCTGGAGCAGGGTCTTGTTAGAAAACCTACCTTCCTCCATTAAAAAGGATATCCGTCAAGCCTTTAACAACGCCTTCTAAAACATTTTCTTGTTACACTTCGCCCCAGTTTTGAATTTTTTTCACAATGAGACCACAATGACAGTAACTTCTTTATGGGAAACCATTAGCAATAACTGTATTTTTGATTCTTTAAACTTCCTCGGTGCTTAAAATCTTTTCGTCCGTAAAAATGATATATTCATGGCCGTTGTCCGCGTGCCAGTACAAGAGTCGTTTGCATACTTGAAGCCTAATTTGTGTTGATGTCCAGTTGACCGACGAAAGATTTTCATGTTGAGATCGTTCCGAATGAGCCTTGATATGGATCTGGTAGTGGTGGATATCTATCTCACGTGACATAAATTTCTGTTTTCGAAGGGGATTTCTTCGAATTCACTCGCGTATAGCTCTAAAAACCGCGCTCTTACTACTACTTCTTGGTCTGTCTTCTAATTGAGATGATTCAACAAATCGATGTATAGCACGTTACGTAAACATTTTTGATATCCTGAGCAGTTTTAGTACTTAATTAACAAATTTAGTTAGCAATTTTTCCGCACTTATGCAATGCTATGACAGCAATACGATTTTTTTTTATACTCCACTCCATGATTACCAATCAGTAGGAATGAATCCAATTTGGGTGATATTTATTGTGTTTTGTAGTATACAGATTGTTTCCATTACTTTTCGGCATAAATCCTGCGGTAGTTCATAAATAACGCGTCGAATCTTATCCTTTAGCTCTGGGTGCTTTTGAAGGCATACACCTTCAGCTTCATATAACCTGAAAGAAAAAAATTCAATGACATGGCATAGAGAAAATCCGGCTGGGAAACTTTGTGTGTAAAAACTGCATTATTGCTCTCGCTGTGAGGCCCAAAGCCCTTACCATACACTCACTTTTTGCGGGTGTATTGGTTATCGTGAATGACGCATGGATTTTAAAGACCCCATATTCGACAATTGTGTTTGTATACCATTTAGTTGAAAGTGAGTCTCATCGCTGAAGATGATTTTATGCGAAAAATCACCAACAACTTGGTGGTTCTCTAACACCCAATCAACGAAGTCACAACGCAGATCATGGTCTGCTGACTTCAATTCTTGAGTCTCTAAGGTTACACAAGTTATATAAAATCGGCAGATTGTGTAAAATAAAGATTTATTAGTTCTCTAAGCAGATCACGAAATAATTTGTATTTCGAAGTGTGTTCGATATACTTATTGTCGATGCATCATCCCCAAACTGATGAAATAGCTCTTTAAGCTGTCGCTATGTCTTACATTCGAAATATTTTTTCATATTGAAGTTAGATGTAAATAACACACCTAAATATGTATTTATACTCTTTCACTATTTCCACACTTTCTTCCCAATAGGACCACTTTTCGCTGTCACTATTTGACTAAATCGAGGGAATAGTACTTGCCTCTGAATAAATAGTGTTGTATAAAATGTTTGCTGCAAGTGGTCCTTATATCCTACGAGTAAATAAATATTAGATATCTGGGTAGTGAAATAACTGCTGATGACATAACTCCTTTACTGGACTTTATAAGTCCTTTTTTCTAACTTGTATCCTCGTAGTGAGGAATAGGAGAATGGGGTAGTACTAAACACACAATACGTAGCCATCTACAGTGATTTGTCTAACATGTATACCGAACTGCGTATTCATGGGTATATTTTCCGACATGTTGGGCCAATCCAACTCAATCAGTCAGATGGAGTTTGCAAAACTTCTGTGTAATATCAAATAAGTTATGGTCACTGTGCAAAAAAGCCAGAAACAACAGGGTAGGTCTATCTATCGCTGTAGAAATAATCTCGGAACATAAGTAGTACTCTGTGATAATAAATGAAAACCTTGAAAAAAACCTTTGTAGAGATTGCGGTGATGGAAAGTAGACCAGAATACATTCCACTTTATCTACCACTGTCCAGGGCCATATTCCACCAAACAACTTTCCAATATTTTACTTAGCATTCTTTTCAAGTTCGTTGTACATTTTAGATTCGATTTACTTCTTTTTAAATTGTTGGGTGGAACGACTCATTTGCAAATGGATTGCACAATATTGTCTGAAAAGTTGAAAAGTTATATGTACTTTTTTGAGTTCCTCTATTATAGTAATATCAAGATGCAGATCAATTTCGGGACATTTGAACTTAAAAATGATTTCCATTAACCTCGAGGTAAAGTCCGACAGTTTGAAGAGTTCCGTACACACTATTTTCGAAAACTTAAAAAAAGGTCACCATTCAGTTTGAAAGAGAGTTACAAAAACTAAGGATTCGACCAAAATAATATTTTTTCTAGGTCTTCGAAATATTTATACTTAAAAACGATTTCGACCTTAGTTTCAGTGTAGTCAGAATTTTTCAAAAATTGCATACCTACAATTTTCGTAAATTAAAAAAAAAATAGCGTCCATCTTGTAGAGAATTTTAAAACTTACATTTTGGTAGCTGTAAGTTTTTTTTCCTAGGGCGCTTCGTTTTCGAGATATTCGCACCCGAAAACGATTTTCACTATTAACTTTAGAGTAAAGTCAGACATTCAGAGAACTTCAAAAACCAAAGCCTGACAAAAATCATTAGTACGGTGCTTGTAATTCGGCATAACGGTTATACAATAAATGGTATGTGAAAACAGTGTACGAGAGACTTTTTTATAGTTCACAAACACATACAAAATGTACGGAAGAGTATTCATGCATACACCTTTTTATGTTTTCAATGTATTAACGTTCAGCTTATTTTCTTACCATAAAATTGAAGGACAAATCTTATAGAAGTTTTCTCAACCTAAAGGTTAATTCTCTGGGAAGGACTGAAGCTACTTTGAAGCTATGGTCTAAGCAATCAAGGAATGTGTTCCAAACATCGGGGGAAATGATTTACTTGCCTAATCAAATTCGATAATCGACTATAGCAGATGGTTTTAATTGTTCCATGAACAATTTTTAGAAAATAATGAGTTTTATAAAGAAGTGCGCATATACTATATTCATATCTAAGATTAATAGAAAACTCACAATTAGCATTTCTATATTTTGAAAAAATTCTGATAACTTCGGAATAATTTAAATGTAGTTTATTCTTATTTCATTATTATATATCTTTATTATAATTTTATTAATGAGATTTTAAGCTACTCGTACATACATGGTATTTTCTAGGTTCCAGGTCGATGTTGTTTGGTCGCCATTTTGGTTTGGTTGGCATTTGTTAGTTCGGATTTGACGGTCATGAAGAGCAGTCGATAACAATAAATTATACATTATCTAACGCTTCAACAACGTGTTAAAGTTATTAAAATATTTTATTTAAATAATCGTTAAATTTTGAAAACTAGAAGAAATTTGCTTAATTTTTTAAGTTTGTTTAGTTATTCATTATACACCGAATGGCTGACTTGCTATCAAACACAGTATACACTCGCAGGCAAAGTGAAGTCCCGAGTTCATAGTATACGCACGGTACAAAATATTGCTGCAGAAAGAGACATTCATTCATGTTGATGAAACATAACGGCCACTTTCGTTAAACGCCATGCACAAGAATTTGGAATGTCTCCGGCAAGTTGGTTTAAAATAATCAATAAAGATTTGCAATCGTATCCACATACTCGAAAAATTCAATTGACTTAACAACCATATTCGCTGGCGAGAGTGGAGTGAAAAGTTTTGCAGCTCCATAATGACGACCCAAAAATCATCGTGAGTGACGAAGCTCATTTCAATTTATCTGGCTTTGGTAATAAACAAAATATTCGCTATTTGGGTACTGGCAATCCTCAATTAATACAACAACGACCTCCCTCGTCGAGTTACTGTATGGTACGCTACTTGAGCCTACGGCATCATTGAGTCAAATTTTTTCTGTTGTAACAATTACTGGTGATCGCTATCATTACATGTTGGAAAACTGTTTGGTGATGGAATTGAATCGATTCGGCCTACAAGACATGTAGTTCCAACAGAACCATGCCAAATAACACACAGCTAACGTTACGATAGATATTTTGCGAGACATTTTTCCCGGCCGCGTAATGCTAAACAGAGGTAATATCGATTACCCCTAGACTGATTTGATTACCCTCGAACTCTTCCTTTAGGAGTACTTAAAGGGAAAGGCAACTTCAATATATCTGGTGTTGTTATGTTATGTTAACTTCAATATATCTGGTATTGTTAATTCGGCCACTGACAAATTTTATTTCGATCCTTCCATTGTAGCCAATTCCAGTCCATACCATTACAGAACCTACCAACTTAAAATTCGTTGCTTTTTACGCAAAACGTGAAAATAGTAATCCCAATCATCAGGTCCATCTAAATTGAACTTTTTCATCTGCGAGTATGACTTTTCTCCACTTTTTCTTCCAATGGTTACAATACTGACCTGTGTTTTTTAAACCAGCAGTCCTGAGCTCCAACCCATACAAACAACCAGAAATGTTCAAACAGACTTCCCACACAGCCAACACCGACCAGTCATCATAGAAACAGACATCAAAATCCCTATTATCCACCCAAAGCCTAAAGCTTCCTCCAAAGATTTTCCAAAGACCTGGACGCTAATATCCGATGGATTCCACCAACAACATCAAACTACGGAAGATTTGTTGGAATTGTTAACTCCACTCTAAAAAGACACATCCCAAGAGGTTTATGCAAGGAATGTATCCCAGGCTGGGATACGAAAAGTGAACAACTTTATCAAGTATTTGTGAGTAGTGTTAATGAAAAAATTGACAACAATCTCCTAAAATGCTTAGGCGGTCCAAGTTGAAAATATGAATTTTATAAAATCGAGTAGAAAGGCTCGAGGACTACCGTGGGGGATCCAACCCATTGTCAATAAAAACACCAAAAATGGATCCTGAATTTCAAATACATTGCGGAGTAATCAAAAGTAAAATCGGAAAAAAGCACACTAAAATGGTGGGAAAGAGCTTACTAGTCTAAAAGCATCAACACCTGAATCACCTGAATTCTCGTCTCCATCATAGAGTTAGATACAGCTATTAGAAAATTACAACTGGGTAAAGCTACTGATTTCGATGGAATATACCCAGAATTTCTTAGAAACTGTGGCAAAAATACCAAATAATGGCTATGCAAATTCTTTAACACCATGCAAACTGGAATCGGTATCTTTAAGCCGGCAAACAGCCCGAGAGAGTTGATAGCTACGGTTTAATAGAACTGCTAAGCATTACTAATTAACTTCTTGAGAGGCTCATTCGCAATCGGATAGAGACAGAAGTAAATTCAAAAGCTGGTTTTCTTTCATGTCGGAACTGAATCGAATATTTTCTATCCCTAATTAACAACGTTGCTTGAGCTTGAGACATCACCAGTAAATCTTTCTGCCGCATACGATATGTAAGGCGAGCTAGCAACACAGTACAGCGTTGTCTCTACACTTTTACCTTTCGTATGAGCATGTTAAGCTGGAGATAACTCTTCAGGGTTTATTTTGCTACGAATGTCTGCTAATCTTTCGAAAGTTTTCAAAATAAAGGAGGTAAGACTAATTGGTATGAAGTCTTTTGCCTTACCGGTCTTGGGTATGAAGGCTACTTTAACCTGTCTCCATGTCCTTGGAATATACCCCCAAATGAGGCTATTTAGATAAAGTTAATTAATAGATATAATATTAAATACAAGAAATACATATTTTTTCATCGAGCTCACAGTTTGTAGCTGCTCCGCAGATGACTTGAAAATTCATAGTGATAAGGAAAGTTTTCGGAATTTACTTCAAGTGTTTGTCTACTAAGGCTTTCGCGCAAAATAGTGCCAAATACTTTTCAACACTACGACAACAACACTATCATGATCGATAAATTTCTAGAAGAGGCTACAAGCTCTAAAATAGAAAAAACAAAGTCCACGGGAGAGTGACTTGTGGCTATTTGGATGCGCGAAGCCTTACTCATAAGGTAAAGTTTAAGAAAATTGCTCAGCACATTCAGTGTATGAATGTAACAAACTGCATGAAAGAAAATAGCAGGAAAATTCGATGGTTATGGAATGAATGAAAGGTCGAATGAATAAAAATAGTGATTAAGAAAAATTGTAATGAACAATTTTTAGTATTTGTATTAGTTTTTATTCTATAGTCACTATATATAAGTACATAATAATTATGTACTTATTTATAAAGTTTATTTACGGGGAGCAGAATAATGCACATATGTACTTGCCTCATTTTAACCAAAAATGTCACTTAACCAAAATTACTGCACCATTGGCATTTTCTGCGATATTTGCGAATTACCATTCTTTTAAACTTAATTGTAATGTAATTTAGGACTATTAAGGAGGCAATGTTTACAAATAAGTCAAGTAAAAATCTCTATCTAATCGCTTAAAAATGTCGCATCTGCAAAAAGTGGTGTACGTCCTAAATCTACAGCTTATTACTGGTAATGATCAAAGAAACCATTAAACAAAGCTGGTAAGCAGGTATAAGCTTAATCCCTCAAAATACTACCACATTCAAGCATATATGTCATACGAATTTATTTTCCGAGAAACTTGAACTTACATTCAACATCAGAAAGCCATTTTCTTAACATTTTGTTTGCCAAAATAACAATATGTAATGCAAAACAAAAAAAAAAAATTAAAGCCGCAAGCCACCTGTGTAAATTTAAATTCCCTTCCATCTTTTAGACACCGATAAATGCTTAGGAGTAAGGTAACAGCTTCGCTGCTTCATTCCCACCCGGAGATGTCTGTCTTTTTTTTTTTTTTTCATTTCCAGCACAACAATTTAAAAGGAGCCAACGAAAATTGCAAAATAGTCAACTTGAATAAATTACTATAACCTGAGGCGCACCGAACAGCTCAGGTATCTACGAGTATACACTGCATATCTAAAGTGTGTGTATACATAGGTACATTTAAGTAAATCCATTTCAAAGGCACACTTCGAATGCACTAGTTGAAGGAATCTGGGGGTTGAACGAAACTCGGGGTTGAAGGAAACTGGGGGTAACCTGTAACACTACATCCTGCCATTTCGTTCAGGAACTAAACGAAACTTTCAAATATCGACTCAGTTATTTGCAGACAAACTTCATTCCACGGATCGATGGTTAACCACTGCATCAATAGCTATCCATATAAAGCTTGGGTAATGCATCGCGTTGTCGTTCCTGATATGTTTAGACTCACCATCCCCCACACGAAGAACAAACTTTATTGGGCGAAGTAATATATTGACATTCGCAGAGAAATGAAGTGAATGTTTGGTTCCTAACATTCTAAATGTGGAGAGGTGCAAGAAAATTTAGAAAGCTATTCGTACCATCGCGTGTACTTTGGAGTGACGTTAGAGTGTTAAAAAATTCAGAAGACTCCATTCGTTTTACGAGTATGTATTTGCAATGGTGTAGTGTTAAGTGAAGATGCAAGGCAGACTCATCTGGTAGTGCTGTCCGGAGTCGTTAACCAAGGTCACTTTTCACTTTGAAGAACTTGTTTGGCTGTTTCACCTACGTTTATGCAGTAACACAAGTGATCAATTTGTTTAAGACATTGATATAACATTTTTGTTAAGAAAAATGTCCCTGTTTAGAATAGAAAATGCATCTAAAAGTGAATCAACCGATTGGCGTCTTGTGATGTAATATCATTCTTCGTTCTCATTTCTGGGGCATGAAGTCCTTCCGATCTAATTTTATATCGTTTAACTTTAAAAACACTAATGCCAAAAATTCTAAATACTAAAATCATTTTAATAAATGAAAAGTACGAGGTTTTTCCAAATTTTTATTCGTCGTTAATCTGAAAAATAATTGGAATCTTACTGTTTACTCTCACATACCTTGCCCAAGAACCACTGAGCAGGTTTTGTTGGTCTAATATGAGTACATAATCTTATGAAGCTATAATAGTTTCATCAGAAATGTGCCAATATGTATCGAATTGTGGGGGAGATGTGAGTGAGTGGTTTCAAAAAGACGATTTTTTATCACTTCAGCTCTAGAACGTATGGACTGATTGTGATAAAATTTGACATACTCGTACACCATAATGAATCCATAAGCGTGGGTTCTGAAATGCGGTACGTTCTTATTAAATTTTTCAAAAAATTCGGCATAGACTTTCAAATATGTACGAGTATGTACCTCGAATAAATAATTATTTCGTAGGACGCACAGTTTTCGATACATGCGCTCTCAAAAGGAATTGCAATTAATTTTGGGCAAAAGTCGGACATGAACTTTTGAAAATCTCAGAAAATTTTGTTGAAAATTTACATCTTAGCATTGATATATGCGAGAACATGGCATATCCAGTCTTAGAAAATTGTCAAGAAAAGTATTTTGCGCTTTGATGTTTCTAATTTCAAATGAACAGCACATAGGTGAAAGTAAGCGTGAATTTTTATTATTTGCTAATATGCGGCAAGTATCCCCGATCACCAAGGCAGAAAAACAACTCGGCGCAGCTGTGGTGACGACCGAGACTATCAAATACGCTGCAGCGTCCTTTGATGGATTGAAGTCATCTGGTACTCTTGCTACAAGAAGGTATAAGCCAGTTACTGGCTTTTATATCTAAAATCGGTAAAGACGACAACTAGCTCGCCAAGTACTTCAGACCAATAAGTTTAACTTCATTCTTTCTAAAAAGCATGGAAAGACTGGTTGATATGCACGTACGCACAGATCCTTAGGGATTATCCTCCTCTGTCTGAGATGCAACATGGCTCAACGCGGAAAATCCTGCAAGACTGCGCTTCAGAATCTAGTTGGCAGGATTAATCAAGATAAAATCTTGATATAAATGGATACGCGACGGATATTTTCATCGACATTGAGGCGTGATTGATGGATAATGCACTAGTAATGCTTTCGGTTAATCTTCTCAAAACTGAGGTTGTTCCCTTTACCAGAAGGAGGAAGTTGATCGGTTTAAAGGAGTCAGCATCCGAATCCCAAATGAAAAAATGTATTTAGGATTAATCCTGGTCAAAATATATAGAGAAGAAGACAGCCAAGGCACTCTTAGTTTTCTGACAATGGATTTACGAGTACACTGCAATGATAAAACATTTCATAGCATATGAGTCAGTGTTTGGTGGAAAAAGCTTTCGCGAAAATATATCACTGCTTCTGTCACTAAACTCCAAAATACAGTTTGTCTCGGTTTCACGGGGATCTTTTCTAGTACGCTTTGCACTGCTCCAGGTGCATTATTGAACTTCCTTCACAGCAGCACAGTAAAAGCTATCGCCCATCTTAAAAGAGTTGGCTTTTGGTATAACCTGCACTGAAGTTTCGATGACCTTGCACAATACTTATCTTTTGACGACTATCTTATGAATATGCCGTCTGACGCAATGACACCAGCTTCTTAAATTTAAAGTCAATTTTCCTCGCGCTCCGGAATGGATTGTTCCGGAATCTGAGCCAGAAAGGATAGCTCCAAAATTAATTAAGGATCTAGTGCTGAAGTCTTCGTGGAGGATGGCAATATTAGGCTTGTCCTCTTAACTTCTCGTTAGGTAAATATGCGCCTCTCTTTCAAGCGGAGACCCATGTAATCTCAATATAAACGAAATTTTAAGGAATATGTGAAGAAGACGGGGTACGCCCTCGGTCAGTGGTTCCATTGGCGGTTGGGTTTCCTATGAACATAATCGTGGGAGGCATGGCTTTTGGTTCATAAAAGGATAACAATGTATAATACAATTTCATCAAAATTGTAAATTGGTTTCTAATTTTCTTTCAAACTCTGTTTTCATTCCTGTCCTGTGAGAGTTTCTGTTATTCGGAATTTTTGTACGAGGTATTCTTAGACAATTTTTTGAGTAATAAAACTACACCATTAAATGTCAATGTCATTTCAACATAAAGAGTTTGAAGCCACAACAACGTGTTTTAGTGATTAAAACATATTATCAAAATGGTTCATCAATTATTGCAACACAGCTTAAATTACCCTGATTTTGTTGGTCAACGTGGATGGAGTACATGTAATGAGGACTGTTCATAAAATTATCCACAATTTCGAGAATTCTTATACAATAAATGATTTACAGAAGCCTCGACCACGTCGTACAGTGCGTACACAACAAAACTTTGATGCAGTGAGGGACAATGTGAGTGAAAGTCCGGAAACTTCGATTCGTCGTCGTGCTCAACAAATTGGGATTTCTCCAACGTCTACAAAATTCAAGTGGCTCAAGAACTTCAAGAAAATGACCACCAGGCACTACGGAACTGAAGTGCAAAAATATACCAATTGAACAGAGATGATCCTGATTTTTTTCAAAAATTGTTTATAAATGACTAGGCGCATTTTGACTTGAGTGGAGCTGTAAACAAACAGAATAGCCGGATATGGGAAGCGAAAAACCCACGAGCAATTCATGAATGATCTCTTTATCCTAGTAGAGTGACTGTTTGGTATGCGATTTGGGCTGGTGACCTTTTTTTCGAAAATGACGATAGCGAAATTGTTACTATTATGGCGATCGATATCGTGCGATGTTACAAACATTTTTTTTTGCCTGAAGTTACTCGGCTTCGTCTCCGAAACATGTGGTTTCAACAAGACGGTGCCACAGGTAGATTAACAATGGAAATTATGAAACAGGCATTTCCAGGCGGGGTCATGTCACCATATTTAACAGCAACTGATTTCTTTCTCAAGTGTTACTCTGGGGACTGGATATATGCTACCAAACCAACAACACTGAAATAACTGAAAGACAATATATATATATGCAGATACTCCGGATGACATGCTGCAGAATGTGATGAAAGAAGTCATTGAAAGGGTACGCGTTTGCGCCAGTGCTAGTGGTGGCCATTTGGCCGACAATATTATAATACATTTCCAATTCAAATCAGCTGCAGACCCAAAAAATACCTTGTATACTCGTATAAATCGAATGGACAGTATTGCTCCTTACTCTTTGAATGGACAATTCGGCAAAAATATGTGGCGCTCATAAGTGGAGAGGAATATATAAGTTGAATTTATTTAACAGAATACGTACATACATACATACACATGTACTGTATGGCAAATTGATTATCGCCACTTAAAGTTCTTACACATTTCATTGCTTTCTTGACGGACTGCCGTTAAATCGAATCCCTTGTGACTTGTTTGCATACTGCTTATTTACCACCCCCTGAAAGTGCTTCCGTTAATTACATATTTCCGTTTCGTGGCTTTTCCTACCAAAAGTCTTAACTAACCAGAACGTGGAGAAAAATCTGATATTTATCATTTCCCAAGATTTGTGTGTTTGGCCAAAAGCAAAAAGTATTTCCTCAATTATAGCTTGTGGCTCCCTTCTGTTTACTCTAATATGTCCATTGCTACACATTGCCATACACATAATTAAGCAATCACACCGAAGTTGCCTAAAGACACATGCCTCCATAGTACACAAAGGTAGACCAAGTGGCCGCCTCTCTGCACGACACCACATGAAATACACTATACTAATCGCCTGGCATACGCCTGTTGGCCGGCCGTCATCGGTGTCGTTGGGTCAGTCATCCTGACGTAAATCGTATCCGCTCCTTCATCTCCAACCGGTAGCCATTAGAAACAACCGTAATAATTACGGGCTTTTTATTTGATAAACGATTCCAAAGGTATTCTCCATGGTCCAAGGACTATTACGTGCACAGGTGGGCAGGCGCCTATTCAACGCCTACCTGAATGGGTTCCTTTTAGGCGAGATGTGAGATGAATGTGGTTTATGGCCAGTTGTGTTGGTCTCCACCACCTTCCCGGTGAACGTTTGTTTATCCTTGCAAATAACTGATGCCTCTTTAAGACAGTACTCCCCGCTGTCCCTTGGTAGCTGGCGTTTCGTCTATTTGAAAATGTACCATGCATAGGGTTGGGAAAATGGATATGCTTTGAAGGCTTCCGCAATACACATAGCAACACACGCACACAAATATTTCTGCAAGGTGAGCTTTTATTTCAGAGTTTTTATTGCCTTGGCCATCATTTCGAGGATTAAACATAATAGGTTCTGGTTTTACCGTGTAGTACTTTTTGTTATGGGCTGGCTCTCTTGGTGCGCTCCAGCGGACATTTATGACAGTGTATTCTATAGTTGTGGCTGTGTCCGTGCCCTCGTATTATGGGCGAATTGAACTTGAGACGTGGCTGTTGGCAAGTAGTTGGAGCCCATTATCGTATTTATTTTATCTTCTCCAATAGAAAAGCAAACACGTACAAAGTCGGCAAACATGTTCGGTTCGGTGGCATGGGAATAATTATGTAGCCTAGGAATTGGATTAACTTCGTTCGAATAGTTTGGCAAAAGATATTCCCTAGTAACACTGTTTCCTTTTAGAATTAGCTTTAACTTGTTTGCGAAACCAAATGTGATGGGGCATATGAATGTTGCGGATGCTTGTGGGAGCAAACATGTGTCGGGCAATTAACAACACACCGTTTCACCAATAAGTAGAAAAAATAGGTTTATTTTGTAAGTAGATATTTACGAGTAGGTGGGTAAAGTTCCCAAATGCTTTGGAATGTACCAATGAATGTTTGTGCTTCAATAGGAGAGATAGTAAATAAAGTATGCACCGCTTGTTGTAATACTTGTGTTTTAATGAAATGATAATCAAAATAATAAACAATTTTGTATCAACAGACTTTCCTTTCAGACTTACCCGAAACATTGAAGAATCGCAGATCAGCCCATAAACTCAGAATTAACCCTTTTGATTGGGACATATTGTTCATTTCAACTCCTTAGTGATTGATCCTAAACTAAAAAGGAAGTGAAAGAAAATCCTAAGGAAAATCCAATTTGCACGATACTCGTATATGATGGTGAATGGGCTGACGGGAAGATCCTTTGAACTACGAGGACCAGAACTGTTCACAGATCACCAAAAGGCTCTGCTAGGGATCAACAAGGTTCTATTAACAGACAAAAACAGAACTCGAAACAGAGAAGAAGAACTACGAGTAGAAGATGGACGCGGGGAGCAATTTCACTCTCCTGAGTGGCAACTAATGTCTAAATCGCAGACATTCACTGGATTGTAAATTGAATGCAGCCAATTCTTTTGGATTATCTAGTTCTAATTAAGTCAAGATTTTCTATTGGTTTTGGAAACCAATATATTTTTTTTCAATTTTTTTTTCAAATTTGTTTGTTTTTCTTTAATTTCTAAATAAATAATAATTAATTGTTATTAAAGGAACAAATTAGATCAACTGTCATTCAAACATTTTAGAAAGAATCCGAAGCCTGTTCATAAAGAAGTCTACAACTCACAGTTCTTTATTTTGGCTACAATCATCGACGGTGAGTGTAGATGAATTGCTAGATTGCACCCCAGTTTATAAGAATGTACATAAGAGTGGTCCTTATTTGTATTGGGATTTATCTCAGGTGGGCGCCGTAGCTCAGTAGTTAAGTGCACGATCATTGCGCGGGAGAATCAAGATTCAAATCCCAGAAGAGAAAAAAAGTTTTTACACTGTCCCATCTCTCCCGAACCTCTGACAAATATCCCAGACCACAATGGTCATGAGAAGCTTTTCTGACCTTCGGAGACGGCGTTGTTTTTGCCTCTATTAAACTTTGCATTAATTTTAAATCTGAGCAATATACGAATGTTGTGCCATTTATTTATAGTTTCCTACTATTGATTTGGCATTATAGTAATTTTCATAAAATTTGTAGTCATAGTGGAATAATTGTTCTACGAGTATATAGGTACAGTGTATGGGTGCTTGCGAACAATTTGACTTTTCTTTTACATTGGTTTTATTATTAACTGAAAACTGAATAAAAATTTTGATTAACATCAGCGAGTTAATGTTGGTCAACAATTTTTTTTTTTAATGTTCGGTATTTCTTGAATTAAGTGTTAAATACGAGTACGCATGACTGTGACGCAGCGAAATTCAATAACAAATAATAAGACACTTTCAGCTGTTCATAAATGAGAATGAATGAGTACCTATTCAAAAGTGGATTCTTAAATCGGCTAAAAGAATTACATTTTCCGCTAGGAGTTGAAGCCATTTGAAGCGCGACAGACATTTGAAAAAGAGCTAGTTTAAGCTCCGACGGGGAACAGTAACCATAGCCACCCTAGCATAAAAGAGAAACGAATAAAATTCAAGTTTCTCCAACTAGTACATCAAAAGGACTTTTGCTTGGTAGTACAATGTACCAAAGATTGAGTTTGAGTGCTCCGGGATTTGGAAATTTCCATCACTGATGGATTGTACCCGCATATTGAATTTTGACAGCCCTAAAATTACCTATTTTTTTATTGAAGCGAAGATGATATCTCTGGTTATTTTATTGACAACTAGATATTCTTTACTGCCTTTGCCGGGTAACAGATGTCAATTTTAATAAAAGTAGTTAGAGCCGCTTTTGAAAAATGTAGTATGTTGTAGAATGTAGAATCATGACACAGACGGCAAACTCGATATGAAGTTTAAATTCAATGGCTTTTATATTTATGCCAGACAAACAGGCATTGGGTGTACTACCACTGGAATAGAAGAAGTAGAAATCGATGACAGACGTAGTCCTCAAAAAGATCATGGATAATGTAATAATTCCACACCAGTTAAAGGAAGATCGATCTTTCCAATTTAAAAAAAAGGTTATACGACGGACCCAACAAACTACCAAGGTATTTCTATCCTCAATGCATCGTTGAAAATTTTTACTGTGGTATTCCACAGTCGACTTACAGCAAATAAGCTGCTGAAAGAATATCAAGTGGTTATTGCACTGTTGACAATGTGCTTTTTATTTGTTTACGTCGGAGGGTAGGAATCTTATAAATTTGAAACCGAGCTCGTACTCAGTAACAGTGTGGGATTTCCACTCACTAAACCCACCTCCCCTCCTGTCTTCGCTGCTCCTTCATAATATTTGGCACAGTGTCGCTAACTGTTTCCCAAGCCTTTTCCCTGCTCATCATCTGTCTGGTGATGTTGTCTGGGGTTAGGTCCTCACCCAGTTTGTTTACCAGTATGTGATCTTCTTCATAATATTGTGGAGGTAGGCACTGAAGCATCCCATGGCCAGTAAGCATCTGGACAGCTCCCCATGCATCCTATTGCTCCAAGCGTCAGTAACATGACGCTGAATAGCTCCTTCAGCTTGAAAGAAAGCAGGCAAGGCTGATTCCTGCAATATGTTTGTTGTACACAGAGTAGAATGCAGTGACGGCTTTGGTGATCATACAAAAAAACGCGCTGTTTTACGAGCGTATGTGCCAGGACATTCTTTTAGATGAATGTAACTCATCACCCTTATCTCTTTCTAGTTGTTTTTTATAATTGAAGCAGTCATTGGGTGTATCTACTACGATGAATCGCTTTCATCATTTCATCACTTTGTTCTCAGCGATTTCATAAAAAAAAAATTTCTGATGAGCAATTCATCATAAAATTGGTTTAATTTATATATCCATAGGTACATTTTGGAAGCAAAAATAATGAAATAAGTCATTTTAAATTGAAGCTTCAAAACGGTAGCCTTGATAAGATTATGTATTAACCCTTAGTTAGCCACTGCGATGATATGCACCCTACTTACCTATATATTCAGCCAGTAAGGTAGGGAGTATTTCCACGTCACTATCTGCATCGATAGTGTTGTGAGTACTTAGTTGAAATCTCTGTGCACAATGTGATCCTTTTGAAGTTTATTTTACTTTCCTTACTTTAGTATTTCCAGTCCACTTTTTCATAGGTTCGTGCTCTATTGTGTTCAATTGGGGTCGCGTGTGAAACCATTACTTTCCTGCTTCCAAATTCAATACTCGTATCTTTTGACACTCATAATTTACTCAGATTTCAACTAAATCGTTTCGATTAGGTATCCTGCAATGAACAGCATTGCAGCAGTGCGTAGATATATCTATATGTAGTAGTTTAAATATCTCTCTGGTGTAGCATGGTCAAAAGAAACGTAAGGGACTCGTTAAATACGAATTTTAGAACAAAATAAATTATGGAATCCTGAATATTCTGGCATCATTGCTTCTCCTTGTTCTTCTAATCCAAACCTCTTCCATTTGAGACTTCATGACTACACGAGAAAGATGCATTTTAGCTGATATCCTAAAGATAATTCTCAATCTATTTTCTTCTTAAAATTGCCAAGTTAAATGCTTTTATAACATCAAAAAAGACATCCAAATGTATTCTATGCTTAGCCGTATGAACAACTTTATTCCTAACCCTTTCATTTGCCCCAAAATGTGTACTATCTAGTCTGCTTAATGCCTCTTCTTCCGCATAATAATGAGGTATACGAAATTGTTTGCTTTGTTCTGTGCAAAGTGTTCGCACTCACTCTGTAAATGTCCTCCTGCAATCCTCACTCCTGCCCTTTTTTCACTCTCTAGGGATCATCATCAGTTTGTCTTTTGTATACACTTGCATAGTCATGTGGGACAGGACCTTCCGTTTCCTTCTATTTTCGCATGCAAATTCATATGTAAGTGCATGGGCATGGCTTTAATGCGGAACCAAAATGAAAATGGAAGGACTGTGATGATTAATGTTGAGTGTCTTACTGTACGTACCAGCATTATAAGTCCCAGCACTCCCACCTTCCTACTTCGCTTAAATACAAACAACTGTCAGTTCACTCGCGTGCGCTTTAAACTTTTATAATGTAATATAATTGTGCATACTTATTCAGCCATATACCGAGACCTAGCGCGAAACGGAAGGCACAGCAAATTCGGAAGGATATGCATTCAGCAGCGTCAGTTCACATCTGCAGAGATCAGATTGCATTCCGACATTATGATGTTGAATATGAACCTAAAATTTTGCTGCTCATTCGCATTTCGCCTGAAGTTGATGTACACTTGAGAGGCAGACCTCCGTCTCCAATAGCAATAACGACGAATTGCTATATGCAGTGAAGAAGTCAACACCGATGACTATGATGACGAGACGATGGTCATAATGAGAATAATGATGATGACGTTGCATGCATATAAAACTTCAAAAACAGTTGCACATTATATACCACCGCTGCTCACAATTAGTGCAGGGCGTGCGTTATCCTCGAACAGTGGTCGTGGTATAGTGGTTAGTCTGTTGGCTTGTTGTTCCGAAGGTTTAAGATGTTAAAACAAACAAACAAAAATAAAATTGGAGCAATTACTCTCGTCAGTTCCAGGGTCGAACTTAAGTGAGTAACTGACGAAAGGTTTATCTCTCCTAGAGTTCTGCACTGCATAATAGAATAGGAAGGATCATCGATCTGTAGGACATCAATTTTGTTCTTCGAGTTAAGAGTTTTTTTGCCAAACAGAAATAGTAGCAAACAAAAATAGTCAAGCGTCTTTGGATCTCTATGAGAGTGTTAATTCTGGACTTTACGTTAGAGTTATCACAAATGACCAACTCATTTTACCTGATCTCCTGGCAGCACGCTGAAAATGACTCTTGTTTTCAAGTTACATGCAGTGCAGCTGGATTAATTTCTCGGGATCTCGAAGTCGGGCATCACGTTGTAGAGTTCAAATGGTACCATATGCAGATATACTCGTACATAAATTCGATGAATATAGTATGTGGTGGGTTTTGTCTTGAAATTCGTTGGGCTTTGCCAGAATTTGTTTTAGTGTTAACCCATTTCGGATCATGCTGCAAAAATGTATGATTCATCAAACTCACGTTATGTTTTATTGTAACTGGGACCTAAGGAACTGAGAAAACCTAAAATCAGAATCTCCAACCAGCCTCTTCCCGGAAATGGTAATGGATATGGATGAAGACAAATGTTTTTTTTTTTTAAATAAGAGACTTGTTGTCCTATAATTAACACAAAAAAAAAAAACAATAATTTAATCAATAAAAGTAAAAATTGTATAAATTATTTGAAACTTCATCGACGTTTATTTTGTTTGGTGATTTGAAACACGTTGTGTGCAAGTGACCATTCAACGTACACTTTTTGTACAGGTTAATAGTGTTCGTGTGACATATGTCCAATGCCTTGCGCTTGCAAAACTATTACGTGGTCCCCACTAATCCGAGATATCTCAAGGTGGTATGAGAAATCCGAAACCACCTCACTATTTTTTTTTTTTTTTTTTAATATAATAATTTGCGCGCGTCAAAGGGGATATGGATACCCATATACTATTACAGGGCACGTGCGTTGTGGAGATAGACAGAGAGAGAGAGAAAGAAAGAAAGATTTGGTGTAGTGGTTTGAAACTCAGGTAATATTAAGTTTCTGTAAACTCCAGGGGTAGCGTCCAGATAACTGGGGAACATTTTTATTTTGCTTTTATTGTCGTTGCTCATGATTCACAGTATTTTTTTGTCCTGCTGATGTCATCATCACGATCAAGTTGCATTTTCAGCCATATGACCACCCTACTGAGAGTGTTATGTCTCTGCAGTAGAGTTAGACCTAGCTTTTTTCTGCAATTGATCGACTTTTTTATTTATTTCATGGGAAATAAATAGATAATTCCTGACATCAGGATTTGAACCGTGAACAAACAGCGTGACAAGCGATGATGTTACCGCTACACCACGGCCACCCTTGTTATCTCCTGCATATTCTAGAGCTGAGGTACAGTAATCCCTGGATAATTGGTCCTCGCTTAATTGCGTTTTCCGCTTACTTTTTCAAGAAATTAGCAAATAAAAAATTAAATAATAAAGCGGAATTTTATTCAGTGACTTTCCTGGATTTCAACGCAATAAAAGACATCGACTTTTGCTTTGTAAATTGATCTACCCTTCTTGACCCTCCTCTACAAAAACAAAAATTGACAGAAATGTTTGATGATTGATTGTTATTATCAATAAAGTTCTCAAAAAACGCATCGTATGCTTTGGCGCAATTAACAATAGCAGCAATTTCAGCTGGAACATCACCTGCTTCTGCGTAATCGTTACTGATGTCAATGCTTCGCCGAGTTTCATATTCCAGCAAGTCAAAGACTTCAAGAGTAGCAGATATTCGAACATTATCATTCATTGTCACTTATACATTCGCCACCCAATATATCCTGATCAGTGACATTCTCCACTGGTGGCAATATGGTGATCTTCATTTTTCAACTCGTACATGTGGTATAAGAATAACATATAGGAATATAAAGATTTAAACATTTACGAAAAACAACAGCGCAGAAAAACCTACAGGTACGTTTTTGTCAAATACCCGTATAACTTTCATAATTCTGAACAGATACATTTAGCAGCATCTAGCGTGCAATTGGTAAGCTGCACAGTAATAAAAATTAGCACTGCCAATGACTTGGACTTTTAGCAAAATCATCTCATCTCTGGTTTCTAATTACACAATATCCTACTATTTTTTGTAAATTAATTAATAAATGTGTGTTTTGCAAGGTTATTACCCCCACCCAGTTCCTGCCGAGTAAATGGAGGATTATGACGAGATAAAATTATTTTGTAAAAGGCAAGGCAAGAATTTAGACTATATTTTGGAATCCAGATATAGAGCGAAATCTCCCTATTGGTTAAAAAATAAATAATAAAACTAATTTAAAGTTACTGTTCGGACTATTAGGACCGTGCTGGCATGAACCAATTAGTGTGGCTCGCGTTCTACCAAGCATCACCTTCATGTTAATGAAGCCAGTTGCTTGGGTTTTTTGTAGAACCTCCAGATTTTTTTTTTTTTTTGATCGCTTGACTCTCTTTTGTAGAATATTTCTGCGAAATATTTTCTTATTCTTCCTTTTAGCGCCTGCAAGTGTGCTTCTTCAGTCATCATCATCAGTTTTTTGTAGAACCTCCAGATTTTTTTTTTTTTTTTTTCGATCGCATGACTCTCTTTTGTAGAATATTTCTGCGAAATATTTTCTTATTCTTCCTTTTAGCGCCTGCAAGTGTGCTTCTTCAGTCATCATCATCAGTTTTTTGTAGAACCTCCAGATTTTTTTTTTTTTTTTTCGATCGCATGACTTTCTTTTGCAGAATATTTCTGCGAAATATTTTCTTATTCTTCCTTTTAGCGCCTGCAAGTGTGCTTCTTCAGTCATCATCATCAGTTTTTTGTAGAACCTCCAGATTTTTTTTTTTTTTTTTTCGATCGCATGACTCTCTTTTGTAGAATATTTCTGCGAAATATTTTCTTATTCTTCCTTTTAGCGCCTGCAAGTGTGCTTCTTCAGTCATCATCATCAGTTTTTTGTAGAACCTCCAGATTTTTTTTTTTTTTTTTCGATCGCATGACTTTCTTTTGTAGAATATTTCTGCGAAATATTTTCTTATTCTTCCTTTTAGCGCCTGCAAGTGTGCTTCTTCAGTCATCCCTTGTAGATGTGTACACTCTTCGTTATACTACAAGTTAAAACCATCAGGTTGAAAACCTATGATGGTTTCAGCTGTATTTTCGTTGATGGGACGACGAAGGATCCTCTGGTCGTTAGCATTTGTGACGACCATAGGCTGTAGTGCTGTATTTGAAAGCTTTTCGCTCAGACGATCTCTGTAAGCTCCGTTGAATCCTTTCTTCTGGGTGGGTCGCAGTTTCTACTCATTGGAAAGTAAAGCTCTGACAGCTAAAAAATGGTCAGAGTCTATGTTAGCCCCCATGAATGTATGCGCTTCGAGTATATTTGATGGGTTCTTGGTTCAACCACCTGAAGATACCCAGGTAGATGAGCAGATTCGAAGTTAAGTAAATATACGTATAGTGCTGGTTTCACTATCGGAAACCATTGTCTGTTGTTGTGTTGTGCAGGCTGTGCCTTCAGTTTAATATGCCATGTTTCCTTTGAAACATTATTGAAGTCTTCAAGTACAATGTTGACATCATACTCCGGACAGGCTTTGTAGGCTTCGTTCAGGAGGTTAAAATCAATTACCATTAAGTCTTTTGTGGCAGCTGTAATAAATATGCTACTGGTCCTATTAGGAGTATCTCCTGTACAGCAGTAGTATTGATAGTGTTGACGCACTAAGACATCAACCTACGCCCTATGCAAGAAATACCGAGGCATATTCCACACACGTTCCCTAAGATACTTCATTGAGTTCTTTAAAGGTCATTCTCAATTAATTGGGTTCAGTTTAATTTCAAACCCGGAGAACACAATAGTGCTGGACTATTAGCAGGCAAGTTGAGCAGAAACTAAGCTCTGAGCTGAGCAGAAACTAATCTCTTTCGAGAGGAAAATCTTGCATTCGATATTTGACCCTGTTCTGCGAGGAGATCGAATAGCAAAGAATAAACTGCACTAAGGTGTAGATGTAGTCTAAAAAGTCAAAGCCCGATGCATTTGCACATCGAGCGAAGGACCACCAACGTTCTAGCCAAGAGTTCCAGCACGACAGGGAAACTGAACCTCCAATTTAAAGACTGGCTATTGCAGTTCTTTGGAAGTTAGTCCAAGCATCAAGTATCAATAAGAATAGAAGGCTGTGGAAAGATAAAGATCCTTCATAGGTCCGGAGCCAGATAAAGTAAAGCAATTTGTTGTCTATTAAAATAGCCAAGAAGCTCGCTTAGTCATAGTCCGACTCAGACTTATCAAACGGTCGCCATAAGAAACCGCCGCTCTAGTCTACCGAGTGACATTGAATTGCTGAAAATATAAGCTTCAATTTTTAATAGTAATTTATTTGAGAAGATTGGAAAGATTCAATAGATTTCGCACAGCTTTACGGAATGCGAGCCTAAGTAAAGTGTATGTACTTTTGTAGTAGGTAATGATACAGATACAGATAGTAGTTCTATACGGGACATTTATTTTAGTTTTTCAGTTCAATGAAACCTCAGAAAATTTCATAAGCACATGGAAAATTACAAACATCTCAAAAGCAATCATATGATTGGTAATTCAAAACCACAGTCAAAGTCATTCCGACTTTATCGGTCCCACTGTGAGTCAGAAAATGTCTGTGAGCCATGCCATTCACTCCACGTGTTAGATGAAAGACAAGGAGATTGGATGTTGTCATTCGTTCATGAGAGTACGACCATAATCCAATGTGGAGCAAATGCATCCGCTCATATTTCCATCATCCAGTGCTTGCCTTCCCAGCAACACCCACTATCGTTCTGCTTTCCATGTGTTTGTTTGCTTGCGAAATAAAAGATTCGAATGATGTGAAATGTTGGCTTGAATTTCAATATGATGGCAGCTGCTGCGTTGCTACATGTGTCCAAATCTACTTGCTGCCAGTGCTGCACTGACGAGATGACAACTACGAACCGACTATGCACTGCAGTGCTCAAATGTACATATTGAGTTTGTCGTCCTTGTCAAAAGATGTGGGCGGAGGAGGTGGTGACATTCGAATAAGACTGCCTTGGTCAAAATGTTGTACTAGAACATGGTCGACTGAAGCTGGAACATGGATATTTTCATTTCTTTACAGACAGTGAAGGACTGAGTAGAGTAGCGTGTAGTAGAAATTTATTTGCTATGTTCCGATGCCTTTCAATCACTGCACACACCTGAGTAGCAATATGTAATTAGTTTTATTTTTCATTCGACATATTGTTGTTGCCCCCACAATGTTGACAGGACAGAATACCATCGGATCAGTACACAATGGGTGTACGGTGGTGGTTTCTATGTTGAACGCAGATGGGCAACCAATTATAAACTGTTCCTTGTTGGTTGCAATAAATTTCAGCAGTATCCTTCGCAAAAAAAAAAAAAAACAACTCGTATAACAATGAATTTAGCAGTGTCGGTTTTGCTTGGGTAAAAATAATTCATTTTATACCAGGACAACGATGATATTTACGGGGATGGAAATGGGATAGACGAATGTGCACTCGAGTGCAGGCAACCGTTCTTCAATATCTGGGTATAATATTCTCGCAGAGTGAAATTGAATGAGGGACTTACTTTCCTAATCATCCTCAATTTGCATCAAAGTATCTGCATAGTAGAAGTCAGATTTGCACAAATGCTATGGAGCGTGACCGCTAAGTTGAATTTAAATAGTTCTCGACAGATCTCATAAAGAGTGCACTGAGATGAAATACTTCCTCCTTTGCGGAAATCCTTTGAATTATTTTCCAATTGATTATTCGCCAGTAGGAAATTTTAGCTAAAATACAAAGGAAAGAATTTAGCTATTTCATCTTTGAAAGCATTTCCATTTCCTATTTTTCAGTTCTATTAATTTTGATCATGAATATCAGCTTTCATGACAACTACGGTAAGATTTTTTTTTTTTTTTTTTTTTTTTTTCCCGAGGGTAGGTAAAAAATCTTCATGAAGACACTATGAGGATCGATAGCGCGTGCTCATAGTAGTGTGAGATTTTTACTCACTAAAAAAACCTCCCTTCGTGAAAAATTTCTTTGATTACATACTACAACTAAGTTTTGACTTATCCAGCAGTTTTTCTTTCACGTATTGAGATCGTTTGGCAGGTCCCTTTCCATTGAAAGTTCCTGCTTGTTCCGCAAATTAGGCGCGGTTTCTTGCTATCGCGTTAAGTCGAAAGGTTTAGTCCTTTGTAGACGACGCAGTAGATTCTTCTCATCTAGAATTCGAAGGACTTCATTGTTAACGTCTCCTTGTAATCTGTCTTTATGCTTACGCGCGAAGTTTTTGATTTCATATTCGACTGTCGCAATTCCTAAATCTCTATGGATATCGCTATTTCTAATAAACCACGGTGCATTAACTATTGATCTTAGCACTTTATTTTCAAAAGTTTGTAAAATATTGACATTACTTATTTTGGTACAACCCCAAAGTTGTATTCCATATGTCCATATCGGCTTTAGCACTTGCTTGTATAAAAGCAGTTTGTTCTCTATAATAAGCTTGGAATGTTTTCACGTGCGATTTCCACTTCAGCTTAGCATCAAGTGTCATTCCAAGATACTTAGCCTCGTTTGCAAACGGAATTTGAACCGAGTTTGAAAAGATGGGCAAATTATTTATTTTCTTATAAGTAAAATTGACATGAACAGATTTGTTTTCGTTTAAAGCTAGTCGCCAAATCTTTGTCCATTCATTTACTTTATTCAATGCTTCTTGCAATTTTTCAGTCGATTCTTCGATCGTTTTACCCGTTGCCAGGATGGCAGTGTCGTCGGCAAATGTAGCTAATACGGTGCCTTCTTCTTGCGGTATATCGCGAGTATATAATAGGTACAAAAGCGGTCCAAGGACACTTCCCTGCGGCACCCCAGCCCTTATTTCTTTAAATTCCGAATATTCGTTTCCGTGTTTGACTCGGAAAAGTCGATTCGTCAAGTATTTTTCTAGAATATTATATAAGTGTTCCGGCAGAACTTGTCGTAATTTATATTTCAAGCCTTCATGCCAGACCTTGTCAAAAGCTTGAGAAACATCAAGGAATATGCTCGAGCAAATCTTTTTTTCTTCGTAAGCTTTTTCAATTAAATCAGTTATTCTATGCACTTGGTCTATTGTTGAGTGCTTGGTTCTAAACCCAAACAGGTGAATGGGAATAAGAGATCCTTCTTCTATAACCGGCTGTAATCGCTTAAGTACTATTCTTTCGAAAACTTTAAACATAATCGGCAGCAGCGAAATAGGTCTATACGATTTTTTATCATTCGGTGGTTTTCCTGGCTTCAGAATCATTATTACTTCCGCGACTTTCCATTGACTCGGAACATATTCTAATCTTATCGCTGCGTTTATAATGTAAAGAAACTTAACTAACGCTTTTCTAGGTAACGATTTAAGAAGCTCTCCTGTGATTAGGTCGTATCCAGGAGCTTTATTCGGTTTCAGTTTCTTTATTTCTTGTTGAAGTTCGGTCAGCCTTGCATTTCTTACTGTGTAATTGTGAAATGCTATATCGGACGCATTATCATTTTCAGCAAGCGCTTGCCCATCAAATGGTTTAAATGTTTCTTCTAAATGGGCGGGAAAGACTTCTGCTTTGTCTTTATCATTCTTGGCCCATTCGTTGTAATTTTTCTTGATTGGGGCCGCTTGTATTTTCGGTTTTTTAATGCCTTTTATAGCTTTCCAGAGCGAATAATTGGAATCTTTGTCCGCTGTTAAGCTTTCAATGCTGGTTTGTATTGTCTTCAATGTCTTTTTTAAAGCCATCCCAATCAGTTTTTCTGCTAGTTAGTCTAGCAGGTACATCTTTTTTATTTAGGCGTTCGCTCATCGTTAGAATGATAGGGGAATGATCGGAAGAGAGATCAAAACTTTCATCAATTTTAATACATTTGTCTGGTATTCCTTTTACAACAAAGAAATCGATCAGATCGGGTATTTTGTTGTTATCAGTCGGCCAATATGTTGGTTTACCAGTCGAGTGAAAGTCGCATCTGTGTTGCATGCAGGCGTTGTAAAGTGCTCTGCCTTTTTGTGAGACACATCTTGAACCCCAGAAGGTGTGTTTTGCATTAAAATCACCGCCAATAATAAAATTCGGTCCAAGAGAGTTGAAAATATTTGTAAAATCATTTTTTCAAGCCTGCAACGCAGTGGACAATAAATAGACGAGACATTGAAAGAGTAATGCCCATTTTTCACGCGTACAGTGCTCACTTGCATTGTTTCAAGCTCTATCATAATCTCTTCAGAGTGTTCGATGCAATCTTTTATGATTAAAGACGATCCGCCTCTGGCTCTTTCCGACGGGTGATAAGCGTGATAGGTACTGTATCCAGTAATGTTTACACGCGATAGTTTCGTCAGGTGAGTTTCACAGATCAAACATATGTTAACGTCCTTTTCCCGTAGAAATATTTCTAGCTCTTCTAGTCTTTGTATGAGACCGTTGGCGTTCCATGCAACAATTTTAAGAAGTTTCGTCATGTTCGTTTTGAAATGCTCCTATTGTTAAGCTTATATTCAAGCTTCTCCAACCTTTCGACAATTAGCATGTTTGTTTTTGTTTGCTCCTCAAGCCGCGCAAGGATAATGGAAAAGACGTGAGATACGGGGTTTTCCGAATTATCAGTGTTCGTTTTTGTTGATGTTGAAGCTTGAGCACGCGTCTGCATGTCAGAATCTGATGGCTTTTCTTTAGGCGCTTTTACCTTAACCAGGTGTGGAATTTGATCGGTGTTTGATGTCGCAGCTTGAGCGTACGTAAGCGCGCCAGGGTCGGCTCGGTTGTCTCTAGTCACCTTTCTTGCAGCAGTTTTCGACTTTTCCTTATTTACCGGTTTTGAGGGTTGGTTTTCCGGCTTCATAAGTCGATCTCTTCTTTTTTGTAATTCTTTGGCTACTTCACAGCCTCTGTAATTAGCCGGATGCTTACCATTGCAGTTAATACACGCTGCAGGGGTTTTTTTGTTTACACCACACTCTTGACTAAGATGTTTACCGGCGCATTTGACACATCGCGGTTCTTTTCGGCAATATGTTTGCGTATGGTTGAATCCTTGGCATCGTTTGCACTGAGGTATCAACCTTGTATTCTTGCGCATGGGTTCGATTTTGACTACGACATCCAGAATTGTTCTTATTTCGTATATCTTTTCTAAACTCTCAGCCTTATCAAAGGTTAGCATAAAAAGAGGAAGCTCGCGCTTAACCATCGTTTCCTCGCCTTCCAATTTTTGCTTTTCCCGTTTAATTAAGTTTACCGCATCGACGATTTTAAAGTTTTTGTTCTTCAAATCGTGAACAACGTCTTCCTTTCGGCATGAGGCATGAAGTCCTCTAGCTACGACTCGTATCGGTCTTTCAGATTTATTTTCATACGTATACCACTGGTAAGATGTAAGTTGAAAAATCCATTAATTTTCTTTTTTTAACACAAATACGAGGTGCATAGATCGGATTTCACCATCCGTAAGCAAATATTTCACTACTGCTTTATTTACAGAAGCCCTAGTGCGGACAGCAAGTCAAATTTTGACGAATTTGATACGCTGTCCGATTCCATCACTCGAATTGTTTCCTTGTATCCTCACACTGAAATCGTCATTGCGGGCTATTTCAATATACACAATTCGGATTGGCTGCAACATTCTGGCCAGACAACACCCGAAGGAAGGTATGTTGAACTTTTCGCTGAGGTAAACAATTTGACTCAGCTTGTAAATGAGCCTACACTTTGAAAGTCATTCCGCCAACACTTTGGACTTGTTTCTTACTTTGCACCCTGATAAATACACTATTGATGTTCTAGCGTCTCTAGATCAGTCTGACTAATTCACGTACTCCGACCACACAGTTAAGGAAAAAACTCCTAAAAGAAAAGTATGGCAGTACGAGAAAGCCAACTGGACCAGCCTTAATAACTCCTTTAGGAGTTTTAACTCCTCTACATGCTTCCTCGATAGCGACGTGGATGCCGCTGCTGATATGATCACTGACACTATCCTCTTATATATGAATGACTTTATTCCTATCAGAATAAAGAGCATTAAACCTAAGGCAAACTCGTGGTTTGACCAGAGCTGTAAAGAGGCTATCAGGTTGAAAGAAGCTAGTTTTCGGTCTTATAAAGCCAACAAATCTGAGGAAAACCGAAAGAAGTTTAAACAAGGCAGAAAAGACTGCAATGCCCATATTCGACGTGTAAAATTCTTAAACGACCAAAAATTGAGGCCAAATATCCTACAATGTCCCAAAGGTAGTAAAAATTGTTGGCCATTCGTTAAAAATATTAAAAATTCTGCTTCGTCTGCTATCCCTACGCTCTTTTACAATGACATTTCAGCTGTCAGATAATGCTTTGTCTCCACCTGTATTTGAGAATCATTACATTTTCCATGAGACAAGTCCACTTTCACATTCGTACAGTTGCAGAAGTACTCAATGGTCTTAACATATATAAATCAGCTGGTCCAGATGGTATCCTCCCATAGTTTTGAAGAGGTGTTCTTCTACGCTGGCAAAGCCTCTGCGTAAGCTTTTCTGTCTATCCTACTTTTCAGAGCTCTTTCCGAGTAGATGGAAAACAGCATTTGTCTAGCCCATCCATAAAAAGGCGAATCTTCCTTCCTGTCCAATTACCGACCCATTGCACTTACGTTCCTTCTTTCCAAGGTCATGGAAACGCTGATAAATCGTCAGCTTATAAAATATCTCGATTCACGAAAACTCCTTAATGACCGGCAGTATGGTTTTCGTAGCAACAGGTACACTGGTGATTTGATGACATATCTCACCAAGAAGTAGAACGAATCTCTCCATTACTTCGGCGAAACCAAGATGGTTGCGCTTGATATTTCAAAGGCATTTGAAAGAGTTTGTCATCAGGCTCTTTTGTCGAAAATGCGTGCATATGATGTCGATGAGTCTCTTCTTCAATGGATTACAAATTACCTTTCGTGGCGTTCAATATAAGTTGTTTTGGACGGCTTCAAATCTGCAATTCACCAAATAAATGCTGGTGTTCCCCAAGGCTCTGTTTTGTCTCCGACTCTCTTTCTTATTTTTATAAATAATCTCTTGTCTGCAACTTCTAATTCACTCCATTCCTTCTCTGATGACAGTACCCTCAGTTTTTCATATTCGTTCCCTAAATCACGTCCTTGCAATTCGGCCGTAGAAGGGGAACGGCAACTTATGTTAAACACATTAAATTTCGACCTGGACAGCATAATTAAATCGGCTTCAACCAACAGAGTGAAATGTGATGCTTCCAAAATACAATGCTGTCTTCTGTCTCCCAAGCGAAACCAAAACACTCAACCATTATCCATAGATGGTACTTACATCATTGAAACCGAAAAACTTGCCACTCTCAGTGCGTGTATTAATAACCATCTTCGATGGAATGATCACATATTCGAGGTCGCCAAAAATGCTGCAAAATGTCTAGGATCCCTCAAACGGTGCAAGAAATATTTTACCCCGTCTGATTTGGCCTCAATTTATAAGGCATTCATCCGCCCTAAACTGGAATATAACGCCCATATCTGGTCTGGTGCACCCAAGACCGTTCTGCACATTCTTGATAGGGTACAAAATCGCGCGGTAAAACTTATAGGTGATCATATAGGTGAATTCCATACATTCACTTGAACATCGGAGAAATATCTCATGTCTCTCCCTATTTTATCGTTTTTTATAAAAAAAAAATGCTGCAGCGAAATAGCCAGTTGCATTCCGCCCCTTCAAAATTTCACTCGCAATACGCGACATGCTCCGAATTCACATCAGTTCACCCTAAAGTCTAACTTCGGTCGTACTGTCAACCATAGAAGAGGTAAAGGCAGAAAGAGCTCCAAACAATAGGCAGTGATAAGTGTAGACTGATTTCTGGCTTCACTGTCTATGAAAAGATGTCGGGGATATAAGTAAGAAGAACCTCCCTAGTAATAATAATGCACGGAACAGTATGCTTATTTTGTTTTTGGGGAACACCGCTTTTGGCCAAAAGAAATCGTACCATATTCAAAATCTGTCTATGCTCGCATAGTTCCAGTGTATCAATGTAGGATTTACCCCTCTGTATCGTCTGAATATTCTATGACATTGACAGAGAATGCACCTTCGATTTTCTAGTCTCAAGATGTCATGTAGACGTTAACTTTGGGTTTAGAATGTACCCACTCATCCACTTTGGCTGAACCTAATTTCCGGCAGCTTTCTTCATATTGTGAACACCATCATCTCCGATTTCAAAACATTGAATCGCAAAACCTGTTCATGACACCAAGTCACGAAAACACTCTTATATTCCACAATGTGTTTGAATACAAGAGCATGTTTGTTGGATACGGCAGTAATTCAAACCCAGAGTTACGGATTTCAATCACGGTTTGACATGACTTGATATAAAACTTTTTTCCACGACATTCCTGTATTTATTCTTTATATTCTCTTTCATCCGATGCAAAAGACCGCAGTAGTAATCAGAATTAATTGTTTGACCCTTGACAAGGTAATCAACCATGGGGATTCCTTTTAAGTCTCAATATACCGATGCTATTACCTTATCTATTATTTTAATTTAGATTTCTTCGAGGCTGGTGATCCATATCTACTGATTTCCGTTTGGTCTCGGAGGTATAGTGATGAGCTCAGGTCTCATCTTTCGTCACAAATCCGTCCAAAAGTCCTATGGATCGGTTTTAAATGGCTCAAAAAAAAAAATCGCGAGAAATAGTCAATTGATAGAATTTTTGTTCAACTCAAAACAATTTCAGTTTTGAATGATTTTTGAGTCCGTCATACTATGATAGATGCCGACGATCTCAGCTATTTCCCTTATCTTCAATCTGCGATCTCCTAGGATTAAACCACAAATTTTGTCGATGTTCTCCTCTGTAGTTAAGGTTGATGGTCTTCCACACCGAGAGTCGTTTTCAACTCTGTCTCCATTACATTAGAGTTCGGATACCCACTGTGGTTTTCAGTGGGGCAGATTCCCCTAAAGTTATCACCATAAATTCATGGATCTGTTTCGGAGTAAACATTTTTTTAAACAGATACTTTATAACACAACGATGTTCGATTTTTTACATTTCCTAAAAAAATACCTTTCAACACAGAAATAAAAATTCACAGAATCACTCTTAGAATTTTGGGAAATAAAAGGTGGAAGTAAAAATTCAGAATTAAAATTATTTCTATGACAGCCCGCGAACTTTTCAATACACCGAATCTGATAAATACCGTCCAGTCCAGATCATTTTCAGGAAGAGGTATTGAAGATGATATTTCTGTGTGGACTCCCAAGTAACTTTCTAGTATACCTTTCGAGTTTTTATAACTTCCATTACTTTTCTTAAGGAAATCAAGCCAAGTATTCGAATCTACTTTAAGAGTGTTTTTGATCCATTGTAGAATAACACTGCGTAGTCGATAACCCATATCCGAAAGAAGTGGCGTACCGCAAGTATCTTACGATGGTTTCCCCAAAGATACCCTGTCTTCCTTAAGGTATAGTTCTGCAGAATTGATAAGTCTGTAGCGTTTCTTCCTGTACATATCATCGATTTCATTTGTGTGCCCGAGTTAAAGATTATTTAACACTTAAAAATAAAAAACACTTATTAATATCTTTGTTCCACTGATGCGGTTTATTGTCAATTGAAATTAAGACTGCCTGATTATTTGTCTATTCGTCTATTTATATTAGACGGTAAACAAATTTATGCCAGAGCAAAAGCCGTTACTAGCTGGTGATAGCAAGCTGCCGCTGTTCGTTGTAAGTAGGTCATCTACTAGGCGTTGCATTGGTTGGCCCGTTGTTTGCACTTGGACTTGTTGTTGATGCTGAAAATGTTCGTCCGTTATCATGGTTGTGTTGTCACTGCAGATGTTGGCCCGTTTCTTGCACTAACGCTCGTTCGTCCGTAAGTAGGTCATCTAATAGGTTTTGCATTTGTTGGACCGTTGCTTGCACTTAGATTTGTTGTTGATGGTTACAAATGTGACTCCGTTGTTTGCACTAGATGACTTCTGTTATTGATGTTGCAGGATGGATGGTTATGGGTGGTTACTATGGGTATGTAACTCCCGCTGGATGTTACTAAAAAACGATTTGCAAATCTTGTTCGTCATGAACGTGATGTAAGACTACTCTCTGCTTGACGGGACTTTACTAAACTTTATTAAACTGAACTCTATTAAACTGCTGAACTTTTATTAACCGAAAGAAAACTTTAATTATCTGTTCTTCAAGTTAGAGTTGGTAGCATACCCAAAGATTGTGGTGGCGCCTAAAAGACCTTAACACCCGTTGAAATATCAACAACAAAATTTAAAGCTTAAAACAGTGTAAATCGAAATGAAACCATATTTGAGATTCAACGTTTTTAGTGGGAATGCTTCCAATTTATAAAATGCTTTGCTGTACGTATTGACATAGGTACACCACCTGTACATCCTAAGAAGGTGCTCCCCTCCAACCCAGTTCGCATACATAGATATCATTTCTTTTTTTTTTAACTTTTTCTTATCTACATCGGCTGGGTTGTTTACCTGTGCAAAGAGTTTCCCATTCCAGTAGCAACGGAACTCGAAACTCATGGAGCGATAAACACATATGCTGTTCCCTTACTTCGTTCCTAAATTGCAGACGATTTTTCAAGTGTTGGTGAACTTTTCATTTTCAATACAAACAGTTGTCAAATAAGTCGAGGGTTTGCCACTTTATATCGGTGTGTAAGGATGTACGCGTCACAGCCAAACGCACTTAGGCTATATGGTTTTCATTTTGTTGCTGTCGGTTTTTTTTTTTTCTTGGTAATCAAAATGTCATTGTCATATCTGTTCAGTTTATTTTGTAATATAGCGTCATAGCGTCATTATAGCTCTATTGTCAAGACTTTTCTTCTATTTAATAAGTTTTCATGATTTTGATAAAAATCGTGTAATGACTGTGACATTTTTCTATCCATTTGCTTTGAGAAGGGTATATGGTGGTGGTATGGAGTAAGTGATAGTCCTTGAAAATACGGGGTTGGAAGTTGATTGATAAGGTTGCTTCCGTATGTTGTGTGTGATAGGGGGATAAGAAAGTTTCTGTGGTATATTAAATTTAATTGCTTTAAACGCAAACTAAGCCCAGCATAAATTCACGGTCTGATTACATTCAACAAATTGGTTGAGTGTTTGTGTGAATTGAATTTTGTGTGTATCTACTCGTAAATATAAATTACACCCGAACAAAGAAATAACCAACTTTTTCTTAGAACCTGTAGCGGTGATAAAGCGACACCATCCAGTTACAAGGCCGACCTCCAGGTTAAGAGTAGTTTGTCGACAAAACTGTGCCATCATTAAAAATATGACAAAATTCAAATCTAAAAATTGGAATAAGAGTGCTAAAAGATATAAAACTTTAAAATTAGTTTCAACTACTTACCTACTTAAAAAGTTGTAGAACTCGCGAAATCGCTGAAATAATTTGTCGTCCACTATGGCGTTTACGATACAAGAATGAACTTCCCCAATACGGGGAAAATTGATTAAAATATAGTTCAGGTCGGTTTATGCAAAAAAAAGTCTTATCGAACCTATGTATGTCCGATTTTTTACCATTATAGCGTCAAGTCAAAAACTTAAAAATGAAAAAAAGTGCATGCATGCGATGGCATTACTCCCAAAATGTAAAAGAAACTATCCAAAGTTGTCGGTACATCAGCTTCTGCATATAATAAATGCTTCACTACAAGTTAGTTCCTACTCGAACTACTGGAAGTAGTCCGAAATCATCATAATCGCTAAACGAGAAAAGATCGTAGCAAAGTAAAACCTATATATACCTATATATAATATATATACCAATTTTTGCCACACATTAATGATACCAACACAGTACCGCTCCACCAATTTGGCTTCAGACGAAGACATAATCTGTTATAAAGATTAGGAGAGAAACAATATTGTCCTGCTTTGTTCATTGACATTTCGATAAAGTGGAGCACAGTTACACAAAATTACGCAATTGCTACCACAAAATATTCATGTCGTCCTGGAAAGTTACGAGTACCTTTTAAATCGTAAATTCCGCATAAAATATAAGAACTTTACGTCCTATGTATGCAACATCGATGCCGGAGTCCCCCAATGGAGTATCCTGGGTCCACTTTAGTATTTAATCTACACTTCTGATATGCAAACTCATCACTTCACACTAAATTCAACATTTGCGAATGGACACAGTAATTACTATCTCACATACAGACCCAAACATCGCATCTCAAAGTCCCTAAAGTCAAGTATATGACTTGGAAAAATGGTTGGAGAATTAAATTTAATGAAATCAAATTACATTGCATTCACGCTGAGGAAAGTGAACTACGCAAAATCAATTCTCTAACCATCCCACAATAATCGGAGATTAAATACTTATGCATCGAACTCCACCGGCGTCTCACTTGGAGTAAACACATAGTAATTCAATCAGCTCAAGTCCAACTTAAATTTAAATCACTCTACACTCTCACTCAGCGAACTGGTAATCTATCCCAACCCCTTCGCTAGAAATATATTACTTACAGATAGGCATAAACTCTAATACTCTATCTAGATTTAGTAGATGTTTTACTCTGTTCCCCTCCTTGTAAAATTAAACTTATGTCTTTGAATCAAGCAAGGATGTCCAATACACTGGTAAAGAACATTATTGTATTTAGCTTCTAAGATTTATTAATTTATTGTAAAAATGTAGATTCAATAAATAAATATGTAGTACAAAAAAATGGCGTTATACCGGTTTTTCGGTTTTTTTTTTTTGCTACCATCTTTTATTCTTGGCCCAATCTATGCCAATTTTTATTCATTTAAATGTAAGAGATCGTGTCGAAATTCTGTACTCCAAAATTCTGTAAATTCCGATAAAATTATGCACCCTAAAATTTTGAAAAATTATGCATTTCAAAATTCTGTTTGCAACTTCCAAAAATTTTGTAACTCTTTATTGCTTTCATACGACCTTTCTATCAGAACAATTCCGAATTTTAAATTATTTTTTTTTTTTTTAAAGTAAAGGATTGGTTAATTTCATTAGACCGTGCTCACATTGAATTATTTCTACGAACTGTTTCTTAATTTAGGTTCAATTATTTTCACATTCATTACTTATGTACTTTATAAACTTAAATAAATATTTGGCGCAACAGCTCCTTAAGTGCCAGGGCCTAGCTTCTCGCAACCACTCGTGTTGTGTGCGTTATATTTTTCACACGAATTGAAGGGACCTACAGTTTAGTGCGGTATCCGAACGGCAATTTGTTTTGAGAAGTTTTCTCGTGCCAACAATACTCTCGGATGTTTGTCAGACGTTCGCGAGAGGTGGGATCGTGAAAAAACTTTTTGGTGTTTTCTGGGATTCGAACTTGGAACCTCTTACGTAGTGATTCGACACACTAACCACTACGCCACGACACCCATTGTTCAATCATTACTCATATGTTTAATCCTTTCGTTTTTATTATTTTGCATTACACTTATAGTACTTAATTATATACCCCACATTAGAACTTTTTACTATTGTACATACATATATCAAATTATCGAGGGTCATTCAACTCTAACTGCTAACAGTTATCGAATGATCTCTATTTTGTTCCATTACACTATGCTACTCTTATTGTATTAATGTTATTTTGAATTCTTAAGTGGGAAATGAATAAAAATTGTATTGAATTGAAGTAAGGCGTGTGAATTTTCTTTTGTTGTATCAATTTCTTAGTTTATGTATTGGTTTGGTATAACATTTTCGATCTCGCGATTTTAATGAATCTTGGTATTAGTACTAGGATGTAGAAACTCAAAAAGTAGATCAGTCAATACTGTCTATCCATTTATAAAGGGTGGTTAAGTTTTAAGGGCCGATGTTGATTTTGAATAAAACACAAATTATTTAGGAAATTACTGTCATTTCTTTTTATTATGATAATATTGGTATGGTTCAATTATGTATGGAACAAAATATCGGCCAAATGGCTGCCGCGACCTCGGCGGCACATCTCCATCCGATGGTCCAAATTTTCGATGACGCTGAGGCATAATTGAGGTTCTATGCCGTTAATGTGCCGAATTATCTCATTTTTTAGCTCTTGAATTATTGCTGGCTTATCGACGTACACCTTTTCTTTCAAATAACCCCAAAGAAAGAAGTCCAACGGTGTCAAATCACATGATCTTGGCGGCCAATTGACATCGCCACCACGTGAGATAACACGGCCATTGAATTTGCCGCGCAAAAGAGCCATTGCTTCGTTAGCTGTGTGGCAAGTGGCACCATCCTGTTGAAACTACATATCGTCCACATCCATATCTTCCAATTCGGGCCATAAAAAGTTCGTTATCATCTCACGATAGCGAACACCATTCACAGTAACTGCCTGACCGGCTTCATTTTGGAAAAAATACGGCCCGATGATGCCGCCAGCCCATAAACCGCATCAAACAGTCACTCTTTGTGGGTGCATTGGTTTTTCGACAATCACTCTTGGATTATCATTCGCCCAAATGCGGCAATTCTGCTTATTGACGAATCCACTGAGGTGAAAATGTGCCTCATCACTGAAGATGATTTTCTTCGAAAATTGATCATCCACTGTTGCCATTTCTTGCCACCATTGTGACCATTTACGACTCTTGAAATGGTCAAGAGGCTTTAGTTTTTGAGTCAATTGCACCTTGTAAGCGCTTAAATGCAAGTCTTTATGCATAATGTTCATCAACGACGAGCGTGAGAGGTGCAATTGTTGGGCACGACGACGAGTTGAGGTGGACGGCTCTTCAGCCACACTATCGCGAACAGCAGCAATATTTTCTGCAGTACGAGCTGTACGAGCATGCACTGGTGTTTTCACATCTCCTACAGACCCGGTTTGCACAAATTTTTGTACGATTTTTCCGATTGTACGCACATTTGGACGATTAAATTGACCGAAAGAATCACGAAATGCACGATATGCATTTTGATTTGAACGCCCATTTTCATAATAAGCCTGAATAACTTTAACGCGTTGCTCGATTGTGTATCTTTCCATGGTTCAAATTGAGTTAGTCTGAAATTGAGAAATGTCAAATGAAATGCAGAAAAAAACTTGACGTTTAGGTGTGGTTCACATTCAACATCGGCCCTTAAAATTTAACCACCCTTTATGTACAGCTGATTGCAACCGAAATAGCAGAACGGATTTTCTTCAAAAGCCTTGTATTCGGCCTAAACGATTGTGATGAGGTCTTATATTTGAAATATGGTGAAGATATGCAACGGTCAATTTTGTTCAAAATCGGTATCGGTGTTAAAAAATAAAAAAAACTCTAAAAGTTAAAGGTATAATAATAAAGGAAAAATCATTTTGACAATGTTAAATGGGCTAATTTTGATACAGAATTATGACCCCAACCCCTCTAACGAATACATTTTTTTTCCTTTGTTTACCTGGATCTTTATAAGAAACGTCGAAATTCCTCGGTAGTAACTATTCTGAGAAAAGTTGTTATTACTCTCAAAATTAAATACAATTTTCCCATAAACATCTCCTAATATATTGATCTCACGACAAAAAGCTCTGTGGCGGAATTGGGAAAGTATGAATGCTCTAATTGGTAGAAAGTACTCGTAAATGAATTCTCTACTTTGTAGCAAATCCTATCACCTTCAATTCCGGAATACATCAAGGTAAACAAATGAAAAAGTTGGTTTGCTCCAGCTTTAGTATAAAATGGTGGCGTTCTTCCCATAGACGATTTTAGTGGACTACTCAGGATTCTACTTTCTATTTGAAAACTGTTCTTTAAAAAATAATGCGAAAAATTTGGTGCTTTTAAGCCATGGCACATGAAAACAATTGCATGTTTTCATGTTTTTTTTTCTTTAAATTCGTCTTAAATAATTTTACTATAGGATCAACACATATCCGTAAGAAAATATTTGTGTAAAACAAATTTTTAATACATCTTACCTACTATAAAAAAGTTATGGAGACTTTTCAACACTGGGGAATTTTGACAATTTACTAATAACGACTAAAGAAAAGTGTAAATTATAATTCAGCCAATTGCTAATTTTTTCGAAGTGAAAACCTAAAAAGCCTGACCTAAGACTTTATTTCAGGAAAAGAATGTGTAAGGAAGTAAAAGAAAAGTGGGCATGGCTGTTATCATTTATTAGCAAAATTCAAGGATTAGGATGGCTAATAACTCTCTTGCGACTAACCACGGTCGCAAAAAGCTCTGAAGGGTAAAATCTCGCCTTTTGAAGAAAACTCCCATAATAAGTAGGCATGAGACTACTTAATGTGAAGACGAATTAAAGAGCAAGTTAATATATATATTCTGTTAAAAAATTTATTCACTATTTTAGTAGAAAAAATTTTGCCAAAAGTAGCTAGTGTGATTGTGGGCGGATTTTGAAAATTTCAATACATTCTCTCTTTCGGATTTCCAAAAGTTTATAACGAAATTTATTCTTCCTAGTTCATAATTTAAGGCCCAATACTGATGATATATGTATAGAGGGACGAACGGACATTCAATGCGGTCGCCGTGGCTCAGTGGTTAAGTGCGTGATCAATGAGCGGGAGGTCAAACGAACGTCTACATCTAGTAGTAAAAATTGTCATAAGAAGCTTCTCTCTTCACCTTCCTCACCTATGGACATTCTTTTTCATTTAACACCCCTTGATATTTATGGTAGGCAAATGGCAGCTAACTCAGCTATTCACCTTAAAGCTACTTCACAGTGGTCTAAAAGAATTTATGTCCAGGACTCCATCTTAAATAAATTTAATATCTTCCCTGAAGACATTGACTACACCATCCCCAAGTTAAATTTTGACAAAAACTTCCAAGTTACCATCACTTCCAGAGCATTCTGGGAAAAAGGTGGCTTTGCGGAAGATAAGTCGGTACATTTTTATACCGACGGTTCAAAAACTAACGACGGATTGGGTGGTGGTGTCTTCTCTGATAGGCTTAATTTGAACCTCTCTTTTCGTCTCCCAAACCATTGTAGCGTGTTCCAGGCGGAGATAATGGCAATAAGGGAAGTCTTGTTTTGGCTAAAGGAAAACGTTATATCGGCCATTGATATCCGCATCTTTTCAGACAGCCAAGCCGCAATCAAATCCCTGGAATCTTCTTCTACAAATTCTTTTAACAGCTCTAGACTGCCGATCGTCTCTTATAGAGATGGCGGAGCAGTTTAATATTCACCTAATTTGGGTGCGGGGGCATAAGGATATTCCAGGGAATTGTAAGCCTGACGAACTTGCCAGACATGGAACAACAATACCCATCCTTCCAGGCAAAAGTTTACTGCGTATGCCTATCGCTACATGCAAACTTAAATTAAAGCTGGATGTTACCTTAAAGACAAATTCTAGGTGGACAAGGAGTATAACTGGATCTGGAACGCTCTAGGAATTTGATTTCTCTAAAAAGGAAGCATATTAGTGCTGTTATAGGTGTCATTACTGGACACTGTTTAATAGGCAAGAATGCAACAAGGTTTTGCGTATTCTCTAACGATTTGTGCAGAAGCTGCATGGACGAGGAGGAGGAAGAGGCTATTCTTTACCTTCTTTGCACCTGCCCAGCTCTCTCCCAAAGAAGGAAACTCCACTTAGGAGCCTTCTGTTTCAATGGCCTAGATGATCTGAATAATATTGACGTTAGGTACATTCTACGCTTCATCAGAAGCTCTAAATGGTTCAACGAGTAGGTTAGAGGCCGCGTCTCAAACACATATGGTATCACAATGGACCTATTATTGGTCTAAGTGTGTTGCCTTTTTTTGCTGACAGCCACTTCAACCTATGTTTAGTACCTATGTTTAGTTTATTGAAAAAATATAAACAAAAAAACACAAAAGAGTTAACTTTACACCTTCAAATAAACTTTTCATGAAAACAGGGCCCTATTTTTTTTCATATCTAACAAAATGGCAGCCAATTCACATTATGACATTACTTTCGTCCCACCTAGTATTTAAAAAAAAAAAAATACATTTTAACAATTTAGCTTAGATTTTCGCTTAGGTGCAAGAACGTGCGACCTTGTTGTGCACTTTATTAAGTAACAAAATCCACGCGACCAAGATCATGGTCTACTGTTGGTATGAATATGTATTTATAGTATTCGTCATCTTCATCAGTCCTGAGAGTTTCCACTGCTTCAGATTCATTGCTTGAATTAAAAAGGTGTTTCTTATGTTTATACTCGTACATACTTACTTGTTAGCGGCCTTGTTCGGTTCGACTTTCGATACTCTCTTGACTCTATTCTAAGAAGGAATATAGGTTTTTGAAATCAAGTAGGTATAAGAATTTAAAATATCGATATTATTAATTTTATTTTGTATCGTTCCATCTCTAATTCTATGAACCAACGATTCCGAAGTAAGTGTCCAAAGTCCCATTAAGAAAGCTGGCACACTAACAGATCTCCTTGTACATACTACATGTTTCCATGGTTAATTTATATAAATAGCTACTTTTACAAGTACCCAAACTTTGTATCATATCGATTACACAAATCATAAAGTGCACATCTACAAGCTAAAAAGTTTCTTCGAAAACAGAAATAAAGTACTATGAAAATGCTCTACTGCTAAAATTGCTCCACCACTGTTATACCAGAGCTCCTTTGATTGATTGCCAACCAGTGATGTATTCTCCGTAAAATGAAAATAATTGAGCTACCTACCTGAACATAATACCGATATTTTTTTCCCATGACAAGAGAATGATGAGGAAATAGGTTAAGTTAACTTTACGATGGAAAACAATTTCATTCGACTCAGATGACTATCTGAATGTAACTTTGCTACTTTCATTGTAAACACTCCTTTCAAATTGATTTTCAAAGTCTGTAACATAAATATTAAGAATTGTTGCTGTAAACAGAGCTTAGCTTTGTATGTTGTGTTATCCCTTCAATAATTTACTCATTGCGAAGTCAGCTTAGTTTGCTACATCCCTTCAATTTATGCCGAATTTAAAATTTCATCAGCAATGCTACAAAAGTTCCGAAGGATGCGTGTGTTACTAACAAAATCAAAAGTAAGGAAATATCAAAGACGGTGCTAAATGTTAGTGTGAGCGTGTCCGCAACGTGCCTGGCATATCAAAATTAATTAGGCAACATTCCGTGGTCTTATATTCGGGACATGAAAATGCAGATCATGTCCCTCTAATGGATCCACTACTAATTAATTGTGAGGATACCTCTCCCCAAGGTGTTGGTTGCACACGGACGAACGAACCCAAAGAAAAAAAAAATTAAGAAATAAAGGTGTCGACACAGATAGAATGAGATAAACACGCGGATGTTATCGATCTGTTTGTCATGAACAAGCCATTAAGCATCATTTACGAATATAAAGAATATTTCTGTGGATTTAGTAATCGAAATTATTCCCAAGAAATACAAATTAAATATGTATACAAATATTGAATGATTTTAATTGCAGACAGAGGTTACATCAGGGATGTTCACCGAAAAGTCCAATGACCAACGAATCGTGATGTGGCGCGACACAGTCGAACAGCCGACCTTGTCAGAGTTTAAAGACAGGAAAATGTTTTCAAAACGTGGTTTGCCACGTGATAGGACTTCTAGTCATACGACGAGACATAAATATACTCAATGAAGAGTATAATTTTAATTTCAATGACTCTGGTGCTGCACTTGATAGACAAAATCTACTTTTGAACAATTAAGAGGAGATTTGTAGACAGATTTCTTACATAAACAAATGACATTCAGGAAACCGTGGGGAGTGTATAAGAAAACGACAATTAAGATTTGTGGTAAGTAGGTAGGTATCCCATTCCATCAGAATAGGGCCACAGAAATTAAATTTCGTCATAATTAATTGGTCTGCAGATACAATCTTTGGGTATCTGGTCGACTATAAATCTACTACGTGTGAGGTAGGATTAAAGCAAACTATTGAGATGGTTAACAAAATCAATTGACTTCTTCAGAACAATAGCCCACAAAGGTCTAGCATCTCACACCCATTCGTGCTGTGCGACATACAAATGGTACGGACCTACAGTTTTATGTCTTCTCCATACGGCAGTTATTTTGCGATTGAGCAAAGCTTCTCAAGACCATTTTACTCTTAGATGTTTGTCATGCATTTGCCAGAGGTGGAGCCGTGAAAATTGTATTTTAATGTATTTTCTGGGACTCCAACCTTAAGTCTCCCACTCAATGATGACGTACTTTTTTGAATGTTTTTGTTAGAAACAGAAAAATATTGTCTTCATTAAATATGTATATGTTTCCTACATTTTCCTACGCCCATTTTTTAGAGGCGTTTTATAAGAAAAATCGTACTTGAACTTCGGTTAGCAATGGTGATAACTACGTCCACTTTCTTCTAAGGCAATTTTGCGAAAATAGTTATTCTGATAAAATGCGGATATATCCTTTGAGTAGAAAGATATAATTTCATTTGATTTAAAAATTGCACAACGTCATACTCAATTTATTAGAGGCGGGTTAAAAGATGGGGGCGATCCATACCAGACGGATTGTAAGTTTCTGTTCTGTTTTTATTTTATTTTCTAGGATTCGAATCGGAAATTACGCCATAGGAAGTACGCCCAATGTTTTTTTTTTTTTTTTAAAGGCCAACTAATTTCTGTCAAATATTTTTGGAAATCACACCAAAATGCTGGAAATTGAGCTAGACTAAGGTGGAAAAAAGCCATAAAATAAATTGGAAATTAGGTCAGAAAATATTATTTTCGGGTAAAAAGCCAGAAAATTTTAAGAAAAAATGCCTAATATGTTGGAAAAAATCCAAGAAATTTTGGCCTTTTTTCTTTGGAAAGAAAATGACCAACATTTCGGCACTCCAGCCATAAATATAGCTGGGTCTGATTCAATCGGCACAATCACTTTTATTGACCTCACTTGCACTGATGGTTTCAAAAGTCTGCACTGGAACTACTTCAGTTTCCGTGCTCCGCTGCTGATAGAAATTATTAATATACAAGTTACTCTTGTTGCTCTTTATATATACATATAATAATCTGTGCCCAAAATAACACCTAAGCAATAATAAACGTATGTACTTGAAAGAAATCACACGAAGCTATGCATTCACCTTTCGAAATATTAGCCTGACTGGACATTTTTATCCCAAATTAAATTTTAAATTGAATGACAGAACATGATTGTAGATGTCAATGTGTCAAAATAAAGCCTACTACTACACAAAATGTATGAAGAAACGCCTATGTCACGGATGCAGGTATTGATTTGAAGGGTCAAATAATTTGTGGACATTATTTTTCTTTTTCCAAAAACGACAGAAATCTGATATTTGGCTAAAATGTTCGAAACATAATTTTTGATGTCAGGTACTCCAAGGAAAGCACGCAACATAAAGCAAAACTTCCCGGTGATGCAAGTGTTGACACAAGGGGTCTTTCGGACTTTGCACACTCTTCCAGACCCATCGAATTATGCCCGTTCGGTTGTGTCTAAAAGATGCAGTACGAAGGCGTATGGGAGCTATCAAAAGTACGTTCCTTTATATAGCTGATCCCACACTTATTAAGTGCAGCTTCTAAGGTGTGGTTTTCTAAGGATCTTGTGATGTCGCTCTTACAATGGCATATCCTCTCAACATTTTGGAAAATAAATATCATTTTCTCATATTTAAATTCTATAAATGGTTTCCTTGTGTAATACTATTTCTTTCTTCCTCTTGAGCTTCCTCTCTATATTGGACCACCATGTGGCAGACGGCCTACATCTTCGTGAGTTTGGGATGTTTATCAACCTGTTGACGGCGTTTGACTAATCTCTGTCCTTACCACCGCGTTCTGCTTTCCCTGAGTTTCTCTGTTATGGGAGCCACTTTAAAACAGCACCACCAGCTCATGTTAGCATCTCTGTCTCATTTACGTCCAAGTTTTGTTCATAAACTAGCGTTCTGTATAATGGTTTTATAGACATTTTTCTGTAATGGCATTTTGTGGTCACAAAGCACTCCTGACAGCGATATCTGTTTTAGTCAAGTTGTATTTACTCGATGTAGTACATTTTCATCGACACATGCATTTCCTATCAAAATGGTAGAGGCATTGTGCACCCTTTTGTTTCCACGTCTTTGAAATTGCATCCCATAAACTTAGTCTCAGTACGGCTAATACGTAAACCACATCTTTCCACTGATTAAATGGCTTTTGCAGTATTAGTCCATTTTTAGAGATTAGGCTGATTTCGCCAGAATACAGGGTGTACCAAGAAATTGGCGCCTGGATGTCGCATATAATGCAGTTCATAGATAGGTTACTGTCCATGGCAGTGATGTTGAAAACTTTCTTAGCCACAACTATTGCGATATCGCCAATTTTTTTTTACTGGCAGCTTATGTGAACGGTGGACTCAATGCTTTTTCTTTATTTATTTTAGTTATTGCAGCCATGACTTACGTGGGTCAATGCAACTTATTGGTCCATAAATTGATCGATTTATTACTTATAATACTGTTATTCCGCCAGGTGGTATCATTGACTGGGCTAACACCCCTTCGATACACCTAAGATTTATTGTCCACTATTTTGGCATATGTTTTCAATGGCCAAACATATTTTATTGGATGACTTGTCTTCACATATGTACGCCCTTGTGTAGGTTAGGTAGGTGTTTAGTGCATCAATATGTTGGGTACGTTTATCCACGAGCAGCTCCACCTAGTGCTACAAAAAGCTATATAAAAAGAATAATGCTATATAGCTGTATCATTACATCATTACCATTACTTGTAAGGAACCAAATTTCCGCGTAATCTTTACCCCGCGGAAAACCATAATGTAAGGGAATCCTTTGCAGGAATCAAGTTGCAATATCTTTCCAAAGGCTTTTGCTAGATTTCGCAAGCACAAAATATGCTCTCAATAAATTGGAATTTAACTTCATTCAGACACTGAATCCACGTATTACACCTCCTAAGAAAACAATCTGGAATCGATACAATGACAAAATCTGCTTTAGGTGCTTTCTTTCATTGCACACATACACGCACTAGTGGTATTTCTATTTCGTCTTCCATTTTATCTTGGTGTTTACTCCTTCCTATGTGGAATGTGACATTCAAAACTAATGATAATAAATTCTCGTCTTATGCTTCCGAACGCTACAAAGATAAGAAACCAGCATAATTTATAATACTCGTACTCTGCGAGAAACTCTGATTCCAACGCTAAATACACCCTTGATCATTTAGCAGGGGGTGTTGCTGGCTGGTAATGGTTTGCTGTGGAGGTCACATCGCATCATTTCTTCGAAAAAGTGAAATTGAAAACGCACACTCTAGACTATCCGTAGGTGATTGCAGTATAGGGATATAGCCAACTTCTGGGTTCTATTGGTGTAAATGCTTTCTGACAGTACCTACTTGAACGTTTTTGATATACGATACAATGTGATACGATGTGATATTATGGTAATATTATACCGAATATAAAAATATGATATGATTACCCATCATTTTTGCAATTTGTGAATGCTAATATAATTAGTGATCAGCGAAATAATGGAATGACCAACAGAATACGGCAGCTAGTTAGTTGGAGAATAAATTATCCAGAAAAAATCATTTTGCAATCAGCGAAAAGTAATATTTTGATCAGCAGAACACAATTTTTTTAAACAAAAACCAAATTAGCAGAAAAATTAATTATTTGAAACAAAAAAGATGAACAAGTGAAATGTTTTCACAGGCAAGGCCGTATAAGACTACCATTTAATCGATCAGCGCCGCAAATGGTTTTCATACCCGCAAAATGAAGTCGTTTGATTAGCAGTTTAATAGTTGTTTGATCATCAAAAACCATTTCTTTGATCTGCAGAAAATGAGAAAGGAAACCAGAAGAAAAAGTAAATGATTACCAAGAAAAATAAAAGATGAGCTGAAAGAAAAACGTTTCAGCAAAAAAATAATTATATGATTAGCAGAATGTAATTTTTTGATGAACGAAAGATAATTTTTTTTAATTAGCAAAAATGCTAAAGAACAGTAAATATGTTAGCAGATCATTTTAAAAATGTTTGTTTCAACAAATATAAATTATTTGATCAGCAAAACGTATTTTGTTGACCAACAAAAAATAAAACTTCAGCAGAAAAGTAAAGACTAATCTGTAAAAAAATTATAATATGTATATGTAGAAAGAAAACCAAAAATTATTCAAGGAAAAACTTGAACAAATGCGAATTTTGGAAAATAATAGCAAACAATTCGCGGGAATTGTTAATACACTAAACCCCCGGAATTCGCGACCCCCATAATCGCGTATGCACGCTGTTTTCCCAGAACGCATCTGTTAACTGTTACTTTCTTTTGGTTTTCATTTCTTAAAGCATTGTTTCCTTCTGCTGATCAATTAATTCATTTTTGCTGATGACACATTTGTTCAGCACATCTATTTTACTTGCTTCGTTTGCGTGCAAATTTTTGAACTTGGGGTTTTGATCAATTTTGGTATTAGTATTGTAGAAGAACTCGAAAAAGTAGGTCTCGCAATTCTGTCTTTTTGTCAGTCTATCTGTCTCTCGGACTGCAGCCTGAACGGCTGGACGGATGTTATTCAAACTTCATATCTTGTATCTGTGAGATAATGGATCAAAGTCAATATGTTAACAATATTTGGCATATGCAAAACCTATTTCCACGGTTTGTTCAAATTTCAAATTTGAGTAATTTAAGTTATTAGGTACAAGTACATGCGACTTAGTTGTTCACTTTATTTCCTAATAGAAATCTCTCCCTAAATGTATAGGTATATAACTTTGTGCAATGCATGTGGGGCTCTTGAAAAAAATTATTTTCACATCTAAATTAATTTAGTTACACATCCGTTCAACGAATTGGTCTATTAACTTCTAGTTCACCAATAAATATTTCCTTCCAAGTTTATTGCTGTCGATTAAATACGTCTTTATCACCAATCCAGACACAATTCAATTAAGAAACCATATGATTTATGCAACGACTATTGCATTTTATAGCGATATAGCCACTAAATCATTAATAGGTTCAGATAATGCATTTTATTTACTATCGCCCCTGGCATCTAAAGTGATTTTTATTTGCCCCTCTGAGCTGAGAGACGCGCAAGGAGCAGTATTATTTATACGGCACAGCACAGTAATACTTTTTACATGCACATGCACGAAAATTTCTGCTAACCACAATAGAAAAGCCAGGGCAAACCATTCGCCTGAAATTATATTATTTCAGCGGGTGGAATCACTGCATGCATGCATTCAAGACTGCAGTGAGCGGTCGACATTTACCTCAGAATAAAGTTTACGTGACGTGATACATACCGTATTCTCGTGCCACAGAGCATGCACTTGATGACTGACGTGCATTTCTTTGGAACCTGCCATTGACATGGTGGCCACTTGAATTTTATGGATGTGTAGCATTGCAACAAGTGCAAATACTGTTTTGTAGTATATACATTCGTAACAATGAGAATGAAAAAGTGGAAGGTGTTTGAAAAGGGCGTCAGCTGGAAACGAAGTTCACACGAACCTGGAATTGAAAGGATTAAGGGACACAATGAATTGCATGTAATAGCGGCTTAAATAGTTTACATTGTTTCGTTTTTATGAGCATAAGAATAAATAATTAAACGCCTAGATCCTAGGGTGGTCTATCAAATGGCCTTTTACCATTTGCGGCCATTACAGGATATTATACAATTATTAATAACAACGTTACTCTAGGGAATGTCACACGCATTTTAAATGCATTTCAACACATTTGTATGCACTCAGGAAGTAAGCAATTAAATATTAACTGAACTAAAATTTAATTTGGATTAATTAAAATGTTTCGAGAATGCTGGAGTAATATAGGTGCAAAAACTAGCGTAAGGACTTAATAATTACAAATTATTCATGAGGGTTAAATTGACAATTTTTATACAATTAATGATGTATTAGCATGCATCGCGGCATTTTTGTTTTGTGGTTTCGATAATTATTTTTTAATTTCACTCAATTTAATTATTGAATCGAAAAAAAAAGAAATGATATACAGACATTCCACATTTTTACATGAATTATTTATAATGTCCATTGGAATGTAATGTCCGTGGAATACAAAGGTTTTGACATGAAACATAAAAGAATGTAATGTAGTGCAAACATTGAATACTTCAGATTTATTCGAATATCTAGATATCTGGATTCCCAAATGTGTTATTCTATAGGTACATGTATGAAAAACAACATAGAGTACTTGCGACCGTTTTCTGGAATAATTTTGGTGATCCTATGTAATTAAAATTTTTGGCATTTCATAATTTGCATCCATCTCGGAATTCTGCATCAAAATTTTTGCGATTACAGTAATCGGTACAACCTTCCAAGTGGGTATACAACTTGGCTATTTTCGAAAGAGTTTCTCATTTTATAAGTGTTTTGTTGTTGTTTTGTAGTTGTATCGATGTGAACTTTAAATTGGAACATGTCACTCATAGAGCTCCAGTGGACCCCAATGTGACTAGGGCAGAATACTCTTAAGTAACCGAGCAGCCTATTTACGAAAATGAAAGCCTGCTCCTTTTAGCATAGTAGTGAGTTGGTTTTGTGTTTCTCTGCATTCAGTTATTGTATCACATCCGGACATCACGTCATCAAAATAAAAATCGTGTTTCACAATCTCCTATGCAACTGGATACTTCTCTTGTTTATCAAAAGTAAATTGCTGCAGAGTTTTTTTTGCCAAGTATGGAGCTGAAGCTTTCCCATAAATTAATGTAGTAAGTTTATACTCTTTTATTGGTCTGTCGGTGGTTTACCATTTACTTTAATTTGTCATTCAACATCATACAATTTTCAATCAGAACAACAATAGCGCACGGGAAATGAAAGACTGAAATCTAGATACAATAACGAGTGGAAAATTGTACATTGATAAAATGTTAAGGGCCGGACAGCAAGGATATTCACCATCGGCAACATCAAAAAGAACACTCAACAACATGGACATTGATACTACATTATGAGGCCCAATTATAGTGCGAAACGAAGGTGCTTGATACATAATCAAGAAATATATTTGAGCAAGGGTTGAAAGAACGAAATAAGATGCCATCATTAACCATTCTTTTGGAATTCTTGCAAAGAAGATACCAAGCCCTGGACATACTAACCTCAAAACAAAAACAGTACAAGTGTGTAAATGGTTCAAAGCACACGGTACGCAATTTTCACAAAGTATCTAAAACTGTGCAGTACTCTATTTGTAAAGCATTTACGCGCTTACAAGGTGCAATTGACTCAAGAACTAAAGCCTCTTGACCATTTCAAGCGTTGTCAATGGTCACAATGGTGGCAAGAAAGTGCAACAGTGGATGATCAATTTTCGAAGAAAATCATCATCAGTGATGAGGCACATTTTCACCTCAGTGGATTCGTCAATAAGCAGAATTGCCGCATTTGGGCGAATGAAAATCCAAGAGTGATTGTCGAAAAACCAATGCACCCACAAAGAGTGACTGTTTGATGCGGTTTATGGGCTGGCGGCATCATCGGGCCGTATTTTTTCCAAAATGAGGCCGGTCAGGCAGTTACTGTGAATGGTGTTCGCTATCGTGAGATGATAACGAACTTTTTATGGCCCGAATTGGAAGATATGGATGTGGACGATATGTGGTTTCAACAGGATGGTGCCACTTGTCACATAGCTAACGAAACAATGGCTCTTTTGCGCGGCAAATTCAATGGCCGTGTTATCTCACGTGGTGGCGATGTCAATTGGCCGCCAAGATCATGTGATTTGACACCGTTGGACTTCTTTCTTTGGGGTTATTTGAAAGAAAAGGTGTACGTCGATAAGCCAGCAACAATTCAAGAGCTAAAGGATGAGATAATTCGGCACATTAACGGCATAGAACCTCAATTATGCCTCAGCGTCATCGAAAATTTGGACCATCGGATGGAGGTGTGCCGCCGAGGTCGCGGCAGCCATTTGGCCGATATTTTGTTCCATACATAATTGAACCATACCAATATTATCATAATAAAAAGAAATGACAGTAATTTCTTAAATAATTTGTGTTTTATTCAAAATCAACATCGGCCCTTAAAACTTAACCACCCTTTACATAGAAAACGATCGTCCAACTGTTGAGGCTTAAAATGCAAAAAGTCTTCGTTGAAATGAGTGGATTGGGTGATACAAACGCAGGAACTGCCAGACATGGATGCCATAATAATGTCATGGTTCTCGTCGAACTTTTAGCTCCTTGTCATACCAAAATTAACAAGGCAATTACTGAGGTACAAACCTAAAATCTGATCGCTACCATGAACTCGAACAAGCTACTCCTACTTACAACCTCACTGGCTAACGAAATTCTTCTTCATGATATAAGAACGGACGCTGATAACTTTTTGTTAGCTCAAAAGTCACATTTAAGCTGGATTATCTCAGGCCGAACTTCTATAAAAAAAAGCATTACGGTGATAGTCTCACTGCGCTACTAGCAAACATCTATGGATCGTCAGCTTGAAAGATTTTGGGAACTGAAGGAAGTCGCACAACCAAGATATCAAAATGCGAGTGATAAGGAATGTCATTTAGATTTATGGAAAAAAACACATTACGGGGTAGAAGACGGCAAATATGTAGGGGAAATCCCATTCAACGAAGAGGCGGTGCAGTCGTCAAAATTAAGGCCATTGTAGGTTTCGCCAACTTAAGAGCCAACTCGACAAGAATCTGCAGCTGAAAACGGAACATATAAAAGTTATTAACAAAATTTTGGAGCTAGAATACATGGTCTAGGCAACTTCAACAACAAAACACCATTTACTATATGTCCCATCATGCTATTCTTAAAGCCGAGAGTACTACCACAAAGGTACGCGTAGTATTTGATGGATCTGCTAAAACTTCGCCTGTCGTTAGCTTAAATCAATTAATGCTGGTGGGCCCTAAACTCCAGGAAAACATGACAACTACATATATTGATACGATGGCGGAGGCATATGTATAAATGTAAATATAAATGTGCTGACTGGCTGGGAATATTATTTAAAGATAAAGACATGTATGAAAAACTGTCGAATGTCATACATAATAAAATCAATATCTCACAAGTTACTTTACGCACTAAATTTTCATTAAAATTTCAAAAATTCTTTATCATAATTTTTTTTTTTAAAGTTCTTCAGTTACATACCGGGCACATGCCTATAATTTTACAAATAAAAAACGATGGCCGAGCATGAAACTGCTTCATGTGCCGAGAGTTCCGGAGCAACAAATTTATTACTAAATGTCAAACAAACTGCTTTTGATTCAGTTATTATTACTATAATTTTTGTTTTCGGGTTAGGAAACGCTGTACTATAGTACTCAGGCACAACTGGTCCATTGTACTACCAGGAAACAAGGGCTGTTTTACCCATTTTGATGGAATTTCCTCGTCTTCCGGAGAAAGTCAAGTAAACGCTTCAGTAATGAGGAGCATATGGTATCAGCATTCACCACATCAGCACCGAAAATCTGCCACCTTATACGAGTGTCGCCGCCCTCTTCCCAGGCGTCACAAACTTTTGTATCACTTAAACCTACCACACAGAGGTGTTTAGCAAAAGCAATGTGCCCTGTGATAACGCCGATAAGTTGCCTGCAGTCTTTTTTGCTAGGGGACAGCAAGAATATCGCGGATTTCTTACAGACGCCCAGGAGCATTTGTTTAATCTACCCGCATCCTGGAGAAAAATGCCACACACAATTATGTTCATAAGAAATCCAATCGTCAATCCTGATAACGCAGGAAGACCCAACGCAGTTTCGGGTCCTGAAAAAATCTTCTCTGAGCCTTGCCTTGCTATCTCATCGGAAATCTCATTCCCATAACAGTTTTTATACTTTATACTATGCACACCATTTGAACAGTTCTCAATTTGTTATTGTTTTAACCAACTACGGCTAAATCCAAAGAATTTGTATGTATTTCACATGGGTGCATTTGGGAGTATTATATATTTAAACTTCTAGTACTTAAATATCTGGACCTATAAAAATCGGTCTCAAAGGGTATCAAATGATTCGCCTTTTTTATCGCAAGTGATAGTAAGATGACGGACGGTTCATACGAGTATCATTTTGTCTATCTCTCATATTTCTATAAGTTTTTCGAAATCAAAATGGTTGTCCTGCAATTATTGGAAGGTGAAGCTCACGAATTTTTAAGATTTTTTCGCAGTTTTTTACACTTTCTGACGAAGTAAAATTAAAAGAATTATAATTTTCTTTCTAAGTACCGGAACTCTGAAAACAATTTTTTGTGACTTTTGCTTTACCAAACTGACGTTTTTTTAAAATTAAACCAGAACTTCGTATTCGTACTTTTATAGGTTAGGAGAATTTGTTGACAGAAAGACAGACGGTCGGACTTTCTCTTGTGGCCCAAGGCGGAAGTAAAATGATTTTTTCATGATCTGAATTCCAATTCAGATCTACTATTTTATTGTTAACGTCGGATCAGGATCTTTTGCTTTATTTGTTTGTTATTCTGTGATCAGCAGAGCTCTTACAGATTTGTTGCACGTTTTACACGTTGAAAATGCCAAAAGGTATTCATTTCGTAAATAGCGAGTCATTATTTTATTTGCATCCCAATTTTGCTTTCTTGTTAATCCGCGGAAAAAAAAGAAAGCTATGGTCGTACTTAAAAGGGTCAGGTCAATCAAACACTTTTTGTTCCATGTCTACTCATATATTTCTTGCTCCTGCGAAAAACACAAAAAACATTTTGATAAAAATTGATTTGTATGTGTGTATACCCTGATATGTAGATCATTTCTTCTAAAAACTATTAAAATCAAGTCATATGTGAGTGGGATGTGGGGGGCGGTGTTTCAAAAATGTTTAAACCATCTTTATTAGTCGTATAACTCAAGATTTACACAACGGATTGATTGATACGTAACTATTGCTAGTTTCAAATAATTGAAATCGAATAGTGGTGGTAAGGCCGTGGTGTAGTGGTAACATCATCGCTTGTCACGCTATTGATTCACGGTTCGAATCCTGAAGTCAAGAATCATCTATTTATTTCGCATGAAATAAATAAAAAAGTCGATCACTTGCTAAAGCTAAATCAACTCTACTGTGAAGGCATAACACTGGCAGTAGGGTGGTCATATGGCTGAAATGCAACTTGATCGTGATGATGACATCAGGAGGATGGAAAAAAATACTGCGAATCATAAGCAACGACAATAATAGCGAAAACACACAAAATACTCCCCAGTTATCTGGACAGCCACCCTTGGAGTTTACAGAAACTTAATACCACCTGAGTTTCAAACTACACCACTCTGTCTTTCTCTCTGTCTCTTCCCCTTTCCATAAAAAAACGCACGTGTTCTAAAAATTAGTATAAGGGTATTCATATCCCCTTTAACACGTGCAAATTATAAAAAAAAAAAAAAAAAAAGGCCTAACAAATATTTTGATAAAATGTGGGCCAGAGACACGTTTAAAGAACTGTCTCTGCCAGAAGATTTATTATATTTATAATAAAAAAGTTATAATTTTCCTCTTACCTCCTCATAAATTTATATATTCTCAATGTTTTAAAATTATTCGCATTTTATTCTCGTGGATGGAGAGAAGGAAGGAGCGGAGAACACATCGCCTATGCCATGCTTTTATAACATACTTTTTCAAGAAACTTAAAAAAATATTTTCATATTTTTTACCTCCTTGAAAGTTTAGCTTTAAAATGTGATATGTCGTATGATGCGGTATAAAACTATATATATTCTGTTTCTTGGAGTACATTATGACTCCGAAACCCCCACAAAAATATTTTTTTCATGATTGTTTTTGATCCACTACATGTTATTTTAGTACAAGATCTCAGTTCTCTAGCTCAAACAGTTGAAAAGTTAAAAGCGTGGGACAGGCACACAGACAAACAGACAGACAGACATTCTGGCATGGAACACTAAAAATGCTGAGTTAAAATCATGCAGGGTGGTGTATGTCAGATTCGAAATATAGACTAAACGCAGAGTTTAGAGCTATAAGTTTGGGATAATTAAGAAGTTTGAAAATGTAAAGAATACAAAATTGTTTGTTGAAAAATTACAAAAGGAAGAAAATGATATTATAGATATGGTTTAAGCTACCAACGCCCTACCAAGTGAGCTATTCGTGGATGTCTTCTTCTTCGATCAATTCTCCAAACATCACAATTCCATGTCCTTGCTATATGGTTTTTAGCTACGACGGTGCTGCGTATACATGGTCAAAAGTTATACTCGTCATTCAAGCAATCGATGCACTCAATGAATAAATGATCATAATGACCTTGTCTACCTAGGCGATGTTGTAAATTCGAATAATGATACCAGAGAAAAAATCAAGCGAAGAATCACTGTTGCCAATCATTGTTTCTTTGTGCTTATAAGGCAATTAAATAGCAAAGCTATCTCACTCACAATTAAGTTGATTTTAAATAAGACCTATGGACTATGTTATACCCATAAATTTACCTTATCAAAGGAACATTCTTCTTTTTGATCCCGTTTGTATTGACGGTATATGAAGGAGGAGAAGAAACCGTATGTACCTATACAGCATCAGAAGCTTTCGAATTTATCACCTAAGATGGATAATTCATGTAAAGCGGATGGACATGAATGGAAATTCTTCGTTTAAATTCCGAAATGACGGCGCTGTAAAGGAAGATCTCACTTTAGTTGACGCACATAAGTAAAAACGGACCTCAACCAGCCGGCTGGAGACCTCGGACTGTACAGCGATCGAAAGTAAAGGAAGTAAAATCAGTTGTAGGTGTTAGTTAACTGTTTCCTTGTTTCAGTTGTTGGCGGTGCAACCTTGCAGTTCCAACAGTTTTATCTACTCTCCGAAGAGGAAATAAACTGTTTAAATAGTTTTAATATAGCAAAAATCCTTACATATTTGGATCTCTAAAATTCGAATGTGGACGGTCATAAGGCAAAACTAAAGATTTCGTCCGGACAGCGATCTTAAAATACAGCTAAGATAAGAACGCGAAGCATCCAGCATTCAAAGGTAGGAATTTGGCTTCAAACAGACTAATCACCGATCAGTCTACATGCTTGTCGTTGAAAACGATCAAGGAACCTCAAGCAAGGTAATCAATCATATAATCATGATTCCATAGACGAAACGAGTATCCAATTACGAAGATTCCACATATAATAAAAGAACAGCTGTGGAGAGAGATTATTGCATTATATGGTTTCTGCCGATAATGCCAATGGTACTTAATGTGACTCCCGTAGGAACACTTTTGTTAAGTAGTTTACTTTTGGAATTTTTAAATTAAATATAGTGGAAATCCGATTAATCGGGATGTTTAATACCAACTTATCTTCTAATATTTTGTTTTTTTTATTATGATACACAAAGAAACTACTCCAAGGAGGTGAAATAAACCGAAGGCGAAACGGTCCATTTGAGGTGGCGGAAAAAACTAACCGGCGACGTAATGCTAGACTACAAATTAATCCTATGTATGCGCTGCGCTTTTGCTTGCACCGGACACCGGTATTAGCCTTGTGTCATTATTTTATCTAGGGCCAAAAGAAAATCTAAACACATATTCCGCTTGAATTTTTAGTGGTCTGAATATGAAGCCTAGGATCAAGCAGTTTATTATATATTATTAGCGTGTTTGATAAACTATGTCCATCAGAATATCGTATGTGGATATTACAATCGACCGAAACAGAAGCGGGCTTGCCAATGGGCTGCAGTCAGTTGTGGACTTACATTCGACTAATGGGCAACCAAGTTTGCTTCGTTGATCCACGTCTTAACTAGTCAATGGTATAATATCCTACATATTCACCATTAAGGATTCTTAAATTGAGAACAAAATCATAACGACGCATGGTGTTCCGATTTCCTTGCATGCCATGCCAATATATGTATGTAATGTAAGACCTAGAAGGTGGTGACATGCATGCATACTAATGGACACACTTTCACCTACACTCATTTTAGGAACATATTTAAATACACAAAATATCACTATAAAAACACCAATAAGAAAACTTAAACTAACTCTGACAAATCTCTCCAGTATCACACTACAGGCATCTTGAGCCAGAGAGTTTATATCTAAACCAGTATAATTATAATGTCATTTACGCTTAGTAACACACACCCATTAAATATCCCTCACTCCTTCTTCATAGCACTATCATTATCATGTAATTGTGCTGCAAACTCATAAATTAGGCGACTATCTCTCCATCCTTTCCACTATAATTATCTCAGCTCAAAACCAGTCATCTATAAATAATTAAATTAAATAAGTCTTTGTGCACACGTCCTTGTTGGTGCAATTTACTCTGAGCCAACCCGTGCATGTCTCCTAGGGTAGAAATCCATTCCACATTTTCAGAAGTACTTAAAAACAGTGACTGGCTAAAGCCCACAACACGCAAAGACAAATATTATTGCTAATAAGGAAAAAATGCAACGCTACATTCACTTTACGTATCCCATTAGAAACGCTATGAAGTAGAAGTGTAAAATTTCTTTGCCTCATCCTGCCACATACTCGTACTTACATACTCGTATTTACTTCTCTCCCTATCTCGTACGAATGAGAAAATTTAATTTAACTATAAATACAAAGGCTGCCATAATTAAAGCCGTAATCCACTCCCTTAACTGATCAAACACACAGCCATACAATAAGGACGACTCCATGAGCAGTTGTATTTATCCATTACAGCATCAATGTACACTGCAGAGTCATAAACGCGATGCTTGGATTGCCAATCAATTATTTCTCAGAACAGAAAGTTGTGCCACTGGCACAAGAGGAGTTTCAGCGTATGCTGGCAGAAATATGTGCACTTAAGATATACAAAGGAAGGAGGAGTGTTGTGCTCTCCACCTATAGGTATTTTGGCATTTGGAAAGCTATCCGGCTGGTTAGAAGTAGTAACGATGGTAATCTTTTCGAATTATTGCAATTACTTATGGTTTATCGGGCTCACATTCCTGAGATACATTATTTTTTGCAATAATGATTATTTATGTTATTATACCTCGAATGTTTGATTTATTTCCAGGCCTACAGATGTGTTGATGTTAGTATTTAAATAACTAAAATAAACTTTTAGAAATACTTGACTTACTTGCAGTAGATGGTGCTATAGTCCGGCAAGCACCTGAACTTCAACCGGCATGCCTCTCCAGCCAGTTCACTCTAGAGCTAGCCGCCTCCAGATTTTCACACAAAGTTAATTGAGACCCTTTCAATTTGTGTGAGTGGATGAGGTCTTCCATTACTGCCTGGATTCGAAGACTTTCTGGGCAGGAGCGTTGATGTCCATTAGTTCTATATGCCCTAGCCGTCTTAGGCGACCACAAGTTGAAGGTCATTGTTGTATCTTCTCGTCACCCCGTCAATAGAAAAGCGATCATAATTCACTCGAAGAACAAGAGCAAGAGGGATTCTTCATCTGATCTCCATGCTAGTATCATTATTTGAATTTACAGCGGAGCCTAGGAATATAAAGTCCTTAATTACCCCAAAGTTGAAGCCTGCTTTTGTGAATGACTTCATGTCCAAGTAGTTGAGTGTCCCTTTTTAATGACAGCTTATTTGATGTGCCCAAGTTAACCACTAAACCCATTTCCGTCGCTCCTCTCTCAATACTGACGAACGCACCATCAACGTACACAGAACTGTGAATAATTTTGTGCAATCCTTTCAAGTATGATATTTAAAAAAAATAACACGACAGCGCGTCCCTTGTCGTATTCCTTTTCTGATGTCAAAGGCTTCGGTAACGACTTTGGTAGAGCAACGCGCCTTCTTCCTCATCATCCACACAGACGGATGAGTTTGACATGAATTTATCAATGAGGCACGGCAGCTGTACAGCTCTTCTCTATAAACGCTATCATAAAACTTTTAAGTCAATCGAAATACTAGGTCCCATTATGGCCTCAACCAAGTCCAGGCTTTAAGGTAGCCGAGAATCCACCACATAATTCTTCCTTGGTTGCTCATACTAGTACTTCTATTCATGTAAGATACATTTCGTACCCTTCCACATAACGAGATTAAAGTTCATGTTTGAGCAGTGCTCATAGGCTATCTGTAAAATGTGTCACCATACTACCATACCTAACATATACTCGTACAATACGTTTTCATATCCGAAACTATACATTCGGTAGCCAGATTCGAATTTAAGAGCCTACCTGTCGAAGCAGATATATGTGTGTTCCTCTTATAAATCCCCCTCGGGCTTAGTGTCATACTCTAGCCCTCGATATAGACGATATCGATTATTCAATTTTGTTGATCAGATTATTATTGGTATTTTGCACTTTCATTCCTTTCATTCAGTAGGTACATTATTTTCAATTTATCTGCTAGCAACGTCACAGAAAAATCTCTTAGAGATTAGATCCATATAAAATAGTACGCATTCCATCTTAGAGAAAACGAACTTATTTCGACAACATTTTATCCCAACATCCAGAATCCTGACATACTGATCCTACCAGAGGCGTTTCTTTATCTAGATGGGAATAGCTATCTTTCAGACTCCCGCAACATACCGACATATTATTAGTTGGCTAAAATGGTTACTGACAAAATAATACACCTTTTGCAGCTTTGAAGAACGAATGAACCGGAAAAGTAATAATAGACTAGATTATTCAATTATTTTTTATGACTTGACTTATTAAAAATAATTTCACCAAAAACATTACTTCTTTCTTTGATACAAAAATCCTTTAACACTTCAGCGGCGAAAAGTAGTGAAATATAAAAATGTGCCAAGTTCAACTCGTTCCAATGTATTCCCAAATAAAATTTGCGATATTTCTAACATAAATAGACTTTTGCCAAGTGTCAAATTTTATTTGGGACCTACCAATGCCTAAAGATTAGACATGGGTACACACCTATGTAATTTAGTAATTTAGTGATAAAAAGAAAATACGTATATCGATAAGCAATTATTAGGTAGATTGTAGACCAGTTTCAAATGAAACAAATAACTTCAACTTTGGCATTGTTTTAATAAAATTAGTTTTGGCTTTTAGGGCTTTTGAACACTCAGATTTCATGTTCAAAATTATATTTGTACGTCATATAGAAGCTGAAAATACTTTCTTTTTTTGTCTTAAAAGTGGCAGGTGAGCGAAGCAAGGCGAGCATGGATCAAAGAAATGCCAATCACAGATGGGAGACTCTTACTACTTGCACAGTCTCTAAACAAATCTGACCCAAGCTAGATAAAAAACGCTCTGATAGATTGGTTTTGCTAAAATGATCGCAGATCAGCCCCGTTATCGGTGTACTCACGGGGTGATGTCCTATCGGTCTACACCAGTGGTTCCCAACCTTTTCAACAGCATGCCCCCCTCATAGCGAATTGGAAAATCGCATGCCAGTCAAATAAAAATTCCAAATGTTCATTGAAAAATATATTTAATGCATCGAGAATTTTAAATATTCTTGCTTGTATATATGTTTGTTTATATATTTTTTTAAATTGATTTTGAAAAACGTATTTTTATTTATTATTTATTAGTAATGTAAGATGTTCAATGCGACTTCTGGTATTGCATTTTCTTCACCAGCTCTGAGATTCTGGGTGCAATTTTCGTCAGTGCAATTCTCATGTCAGCTGAAGCGTCAAGTCTGTTTCTCAGCTTGTTTTTAATGAGGAGGAGAGCCGATAATTCTTGTTCGCATAAATATGTTGTTGAAAAGAGTACCAAAAATGGAATAGCAATGTTTCGCAGCCTTGTGTATGATTTTCCGCTTTTGATCCAGAATTCTTCTAGTTCGCTTGTATCGTATTTGTCCTTCAGTGTGCGGTCATTTTTCAAATCGATCACCTCCTCCTGTAATTCGTCTGGTAGTTCATTGATAATAACGGTGAATCAATTGCGCACCGTCGTTTACAATTCTACAAGAACTTTTTTGACCTCCGGAAAGTACCTCGAAAATTCTAAAGTAAGGTTTTGCAAATGTTGAATTATGTCATATGTGCCCACGCCTCCCTTTTACAATCCCCATGCCCCCCCTGGGAGCCGTGCCTCACCGTTTGGGAACCACTGGTCTACACGATAAAAAGTTGCTCCTCTTTTCAAATGATTACTACAGAAGCTGCATTGTTGAGGAGGAGGAGGAAACAATTCTCCATTATCTTTGTACTTGTCCAGTCTTGTCCAAAAGAAGACTGCTCCATTTAGGGGCTTCATTCTACGACGACATTGGCGACCTGGCGAATATTGACGTCAGAAGCATTCTCTGCTTTATAAGAAGCTCCGGCTGGTTCAACTAGCCCTTAGGTAGATAGAATAGCAATATATCCCGTGGTATTACAATGGACCTCCTTTGCTCTAAGTGTTCTGTACACAGGTACAGACAGCCACCCTAACCATCTCTATCGTGAACATATCCCACCCAAAAATGTAATATTCTTGAAAATTATTTTCTTCTATTTACCTTTTCCGGTCTAATTGGAATGCACTATTAACCAAGACAATACTTACACGGTACCGGAAATTCTGTACCTCTCTCTCGATCTGTTTGTGAGGCTGATGAATTGCTGGTAGGGCAAATAATTTTAGTTTTAGTAGAATTTATTTTCAGCCCTACCTAGCTTGCTTCTGGCATCTCACAAGTGAACATTTGGTGAAAGTCCATAAATATAGTTTGCAAGTATACAGCCTTCTGAGACACCGCTTCGAGTCTCAAATTCCTCCTACAGCACGTGGCGTTCGTGTGTTCGTAGCTTGCTTAGGATGTGGCTACAAACATTTCGATACCTTCCCGGAAGAATGTATTAAGCGACAATTTTTCAGCAAATGACTTTTCTTATAAATTGTTGCAAGCGCCACGTTTTGATCTTGGTTTGACGTCACTACCATTAATACAAACAACACTAGAGAGAAATAAAAATTGCTTATTACTACTAAATACGCAAATAAGTACCTGCACAGGAAGTTTTATTTGTTATTTTGTAAAATTTTGAAAATGTCGCTTAATACATTCTTTTTGGGAAGGTATCGATATACAAATGCCAGTTATTATAACATATCCTCTAATAAATTATTTTAACATACATTCTTCTCCGAGTTATGATGGCAGTTTAGTCACTCTAGCATAGAATTTACATACATGATTGGCACCAGCTTAAATTGCTGTTGATTTCTTTCAATATATCGTAGCACACGAATTCTTAATATCTGCACAATATCAATCATCGTACAGATGATATAAGCTCATATGTATGTACATACATAAAATCTCTAAGGAACCATTTCACAATCCCTGCCATATAACGAGTATGTACGAAAGATGCGACGTCTAAAAATAATTTATTCCTCCACCACTCAGACTAAGTGCACTTTCTGATTTTGCGTTCATCCTCTCCGAATTGAGCGTCGTAAGATTCAATGCAATGATGTCTTGGGTCTTGTGCAAAATCCCCTTCTAAAAAAAAAAGATTTTCCAGATTTCTCACAACTGACAATCGAAGAAAGGAAAAGATACTCGTATATTCGTCTTCCTTCCTATTTCAATAAATTGAACTTTTCTGAAAGTTCCCATTGGTGATGGGGGCTAGAGGAAACGCTTTGCACTAAGCTATCAAAAACTTCTGAGAATCTCGCAATTTGTTGATCTTTTGTGGTGACAATCTTATTCAATTTTAAATCGCATTCAAGGAAGATTGATACCATTGTTATATATACTTTGTATTAATTTACAATTGCAATGATGCTTATAAATACGACTACATATCCGTACATAAATGTGTTATTTTGCTTTAACTGCAGTCTGTTATCGTGCGATTCCATGTGATGAAAAACAAACCCTAGAAATCGTTTGTGCATTCAAGAAATCATTCTCACACTTTATATTTTTTAGAACATTATATACTCGTACAGGGTGTAACGAAAAAGCTTTGGCTATAAATTGGTCATGTTATTCTCATAAAGCAAATCCTGAGAACAAAAAAAAAAAAAACAAATTCTCCGAATTAGTATCGAAATCAATTAACTTTTACTTTTACTTAAGATGCCTCTACATTCCGGTGAACCTGGTCTTAACCAACAAGCGTCTATAGCCAACTCGATCCTCTGCTAGCCTTCAGTTCTGCACATGTAGTTGGCTGAGGTCCCCCTCCATTTGTGTGTGCAATCTTAGGTGAAGTCATCCTTTACCACGGGCCGGAGAGTTGTCCGTTTTGCTCTACATGTCCTAGCCATCTCAGGCGATGAATTCCAACTCTTTTGGCTGGATTGATGTCGCTGTACAACAGGTATAGTTCGTTGTTGTATCTTCTCCCGCATTCCCCGTAGATACAAAGGTGATCCAAAATCACTCGAATAGTTTTTTTCTTTCAAAACAATCAAAGGTTCATGCCTCTGCGTCATATAGCAAGACTGTGTTGATGAGGGTCTTATATGTGAGAGGGCTTTTTACTCAATTATCTTCTTAGCCCAAATAAACATCGGTTGTCAAGAGTAATTCTTCGCTGATTGTTTGAATTTACAGCGGAGCCTAGGTAGACAAAGTCTTATCTATCTCAAAATTGTAGCTATTTATTGTAACATTCTGTCCAAGTCGCCGACGTTGACTCTCCTTTTTTGATAACAGAATATACTCGGATTTTGTTTTACCTTGTTAGCCGCTGAGCCCATTTTTACAGCTTTTGTTTTAATACTCCCGAAAGCACCATTGACATCTTCCTGCGTTCTTCCAATTATGTGAATGTCGTCGACGTACCCGAGTAGTTCTACAGACTTTTGAAAGATCGTACTCCTGATCGTACAATTTTGTACAATCCTTTTAAGTATGATGTTAAAGAAATCACATGACCGCGCGTTACCTTGTCGTAGTCTTTTCCTGACTTTTAAAGCCTCTTTCATGTTGTTACCGACTTTGATGGAGCAGCGTGCATCCTCAATTGTCATCCTGTATAGACAGAGCAGAAGGGATGACAAAACTAGACGTAGCTCTGTATAGCTCGCCTCTATAAACGCAATCATAAGCAACTTTAAAATCGATGAAAAGGTGGAGAGTGTCGGTTTCGAGTTCTTAAGTCTTTTCCCAGATATACCGCAATGTGAATATCTGATCTATGGTGGACTGTCCAGATCTGGGATCGAAATGAATGTTTAGTACACAGTTATCCTATTTTGTGGATTTTCAACACTGAGGCAAGCCAAGACGCTCTTCGGTGACTTTGACTAGACTTGTGACCTAGAAAAAAAGCCTACAAACTTCAATATGTGTTCTAGTCTAAGTTTACTTCTGCTATCACCTATAGGGTACCGTACGAGTATATGTGCAATGCTACTTATCTTTTCATGTCGCACTACATTTCGCCACGTATTTTTCATTCATTCATTCAATGTAACCCAGAGCTCCATTTTCCTAGTTACTCGTACGTTTAAAAAAAAAGCTTACCAGGACTAGGGTTAATTATTGAAAGTGAAACCGGTTTCAAATTAAGTTAATTATTTTCGTACCCCATCGATGTTTTCGATTAAATTCTTTGATGTTTGGCTCCCGTTGGCATTCACCCGCACTGAGGTTAATGAAAACAAATGCCAACATTTTCTCGGAAACCGTTTTTGCCTACTTAATTTTACAGCGAAATGGGTATAGGTAATTTATAATTTTACGTCGTAGATGAATTGGCAATATCAAACACGTGTTTATTAGATTAATCTTCGTACAGGTCAATTTTTTTTTTTTTTTTTTTTTTTTAATTTTAAGATTAAATTGAGCAAGAAAAGGAGTAGGAACTATAACACAAGAAAGAAATTCTGTGTACGAGTAAAATATCTATCGATGATGAAGTAACCACAGAACTGAACTGCCGATGTTTTTCAAGGGACATTTCTCATGGAAGTATTTATACACCATACTGACACAAGCACCTTAATATGCAGTGGCTTATTTATTTAGTCTTCAGGTAATATCTATGACTAGTCTGAACTGAGTAGACAATTTAGTTAACAAACACACCATGTTTATCTTGTAGATCTATGTGATTTTCTGTATGATTTAAGCGAGATAGTCAGCTCAAGGGCCATATGACAAATTCATTTTTAGTGTTCCGTACGACATAGTCATAAGAAGGTTACACGAAAAATATAAAAGGCTGGAAGACGTATACTTCAAATTCAGCCCATCATATCTTACTCCTTCTTTACCCGATTTTGATGGTTTTTAAGCATACATATTGTAATATGCGAGCTACGGCTCGAGTAGATAAAACGGTATTCTGTGAAATTATTTCTTTGTTTTCTAGTCTATAGAACAATTCAAGTTCACACTATACTATTCTTCGCAAACTCCTTCCTTACAAGGTCTCTTTCTTCTCAAATCACTTTATCTCATTTCAATTATTTAATTCACAAATCCAAACTAATTACTTCTTCTTGTTAAATCTTAACTTTCAATCTATCACAAAACTACAACTTCGCCCATTACCACTTTTCCAATCTCTTCGTACGGTTCGAAAACCAACTGCCTTGCCTCGATCGCCATCTGTCCTTATATAGTCGCATTTCTAATAGCCAAAAACTTCTAGCAAATTCTTCGACCACTGAAACAAGAAAATTCTGATGTAATAATTCCAAGATGACAATAATTTCTTGCGATTATAATTCTCTCTTAAATCCGTGACGTTGTCTTAGATATTATCCTTCTGTTATCGTGGACACGAACTGTGGACATGAACTGCGGACACGAACCTCGAATGAAAAGACACTTTGGAACGAAATTATGCTCGAATGAAAAGGTAGTTATTATGCTACATTATGTTACAATATCTACATATTCGACTTAACTCATTGCCCAATTTCATCAAAATCAATTATGTGCTTCTTAAGTTAGATATGTGAAAAGAATAATCCGAAGATTTGCAATACTTCTCCCCAAAAATGGGGCTACTGTCGTGCGAGCAAAATTTCATCAAAATCTGTTTATATGATTCAGATATTTTGTAGACCTCGACCCGCATATTTTACCCACACCCCATCTGGTTTTAACAATTTTTTGATGAAACTAAATAAGTTCATCAAACATTCTTAATTGGCACTCGAGTGAGATGTGTTAGAAAAACGGACAGTTGAACATGGAACAAAAAGTGTTTATTTTGTTCTGACTCCTACAAATACGATAATAGATACCCCTATTTGTGACTCGCCCCCAAAAATTAGGTGTAGCCATGCACAATGTATAGACGAAATGTATTAAGGTCATCGTCTTCATATTTTACCCAGAATATATTTCTCAGCAATTTTTTTAAAAGTAGCCGATTGTAATAATATTTACACTTATATATTCCTACCTCAAAACTGAAGGCCCAAAATGTGGTGACATACTAACAAACGGACCAAGTATTAGAAAGATGAATATAGAATCCATGTTCGTATTATATAAAGCAAAATAAAGGGTGATCAGATAGCAATGATAGTTTTTCCAATTATCATGTTTCAGCAGCTGTTAAAGTTATCAATTACATCCTGGTATTAAAATATTCAGTAAGTTTTGCCATTTTATCGTGCATCGTTTGACACTTCCCGAATGTGCGGAAATTATTAAAATATATTATCGAAATTCCGGCTCAGTTGTAAGTACGCAACGTGAATTTCGTCGTGAGGTCGGTCGTCATTAAGGTTTCAGTGTGCAGGCAATTCGTCTCACCGTGGAAAAGTTTGAGCGTGAGTACACTCTTTTGTACCTTAAACCATCAACCAGACAGAGATCGGTGCGAAGAGAAGAAAACATAGCCGCCGTAGCGGCCAGTATCGAAGAGGACCCAGAAATGTCAATTCGGCGCCGAACTGCTGAATTGGGCATCGCCTTATCGGCTTATTTTGACGTGAGCGTAAATAAGGTGTGCTATTACCCGTTCGTCGAAATAGCGAAAGCTCAACACGTCTTCCCTAGGACCACTCCAGGCAGCAGCAGATACAAGACGCACTTGTGTTTGCGTTATCGAATTTGAAAGTCTCCGGCAGTCCAGGTTCAGTTCATCAATCCGAAATTTGTTTCATTTTATCACTCGCTTTAACCTGAGCCAATAGACACGAGTGGTCTATGTACAATAATTAATCTACGAAAATTATAATTATGTATAAATAATTCCCCCTTAAAGGTGTTCTAATGAATACAATTTATGATACGCATAAATTGTCAAGGAATTCGCAATATTCATACTTATCCTCATTTAATGAACCCATAAATATACACATCTTTTGTGTGGAGTAGATTTTTGAATAACACTCTACCGGACAACAGGTATACGAGAAATTTCTTAACCCCTTGTTAAACCTTTTAAAATATTCAACATCTAGCCGACAAAACTTATTACGAATATAAATTATCACTCCGGTGTGTAAGCAAACACTCTCTCGTTGTTTCAAAAATGGTGATATGTGTAACATACTCGTAATACATTACCCAGATTCTGTGAGCCTTGGTGAACTTAGGGCTACACTTGCGTTAATAAATAAAAGGACAATTTTTGGCTTCCCGAGCGTAATTACTCCCCAGGCAGTAACATTTCTATGAGCATCGCTAGCTAACACCAACCCAAATCGTGTAATTAAAAATACATTTTAATCTTCTGCAAAATAGTATGTATAATTCGGAGAAATTTATTACCAACCGGTGTATCAAAAATTTAAGGATTTCAAGCGGGCGAGCGGGCGGTTGGGTGCTTGTTTTCTTTATTGCTCACATGAAGCCTTTTCTGCAATGGGTCGTTGTGTGATAATTACGATACATTAAAGATTTATGAGCGATTTTCACATAGTTTACTAACAATAATTTCTGGGTATGACATTAAAACATATTGTCATAAAAGCTATACATACTAGAAAGTGATGGCAAAAGTTTTAGAATTCCTTCAAGGACATTGAACTTTTTCCATATGCGTAGATGAATTTATGTAGAAGCATTGTTGGAGATTAACGCTAATTACCTAATTTTAGGGTATCTGTCACACCAATGCGCCACAGTGTACGCTCATGATGGTGTTACTCAACTCCAATTCCAATTCAGCTCTTTCCGAATTCTTCAAATTCCTCCACGGCTTCCCAGTGCTTCTTTTGGTAATTTGACATGTAGTTACCATCCTTTCCCAGAGTGTGATCAATATACTGCCACTTTCATTTCTGTATAATTGTTTCTAAATCTTACTGACTTGATAGTTAGGAACGTGGTTTGCTCTTAAAACTCGCAATATGTTTCTGTGGCAATGATTAACAAAAGTTTGCAATCTTTTGTATCATTGATAACTACGTTCTATGTGTTGCACTCATATAACAACACCGATTTCACGTTGGTGTGGAACAGACGCAGCAGTATTTAAACTGATTACCCTGCTTCTACAGATCTTAGACATCTTTCCGAATGCAGCTCTTGGTTTCGTGATTAGACTCCAATTCGATACCACCCTCAACCGTGACAAAACATTCAAAATACCGGGAATTTTGTACTCCCTCGAACTGTAGCTCAGAAATAATGGATTGCCAGTAAGGGTTAGAATTTTTGTTTTGGCGGAGTTTGTCTTTTTAAGTTTTTGTCTGTCACTAAACCTGAGGATATTTGGAGCACGTCTATAATTCTATGTTTTTTTTTTTTTTAAAGTTGCGCCAAAGGTTGTGTAATCTTCATAGATACCAGTAGCCCGGGGTACTGGCATGCACGACTCGCAAACCTGAATGATCGAGGCCAGGAATACGCCTACTTACTACACCACACCCTGCACACTTCGAACCACTCTAGCCGCGGGACTGCCGTTAGGTTTTACTTCGCGGGGCTGGTTAGCCTTTTAGGCATTGTTCTCTTCTACGCTTTTTGTGTTCTTAGGTGATTGGATCTCCACTGTTCGGATTATTCGCGTTACGTTGGCGCTCTATGTGCCTAAGGTCACTAAGTATGCGTACCGCCACGTTACTTACGATGTTCCGTTTTCCTCATTCTGAAGCATGTAATTCAAGGCCATATGAACTAACGCCATAATGGTGTTAATTCATTTTCAAATGCGAATTAACGCAATAATCCACTTATGTCCTTATTTCACTTTCAAATGTGAACTAAAATCATAGGGTGTTACTTCGTTTTAGAAAGTGGTCTTAGTTCTCATTTGAATGTGAATTAAAGTCACTCGCAGCATTCTCAATAATTTCATTTATATATATGGCCTTAAAAAATAAGGATGAGTGATATTAGCTTAAAGATGGATAAAAAAAAATATTTAAACCTGATTTTACTTTTTATTAAATTGATAAACAAATAGTCACAAATTTGCATTAACCTACATTTGTTACATCACCCCTAAATCATGCAGCTTGTAGAAAAAAAGCTCCCCCAAATTATACATACACAAACATGTTTTAAAATAACAAAATTATATTTCGAAATGATTTATATATTCATAATTTTATAATCATACGTATAAAGTAGATCAGTGTTTTTCAAACTGTGGGTCGCGACCCCCTAGGGGGTCGCCAAGAGTTCCTTGGGGGGTCGCGGTCGCAAGACGGTAAGATTAATAAACAAAAGTCTTGTGCTATAAAAAAATATAAAATAAAACACAAAATTTTTTAGTGCGACATATGTGACTGATTATTTTTTAATAAACGTTGAAATCTTTGACACTTTTACAATTAAATCATTTTCCAAATTTAGCCTGTTTCTCTTCTTAGTTTTAAAGAGAATGTGACTTCACACAGGTATGAAGTGGCGAATGGCAGTAACAACCAAGCCTCGTTTGCCAGCTCAGGATACTCTCCTCTTCTCTTTATCCAGAAATTGTCAATAGTTTTTAAATTGAATTCCATTCTCAGTATGCCATCTGCAGCTAAATCTATAAGATTTTCTTTCATCTGTACCGATGGTAAAGATGAAATGATCTTTGTCCATTTCCACTTTCAGAATCCAGTTCTGGAAAGTAACTTAATAGTTTTTTCTCTAAATTATGCAAACTCTGTGCCATGAGAGCTTACTGATATCGATTCATCTGATGAAATTTCTTCGAGGATCTTTTGAACGCAGGGAAAATAATTAAAAATTTTTGTTTGTAAAGACTGACCACGAACGAAGTTTTTCGAGGAATCCTCTGATTTTGTCTTTTGCAGTTATAGGTACTCGTAATGCTTTCTTCTCTCCCTTGGAGGCTCTTATTCAAGATGTTTAAGTGGTCAAAAATATCAGCGAGAAATGATAATTGATAAAAAATTAAATGACAATTCTGATGCGCACTTAAAAAAAAAATTAATACAGTGGTGTCTGGGTAGTGTGAACCCCTTATTGCGTGAACACCTCGCTCGAATAAACACCATTTTTTTTCCTACATAGCACTCTGTAGACTGCAGTATGAACAAACGGGCTAGCATGGGCAGCCTATGCAATAATTAGTTCACGCCACCCAGGCAGCACTGCATTACTGCAAGGCCTGCTACAATTTTTTTTTTTATTTTTGGCAACACGGGAGAAAATTTCATCGCGAATAAGTAAAATCTTGTGTAATTAGACCGGGTTTGGAACGGGTTCAATGCATGTAGCTTTTTAAATAACTGACACATTTTAATGTGGGGGTCGCCAAAATGTTTCTACTAACAAAGGGGTCGCGTACTCAAAAAGTTTGAAAAACACTGAACTAGATCATCAAATTCAATATTTAATAATGAAAATAAAAAATAACGCATTTTCAATTTAGTTGATTAAATGATATAAAATATTGAATTATTTCAGAAAGAAATTTCCAAAATTAATTAAAAAAAAAAAAAAATCCAACAAAAGATTGTTTTTGGCTCAAGAACAATTTGCCTGCAAAATGAGCAGAGTACCACAAAATTGCGTTTCTCATAATTTGTTTTATTTTTTTCAAAACAATCAGAGCATAATTTGAAATGTTTGCAAGGTAAAAGAAGAATTGATTTTAAGTTTAGACAACATATTTCACAAAAAAGTGTAGTTGTTTCATTCGAATTACTTGCTTGGGTATTGCGATAAGTCATCAGAATCTTCTCCCTTGTCAACCAAAGCTCTGTCGTCATCTATAAAAAATGCATAATTGAATTTTAATAAATTTCCATGTGTAAATGGATTTAAAACATCAAATATAGTTAAAATTGTCAACAGTTTCCCTTATTAATTTATCTCTGTCTGTTATAGACTTTTTTCTTGAAGGGCATAAAGGAAAACATTGCCATGAATTAATTTCTACAAGTCGTTTATTTTTTGTAAATCTTCATCTAAGAGAATATCCAAAAGCTTGAAGAAGTTTCCATTTTTAGCTAATTTTGAGGATAATCGACTGTTGAATCCCTCCAGCGCACTTGTTGTTCTACGACTCATCTTATTTACCGATAGGTCTTGTGGGGTAATCTAAAATCAGAAAATTGCAAAATATCTTTCTTTTATCTTTTTAATTTAAAACATTCTCAGAATAATTGGGGATCTGCATGGCGATTGATCGGGAAACTACTGACTGTCCAAAACATGGATTTAACCAGTAGCGCAACAATCAAGTTCGTAATGTAGTGCTTGCTTTACCTCCTCGTGGTGGTCCCCGGGCAACTGCATGTATAAATCCTTATACATATACGCCAAAATTGCAATGCGAGATTGTCTAGGGTCTTATGCCTAGGCTAGGTAACCTGGGCCAGCAACCCGCGTTACCGAAACTACAATAGCTATGGAAACCGACACAATGCCTCGGATAAGGACTGATAATACGTTGACGACCTTTGGCTATCGTACCCGGACTAAGATTGGTTTCTGGAATATGAAGACGCTCCTTGACTCTCAGAGTGAAGGACCTCAGAACGCCAGATTCCTTCAATTGGAGCATGAGTTCATGCGATATAGGCTGGACATATTGGGAGTAAGCGAGATAAGATGGTTAGATGCGGGTGAGTACCAATTCCCAACGCGTAATACTGTATTACTCTACTCCGGAAGACCAACTGGAAACCCCCGTGGATATGGAGTTGGACTGCTGCTAACGCCAACAGCACGCAGAGGCCTAATTACCTGACAACCAGGAGCTGTTCATAATGCAACACCCAACGGCGACATTGTCATTGTGATGGGGGACCTGAATGCCAAGGTAGGCTGCGACAACGAAGGGCTCAAACATGTTATGGGACGGCACGGACTAGGCAATCGGAATGACAACGGCGAAAGATTTGTTGACTTTTGCAACGCAAATCGTCTTGTCATAGGTGGCACCATGTTTGAGCACAAAGCCTGCCATAAAATCAGTTGGGTGTCAACTGACAGGCAAGCAACCTCCAACCAAATTGACCATTTTGCCATCAGTCACCGTTTTAGAAGTAGTCTCCTAGACGTCCGAAACAGGCGAGGTGCCGACATGGGGTTGGTACGAGATCACCATCTTATGATAGCTACTCTCCGACTACGCACTGCTGCCGTTCGTAGATCTAACGACACAAGAATACCTAGGTTCAATGTAGACCGACTGAGAGTTCCCACAGTGCGCCAAGAATTAAGGGACCATCTCTCACGTGGAGTGGAAACAATCAGCCGCTCCCTGCCCGCTACCATCCAAGACTATTAGTGCGCTGTGAAAACTGTTTTCACATCAGGTGCTGAAAGGATTGTCGGTCGATCACAGGGAAACCATAGGGCGTGGCTTTCCGATAATACCTGGAGAAGGATCAACGAACGAAAACAGCTAAGAGCTCAAATTGCAGCAACTCCAGCAGCAGGGAGGATCGAGCTTGAGTCCCTATATCGCATGAAGATGAGAGAAGTACAGCGTAGCGTGAGACGTGACAAGCGCAATTACATCAATGCGCTGGCTACGGAAGCAGAAGAAGCAGCAGCGAGGTGCGACAGCAGAACCGTTTATAGAATCACTAAAGAGCTTATAGGTGGCCGAAGCTCTACTCAACACCCAGTGAAAGGCTTAGACGGTTCGTTGCTAATATTGGATGAGGATCAACTGAAGAGATGGAAGGAGCATTTTTCTTCGGTTCTAAACCGAGTATTCGCCAGCAATATGCACCCAAGTCAGACTGAAGTGTCCGTAGAAAGAAGTTCCCGAATTCGCACCACAACCCCCAGTAAAGAGGAGATTATTACCGCAATCAAAGCACTGAAAACTAATAAGGCGGTAGGACTTGACGGCATACCCGCGGAGCTTTTTCAAGCTGCGCCAACAGCATCGGCAGAGCTACTGTTCCCACTTGTCGGGAGAACATGGGAAGCCGAGAGTTTTCCAGATGAGTGGAAAAAGGGAATGATTGTCAAGCTCCCTAAAAAAGGCAACCTAATGCAGTGCGAAAACTGGAGAGGTATCTGCGTGCTGCCTGCTGTAGCCAAGATAATAGCTAGAATCATCCTGGAGCGAATCAAAGAACACCTTGAAGACACACTTGACGCCGAACAAGCAGGTTTCCGCTCTGGATCCTCCTGTGTCGACCACATCAACACCTTGCGGATCATCATCGAGCAATGTGTTGAATATCGATCACCACTTCACCTGTTGTTCATCGATTTTGAAAAGCCGTTTGATAGTGTCAATCGGGAATTTATTTGGGTCCATATGTCACGTTTTGCACAGAGGAAGGCTGTCTGAGGAATTCGAAGTCCAAAGTGGGGTTCGGCAAGGCTGCATACTTTCACCAATATTGTTTTTATTGGTGATTAGCGATGTGCTGAATGCGGCCTTATCAACAGGAAATGGAGGAATTCGATGGACTCTTACATCTGAACTCAAACACCTCGACTACGCCGACGATGTATGCCTACTGTCTCACAGAATAATGGACCTTCACCAAATGACAGCAAATGTGGAGAGGGAAGCAGACGTCGTTGGGCTGAAAATTAACTCGGCAAAAACAAAAATGATCAGCCTAGGACCAAACTCATCAACTCATATATGCATTGCTGGACAAACGGTTGAGAGAGTAGAGAGTTTCCAATACCTTGGGAGTATTGCCTCAACCGATGGCGGAACCGAACTGGATATAGCCAGCCGAATAGGTAAAGCAAAATCTGCGTTTGGGATGCTATCCATAGTTTGGCGAAGTAATGCAATTAGCTTAAACACCAAGCTACGACTGTTCCGTTCCAACGTTGAATCCGTGTTGCTATATGGATGTGGTACCTGGAGAGTGACCGTCACTATCACGAGAAAGCTGCAAACGTTTGTCAATAGGTGTCTACGTTACATCTTAAGGATATTCTGGCCAAACCGTATCTCTAACGAACAGCTTTATCAGAGAACGGACCATGAACCTATAGGCACAACCATACGACGACGAAAGTGGCAGTGGATCGGTCACACTCTCCGAAAGGGTGACAGGTCCATAGCTAACCAAGCGATGCAATGGAACCCGCTTACCCAGGATGGCAGGATACGCGGCGGTCCTAGGAGTACGTGGCGCAGAACAGTTGAGAAGGAAGCACGGCAACTGGGAAAGAGTTGGGGAGAGCTGAGGTATATTTCCAGAAATCGCACACGATGGCGCGTAGGCGTTGTAAAGGCCCTAGGGGATACAGGACATAAGTATTCTCAGAATAAACAAAAACAAAGAAAAGTACAAATCTGATTTATCCATTGTTTCTCAAAATATAAATTAAAACGTTTGTAAGGACTTTCAAAATCTTTCAACATGTTAAATGCAGTAATTAAATCTGATGGTTTTAAATGTGGCAAATATAAATACTTTCGAAAATATCGATAATAAACGATATAAATATAAACGTTTTTTTATTGCTTTTCTTACAGCTGTTTCAAAGTCTGTTCGAATCGTATCTAGGTTTAAATCAAATAAATTTGTTTTGATTAATTTCAAAGCATCAGTACAAGCAGCTTCAGATTTATTAGACATTAGTATGAAAATGAAAGGAAATGTCTAAAATGTTAAAGAATAATTAATGAACATTTTTTAAATAAAATTATTATATTTTAATACCTGATGCAGGGAAATAACTTCACTCAGGTTGTAAATAAATACACTTTTAAAATGTGAAGTTATTTCTCACCTAAAAAGGTGGGGACGAACTCCACTTTCTTATGGGAACTTGGTACACACTAGAAAATATGAAGAGGACAGTTACCTCCAATAACTAATAATGTATGTTTCTTAATACATACCCATATCAACATAGATGCATACATAGGTATGTAAAGTTTACGGCGTATAAACAGTGAGGTAGGTATTGGGGACATGTTGCCCCCTCTCTGCGACCCTCCCTTCTTGGGGTCACTGTTGGATTTGGATTTGGTGCGAGGTTGGGTTGTATATTATATGGGACCCTATATGTATGTAAGAAATAAAAACAGAAAATTATAATGTTCCCACTTGATTGGGAAATAGCTTCATATTTTAAAAGTGCGTTTATATCCCAGTTGAGTGAAGTTACTTCCTCGCACTTTAGTACTTAGATATTCAGCATACCCATAATGGATTATAAGAACTTGCTTAAAGATAGTGCCATGCAATTGAAAATGTTTCATCCATCATATATTTACGAGGCTGACTTTCTGGTAAGTTGCTATAAGCTCAACAATATTTTCTGGCATAAATAATGTGTTAGCACGGTTGTTTTTCTATAACCGTGTTACGATAAATTTTTTTAGTTTAATTAAATCGAGATATTCCAAATTCGTTCAATACGTTTACATCGGCAAACAATTCAATTATACCACCAAAAGCTAAAAGCGATTTTGGAAAAATCTTGCTTTTTATTTTATAAAGACTTCTTATTTTTCCAAAATCAACTGAAGAATTATTACCTTTAAATCTTTTACAAGTGTTATCAAACATATCCTGAATGTGCTTTAATTATATTTTCACAATTGTGTTTTATCTCATTAAACAACTCTATAAATTGATTTGTTTTTCTGCATTTTACTTTATTTTTCAAAACCACAGCAACATTCACTGGACAATTGCTGTTATAGCACATGTAATACTTTGAACAATTTCGCTCATATTTATATTTGTACAATTGATTCTCGCCTCGAACGAGTAAAAATTGGCTGTTTTCCGAAATCCCTTAACAAATACGTATTCTAATTCGCTCATTTTTGCATAACCTATTTAAGCACTGATTCAGATCGATTTGGAAACTAAACGTGAGCCGATCGTGGTGTGGCTGATAACGTTTTATCAAACTATTATATTGTACTGGCAGTACTTCAAAGCTCAAAAACATTTTATGGCATTAGTTCACATTCGAATGTATGAATGCACCATATGGCGTGAGTTCACATTTAAGTGATGGCTTTAGTTCTCATTTGAAAGTGAATTAAAACCATAAGTGGATTATGGTGTTAATTCGCATTTGGAAGTGAATTAACGCCATTATGGCTTTAGTTCATATGGCCTTAGTTCAAGGTACCGTAATTTACGACATTCTCGGGAGAGGGCCACTAACTAAATTGGTCCCGAAGGACGATCCTCTCTGTTTCATACCGTGGGCAATTAATAACATGTGTTTCGCGTTTTCCGGAACATTTTCATAATGTGGACAGTTTGGGATAGTTTCATGTCCGCGTTTGAAGAGGTATTCTCTGAAACAGCCATGTCCCGTCAGAAACGTCAGATAAAAGTTCGCTTCCATGCATGCTTCCATTTTACTCACACATCGATCGTTGGTATAAGCCGATGCGTCCATCTCCCCTTTGCTCTGTTGTTGCCAGGTTGCGATACTGTGGATTCTTTCGTATTTTCTTATTTCGTTGTCGGCCATTTCGAACTCGTTCGCAATTTAGTTTTGCCTTTTCTTCGACGAGTAAGTCGATGGGTAGCATTGAAGAAACGACGAGTATACCATCGTTCGAGACAGTTCGAAACTCACTGGCGACTTTTAGTGCGGCAGCCTGCTGCTATGAAGCACGTAATATTCTGCGCTTTCATAGTTTTTTTTTGAAAATAGGCACCAGTCTATTTGCAATGTCTTTCATGGTTCATTTGAAATCAATAAAAAATGGTTTCTTTTTAAAATTATTATAAAAATGAATACTCGTACATTTAATATTTTTTAAAGATTTTTGGTTTATTGAAGTGAATAAATGACTGCCGTAGCTGGCTTGGCAGTAGCTCATCCCGTCAACCCAATTTTTCAGTATATTTTCGATGTTTTGGGCTCTATTTCAAAAATAGCTCTATCAATATTGTGCTTAAGTGGTTGAATCATTTCTGGATTGTCAGCATAACATAGATATTTAACGCCATCCCATAAAAAAGTCCAACGGCGTCAAATCGCAGCTGCCAAGCAACATCACCAAAACAGCTGATTTCACGATTATTGAACCTAGTGCGCAAAAGATCCATTGTTGGACGGCTTCTATGGCACGTAGCGCCATCTTTCTGGACCCACAGATCGTCTAAGTTTCTGGCCAAAAATCGATTACCATGCCTCTGTAGCACTTTCAGTTGACGTAACGTTGTTGCCATCTTCATCTTCGAAGAAAAACAAACCAATAATGCCGTCATTCCACAAACCACACCAAACAGTCACACGATGAGGATCCATTCGCTTTTGTACAACTACGTGTGGATTTCCCAAGCCCCAAATACAGCAGTTTTATTTGTTTACGAATACATACCCGCCGAGATGAAAATGCACCTCATCTGAAAAAAAAATTTTTTTTTAGCAAAATCGACGTTAATATCGAGCTGCTTTAAAACGCAAACAGAGAAGCGATCAATCTCTGAGTCAGTTGGACCCTGTTAGGGAATAATACAAAGCCTTTATGCATAATTCTCCTCAGGCTAGTGCGGCTAATGTTCAGTTGCTGAGATCTATGGTGAGTTGCGCTTATCAGGTTTAGGCGCATACTTTCGGCAATGGCAGCAATATTCTCGGCTGAGCGCACAGGACAAACACGAGGATAGCTTGAGTTATCAATTATTATGCTAATCTCACGAACTGTCTTCACAAACTTGCGTACAGCAGGCACTGTTGGTGCATTATTTTGACCGAAATATATTTTCAAAATTCCCACTGTTATGGTAACCCAGCACTCACTTTGGAAATAATTCGCAAACTTGTTCAAGTGTAAATCGTTTAATTTCGTACCGCGGAGATATGAAACTGTGTTTCTGTCAATTTCTTCAGCGCGAAAGAGCAGTGTCAAAATAACATGTAATTTAATAAGGAATCAACAGATGTCCTATCCGTTGTATACTTGATGCATTGTTCCCCTTTCCTAAAAAAAAACGCCCGTGTCCTAAAAAAATTATTAGTATAAGTGTATTCATAACCCCTTTCACACGTGCAAATTATAAAAAAAAAAAAAACCACCAACCAGACAGAGATCGGTATGAAGTGAAGAAAACCGTCGTAGTGGCCAGTATCGAAGAGACCAAGAAATGTCGATTCAGCTGAATTGGGCATCGCCAGGTAGTCAACCTGGTTTATTTTGCGATTGGATTTGGGCCTACATCCGTATAAGATTATGCTGACGCAAGAATTGAAGCCGGGCGACCATAGACAACTCCGTGAGTTCGCTAATTGGGCGCTGGAAATGTTGGCCGGAGATCCGGATTTTGGGCAAAAAATCATCTTCTCGGATGAGGCCCATTTTTGGCTCAGCGGCTATGTCAACAAGCAAAATTGCCATTATTGGAGCAACCACAATCCACAAGTGTTCGACCAAGCATCAATTCATCCACAAAAATTGATTGTTTGGTGCGGTTTATGGCACGGCGGCATCATCGGACCTATTTCTTTCGAAATGAGAAAGGAGACACCGTTACCGTTAATGGTCCTCGGTATAGAGCGATGTTAACCGACTTTCTGTAGCCAGAACTCGACAACATCGATATATCCAAGCTGTGGTTCCAACAAGATGGCGCTACATGCCATAAAAGCGACGCAACGCTCGAAGTGGTGAAGGAGAAATTTGGCGACTGGGTCATCTCACGGCGAGCGTTCATCAATTGACCGCCGCGATGCGACTTGACACCCCTCGATTATTTTCTCTAGGGCTACGTCAAGTTCTTAGTCTACGCTAATAAGCCAACCACTTTGGACGAGCTCGAGGCCAACATTCGAGACGCTATTGCCGGAATAACGCCGTACATATTGGACCAAAATTGGACCCACCGCTTGAAGCACTGCCAGCGAAGCCGAGGCGGTCATTTAAATGGTGTGCATACATAATGGCATGATGCAGCTTCAAAAGAAAGTTAGGATCAATATGATGTCTCACACCGTTGTTGTTTTATTTAAATTTATTTTCTTATCGTTCTTATCTGGTCACCCTATATTACAGGGCACGGGCGTGGTATAGACAGACGGAGAGAAATAGAAAGAAAGAAAGATTTGGTGTAGTGGTTTGAAATTGATCTAGAATATGCAGGAGATAATAAGGGTGGCCGTGGTGTAATGGTAACATCATCGTTTGTCACACTGTTGGTTCACGGTTCAAATGGTGATATCAAGAATCAGCTATTTATTTTGCATGAAATAAATAAAAAAGTCGATGAATTGCGAAAGCTTAGTCAACTCTACGAGTACTGCGAAGGCATAACACCGGCAGTAGGGTGGTCATAAGGCTAAAATGCAACTTGATCGTGATGATGACATCAGGAGGACGGAAAAAAAAATACTGTGAATCATAAGCAATGACAATACAAAAATGCTCCCCAGTTATCTGGACTCCACCCTTGGAGTTCACTGAAACTTAATAGTACCTGAGTTTCAAACCAACTACACCAATCTGACTTCTCTCTGTCTCTTTCTCTTTCCACAAAACGCCCGTATCCTAAAATTAGTATAAGGGTATTCATATCCCCTTTCACACGTGCAAATTATAAAAAAAAGGAGAAATTTCGCGACTGGGTCATCTCACAGCGAGCGTTCATCAATTGGCCGCCGCGATCATGCGACTTGACACCGCTGCATATATTGGACCGTCATAAAAAATTGGACCGACCGCTTGAAGCACTACCAGCGAAGCCGAGGCGGCTATTTAAATGATGTGCTATTCCATACGCTATCCCATACATAATTCCATACAATTTTTCTATCGTTCTTATCTGGTCACCCTATACATCGCTGCGTTTTTATAATAGAAGAAGAAAACAAGGCATTTTGTAAGTAGAAACAAATTTAATAGAATAATACTTACCACTCCTGTTTAATCCGACATGGCTAACGCAGACAAACTCCTTAAGAATCTTCTGGGGCAAGTGAAGAAGGATGTCGACAATTTCGGTAAGCGAGTAGTAAAGGAACGGACCAGGAACTATATCAATGGAAGGATTTCTGTCCTTGAGTCCAACTTCCGTTAAGGTTCAGCATACAATGAGGAGGCAGTTGCAGCGCTGACAAAACGGATAATGTGGATAAAATGTATGAAGAACTGAAGGAAATGTACCGGACTACCGCGCTGATATGCTTGATGCACTAGACAAAGTGAAGGGGGCTGCGCAGATATCGTCAATACACGCGGAGAATGCGGTGAGTAATTCAAATCTTATTAAGGTGCATGAGCCAGAACTAGCCCTAAGCAAGATAGATGTTCCAAATTTCTCGGGGAATTATGAACCTTGGAAATCATTCCATGACCTTTTCGTATCATTGGATCACAATAAGAATAATATATTTGAATTACAGAAGCTCTATTATTTAAAATTGAGTGTCGTAGGTGAAGCCAATAGACTCGCTATAATAACATCGAAGAGAACGGGTGTAATTCTTCTTCTTGAAAGTAATTTCGCGATAAGGTGTAACCTTTTTTTAAATTTCTTTGTTAACCAATGGTGACCAGTGTGTTAATTTTATTTCGTTTAACCAAACATTATAAACTAATTCTTAAAATATTAAAGAAATGTCGAAAGAAAGGTTGGATAATGGGGAAATTCCGTCTTTTAGGGTTTTTTTTTGGAATATTTTTCATAATGATGTACGGATAGCATGGCGATCGTCTTGAGTAGGAAAGTGGATGAATAGAAACGTTTTCACGATTCCGTATACAGGCTCTCGCTAGTGTGTGCGTCCTTCTATCACCACCACAAATCATGCAGACTAATAAACCAACCATACTGCCGGTGTCATTTTTGAAAACAAAATTTTAATGTGACTCCAGTACAAGCAATAAAAAAAATTAATTCTTCGAGCAGAATCCAGAAAATAATTTAAAAAAAAATTATATTTGCGCTCACGGTGGATGATTGTCTACGAAAAATAAGTTTCATTGATCATGGAAATGTGTTCGTCCTTACCGTGCAATGTGAATTGTGGAATTCTGTTCATTGGATAGCTGCTCGTTATTTTGGCGCAAACGCTTAGCATATCTACAACGTGGAAAAATACTCCTTCCATCTTCTTAGCTGATCCTTATTAGAGACCAGCAGAGAACCATACAAATTACAATTTAATAATTAATTCTAACGCCTTACATTGCACTTTTGCCAATTATCATAAACAATGTCATAATCACTTTGATGTTTAATCATTAAATAAACTTTAATCGACATTCTGAAAAAGGATAAAAATGACAGTGCCATGTCCACCATATCCCTCCGTTCTACAGACTGCGTCAAAACTGCGAAAAGCTCATCCGGCAAGCGAAACTAATTTGCCAAAGGACTCATCTGCCGATGGAATGAAGGGCGCAGCTACACTTAGTCAATATTAATAAAATATGATAAATGACTGTTTCTCTTGAAAAAATAAAGGCAAACGCAGTTATATATACAAAGTAACAATGAGGAGAGAAATATAAAAAAAAAAACTAAAACCTAAAAAATAACTTTCATGTTTCATCCACCATATTGGAGTGTCAGTAATTTTTCACAATTTCCCAATTACCACCACAGCGGGTGAGTGTGAACTTAATTCATATTAATTTTTAAAATCTCTATCTTTTTTGCTGTTTTTTTTTGTTTAATGGGTTAATTACGGCAGGTTCTGGAAATGGACACGAAGTCTCAGCTCCTAATGCCTTCGCTGATGCACAGTCAATCGCTGGGCATGTAGTGCACTTTAGAAGAGTATACGCTTTGGCAGAAAGCCAACTTTTAATGGTCTGTGAGCGTTGTCGTTGCAGAGAACGTGCAACAATTTCATTGCACTGGCCTCGAAGTCCTGCAATTTACACCGGCACTGATAGAAAGAAGACGATATGGAAAGATTGTGAAGACAGACTCGAAAATTGGCCAAGGAGCCAAAGAGGAATGCGAATCGGGTGATTTCTTTTTGTGTCATGAAAATTTAAGTTACACTACTGTACGGCTTGGCAAGAGTGTTGAACATTCAACTGTTGCTGGGACGGGGTAATTGAATTATCTCGAAATATATCCGAACTGTGAGCTAAGCAATGATTATATAGACGCGGTAAGCTATGTGCTGGTCCAAGAGCTAGGAAGGGATTCTACCACAACAATTTGGCACACGCCGGTCGCTTTGTAATTGGTAGTAAATTTTATTTGATGCTGCTGATTCTGGGTAATTAATATAATTTTAGCGCAAGGCTAACCACATAAATTTGCATTTGTCAGATGCCTCGTTAATTGCTGGCCTTGTTCGGAAACAAACCAATGGGGACTCGATACCCTAGTCTGTGGGTGTTTATTGCGTATAAATTATTCGGAGGGACTTGTATTTTTACCGCAGTTAATTTTGGAAAATTAATATTTTACACCATCTATCATTTGGGAATCGTTTGCGCGGTAGTATTGCGGGCAAAACTTTTCAAATTGTTTTCCAAGAATTGCCGCTAAAAGCATCATCGAATTTCAATGGGTATCTTTGTTTCAAAAGGCAAATACTCGGCGAGAAAAGGAACGGGAACTGAGCTCTTTTACGGAAACGTTCAAAGCAGTACAAAGGGAACACGTCTCATCGACTTGTTCGTGTTGTTACTTACTAATAATTATTATTAGTAGCCTTTTGTTTCTTCCGTAGTAGGTGGGTATATTACACGTGGGACAAATCGAATATAACCTTTATTGTTTTGTTCGAATGCAATTAGACTTGTATAGTAAGGAATAGACTGTAGAGGGAGAAAAAACAGTTGCGTAGGAAAAGTAAAGTAAATGACTATTTTTTGGTAGCTTAAACGAATGTTCTTTAATACGCATTAAGCACACTCAGTATTCTAGGGAAAAATCTTAAAATATTAAACTCAAAGTGACTAGAATTTATCCAAATCCATAAATGACAAATGTCAATTTATCTTGATAGTCGGTTTTGTGCTGAAATCTTTTCTATTAGTGGGCAAGGAATTATAGAATGAAAATAGCGATTTTTACTAGTCCGCAATAGTTTTCGTAACTACCTAATTCTGACATTCCTAAAGTTGACTAAAATTTTTGACTAAGACTCCAGTCCACTACCTCACAAAAAGCTCGTTAGGTTTGCAGTCAAATTGAGGTCTCTCGACCAATCACAGCCGACAGACTAGTTAGTCTCCAGAATATTGGACACGCCCATTATCAATGTTGGGTTAATGTTAGAGCATCAAATATAATCAAACTTGCGATTTCATACCTCAAATAAGTTGGTCAAGCATGCCCCAAGTGTTCCACACCACGTTGGTCGTGGTTAAGGGTCGTGATGTACATATGTATATCGATTTTGAGTAATCCGAGACGTGGTCATAACGTCTTAGACCGTAGATTTAAAGAGTTATATAATTAAATTAGTGATTAATATTTTGGTCAGTTTTTTTGGTCAGTTTTTTCGGGTTTCCAAGGGAGTGAAATTTTAAACGTCCCTTATCCGACCATACACCTTAAAACCCGAGGTTTTTAGTATTACCAAAAAAATCTATCTGGCTATTACAAAGAGTTATGGGAGGAAAATACAACAAATAAACAAGCAATTTGACTTAAAAGGGGTTTTTAGAGCACTAAATAATTAGCTTTACATCCTGGTTAATTTGATTTATACTGTGCTCAATGAGGCCAATTGAGAAGCTGTTATTCGAATTATGTCAAAACAAACAGAGAATTTCGTTAACATAGATTGAGAACATAAGTGGGCGTAAAATTAGCTGATAAATAAATACATATTTTGGCGCCAACAGCCCAATGGAGGGCATAGTATCTCGCAGCCACTCGAGCTGTGTGGGATTTCTATTTTCATGCCGTTTCAGAAGGGCAATTTTTTTTTGATTGAGAGAAGCTTTTTCATTACAATTTTACTCTCGAATGTTTGTCAGACATTCGCAAGAGGTGAAACCGTAAGAAAACTAATTTTTTTTTTTATTTTTGCGATTTTTTGGATCCGAACCTTGAACCTACCGCTCAGTGATAGCGCACTTAACCACTGAGCCACGGCTCCCACTTTGTAAAATTAGCTAGTAACTGAATTATTTTTGAATTATTTCAACTATCGAATGATTTTGTTCATTCATACATTCAGCGAACAGGGAATAAATAAAAAAAAAACTCCTTACTCAGATCAGATTTCCGAATATTTACACTCAAAAACGACATCCATTAATTTCGGGGTAAAGTCAGATATTTTGAAGAATTGCGTGTATACAATTTTCGAAAAATTTCAAAAATTCTACATCCACCTTATTCAATTTTCAATATTATTCAATTCAATATTCACCAATTTCAAAACCTAAATCGTAATAATTTTTAGTAATAATTTGTTTCGTAGGACGCACAGGTTTCGAGACATTCGCACTCAAAAACGATTTTCACCATTAACGTCGGGATTGAGAGGAATATTTGGGAAGATTGCTACAATTTGAGAAAACTTTTTAAAAAAAGCTACACCTACCTTATAGAGAATTCCAAAACCTAACATTTTTATCGAAATATTTTTTTTCGTAGCACACAATGTTTTCGAGATATTCGCGCTCAAGAGGCGGTTACTCATTTTGGAAGATTGCACACCTATGTATCAGCTCATTCAGTGAATGGCATTCGAATGAAATAAACTGAATGAAAGAAAATTATCAGGAATGATAGTAAAGAACAAAATTCGATAGTCATTTGGTTATTGATTTAATGCAAAGTTAAATGAACGAATCTTAATTATTATCACATGAATGAGTCGATAGTTTTCATTCGATAGTTTCCACCACTTTCGTCTAGTTTCTAGTTTCAGTTGTAGATGATCCATCCTGACCGTCGAGCAATTTTACCCGAGAAGCAAGCAAATTTTGGTATTGGTAGAGAACTTAAATATACAAAAAATAGCCGAGAATTCTACAATTGGAATCGCTAGTATCCACTACGCTCTCAACGCGTAAGCAAATTAAAATTTTTTATGAGAGAAATTTTTGACAGAAAACTCGTAAATATACTCGACAAATTTTAAGCGTATTCAGTAACACAGTCGATTAAATTTTATTTTGTAAAATTGTCTGCTAAACTCTTGAATTGAATAAAACGTTTCAAAGGTGCGTTCACATTAGGGATGCTGGAACAACTCGGTACACTGATATATTCATATAGATAGAAATAAACTTTAATGTAGTTATAGAACTGTAAAGCAATAAATAAAAGTAGTTTACTTTAGAAAAAAGTAAACAAATTCAATGAATATTTAAATATATAAAAGAAACTAAATTAAAAAAAACAAAAACAATATTTCAATTTAATCAAATTCAGGTGTCTTCTTCATATGTCTTCATAAGTTGAGATTATATTATTGTATAGTATAGGTCAAGAATACAATAAAAAACATATAGGAAAGTTACAATCCATCTAGAACGGATCGTATGATACCCTATCCCCCATCTTTTAACTCATCCGCAATAAAGTGAACGTGGCACTGCGAAATTCTTAAAACGGTTGCAATGATATCTTTCACAAAACTATTACTACAACATTTTCTTTGTAGGAAGTGGGCGTTACTCCCAATATTGTTAACCAAAGTTCAGTTTGAGATATTCGGAATAAGCCTTAACCATCACCGTAAATAGCTTTGGAAAAACACTTTTTACACTTGTGTTGCTTAAGATTCTAGAAAGCGTATATACAAAATTTCATGTTCCTAGCTCAAAATTGAAAGCCAAAATGTTGTAATATACAGATGGACGGACGGAGGAACGGATGGGGGCCTATCGCTTTTTCTGTGTTACAAATTATGTGTCAAACTTTATATAACTTAGATAGGGTATAATAATAATTTCTGTTTAATGTTTAATCCAATTTGAAATATTTTGTTGAACATAGTTGAAAATCAATATTGCATAATATACTTGAAATACTTCGAGAAATTGCTGACATACTCTTTGTACATCAGCTGTTAGCAGGAAACATCGACTGCCCTAATCTGCTCCAAATGATCTCCCTTAACACTAACCCACGCCTCGTGAGGTCTGTACCCATCTTCCGCCTCAATTTTCATCGCACCAATTATGGTTGTAACGAGCCAATGTCTAGAATGCTACGTTTGGCCAACAGCGCGCACAGCTCTTTTGATTCCACTGCAGATTTGCACTTAGAAACGCCCTCCAGAATTCCACTTCCACTCCTCCGCCCTAATAACTTTAGTTTTAGTTTTAAGTTTAGCTTTTAAGTACTTAGCCTTAGTCTTAAGTTGTGTTTAGTAATAGTCTAGTTTTAGTGTAGTTATTAAGTTCTGCTTGAAATAAGCTAAATAAATAAATAAATAAATAAATATAAAATAGGAACACGTTAAGATCAACCTCGTGATATTGCCTTTGAAATCGGGGCGACTGCCATCACAAAAATTATTCGACGAATTGTCTTTTCAAAACAACCAAGGATGTTTTCATCCATCTTTGATAACGCCCATGCTTCTGCGCCATACAGTAGGACTGGGATGATGAGGGTCTTATAAAAGTCACCTTAGTTGTCCGTGAGAGGGCTTTGCTACTCAATTGCCTTCTAAGCGCAAAGAAACAGCAAGTAATTCTTGGCTTTTTTTTATAATTTGCACGTGTGAAAGGGGTTATGAATACCCTTATACTAATTTTTTAGGACACGGGCATTTTGTGGAAAGGGGAAGAGACAGAGAGAAAGACAGATTGGTGTAGTTGGTTTGAAACTCAGCTGGTATTAAGTTTCAGTGAACTCCAAGGGTGGCTGTCCAGATAACTGGGGAGTATTTTTGTTTTGCTGTTATTGTCGTTGCTTATGATTCACAGTATTTTTTTCAGTAGTCCTGATGTCATCATCACGATCAAGTTGCATTTCAGTCATATGACCACCCTACTGCCAGTGTTATGCCTTCGCAGTAGAGTTGGCATAAGCTTTCACAATTGATCGACTTTTTTATTTATTTCATACGAAATAAATAGATGATTCTTGACATCAGGATTCGAACCGTGAACCAACAGCGTGACAAGCAATGATGTTACCACTACTTGATCTCTGCGCTCGTGTCATTGTTTGAATTTACAGTGGAGTCTAGGTAGACAAAGTCCTTAACTACCTCAAAATTCTAGCTGCATATTATGACGTTCTATCCACGTCGCAGATGTTCATTTCCTTTTTTTTTGAAAGCCGAAAGCACCACTGGCCTTGTATAGTTTTTCTCTACAGACGCTATATTATAGACGATTCTGAGAAGACTAATACCTCTGTAGTTGGCGCAGTTCAGATGGCCTCTTTTCTTGAGGATCGATGCTGAGGTTCCATTTGTCGGGTATACTGGCATAATAATTCACATAATATCAGAGCGTAAACTTAAACAAATAAGAGTTCTTAAGTTTACTCCTTTAATTGAAAACCTATATTGTATTACATCACAGTTTAACTTTTTTTTTGTATTGCAAATGCCGGAACTTACAATTCCAATGCAAAACGAAAATATTTTTAGAAATAGAATGTCCGGTTATATGTATTTATATAGGTACAAAGCACATATAAGCTCTGAAAATAAACGATTCAACCGTTGTTTTAAAACAACATCGACTAAAACTCATTCTATAATATAGTATATTCAGATGTATTCCGAAAAGTGGGTAGAAAACCATCCCTATCTCCCGCCCTAGGTTCACGTGTATTTATTTCTAATTAGAATATGATATAAAGTAAACAATGAAGAACGAGAATATTATTTCTCTGGGAGAACATTTTAATTTTCATAAAAAAACAGAATACTTTGCGCGTTATTAGCGCTGGTTGCATTCCTAAATTACTTGGAATGAAAAATAATGAAATCGAGTAAACATTTCTTATTTTTATTTTTGCAATTATTTTTTGCATTTGATTTTGAAGTCTGCTAGTTGCAGGCGCAGTACTATACTGATACAAGTGGTAACGGTATATACGTATATAACTCTATACAGCTACTATAAATTGTTCTTACCATTTCCACAGAGAGCGATTAAAACTAAATGCAGGGTGAAATGTGGAGTGTGTTTCTCGAATGTACTCGTACACTTTCTTGAATAACTTTTGTCCCTGTCAGGATAGCAAAAGTCAAGAGATGTGAAATGTTTTAATGAAATGCTTCTAAAAATGGAAGGATTAGTTTTCATGAGAGTCGAGACTGATTTTCTTTCAAATGTTAAAGTTTCTGTATGGTTTGGTTAAGATATGAAAATTTAGTGCTAAATGATGGGTATCTATTTTAACACCTTTTCGATTTGAAAGTTTTTAAACGCCATAAACTACTGTGCAAAAATTGGTATGCCATGTCCGAGCATACGTTCAATATTGCTTAGGTTTTTTTTTATAATTTACACGCGCCAAAGACGATATGAATAACCTTATGCTATTACAGGACAAGGACATTGTGTAGATAGACAGAGAGAGAGAAAGAAAGAAAGATTTGGTGGTTTGAATCTGAGGTGGTATTATGTTTCCGTAAACTCCAAGGGTAGCGCCCAGATAACTGGGGAATACTTTTATTTTGCTTTCAATCTTGTTGCTCATGATTCAAAGTATTTTTTTCCGTCCTTTATGATGTCATCATCACGATCAAGTTGCATTTTCAGCCATATGACCACCCTACTGCCAGTGTTATGCCTTCGCAGTAGAGTTTATTTATTTCATGGGAAATAAATAGTTGATTCTTAACATCAGAATTTGAACCGTGAACCAACAGTGTGACAAACGATGATGTTACCACTACACCACGGCCACCTTCAAGGTGCCGAGAAATAACCAATTTTCCAAATGTCTTTAATAAGTAAAGTATATTTCTTTGGTAATTCATGTGCAGTCTATCTCAGATATTAAAATTGAATAAATTTGTTGGAGTTGTTTTCAAGAAAATAATTTTTTTTTAAAAAATCTCTCATCAGTGTAGTACATGTAATATTGGGATCAGAATGATAATTCGATTCTATCTCGATCTCAGATAAGAAGTTTGAGCAAAATACGTTCCAGTCAGCCAAAAATAAACACATGCAGACAGAATTGACAGACCCACTTTTCGGATTCTTCTATACTAATAATCTCGAGGTCGAAGATTTTTAAGCAACCAATAGGTATTGGTGCAAGTAAAAACTGTATTTCTAGTGAAAGTTTAGCAAAGGCAAACAAAAACAAAAAGATCAGTAAAGCTGGTATAGCTGGGTTTTGGAATAAATATGCCCTCTGCGGTATTGTTTTTATGTGATTACTTATGTCATAAAGTTAACGAGTTATAATATTGCCACGGCATAGGTTTCGATTAGCACTGCACAAAAAAAAAAAAATTGTTTGCAGTCGCCTTTTCCACCGCAAGTCTCTAGCAGACTACCGCAAAAGTCAGTTTGATAGCTTACAACGTCATCTAAACGAGTTTACAGGTCTGACATACATTAAATGATCTCAAATATGCGGCAAACTGGGGACATATGAAGGCTATGCGCACAGCCATCTATCATTGAATACAACAAAGATGGCCTGGATGTTATGGATGCTTCAAATTGTTAAGGAGCCGCCGTCCTTGGAGCACACTCTTATTTTTCATTCCGAAAGAGACACCTTCAGACACTTGAAGGTCCCTCGCAAATGACTTCATCGACCTTATATGTAGGTGAATACGACGTTGCACTTATTGAACAAGTTCAAGACTTTTCTTGCAGTGCCTTGTTTTTCGTTTCGAAACCCGGCAAAACATCACCGCCAAAAGCCAACTCCACGCGAACCTTGTGAACGAACGATAGGGTGATTTTTAGAAAGCGCGATATTTCGAGATGACTGTGGTCTGCACATATGGCGCCAATCACGTCATGTCTTTTAATGTTAGGTATTTATCTGACATTGTACCGAAGAAAAACTTAAACCTTTTGCTAACAACGCGATTAACGCTACGGCTGAACAAAGACATGTTCTCAAATAGCCTCCGCACCCTGTACACACACTATAAGTGTAAACTCTTTGAACCAGACTACATAAATTAGGATTGCATGGTGCAGCAATTTAGGTGGACTAGACTATACTCAACAGGTGAATTCCACTAATATATGGTTTTGAAGATATTTTAGGAAAATAGGGGAATGTTACTCTAAAGATATTAGTAAGTAACTTCATCCAAATATGTGAAATATGATATGAGTAGTTTCACTTTATACATTACACTTTGAATCTTTTATTGCATTGATTTACGAGTTCAATTCATTCATGTTATTTCTGTTATGTAGTGAGAATACGAGCCTTTACTTTAGCATGCAGAATGATATTGAATTTCGCGTCTAGAGAACAATAGATGGAGGGCGGATTCGAATCGATCGCAGTTTCATTTGCTCGGTGTAAACGAACATGGTGGGACTGCGGTCCGCTCTCCATATAACCACCGATGTAAACACTTCATTTAAATTTTGGTCTAAATAATTCCTTTTGCCAAATTTTAACTTAATGTAGGCCTCAAGAGATGTTGATAGTGTTATTCGGATTGGTGGTTTTGAAAATATTTAAATTTAATTTTATGAAGTTTTGATCCGTGCTGTTTTGTGCACGACAAATTCTGCGACTTACTCGTAGCTGTCGTTCCTGCTCCTGTTAGTCCGGTTGAACTCTTTCCTTCCCCTCTCCATAACATGCAGTTTATTCATAATGATCCTTGAGTTTTCTATCACTGCATCCCATTCCTTCTAACTTTTAATCAGTGTAGAGAATTATGGATGTAACTTCTTTCGCCAAAAACAGTCTTCGACTATGCCCTGGTCCAACTATATTGAGCACTCGCGTTCGCTGCTTTACCGCTGATGTATTTTTGAATGAATGTCTTGTATCTTTTTTTATTTATTTTTTTTTTTTATTTATTTATTTATTTTATTTCTTTATTTCATATCAAGAAACTTAAACATAAAGTACAATGCAATCATGTTAATTAGCTTTAAGGTTTTTGAATGAAATAGCTTTGTACAATCTATTGTCTAAAAAATGACAAGAGGCGAATGTACCTAATGGTTATATAAAAATGAAATATAAAAAAAAAAACTATTGATGGGGAAAACAAAAGTCAGGAATCATTTCAAAAAGAAAAGTTACATACAGTATTTAAAAAAAAAGAAAAAGAAAAAGGAAGAAAAAGAAAGAAAAGAAACATCAAATTTGTTACATCAATGGTGTTAAAAAAGCATCTATTTCAGAATGGCTAAATGAGACAAGCCATTTCTTTATACTATTTAAGAATACTGTTTTCACTCTCTCACACCTAAGTTTTTCTGGCAAATTATTAAACAAACGAGGAGCAGTAACATAATAAAAGCGTGAAAAATGTGTTTTGTGGATTGTTGGAACATTTACGAAGTTTCTGGTATTGACTCGCAAGTTATGACTATCGTGAATTCTAACATCATAGTACCCGGAATTTTCAAAAAATATCTTTAAAACTTTGTAGCAGTACAGCCTTAAAGGAAGAAGTTCGAGACACTTGAACAACTCAAAACTGGGTGTTCTGCGATTGACTCTACACATAATTCTTACAGCATGCTTCTGTTTAATCAGCAGTGGTTCTATAGTATTAAAATAAGTGCCACCCCAGCAGGAAATTCCATACTGCAGTTTTGATTTTAAAATACCATTATAAACCAATTTTAAAATTGGTAGTTTGCAGTACATGCTAAGGTGGAATAATTGCCTTACAATTCCATTTAAATACCGTTTCAAATATGACGTATGGTCTTTCCAACTAAACTTATGGTCCAATATAATACCTAGGTATTTAAAGCTGTTAACACGCTCAATTAAAAAGCAACCGTCACTACAGCTTACCAGACTATCAAATGATATTTGCCCATGTGAATCTCCCAAACTAAATCGACAACAGCTTGGTGAGTGATAATATAAAGGCAACTCTTCGCATACATCACCCTTGATATTAAATACCATAAATTTCGTTTTGTTGCTGATGATTAGTTTATGAGACTTGAACCAACGTCGTAGTATATCTAGGTCATAATTAACATCGGCAAACATATCAAGAAAGCTCTTATTGGAATAGGAAAGAGCAGTATCATCAGCAAATGCCGTGATTCTGCCCTTAAAAGGTTGAATAAAGAGCGAGTTAACATAAATTAAAAATAGTATCGGGCCCAAGACTGATCCCTGAGGAACGCCTATATTTAAATAATTTTGTGAGCTAAAAACATTTTTGACCTTTACCACTTGCTTACGATTTGTTAAATAAGAGGCAAACCAGTCATGAATAAATCCTCTGAAGCCTGCATTAAATAATTTATTTAATAACAGAGTATGGTTCACCATATCAAAAGCCTTTGTAATGTCAATAAATAAAGTAGAAGAAATTTGAGAAGCATTCAAACTGTTATATATTTCCCCAGATAATTTTAGCAAAGCACTTTCAGTTGATCTACCGCTTCTAAAACCAAACTGGGAATCATTAAAGAAATTAGTTTTGTCTAAGAATGATAATATTCTAGATTTAATTCCTTTTTCAATAATCTTAGAAAAAACGGATAAGATGGAAATTGGACGATAATTATTTAATGACATTGTATCACCTTTTTTATGCAGTGGTAACACTACAGCTGTTTTCAGAGACTCAGGAAAAACACCCTCTAGGACACAAAAGTTAAAAATAAAACATAAAACATCAGAAATATGAAACGCAATATTTTTTAATATGAAACTTTAAATATTATCAAAAGACGACGAATTAGATGTTTTAAGTGACATCATCATTTTATAAACTTCAATCGATGTAAACTGGTCAAAGAAAAAGCTCTCTGGTTGAATACTGCTTTGTATTAAACTGTTGTCACAGTGACTGTCACTTGAAACACTGTTACAAGAACCAACATAAGCAAAAAAATTATTAAATAAATTAGCAACTTCTATAGGCTCAGACACTTGTATCTATCATGTTATTACACCTAGGTATTTTATTTGTGACTTAGATGTTTAGGGAATCGTTGAATAATGACAAAGTGAACTTCTAGTGCTTCTGGATTTTTCGAAGGCCTTTGACACTGTGAATCACAATAATTTGTGCAACAAACTATCAATGTTGTTTGGTTTCTGTAACTCAGCGGTTACCCTTATGTCGTCGTATTTTCAGCTGTAGAGGGGTTCCGCAGGGATCCGCAGTCACAATATTATACTCCCCTGAAAACACATGTTGCTAGCAAAAACACTTCTTACTCCCAGCCTTACTTATGGTTGCGAAATTTTTGATAACTGTGACAATACTGCGCGCTATGTTTACAATCTGAAATGCTTGGATAGAATTTCCCACTACTCGAAATCACTTTATAGCATGTCACTTGATCACCTACTTCGTTACCGATCTCTTATTCTGCTATCTAATGTGATTCAAACCAATCACCCTAGTTATCTTTTTAACAAGCTGCGTTTCGGTGCCTCAAACAGATCCCTTCAACTTATAATCCCACGGTTTTCTTGTCTTACGTCTGAGCGTCAGTTTTTCGTAAACTTTATCCGTTTATGGAATTCCTTGCCTCGGTATGTTCGAAGGTCAGGCGGCACTCAGCGTTTTCGAACCGAGCTTAAGTCCTTTTTCCTTAACAATTCCAACTAATTTTTCTTAGCAATATTCACTGTTCGTTTAATTTTTTTTTTCTGGACATATAATGGAGATGTATGATTAAGTTTTTGATTAAGTTTTAAGAAATGCGTTTATTCTGTAGCTGTATATTAAATATATTAAATATATTAAATGTAATCTTCACCACTTTACAACTATTAAAAATATATTATAGTATCAAATGTAATCTTCACTACTTTATAAGACTATTTTGTCTTAAAGTGTAAGCTTTAAAGAAAAATAAATGAAAATTTATGAAAGATGTTTTGGTATGTGCGCCTACTGTAAAATTTACCATTTCTAACTTTTTCCTACTGCTTATGAATACTGCCTCGGTTTTGTGTTCAGCCAGTGTCAGGCCAACCGAAGCAAGCCACTGTCTAGCAATCCTTATTGCCGAGTTACTAACCTGTTACAATCCTTCCAGTACCATACAGTTTTTTCCTCTTCAGGGATTAAGATTAGATTAGACATAATATTCCAGAGCAGTGGACGCACATACACAGAGCTCAGTGGTATGCTGCCAGTGAAATAGTCACAATTTTAATGAGATACATTGGGTACTAGCGTGTTTTTGAGTGCCTTAAGAATATGGCTGTAGTTTGCTTGATAAAATGAGTTTTTGATGACAAGAAGTACTGTTTAGTAATAACCCTAAACAGTACTTCTAGGAACCACCTTTTAAACTTCTACCCTGTATGGCTTTTTGTGCAGTTTCAACCACAACATTATTCGTATCTACAGTTGAGCGTGCCTTTCAAAAGCCGTATTGGTGCTCCGACAACCCTCATACAGTTTCAATTACTGCTTCCAGTCTGTTGCAGATAACGAGCTCCAGTATTTTCCCTGCCCGTATCTAGCGTACATAATGGGCGATATGACGAGGGCTCGTCTGGTGGTTTGTTTCCTTTAGGGGTAATGTTGGCAGTGTTGGATATACTCGTACAGTCCGGTCCAGTTGTCTTCCTGTCTCCTATTTTGCTACTCTACTGAAAAATATCAAAACAATTTTTTTTTTATCCACTATTAGAAGGTAGTCGTAGGAACTTATAAATCATTATTTCATATTATATTACTTTTATTTCATATTATATTACTTTGGGGGCAGATATTATAAGTACTATGAAATTCGGTCTTACAAATGTGTCTGGCTGTCGTAGCATCCATCTGTGCTTCGAACTGGAGTCTATATTGGCCTGGGCGGATTTACTTAAAATTTCATATCTGGAGTCTGTGCGCATATACCAATCAATTGTATACTTTGCGATTGCATATATTCAATGATGAACTTCCTCAGAGTGATGTTTTTAGATAGTTATACTCTATCCAGTACATGCATTTTAGCTATAATCTCAAATTGTATGAACAATTTTTGTTTGTATTTCTAGGACTTGAACCATTACGCCAACGAAAACTAGTGATTTTTGAAAAAGTGCCAAGTTCATCTTTTTTCGATGCATTTGTCGAAAATGTTGTTATATGCATAAACAGACTTAGATTTGTAACAAAGATAGGTAGTTAATGAATACTTGGCTATCGAAGATGGCATATACTCTGTAAGGCTAAATAATGACAAAGACTCTACTTTTTCGGAATAGTGCCTATGCTTATTAAGAGCTTTATTATGAAGGTTTTTCGCTTGCATGTTTGTCAGATGTTCGCGAAAAAAACAACCGTATTCCTGGGATTCGAACCTGAGTTTCCCGCACTTAACCACTGATTCAATGCACAAACAGTGATACTTCGTTAGGTCCACAAATAAGAAAGGACTTTGAGGTCAAAGCTATTAACTATTTACATAACTGTTTTGCGATGAATTAATACGCACTTATCTTCATACATAAATGCATTCTTTAGTTACAGTAACTGAAAAAAGCTTAAAGACGGACGTTGTTGAACTGTTTAATGGAATAATTAATTACCAAAATAATTTGATCTTAATTTAGTAATGCCACGCGGAACCCACTTGACCACTGAAGAAGGAGCAGTAATTGCAACATCCAGAGCACGATCTGTTACCATTGTATGCATTTTTTTTTAAATTTGGGTGGCTCTGCTAAAGGATCCGGTCGGTCAAGTCTTCTTATTATCTACAATCAAAATGCTATTCCACATGAAGCTAGACAAGATAAGCTGAATGCTGCTCTGATAGGGTCTCAATTGAATATTTTTGTCTTTATTAGAAGGCTTCAACAATTATGGTTCACCATGACTGCCATGTAATGGAGCAGAGAGTGGAAGGCCCTTACTTTTAGTGATCAAAAAGATTTAATTTGGACGGTTCCGATGGTTTCAGATTTACTGGCCTGACTTGAGGGACGAAAATCTAGTAAAATTGAATCGTTACTCCAGACGTGATAATTCCGGGTGCAAGAGCCTTTGATGTGAGTACTACACAGAATGACTGACGAATAATATATACAGAGAGATGCTGGAATATGCCCTTAACCTGTTCGGAGAAATTTCGGGCGGATGAAAACTTGCAACAAGACGATGCTATTCGTATGGCAATAACAGTCCGAGAATGGTTTCAAGTCAGCGGAACAAGATGTTTGTTGTGTCATACAGCTAAAGCCATTTAGAAGCTCGTGGGGGATGATGGCAAGGAACATCTACGCCAATGGAAGGTAGTGCAGAATTGTGGAAGAGCTAAAAACCCAAATAAACCAGGTCTGGAACCTGATCAAAAATGAAATTCTCTAGAACTTCACAAATTCTATACCGAATAGAAGTTTGTAAGTTATCGAGAACAGAGGACGCTTGATAGGAAGAACTTGAAATTTCGTTCTCATGCATCAAAATATTTTTTTCTGTACTTTTTTTTCGCAGGTAAAATGACAATAAAAAAAGAATTGATGGAAAAATGTCCCCATTTGAAGAAGAAAAAAATGTTGTTTCATCACGGTAATTCAACGGCTCATTTGTCCGCAGTAACGACAGCAAAATTAGCTGAATTGCGATATGAACTGCTTCCTCATCCACCCTATTCTCCAGATTTGGCTCCGTGCGATTATTTCTTGTTTCTTAATATAAATAAATGACTCGGCGGAAAAAGATTTCCATTAATGCAACAAATGCCTATTTTTCAGAGTTTGAGAAATCATATTTTCTGAAATAGTTAAAAAAGTTGGAATATCGTTGGGAAAAGTGTATCGCGTTGAAAGGAGACTACATACATTGAAAAATAAATTCAATTTTGAGAAAAAAAACAAGTATTTCATTTCAAAGTCACTGAGTTATCGAACAGCCCTCGTAAAAAACTAGCCATGCTATTGAAGAAATAGATTTTTTGCATTTAGTATCAATTTTTGTTTCATTTCATAGCATAGAAAATGGCAAGCGACAAGATATCCCGGCAATAAAACCATATTTAATAGATTAAGTTTCTGTGGATATAAATGTTTTTGATATACCATTCGGCATTTACTATAACTCTAAGCACTTTGTTTTGAAAAGATTGTAGGATATCTCTATTGCTTCCTTTCGTACAACCCCAAAGTTGAATACTTTATATGGACGTAATTCCAAACGTGTTGCTTGTCTAAAGCAGTTTGTTATATATGTATGCTTAATTTGGAATGTCTTCCAAGTAGCCAATACATTTGTTTAAATCTGTTTTCAAGCTCGTCGCATTTCTTTTTAACGTGCGACTTCCATTTGAGTTTCACGTCTAGTGTCATATCTAGATACTTTGCCTCGTTTGCATACAGTATTTGTACCGAGTTAGTGACAATGGGTAGGTTGTTTGTAAGTAAAGTTAACATGAGTTGATTTAGTCTCGTTGAGAGCAATGCGCTGAATCTTTGTCCACTCGCAAATTGTGTCCAAGGCTCATTTGAGCTTAACAGTTGCTGACTCGACTGATTTATCTGTTGTTAAAATAGCCGTATTATCCGCGAACGTAGCTATGAGAGTGCCTTCTTAAAAAAGTATCACTAAATTCAAAAATGATTCTCTAGCTTTGTAATCTCACGACTGACAAAGTCACGGACTACTCCCTTTGGAAGGCTGCTAAACGTTTAAAGAGACCTCAAGCGCAAGATCCCCCCGTTGAATGATGTAAATGAAAAGGAAATTCCTTATGTTTCGTTAAGAGGGATCAAAACATATATTCATTAACTAAATAATAGACCACTGCATTGATGAAACTCAAGCTTATAGTTAATGCTTGCTTTAAACAAAGGTATCTCCCAGGAAGGTAGCAGAAATTATTGTTATACCTAATATATATATATATATTAGAAGTTACCTCATATTGGTCAATCTCACTTTTACCAGTATTATCGAAACTTTTCGAGAAACTCCTTCTTAAAAGACTAGACTCGTTCTCTTGGTTGTCGTGGGGTGCGCATCAATAAGAACCTACCTTAAAACTTATATCATTTTTCAAGATGAATTGTTCAGTTTGTTTACAAAAAAATGATCGTTGTTGTTTTAGATTACTATTAAACAAAGTTGTAGGTAAAAACAAACTCAGAATAAAGTGCAATAAATATCCTGATAACCAGGGTCAAAAAAGAAGGTATAAGAAATTGTGTGTAGAATTAAAAAAAGAGATTCCTATTTGCCGCGATAACTATTACCGTGCTCAATTCATCTCTGCACAGGGAAATTTGAAAAATGAATGGGGAGTAGTAAATAGCTTACTGAATAAATCCACGGCTTCTAAAAAACCTACTGTTTTACGTGTTGATAACTCTGAAGTATATGACAATCTCGCTATTGCTGATACTTTTAATTGTTATTTTGCTAATGTTCGCTGCAGTCTACAACCGAGTCCTGTCGAATCGATTTGTTGTACTTGTCCTTCCATTTGTGGACGTTCTGAACCGTTACATACTTTACCCAATTTGACTTCATGCGGAACTGATGGTATTTAAAATTGTGTACTTAAAAAAATTGCATGTTTCATAGTAGATGTCTTGGCAATTCTTTTTAATCGTTGCGTGTTTGAAGGTGTCTTTCCTGAAGGTCTTAAATGTGCAGATGTCATTCCTTTACTCAACTGAACATAATTTAGTAATAAGCTCAAAAACTAAGATAATGTTCTTCGGCTTATCTTCTGCTTACAACTTGGAAGCAAATGTGTACTTCCACGCACCTGAGTGTCTTAAATATAAACTGTCTAATTGCTATTGTTCGTCTGGTTTTTCCTCACCCTCTTTTTGTCATAATCTAACCTGTAGTGATAAATGTTTCCAAGTAGAGAGTGGTGACGAATTTAAATATTTGGGGCTTACCCTAGATTCTAGTATGAGTTTTGCGAATCACGCTGATACTTTGAAAAAGTATTTCCGATGCACCCTTCGACATTTTTATTATTTGCGTAACTTATGCTCAACCAAGCTTTTAAGGTTAATTTACTATGCTATTTCCATTCCAAGTTGCAATATGGAATTGCTTGTAGGGTGGTGTGTATCGAAAAAAAAATACAACCACTGTTGATTTTGCTGAAATATGTCCTAGCTCTAGCTTTTCTTTGTTCTGTGCCCTGAAATTCTTCCGGTTCATCATTTGTATTATTTTAAGGCGTTAAAAATGTTCTTTATGAAGTCTGGCAATCTTAATTTTCGTTTATATTCTTGTTTGATCTTCGTGGAAACCTTTCAAACTTTTCATCTGTACCCTATTTCCGAACCACTGCATATTGAAATTTTTCAATTTTGTCTTATCGGTTATTTAATTAACTCCCTGAGTCAATCAGGACAATACCAATGCATGGAATGTTCTTAAAAAGCGTAAAATTGTGGCTCTTCAGCTTTGATTATGTTGCGTTATAATCTCGTATTTCTGATGTTTTGGTCTAATCTTCGTCTTCATTATTTCCATTCTCGTTTTGCATTTTGTACAATCATTTTTATTTTTCTTTTTGTTCGAATTGAATTATTTTTGAATTATGTTTCTTGAAATGTTTAAAGTTTATTTTTTTATTTTTTTTTACTTTGAATTTTTAAAGGGGTGATCCCCTCCCAAAAATGTTGTTTGTATTGCTTTAACTAATTGAAGTGGCATTCAACTCTACTTTTTACTTGTTTTTAAAAGTGAATGTCGCCAACCCTTCTTATATTTTTTTCCTAAGAACTTGAACTGTTTAACATTGATTATATTATTTGCTTGTTTAATGAATTTATAAGAAATAAATACATCATACGTACATCACAAAGAATGCTTATCCCCACCCACCATTTCGGTTTTAGAAATAGACACTCGACGATAGACCAAGAACATCGTATAACTAATGTTATAGAAAAGGCACTGGAAGGAAAACAAATTTGTTCTGCAATATTCTTAGACGTTGCACAGGCTTTTGATAAAGTTTGGCATAAGGGTTTAGTGTATAAATTTCATATTGACCTACCTAGACAATACTATAAAATACTTAAATCTTATATAGCAGACAGATTCTTTAGAGTTCGCTATGGTTCAGCTTACTCTGAACTTAAAGGAATACAAGCAGGTGTTCCACATCGAAGAGTTCTAGGACCCACCCTATACTTATTATACACGAGTGATATACCGCGAGTGATATATCATGTTACCATGATAGCCACATTTGCAGACTACACTGCTCTTCTATCAACAAAAGCTAAAAAATTCAGTTAACGAGATGTGTGATTGGACGCAGCGATGACGAATTAAACTTAATGAGTCAAAGTCCACCCAAATCAATTTTACAAATAAAAAAGTAACGAATGTTTCCGTGGTTATTAATAACCAAGTAGTTCCTTACTCTAACACAGCTAAGTATCTGGGTATGAATCTCGTTGCTAAACTGAATGAAAGTTAAAAAGAAAGTAGAAAACCTAAATATTATATTGTTAGGATATAACTCAGAACTGTCCATTGAGAATAAAATCCTATTATATAATCAGATACTTAAACCCGTTTGGTATCCAATTATGGGGTTGTACAAAGAAAACGAATGTGCAAATAATATAAAAATTTCAAAATAAGGTCCTTCGGGGAATAGTGAATGCCCCATGGTATATTAGAAATAGTGACTTGCATCGAGATTTGCAGATTAACCTCGTAACAGATGTGATTAAAAAGTACGCAATGCGTCATAACGAGCATTTGCAGATGCATATTAATCCCGAGATAAATGACGTCTTCGTAGGTTAACAAGAACCAAACCCCATGACCTTTTATGACAATTTTGAGAGCCCGTATTTAAATTATAATACCTTCTCAAAATCGACTTAACGTTGAAAATAAAATCTTTCGTCGATCACTAGTTGATTGGTCATGATCAAGGAGGTGTTTTTAGTGCGGTTACTTTGGGTTACGAACCCCACTGTTCCTTTCGAGATTTTCACCTTCATTAACAAAAAAAAAAAAAAAAAATTGCATAGCATAATCAAACTGAATGGTAGGATGAACTTTGTTCGATCATTGTACATTAATAGCCTTGAAAGTACAAGAACTTTATGCACCGATGGCTTGAAGTGAAAATGTTATGGATGAGGATTAAAGCTTAGGAGAAAAATAAAAAGTAATCTTGCGGTGAGCTTTCAGTTTACATTTTTGTAAAATGTAAGTAAGTTGAAGAAAATCCTGCCCATCAATAACGTTGAGAGAATATCGAACGCAGTTCGTTAAAAACTTTTATTTTAAAATTCTTTAAAATCACTATAGCACCAAAAGTGATTCATGAAAAGATTAACTATGCTGGCCACAATACTTTGTTTTTGCCATTTACTGTAAACCGAAAAAAAAACTTTACTTAAGCATGCCATCCGGTCGCAGGCGTAGAGAAAAGAAAGAAAACTTATCTACGAGCTTATGTAGGCAGTACCCGTTCATATTATAATATGATAATAAAAAGACCAACAAATTCCGTAAAGTAGAGTATTTACAAATACTGAATATTTCACCAAACAAAATGCTTACAACTTCCATTGCCATTTTCAGTTCCAACACAATCCATCTTCTTGGGTACACATTCGTAACTAACCCACATAAAGGAAACGGGTCAACTTTTCCATTCCTAATAGGGCATACTCTATGGGGATCCGTGAAAACAACCAGAGTCCCAATGAAATATGTAAATATTCCCCACCAGCGTACGTAAACTTACGTAGGTAGAGTTATGTGACATAAGCAAAGGACTTATGTTTATTCCACAGTAAAATCACTGACCTTCATAAGCATAATTTTAACTAATGTCCTTATGAGACCCTTATATAGTTTTTATATTACGCACTTAGTACTCCTTGGCTAAAACAAATGCATCCTGCAAAATATCGAACGCCAACGAACCCAAGAAAAAAGCTTCCAGGCTGTCCTAAATTCTTGGAATCTGGAATGGAGGAGAGTTAAATTCCTTTCCACGCCCAAACCCTCTTACACTAGATGTCATAATATTTGTGAGACACCTATTTAGGACAAAGCAACAATTGCTTTCCATTTCACTTGGCTGAGTTCCAATCTGAGCGGAACGAAATTTAGGAGAGAACCTGAACCGATTCGTGGGAATGGTCCTGCGCATTTATTGAACCATAGCAACAGGCAGTTTGAAAAGTTTTTTTTCTCGTAAAGATTCTCCCTTAAATTTTATTCATGTATCTGTACCTACACTAGCGATGGGAGGGTTATGCAAAGCTTACGGGCTGGCATCTATTGGAATTTCAATACTCAGAGTGCTGTTGCAGACATAGTATATGGGAATAATAAAACTCTACATTATTACTCTCGAAAACAGAAAACAAATTTATTTGTAATGTCAATAATATGGAGTCGTGCTGTGCTGGGGATCATAGAATCTGATAGAGAACGTTTGAACACCGACTGAGTGAAATTTATTAAGAACAAGTCCCTTTCAATCATTATGATGCAATAAAAGGAAAAAATATCTATCTAAGGCTCTGTATTGTGTAATCATTTGTGTATATATTCAAAGGCTCTCTCTAGAACAATGGTATAGACTCAGCGGTGCATCTGTGTTGCGGTTACTTTGAAAATCGGTGCAGAATAGTTTGGAGGAGGTAATTCAATTTTGCATTTGTGGTTTGGCTTTGTTACAAGGTTGACCAATAGATATTCCATTTAAAAGATATGAATCACGAGTTTGAGTTGTGGATGTCTTCTTCTACTGAATGCATGCCAAGAATCTAGACTTTTTTAGATTAAGTTTTCAACTTTAGTCGGGCAGAGCTAATGACTTTAATGAGAGTAAGAAAAGAACGTATTTCATTTGAATGTTAAATAAAATTTATTAGTTAAAATATGAACCGTTTGCTTCTTTACCATTATCCTAACGAGATGACAGAGCAAATATAAAAAAAAAAAATATATTTTGGCGCTAACAGCCGATACAGGGCCTGGGTGGGAGCGTGAACAAACTTTTTTAATATTTTCCGGGATTTTCATTGAAAGTCCGATGAACAGCTGATTAGTTTAAAAAAAGAAATAACTTCAAATTCCGGAAAAGGTGATAATCTATTGGAAAAATATCCGGGGAATAAGGTGGGTGAGAGAAAAATTTATAACCTAACTGTAAGAGTCTCTGCATTGTTATGTATGAAGTGTGTGGTCGTGCTTTGTCATGAAGTAATTAGTATCGCAAAATGTCTATTGACCAATATTGGTTACTTTGCGCACAATGTTTTACGCATTCTTTCATTTTGTCACAGTAAGTCTCCACAGTTATTGTTGCACCAGCCTGTAGAAAAGAATAATGAATGACACCGTCTGCTGATCAACAAACCATTGCCATGATCTTCTTGAGATGGAGCAATTGTTTCGGGGTGTGTTTCGGCATATAGTCATTATCAACTGCCTACACTCCGGATCCTTTTACGATTGTAATGAGTGATCCGTTTCTCGTCAATAGTAGTGATCCGTTTCAAAAACGGGTAATTTTTTATTCATTAGTGACATTGAAAAATCAAATTATCAACCGTCTTAACGTTTAGATATTACGTCCGGAACCGTAATGAGCTCCTTCACTTTTCCAATAATAGAAAGATGCCGATTCACAGTCGTTGCAATGCACTCTATTGATTTGGATGGAACAGCTTCAACCGTTGCTCTCAGAAGGTCGTTATCATCAAAAGTTTTTGATGAAAAAGAGGAAACTAAGGTCGTGCTTGAAAAGGTTATATCAAACAAAAAATCGTCTAACTGAAGAACTCGCTAACAGATTTATAATTTCCACTTTACCTCCACGTAAATTTGCATCCTCTCAATTTGTATGGAATATTAAGTTTGATAAATAGTTTGCAACACAGGGAAATAATAAGGATAGACCCCAAAACTATCATATTTGCGATCAGCATCAAAAGTTATGTCGATTTAACTATGTCCGTCCGTATTTCGGAACTTTTTGGACCTTCAATTTTTAGAAAGCTTTCTGCAATCCTAAGCAGTACAACTGTAAAAATTGTCAAAATCCGTCCACTTTTAAAAAAAATATTTTTTTCTCAATATTTTTGCTAGAAACTGAAAAATATTGTATTAGTGAAATATGTAGACGTTAACTTTTTTTAAATTTCATCCATACATTACACATCGCCACGCCTTCTTTTTGGAGGCGATTTCTCAAAAAAGAACGTATATTGCTTTTTCAAAGCTATTTATGGTGATGATTAAGTCTTATTGTGAATATCTCATCAGAATCCGTGAACTTCGTTCACAAATTTTGGGAGCCATGCCCATTTTCTGCTAAAATAAAGTTGTAATAACAGTTTTGTGATAATATTTCTTTGAAATCTTGGAAATATCCTCTGTAATATATCCTTGCATATATTTCAAAATTTTACAACACCACACCTACATTATTATGGTAAGTTAGAAGATGAAGGACCCTGTCCCTAGATGGATGTAGATGGGTTGTAACTTTCCCGTATGTTTTAATATTAATTAATCTTTAGTTCAAGAAATATCGCTTAATGTATTTTTTTTTTCTCATGGTATATTTACTCCAAAAAACATCATAAATGAATGAGTGCTCATTGTTACTCCTTGATTTCGGGTTTAAACTAACGCTCAGTCATCGCCGCAAATAGCTTCGATTGAGTAAAATCTTGTTTTTTTTAAAAAAAAAAGTGGGCGTTACCCTTTATAATGATTGAATGTCCATATATTTGATCTGCTTATATATAAAATTTTGTTTTCCTAGCTCGAAGTGTGTAATGGATATTACAAATTATGTGGCAATGATTAACATATGTATGGCCGCGCTCCCACAATTTTTTAGGAAAAAATGCAATATTCCGTTCTTAACCTTTGGATGCACCCCAAGTATACGGTGACCAGATAAAAACGATAGGAAAATAAATTTAAATAAAATACCAACGGTGTGAGACATCAAATTGATTCTAACTCTATTTTGAAGATACATTCATGCCATTATGTACGGAATAGCAGATCATTTAAATAACCGCCTCGGATTCGTTGGCAGTGCTTCAAGCGGTCGGTCCAATTTTTGATGACTGACTTTTATTTCGGCAATAGCCTCTCGAATGTTGGCCTCAAGCTCATCCAAAGTGGTTGGCTTGTTAGCGTAGACTAAGGACTTGACGCAGCCTCAGTGAAAAAAATCGAGGGGTGTCAAGTCGCATGATCGCGGCGGCCAATTGATGAACGTTTGCCTTGAGATGACCCAGTCGCCAAGTGTCTCCTTCACTACTTCGAGCGTTGCCTCGCTTGTATGGCATGTTGCGCCATCTTGTTGGAATCACGGCTCGGATATATCGATGTTGTCGAGTTCTGGCTACAGAAAATCGGTTAACTTCGCTCTATACCGAGGACCATTGACGGTAACGGTGTTTCCTTCCTCATTTCGTAAGAAATAAGGTCCGATGAGGCCGACGTGCCATAAACCGCACCAAACAGTCAATCTTTATGGATGCATTGATGCTGGGTCGAACACTTGTGGATTGTGGTTGCTCCAATAACGGCAATTTTGCTTGTTGACATAGCCGCTGAGCCAAAAATGGACCTCGTCCGAGAAGATGATTTTTTGGCTAAAATTCGGATCCCCGGGCAACATTTCCAGCGCCCAATTAGCGAACTCACGGCATTCTGTATGGTCGTCCGACTTCAATTCTTGCGTCAGCACAATCTTATAGTAAGTGAATTCAGCATATGCATCTCTCACAAATATTTTTTAATGGAGTACCATCTTCAATGAGAATATGCTATCAGAAAGTGTTCTGTTGCGTTCGTAACTTCAAAAAGTCAGTACGTGAAAGCGATGGGAATTAAAAAATTAATCCACTTGATATCGGCCTTGAGCCCCAAAAAGTGCTCAATATTTTTTTTTTTTTTTTTGTTAAAGAGAAATCTACAAGGTTTGATGTATCGTCTAGTATCTCTATCTTCGCAGTCACCTGAAAATTCTCTGCAACAATCGGTCCGCCTAAAACAAGTTTACTTGTCCTGTAGCAGAAGGAGTTTTGATAAAGGGATGTCCGCGGCGTTGCTAAGTGGACATAGAGGTGATTGGCCCTGGTGGCTTGCCTATTAGAACGCTCAAATATTACATTGTTAGGGATCATTCTATTGAGATGTTCGAAGCATCTGGCACAATAGTATAGGCATTAGTAGTATAGGCATTGGTCTACTACCAGTCTTCAATGAGCTAATGGTTGGAGATTGAATGTTAGCGAGGGATCAATTAAGCGGACTGCTCGTATCTGTATGATATCGAGAAGATGGAGAGAATGTTTTGAGTCCGAACTCCGAACATGAAAGCAATTCGCAAGTCATGGTCTAACTTGTGGTATGTATAGAAGAAGGAGCCATCCATTGCGCTGTAAATTATCTCTTTGCTCTAAATAGGTTGTTGGATATGTGACGCCAAGAAGATGCATGATTTCTTTGGGATGGATAATTTGATTCTTCAAAGCATGTACTCGCACACATTAATAAATATTTACAATAAGTCATAGGACTTTGCACGTACCCACGTCTTGTTGATGAAATCGTGAAAGTAATCTTTCGACTCCGCCTTTCTTCCTATATTGGTATGAGCACATATTGGCGAATTTAGCCTTAATGCGAATTATCAGCTTCTTCTGTTGTCTGTTTCGCCCCACTTTTGTTCGGGCCAATCTATCTCATATCTGAGACGGTTGACGGTGATGTGAGCTTTATAGTAGTCTAGGCCTCCTCTCACTTGTCATGTTATGCAATTTGTGCTCTCATTCCTTTAAAGGCAGCATATAAAGCCCATTACTTCTAATAACTTGAGAAATTAATATTCCTATTTTCCATTTAAAGCAGTCTGATTGGATAGATATCTTTAAAGAGATTGCACCCAACCATCGTTTTGTTTGGAAATTAATTTATAATATAATGCCTTGTAGTCTCTGTGTACGCATTTAAATCGACTTGGCAATCTAATCTATGTTCTTCCTGGACTAACCTTCAACTGGTAAAAGGAAAATCAAAAAATACATACTCGTACATGTGTACATGTTTGTGTACGTATTCTGTACATGAGAAGGACGAAATATGGGCCGATAGAAAAGCATTCAGAGAATTTTTCATTTTTCTTTTTTTATGTCTTTTAATATTTGAACGAATCTAATATATCTTTAACGTTTGACCCACAACATCTTGAATGAAGATAACCCTTAAAAAAGGATTCAATTGGATTAGCTATCGGAGTACACTTCTGTTTCTATGGCGATATCATCCTCAGGAAAGGTACATAATTTCCTAAGTAGGAACATACGAGTACTCGTATATACCCACATACTTTGTACGTGAATACATTCGTTTAATGGAATTACTCGGTATTGGGTTACACAATACATTTTGCCAACTTCAGCAATACGAACGATGATACCGACATATGTATGTACTCACCGGAAAGAAAAAAAAATGAACTTTTTTTTATAATGAGAGTGACATCAAATATGTACTTGAATGGATAGAGAAGACCAGGACATCGTCGACAAAATTGAGTAACTAGTTTATTTATAAGCATGGCGATGAGTAATGAAAACACTGTGCACCCACTTTGGGTTTCACCGGAGTGTTATGGCACATACCCCACAGGGTTAGAAATTGTCATTCTGAGATAATTAATTTCCATTGCCTAGTTAATAATAAATATTTTTATATGACCTACTTATATTGACCGATCAATTTATTACAACTATCCTGGTAGTTGCAGTTATGTGTGTAAATATATCTTGCAGCCATTCGTGCTGTGCGACACATTAAAGGACGGTACGTTATTTAAGGACCATTTTGAAGAAGTACAATTTTCCGGATCTAAAGACTTCGGTAAGAATTTATAACTGCAATATGACTGCATACGCAGTTATTCGCTAAAAATTGGAACATCGGTATTTTACTTATTAGCTAAAGGCTTGGGATATTTAGCTATTTCTCAGATATGGTGAGCCATAGATTTTATTCAAGAATTGATATCTAAGTTGTTTGTAATTTTTAAGTAAATTTCGAAATCCCTGAGCACTCAGATTCGATTTTCGGTCCAATGTACTATCAGGCAGAATTCCTTTTGGTGTAGAGGGTGGAGAAACTTGGATTTTATTCGTTTTCCTTTTATGTTCCGTTGGCAGCGGTTGCTGTTCCCCGTCCGGGCTCGAACCCGACTACACCGTGGCCACCTCTAAAATATCTAAGTTACTTCTGACATACGAGTATGTAAAAGCCCAAGTTTAGAAACATGCAAATTAACAAAAGAACGAACATGTGGATCAAGTGCGTATGACATAGTCGCGCCCTTATCTTTTACTTGCACCTATAAAGACAAGTATTGGTTTCCTGAAATTTTGCGATCTGGAGATTTTAATCAAACTTGACATTGCACTATTACAGTAATTTTGTCCGTCTGTCTGTTTGTTCTTTTGTTCAAACTTCATGGCATACAAAGTTTTGGAAAATCTTCAAACCATTTTTTTAAATTAATTAAAAAAAAAAAATGTTTAACGATTTTGTTTAAATCTTAAATATAAATAATTTGCAGGTAAGCAATATAATATATAGGTGTACATGCAACCCAGTCGTCCACTTTATTAATAATATAAAGCTAATAGAACATAACTTGATAAAGGGTTTTTCCATAAGGGCATAACAATTTTGTATTTAAATAAAATACAGAATAATTAAGATATTGGGCTGAAATTTATTTCAGGTATAGCACTATATGTCAACTTTAAGTATGTAATTCGATCTCGTTCATATAATCACCACGAACATGTTTGCAGAGGTCGATTCTCTGGAGCCAATTTTCCACCACTCTTCCACACATATCGGCCGGAGCGTAGACAATTTCGCTTTCGATATTGTTCCTGACCTCCTCTAATGTTTTTGGCTTGTTGGCATTAACCAACGACTTAACGTAACCCCATAAAAAGAAGTCCTTCGGCTTTTAATCGCATGAGCGAGCTGGCCATTCGATCGGACCATTTCTCGAGTTTACACGACTACCGAACTTCCCCTTCAATAGATTAATTCTTTGACCAGCTCTGTGGCATGTGGCACCATTTTGTTGGAACCACATAACACTGATGTCAAGCCCATACAATTCTGGCCAAAAATAATCTTAAAGCATGACACGATAGCGAACTCCATTGACCATGGCGATCATTTTCATCGACGAAAAAATACGATCCAATCACACCTCGACATGAAATCCACTCCACCCGTTCCCTTTTCCAATGCAATTGAGTCTCTTGAAGCACATAACGCATATTTTGCTTATTGACAAAGTTATTAAGCCAAAAATGAGTTTCATCGCTAAAGATGATTTTTGATGTTTTGAAAAATTCGCCACAATATGGACTGAGAGATTCCCAATTCCTGTGAACGACGTGGTACCGACTGATTGGCTCATTTTAAACTGAAGCACTTTCGGCTGCGATATTTTCGGTACTTCGACCGGTACGTTATCTCATTGGTACAGGAACATCCAATAATAAATATGCTGACTCGAATTTATTCACTATAACATGCACAGCCTGTCTGCTGGGACGATTATTACGACCGAACATTGGAGTAAGCGCTCTTGAAGTTGCTACCACCGACTCAGAATGTCGTTAGTAATTTTTAATAATTTTCGAACGTTGTTCGGTCGTGAACTTCACCATGATAAAAATGTAAACCTTGATTGACGTTTTGACATTAACAGATTATAAAAAGAGTTTAAGGGTGCATTTGTATTAAAATACAAAATAGTTATGTCCCTATTGAAAAACCATTTACATGCAATGAGGATAATGATAGAACGTACGTATATACCAGTATTTTCAATTATGTTCCTGTCCTGTAGGAGATATAAAGAACACTGTCCTTTCTGACTGCCGATATTATTTCATTTGAAAGGGGACCTAGTGGTATATCGGCCTAAATAATAGATTCAAAGCTTTTATCAACAAATTAAACGCAAAGTCGATTTTCTAGATATCACCAAAGAATTTGATAGAGTTTTATATGCAACTTGTATTACAAAGACTGGTAATACAGCCAGTCAAGAAAGTCTACATACACAATTGAAAAGTACAATAACTAAAAACCAACATAGAATGCAATAATAATGACTTTATTTTGTAACTTCGTACCAACAAAAATTAACATTATGAAGAATAAATATATTTTTGGTAGTATGGAAGTAACAGTTAAAAGAAACTCTATAAAAAAAAAAAAAAATTGAGTTCACAAAAGTCCACATACAGTAGAAGATCTTTCTCTTGGTGTAGCACCCAATTGTTCCAAGGCCAAGACATTCTGCAGATGTATGGAGATTGTCACACAATGTCCAAATATTTTTGATGATCCATATTCTGCCCACTCCAGCAGCCGCCGTTGAACCCCAAATAATGATACTGCCATGCTTAACCGTTGATACTAAATTTTTAACAGCCATTTCTTCATTTGTCTTACGCCATATTTTCCCCTTACTATCAGATCCGAAAATATTGTACTTACCTATACTTTCATAAGTAAAAAGTTAGATTGGCTTTGCTGTTTCTTTCTGGAAACTCTTCCATCAAATCCTTCGGATCTTAGAACTCTTCGAATTGCTTCGGAATGAACTTTCTTACAGGTTGTATTTGCAATGTTATCACCCAAATTTGGAGTACTTATTCTAGGATTGACTGTCACTATTCGCAAGGTAGTCCGAAAGTCGGGGTCAGTTAATAGCTTAGGACGCCCAGAGCGATTTTTGTTAGAGACATTACCCCTATCGGTATAATTTCGTATTATTATCTGAACTATAGAACGACTTTCTTTTATGAAGAATTTTAGAAATTTCACCACAACTTCTATTTTCTTCTCTTAATTTTACTATTTAAGTCTTGACTTCTATAGCAATAAAGAATGTAGTCCTTGCATTGGTTTAAAATAAACTCTTATTTTCATCTCTAATAAACCTGCATACCCTGGATTCATTTTTCGTGGAATTATGATTATATCAAAAGAGAGTTATTGAATGTTTTACACACACATCAAGTGTGTAGGACCTGCCCCTAGTTGATTATTAGGACGACACACAGCCAGATTGAGAATGGTCTCAAATGACTTCTGTCACAGATGCAACAAAGAGTAGGATAGGAAGTGAACTGAAGTAGAGCCTTCTTTAAAGAACTTTTGTAGATAACGTCGAATTAGAAAATGCATTCAAAATATAAAATGACACCAAGCGTAAAGGATATAATCATGATGCATAGTGATGCCCACTACTACAGCAATTACACGTCTACTTTGAAAGGCTCATCCACTAACCCGTTGTGCGAAGCTGAAAGGAAAAAAATAACACCGGAGGAGCTTTTTGTTTGATTTACAATTCCACTACGGTCTGTAACGAGATCAATACACACACACATGCGTTTTGTATAATATTATAAAAGAGAAAAAAACAGATTCAAAGGACCTTAAAAAGTAATCCTTTCAGCATGTTGTAATCCGATTACCGTAGACGATTTACACTTTTCAAGCCTTTCACGCGTTTGTTAAAACTTTACTTCGAAATGGTGTATACGGTGTATATGTCCTGCTTTTCGCAGGAAACCCCTGCTTTTCCGACCCAAATCTTGCGAAATTTTCAATCCTGCGTTTTCGCCTAAAATCCTGTAAAATTCCTGCTTTTATCCTGTTGTACCGGAAATTTCTTTGCCGAAAATTCTAATTTTGTTAATAGGAGAAACAGAAGGAATCAAACTCCGCATGGCAACACGTGGCGGAACAGCTAAATGTCAGTTTTCGATCAATGACACATACATTCGGTGAACACGTCATTTGATTTCTGCGCAGCATTCTTTGTTTTTTTGTATCTGTTTTTGTGCGACTACATTTTTGTTCTTGAGTTTAAAAAAATACGAAAATGAGGAAAACAGTAAAAGGCAAATGTGTTTTCAATGCACAACTAAAATCAGATTATCCGTTTCTTGGAACAACGAAAAATCAAAGTGCTGTTTGCTGCAAAAAGTGCAAGTCGGAGTTTTCAATCGCATCAGGTGGCAAATCGGACATTGCACGACATCTGAAAACCAGTAAACATCTCTCGGCTTTGAAAGCAGCATCCACAAGCCAAACGATTGATTCGTTCTCTCCATCGACATTTGATGCCACAATCGCAGCTATTAAAGGCACCTGGACATATCATGTGGCGAATGCCAACCACAGTTTCAAATCTTCCGATTGTGCGTCAAACATTTTCAGAACGTGCTTCAAAATGAAATCCTTTACGTGTGCACAGAAGAAGTGCCTAGCCATTGTTGTCAACGTGTTCGCTCCAAAGGTCACAAAAATGCCCAAAGAAAATTTGGATCAATGCAGCTAGTGTCCATCTACACAGATGCATCGAATCACGGAAGCATAAAAATATTCCCCGTACTTGTTCAATATTTTATGCCAGCCATTAGTGTCCAAGTAAAAGTGATAGAAATTGAATCAAAAGGGGGCGAATCATCTCAAATCATCGAGGATCTCGTTATGAAAACACCCGGTAAATTCGATGTGAAGGAGAAAATTGTAGCATATTGCGGAGACAATGCAAAAGTGAATTTCGGTGGAGTAACACGACAAGGTCAAAACAACGTATTTATTCGCATGAATAAAATCGTGGTTGCCGCACTTGGTTGGCATTGGTTGCACAGTTCATTTTCTGCACAACTCGCACAAATCCGCCTGCGACGTCTTGCCTTTTGATGTCGAGTGCGTTGTCGTTAAAATACATATATAGTTATTTCTACATTTATACGACACACGAAGAGGCACTCAAATCATTTTGCCAAGAAGCCGACGTCGATTATTTTAAATTGCTGGGTTACCCTAAAACATAGTTTTTAGCACTCGGACCGGCCATCAAAGGAATCTTGCACCTGTTTGAGCCACTGAAAAAAATTTGTCTCGGATTGAAAAAAGGAGAAAATCTAGTGAAAGAGTTTTTCAGCAATCCGACGTCGAAGTTTTGGTTGTGCTTTTTTCAAGAACGGAGTTCTAAAGACTGTCATTTCATTTCCACTAGGCTGAGCTGTTTGCCGCACACATCCTAAAAATTGAAGCGATGACGTCACCGCAATTGAAGTGGTTCAATATTTGAACGAACTGCAAATGACCTTGAAAAACTCGTCAGGAAGATGATTTCCTATCACCAATGACATTGGTCGAGAAAGGGCATTGATTCGTGCCGATTATGCCACCGATGTTCTGTTTGTCAAATGTGCAGAATTTTTCGGTATATTGTTTTTTGTTTTCATCCTTGAGTAGTTCAATATATTCACATGAAATTCAATCATTTTTCTATCTGATGCTCTCGAATATATCGACAAATGGGTAGCTCCGATCAAGCAATTGGGATTGTTCCTGCGAAAAACACCAACATGGAAAAGAGTCGAGGAAGTAATGATGAATTTAGGCAATACAAAATTGTACGATATGGAAAATGCAGCAGAATTGCACACCGAGTTCACCTATGTGAAGAAGTATTGTAGACAGCAGAAACTGGTGCAGTGGAGATCAGATAAGGTTCCAGTTGCAATGCGATGGGTGGAGATATTTAAACATCTGGAAAATGAAGACTGCGACTATAAACAAATTGCGAAAATCGTCGAATACATTCTCTGTTTACCTGTATCCACCGCATCCGTTGAGAGGGTTTTCGCTAGCATGAACAAAACTTGGACGGAGAACAAATCTCGATTGAAGGTAGAAACTCTTTTAACGGTGAAAATAAATTTAATTAATTTTTAACGGTGAAAATAAATTTAAAGTTGACGTGTCTGGAGTTTTACGAATTCATAAAAAATCAGCCTGAAACGCTCTGACAAATTTCTTCGAAAGAGAAATACACTGTGCACACCGAAAGTGGAATCGAGCAAATTGAAGACAACTCAGATATCGAAGATGACGAATAAAATGATTCCGATATTAATCTAATTCACTCTGTTTTTCGTTTATTTATAATTATTTTCGTATATTTATACTAATAAAAATGTATCCTGCTTTTAACCTGTTTTTAAAAAAAAAATTCTGTAAAAGACCGAATTTTCGCAGGATTATCCTGTTCTTCAGCTAAAATGAGATATGAGCTTTATGTATACAGGGTCCTTTATTGCAAACTCATGCATGAAAAGTTCTGCAAAAATATATTTTCATTTTGTGAATGTATGAACACTGAAGGGAATTAAAACGCCTTCGGTGATTTACTGACGTTCAAAGAATGCATACATTCCATACACACATTAACATGCTTACATCCTATTCTGATTGCCTAATGAATGTCAAAGTGAAAGAGGATACATAGTTGTAATAAGCCATGTGGCATGAAAGCTTATTACTTATATCATTCAAAAAAGTCAATAAAGTTGATGCAAATATGTTCGTTAATTACTATTGTCAGGTTTTGGAACAGTTGCACATGTGACAAATATAGATCGAAATAAATATTTTGTTAAGAAATTCAACATCCCTACTCGTATGTACGGTCGTTCAGACATACAAGTCACATGACAATCCTTTAATGCAGATACATACCTGCTTTTTAGTATTGGAGGTCAAATGCGAATCAGGCGTCGAGCCTGAATACCATTATTTTTAGGCCGTCGTTAGTGTCGTGGGGTATGACATTCCTCAGTACACACATTTGCAACTCTAAAGTCAAACTCTTTTATTTTTAGTAAGATTTTTGTATATATTTTTTTGTAATAACGGGTGGGACATTTATACATGATAGCTCTTTCGCGCTCAAAAAATTGACAAAAATACAGTGTCATATCTTCGCGGTACGAAATGAATCGATTTACGCTTGAAGAATGTTGGAAAATATTGGAAACTTATTTCCAAAGAGGATGCTAGATGTTGAAACAGTGCGAAATTTGGAAAAAAATGTCGGTCGAAATAATGCCCGTGCCTGCTGTACGCAAGTTTTCCAAGAAAGTGCGTGGGATTGATAACAAAAATTATTCTCATGTTCGTCCTCTCGGCTGCATTTGCCGAAAGTATACGCACTAAGTTGAATAATGGTGTAATCAACCGTGATGTTGCTAGGCCTTAAAGGAGCTGGGATTTGGCGCCGTTGGAATTTTTGGTGGGGTGACGTTAAAGATCAATATCAAGCTGACAATCCAGACACGATTTAGGCAATTAGGCACAATATTGATCGAACTATAGTATTCGTGAAATTATGAGTCGGTGTCTGAATTATCACAGTATAGCTAAACGTTTTTAAATTGTTAATAATATGTATAAAAACAACAAAACTTTTATTGTTGCCCCTCACATTGACTTTGATGTCAGATACAAGACCAAAATTCCTAGCAAAAGTGCTTGTGAATCTGGAAAAATCTTGAACGATTCTGCGATAGAGATATACACAGAGGATCTAAGACAGCGTATGGTACGGGCGCAGGAGTCTTCTCCAGTGCACCTGACGTTACTTCACTGAAACTAGAGAGGAATCTTCCGCTCCCTTAGAATCGATAAAATTCCGCCTCGGTACTGAAGCCAGAAAAATAGCAAACGTTACGAGGAATAGTATCTGTACTTGTCTTTCGTCGAAACACATCTGGACTAAGCTGAGCACTGCTTGATAGGTAGACATGGTGTAAAGAACAGTTATCGCTGGCCTTTCACTCCATTATTTTCCCATTGTAATGTTCCTAGGGTAAATAGCTAAAATTGTGTATAAGGCTTAATACTCCAAATTTCCATTTGAAAAACTACGTTTTTAAAAGAATTTGCTCTTTGCCCAATATCTGAGTTTCGGAAAGTTTCAAGAACCAACACCTACGTTGAGTACTATGCGAGAGGTAGCAGGGCCAGAATGAAGAACTTGCAACTAAACTACATAAAATAATTAAAAGATGTTCTGTTTCCAAAAAAAAAAAAATTAGGAAGGACAAGTATATTATATCTGAAGGTTAACCTTCTAATCTATCACAATGCTAAAATCACTATTCTTGACTTGCAAAAACTGTTCGCATTTGAATTACCCATGATCTCAGTTCTATGAAAAATGTTTAAAGTAGCCCTACGAACAAAGAGCAATTCAACATTTCATTAATGGTCGGTCATTCTTTTTATTTGTTAAGGCAAGAACACTGCTGGTTGCTTTGTATTCTCTCTATGGGACGGGAAATTCAGAGTTCAAAATATCCAATGGAAAAGTCTCAGTATATATATAGGTAGATGTAAGTCCTACAGAACATATCTTCAAATGGCTTCCTAAATAAGAACAATCCTTTTTGAAGTCCGTCCGCAGTCTGCATAGAGTAGCTTTCACTTTTCTTTTTTAATTTAGAAATTGGAACGAGATTTTTGTGTGCGAACCAGTTGCTGTACTCTTCAACTTCGCCTTCGCCTCCGTGGCGTACCCTGACTCACTTATTTAATATTTTGCAAGCTATATGTTATATCAATATTCAGAAGAGTTGCAATTCCTTCGAAATGGATCATATAATACCCCATCCCTTATTACATTGTTTTACAAAATAGTTTTTGATATGAAATATTTTCTAAAAAGCTGCTGTATTTACTTCATGTTTTTATGGGTATTAAATGCAAAACTTAACACAAAATTGAAAAGAATTGTATATAGTGATTAAGTATCTACACCTCCCTATGGTTTCTAAAAGTCATTACAATCGATATTTTTCTTTGCGGGAGTTGTTTTGTTTTATTTTTAGCGTCACTTGAAAAAATTGAAAGAATTAAATACTGAGAAATTTTGAACTGTTGAATACCGCAAACAATGAATTTTGAGCTCATTTCGAACTTAAGTAAAATGGAAAAAAAAATTCGTAGGATTTAAAATCTTTAAAGTATCAATAAATACTAGAAATAATTATTTCTTCTTATACCATAATTTCGAACTGATTTTGAAGTTTTTTTCAATCGAATAACTACCACCGATTTAAAAAAAAAGTGTTATTTCTATGAGCTAAAACACATTTTACCACCCTAGTCTTCGACTTAAGATTTTATTAAGACTATCATGATAATCTCTTCTAATATGTCCTCCCATTCTGGTGAAAAAATACAACATGTACAGCACGTGTGGCTGTAAGATTCTAGACCAAGCCCCACATGGGCTATTAATATTAGCACCAAAATGTTTTATTACTTACTATTGTGAACAAATGAAAAACATTGAGGGTAATTGCATAAAATTGTCTATATTTTCAAAATCACTAGGCCTTTTAATATAACAATTCACAGGTCTATGGTCCCAGTTGAAGCAAATATTTTGCAGAACTTTACAAATCAGTGAATCATTAGAAAAGCTATCGTGAGCGAAACAAATTGAAATGAATTAGGGACACAAAGAACAAATAAATATATGTCACTGGATCATTATTTCAAATTATGTTTATATAATAAGTGACATATTTTAGCATTAAATCGAAAAAGCGGAACAAACAAATTGATCGACAAGTCATAATCATAAAACCTGGACGAAATCTCTACTGGCAACTCTTTGGTGCGGTTCGGATAAAATAAGGAATATAAGTATTCCGTGAGGATGACGGAAGACATATAAAGACATATTTTTATACCCTTTCCAGGGTATATTAATTTTGATACATAGTTTGCAATATAGAGAAGTAGAATTTTAGATTTAAAATTATTAACAATAAAATTAATTTTAATATTTCAGAAGCTTTGAGTCTTATTACTCGTAATTCCAATTAAATTCCACTAAACTCTACTTTTAGAATTACACTCTCTTAATTACTTTAATCAAAGTAATAATAATAATTTTGTTAACTTTTCGAAAACCAATTTCATTGAACTTTAGAATTATTTAAACAGTTTTAATTTTGATTCCCTAATTTAAAAACTAATGTATTTTCAAAAAAATAATTTCGGTTTTGATTTATTCGTGCCTAAAACGCGTCATAAAAATCAATTTAGATTTCCTTAGTATAATAAAATATTGGTAAATTAAAGAAATGCAAAAGAAAAAGCATATCGAAATTATTTATTAAATAGAACAAACTAAAATCATGAAATTTTTGAATAGATTTTTATATAAACAATATGTCTTGTTCATTTTTGAATTAAAATAATTCGAAAATAAGTACCTCAGACTTGCCTAAGTTGATGGGGCTCGAAACAGATTTAAAAACCACCATTGCTTGCTAATTTTTTCGAATCAGTATATAATATTCTCAAGTGCAGTTGATGGAAAACCATTACGTTAATGTTTCTGAACTATTAGTGTATTACACTTTTTGAATGAAAATCCAATTAACGCGCTAGAAAAACTAAATTCAAACAGCATCCAAGGGCCAGATGGAGTTCCAGCTGTAATATAAAAAAAAAAAATGTTTATCTTCCGTTTTTCATCCACTTGAAATTATTTTTAACCAATCACTTGGTACTGATAATTTTCTTAATTAATGGAAATATTATTTTACAATTTCAATTTTTAAAAGCGGTTTGAGTCGAAAACTATCAACCTACGAGTATATCAGAGCTTTCTGCTATTCCAAAATTCTTTAAAGGCATCGTAAAGGATAGACATTTTTTTGCGGTAAAAGAAATTATTTCTAAAAATCAAAAAAATCACAAATTTAACCTTATTAACTATGTAATTATATTCTTAATAGTTTTGAAAATCGTCTACAAGTTGAAGTACTCTACAAAGATTTTTAAAAAATCTTTCAAAAAGTGTCCCACACCTTTCTTTTACCAAAGCTAAAATCGTTGAGTTTCATTTCTCAATGCTAAATTAATGTTTTAATTATTTCTTCTTCTTCTTCTTACGGCGAAGTTATGATCCGGAGTAGAAGGATCACAACCCTCCCACTTTCCTGCATCCCTACTGGTCCGCCTGTGGGGTTTGCCGGTTTGGCCTCAGAAAGTACCGGCAGTCCTTCCCGGTTTCGGATCATTTCGTCACTGAGGCCAATCGAATGCCGGTGTTTTTGCATTTGTGTGATCCAGTTGTTTTTTGATCTGCCTTTTTTGCGCGATTGCGTAGGAACGTTGGTTGATATTGCCTTTTTGACGGGGTTCGAAGGATCTCTCCTTTGAACATGACAATACCAACTGAGCCGGTCGTGCTCTATCTTGCTTGTGAAGGGTTCTTTTACATGAAGGCTTCCTCGAATCTTTGAACTTCTTATTCTATCAATCTTCGTTACTCCTGCTGTCATGCGAAGCATCTTCAACTCAGCTGCCGTTAATTTGCCCTCATACTTTTTGTACATTGTCCAGCATTGTGAACCGTATGTGAGCGCTGGGCGTACAACTGCGGTGTAGAGTCTTTCTTTAAGCTTAGGGTGCATTTTTCGATCACAGAAGATAGCGGAATTTTCCCTCCACTTCATCCACCCTACGCTTACGCGATGATTGATGTCATCATCACAAGTTGCTTCGCTATTGATCATAGATCCCAGATATTTGAACTTTTCACACTTGGGAAGCACTTTTCCATTAAAGTAAATGTCTGGAATAGGCCGGTGTGCATCAGAGAATGGGCAGCACAGATACTCTGTCTTTTTCGAACTAATACGGTACCCATTTCCCTCCAAAACATCCACTCATACATCAAGTGCTTGTTGCAAGGCAAAAACTTTCGCCTGGTTGTTGATCAGACCGTAAAGAATATATAAAAACTTCAAGAGATATGCTATTCGCAAATTAAATATGTTTGATGAATTCTCCAATTATGACAGAAGGTGAGAATTGAATGGCTTGCAAACCTTAAGTTTCAGGCGGAAAGCAATTTCTGTCATATTTATTCGGGATGAAATTAATTATCATATAAATTCACCGGAATTAATTTCTCTTATAAATGTGTATGCTCCCCACTTCGGGTGAGAAACTTATTTTTTGCAAATGGGCATAAAACCAATTATGGTAGCCAATTACAAGTTGCATAAGCACGTTTAATCAGATTTGCAACGAAATGGATTCTTGTTCATCTCGAGTAGATTCATTGATTTGTGGTGGAAAGAATGACAAACAGATGGATTATTTTCCACAAACGCACAGCTGTCATGCGTTGCAGTTTGACTACGAACCCATACTTTCATTTTCTTAGAAAATGCTAGTAAAAACGGTGAGAAAATAAAGGGTGGTTAAGTTTTAAGGGCCGATGTTGATTTTGAATAAAACACAAATTATTTAGGAAATTACTGTCATTTCTTTTTATTATGATAATATTGGTATGGTTCAATTATGTATGGAACAAAATATCGGCCAAATGGCCGCCGCGACCTCGGCGGCACACCTCCATCCGATGGTCCAAATTTTCGATGACGCTGAGGCATAATTGAGGTTCTATGCCGTTAATGTGCCGAATTATCTCATTTTTTAGCTCTTGAATTATTGCTGGCTTATCGACGTACACCTTTTCTTTCAAATAACCCCAAAGAAAGAAGTCCAACGGTGTCAAATCACATGATCTTGGCGGCCAATTGACATCGCCACCACGTGAGATAACACGGCCATTGAATTTGTCGCGCAAAAGAGCTTGAAATGGTCAAGAGGCTTTAGTTCTTGAGTCAATTGCACCTTGTAAGCGCGTAAATGCAAGTCTTTATGCATAATGTTCATCAACAACGAGCGTGAGAGGTGCAATTGTTGGGCACGACGACGAGTTGAGGTGGACGGCTCTTCAACCACACTATCGCGAACAGCAGCAATATTTTCTGCAGTACGAGCTGTACGAGCATGCACTGGTGTTTTCACATCTCCTACAGACCCGGTTTGCACAAATTTTTGCACGATTTTTCCGATTGTACGCACATTTGGACGATTAAATTGACCGAAAGAATCACGAAATGCACGATATGCATTTTGATTTGAACGCCCATTTTCATAATAAGCCTGAATAACTTTAACGCGTTGCTCGATTGTGTATCTTTCCATGGTTCAAATTGAGTTAGTATGAAATTGAGAAATGTCAAATGAAATGCAGAAAAAAACTTGACGTTTAGGTGTGGTTCACATTCAACATCGGCCCTTAAAATTTAACCACCCTTTAGCTACACTAAATAACCGAAAACTCACTAAATTTCGATCAAAACTTTTAAAATCCTTAAATTATACTATCGAAAGCGTTACCCAGTTTGACCGTAGTTACCGTAGATACTCAGCCTTGGTTCACTTTAGGTGAGATAATCGGGATCCTTGTGTATTTGTGTACTATTACTTTGCATCTGTGGGGCTGTGTACCTAATGCGCAACATTTATACTTATAAGGCTATTGTTCTAAGCAAAAAAATAACGCTCCGAACGTTAACCACCAAATTCCTAATAAACCATTTGTAATACATATGTTCACAAGACAACGCATGTCATTCACCAAACGACATCAAACATACAATTCCGCAACCAAAATGAACTGACACCTGATTTACATTCGAAATAAACGTACTTATGGCAAAATTATTACCAAGAAACCAGCACAATGCCAACAATCATCCAATTTCAGTACAATAAGCTCGTAAGTAAACGAACAGCTAGAGCAAGGCATGAAAGGATGGCAAAAAAACCATAACAAAACAATTGGAAACCCCCTCACGCAAACAGGTGACACGGCCCAAATGTATACCGCCAGTCGCACGTACGAAGGAAACGCAACGTGCCACAGCTCTTACTGCAGCATTGGCTGCACGCACTTTAATATCCTTTCAGAGTTCAGAAAACGTGACTATATTAGCAAGTCGCGATGCCACCACCGTCGGTCGTCATCGTTTCCAGCACTCGGAAATTTTGCTAAGAATATTCAATATTCAATATCAATTCAAGATTATTATAACTCATGAGGAGCTTCACCTCTCAGACTCCTACACTTCGACCTTATGACGGTTATCTCCTGCTACCTTTAATCGAATGAAAAAATCATCTCCTTCGTTCTTTTAGTTCTCGTTGGTTCTTTTGCACGTTTCACCCTCAAATATTGCATTCTATGGGTGGGGGTGGGAAAATGTATTTAGTCGTACCATTTACGAAAAGAGTACGGGTAAATGTATCTATTTCACATTCACATGTGTTATATCTACTGCTATTCACCATCGTTATCCCTGGTATAACCTAACATTTACCAAAAATCCCGCCGGCGGCAGCACCAAATGTTACTCTACCAGTGCACTGAACAAAAGAAGATGAGGGTGCAACAACTGGGTTTATGGCTCGAGGTGCACATTCGCCATCTTCTCGAACCAGCACTCCAAGGGCGTAGAGGAAAGTTCCACTAAGAGGGTGCTGTATTTTCAGTTTTGCATAAAAATAGATTTACGTGAAATATACTTTTAAGTACCAACTGAATGCGCTATAAACTTACCAATGCAGTAAGGACTGACAAAATTCAGCCACGGATAGGAAATAACGACTTGCAAGGAGAACATCACGAAATTCTAAGATTACGGGCGAATGTGTGAGTTTTCCAACGAAACGTAAATACTATATCCTTGCTTATTTAATTTTCTATACAAAAAGGTGTAGCTATGAATATATGTATATGCATGTGCTTTTTGACAGTGGAAGATTTATATTCTCATTTTGTCAACTTTGGATATCGTTAGATTGTCGCATCCTTCTTGGGCTGTATCAACAAATGCATGCTGTAGATAGGGCCACAGAGGAAGGAACACCCCGTGAGAATGAATAAAAAATAAATGTACTATTAACGATTCCCGTGGGCGGCCGCGGCCTCGTGATATATGTACTCATAGGAGAGACGAGAGTAGGTCTACTCTACTCAACTCACTTGGTATGCAGTGCATGCAAATTTGAATCTTTTGTAATTGTATTGCAGCTGTTGTTGTCGAAAATGTAAATTATGAATGTGGAATATGGTTCCTGCTGGCGTCACATGGTTAACTGGTGAGCTGCTTGTGTGGTTGGTGACATCGCAGCTAGCATTGTTGTTTGAAATGAGTTTTAGATTGATGCTGCAAGAGGCTCCTCAACGTGAATTCATGTAATTGGGACAATTGAGTTATTAAGTTGAATGATGTACAGTTGTTAGCGCTTTAAATAAATTTTTGTATAAACGAAACAGTTTTGAGTTCTCATTTAAAAATATACACTTTAGTAGACAGTAATTTGGAGTGTATTTTGAGGATAGTGTACTAGTACTTGAATGTCAGTTGATTTTCATAAAAAACAAAAAAAATACGCACAGTGAATCGAGGGTGTATTCATACTGGCTAGGGACCAATGGACCAGTGGATTCAAGGATAATAGTGGTACAACTGGATCTGGAGAGAAAAGTGTTATTTATCCAAGTATATGCACCGACAGAGGACAGTACGGTGGTAGATAAAGTAGAATTTTATTCAAAATTGTAAAATATAATGGAAAAAGAAACTGTAGTAGGCAGATTACCGATCACCGCAAGGGGATCTAAATGCCAGAACAGGACAAGACAAAAGAATCGCTAATGGATGCATGGGTAATCATCGTTTTATCGAATTCTTAATATTTAACCAAATGGTAACTTCTTTTTCTCACACAAGATACTATTGTGAGTTTTAAGTAGAAACAAGAAATTAAGTGAAAGGAAGCTAAACGGAAGTCATGGGAAGACTTCGGTAACACAATAGAAGAAAAGGCGCATGAGAGGAATACGAAGGCATTCTAGAAAATAGTGAAATATCTTAGAGAAAAATATGTAAAACAAACAAGAACAATCAAGAAAAGAGAAAAGCTGGTCACAGAAAAGAAGGAAGTCCTAGATGGCGAATGCACTCTCCTCAACAGTTCATAAGCTGTACACGAAAGTGCTGGAAAAACGGCTTAGAAGAATCATGGAAGAAAACTTGGATGAAGAACAGGTGACGGTCAAACACAGGACCATATCTTAACATTAGGAACCACCATGGAGAAGTGGATCGCTAAGGGCAAAGGACCTCTTATGGCGTTCGTGGACTTAATGTCCCATGACGATGGGAGGCATTAAGGACAAAGGAAGTACTTGAGAGACTTATAAATGCCATTAAAAGCGTTTACGACAATCCCACCGCCAGAGTAAGGATAGAGAGGGAAAGTTCAGGAGCGTCCAAGATGGGAAAAGGACTGAAGCAAGTCCTTAATATATTCTTCGACGAAGCAGCCAAGTTAGTCGCAACGCGGAGATTACAACCAATCTATTTGCAATTCTTACAGATGATATTACAATTCTTACAGATGATATTACATTTTTGCAAACAACCCAGTCCGACTACAGCAAGCGGTGGAGGAATGATTTGCTGAATTTAAAAGAAAAGGTATTACGGTGAATGTAGATAACACTAAAGTTATGTGGGTCTCTAAAGAAGACAGATCGGAGGAAAATTTCAAAATAACATGCGACGGAAAAGCTCTGGAAAGAATGGAAGCCATTGAATACTAGGGGACCATAGTAACCTGCAATGTAAGAATCCTCATGTGTACGTGTACATGTACGTACGAATACGAGTAGTTTTTGAATTTTATTGCATTAAGTACTGAAGATAATATCTTTCAAATGTTGGCCTTCAGCGTTTATGCAAATTCAAGGCCTTTTTATGGCATTTTCTATAACTACCTATATATTTCTCAATACTTTCGCCTGTTCTCTATTTCTTTTCTAATGTTATCTTTCAGGGCTACGAGAGGCTGTAGCTTATTTATATAGACCAATAACCCCAAAGAAAGAAGACTAGAAAGGTCAGATAGGGTGATCTTGCGGACCCATGCAAATCACCAAAACGGAAGATACCACGGCCTGGAAAATTTCATTGTGTCGCCCGCTGTGTGTGCAGTTTTTCAAAACCACATGTGCTTCAACCCCAATTCATCCAATTCAGGTATCACAAAATCACATAACATGGTTCTGTAGCAGTCGCCAGTGACAGTTTCCTCGTTGCCAGTAATGTCTTCGAAAAAGAAGGGACCAATCACCTTTTCAGCACAAACGCTTTACGATGCATTAACTTTCAGTGAATGAGAGAGTATTCTGCTTATGTATGTATTTCCGAAGAAATGAAAATGTGCTTGTCACTCACGATTAATTTTGAAAGAAAATCTCTTCAATAAGCCTCAATTATGATCTGCGGGCTGTATTCCAAATGGGCTTGGTGGTCTGCAGTCCGTAGCTGATGCACCGCCTGAGTTTTATACGGAAACATCTTCATGTATTTCACTAAAATATGCTACGGAGACCGTCTGGAAATGCCTAATTGCATGGCCCGTCGTTTCATTGATGCTTCTGGGCACTATTCCATATCTTCCCACATAGCATCAATATTCTCAGCCAAACGGCTTGTTCTTGGTCTGCCGTTGCCCTATCTTATGTTGAGCCAGTCTACTGGAGGCGAAATTTACGTTGTTCCGCTGTCAGTATCACGATGAGAGGAGACGCCATTTGCAAAAATATAGACAATTCATAAGGGGCCATTACTTTTGCGCGACCTTGTATAAAAGAAAATTATTTTTTTTTCATACAAAAGTGTATGTTTGGTGCATAGCCTTAATATCATGGACATTAATTTTTTATTATTTTTCTATGTACTCTCGATTGGTTATCTAGCGCTAAGTACACCCCCACTCCTTGCCACATGCATAATTTTTGGGTTAATTTAATCTACTTTAAATCAGTTCTAAGAGACAGAAAACAGACTAATAATGCTCAGGGCGCCTTTTTTACCCTAATTGGATTACACTTTGTAACCATTGTCACTTCTTAAATCGAATTGTGCTTTCTTGCATCAAGCTATTATTTCGATTCTACCGTAAGATCCTTAAGTTACGATATACGATAAGATATACAGCATTACTTACTAATCATTACTTAAGGAATCGCAGCATAAATTTTGTGTCGAATACATGGCTTTTCCATATTTTTCACCGCATTTTACATTGCTTTTACTTTTTCGATTCTGCTGCCACATTCGCTTCTGTGCCGCCGACTTTTAAGGCAAAACTTCACAGATAAAGAAAATGTAAGCTTTCTTAACCTGCTGTCTGGCAATTCTTATTAATCTTCAGACCCATTTTACTTGCTTGATTTTGTCAATTGGTGCAGGTCCATTATTCTGTACAAATGTCGTCAGCATAGAATATATGTTTTCTGTAAGTCTCCATTGCCATTGTGCCATTGCATTCTGTAGTTTTCTCTCATGAGAGCAGCATACAGAATATCACCGATAGCGATCAAAAATAATATTGCCGACAGTATGCAACCTTGTTTAGTTTGTTTAGTTTATTTAGCACGAAGATGCTATTAATAAATACAATATTTTGAATTCTTATCAACTAAATCTATTTTTTATGGAATTAATAGTAAGTTTTTTTAAATCTTAATAAATTCGGCTCATTTTTTATTTCATTTGGCAAGACATTGAAAATAGATAATCCTTTATGCATCACCATATTCCTAGTTAAATTTTTCTGTTAAATTATCGCTTAAATAACTAGATAATAAATTAAATTTAATTTTATATATAAAGACTAATACATTTAGAATAATTCTTTGGTTGATGCTCATCCATGACAGTTGTCTTAATATATCTACTATATAGGTTAGGTTGGATAGATGGGAGCCTTGTGGCAAATAGCGATACTGCTCTCTTACGAGTAGACCAACAATTCGGGTCCATTGTGCCCAATCATTAAACCCTGGAATCGCTGTAAAGTTCGCTGTTTGGACCAACCAACCAGATAGTGATAAAAATCTCAGGAGGTCCGTAAGCTCTACATTACCTAAGTCTTCCAATTCTGAGAAGAAGTAACTTCCGAGAGTCCTCATTCTTATAACGGATAGGGCAGGACAATCACACAGCAGGTGATGAACTGATTAAATTTCTTCTTCGTCCCTGCAACTTCTATAAAGTCGTTATGTAGCACACCGAGTCGCTCCGCGTAAACACCAATGGCATTATGACCGGTAATTATTCCAGAAACGACGCGTGTATTATAGCGACTAAGTTTCACCAGAGAAGTTGATCTCTTCTTGCTAAAGACCGGCCATAGCGCCATTGCCGTTGCGCATGTTTCCAGATGAATCCATCGTCTGTTTGCTCGATCGGTGGTTTCATCTTCTATTTTCTTCCGTAGGGAACCGATTGGGGTTACTATAAAAGGGAGGGCCTGCGATAAGTGCAGCGCCGATCCATTCCTAGCAATCTCGTCAGCCCTTTAATATCCTTCGATATCCATATACCCTGGTACCCAGCAGAGGGTCACCGCATTGGCTCTGGATATTCCATTTAAGAGTGATTTGCAGGTTTTCACAAGCCCTGATCTAATTACAGTAGAGTCCAGAGCCTTAACGGCTGCCTGGCTATCTATATAGACATTTATCGTTTTGCCAACGAAGTTACTCTCGAGCATAATCTCTGCAGCCTGTATGATACCTGTGATTTCAGCTTGAAAGACGCTGCAGTCGTCGTTTATTCTAAAGCAATTGCTTATTCCTAGGGCCTTACAATAAACTCCGGCTTCCATAACAACGTTCATCTTAGAACCGTTGGTATAGAACGCCAGTTCCTTTTTCTTTATGGTTCTTCGGTTCCTCCAGTACATTCTGTGAGGAATTCTTATAGTGAATCTCCTTACTTGGAAATTTACGGTTTCCGATAGCTCATTTTTGTTTGTGGAATTTTTGTTTGTGGAATTTTTGACAAAATTCGCTTAAACAGTTTAGTATTATGACAAAATGATATTCCTCCTCTGTAGATTGATCTCCGTCTGATACTAATAAAGTATTTACATACCAATGAGACTGTTTACAGGGTGTTGTTTGAAGTTCTGTTCCTTCCTTCGTAATTCTATCCACGATCCTACTGTCACACCTATTCGATGTTTCTTCAGTTTGCGAAGCGAGGGCATTGATGTAGTTTCATTTGTCAGGTCTTGCGCTATACTGTGGACACCTTACCTCTTCATAGGGTAGTAGACTTCAAGATGGACTTTTTTTAATTCTATCCATTTTCAGGTATTCACAGATATCCGTCTGGTGTTTCTATCATACATTAGTGCGCCAAAAGTTTATGTAGCAATTACAAAATAGTTTTGTTGTCCGCTGCTCATCTATGAATAGCTGGAAGCTTTGCGGTCGTGCCATGTTATACCATAATTTGTCTATAATGCCAAGAAGGTGCATTAACTTAACCCCACTGCAAGATTTTCTGCAGGTCTTCACTTATTGAGATTATTTGGACGCAACTTTAACGACGTGATGTAATTACATTCACTGACATGTTGTTCTAGCAAGGTTAATGGTGCACCTAAAGATCTTGTTGTTTGTTGAGTTGGTTAAATCATAAATCTGTGTGCCACTCAAGAATTTACGGCAAAGATATCAGAAGACACTTAAGTTGAATTGATCTGTTCTAAAGAAAATTGTACACAGACACATAGCTGTTAGGGTAGTTTATCTAATAAAGGGTCTTTCATTAAGCTCTTCCTATTTTTAAATTTACATAAATAAAACAAAGTGTGTGTGAGATATCATCGAAATTTGTTATCGTTCAAATGTCCGACATCGTTCAAATGTCCGAAGTGGCTTCTCTGGGTGACGCACATTCGGAATGTCCAATTTTCCATGACTCTGGCGCATAAATCAGGCTCAATTTGACCGATGGCATGGGTTATGTAGGCTTTGAGGGCCGCTGTGATTTGTGGCTTATTCGCATAGACCTGCGATTTCAGAAAACCCCACAAGAAAAAGTCTAATGGGGTCAAATCGAACAATCTCGGTGGCCAGTTCACATCACCTCCTCATGAGATGACCATGCTCTCGAATAGCTCGTGCAGAATTTCCAATGTGGCGTGAGCTATGTGGCACATAGCGCCGCCCTGTTGAAACCACATGTTGTTGGTGTCCATATGATCCAATTCAGGCCAAAAGAAATTGGTAATCATTGACCTGTAGCGCTAGCCGTTGACGGTGATGGAATGGCCAACGTCGTTCTCAAAGAAATATGGACCGACGACGCCGCCAGCCCAAAATCCACACCAAACAGTGACTTTTCGGGATGCTTTGGATGCTCTTGGATCTCATGTGGATTGGTATCGTCCCAAATTCGACAATTTTGTTTGTTGACATACCCATTCATCCAGAAATCGCTGAAGATGATTTTTCGATGAAAATTAGGGTCAGTTTCCAACTGCTCCAGAGCGCATTCACCGAACACACGTCGTTATCTATGGTCGTTTACCTTCAGCTCCTGGGACAGTTGAATTTTGTACGGATGCAGGCCCAAGTCACGATGCAAAATTCGCAAAGTTGTGGTCTGCGAAAAGCCGAGCGACGCGAAATCGACTGCCTCTGATTCTCCTGCACACTCTCACGGACAGCGGCGATGTTTTCGGCATATCTTGCTTTTCGTCGACGTAGTGAGTTGGTTGATCGTTTATTGAACCAATGGACTCAAATTTATCCACCACACTGCGAATAGTCCTCTCGGAAGGACGATTATGGTGACCGTAAAATGGGCGAAGCGCGGAACGTTGCCCGAACAAAACACCCATTTTGATAAAATAATTTTATTATTTGCACGTGTTGTTGAACGCTATATCTGTCCATGGTAGTTTGGCAAAATAGACTGAATAAATGACAGCTAATTTGACAGATGTAGCTTCACAATATGGCCGTTATCAACTGTCAAAGATCGGAAGTCCCTATTGGAAGACCCTGTATCAAATAAAAACTTGCCTCTAAGACATTTAAAAGGTTTATGTGACCTAAATAAAATCGAAGTGTATCTCTAATCAGGTATATCTAATTAAAATCAACAAAAACATAAATAATTTGTACTCAAAATAAATTCTAGTTTTTTTATAATTATGCTCGCGCATCTATATGTTTGAGATAATAAATAAAATGAAGAAACAAAAAAAAAATGAAATAAAGGGTGGTTAAGTTTAAAGGGCCGATGTTGATTTTGAATAAAACACAAATTATTTAGGAAATTACTGTCATTTCTTTTTATTATGATAATATTGGTATGGTTCAATTATGTATGGAACAAAATATCGGCCAAATGGCCGCCGCGACCTCGGCGGCACACCTCCATCCGATGGTCCAAATTTTCGATGACGCTGAGGCATAATTGAGGTTCTATGCCGTTAATGTGCCAAATTATCTCATTTTTTAGCTCTTGAATTATTGCTGGCTTATCGACGTACACCTTTTCTTTCAAATAACCCCAAAGAAAGAAGTCCAACGGTGTCAAATCACATGATCTTGGCGGCCAATTGACATCGCCACCACGTGAGATAACACGGCCATTGAATTTATCGCGCAAAAGAGCCATTGTTTCGTTAGCTGTGTGGCAAGTGGCACCATCCTGTTGAAACCACATATCGTCCACATCCATATCTTCCAATCCGGGCCATAAAAAGTTCGTTATCATCTCACGATAGCGAACACCATTCACAGTAACTGCCTGACCGGCCTCATTTTGGAAAAAATACGGCCCGATGATGCCGCCAGCCCATAAACCGCACCAAACAGTCACTCTTTGTGGGTGCATTGGTTTTTCGACAATCACTCTTGGATTATCATTCGCCCAAATGCGGCAATTCTGCTTATTGACGAATCCACTGAGGTGAAAATTGATCATCCACTGTTGCCATTTCTTGCAACCATTGTGACCATTGACGACGCTTGAAATGGTCAAGAGGCTTTAGTTCTTGAATCAATTGCACCTTGTAAGCGCGTTAATGCAAGTCTTTATGCATAATGTTCATCAACGACGAGCGTGAGAGGTGCAATTGTTGGGCACGACGACGAGTTGAGGTGGACGGCTCTTCAGCCACACTATCGCGAACAGCAGCAATATTTTCTGCAGTACAGCCGTACGAGCATGCACTGGTGTTTTCACATCTCCTACAGACCCGGTTTGCACAAATTTTTGCACGATTTTTCTGATTGTACGCACATTTGGACGATTAAATTGACCGAAAGAATCACGAAATGCACGATATGCATTTTGATTTGAACGCCCATTTTCATAATAAGCCTGAATAACTTTAACGCGTTGCTCGATTGTGTATCTTTCCATGGTTCAAATTGAGTTAGTCTGAAATTGAGAAATGTCAAATGAAATGCAGAAAAAAACTTGACGTTTAGGTGTGGTTCACATTCAACATCGGCCCTTAAAATTTAACCACCCGTTAGATTGTATGGATATCTCATTTTAATAAGTGTTATCATAAAACTTTGCTATCCCTCGCAACAATAAGGAAAATCCGCTCTCTAAACAAAATTTCTATCCAACGAATTTTTTTATTGTTGCTATTAATTTTTTCTTGGTTTTTCAGTTTCTATGCATCCTTACAAAAAATAGAAAAAGTAGCCAATATAGTTAGACGTTCCCTGCATATCAGTAGGTACATCTTGTGGCTCAAACAGTGTAAATCTAATAACGATAATAACCTTTTATAATAACCTTTTGCCATTTTAGTATCTCACCCTGGTAGATACGATATTGCCACTAGGATAGTGTATATACATACATATATTGAATTTTTTTATTCCGTTCGGAACAAATCATTCTAGCAATTATGTATATTTGCAACATTTTGCACATCAGTAGGTACATACGTCGATTTGGAACTCTACACTAAACAAACTTTCTTCTCATATCTTTTCACTCTGCCACTTGACGATGATTAGGAGAATATCTCACAGTTGTTTGATATCAAGTTCTTTTTCCGGGAAATTAGGTAAAATATTTTTAGTAACTAAGAGAATTAAGTTAGTTCTTGCTGCTAAAAGCATATTTCCCAAACCACGTCGTAGTCTTCAAAATCAATTCGATGGCAAAATAAAATAGAGATGTATTATTAAGCAATGATTGAAATTTTAATCCTTTTATAACTTTGTAATAAAATATTCAGTTTACAATTAAATTTTCCGACATCATTTTCAATTACTACACGAGCCTATAAATTGCTATCCGAGCTATCTGTTCTATGTATCTATGGTAGACTGTTGCAAATTCACTTAACTAGTAAGCCTATAATTATGTCAATATTTGTACTCCGTTGAAACTTTAATGAAGTGAAAGTGGTATACGATACACTGGCGCGTGGAATAAGAACAAACTTCCATGTGGATATATACGAATACATATTACACAAAACTCATTGTCGCTTTCGTAGATACTATCGAGGACTAAATGCATTTCTAATTGAAATACTTTGAATTTACAAAGTTTCTAAATCTGTCAATTTGCATGCAGCTCTCAACACTTTATAAAAACCTGTCATCCAAAAAAAGAGGGAAATAAATAAAATGTAAAGGAATGTCCTACTTTCAGTTAAAGGGTGACGAAGGAAGGGAAAATGCCACTCTCATTTTTATAGCAAATTGTTTAGTAAGAAATATGTATAATTCAATTTTCCAGATGAAATATTAAAATTGTTTTGAAAGACTTTCTGCATTTGCCCTTCGCTTGTAAGGAAGTTCACTTCAGTGTTTTTTTTTACGCTTTTTTCCGTCGTTATAAACTTTTGATTGACATTCCGGCCTGTTGAAATGGGGCGGAAGTACAAGAAGTATTCCGGACGGACATAAATGATTCATGGAGATAGCAACTGTGCTGTAACCGGTGCTAGTTCCTGTTCTAATGTCACACATGAGTTCTTCTTTTCACCTGAATGTAGCACACATTTTACCACAAACTAAGCATTTTAAATTGATAAATTCTTATTGGGAAAATCTCTAAGGATATTAGGTAAGGCCTGCACGTCTCATTTGGTTATTGTATTTTATAAAGGACTGTGTTATTTAAAGGTTTTAGTTAGTTATGATGACATTCATGCTCATACATGACTTACACTAAAGTTATTTTAATGCGTGCGTATTTTCTTTTGGGTTTAGATTGATTTTGGGGCGGGAGTGATAAAACTTTTTTTCCTCTAAGCACTCAGACACAAAGCATACTATTGTTATTTAATAACGGACAAAATTTATTTTTAGTTTCTATTGACTAAAAGAAGAATTGAATTCTAAGGAAAGATAGGGAGGGAATGGAGTCCATTCCCAAGTCATCGGTAATCACAAGACGCCATCATATTGCTGTAAGAAGAAGACGTTCACATTTAGTGCGTCATCGCATCTGTACTCGCCTGACAGTAAATGTCATCAGTTGAGTATTGACTAACCGTATAAAAGTTTGCGATTGAATTTAAAAAAAAAAAAACCGTAAATTTTCTTTTTACCATATTTTCAAAATGTTGTGCTTCTAAAGCTGCGATTACATGGTCAAGGAGTTAACTCTTTGACGTCCCGAGAAAATTCGTCAATGCACTGTCAACGGTCAACGTCTCAACCCATGAAACGTTGACGATCACACGAGTGACGCGAGATGGTCAATGTCCGAACACGTTGATCGTTGACCGTTGACTATGCGCTAATGCCGCGTTGTCAAGAACGAAAATCCGGTCATTTTTCGCATTGGTGATCATACGACGTTGACAGATAGTGTCAATCTCGACCACAATAGTCATGAGTTTGCGCTCTACTCAAACAAAATAATTCGCAGTGAATAAAATAATAAAATCAAGTGATTTTCGTTGCATCCCCTTTCGTTAAATTTCCAAAATAAATTTGGAGATGGCAATTTCGGTAACATACGAGTATTTTGCGTATTTGAGAGCAGCACCGACGACGACATTCGCGACAGTTCAAGGCCATCACGAAAGCGTCGTGGTTTTTGGACAAAGAAATGGTTGGTGCGTCGCGACAAATAAGGCTTTTGTCCTAAATTTGTCTGTGAAGTGTGTGCTGAGGAATCAGATTTGTATCAAAATTTCCTGCGTATTTCAGCCACTTTATTCGATTACTTACTGGCTTTAGTGAAGAGAACACGAATATGCGAACGAGCATTTCCGCAGAGGTGAGATTGATGCTCACGCTGCGCTACCTGGCCACTGACAACATTTCAGTCAAATGAGCCTACGATACGGTCCCTATGTCGGCTGCAGCCTAACCGGATTTTTTGGTCCGAAATTTGGCCAAATTCGCCTTAAAAAGTTTGCGAACCACGTTCCATTTATTCCGCGGCACCTCGAACGCATCAACGTATGGGATGCCGAGCTCAGACGCCACCTATTGCCAGCAGTCGTTTTTAATATTGGCAAGTATGTACTCTCCGATGGCAGCACCGCTGCAATCAAAGCAAAGACCTCTGATTGGCGGCCCCACGGGTAAATTATTTGTCGGTTGCGTTTCTCGGTCGCAAATTTGGTAAAATATAATTCAGCGTCATCGCCACCACTTGCATAGATAATTTCGTCAACGCGTTGATCCAAAAATTTGCGTCAATGCGGCTGTCAACGCAGCCGTCAATGCATTGACAGCATTGTATGTTGTCGATCACATGACTTAACCACTTTGGGACAAATTCCCTTTTTGACGTCAGAGAGTCAACGCGTTGACCACTTTCGTTGAACGTGTAATCGTAGCTTAAGTCTCCTAGTTTTTTAGTAAACGATAGTTGTGGAGTTTTTTGTATGCGCTACAAACACTGTTTATTTTTTTCCTAAGCACTTGCGTAAAAAATTGCTTTTCAATACGAAATAAGTAATATTTAGTTTTTAGATACACGTACTGCATATGTTTGCTTTCTACTGGCACCTAGATATAGACCACGTATGTATTGGATTCGTTAAAATTTTTGATCTCGAGATTGTGATAAATTCTGTTATCACATAGTAGTATAGAAAAAATTTGTCGACCAAATCTGTCCGTATGCATGTGTGCTGTACTGCACCCTAAATGGTTGAGTGGATTTACCACAACATTTTTGCCTGGGATCACAATTCGAGATAAATTCTGAATTTTCATTCTAATCTCAAAATTAACGGCACAATTTTGTTTAAATCAGGTGGTTATGAAAGAGTTTAAAAGATGGCAACCACAGATCTCAACTTACCAGGAGTTCCTTAAAGAAATCGTCACGGGATTATACCCACATTAAGCAGAAATGACAAATCTGGATGAAGTAATGGAGTAAATGACCACCACTAGCATAATCATTGCAGTGGAGCTAAAAATCGGTGATAAAAAAGCACCTGGGCCTGACAAGGTCCCCAACGGAGCCCCTAAGATGACACTCAAGGCGTGTACGGACCTAATTGTCGATGTGTACAACTCATAACTAAAAAAGGGAGTCTTCACGAATCAATGGAAGCGACAGCGACTGCTTACCATGGGAAACAACCGTCCACTCTGCTGGCCGGTAAAGTCCTAGAATGTATCTTTGGCAACAGATTGTAAGTAGCGATACAGGAAGCGGGAGGACTGCCCAAACAACATAGATGCAATTAAAGTCATATTTAACAGCGGAAAATGTAATACAGGGAAAAAGATGGAAAGGAGGTTTCAAGAAATATTATGCCGAGTTAACCCTCGACATTAACAATGTGTTCAATAGTGCTAACTGGAACTACATCTTACAAGCACTCAGGAATATGAGGGTACCACCCTACTTAATCAAAATTGTGATAGACTACTTTCGACACCGAATACTGATATGTATATAACACCGACTACGGCCTGAAGAAATACAGCGTGAATGGTGGTGTACCACAAGGATCCATGCCGGGCAGCTTTCTGTGGAACTTCATGTATGACAGCGTGCTGCGGCTCTTAATAACCGAGGAGTCGAAAATGGTAAATTTTGCTGATGACATCGCAAACGTCAGAGGCAAACTGTTAGAAGATGTCGAGCAGATTGGCAATGCAACCATAAGCATCGTCCAACAATGGCTTACCTCGGTTGGCGTGTCGTTAGCGGAATACAAGATGGAGGCAGTCCTTATATTCAGCAGGAAGACGTTGGAGCCAGTGTCGTTCGCAGTTAGCGACCACACCATTACTTCGAAAGTACACATCAAATACCTTGGAGTTGTGCTAGATGCACGATTAACTTTTAAAGAACACCTGTCGAATGTTAGCAATAAATCAGCAAGTGCGAGCGGCGCTTTAGTGCCAGAAAATCAATGTATAGCCGTAGGCTGTTATTAGCAAGAGTAGTAACGTCAGTATGGGGAAGAGCTACGAGAATTAAGTCATAAAACAGTAAAATGCACAAGCATAACGAGTAAGTGCACTGAGAGCGTTCTGTGCCTACAGCATTAGTCAGAGCGAAACAGTGTGCGTTGTGGCAAAATTATTCCAGTTGATATATTAGCTGACGAATAGCAACGACTATACAGTGCCAAAAGTTGTCGAAAATCATAAATTGTTGTCTGTTCGTCGTTCTTTGAATATCGTTTACATTGTACCACAATTGGATTGGAGTTTCAGAAATAGTCCTTGAAACGAACTTAACTCAAGAATCACTTAAGTGATTTCGATCTAATTTAGGTTGGTAGACTGGTCCAATATTTTAACGGTCCTATTTAAAAATCATAAAAATTGGTTAGAATGGGTATAAGATATGTGAGATGGTATTTTAAAAATCGTCTCTGTAACATGGCAAACATACAACTCGATTTTTTCCGAAATTGTCAAAATCTGATGAAGTGCGGCTAAGATGGTTTGGCGGGATTTCAAAAATATTCATAAATACTTCCTAATTTTTGGCTCAGGTACCACTCAATGAATTTGAATGGAAACAGTCATAATTAAATTAATTTCTGGAGAATGTTCCATTACTTTACATCAATCATCAAAAGGCTTACCTATAACAAAAATAGTGAAATGAATAATGGTTTTTAGTTTCGGTACATTTCTGAGGATCATTTCCAACTTCTACCTACTTACTCCTTCTGAAAACTTAGCAGAAATGGAAAAATGGGCAAAGTTCAATGATTCTCCTTTAACTGAAAGTAGACTAGTAAACTAGTGGAAGACAAATGAATATTTAAGGAAAGGGGGTAGTTAATTTTTGACCGTCATTCATTAAATCCCCCTTTGGTATTCCTTTCTGACATCCTTTCATCCTCACAGTTCAGCTTTTGAAACGGCCGAAGTCGACAGGCAAAATATATTAATAAATATACTTTGAAATGCATTATATCGCTTTTCCGAGAACAATTAATTAGAACTAGTAGACAGATATTGCTTCTCCCTCTTTTGTTTTCGAGGAGAAAATATTCACCGTATTAATACACCACTGTTATAAATAAAATAAAGAAGATAGTTCGCTGATGCGTTACAAGTTTTAAATAAGTTCACCTATCTGAGAACACTTCAGCAAGAAGTAATGCACTCAATTGCCACAAGTCAATAAATATTCATCTTCATTAGTACTAGGTCTCTAAGTAATTCAATAAAACAAGCATTTACGAAAAATAATCATATTTATTAATTTAATTTGTCGTGAGTTCGCATAAGCTTGGTTTTTTTTTAAATAAAATATGACTTAACTCTTTCCAAAAATCAACTTCTTTGTAGAGACAATTTACTCATAAAAACAAATCAAAGTCATTTACCAATCAAAATAAAAATCAAATCATCTTCGTCGCCTTAAAAACTTTTACTCTTTTAGGTCGTCCAAATCTTTAACTCTCATGCATACAGAGTACCTCCAATGAGTCATTGCCCAAGGTGTCCTCTCCTTTTCGAGGCATTTTTATTAAAATCTCCTCCGATTTACATGCTGTATCCACTCCAACGATGTATCATGTCGACTCTGCATTAGTTGTTCCAATTGTTGTACGTACATGTTTATGTGCATAAAAATACGAAAAAAAGCAAACAGAGAAAAAAAAGTACTTAAAAAACTTATTTACATATATATTGTCAATAAAATTAAAATTTTACTGTCGCAATTTTCCCTGCAAAAAGAAAAGCATAAAGAGCTACTCCTGTTCTTATGGAAATATTTTGGTTATTAAACTTTAGTCATTCAAAGGGATTGCGGCAGCGGGTTGTTTTCGTCCTTGTGGGGATGCAGCATATATACGTACGTGAAATAAATCCTGTGAGCTGGAAAACGGCAATAACGAAATAAAGGAACTGCTTGATTGTGCTGAGTTTATTAGCTCTTTGTTATGTTATCCAGATTTGAGTTTTGTTTTTTTTTTTAATTTTTCTTTAATTGAATGCCTTTCACACTTTTGTTTATTACAAGAATGTGACTTTGTGTTTCAACAACATGTTTGGGGAAATTTTGAATATTTCTCAGCATTATTGAATTTTTTTGAGTGATAGGTATATATGTATCTATATAAATGCTTTTTCAGAATGAATTTATTTATATAGGTAAAACTGAAAATAAAAAAGTTAAAAAGTGCACTTGCCCTTAAAAAACCGTTTCGCACATTGTAATATGACATAAATATCAGACATAAGATTTGAAGAAAAAATTATCAATCTTGACAACTCCAGTGAGGACTTTTGGTACTCAAACACCCATATCGTACCCCAATCCATCATTACTAATGGACCAACAATTCGCTGAAATTCTTTAAATAGTTCTTTTGTTGAACGTGTAACAAAAACAATTTTTGAAATACATGTAGAGGTTATTACACAGCGGGTAGTATGATTCTTAATCAGCATTCTTAATAATCTTTTCAACTTTCGTTTTCCTTTGCTGTATCAACGAGAGTAAATAGAAAGAGTCTCTAGTACATAACAACCGCTATGCTGTCGTCAAGCTAATCTTCTAAGCCGATAGAAGCGGTATTTGCTAGCTGATGCCGCTGTGCTATGACTGTGCTGTTTTCTAATCTAAGCTTTTTTGCTTATCAAGATGTTTTGCATAAAACTGTAGTATTACCTTAATTTTTTCCTAATTTATGACATCAGGAGGACGGAAAAAAATACTGTGAATCATAAGCAATGACAATAATAGCGAAAACAAACAAAAATACTCCCCAGTTATTTGGACAGCCACCCTTGGAGTTTACAGAAACTTAATACCACCTGAGTTTCAAACTACACCACTTTGTCTTTCTCTCTGTCTCTACCCCTTTCCCCAAAACGCACGTGTTCTAAAAAAAAAAAAAATTAGTATAAGGGTATTCATATCCCCTTTAACACGTGCAAAGTATAAAAAACAAAAAAAAAAAATATTGAATTAAAAATAAAACATAAAAATCGTAGTAATCGCTATAGTATTGGTTCTATTGGAAAAATAATTTTATGCCATTAGTGTTTAAATATGTTTTCGGGCACTTTGATAAGATTCAGCGATATTGCGACGACTGGAAGTTAAATATCAACCTTCAGAAGTCGGAAACCATTCTATTCAGAACGCCGTTATCTCTGGCCTTTAGGGATACCAGAAATAATTGGCGAAAGTTCTCTATCGTTGGACAGCACGGGCGTCTACTTGTGTGTCAAAATGTGGTCATATACCTTGGACTTTGGCTAGACCAATATCTATATTTTAACAAACATGTAGATGCTGCTCTGGCCAGAGCCCGAACTGCCTTCGCCCTTACAAAGAGACTTGTTTATAACAAACAACTCGATGCAAGAGTAAATGTAATCTGTAAATGGCCCTCATTCGGCCTATGCTCGCATATGGATGTCCCGTGTGGGCAATTAGGATGGAAAAGATTTGGGTGTTGGAGAAGGCCTGCCTTCGGGCTTACCTTCAATTATACAGAACACCAGAGTCTCAGTACAAACAATTCTATTCTAATGAGGTCCTTTACAACAGGGCATTTTGCAAGAGCAATGACCTCGATGAATAACCTGATCTTTGGGGCTTATTACCCCAACCATGGGTACCATGAGAGGGTACGCCTTAATGGCTTTGTCCCACCAGAAGCATTCCTCTATTTCGACCAGCAGGTCTGATCCAGGATAGATCAGCGGTGTCGCTAATCTTCCACGTTGCCCAGACAACTGTGGACAGGCGGCTCAACTACAGCCGAGACGTCGCACAGAGCACTGAGGAGTGACTCCGATTCAGTAGATCGGTATCGGGGAGCGATATTAAAGATGTGAGGAAGCAGCACCAGCGATTCTGGTGGTTACTAGAGGGAGCTCCCTCGTTAATCCATTTTGATTCGGGGTAGGTCTGGTATGGCAAAGATGGCCGCCATATTTTCGCCTTGGCCGGCTTACATAATTCTGATAAACAAAAGTGTATATTTGATTATGCACGTAATCAAGTTAAGTTAAGAATTATTTTTAAGGTAGCATTTAAGTTCTATATAAGATAAAACATAAATTGTACAGATACTAAGTTTTTTTTTTCATTTTAATTAGGTGTGCAACTAAGTTCTCGCTGTTTGTCAATAGATGGCTCCAGCGGTAAGTGCTGGTCGATTTTGACATATCCAAAACATAAAGAACCGAGCTTAGACCTATGGTAAACAAACTGTTTTGACACATTAGTGATTTTGTTTTGGCATCATATACTTTTAGTTGTGTGAAAATGTGTGATTTTGTGCCAAATAATCGTCATCACACCGGCTGAAGCGCATCGAGAGCTCCAAAAAGTTTACGTATATGCTGCTCTAAGTGAAACAACGTGCCGTGATTGGTTCCGTCGCTTCAAAGACGGTGATTTCAATGTTGACGACCGTCCGCGTGAAGGAAGGCCAAAATCCTTTGAAGACGCTGAATTGGAGGCATTGATCGATGAGGATCCGTGCCAAATGCAAGAACAGCTTGCTTCAGCATTAGGCGTTACCCGTCAAGCCATTTCCAAGCGATTGCATGCGTTTGGTATGATTCAAAAACAGGGATCTTGGATTCCTTATGATTTGAAGTATAGGAACGTTGAACGTCGTTTTTTCGCCTGTGAACAACTGCTCCAGCGACAAAAAAGGAAGGGTTTACTTCATCGCATCGTGACGGGTGATGAAAAATGGATTCATTACAGCAACTCAAAGAAAAGAAAGTCATGGGGGGGGATTCAATTCTTGCACGAGCTAGATCTTGTAAGCTCATAGACCAAGACCTTTCCGCAAAATCTTTCATAAAGTGGATGGACACAGCTCCAGTTGTTGTGCACGATAGCTAATTCGCTCATTCCGTCAATATTACGCTCCACAGCAGCAACAGCTTCTTCGGTGCGCACTGTACGACGTCTCTGCGGATGCGTCTTATCAACTAGAGAAATGGCGTGATGTGAAAACGATCCATGGTTATTTGAATTACTTACTCCGATGAACGATTATGTCGACCGTAAATTGGACGTAGCGCACGGTAAGTTTTGCGAACTAAACCACGATTTTCGAAATAAATTTGCACAACTTGCAAGCGCTGTTCTGGTGCAAGTCCATTCATTGTAAAATGGTAAACCAAACTGAGCACAAATCAGCTGTCAGCTGTCAAATTGGCTGTCATTGGAAAAAGTATTGCCAATTTGAAAAACAAACATCTAAAAAAAGAACACTATTTATATGTTTTTTTTTTATTTCGCAAATCTAAAGCTGAATCTACATGTTTAATGTTGCGCTCCGTATTTAGTGAACTTTCTTCTTCGTTGGTGAAATGACGATTATGTAACTTGTAAAACGCGGTAGTTAGCGTTATAAAAATAAATGAAAAAGAAATATCTCCGTTCTTTGAACATACATGTAGGATTGTGAAGTGTAGGTGCCCTCAGAGAGGTAGAATAGGATGATAGATGTTGAGTGGGAGGAGATTGTGGAGTTAGTTGGTTTTGATGAACGGACTTGTCGATATACAAAGTGAATAAAGAATTTTATATTTATATTGGAACAAAATGTGTTTTATTGCGACTGTTCTTAGGAGACCTATGCTTGTTGGGAAGGATATCTCCCTTCGCCAACCCAATCGTTTTAGCAACAAAGGGATGGTTGGAAGCGACTGTGCATTAACTATCGAAAGCTAAACAGAGAGGTAATTTGCGACAGCTATCCACTTCCACAAATTGAAGATCAGTTAGCGGAATTAAGTGTAGCTAAGGTATTTTCCACCTAGGACTTGAGGACTTAATTTTTCCATGCCCGAGTTGACGAAGACAGCAAGAAGTATACCTCTTTTGTGACACCTTCAGGTCAATTCGAATTTAACCGAGTACCATTTGAGCTGTCCACATCACCAACTGTGTTTTAAAAACATATTAATCAAGTCTTGAAAGACTTAATTAAGAAGAAGATAGTGTTGCTCAATATGGACGACGTAGTAGTATTAACAAGAGATGATGTTGAGGCAATCTTGAACCTGGTATCCGAAACCGCTTGTTTCGGATACTGCAAGTAACTTCAACCTGGCCGGTAGCCCGATGCTCTATCTGAATAATTTCGAGATTTGGCGACATCAATTGGCCACCAAGGTGATCTAACCCCGTTGGATTTCCTTTTGTGGGGCTATGCTAAAGATCGTGTCTATACAGACAATCCCCAAATTGCAAATGGATGCAATATAGCCAGAAATGTGAAGAAAAGTCATCGAGAATAATTTTCAGTGAAATCTTTAATACTTTGTATTTTATTTAAATTTAAAATCCTAAGGCACAAAATGAATAGCCCTATACAAACGCTATTATTCATTTCTCCCGATAAGCGTTGGTTATCTGTAGATTTATATGCAATTAAATCTTCTTCATAACCACTATGAAATCGGTTTCGTAATTCTCGACTTTATTAAGTTTATAAATATTACGAGTATACCCACAAACAGACAGGGAAATTGCACGAAAGATTACGTATACGACCAAGTGAAATGCTAATTTATTTTATATTCTACTGCTCTTTGGGTCCTGAAATTTGCATAACATTATTTAACACCAATGAAAATATAATAGCAGTGTTTTTTTGCGAAATATTTCTACGGCAGTGCAAAAGAACGATTCGCAGTGAAATTGTCAAAAGTAGCACACACCACAACAAAAACTCTACCCTTAATTTGTAGTAGTAAAATGTCTCTTGAGCAAGTGCGCTCCATTATACGAGTATTATTATATTACATGTATATAATATATATTTATTATTATATTTTATTATATATATTATATATATATATATTTATAATACAACAACAAAAGCTCAAGCTATATGAAAAAAGCCCAATTAATTTGTTGTAGTGAAATGTATTCTTCAGCAATCAGTACTCTCTTCGTATTATGTATCCAAATAATGTGTCCAAAGCAGGCCTTTCCATGCGGATATTATCGCCAGTGATTGCCAATAGGATTTTTTTTATTTTTTTTTTTCACTTCTAGTATAAATTCAAACATTCCTAGGTACACAATCCGTAAAAGCCACATCGGTAGGCCGGCCGGGTGGTGGCACATCTTATTATTTCTACTGCTGCTAGATAGATGTTACTTGGACAATAACCGATTTTTACCAGACTTTAGGAAAAGCGGGTTGAGGTTTTTACTTTTCTGTTTGAATAGAGCCGCCTTAAGAGCAAGTTCTTTAAGTGTACAAAGTGAGGAAACAAAAATCAAAATTATATCGTTTCCGTATTGCAAAATAAGGAATACGTAATGTATCAACAGAATTGTGCCACTTTGAAAAACTAACAAACACGCAGTGTTCGAAGTAAAAATTATATTTAATTTTTATGGAATATTTGTGCAAAATAAGATATGGCATGAAGTCCTTTGAATGCTAAGAAAATTTTCTTTTGAGTTTTCACAAGTCGTCTGTTTCCAGAGGTCAGAGTCTGAATTCGAAGCTACAATTCTCCATGTCGTCAATACAGTTTTAAAACACAGAAATGCTCCCATTTATTTGTGGTGATGGCACAGCCAGTAACCTGTAACCAGTAACCTTCTAGATGAAGGCCAACAGATTCTATTTCACCAAGCTTATCAAATTTCCGCGTACTATTTTAACTATTTTTTTTTTTTTTTTACTTATTTTGTATTGATTTATTGATTTTCATAAAAGTAAAATACAAAAAAACGACCATTTGGTTTAATGAGAGAATACATTTTGACATATTGGGAACTCTTTTAAAATGGCGCTAATCTGATAAAGCACTAAAATTAAGTACTTTTTCTTTTCTATTCTTGTACACTTAAAATATTTGCTTTTATCTACCAAATGATACACCTTTTCATAAATTTAGACCAAATATTTAAAATTAAATTTAAAGAAAAAGCTAGTCTGGTAGAAACGACTGTATCCTAAATGGCTTTGCAGATTTTCATAAAAATAAGTTCAAACAGTTTGTCTGGGTCTTGTGGGTTTCACTGGCTATATGGTTATGGTGAGGTAGGAAGCGAAAGGAGATTTTCAATACTTTATACATCATATTATTCAATTTGCCGAGTGAAAGACGTGTTACCAACTAGAACCTAGTGCCTGAACCGATTCTCATGAAAAATTACCAATTCTTCAACAAAAATAAAACAGAAGGCGGTAGACATCTTTATGTTCATCTTGAAAAATCAAAGTTATTCGAGTATTTTTGAGTGTAGTTACTCGTACCTAATACGGACTATAGAAATTAAAAAAGAACAAAACTAGATACATAGAGTTAAACTTTTCTTATCCGGAAATCTTTTATTCGAAAATCTCTAATGATAGTAATAATTATCGATCACTTACACTTTCCGCATGAATTCTATTATGCGGAATATATATCACTCTAATATCATAACAATTTCTCCAGAAGAAAACGTGTACCACCAAAAAACACCAAAGGACACAAGATGTTATTTTTTTTAATTAAATTAAAAAAAAAAAAAATTAAATAACTTTTAACTCTTTATTTCTTCAAGTTAAAACTAAATTGATTGTACATATTATGTTCTTTCTATGTACATATTATAAAATATATTTTTTTTTTTTAACTGGAACATTCTACATTACAAGATTCCAAAAAATAACTCTAAGAGGCCGAAACACTTCGAACATGTAGGGCCACCGATCAGCACTTCGAATTTGTTGGTTTGTGCTCGTCAGCAAAGGTTCAAAATAAAAATTTCACATTGTAGGTACACCGTCCTTCCGTCTTCCAAACCACTGTAGCATGTTCTAGGCGGAAATAATGGCGATTAAGGAAGTCTTATCCTTACTATAAACATCTTTTCGGATAGCCAGGCAGCAATCAAGTTCTTGAAATCGTATTCCTTAAACTCAATTACAGCCCTAGATCGCTGATCGTCTCTCATATAGTCTCTCATATATATATGGTAAAGCAGTTTAATATTAACCTTTGCTGGATGCCAGATCATAGGGATATCGCAGGGAACTATAAGACTGATGAACTCGCCAGATATGGAACTACTATACCCATCCTACCTGACAATGGTACCTTGGGTGTACCGATTGCTACATGTAAACTCAAATTAAATTTGGATGGGTGTCTAGTGTGCAAAACAGATTTGGCCTTAGCTGGACCTGAAACGCTCTAAAATTCTGTTTTTTTCTTAACAGACTGCATATCAACAGTAAGTGTCAGTACTGGGCAGTGCCCAATAGGAAAGACCGCTAAAAAGCTTGGCGTTTACTCAAATGATTTCTGTAGAAGCTGCATGGATTAAGAGGAGGAGGAAACTATTCTCCATTTTGTACATGTCTAGCTCTCTCTCATAAAAGAAAACTTCACTTGAGAGCTTTCTATTTTTCATGATCCATGTGGTATCACAACGGTCTATGTGCGTTGGCGTTTTTAGTTGGGTTACTTCAACCTAACCTAACCTCGCCGCTCCTTTGATGCATAGTTCAAATTTGTAATCTGTTCCTTACATTTCCCAATTACAATTTGGAAACTCCGGGCCATTGAACTCATATGCTTTTTAATACTTTTGTCAACGTATTATTATCTGCAGGTATCGAATTTATTCTTTCAATTTCTTTCCTTGATTTTATTTCTCACGATATCAAAGCAAAAAAATAAAGTGCGTGCTGTTCAGCAAAGTACTTAGATACGTATGTAATTAAAAAAAAAATACTTTAATATGCAGGGTTATTCATTTTGTGCTTTAGGAGTTAATAAATAAATAAAATAAAAAATATTAAAGATTTCAACGAAATTTATTTATTGTTTTAAATTTTGGACAAAAAGGAATCCAAGAGGATCAGATCACAAGATCTTGGTGGCAAATTGACGTCGCCAAATCTTGAAATTAATCGGCCGGGAAACTTTTGATGCAATAAAGCTAAATTTGCATATGATGTATGGGACGTTGGCGGGTCCTCTTGGAATCACATGTCGCCCTTATCAATGCCTTCAATCTGAGACCATAAAAAGGTTGGTTATCATTTGACCATAGCGCAGTATATACGAGTACAGCCCGATCGCTGCCGGTCCACAGCGTGCACCAAACTGTCACCCGTGGTGGATGGAATGGCCTCTAAACGATCACAGTTGAATTCTCAGAACACCAAATTCTGAAATTTTGTTTGTTTACAAAGCCACCGAGCGATAAACGAGCCTCATCGCTGAGAAGGATTTTGTTCGAAAAATGTACCCTTAAATCGCAATACACAGATATTTTAGAACTGTTATTTTTGTAGAAAGATGCAACAATTTTAATGCGTTGAACGGTGGTTAAACGGTCCGTATTGTCAAATGGTAAGTCAGAGCTAACTACCTGTCACTATGGACGACAGAAATGAATAATCCTTTACACAGGGTGATCATAAACATGAATTGCATTTTCAAAATTAATAACTTTAGAATAGGTGAGTATTTTTGATTTTTCTTTTTTGACGATAGAGTGCTATTTCATATCATGGAGCGACAGTCGAATCGCGATATGTTCTTCTTTTTCAAGGAAGGAACTATAGTAAATCTGGAAGACGCAGTTTGGGAAAATAAGAGTCTAGCATTCGACTAGATAGCGTTCATGCTAATTAAATCTTACAGCGATTTTTAAGAAATTATTTGCGTTATATATCTCACAAAATTCAATTCGGTCAGAAATTATGCAAGTGATCTATTGTGCTCGAAATACTCGTGCGAAATGAAGAGGATTACTTTATAGAAAAGTTAATAATGTCAGATGAAGCTCATCTAAATAAGCAAAATATACGATTTTGCGATACATAAAATCCACAATTGATGCCGAAACGACAAACGCATCCGTTTCGAGTGACTGTATGGTGTGGTATTGCGGCCGATGGCGGTGCAATAGAACAATTCTTGAAAACTTTCTTGTCGAGACGTCATTGCGGCAACGTCTGCATATTTCCTTAGAGAATAGTTTTTGTTGTTATATAAGTGCACAATTATCTTAATCTTGGCAATTTTTCTGTTATCAAAAACCACCATGCATACATTAGTTATATAGTCAATCGTAACAAGATTGAGCTATTTTTAAATCGGAGTGGATTTCGTATGACAACCGCAGATAATCAGGAGCCTTATTATGTATTGCGAGACGAGAGTCATAACAAAAGATTTCCAGATAAAGATACCTACAACTTGTGATGACTTAATGTAACGAGAACGATGATGAAATCTTAACAGCTGAAAAACAAAAATCGATGCTTTTAGATGCGCAAGTAACTTCGCTTTTATTGACATGTGCCAACAAAAAAAAAATATTTACCAAATTATTTTTAAAAATTTTTCTAGACTGCGTATATTTCTATAGGAGTGATGATAAATAAGAAACTACCAGACTTTCAAGAAAACAACAGGGAAACACCTGCACCAATGAGTCTCCCAGATTCAACGTTTCTTTAACATACACTTTGTTTCCCGATTAATACTCACTTTGAATTTTTTTTTTGTTATTTTAACTTTTAAATAACTTTTTCGATTGAATAAAGGTGCATTTACAGGTTTTGGGTGATATTGGTAGCCAGCCGCCAAGTAAAAAATAACCAACATATCAAGCTGCCTATTATAAAATACCTACTATGTCTGTCACAATCTTTTATTTTTATTTAACTTTTCTCTTTTCAAACAATCACTTCACAAACACAATTAATCCCTAACGACGTACTGGGAGGTGTAATATGACAGATATCATTCCCGTAACGATAACCTTAGATGTGACCGAAATTGTAACCCTTAATCGCAATTTTATCGTTACGATACATAGGCAACGAGAATGGTTGAACATAATAAAGCCCTAGGACAGTTGCTAGACCTCAGTGAAGCCCCAAGGCAACAAGCGAGACAGTCATTTTATCCAGTCACTTCATCCGAGTATGATGGACTAGCGAGGAGATAATTCATTACTCTTTCTTGCAACCCTGTAGAACCATCCATCACAGCAGTCATATTGCAGATAAACTACGATTATACATGAAAAATTAATCCAATTACAGCCAGCTCTTGTCAATAGATGTGGACCAATGCTCCTGTAAGACCACATACGTCGCATCGATCCGTGGCAAAACTTACAGAGTTGAAATACGAAGTTCTCCCTCATCCACCATACTCACCTGACCTTGATAGATTGACACTTTTTTGGAGTCTGGTCAATTCTTTACGGTATACATGTTCGTGATGCAGTAATTTCGGTTCTCGAAGATTTCATTCGCCTCATAAGCAAATTTTTTTAAAAAAAATAATTTTTCTATTGGTAAAGTGTTGGCAGCACCGAACAATTAATGCTAGTGGTAATTGTTTGGAAGAATAAACTTTGTATTCTTTAAAATGAAGATCTTTTATTTATCACTTACAAAGTCGGACATTTTGTATGTCACAAACTGATGAAGACTGTTCATCCAGTCGGAGAAGTATGGCAATATTGTGACAAATGTTTCCAGGTTTATTGATCTCTCAAAATGGAGACATTGCTTGTTCTCCGGAGTTATTTAAAAGATGAAGTCTATGCAAATAAACCCCAATCTCTAAATAAATAGAAAGGATAACACCACAAATTAAATAAAAACATTGACACCTCAAACTTTGAACATATTCATGGACCATTTTTGAAAATGTTGGAATTCTGTGTATATACAAATGGGGGTCATTTGCACATGCACTTAATGCATTATTTTCTATTTTTAATACTAAAATAAAAATAAGAAAATATTAAAATAATTCCCTTCAATACATACTTTGAATTTTCTAATTTCATTCATTCAATTCAACAAAGAGGTTATTTACATTTAAAATCCGGTTAATGTGTCCATTACAAAGAAACGTTACAAAACCCCAAATACTCCGCATATGGTGCGAAGATAGACAAATATCACACCTCTCCTAATTCTCCTAACCATGTATCATACTTACCTTCAAGTATGTTGGCTCACTTTTACTTACTTTTTTTTCCATATCCTCTTCTGAAAATTAATTTATCCATATATACATTTTCATTAAGTAATTTACAAATATGTGCAATAAAACTAAAAATGAAAGAAAAATAAAAAATTATATTAAAATGCAGTTTAATCTTAAATATTCATCTACGTACAAATATCTAAAATATTTAAATAGCTATATGAATAATCATATAATATCTATTTGCTTATATAGATACAATTTAATCGTTAAAATTGTATAGAAAATATGTGTAATTACACTTAATGCACTCTAGATTTGTTTATTTTATTTAATTATATTTTCTTCATATACGTATATAATATATATATATTTGAATACAAAATTATAGTATCAATTAATAGTTAAATAATACTACATTATCAAATGCAATAGCTTTCTAGCTACTTCCATATATATGTATATTGTTTTTTTTTTTTTTTTGTATGAACTAATGGAATGCAATATTTCGAAATTAATATAACAAGAGATATATATATTTTGTTGTTTCATATTCTATTTTCGATACTATTAGGACGCAAACATTTAACATAATGTCAATATCTTTTTTCTAATTATTAAAATATATTGTGATTGACAACCATTACCCTAAATTAAAATATAAACAATTTTATGAAATTTCCATTACAAAATCTATTTAATTTTAATAAAAAAAAAAGTACAAATGCAAGTCTTCTAAATGCGGAATACGGGAATACTTCTTTGCTGTATATTATTCGCATCTAAAATGACAGTTCTACAACGGAAAGATACGAGTTTAGCAGGTTAGGATCTCTGAAATTATAGTGATGTAAATTAATAAAATTAAAAAAAATACAAAAAATAAAGTAGCTTAACAAATTGAAATACGTCTCTAAAATCAACTTTATACTTTTGAGATTGGTGATTGGCAGTATCTGTAATTAGCTTTAGTTTGTTTTACTAGTGCTAGGAGTCGATAAGTGTCACATGATACGTACTTGCGTTAGAATTAGTAAACCTTAGTTTACATGATTTAAGTTTTATTTGTTTAAGTTATTTAACTAGCATAAGTAGGCTGTTAAATAGGGATGGACAATTTTTAAATATTGCATTATATCTATTATTAATTTTTTTTTTTTTTTTAAGATAAAAATTGTTGGTTCCTCAGTATAAGATAATCGTAACTAATGTGATTAATATACCGAAATTCATTCGGGACACCTTTTTCTAGTCGCTACAGGATGCCACTTTCAATAAAATAAAAAGTATTAAACATTTCGATGACATTTTTGTAGTGTTTTAAATTTTCGACTATGACATTATGTGTGGAATACAATATGGGCCACTGGAGTTTTTACAAAAGTTCGTTTCTTGTGAAGTGATTTTCGATTACATTTCGGTACATTTATGGCTGTATTGCGGCCATATCGTCACGGATGTTATTTTTTAGTGGTCCAAAGTTTGAGGATTGTCTGCATAGACACGATATTTACCATTGCCACACACAAAGAAATCCAACGGAGTCAGATCACACGATCTTGGTCGCCAATTGATGTCGCCAAATCTCGAAACGGTCGAGGAACTTTTCGTGCAATAGAGCCGAATTTGCCTGAGAGTGTCGTCCTATAAGAACCACATGTCGCTGACATCAATGTTTTCAATCTCAGGCCAACAAAAAGTTGGTTATCGTTTGATCTTATAGGAACAGAGATGCAAATCCAAGCGCAAAATACGCCAAATGGAGCTGTAAAGAATCCCCAATTACTAAGCGCGACGTGGTATTGACAATTCCGGCTTTCGGCCACTGAGCACTCACAGCGGCCATGCTTTCAATTAATCGAGCATTACGATGATGCACAGGCCTTACCACATCACAAACACTACCGATTTGTCCGAATTCGGTGATGATGTTTCGAATTGTTTGCTCAGTTGGGCGATTATAACGACCTTAAATCGCGATACACAGATATTACAGATCTGCTATTTGAATGCGTTGCGGTGGTTAAACAGTCCATATTGTAAAATGGCAAGGCAAGCACTAACTATCTGTCGCTATGGATGGCAGATGGATTTGACAGATGACATATGGCAATGGCAGGGATGTGAAATCTCAACCTCGAAATGAGAAAACACTTTTTATATCAACCTGGACACTGGAACAACGAAAACGAAATGACGTTGGACGTTCTGATGTTACAGAAAAATAATAGGATATGTAGAATGGGTGTATGTCAAATAACGGCTAACGACTAACAAAGGCCGAAGAACCAAAAATATTAGCAGTTCAATGCAACCGAGCATAGATAGATGATGGAAGCCGCTTCGCATAAAGAGTATAGTGTGAGATGCGACAGCAAAGTCGCATGCTACTTCGCAAGCTGATGAACTAGCAAATAGCTCCTTCAATCTGATTATGCATAGAATCGCAAAGGAGTTGCTACGAGTAAGTAGTCAGAGCTTCAAGCAGCACCCACTAAAGAGACTAGACGGTCAGTTCATCGACAATAACGAAACCGACTTAACCGGCGTATCTCGCGGTATGCAGATGAATCCTGAGGTCCTCGGCATTGGCCAAACTGAGCAGCAGCAATGCGGAAAAGATCGCGGAAGCGGAACATACACACTTCTGGAAGCTACTCGCACAAGTCAGTTCATAGACGAACTAACATGATTGACATGGAGAATCGAAAATCATTGCAAAGCTGGAAGGTGCAGATGGTACATTCCTAGCCTCAACTGTACTTATACCTAAATTTGTTAAAGTGATTGTGCAGAATTGAGGTCCTTCAAGCCTATCAGTCACATCAGACACCATTTCTGTGAAAGGGTAGCACTGTGAAAAGGTAGCACTGAATATGTTCTCTTAAAAGAAGACAATGTGTGTTCGTAGAGCACCTGTTTACGAGTACCGGTGGTATGTGAATGTTCATATGCAAACAAAGATTTTTCTCTGAATATTCGCACTGCAAAGCGAATTTTTATTCAATTCGGGGTGAAGATGGACATTTTGAACGATTTTGAACAATTTTCGGAAAATACTAAAAATTCGGTACCTGCCTAGCTGGTAGAAAAATCCAAAACTTAAAATTTGGTTGCCAGTAATTTCGGGATAAAGTCTGGCATTTTGGATGCGTAAAGTGGGGTATTTTGAAAATTTTCGGTATAGCTACACTTTTTGGAAACTAAAGAGAATTCGACATCTACCTTGTCTCGTAGGATTCACTATTTGCGAGACATTCACATTGAACAAAGATTTTTTTTAATTAAATTCCAGGTAAAGTCGGATATTTTGGAAGATTGCATAACGCACCGTCTATGAGATATTCACATTGAACAACGATTTTTTTATTAAAATTATGAAGATTATGAACTTTAAGTTCTTAGAAATTTTTAAAAATTTGGCATTCACTTCACGAGAATTTCAAAAACCAAAATTTTTTCGTATGAGTCATCGATTTGAAGATATTCGCAGATTAAACTGATTGCCAATAACTGGATTTCAAAGGTACATACATTTTTTTAATGGCAACCTAGAAAGTTATCTACGAACGCGAATTTCGCTACGACAGCAAAAAAATAAAAAATAAAAACCGTGAATTGCTCAGACGAATTTCGTTACTCTAGGCACACTTTTTTTGTGCACAATTTGTTTCCAAAACCAAAACAGATAGAAATCCATCATCTCGATGCTTCATTTAACTTGTCTTTTACTAGTAGTAAGATGAATACTTTGCGCTCTCCTATGTTCCTATCCTATGGTTTGGGGCAATTACAATAACGTGTACGTCCTCCCGTTTTACAGGGTATATCTTCATCGAGGTATTTTGAATTTTGTTTGAAATTGACTTGTTTAAGTTGAGCTACGATCCCATTAGTGGTGGAAAGGCGAAATTACACACTACATTTATGTAGTAATGAATCCAAATCAAGTCTCATACCTTCAATCAAGCAATTATTAGTGCAAAATCAATAGCAATTACCAGTTTGCTTTCTAAGTCAATTAATTAACTAAATTCTCGTAATATGGTTGTACCAATAGTAAGATACGAGTATACTATCAGCATCGAATGGCATGTGGGTAAAAACAAATCGGAAAGCTAAACGGAAACACCGGCAAAGCATGAGTGGTCCTCGGGCTTCACTACATCAAAAAGTGTATATATGTACATATGTATACTATAGGTAGGTGTGCTGAAGAGAACAAAAAAAAAAGAAAAAACAAAATGAAAAATCCATTTTGAAATGACTCACTTTGCTTCTCCCCTTCTCCGCTGAGGGATAACTCCATCTTTTTTTATCTTGTTTTGTTTATTCCATTTGCTGGTGTATGCGTCCTTTCTCATTTTACTTAGTTTACATTTATTCTATTTTGTTATTTCGTTGTGCTTTCGTTCTTTCTATAAAATTGTTTACATCAATTTGTGGAATGGCTTTTGTTGATCAGAGTATGTGTGGGGTGGTGGGGGGGTATCAGTGCTTTATTCTTTCAAGAATATTGCAAGAGACCGAGAGATTCATTTTTCCTTGCTTTTACCCTTCCGTTTCGCCTTGCTTTTGTTTTTCGAAATATTTACCTCGGACGGCGTAGATGTCGGTTTATTGCTTGCAGAAGTAGCTGCAAAAGCTATGCTTCGTGGTATGCCACTGGTTATAACCTTCGTTACCGTGGTTGTGGTTGTCGTAACACCATTTGTAGTACTTGTGGATGTAGTGGTCCTTCGTGTTTTCGGATGATTCGTAATCATGTGCCTCCTGGTCTGTGTCCATACCCGCATCGACAACTTGATCTACTTGATCTAAAACTACGTCGAGTACGTCTTGTTTTTCACTGATGTCTTCGGCACCGTCTTCAGATTGAATGTCATCTTCCACTGCCACCAATTGCTGTTGTCCTTGTGATGGGGATTCAAATAGAGATGGGGACGTCTGTTGTTTATCTTCTCCAGCAATGGTAT